>OX382193.1:9606398-12006398 GCA_947507515.1 Eulithis testata | reverse complement strand
ACATTTTTTTTAATGAACTTCCTAAAGTTATATAAAAACTGTCGAGTCACATTATTCAAATGTCATCTTCAATAGGTACGAAAGCAAAAACTCCGGGTCACCTATAATTTGAAAATCGTGGAAACCATGTTTTTTCTGTGAACCATGTGACTATAGTAGGTGCCAAATAATACCGCAATACAGGTCATTCACCCACCTTCATCTCGATGTAGCAAAATTCAATTTATGTACGGTAAACAAACAGTACTACGAGATTCGAGGGATTACTGTCTTAGCGACAGGTTTGTATGGAAAGCGACAGAATTAGCCATTCATAAATTGAATTTAGCGACATCGTGGTGAATGACCTGTATTGCGGTGTTATTTGGCACCTACATTATTATTCTGCGATATAGCTTGATGATTGTATTGCCTTCTATAAAATTAGATAAATTTTCCTGTTACGTAATCCATTATTTTGTTATAAGGAACCGGCTGTAGCTCCGCTTTTTTTAAAAGGGATGGTATCATTTCTAGAACTGTCAAAAGAAGAAGGTAGTCGAAAGCGCAATAACAGAAGTGATGCCATTACCACAGATTATATAATACTATACCCATTACTAACTTAATTTAAAATAGATGCACATTTAATTCGAGTTACAGACATAAATTGAAATATCCATACTATTATGTTAAAGTATGCATAAATTTTATACAAAAATTGTAGCAATTATAGTTTTTATCATATCTTGTGATCAAGGCTTGCCAGTGTTGCATGCATTTCTCTGTAGCAAACTAACTTTTGCAGTGTTTCATTAAAATTAAGAATTTGACGAGAAGATCTCCAGATTACTTGCATGATTTATATTTTTTTTTTTTTATATTTTATTACAAACTATACTTTCATTGTAAGTGAATGAAAGCCGTTATTACTTTACTATTTACATAATTAGACGATGTAAGATTAATTAAAATTAATAAAAAACCGCTCACGCTACGCGAGTGCATGCGCGTGCGAAGAAAGAGGCGGCGCGCGCGTCTGTGTTCCGTACATGCCCTACTTTCAATAAGGGCTAAGCAAAATAGTTCCCAATACCGCGACAGATGGCGTTAATCTACACTTTCTAAATAACAAGATCGATATTATGATAAAGTTTTTTTTTGTATACATATTTATCAAACTCGTTTGAATTAAAAACGAGTATTGTCTTGAAAGATTAAAACACTATGCAAATCGGTAAAAAACACCGTAATAATGGTCATTGTGTTCACCAAACGTTATAAAAGAGTGTGTCCACCACAACGCTAACCAATTTCGAGTCTTTGTTTATGGTAGCACTGCAACATGACTCGAGTCTCGACAGTTGCATTCAGACAGTAGGATGAGCTTGCCTGACAACACTAAAGGTGTGATAGGCATCCACCTTTAGTGGACACAAAGCAGTGACGTGTGACAGGCAAGTATGTTGCCATCGCTGCGCAGGGGCCTTATTCACTATGACCAATACAAGCGCGTTACGCAGCACGACAAGACAGCGGCGTGAAATCGCCCTATGCCTACGCCGTATTTCCTATGCCATAAATGTCATTCCTTACGGTGACGTCATACGGTTACGGCAAGGAATCTCCTAAGTCATACAGAATAATGCCCCTGTGCCAAACTAACACAAAATAAATTGCAGAAAAGACAACAAAAATACGACTTACACAATACAAACATTGGCTAAGTACGTAAATAGACAATTCCTTTTAATTATTTAAGAACGTCTACAACATTAAATTAGGTAGGTATACATGGATAGGTAAAACAAATTAATTAGAATTACCATTTAAAATGTGGCTATGTTAAATGTTCAATTTTTTGTTACACTCAAAGCCATGTTACTCAGCTTGACCTAAAACCTAAAACGAGAAGCGTCACAATTATTTGCGGAACCCTAACTTAAATAATACATTCTGCTGCGTGAATACGTTTTATTGTGTAGCAGAAACACACACTTCCATATTTATGTGTAAATGCAGTTATTTTATTTAAGAAAAAAACATGACTAAGTATTGGTTTGTAGAATGGTTCGTTGCGAGTGCCAATTTATCAAGTTAATGTGAAATGAGGATATTTAATCATTATATTTACATTCATATAGCAGTCACAGCACACATATTATTCATTAAATGGGACTAAGAGAGTGTTACAATGTAATTCTCTATAAATACCAATAAAACAGTAAAAAAAACGACCTTTGGTGAATTAGCCAACTGAGACGAGACATCTAACTTTGAATCCCACGCCGTAGATTTTTTTTGGCAAAGTACTCAAAGCATCATGAGGAAACGATACTAAAAGAAGTTTTTTTTTTTTTTTTATCGTTTTAAAAAGACAACTTATTTTGTACTATAGCACTAAGGAAACCACAAGGTTTATAATTTGAAAAGATACCATGCACACTTGAAAGCAAAAATTCCGTATAATCAATAATAACTTAAATAATAATATCTTTGATACCATTAATGCTTGGAGAAATATGCAATTAAACAATAAACAATTACTTTTTTACTAAAGAATATTAAACTGTCTATCAAATACAATTTATATCAGTTAGCTAACATTCATGGTTTCCACGATACTTGTAATGTTGACTTGGAATTTTGTGGGCGACTCTTTTATCTACTAATAATTAAAAACGTAAGTGATTGGAATAATTTTAATAAAAACTACTACTTTATGAATAAAAGAAGAAATAAAAATGTTTATCCAAGATATCTCCATCTAAAAGTATTGTATTTAACGATGAACAATTACCAAGCAAAAAGACGTTTACGAGCTAAGAGCCGCAATTGCATAGAATAGCGCACCTTCTTGAGAAACAACGAGCATAATAATACCTAATAACAATAATATAGAATGATAAGTACATAATAGAAATAAGTGTACCACCTTATTATATTAGATTCCATTATTATTAGTTAGGTTAGGTACTCTCGCGGCCTTCTACGCAAGGAACCCAAAAACTACCTACAAAGTACGAGCTCGTAGCTACAAAACTGAGCGATGATTGACTAAGTAAAATTTCAAAAGTACCCCTCTTTTTGTTAATTATGGGATGACCATACGTCATAAAAAACAGCGAAGTTTTTGTATTGTAAGTTACATATTATACTAAATAAAATAGGAATATCATGGTCATACCCTGACAGAAGCAAAACAGACCAACGACAATTTTTTTTTATTAAAAAATGGTCCCATGAATAAAGTGTGCACTGAAAATATTTAATCATCACACCTATTCGAAAAGAGCGACTTGGTTCGCCTTTATTTGCACCCAAAGGTGGTGTTTTCTATAAGAAACAATAAGTGCGCGGCCAAGTTCATTTACTTTGCCGCGCACTTTTTGAATTTGGAACATCTTAGTGTTCAGCGCGAAAGAAATCGAACGAATAGAAAACATAAGAAATAAGTAGTTTTCATTATAGATACTCTAGAATCCTTCACTTCGCTCTGGATTCAAAAAATCGCCCTCGCCGTAAAAATATAATTTTGCTCCCTTATGATACAATCTACTAAAAATAGTGTGTGGAAAAGATTCTCAGATTTCAGCGCACTTCTTATGATCGCTCGTGATAAGCTTACATTTTTTATGCTATTTATTTTCTTAGAAAAACAACTGCGTTGAATCTATGAATAACAATTTGAACTTAAGACTCATTAAAATACTACAGCTACAGCCCGCGACTTCGTATGCGTCCAATTTGATGCTGTTAATTTCCGTGATTCCAATTTTGGTATAATTATTTATTATATTTTTTTTCCCTACCTCCTCTATCTTTAATACATTTATTTATAACTCATTACTTTTTATAAAGTAGACCGTTTGACTTGGAGTCCAAAGTCTTAATAAAATCACGAGGGTCATTTAGTGTTAATTGTCCCACTGCGGGGAGAGAACCCGCACTTGCGTTTCCGCCAGCTGCACGTTAAAGTGCTTAACCTTTAGCAATGCAAGAGCGGTATTTCAATTTATTTCATTACCTGTCTATATATATATATACGTTAATTATGCATTAATAAAATGATACTCGATGTAATATTGTATCCATTTCTGGGCTGCAGCCAATTACGGACGGTTACAATGTGTGGAGCCAACGATCCGGCTTCTGCAGAAATCATAACTACGAGTACCCAGACAAAATGTCAACAAGTACAGTACGGCCGGCGGATCTAGACCGGTCTGAAGTTGCGCTATCGGAAATTGTGCGCAGGTACAGGCGAGACAAACCACCTATTCGACCCTTAAAGTGACTACTGCGCAGCGTTCCGAACGAACTTAACGTCGGTCTAGATCCGCCGGCCGTACTGTACTTGTCTATTTATTTGTTGGCGTAGCTAAAGAATTGCCTGCAGCTTTGCTTGAGGGTAATTGCTTTCTTGGCTTATCTGTGACTGATAATACCAGCGGACAGCTTTTAATAGCCGTTTTGTAATTCAACTATCAGGGAGCCAATTCTACTTACGAACTAGTCAATGTCAGCTGAAACGCAGCTGAACCATAGGCTGTCATCAAAAAATTAGATCTTGATCACACCTTTCATTTGGTTTTGGAACGAGAACTCTAGGGTGAGTAGTTTCCGAGAAATAGCCGTTTGAAGTTTGACAGCTGTCATAAAAAAAATAGATCTTGATTTTAAGTTCTATGATTCAAGGAAGAAATAAAAATTGCTTGTTAGGTATAATAATATAATTTACCCCAAATTGGTAAAATAAATTAAAAGCAATTTAAATAGCAATATAATACTATTATTTTGCTTAAAAATTGTTTACCTGACTGTACAATGCAGCTATTTTTAATGTTGTCCGAATCGTCACAACAAAAATTCTTAAAATCAAATGTGACAATTGGGACAATCCGAATCGTCACAAAGTCAGCTTTTCATGATTCAAGGAAAGTTCGAAGGAGCTTTTGCCCAAAATCGTTGTTCGTTATGGCTGACGGCAAAACAGAAGTGGCGTATGTTGCCAACCCAAAGGTTCTACACTCAGGGTGTGATAACTTAACAAAAAAACAGTCCGTTCGGACACGCCACAAGTTAGTGTCCAACTCTGGTGACGGAGAGCCGGGTCAGTACTCAGTACCTACTTCCAATAAATTATATTTTCTAAAGTACTAATTGAATAAATTGTATGGATTTGCCTCAGGATACTTCTTAAATTTTTCTGTTAAATACCCCATTTCAAGTTTATATTATAATAAATGTGTGATCTACAGCACGCACGCGACTGGCGCCACTGAAAACCAGCGCCTGGGCAGTGGGCAGGGTACTCACATATCCTGCACTGGCACCTTTCTGAAATGTTGGCCATTTTTATTATTTTGTCATATCAAGATTATTTTTTTTATGCCATAGCTGGCAGGCGAGCACGCGGGCCTCCTGATGGAAAGTAGTCACCGCCGCCCATGATTTAATTTTATTTTTGTTACCTACCTAGTTTGATTTTATTATTACCTAGTTTACCTATTTTTACCTAGATGATGGGACACCTCATACGACATGACAGTTTGATTAAAAATATCATTGAAGGAAAGGTAGAAGGAAAGAGAGGAAGGGGAAGACCGCGTAAAAGCTATACGAGCCAGCTGAAGGAAAAGATCGCTGTCATGTCGTATAAGGACGTCAAGGAAGCTGCACTGGAAAGGAACAAATGGCGAGAACTGCATAATTACACCGACAAGAGCTGAGCTCTTAAGTTAGAAGAAGAAGACCTAGTTTGTAAGAATAACCAAATAAATATTTTCAATTATATTCTGTTAAAGTTCACCTCTAAGCATGGCAATGTGAAACAATGTATTTTTTCACTAAGCTCCATACAAGTACACCAGTATTCTGGGGGTATTGCTGTCCCAAAAAAAAACCTGCTTTCATACTAAATCATAGGTATTCTGTGACTAAATAGTGACATTAGCGCGTTTCAGCGCGTTTTTTTGCCGTCAAAAGCTTCTAGTTTTCGTATATCTGTAGCCACGCTTGACATTATGCTGGGCAGTGAAAGCAGTTCAGAGCTTACGATACGGGGCCAGGCAACTCAGTACATGTCAACGTACTCATAAATATTAAAATCTATTTGGGCAAGACCGTTGCACTGCACTTATTAAAATAAATATAATATTGAGTTTGTTCACATCGTGCACGCGTAGGGTTGCCACTTTTTTATACAACAAGCAAGCTGGTGGCTTATCTGAGGTTAAGTGGTAAACATTGCCGCACTGAGGATGTGCCCTGTGATGCATTGCTACAAAGGCGTTAAGTCTCATGTGCGTGTATTGTATTTGTAATTGTTTTATGTGTGGTGTGCAATATAGTGTTTTCTATCTATCTATGTACAGGTGGTAGTATTTTTTAAAAAAAATTATGCAAGGATGAAGAGAAACTGTTCTCCCTCGTGGTCCTAACTAGTAGGACAAAATAGTAGGACCACAAGAAAACGGGTGTATAATTGCACCGCTACCCATAATACCCTTCAAACCGGAACACAGCAATGCGAGCATCACTACTAGGCGACAAGAGTACGTACGGTGGTAGTACTTCTCCGGAAGAGATCTTTCACAAGAAGCTCTACTATTATCACTAGCGTCAGGTAGTAGGTCTACTGTTGCATGTATGCTAAATTCATTCGTCATTGAGTTTCTTTGTCGATTCAGCTTATATTTTCTCTTCAAAACAAATGACAGCCGACTTGACGAATGACTTGACTTACATTATGTCAAATACATAGACACTGGCAAAATTGTCTGTCAAAATGACGGGCAGAGGCCATATAGGTAGAAAAGAAGAAGAAGAAGAAGAAAAAAAGAACAAACCCCTCAATTGATATAAGCGTTTCTAATATAATGAAATAAAACTGCCGCCAGATAAGATGGTTTTTTTTCGAATTTATTTAAATACCACCAAAAAAAAAAAAATGTTACGCGCCAGTGCCATCCCTACCCGCGAGTAATGACTCACAGCATCAAGTATCGAATTAAGATCGTTTGAGCTGCAATTGTTGTGTTATTTGCATTGTTGTCGAATTACGTCCTTATTCTTTGGGCTCACGGTTCATATTCAATTAAATACGGGTCGATTGCTAATGTTTTAATATAATTTGTATTGTAAAATCTTTGGTTAGACGTGCCCATTGCCTAAATCACTTTTTTGCTTTTGCTACCCGCTCTGTGCATTTTATTTTAGAAAAATATAATATAACAAGCCGATGGTGCGACTGATGTTACACAGTTGGGTACATCAGACTTCACAACACAGGTACATTGAGAATGTGGCCTGTGAGGCATTGCGTCGATCACTCTAAGACGTAGATGTGTTATGTTTCATGTGCCTCTAATTACACCGGCACTGATACCCTTCAAACTTGAACACAATGCGAGAATCACTGCTTGGCGAAATTGGTGAAGCTCGTGGACGTGCTCCTTCACAAAGAACCGTAGTACAACATACATGTGACTTTTCTCACTATTATATCTATAAATAAAAACTATTTAGAATTTCAAGTAGAGTAACTTAAGTAAACACCCGTGGTACAGACGGACGAACAAAGTCGCACCGTAAGGGTTCCGTTACACCAGGCTTCCCTATAAATATATTTTTTAAGTTTAAAAACTAGAAAACCCGACTTAAATTTCATACGGCTTCATCATCAGATGATGATGAAGATGATGGCAGTTCATTGAAATTGTTCTATTGATCTTAAACATTACAGAAATAGGAAAGCAAAGTACGCAATGTCGTCTACGTGGGATGACTAGGTCCTTGGTATTAGTAGTGCCATTGGTAATAGGTAATCTACGGGAGATTTTAAAATGTATTTAACTAGTCAATAAGAAAAGTAGTTTCACGGGAGAGTAAAATTTCTGTTTACTATACTAGTAGTGCCAAGCGGTAGTGCTTAAGAAAATAAAGTGGTTTTTTTTATAACTAAAAGCCAAAATACAAACTGTGTAAATTCGTCCAAGTACAGAACCGATAAAATAGGACTGATCTAAAAGTATATCCTGTTAGATGAAAGAAGAATTTTTCAAATCAGTTTATAGATGGTAGAGTTCTGAGGTGACCAACATTATAAAAACATACAAGCGAATTGAGAACCTCCTCCTTTTTGAAGTCGGTTAAAAAATGAGACCACCGTAACCTAATAGTAAATTTCCTGCCGTAGCAGTACTGAAGAAAATCTATTAAGAATACATAAAGAAGGCCCACGAGACGATAAAGTAGTAAAATACACGTATTGTAGTCCGACGGTCTTCACATCACGACAATAGCGTCTCCGAACACCGAGGCCGTCTCGTAGACTCCGAGCTGACTGTGGAAAACTTACCTCATAATATCAAGCTAATTAAAGTTAGCAGAAACATTGTAATTTCAAAGTTTCTAGCCTCTGATCCACGGCTAGTGCTGTGATAGAGCCCAGAGATAAAATAAACAATAACAATAAAAAATACTTTTTCATCCCACCATCTCGGAAAGAGTATTTTTGCTCTTCAATATCTGAGTGCAAAAGCCGTTTTTATTCTCTAGAGGATAAAGTAAATTGAATTTAGAACATCGTGTGCACTAAGTTAGTGAATTAAAAAAAAAACATTAAACCTATTTACTGCTACCTCTATGGGGCAATAAATCATACAACTTATTTTAAATTTGTTAAAAACTCAGACTCGGAACCTTCTTGGTGTTCTTTTTTCAATTTGCTTTGTACGCGGTTCTTTACGCGGCATTTTTTTACTGAAATAAAAGTACCTATCTTGTGATTGTAAACGGTTTTTTTTTGCATTTAGTCATTTCCTCGCTGAGGTGGAATGAAAAGTTACGTGTTGCACTTGAGTGCAAAGAATTTTCACCTCGTGCTCTTTTGATTCCCTCGCTAACTCTCAGGATTCTAATTTTGAACGACTCGCTGCGCTCGTGATTCAATTTTAGAATCCTTCGCTTGCTCGGTCATCAAAATTGAACACGCGGTTAAAAAGCAACTTTGCACTCTTGTATAACAAATAACTATTTTATTTGAGTACCTACATGCGTTCATTATCATCGTCTCAATTCATTATAATTTACGCAGTGACACAATCATCACTGCCAGGATATTTAATGACCAATGTTTAATAAAATATGAAACCGATTGAAAAATTTGCCGGTGGTATTTTTAAGTCGGTAGTATTTATGTTGTAAAGTATGGTCGAGATACCCAGCTCTCGGTCTATAACGAGTGACACAATGCTCCGAATGACTCACAATAGCGAATTAAGTATTATTTTAAATTGACGTAATTGAAAAATATGCAGCGCGCGCTGGAATAAATTGATTCATGTATAATAAACTAGAGTTGCAGCGAAAATTCGGCCGAATCATCGGTGCATATACACAAACGACCTGACCTTCGGCTCTGCGCAAAGAATACGTAGTTCCTACGTAAGAAGAAGCGGAACTCCCATTCTACCAAAATTAAACACTGAAAATCTCGTTTTGTATGAAACGTGATTCAAATTTTGACCCCCGTATTATCTCAACTGAGAAGGGGTATCTATGCTCTGCTTGTTTTTGAGTAGGTGATCTTCAAATTAATAATCTTGAAATGGTTCCTTGTCGACTGTACTTGCCATTTTTTATGTATGAACTCAAGTAAACCGTGTCCAGCGGGACTTTTTGTTAGGTATTTTAAGAGCGTGGTCGTCCGAAACCGTGGCTCTACGGGATGAAGCCGTTTCATACATTGTTCGTTTTTCAAAAGCACGAATCTAGTTCGAGAATTTCGCAAGTCTGGCTCTCAGTTCCATTTCGCAATTTTTGTATGGAACAAAGCAGTTTGGTGAAACGTAAACTATTTGGGTTAGAATTTTTTCTACATACAAAAGTTATGATTCACTTTTCTCAAATTATCTCTGCTGTTTAGGCGTGTTTTACCAACAGACAAAACACACCGTCCACCGAGTTGGACCGTTTAGTACATATACACCGACAAAACTAAAATATATTTTTACTACAATTTTTTATGTAAAGCACTTTTGAAAACCCCTCGGTTTCTAAAAACTGAGTAAACATAGTTCCTACCTTTTCAACTATGAAATATACTTGAAAAGGTAGGAACTACAGTCCAACTTTTTTTAATACCTCGCTACCCGAGATTGTCTTAAGTGCATCTTTCCACATCGGTGTGTTTGGCAGAAATATACGTTTGCCAAATCTATGAACATTTTATGGATGCCAAATTCAATTATACATGGTCGAAAGACAACTCCCAAAAACTTCGGGGAATTTAGAAACCCATCAATATAAACTATTTTTTTATATAAACAGCAGAGTGAGCACGAAAAATAATCATATGAATGAAATACTTGCCTGACAAAAATGTATAAAATAGAGCATTAAAATTGGATTTTTTTGAATTCGGCCTTAAATTCGTTTATTATGTCAGACAACACTATGCGAACAAAGAATATGTAAATTCAGAAGGTACATCAACAGCGTGCCGACGCCTACGCAATTTTTATGCGTTGTATGCAATGCAAACATTATGCAGATCAGCAATTTATAAAAAAATTCATTCTTAGATGAAATTTGAGTTAATTTGGTTTTATTCTAAGTATATCGTCGAAATTAAAGTTTAGTTTTGTTTGAAAACAAACAATAAGCAAGAATCGGCAACGTTGTTTATTGTTATTGTTTTAGTAATTAGATATAACTCGTATTACTTAATTAGTGTAATTGGCGCCAACCGTTCTAGTAAATTAAATAATAACATTTGAGTTATACTATACCTTACCTTCCCACTCCTACTAAAATAAATAAATAAAAAATATAAATATAAATATTCACGGACACTTAACACAACGGCTTCTAGTCCCAAACTAAGCAAAGCTTGTACGACGGAAACTAGATGGCTGATAGTAAAACATAAAAAAAAAAAACAAAAAAAAATATCAAGACTTGACGACATTAACACATATCTAGAGTGTTTTTACGGGATTCACTGGTTATTGCGACTCTTTTGTAAAATATGCTAATACAGTGAAACCTGGTTAAGTGAGACATCAAGGGACCTGCAATGTCGTTTCACTTATAGAGGTATTCCACTTACCCAGTGTCTCAGATATACAGGTATAAATAAATATCTGTCTCATTTACAGAGGGTTCCATTAATAGAGGTGAGAATACAGGTTATTTCAGTTATACAGGTGCGATCATTAAATAAAATAACGTACTTACGTACTTGGAATTACGTGTGGATTTTGTGGGTAGAATAAGAATGAGTAAACAAACAATGTTATCTCAGTTACAGAGGTTTATGCATATAAAATTTACTCGCTGTCTCAGTTATAGAGGTAACTATGATGATAAATCGAAAGAACAAATCCCAGATATAGAGGTTTACCTCGTCCCACTAACAGAGGTAATTCAGTGCCAAAGTGTTGGGACCTCAGCATGAGTTCCAGTTATGGAGGTTTCTCACTTATCCAGGTCCCACTTAACCAAGTTTCACTGTACTTGGTTTTATTTTTATAATATATCAGGTGAGATACGTAGCTCGATAGTGGTCGAACGGTTACCTATATTGTATTAAAAAAACGTGATATAATTTAAGCGGCTTCATTAATATTATCCCATTTTTCATTCAGAGCTACCTAATACTTTATCGCTAAAAGGTTACGCCAAATATGTATAATCCAGCTCGTTTCCAGAACTTATTTATATTCAACTGTTGAATACAAAAATTTCTTAGAAATATTTAGTTTCAAATCGAGATGATACGTTACTTTGTAGATTTAATGACATGACGACTCACACAGACCAACCGTATATTTTTACTTATAATAATACGTGGCCAATTATTTCGGCCCAAATGATAGTATACGAATAATATCTCAATAATTTGAGGTCATTCTGACTTATTATAATATAATATTATTGCCGGTCGAATTGGTTTTTACAATAATAAAAATAGTTCGTGAAGCAATTATAGGCACGGTTGAGCGCTTTTGGTTCGGTTCTTATCCGTAACGTGCCACAAAGTTGTATAATTATTTGTTGATTATCAATAATATTTTATAAAAAAGAATAGTTTGATCGGAATGAAAGTATAAATAGGTACATGAGCCTAATCTTACACTAATTTTTTTTTGCGACTACTGTAATTTTGACATTATTTAGTGGTAACCCTCAGATCTTTAAATGATGACGAGATACATTTGAAATTATCTAAAATAACAACATTAGCTTATTTCATTTAAATATCAATTTATACACCAACTCATTTTATTTTTAATATTCACGTATATACAGATGTCTTCGTATTTATAAAAGTTAAAAACAGTAAGCTTCCAAAAAACACCGCATTGCATTCGGACCTCTATACTTTCAGAACCACAAAGCCTCCGACAGATCACATACACACCGTAATACCACACCTCTTCCAACTTTTGAAATTCAGAATTTATTTACATTTACTAAATATTATAATGATAACAATGAAACCAAAGAATGAAAAATATTTTCTAATGTAAAAAAAAATATATTAAAGGATAATTATAAGTAAACTAAAATTACCTAACTTTAATAACTAATTCGATTATTACTAGATTAGATACACACAGTTATAGGAGGATAATAATAATTATAAGGAATATAAAAATAACATTTTGAAACGTCGGAATCCTAAGTGGCAGTTTTACGCGACCGATTTTACCGAGAGAATGAGATACCTACGTAAGGATAGAAGATAGACGACACTTTACGAACCGAGGCACAGTGGTTTCCTATAAAAACAAAAGGGAAGCCCGACAAGAAAAAAGGATTTACAGCGACCGTTCTGCTATTAAAAATTAAAATATACTCTAAATATTATTTTTAATGGTTTGGCTCTTTCGGTCGACGGGTATGCAAATATTTAAAGTTTAATATTTTCTAGAGGATTGTGTAAACAGAAAGAGTTTTTGTTAAATTCTTTGGTATATTTGTTCAAAAGGAACGTCTAGCTGCCTACTGTTTTGTGAAAATAAAGGTTGTCACAAACGGAGTCGATAATTATAAAGTACCTGTATAATACCGCATTTGATACAACGATTCACGATATCGCTCTTCATTACTCAATGGGAGTAACATACGGCGTAGATAAAATCTTCTACGAGTATAACTTTGCAGATACCTACTGAGTAATATTCACCGACATTGATAGACGTATAATACAAAATTTCAATCTATAGTTTTCGTTATTGTGTAAACGGACAAGTGATTGTTTTCTCAAAGAGGTATATACTATACCTAATCATAGGTTATGTTTCGTGTGTGACAGAAGTTAGCAGATAATACTGGGTACAAATATTATTACAGACCCGTGTGTGGCAACCTTAGAAACTTTGTATTTGAGAGTAAATATGGAACTTTACAACGACGTGGACACTGTTGATACTACTTCAACCAAATAAACTATTTTTGTTTTGTAATACCTAGTTTTTGATAAATGGAGTGTTAAACGATTTTATGCAAAAATGATATTTCTTTATTAAACTCGACCCCACGAAATTACATTTAAAGTCAGTATTTTCAGCAAAACTTATTTTTAACTCTTATCAAAAACGATTCAATTTACCGATGCTCATTCTAAGTGAGACATTGAGAATTAAAACTGTTAGTAGGTAAGTACCTACTTATAGTTATGAAAAAGAAAGGTTTTCCTAGTTATTTGATTAAGTTAAAATTTATTACACCAGATATTGAATAACGCCCTTCTCTGGAGACCTCTACATTACAGTGTTTGACCTTGAGGTAGATCTACGATTATGAATTCAAAAATAAACTGCCAAAAGTACAAAAACTCTAGCGACATCAAACGTACTTCGTAAGTTGCATGTAATTCCAAAAAAATATTGTGTTGCATTTTGTATGAAAAAGCATATTTTAAGCGCTAACATTAGTAATTCCTTGAGGAATGTTATTCATATTGATAGGAAACTAATTTAAATTAAAACACGTCAAAATCATATTAGATGTTACATCGAAGTCGATCGATGCTATCGATAAATCAGGCTACGCAGCTCTTATACTAATCGAGTTGGCTTACTCATACGAGCTTGCTTGCTACTAACCGATTGGCCTTCTCGATTTTTACCAATTCGTCATGTCAATCTAGGTACAAAAATTATATCGTAATAGGATCCACACAGTGACGTCGATAGGTCGATCGATTTGCCAGATTTCTTGATTTTTATCTATTCTTCATGGCGATTAACAAGAATCGATCCTCGTTAGTTGTCGAAGGAGGTGTCAAAGTTTAAACTTTTTTATAAGCTTTTTGACGGCTTTGATTAAAAGAAAGCGTGTGATTGGTCAGTTATGGAAAGTTTTTTTTTATTCGATACCAAAGGTTATCGTGCAACAAATCCTTGTCATCTCAGTCTAGTTTTATTCGCAAACACTCCTTTGAATTCTGTTTTTTTTTTATGAAAAAAAGATGACCAAATATCTACAGTGATAGGTGAGGCAATGCATTGCTTTAGGCGCAGTGGTTACCACTCGGGCCATCGGCTTGTTTCATCGAATTTTGGCTCTCAAGAGTAGTGAGAGCCAAAATTCCGGGTTTTATAGGTGACCCGGAGTTTTTGCTCAGAAGTGTATATGATATCTTTGAATATGTTAGAAACCATGAACTCTCGCATAGTGGAACTATTCAACAAAATAGTTTGTTATTTTTATGACGTAACATCACACATTAAAATAATCCAGCGAAGTTTAAACAGACGTAAAACGAAAACGTTTTTATATGTTACGGTAAGTCGGATATTATTATGTGCGTGTAAATACGGCCAAAGACATTCGTTGGTTTTATTTTTTTTAGTTTCGTCCAACTAAACAAACGGACAGTTCAAACAAACTGTGTTATTGTGGAGATATGTTTTATTTGGAATTTTATTGTACTAGATTCTTCCGGTGACTTGGCGTGAATCAATTTAATATCCTACTAATATTATAAACGCGAAAGTTTGTGAGTATGGATGGATCTTTGTTGCTCTTTCACGCAAAAACTATTAATCCAATTTGGATGAAACTTGGAATATATATATTGTCCGTGATCTGGATTAACACATAGGCTACTTTTTATCCCGGAAAATCAACGGGATCTAACGGGACGCTAACAAAGTCGCGGGCGGCACCTAGTTTTATTAGATATTTTGGTAAAAAATTACAAGACTGTGTACCTAATTGACAGGTATCGTAGCTCAGGTATAGATCGACCATGTGTGCTATGGGTTGTGGGTTCGATCCCCATCGGGAACAGATATTTTGTAGGATAGCAGACATAATTGTTGGTTCTGTGTTTCTTGCGGGTGTTTTGTTGACCATGTATTCAGGTCTTTAGTTCTTTAGTCCAGGTTCACCGATTATATAAGCTAACCGACATTCTGCGCGGTCATTATTTGGATGGGTGACCGTTACATTTACATCTGTGCGTTTCAATGCTTCGGAGGGCACGTAAACTGTCGGTCCCGGCAGTCGATAAAACTCCGTCCCAGAGTTGGCCACTAACTCATACGAGCTCGCTTTATTATACCTTGCGTAGTAGGTAGAGGTACCTACTACCTATGTAGTAAGGACTAATTGAATTAACATCTACCTAGGTATTTTATCGCCTTCAATGCTCATACATCGCCTGAGACGAAACCACTTAACCCATTTCAATAAATGATGTATCATTCAATTCAATTGTACGCTTGACATGGTTGACTAGTTATTTTTATAACTATTAGAATAAGTAAGATTTTGGAAGTTATACTTCTAATGCGACTTCCAACAACGTTGCGTTAGTCTCTGTGTATTCCCCCGAATAGAAAGAGACAGAGGCTAATACGCTACAAATGCTACAATCAAATATAGATGGCAGTGTTCAGCAATTCAGCATTTGACCGCCCTTGTTTTTGAAGATAAACGACTTCCAACTGACAGCGGGGGGAATAGAAAGAGACTATAATACACTACAATCAAAATATAATAGATGGCAGTGTTCATGAAACTTTTTACTTTTTATTTTGAAGTGAAAATACTGCATATTGGTTAAACGTACATAAAACTAAATACTAAATAAAGAGTAATATATTCACAAAGAAAATTACAACTAATACAGTATTTACAATATTCACAATATTTACAAAATACACATGAAACAGTTGAGCTATCCACAAACCGTTGCAAACGATTTATAGATAGCTCAACTGGTCCAAAACAGTACCAATCGGAATACTAAATTAATTTCACATTAAACACAGAGCGAGAGTGAATGCGTGGCACTCGAAGTATAACTTCTCCCGCGTGTAGGGACTCCACGCACAGGTTTTTTAATACCATGGCCTTCTTTCGGTTGGTTCTTTGAGATGTCTCAAAATTGATACTACATTCTAAATAATGATCTTTCACATAAAAGAACATTGATACAAGGTAGGTAATAAAAATATAATACCGCGTTCACACTATGCCCATGCCGCTGCCGGAATTATTGCCGCGGACTCATTGCCACAGCAACATCGCCTTTATTCTCATTAGGGAGCAAGGGCATGAACTTGGGCCGGGAGTCGGGATAGAGGCATGATCGTGTTCACACTATGCTCGTGCCCACCTCCCTGCCCAAGTCTCTGCTGACTGCGGCATAATGTGAACGCAACATAACACTTGACAGTCGACACGCAGCAGCACCTACCGAAACAAAGAATTTCGAAAAGAAGACTTGATTTTCAGATAAAAGTTGGTTGAAGTCACGCGTGACTCGAAAAGTTTTTTTACGTGTGTGATGAAAACATTCCAATTCTTTTGCATATTTCATTCCCTCGTTCATTCTCTCGTCCTCCAAAATTACGACGAACTAGTTACGTAGTGTCAAAATATTGTAATACAAACAAAGGCGTTTTGTCGACAACATTACCACAAATAACGTAAAGGTTTACAAAATGGTGCAATATGCCTATATATATCTATACGTATACATTTTGACAGAACTAGTTAAAAAAATATGTCATGCGCATATTGCGCATCTTCGACCTACAGATATTTTTGTTGTCTTGCAGTGATGCAGGATCATTTCCACAGTAGTTACAGTTTATTTTTATGACCAAACGTATATCATCCCATTCAACAAACAAAATCACCGTTCACTTCTTCTATTATAACATTTATCTCATTCTAAATCTCTATTAGTTTATTAATATTGAATAAATAAACCATTGTTTTAATATAATACTGTTTTGAATACCTCTCTTATGAATGGCAGTGCGTGTTTTACTATAATGGAACTAATTTAAAGAAAATAGTTGTAGTCTCAACAATGAGAGAATTGCCCTTATTTTTCTATGGTATTTTCGTATTACTTCTTATATTCGTAATTTAACAATGTTTATTCAGTTTAGTATGCGTCTATGGAATCGTAGGTTGCTCGTACTTTTTGCTATCGTATAGCTACTGGTCTATAATATTAAGTTTTTATGCATATAGGTGCAACTGGTCCACTCTAGCACAGCAAGGGTATGCATCCTAGGCACACTGTATCCCTAAATCAATACAGCATACAAACTTGTCTTGGTAACTTAGACCAGCGGGCCTAGGATGCGCACCGCGACATATTTGTCATGTCGTTCTGTCAAAATGCAAGCATTTTGTACCAGTTTAGGAACTATTGCATTAACTGTTGTCGAGAAACCGCGCCTTTGAATTTTCAACTTTTGACATTTCCGCATGACTATTATCTCGTCCTCAGAGAGGTACGACGACTAACAAGTGTCAAAAGTGTACATTATGGCGCGTTTTGTCGACACCATTAGGTACCACAGATAATGCAATAGTTCCTAAACTGGTGCAAAATGCTTACATTTTGACAGAACGACATGACAAATATCTCGCGGTGCGCATCTTAGGCCCACTGGAAAACATAAATGAGTGTACCTACCTAAGTATAACAATGTATTATTATAAATTAACTGGTCTTTTTTTGTTAACAGGGGGTATAGTATTATATAATCTGTGACAGGGGGATATCTACCGCATTTTGAGAGCGTCCAGATGACGGACTCGTCGACTCACTATACCCCGATGGTCGGCCTTAATGCTCAAGGAACGCTGGGTCCTCAAACGACCACGAAAGAGCATCTTTAATTGCCTACGAGTGGTCACTGTGGTTAAAAGTTAACATCTAGCTATTATGGCTTGGTAAACCACACAACAATCTTCTAAATATATATAAAATTCTTTTGAAGCTAACTGACAATCAACACACGGCCTAAGCGACGTCCTAGAGGTACAAAATTTGTAGGGTATAGTAGGTGCCAAATAACACCGCAATACAGGTCATTCACCCACCTTCAAAACGATGTCGCAAAATTCAATTAATGAATGGCTAATTCTGTCGCTTTCCATAAAAACCTGTCGCTAAGACGGTAATCGCTCGAATCTCGTAGTACTGTTTGTTTACCATTCATGAATTGAATTTTGTGACATCGTTTTGAAGGTGTGTGAATGACCTGTATTGCGGTGTTATTTGGCACCTACTATAGTATCCTTATATAGTGTAGGGGAAAATAGAAAGGAATTTTGAAAAGTCACACTCTAAAGGTTCTAGAACACGAGCAACGCCGCGGGCGACGGCTAGTGTAATGAATTTAATAAATCGGAATATCTGTATTTAATATTTTGAAAAAATATAAGTTGGTATCGATCTTGCGTCGTTTATAATAATACTCATAATAAACAATGAAAATCATTTTGCATTGGATTTGGAAATTACATAGGACAGACACAAGGTTAACTTTAATCGCCGCCGGCGATTAGGGTCCATACTTTTATGAACGAATTTGTAAATATACTTCTTGACTTGTTAATACAGGACTTATGAAGTCAGTACAAATTAAGGGATAATAAAAATGATATCAGTGGTAAATAGTATGTTAGTAAGTACATGTGTACTAAAATGTTGGTTTTAATGTATTGTTCGGTCATCTTAGCAAAGTCAGAATATCGGTAAGTTTTGGGAAGAAAAACATGTGGTGGTTCCTCGGCGGTCCAAGAGTCGCGCCGCTATCAATCGTTCGTATCACTCACCCCCGCACCCCATTATAATAATGCGAGTGAGAGAGAAGGCAACATATTAGAAAGGAACAATCGTTCCCATTACGTCGAATAAAAAGAAAAGTTATTATATTTTTTATTGGAGAGGGCCTCCACCCTCGCGGCCGCCAAGAGGGTTATTTTTATTTTATTTGAAAAGTTTATTTTCCATTTTGTTTTAACTTCTATTTTCGCGATGTGAGGGGTGAAACTCGGTCGCACGCACTCTCTCAAACTCAATGAGTCACTAATGCGTACGATACCATTATATTTTTATATTGAAACTTTTGCTTAAACAACATTAAAATGAGAAAAGTTCCTCGGGTGTTATATCGTGAGGTGCGGGGCCGGCGGCGGCGGCGGCCCTCGCTTGCTCGCTCGCTCGCATGTTTCTCTTCCGCGTTATTTTGTTTCGTTTTAATACGCAATTGAGATGTTTTCGCAGCAATTTTATACCTACAACAGTATTGTTATGAGCCCCACTGAGGGGAAACCTGCGTCCTTGGCCGTCCCATTCTTTTTGGCGAAAAATTCGACTAAGTGGCAGGTTATAGTTATTGCGATATAGCTTCGAAACTCATTGTAATAGTGGTAACGTGGCAAAGGTTTATTTATCTTAGAAAACCAACAGCTTAGTTAGAACGTATACATTCGTTTACCGATGAAAAGCCAATAATAAGTTATCACAAAAGCCACTTTTAAAAACATTTATGAATCTGTCATCATTCATTTTAAATGGAAGGGTAAAAATAGCCTTTGATTGAGATATTTAATTGTACTGTTAACGCTAGCAGAATTAATTGGCTCGTTATTACAAATATGACAGAATTGATGACAAAGAATTACGCACTTCATCGAATACACGTAAACGCACCGAAACGTACACAGAACACCCAGGCAGTTCAACTGACCATATCAACCAATATTTATTTAATTTGTCACATGGAATCATCTCGATAATGGCATGAAAGAGGCTGTCGCCAACTCGTCCCAAGCGAACTCGGCCTGCACAGGACGTGTTGGACCACTCATATTTTCAACCACCTTTTGTAAACATATTATTGTTATAAAAATTCAGTATTTTACTACCAATTTAGTTGTTGTTCCTGACTGTACAAAAAATACATTAGATGAAACCAACTGAATTTGGGGAAAAACAGTAATATAAATAATAATCAAATTGACATGTGGTATTTCGTCCCCGTGGGACGAGAGACCGGTAGTTCGAATCAGGATCCACTAAAGTACAGTTTGGTAGGTAAACAAATTAGGGGAAGCGCGTCACGTGACGCATAAAATGCAGGAACCATCAAACAAGATTCATTGTCCGTTCGTCGAAAGCGCGTCGTCGCGTGGGCCCAACGTAATCAAATCGTCATTTAGTTACATCATTGGCACTTTAGACCTGGCCACTTAACCGCCAGTTAGCCGACAAAGATCAAAACTAGTAACCCATTATCTAGTGGTTACTGTGTGGCCGGAGAGCACACTCTTTTCGAGATCTGGCCACCGGAATAGTTTCAATGTTGGCACAACTTCTTAGCTCCCGAACTTAGCTGTGTTTGCTCCCAAAAATATAGTAGTCCATATTTTGTAACAAGCAGCCGAACAATGTCTGCCCGTGTGGCACCTATTGACCTACCGCTAACAAACGTTACATAACAATAAAAGAAGGTAAAACGTATCTAATTGTTATAAAAACACGAATTGTGCTGTTCGGGGGGAAGAAAAGCCGGAATAATTACACGGCTTTTTTTTAAATATATTCTTTGCTCAATCTAACCAAAAGGAAGTAGTTGTAGATAGACTCAGCAAACAATATTATTTTAATAATCATTTATTCTGAATCTCTTGCTTTTCTAAAGTAAAATTAGTGACGTAACTATAAACCGATGGACAAGGAAGTATATATGAATAAATAAAGTAGCAAAAACTAAAGTAGGACAGTTAATTAAATAAAGGGCTCAAATTGGTGATTTGGCTAATCTCATAATCCGATTAGTTAATAAGGTTGTGCGAAATATGACTACGAAAAGCCGGTCAAAGTATAAAGACGGTTATTCCGAACGTGTCGAATCCTCCAACGCAGAGACCACAGTATGATTTAAAAGTAATATTCTCAAACCATAAAGCAGTTTCACATGCCCATGTGAAATATTTATCTTAATATTATAAGTAAACTTAAAGGATAGCCAAGTGAAGGGCTCGAAAAAGTTTGATACTTTACTTTAAGGGATAAAATTACGAGTTTAATCCGTTTTCCGAATCTCCGAAACAATAATCTGAATTACGTATTACAAAAAAAAATTGCGTACAGTAAAATATAAGTACTCGTAATTTGATGCCACAACGGTAATCATATATTTTTCTAGCTGAACCTGTGTTTTTGGTTTCTAGTAGGTACCTGTTACTAAAAAAAAACAAAATATAATAAGGTTTTTTTTTAAACAAAAACATTGTAAATCGCGCGCACTCGCAAGTTTCACGCTCGCGAGTTGACGAATAACTCAATGTATAAAACGATAGTATCAGAAGTTCATCACAGAAGTTTCAAAAAGTTTCTTTTGATTTAAATCCAAGTAAAAAAGTCCACTAGTTATATTCCCCTATGTTTAAATCGGATAAACTATTCAAGTATCAAAACCAGCAAGTCGTACGTAAAGTTTCAATTAGTCCCGATACATAGGCAGTTCTTTCAAGCAGCATTCACAGTGAGCTTTTGTTTGAAAACATTATTTAAATACAACGGACCGTCTCGGTATAATAATACAAACCGTACTCGGAATATATTTAGAAAACCCGTATAAATACTAAAAGTATTTTGTTTACCAAAAACTTTGTTTGCCTCCCTTTAGAACTTCTCACATATAACATAAGAAGTTTAGTGAGAAGCACACAAATGTTATTACAAAAGTTAAAAAAAAAAAAAAAAACTTACAGGAAACTTTCTGGACATACTTACCTACTTATAGAAATAGAAATAGAAATAGAAATAGAAATATCGTTTGTTGGCATAGGTGAAAAACACATAAGTAAATTAGAGAATTTAAGTTACGTGTTAACAGGCTACGACTCGTCAAATTCTAACTAAGTAATCCAAAAGGTACTTAATAAATACTAACAAAATGCGTAAAAAAAACACTAAATCTCATATTTTCGCTGTATAGGGGCGATCGTCATTATAGTTAGATAATTTGATTTTAACAACTGGTAGAGGAGACAGACTTAGACAGTTCTTTATTTAAGTAGGTATAATCATTTTTTAAATATTCTTTAATGCTGTACAGTGTTTTGTCCAATAAAAGGGTCTTAATTTCGGCTAGAAAACTGGTTTCATTTTCTATTTGTTTAAGTCTCTCGGACTAATAAAGGTTCGGGTAGAGAGTTCATAGAGAAAAGTTTTTTTTTTAGGTTTTATGAGTTTTTACGTTCTCATTACACTGCATAGTAACGCGGTCACTTCTCCCCGCTCTCCGCGCGATCTCCCACGTACACGTTCCTTACCCTTGTATTACGTGGTTTATCAATGATACTACCATCATCACATTTCCACCATAGGACAAGCAGACGATCATGGCATACAAAAACGATATCACAGAACTCCAAGATCCTACAAGTTAGGTTGGATCTGTGATATAGGTAAATATTCTTTACTGTGACAGTATTATTCTTGTCTTTCCTGTGGATATGACTAGGCTGAGATCATGGTATAGATGCTGGGCAAGCCTACTCCATCTAAACATTGTCCCAGGCACTACCAGTGTCCCGTTAAAGGCCTACGCAGACCGGGACGGCATGGCAAGAGATTTTGCCGTGAGTCAGCGCAGATACCGCGCCACGGCACGGGAGCCTGTGGCGGGTTTTTTAATGCCGTGCGATAAAATTCCTTTCAATGCCACGGCATCATTTTAAAGCATAGCAATTTATGTCGTATTTCTGTAACAGTACGGTTGAATGTCCATTAGTAAAAATTAAAATCCCTTGCCATGCCGTCCCGGTCTGCGTAGGCCTTGAGTGTAGGCATAGGTGACCTCCATCCAGACGCTGTATAAATCATCTTCAATAGATGTAAAGGCTTAAGTTATTATTCTTCATGACTTAGAATTAGATGACAATGCTTACACTTACTTCCATTTAAAAATGTATGAGAGTAGTCACGGAACTTATCGCATTATGATTAGTTGTCTATTATGTAGCGAATAATAAAATATTAGTTTGGCTACCGGGTAGTCAAATAATATTAAAAACTTACTCTACCCTCTGCTACTATAGCCCTTCCCTAACAAATGTTTTAAACATCACATCATCAATATATATAAAACACTTTTGAAGCTGACTGACAATCAACGCACAGCCTAAACCATAAGTCCTAGAGGTATTAAATTTGGAGGGTCCTTATATAGTGTAGGGGTGCACTAAAAAATGAACTTTAAAGCAAGCAAAGCAAGCTCGTATGAGCTAGTGGCCAACTCTGGTGACGGTGTTTTTAGGCCGCCTCCGTCGTGGCTTAACGACTGCTAGAGCCGGGACCGACAGTTTAACGTGCCCTCCGAAGCACGGAAGCGCTCAGATGTAAATGCCACTAACGGCCACCCATCCAAATAGTGACCGCACAGAACGTTACTTCACTTAGATAATCTGTGAAGATTGGCTAAGCAAGCCTAGCCACGAGCGCTTCGAAATGAAATGAATTTTGAAAAGTCACACTCTAAAGGGTCTATTTAGAACGCGAGCAACGCCGCCGGCGACGGCTAGTTTTATATAATCCTGTGTAAACAAGACGAAACTTTGAATAAGTCGTTACATAAATATTTCTTCGTTTGTTTACTTTTATGTTTGAAAAAAGGAATTTTGTAACGAACACATTTTCCTATAATACTATGACCAAAAGATAAATTACTGCGCTGTATTTTAACTTTTGCTGCGACAACAGGTGTTATGTTAGTTTCGTCTATGATACCTTCAGGTTTAAGAATATCTAACAGTATTTCTCAAACACATCTTCAGCTTTTGGTATTTGGATACTTGATTAGTACCTAACCTACATTGTTTAGTAGTGATATGCTTTTGATTATTATTTATTTTAGTATTATGCTAAAAATACTCACTTGGTTCCCTTTAAAAAGATGACTGTTGGGTGAATAAGATACAATGTAAAATAAACTTTACTAAAAGCACAAATCACGATCAATTTGTGTTTGTTGTAATCTTAAATCTACATTGTTTTATTTAAAACCGTTTTTTTATACATTCCTGCAATTGTTTGAGACGATAATGTGGCACCAAGGTCTTCGCTCAGAAGCTTGCCAAAACAATGTCCCCTGATTTATGTTGAACAACGACTGAGTTATGCTTCTAGAAACGCACAATAACATATTATTATTCATGTTATAAATTGTTGTTTCATTCAACTTATTTAGAAATAAATATAAACTGGGATTTTATTTAATGCATTTTGAGATTGTCTTGTAAAATGCTTGGAATTTAAACTAGATTGCTTAATAGATGGATTGATATGGTTGGTAAATTCATATTTATAATACACTAGATTCTACCCGCGACTTCGTTCGCGTCCCGTTGGATCCCGTTGATTTTCCGGGATAATAAGTAGGTAGTTTATGTGTTAATCCAGGTCGGATCGGTAGTTTTCTCGTGAAAGCGTAAGAAAGACATTTACCATTTCACATTTATTATATTGGAGTATTATATAATGTGTGATATTAGTATGAAACGGTATTACAGTACTCAGGGTTGGAACTTCATTACTGGAATGCTAGAATGCTAGATGGCTTTGAAGAAGCTAGATTTTGACAAATATTTTTTTATGTTATAAATAAATTTATTAGAATCTAGCATTAATTGCGAAAATGGGTATATTCCGAAAATCCATAAAATCTAGTAACATATTGCGATATTTTCCTGTTGGCAACATTGGTCTAGACGCCATCTTGATTGGCATCGCCGTGACAGTCCTATATATCCTCCATTACTGGAATGCTAGATGGCGTTGAAGAAGCTAAATGTTGGATCCCGTTGGTTTTCCGGGATAAAAAGTATCCTATGTTACTTCTAATACCTCCAAGAATATCTGTACAAAGTTTCATGATGATCGGTTCAGTAGTTTTCGCGTGAAAGCGTAACCAACACATTTACCATTTCACATTTATAATTTAGTATGATAGTAAAAAACACAGACATTTATAAACCAAACATGTATGTTTGGTTTATAAATGTCTGGATTAGCATGTTTTTTATATTACTCACATTATTATGTATACATTACTAGCTTCCGCCCGCGACTTCGTTCGCGTCCCATTGGATTCCGTTAATTATCCTCGTCGCCACTTTGTAGTCCTTTATCCACAAATAAACCACAAATTATTATTATTGCACGGAGTGCTTGTGCTATGCGGCCTTTCACCACCACCGTCTGTCCGCCAGTGTTGCCAGCCACACACCACAGATATTTATATGACTGTACTTAAAATATCGTAGGCGCGAGTTGGCGAACAAAAAAAATAGGTAAAATCGGAAGGTGCCAACTCGCGCCTACTCGCAAGTTTGACGTTCGCGAGTTGGCGAATAAGTCAATTTTCCGGGATAAAAAGTATCCTATACCTCCAAGAATATGTGTAGAAAGCGTAACAAACTTACATTCACATTTATATATTAGTAGGATGTACTAATGCCAAGTAGATATTGCATCAACTGTGGTGCAGCCGATTTTCAGTTTCACTTACACTGCTGGTTCTATAGAAAAAGTTGAAAAAAGTTTTAAGGTGTGTTTTCATTACACCCTGTATAAGAGAAATCAATTCATAAATAACAAACAATTCTTTTCAAATAGACCAGTGTGAACTGCGCTCCGTACCTAACCAAACAAAACAGGTGGTATATGTACCTACTCGATAGTAGGTAGTATGCAGTAGGTATGAATTGTCAAAGTACTCCTCAAAGTAAATAATTGAGAGCAAACACAAAATAAGTTAAAGAGGAAACTGGTAGTTATATTTCACGAGCGTCTTAAATAAGCGGACGCGGTCACACCGATACGTAACGACGAGCAGAAGCTCGAGTCTGAGTTTTGTTATGTTAAAAGTAATGAATAATATTGAATGGTTTCTTTACTTTTAATTGTTTTGTTTTATATTGTGTGTACCTACCTACTATCTATATTGAAATGTACCTGCTTTGTGACTACCAAATAACATTATTAAATGTTAAAGGCATCAAAAAAAATATAAAGTGACTGGCGAGATATTTTGTATGAAAATAGGACAAGCTTCTCTAGCGGGAGGTTAGCAAACGATTTTTCTCCATAGACAAACAAAGTTCCTCGGGTCTCGCTTTTCGGAGATCGACACGACACTTACGATATCGTCGTTGTCCTGTATTCATTTACGATATCAGAAGCCTGAATACTTAAGCTTAAGTTTTAATAGAAATGACTTTATCTTTTATGCAGTCTGTGCGGTCTTGTAAACATTAACTCTTAAGTCTAGACTCTAGCTGTCTAGCTAGAGTCTAGTCTAGTCTACTCTAGAAGACTCTAGAGTTACCTTATGCGTTCTACACGATACTCTAGACTAGACTCCAAGTTAGAATAACGTGTAGAACGAATAAGGTAACGATAATCTATTTTAGTAACAAGATACTACTTGAAACTTCACTGAAAAATAATTGGTAACAGAGTAGGTACCTCATTTTTATCATGAATTAAATTCTAAATTCTAATCTCTAGCATGCATTTCCAGACACAAGAAAGTGAATATCTCGCGTGGAATGCGTTCCAGCATACCAAAAGTTTACTGCAGCGCTGGTGCACCCACTGGTGTAAATGCTGCTCAGTCTTTATTATCTACCTACATTAAGTAGTTGTAGGTATACACTAGAATTACTACAAATAATATAAATTATATAGAAATAATATCTATAGCAATAGATAGCTTTTAGTTATAGCGATGGATATAATTACTTACTTTGAAAGAAAATTACAACTAATACAATATTTACAAAATAGACATGAAACAGTTGAGCTACCTACAAACGATTTATAGATAGCTCAACTGGTTCAATATAATCACTTGGATTTATTATGTACAAAAAAAAATTAAGACCCGTGCTACCCTAAAAACAGTGCGTGTAAGTAGATTCTCGTTATTTGGCAACCATACCTAGTCTCTAACGTCTATAAAAATGGTATTAATATAAAAAGCGAGCGTTCTACATTTTTATTACTGTACGCTCTTTTAATTTGTCGTAATTTATACGCTGGGCTATAAACAAAACGAACTTAATACACATTGTATTAAAAGTATAATTTTAATCCATTGTTACTATGAAAATTAAATGTTTGCTGCCGTAGTATTATAAAAATATTTTACTATAGTTTTTAAATTGAATATTATTCACTTTATAATTTCAAAATACTTCATTTTGCTATTTTCTTGCTAGATTTACTGTTTAAGTAGATTGTTGTGGTTGACACAACCTAGAAATTAATATATGTTTTGTAATTAAATAGTACCTACCTAGCTAGGCACGTCAAATATATAGACCCTCTTATAAAAAGTTAATTACGTATGGTAAACAAGATAATGGTATCGATTCGCTTGTTGCATTTTTCTAAGCTAACCTAATTTGACAGCACTAAAAATGTTGCCGTCCCTTTCTCATAAACTGAAACGATAAGGACGGCTATAATTTTATAGCTGTCAAATTAGGTTAGTTTAGAAAAAGACAACAACCGAATCGATACCATTGTAATATTTACTCTAACCGTTTTATAAAATAGACCATACGTATTTATATAGAGACCTTTGCTTAGATGTAGTATGGAAATTAGAATTAGTGAGTACGGAAAAACTGCGAAGTGCTTAATTTTGAATGTTGTCGTAAGTGCCATGGGAAAGCGCGTACTGTTATGAACCTTATTCCAACGGTTATAAGACCGCAGTTTGAAATCGCACGCGATAAGGTGCAAATTGAAAGCACCCTCTTAAGGTGAATCCGATTTAAACAATATAAGTGCTGACTAAACACAAGCGCACGGAAGCCAGGGCTTACGAAACTAAACAGATAAGTGAAATTGCTACCAGTTTCAAAAACTGTCACGCTAGTTTGGACTTTATGTCAACAACATACGGTTTATAGTCGCTACAGTGTAATGTGTACGCAGATTACATTGCTACTAGTTTCACAGCTATTGTCGTGCGAGTTGAGATTTTATGTCAACGGAATAGGGCTCTAGGTAGCGTTTGCCACAATTAAATGTGTACGCTGAAAGATAAAATCGCATAATCTAAAAATGCATGGTTATCTTGCAGAAACAAAGTGCGAAACGTGGGTACCTCTCAAAAAAACCCATGCCATCACATTATTGCACATTTTTTACAAATTGTTCTCACCAGAGAGCTGGTTGTATGATTTGTACGAATAGGTGATTACTTCATAGGGCGTCTGCTCTGCGCACTGGCGGACACTGACACCTACACGATAACGATATACCTAGCTGAAACGGTGTAAATTCGTCAAGTACATTTTTTGAATACAACTGGAATGGATGAAACAAGCCGATGGCCCACTTGATGTATATGACATTAGCTGTTCGCTGATATCTTGGGGTTAGGCTCATAATCCCCTTTGAGTCGTCCCCTTCAAGGGGATTATGAGATTTTTTGGCTCATAGGGCTACCGCACACGGGCCACTGGCCACAACCACAAAACGCCGCCACTGGCATATTTCTTGTATTTTCATACATTTTATAGACTCACCGCACACGGTTGACGCCGGTAGCCGCCACACGCTACAAAACGCCGCTACACGCTTCTTGTGGCCTACACCTGCACCGACCACCGTACCAGCACTGCAACGGCAAAACTGGCTGTCGCGCGCTTCAGCTTTCTTTGTGGCTGCTTCTAGCTTCTAGTGGCGGCTTTTGTGGCTGTCGCGTGTGGCCCGTGTGCGGATGCACTTAATCCCCTTGATATCAAAATTTTAAAATCTTTAGAGGCCCATTTACACCGTAATAGCTAGAACTAGCTACACCCACCAACCTCAAAAAACTGTTGAAATATCGTATGGTATCTGTACGTATTTGCCGCATGCCTCAGCCCCTAATAAAAATTGTAAACTAAGATGAAAATTAGCGACCTATTCAACAGGTAGGTAGATACATACCTAGTTCACCTACTATTGTCAAACTATCCAGTTCAGTAGATGTCGTTTCGTTGGTAGTGTAAAAAAAACAGTAAAATTTCTGCGTAACTAGACAAGTTTTAAAAAACACATTACTAGCAATACAAATATAACTTCACCTCACACGTGGTTGAAAACTTAACCGACTGAGAAAAGGTGCTAGTAATATTTATTACGAAAGTACTTACAACATAACCTCAGGTTTAATAGATAGCCATGTCTCAATTTCACGTCTTGACTAAACCATTTTGTATATAATTTTGATGGAACGATAGATAAAAAACGCAATTACAAGTCAACTGATGTACACGCTTTTATTACACATTATAATGCATAATAAAATAAGAATTATCTTTTTTTGTACAACTTAAAATATTCTGTTATGATGAATAGTAGAATAAAATTATGATTCGTACAGTCGAATACAAAACAATCTCTTAGTAATCTTAAATACCGTAACGGAATGTTTTAAAGACTTATTTTAAAAGCAAATCAAGTTAAATGTTTTTTTTTTATTTGATGTTTTGCTACCGAAACTATATAAATATAAAGATACCTACGTCATTATCATTACTCGATTTTTTATTATACCTACCTAACATGTATCTATTACCGACCAGTTTTTACTATGCCCAAGATGAACGATGCGATCCTGATTGCGAATAATGATGTTATTTTTTTAAATTAATTAACAAACTACTGAAAGAATACTAATCAATGAAGAAAAAGCTAAAAAATAACTGGCTTCCAGCTTATAACGTTTCAAAGCACACTCCCTTAGATTATTTTGTACCTCTTTGATGCCAAAAGCGGGTAGTCAGAGGCACGAAAAAAAAAAATTAAAATATTCTGCCCTTACTCGAAGCGCAACAAAATTGCATCGTTTAAATCCTTTTGTGTTGGACTGTACACCGCAACTGTTTCTCAAACCTTACCACTGTTCCACTTCCGGCTTTTAAATTATGTTTTATAATAAAACCGGTACGTACCTGTAACAAAAACATAAAGTTTAGCATTAAGTTGTAAACACGAGTTTTGTGTGAAAACCTTTATATTTACTGACTTTTAACTACAGTTTTATTTATGAGTCGGTTGGATCATAAGAATCGACCGTCGAGTGACGTCATTTTGACTGCAAGCTTTTTGACGATACGGTGACTGGTTCAATTCCAAGATATTCTGCATAAACCTGACTTCTCTCATTACATAAGTAACTATTATTAATAAACTATAGCAAAATGTCACCTTGTTGCCCCCGTGTCAAAACGATGTGAAATTAAAATAAAATAAAGATGGCGTCGTCCGCGAAACTATGTGAAAGCGTCTAGTACTGTAATGACAGCTCTGCCGATATCGTGTAGGTGTCGTGTCGATAGCAGTGTGAACGCCTAAAATTTTGGTGGTCGTATACGATCCGAACAATAGCAAGTGCGGAAGGCTTTCGGTAAATCTAGGTTGGGGCCGCCCACCGCTTCGCCACAAGAGTCATAATAACTGTTAAGAAATGTAACTATTATTTCAATGATAAACCCAAATATTTTCGCACTAAAAGTTAAATCGTAACGCATTTCGGTTTATCACAATAGTATAAAATAGAAAAGCAGAATATCATAATAACGAAGTCAGATTTCGTAAAAATCTAAGGAACAAAGAATAGGTGTTATTTTTAGATGAAATTAACGCACATTACGAGCGTACGCGCCGGTTCCGATCGTGAATCATTTTCGGGTGTGGCTGTAGTGCCAGAGGCTATAGTGCTTTGAACACGAATAAATGTGACAATCGTAAACGTACAAGTAGAAAAAAAAATGGTTTACATGACATTTACAAACGAATAAGGTTGGTGCTAGTGCCAATTTAAGTTTACCTACGTCAAAGTTGGTAGGTAAATTAACTCAGAATAAGGACCTCATAAAAACCATTAACTGAGATTGACTAGCTTACTTGTAGAAAGTGTATAAGTAAGAAAAATGAAATATTTTCCCAAGATTTTAATGACTAACAATACTATAAATTCAGGCCTGTGTTCTTAATTAAATTGTGTTTTGATTAGCATTGAGTGGCATTTTTAATTAAGATGTAGGTAATTAAAAAACCAATCAATTATCTTCATTATGGAAAAATATAAGCGTTCATAAAAATTTGCAGTGATTTATTAATCAGGTAACTTTTTTTTATGCTAACCTATCGAATATTATTATACAGTTTCTAGAAAATCACTACCGTAACATATACAGATTTTAGGTACCAGAGTATAAACTTATTTTTGGTTTCTTGAAAGTATATGGCCTGCACTTTGTGGCCCCCACTTCTGTAAAAGACACCCCTAGAGTAAAATACATAACTTGTCTGCTAACACTCGAACCAAACCCGAACGAACACGTCATCGAACAACAAATATTTTCCACTGAATCTATTGTTTTGTTTGTTTTTCTTATTAAATCCATTTTATCTTAGCCTACTATAAGAAAGGTATCGCAAGAACATACAATGAAGGCTATATTCGTTTTCACTTCACATACCTGTTACATCGTACACTTTAGTTTCAATAGTTTTATTGGACTTTGTCGCTCTAAGCTGCTAACTACGGCGCCCAAGTCACGGCGACCCTGCGGGCCTAAGATGCGCACCGCGAGATATTTGTCATGTCGTTCTGCCAAAATGTAAGCATTTTGTACCAGTTTGGGAACTATTGCATTGTCTGTGGTAATGTTGTCGAGAAACCGCGCCTTTGAATTTTTAAACTTTTGACATTTCTGCATGACTATTTTCTCGTCCTCAGAGAGGTACGACGACTAAGAAGTGTCAAAAGTGTACATTATGGCGCGTTTTGTCGACACCATTAGGTACCACAGATAATGCAATAGTTCCTAAACTGGTACAAAATGCTTACATTTTGACAGAACGACATGACAAATATCTCGCGGTGCGCATCTTAGGCCCGCTGTTCTCGGTACCCTTCAGTGTCGCTCGGTTGGTCAAAAACAAGCGGCCAAAACAGTCGCAGCGACTGATTCTGACAGCTCTGGCCGCCAGAGCCGTAATCTTCTTTTTTCTTATTTGAGTTCTATTTTGTTGATCGAAATGTATATCCAAAAACGACTTGCGAATGTATAAAACCCGATAAGCGCCTCTAGCGGGACATTGTCAAACGATTTTTGTCCATACAAAAACTGCGAACTGTTTCTCTATTTTCGCGTATCGGAGATTAACAAAATATAACTCAGAGTACGGGCTCAGGGCTCACTAAAAATACATTATACAGGGTGGAGAATAGTGGAGATGCATGGACGACATTAAATTAAAACACGGGTAGACACTATGCATTACTAATCGTATATTCTTTTAATTTTAGCGTAGGTTTCTTTGGTAATTGTGTTCCAATCAATTTCTATCTTATGTCACTGACTGCAACTGTCATATTCTTAACTGATCTTGTCACTCTCCCCAAAAATACTTGACCCAACAATATTTGGAGTGGTTAAGTTGAGAGCAATAACAGCGTCTTGCTGACCAACATTTAATACACGGATATCAGTAACTTATATTTTCTTCTAAAGGCTCGATCAGACAGTTGTAGAAGCTCGGCGCTGGAGGAGCTTTCTAACGAGTAAAAATCATTATGTTATTTAGTAAAATTACAAGTTTTAGAGTCGCTATACATACGATACAGTTCAGTAGGTAATCAAATACCAGAGTGAGTTTACAATGCATAGATGGGAAGTGCGTAGCGATTCGCAATCGTTTACGCGTTTGTCAGTTGATTATCTCATAACAGTTGTTTCGGCTTCATCCCAGACGACCACTGTTTCGGACGTTCTTCAACCTATAAGGTAAGCCTAGAATGGTTAAATGTTATTAACCCTTCTCTGTACTAGCTCCAGTATACCCGCGGTCTAAGGGCAAGACTGCATTAGCGATGACAAGATATGCAAAGTTACTTCAATACGGATACTGGCGCGACGTTGAATACATTTCGTGTAATTATACCCGTATAATTACAGATAATATTATAAATAATATACAAATTGCATTCACCTTCAATTATACCCTGAGAATTTCTACATAGAAGTTTAGCAGGTTTGGGACGGCTTAATCAGGGCTTATATCCGACGCCTGTCTGTCGCCGGTTCGGCAGGCCAGAGAGTTTTTTATCGGTCAGTTTAACTCTGACTATCACAACGCCATCTAGCCTCACTAAACAAAACTTGGCATGAATACTTTTTGTAAATATGTAGGTGCATACTTTCCCTGCTTCACGTGTGATTGCGCTCTGTTATGGAAAGTGTATAGGGGTGTCAAAGTGTCACGATTTAACTTTCTCTTATTAAAATGTATAGTACGTACATACTTACAAATTCATATGATGAAATCTGTGGTATTTTTCTTATAGCTTGATAACCATAGATTTTCAAATCGAACTATGACTACCTATTTGAAGTACTAAAGAGACGTACCTACCTTATCGACTTGTAATGTAAATTACATACCTAAACTGATTTCATTTTCTGTTTCACTTTTCCATTTTGTAGTAGATACCTACTTTACTATGAATTCCCAGAATTATTTCCATTTTGAACGATACAGAAATTATTTTTTCTCATGTCACTTACATCAATAAAATATCAAGAAGATAGAGAAGAATCCTTTGGAGCTGAGAAACCAGTTTTCGTTTAAATCATGTACTTGACAACCCTCTTAATTAAATGGAATGTCAGTAGGTTTGTAAAATGTATATTCTAGAAAATATTTTTGTGGCTTGCGGTTTTTGTGCGTTGAGCATTGAATGACAGCTTAAAACCGAATAAAAAACTATATTTAAATACCACGGAAAGTATTGTAACCAATTTTTGTGCTCATTTAACGATAAAAATGATGATAAAATTTAAAAAAAAAACAGCATTTCACGCAGCGCCATCTAGTCCATAACTAAGCAACAGCTTGTACTTAAAGAAAATAAAATTTACAAAGCAAAGCCACTCCGCTGTGAGGCCAATGATATCATAGCTCGTCTATTGTAACATCATGCACTTTTTTAGCAATTTTTATTGTACCACAATATTGATATCATTACGGGCTACATGCCTACTTGTCGGAAACCATATCGTTATTATTTAATTATATTTAATTTTATATCCGCTGAACTCTATTGTGTGGACGAGCGGCCGACTATCGAGGTTATTGTATTGTTACGCTATTGTTACTTTGCAACAGGTTCTCTATAGTTTTCCAATTTGTTTATTCATAAAAAAATAATTGGTTAACTATAGTATCTGACCCCTGAATGAAATCTATAGCTTTAGCATCATCATCAACCCATATTGGTCTACTGTTGGACGTTGGTCTTTCCCAAGATCCCGGTCTTGTGCCTGGTGTTCAGCTCTTCTCATCCACGCTTGGATGATGCTTATGATACATAGAATTAGAAAGAAGAAAGAAAGAAAGAAAAACTTTTTATTGCCCACACTTATTAAGAGGGTACATACATGTACCTATCCACATTTAGGTAGGTAGGTACTGCTTGGGCGAATTGTGTGATAATTCGTTTAAGCTTTTGTGACATTCCAATTTCCAACCCAACTAAATGTCAACAACATTTAATTCGTTTTTCAAACTGAGCTGCTGTGTCGTCTCAATTATGACGTCACAAAAACAATTGAAGACGTACAAATTGCCGTGATGTGGGGTCTAAGTCGCCTGTTAATGACCTGACCCACAGATAAAATAATAAACGTTACGCTTACTGGCCCTACAGTTTTAGTTATGACGTCATTAATTTAAACTAAGATCACAGAATAGGTACTACTGGATTAACTACAAGTGTACGCGTGGTTTTCTGTACAGTATTTTGTGGTCATTTTTCCAACTTAAGCTAAGTAGGTAAAGTAAAATTAAAATAAGTATGTCGTAAGTACAGTTACTACGGTGTAATTTCGTCGAAAGGAGATTTTGAGACTGAAGTGTATAAAAATCCCCTTGATTGGATTTTTTTTAAATCAAAAGAAGACAAAAATTCTCAAAATCCATTAAAAGAGCATAACTCAAGGGGGATTTTGAGACCAATCCAATTTGACAGCGCTAAAATTATAGCCGTCTTTGTCGTTTCAGTTTATGAGAAAGGGACGGCAACGTTTTTAAGTGTTGTCATATAACACAATATTGTTTTATTGTTTTTAGTGTTTCTAAAAGTGTTTCTAGGTTAGAAATATCCAACAACAGAATCAACACTACCAGTATCTGTACTTATTTTAAGTAGTTTCAGTATTATCTAACCTGATCTGATCTGATCTTACCTGAACGATAGATAGAGATAAGATAAGATAAAAATCTGAAATAGATCTGATGTATATAATTTTTCCAACAACAACACTGAACTTTCACATAAACATATTTATTTATTAATCATTTTGTAATCGAATTATATTTTAATGCTTAAATTATTCAAGCAGACTTGCGGATTAAAGTCGAAAATATAATTAAAATATCTCTTATGAATATTATTAGCGTTATTGAGCAAACTGCGAATATTTTAGGGTTTTTAAGACTGTATTTGCATTAAGTTGGAGTTTGACGTTTGTTACTATCCAACTGACCAAGTTCGTTTAGCTACATGTGCTTCTGTCAGACTCGTAACTAGGGCATACTCAAAGAGAAACATCTCGATGTAAGCTTAGAATAGTTACTAATAATTGTGTGTCAATCGGTTTGAAACTCAACAAAGGACGGAAGATTTTAAATAACAGAAAGCAAAAGACCACGAGAAGTAACTTCACTTCACCATGCCTGGGACAAAATTATGGAATTAATAACTTAGGTATCAAGAATGAATTTTTAATAAGTAGGCAACTATTTACAAAAAAAAATATACTATCAGCCATCTAGTTCCCATAGTGTACTATGCTTAGTTTGGGACTAGAAGGCGTTGTGTGATATGACTGTGAATATATTTATTGGAACGAAATTCCGGAAGAAATTAAGACCAAAAGTTGTCGCGACACTTTTTTCACACTTTGACAACGTCATTCGAATAAATTGGTGCAGGAAGTTTTTTTTTAAATATCGTGTGCCTGTACGTTCTCAACCGAAACAAATGAATGTAGGTATTGTTGTAAGTTTTTGTTTTCAGGGTTCTTTAAGGTTCTTATAGAAAATATTATAAGAAAACAACACCTCAAGGAACTTCGTTCCATCCGGGTGTCCGTTGACACCTCTCAAGGTTTTATTTATTTATAAATTTAGTTAACAAACATACACACTAACCTGAAATAACGTTCCTTGACAACGACCCTGCTTCCAACTTCAACCAATAAATTGTAAATCATGTGGGTATGTAAAGAAGTAGTCAGAATTTCACGTGTAACTCGTTTCGTTTAATTTTTATTAAAGTTAAAATTATAATAATGACGCATAAAATTCCTTCGCGTATACTTTACAAAATATAAAGGTAAATTAGTGGTAGGTTATAAATATTCACGGACACTTAACACAACGGCTTCTAGTCCCAGACTAAGCAAAGCTTGTACGATGGAAACTAGATGGTTGATAGAATACATACATACATTTTTTTTTGTAAATACATACTTATAATACATAGAAACACCCAGACACAGAACAAACATCTATATTTCCAAGTATGTAATGAGATGAATAAGTATTTGCCTTTAATTACCTACAGCTTCTGTCAAGAATCAATTGAAGTAGCATTTGCACGCGAGTCCACGCGTGGAGCCTAATTAGCCACTTACAAGGTACATTTTATGATTGTGTTTAAAGAAAAAACATTGTGAAACCATAAAAATTCATTGAAAAACATGTTTGATAAATAAGTGAACTTTACTTACAGACAAAGAAAATAACGGTTAAAAATATTTAGCTCAGCAACTAAAGTAGGAAAATATGATTTAATTTACATTTATTATAACTTAACTATATTTATGTACTTATTTTTAATTATATTTTTTAATAAAACTTTTTTTTGTGTGCACAATACTATGCATTATAACCACTATTCATTATTCTACCTCTAAACAGTTATTTTTTAAAACTTCTTAATATTTATTAACTAGTAGAAGTTATCTACTAAATAACATACATTAGAAACCTCTTTAGAGAATATTAAATCTCTCAGCAACCATTTACGATCGAACACGAATATTACACATAACTCTTTGTATAATACCACAGATAAATAAACTCTTTTTTATCTCGAACGCAGCCAGCGCTCACGCATTCTACCAATATTGTAGTAAGTAGGTATACGTATATACTTACAGTTGATTGGTTTGTTTGGTGTCCAAACTTCTATAGATTATTTATTTGTGGGCGGAGTTGTTTGATAGTAAACAAGTTGTATCCTTCTAATACCTATGCGTTAATGCGAGCGTAGGTAGATAAACGTACAATATATCACCTGTTATATTACACAATGCGATATTCAACCCGATAATGCAGTGTAGAGTCATAGACTGAGGTGTACTTATAGATATCACTTAAATACCTAATTGAGAACGTCTATATACCGCATAGCGAGCCAAATATGAACCACACCACAAAACAGTTGATATTTTTATTATTTTTATAAAATTGTTGTGTTGTGCATACTGTCGTGGGTTCGTTTCCCACCGAGAACAAACATTTGTGTGTTGTAAACATAGATGTTTGTTCTGTGTCTGGGTTTTCTATGTATTATAAGTATGTATTTACAAAAAAAAATGTATGTATTCTATCAGCCATCTAGTTCCCATAGTACAAGCTTTGCTTAGTTTGGGACTAGAAGGCGTTGTGTTGAATGTCCGTGAATATTTATATTTATTTATACTGTACCACAAACATACCGTACACCAATACGTTTAAAAAGCATGTCTAATCGAGTGACAGAAGCGAACAACGATCTTACTGTGGCGTCTGCTTCAAATCGGAGTAGCATGTTTATTTTTTAACACATCGATAGATTTCAATTCAGCACATTACTAGTTAATTTTAAATTTATCTGCGTATTCAAATTAATAGAAAACTTGAAACTTGACAGGGCATCAAAATACCTACTGCTTTGAGAGACAGATCTACATTGATTTTAAAATATTTCTACAGCCTATTAAATCTAAATACCTATAGGTACTAATAAATGCAAAAAATTTCAGACGTTGCATATTGAGATAAATTCGATATTCTCGTCTTATAGACGAATAATTCGCTTAAACACATTTAATTTTCTAACTTAGAAAACTATTAATATAGGTAAGTATGAAACTTCGAGCAGAAGTTTGTAATAAATGTACCTACTCAACAGCTTAACAGTATTAATAACAGTATAACATAGTATTATGATATTTTTAATCAAATGATTGCAAAACCTGAGCACATTACATTTACATAACATATTATTTTTCCTTTGATCATCTTCAAAAACCTTAAGTTATATTGATATTTTATGAAAATTTAATTTCACCGACACAGATTTTAAAAGATCGTAAATTGTCATTTTAGCTGGTAGTTGTAACCTTTATTAAATAATGTGTAAGTTTAAGTACTTACATAATTTGTTTTTTTTTTTGACTTTAGCAAGACTTGGTTTGGTCTGAATAAGAATTTAGAATCTTTAGGACTGTTAGCTTTGCTACAGTTTACAAAAAAAAAGAATTTGATACAATTTTGATTTTTACAATTTGTTAAACCAATTTCTTCTAAGTTACCGCATAAAAAACAAAACAATACGGACAAATATTTTTGAAACAGCTGTTCCAATTTTTTTCTCCGAATCGTCAGCAAGTCGTTTTTTTCGCGTTCACAAGTTTCAAGCATATCGGAAGGTCCTTTTATCTTTTAAAAGTTTCGTACTGATCTTTTACAACCGTACAAAACCCACTAGTTGCTGGTTTGACCCATAGGTACTTTCAATTAGTTCTATTAATTAGATTAGACGAACAACGCCAATGATTAGGCAGAGGCCAATAATTAGACGAAGCACAACGCTTTCACTCCGGCCTGATAATTTGCGATAATTGTGGCGCAAAGCGCTTTTCCTATTAAATTACTTTTTATTATTGCTTGGTCTACTACGCTAGAAAACCGCTGCTTTACCGTGACGCGTAGTGGAAATAAAATATATTAGGTGCCATTTTTGCATAGTGAAATCTGCAACGCGGGTGTGCGAGCGAGAACTTGTTTGACATTGTCAGTGTCTTTATTTTTATTTTTAAAAGATTTGGGTAATTCTAAGGTTGTCAAAATGGAAACCAACGTTTTTGAGCTCCATCGCCAATTATTTTTGCGGAAAGTACTCTGTTACTTTACTGAAACCAACAGAATCTGTAAGACTGGAAGCTTAACACTTGCGCGAGGCCACATTGGCCGCCTAGTGCGTATGTAACCTAGTGGTAAGTATACCTACCGATGACGTAGGTGCCTACGCGTATGAAGCGCGCGCCCCACGCATTTTAGTGTGCGCGTGTTAAAATTGCAACACTTTTGAATTGTAAAAGTAGTGGCCCATTTTCAAAACAAGTCTCGATGCCTCCAGCCAGACCCTAGTCGTAGACAAAGGACCGTGAAAGGGTAGCGGTAAAGGTCACCCGGTCATTGACCCGGGGGATATATTTGCCGGTTTATTAATAGAGCACGAGTGAAGTCATGTCACATGTCATTGTGACGTGAAATAGGGTTGTCACGGTTGTACTGCGAGTACCTACGCAGTTTCGACTATCTGATTTTCATGGATGTCGATAGTTGCGCACTTGTGACTCAATGACCCTTAACGACTGGACTGATTTAGTTAAAACTTTAAATAGATATAGTTCAACAGTAAATAGTTAGAATAGAAAACCTGTTTCTGTCACGCGAAGGAAGGGCAGGGTTTGTATAAAAGACGCATATCTCTACGTCAGCTACGTCTCTGTGACGTTGACAAGTGGTTGTTATAATGGGTTAGTCTAAAAATCCCCTAAACGAGGAAAACTTAAGGGGGATTTTGAGACTTTTTATCTCCACATCCCCTTGATTTCTTAAATCCTCCAAATCCCCTTGACTTCCCTTAAATTTAGAATCTAGAGGATTTTCATACACTTCAGTCTCGTAATTCGTATGTTTTAGAACCTGACTGAAATTACTGTGTAAGGTAATTACACATTAACTGTAATTTTAATACGAATTGCGCGTTCTTTGTTCCGCCGCGCCGCGGCGAGAAAAAGTATTATACATTGATAAGATTAAATACTTAAGACAAAAGTTATCAATGTTTGTACAGCGATACAATCTATTTACCAACGGGCTAAGTAACACGGTCTGTTATGTTTTTGCAAGTAATTTAAATTTTCCATAAAACACTGCACGATATGATTGTGCTGGTATATTCGCGGAGACGTAAAAAAAAACCCCATTCTAGGTCGAAATTACCTCAACTATCCGTCCTTTGTCATTTTACAATCGGTACATTTTATGGAACTTTTGAATAGTTGAATATTAATTTTGTAATTACGATGTGTGACCGGGAAAAAGTCAGATGGACTTTGAGTATTTTATGGAATAGATGTTGTATACAGGGTGGTATAAGTATATTTTGTGAAAGCTTCAATATTAGATACAGCAGGTTTGTTTTCACAATAACACCGCTGATTTCATAAGAAAAGTTGTTCATAGTGATGAATATTTAAACCCGCTTAATTTATATCTTGGATAAATACGTTTACGGTTGTCACATATAAGGTAAAGTACTTTACACATAAAAGCCCCACCCGCAACAAACAAAGAAACCCGCAAAGAAATAAAAATACTTTTTTTTTCCTACGAAACGTTCTATAAACAAAGTAAAAGTTGACAATCTCATTACTTCCCCGTACATACAATAAAGCTATTGACAGACTAGCGGTCACGAGAATCGGCGTGTCAACAACCGCCTTAATTCGTGCGAAGTGACACTTATTATCCGTGTTGTTTTAAATTAAAAAAAGATAGGCGTGTTTACGACTTTATAGCCAGAGCCGACGTTTGTCTTAGACAAATGTGTAGATAACAGATAACTACATTTGCATTGTGTAATTGACCTAATATTTTAGGTATGTTCTTTAAAAAAAAACTACTTCTTAGTCAGCGTACCCAATACTGTTGCACAGAATAGTTTTAAAAAGTAAGCAATGTCGTATCAGTTAGTGGCCAACTCTGGTGACGGACTTTTTATACCGCCTTAAGGCCTCCGTCGTGGCTTAACGACTTCTAGAGCCAGGACTGACAGCTTAACGGGTTTTAAAAGTTAATAGACAATTATCTAATTAAGAATACCTAGTATAAGTTCCGCTAGCTGTGCTTACAACCTCTTTAAAGCACCTGTCCAGTTTCAGAACGTTGATACCTGCGTCTACTCTATAAAATGTCAGTGTATGGCAGGAATTTCCAATAATTTTCTCTATATTGAACTTTTTTCTCACTATTGAAGCCAATGTTACAATTTCAAATGAAACAGTGGAACTGCAAAATAAATTATAAGCAATATTGAACTGTGGCCTGTCACAGCTTGAAAAGAACAGCTACTACAAACTGAATATATTTAAAATCCGTTGAAGAAACACCACTTGAATTTTTGCTTTAAAAATTATGTCTTAGAACGCCGTAAGTTTCAAATGTAGAGCTCATTGTAAATTCCATTGCAAACCAGATCATGTACCTAACGGTGGAAGCCAGAGGGTAGGTACTAGGTGCTACTTCCATTCTGTGTCAGAGGCATGCCCAAAAATTAAAAGCATGAAATAGTTTATTTTCTGAGCAGCTTCAAAGTAGACCTCAGAGCCATTTTTTTTACTAAATGTTATGACTAATGACCATGTTCAATCTATCTCTAGTTTGGCTTTGCCTAAAATATATTACATTATAGTAGGTGCCAAATAACACCGCAATACAGGTCATTCACCCACCTTCAACACGATGTCGCAAAATTCAATTTACAAATGGCTAATTCTGTCGCTTTCCATACAAACCTGTCGCTTAGACGGTAATCGCTCGAATCTCGTAGTACTGTTTGTTTACCATACATAAATTGAATTTTGCGACATCGTGGTGAAGGTGGGTGAATGACCTGTATTGCGGTGTTATTTGGCACCTACTACAGCAACATTACTTATTTCTTTAAAAAAAAATATTGGCCTACTGTTTCCATTTTTTTTACCTAATCTATGTTATGTGCTATCGGTTTTCCTGTAAATAAATAAATTAAAAAATGTGTTTGACCTAGATCGCTACCTTCACCGAGGGTTGGGTTCGGCCGTAAGCTGGTAAAGTACACCAACCGTACGTGTGTCCACTGTGACGCGCAAGTTGTTCTTCTCCATCAATATTCATTGAAGCAATGTCCCCTTCGATAAAATATGTTTAGTCTTTTTTTTAACTTTCATACCAAAATGGCGGTTACTGCACGCTGTATGCATTCTGTGGTTGACATTTACTAATAAGTGTGTAAAGCGATAAAGGAAATTATTAAAATGTACGAAGATCAGCTATTTTCCCAACTCAATAATATTTTTTTTTGTAGTTGTATACGTATGTTTTTTCTAGATGTTTTTCTAGATTATGTATGTAAAGGATGTTCCGCTACATCCTTTACGTATGTTTTTTTTTAAATAAAACTGTAGATGACAAGAAACTTTTTTGTGAAAATGTGTGACCATAAAATGTAAGTCTTAGGTTTCGTAACCATAACCATACTTCACGATTATTATTTTTTTCCTTAGTATGGTTTAAATAGATTTCAATGGCTTCTTTTTTACTTACAATGTCTATTGCTTAACTTTTTCTTTCAAGTTCAAAAGAAAGAGTTTTCCTTGTTAGATTATATAAAAATTGCTAACTTAAAAACACAATGGACTGAAAAACTAACGTCCACACTTATGAACGCTTAATAACCTAATCATCTGATTTAGGTTTGCCCAGATACATTACCAATTAAGTCTTCTTCTTCTTCATAAAGTAAAAATAATACTGTAAAGGTTTTTTTTTAATGAGCTTTAGTTACGTCTTTAGTAGGTCTTTAATATGTCATTTATTCGCTAGATAGAGTCTATGCGACACTAGATAAAGTACTCCATAAAGAAAAAGAGTCGCATATATTATTATGCTGAAACAGTTTTCAATACTAAATAAAAATTTAAGGACGGTTTATTTAGACATATTTTTTGAAAGTGCCAAACAGTCTATGCTTGAATGAGGCTTCATTCTGAGTCTCTTGAGCCTACCTAGGAGCTTTAGAATTGTTATTAATAAATACCTATTTTATATTCTAAGTTGTTTCCACTCAGAATAAACGAAAGCAATTCTTGGTCAGTTTTTTCCGATAAAATAGCAGTTCATCGGTCAGCGTCCTCAGTTGACACCACATTTAAATCTCAAATTTGACATCATTGAATGCCGTTCAGTCATTCATTCATTCCCGCGAATGACGCTAATGTGGTATTATTTGAATAGATTTTAATGTTTTATATCGTCTGACTTGCCTTGACATTCAGCTTCTTAACGATGCTTCCATTTTCAAAGTAGCTAATAAAAATAACGGACCGTCAGTTCCTTGACGGATTCTTGACGGAACTTTGGTGGGTTATAATGTAGGTGTAGGTGTACCTATTAGAAAAGCTAAAGTCTCAATTAATTAAAGATCTCAGTTTTCTGTTTCATTGGTTTAACTTTATTTTCTGACAGTTTAGCAGTAGTAGAGCTTCTTATGAAAGCTAGGCCGCGGAAGTTTTTAGTACAAATAAGTAGTAGCAACACTGAATATATTTTTTTTATTCTGACATTCTAATTTTTCTATATTATCACGTATATATCACTTTAAATTTTCCTTGCGTTTTAATAAAACCTTTTTTACATTATAAAAATAGAGCCATTTTATTTAACTCGTAATTAATAATCATTAATTATGAAGGATAATAAAGGATTAAGTTCGCTAAATGCGTAGTGGCCAGTCATGAATTTACATTTTGTATTTCCAATGTAACAAGGTGAGATGATCATTTTAGCATTTAAAAATCGTTAATTTAAAATTTATTGATGCGTTAAGTACAACCGGTCGAATTGATATTATTGTACCGATTATTACGATATTTCTCGTATACCTACAAAATTATTATCTACCAGATAATTCTTATTTTATAAATAAACTAAAATTGAAATTAATTAGGTACTAATAAGTTAATATGTTTCGAAAAATATTCTAGCTACGGGTTCAATTGACGAAACTGGAAAAATAACACACAATTGATATCGTTACGGTAGCTTAAATCTGATTTACACTGCACGGTACCTCTGCAACATTTGCTAGTGTTGTCACGCATTGCGACTCGAATACGTTAGCTTTACATAAATGCCACAAAATATGTCAGATGTTGACAAAACATGAAATGACGTATGTTGAAGTCGGTCTTTCTGGACAAAAACATTGATCTTTACAGAAGTATAAAGAGCTCTGTATTACAAAATACCTACCTAAAATTATATTAAAACATTTAAATTAAAAGTTTATAGCCCGTGAATTTCAATATACGATATTCTTTTAATTTCACGCCTAAATAAATATTAATTGATTTTATTCATTAAAATAATCTTGTTTGCATTTTATTAAAACTTTATAGCAAAGCGATAAATTATTTTTGTATTTATACCTATGCACAGACATACCAACCTGCCCACATACGTATGTCATTTACTCAGAATTAGAATAGGTACATAGGTAGGTGTATAGAATAATAGGTAGGTACTTCTGGTAGATAATTTTTTTGCTATTTTTCCTTTTAACACTTTTTTATTACGCTTTCACTGCTTATTTCGGTGATTATTTATTAAGTATTTAAGAGAGTAGATACCTATAAATTCAGTATATTAAATATCTACTCGTAATGGTAAATTCATAGTATGTACTACTATTCATATCCAAAATACAGTTGATGTATTTGACGAAGGCGATTTGTCTATGTTTGTTGCGTAAGCTCCGCAGCACTGAGACGTATTGAGATAGAAAGAGACGGGGCGTACGACTGGTATATTGTGCATGCACTACTACAAACATAGCTAAAACGCCTTCGTGAAATAGAACAAATAAACAGTGCTACAACATTCCGCAGTTCAGCTGATGTTGACGCTCAATGTGACTCGGTTACGTTAAGTTTACGTAAGGCAGCGACTGTCAGATTTGTTCGTGCTTGAGAAATCGGAGCGTACGCAGCGCAGCGTACGTAGTCGGTATTTACAAAATGCTCAGATATGCCGATCCAGTGCACGCTGAACCACAGCAATCAATACGAAGAAACAAATCCTTTAGCTCCGTACGCTGCAAATCCGAACCAGTGGACCCGTAACTCAGACTGACAAGCATTGGTATCGATGCCCTTGTTGCATTTTTCTAAATTTAAATTAACAGCACTAAAAAAAGTTGGCTACCCTTTCTTATAAACTGAAATGACAAGGACGGTTATAATTTTAGAGCTGTCCAATTAGGTTAGCTTAGAAAAATGAAACAAGAGAATCGATTCTAACTATAGCATTTATAATTATCTATTCGAAACAGCGATCTTCGAAAAAATGAACTCGATATTCGAAAACCAATCAAATTCAAACTTTGACTCGCTACAGTTTAGAAGAGTCACCATAAAGCTGGTACAAACTGGATGCTGCATGACTCAAAACCAGCCAAACAAATAGTTTGTTACCGATAAGGGCCAGTCATCGACGTAAATGTTACGGTACTTAAATTAGTCTAGATTTAACAGCACTGATTCACTTTTAGCACAAAACAAAACCTAGCCATTGCTAATTTTTTACGACCATTGGAAACACCTTTAGAATATTCTAACGATAACAACTAATTATGACAGTGACGTCATGAGGTGAGTGGCCGTCAAGTGACGTCACCTTTAGTAAGACAGTACGCACAGATGAACAAAATGTTGTAGATAGGTTTTTCTAAAATCACAATAGACACTAAGGTATCATATTGGTCTTCAAAAGCTGAGCTAACTAAAATTATGGCTAAATCTGTTGTCATCTCTTTTCGTTATCATGCAAGTGACAATGAGAGACCATTTTCTAAAGCCGCGCTAAAATAAATTAAATAAATAAATAAATATTCTTGGACATTACACACAACGCCCTCTAGTCCCAAACCAAGCAGAGCTTGTACTATGGAAACTAGATTGCTGATATAATACTTGCATACTTTTTTTTGTAAATACATACTTATAATACATACACAGAACAAACATCTATGTTTACAACACACAAATGTTTGTCCTCGGTGGGGATCGAACCCACGACCCACAGCACGGAAGGCACAGCTACTACCGCTTGACCCATGACGCCTGTCAGTTGAATATAAATAAAGGGTTCAGATAAAATAATTATTTAGGGGATCCGATTAGACGTAACACAGGCTAAAACAGCCTTATCAATCTTCAATAAAAACGAAATGATATAATTATAATAAATTCTGCAATTCGAACATATTTTTTGGTAAGTCCTTAATCAAAGAGTTGTCAATTCAAAATCCAGATATGCCAACTCTATATTTCAATTTGCAAGTGAAGATGCTAAATATTTTTTCAAACAATGAAATTCGTACCGCGAATTAAATTGTTTAGATCGATACGTTAAGTAAATGTATACACGTAGTAATGGATGACCTAACTTAGAAACACTTAGAATACCTGCTTTACCTACTCAAACTAGAAGTTTTCAAATTTTCTAAGTGAAAATTTGAAAACTTGGAATTTATGGATTACTGTAATATAACGAACGATAAGTGTGCTTAGATGCACTCTTATGATAGCATAAGAAGCATTATTACGATAAAGAGGTTCCTAGAATTTTTATAAGGTAATATGATAATATAATTTTTGAAGTGAAAACTTCTTTAGCATCGTTGTGATTTGAAAATCGATGAAACGAAAAAGCGACAGTTCGACCCCCACAAAACGCAAAACACTTCGATAGCGCGTTCTAGGATCCGAGCAAACTTAGCAGCGCCATCTAGTTCTGATTTTAGCCAACATGAGCATAGAACCTTTTCTAACTAAATAAGTATTGCATATTGGTTAAGTACATAAAAATAAAGACTAAATTTATTTCACATTACACACAGAGCGAGAATGAATGCGTGGCACTCGAAGTATAACTTCTTCCGCGCGTAGGGACTCCACGCACTGTTTTTTTTTTTTTTTAAGGTTTCTCTTCTACCACGTGTCAATGCACACATATGTTTTTTGTAATATTTTTTCTATCTAGATATTTTTGCATATTTTAAACCGAGCGGTCTTGCGGTAACATTAACGACGTTGGAAGCTAGTTCAAACTCATAAATGTTATCGGTCACATATTTACAGAACTAATCGAACTCAAAACTACCTATAATAAATAGTCTTATCGTCCGACATACATTAATCTAACATTTTTTTTTTGAAATGTCGGTATGTACTTAGAATTTTTAATTAGAAACGTTAATTGAAATTTGTTCAGACTTATAACGTTATGATGATGAAATGAGGTAGGTAGCTGATTACTGCATTAAATAATAGCAGATAAGGATCAAGAATAAGAAATGAAACCAAACCGTGATAGATTTCTGAAACTTTCAATGGAATACTAATTACAAAGTTTCATCAAGAAAATAATGGGCTATACAAGTACCTACAACATTACCACTTCTTATTTATTGTAATGTTATTTCTTACGTGTCTACCATTGCGCAATTTGATAGTCTGGTTTTAAACAATTGCAGTGGAAAAGCAGCAGTGACTCTCGTTGTAAGATCGCTTGGTCTGACGATAAACTACACAGGCATATGTTATATAATCACGGGCCACTGTGATCTGAACTACCATCTCCTCAAGATCGGAGCGACAGACAGCGACCTCTGTCGTGGCTGTCTTCAGGAAAAAGAAACAGTAGAGCATGTCTTGCTACATTGCTCTGCCACAGCCGAAGCCAGATCCAAAACGGGACTGCAGGAGCTGATCGGGTCTCACTCCTTGGCATCCACAACACCACCGGGGATGCTGGAACATTGCTGTCATCAACCCAAAGTCCTTCTCCGTTACTTCAAGGAGTTGGGCTGGTTGGGGTGAGGTCAGCAGGGGGACAATGCACAATACACCCCAACGCGGGACGTCAGTGCAGATCTTATTCCCCCACGACAAATTAGAATTAGAATTAGATGTTAGATTAAAAAAAATGAAATTGTTACTACCTATAGGTACTTATGAAAAACAGGTAGTTAATCATTGTAACTATCTAAATGGATAAGAACAATTTTTAAAACTTTATGTTCTTTATTATCAGTGAGTAAAGTGCTTATTTTTTAAGTAAAATTCCTTGTTTTATGTTAATTCGTATCGGTTTTTCTAATAATTCAAGTTTAAAAAACCAGGTCAAACTTAAAAAATACTTCCACACGTGCCGGAGTCGTTGCGAGTTGACGACTGAGCGTAGAGTCCTTTCCAAAAAGCTTTTTTTTTTCAGTTTTTTAGAAGTCCCGCAGACGCGGCGCTGTAGTCGACCTTAAGTATTATTTCTCGGGCAGCACTTTTAACAACTTTAGGCATTGAAAACAAGACTTTGATCACAGAAACCAAATAAAAACGCACTAGCATCCGAACACATTAACAGCACCTGACAACTAATTTAAAATTTAGTTCCGGAAATTTCCGCGGGACTTCTTTCATGAAAAGGACTCTAGTCAGTGTTTCATTATGTCAGAAGTAAAATAGTGAAGCGAAAACTGTTTTATTTTACAAAAAATTTAGCTCAGTTTTTGCAAACTAACCGAATTAACTATCGCGTGGGTCCCGATCTCGACTCTAGCAGTCGTTACGACAACGACGGGGGTTTTAAGGCGGCCTAAAAGTTCCTTCACATATTAGTACTTACCAAATTAAACTCGGACTCCAGGCTTAGCATACCTTGTTGAATTATTACTTTTTTATGGCTATGGGAGATGCTAAAATCTTCATACAAATATAGTTTACGTCGACTTTGTCGTATACTTGACTCATGTTAGCTAGCGTAGCTTTAAAATATCAATAGAAATAAGACCAAATAAGTGTACATTAGGCACACAGGCGTATATACCTAATTTAATTTTTGTTGTTATTAATACGATATCAATTAGGTGCGCTAGATACCTACTTACTGGAATCCTTGCTCTATACTTGTTTACGAGTATATTTCAATATACCTACTTATGTATTCTTACTACCTACGCTTACACAAAAACTTTTCGTGGTTACAACATATAAAATATCTTAATATTGTAGTAAGTGTCAATAAAAAGTTTAAAAAAAACCTGTTTGCGGAAGAAGTTATACTTCGAGTGCCACGCATTCACTCTCGCTCTGTGTTTAATGTGAAATTAATTTAGTATTTATTTATATGTACTTAACCAATATGCATTACTAAATTTTCACTTCAAAATAAAAAGTAAAAAGTTGCATGAACACTGCCATCTATTATATTTTGATTGTAGCGTATTATAGTCTCTTTTATTCCCACCGCTGTCAGGTGCAAGTCGTTTATCTTCAAAAACACGGCCGGTCCAATGATGAATTGCTAAACACTGCCATCTATTTTGATTGTAGCATTTGTAGCGTATTAACCTCTGTCTCTTTCTATTCGGGAGGAATAGAAAGAGACAGAGACTATGTCATCCCGTAACGCAACGTTGTTGGAGGTCGCATTAGAAGTATAACTTCAAAAAAACGGTACAACAAGATGTCTGACAACTACTAGTGCTCGGCATACCAGCATGCGCCAGCACGTGTGGAAGGTCCATTGTAATGTATACATAACTTTATCTATGTTGATTGCATAGCTGTATGTAATTGTATTTGAACAATATCCTTTTGTAACAAGAAAGACCTAGTTTTTGAGGCAAAACACCAAATACATACAACACGCGTAACAATAGGCCGTTACATATTTATATTGGCAACAAAAACGTATTTTGTACTTAACATTGTTTTAACAAAGAAAATCATTTGCCTACATTACATAATTCCGTTTATTTATACCTAACCTATACTACCTAGGTATAAGTAGGTACCTACTGTTTAATTAGCGTTCTCTCTTTGGGTCTTACATCGCGACCTCACATTTCACAAAAAGAACTTGCGCCAAAATTGGGCACTTATTCAAAGATGTGTACTACCTATATTTTTTTACGGTGGATAAAATATACCATTTATTTTATATTTCTGCAAACTTAATTATAAGAGGCAATAAGAGCCTAATATTTCTATTTGAAACCCTATTTATTCACGTTACGTTTTAAAATTCATTTTTACACAACGCCATCTAGGTAGGTAGGTAGGTAGGTAGGTAGGTAGGTAGGTAGGTAGGTAGGTAGGTAGGTACCTACCTATAGTCCCGAACTCAGCCAAACTTACTTAGATATAATCGGAAACAAATTCTAGATGAAATAGCGTGCTTGAAATGGTTCAGTATGTAGGTAGGCATATTCACAAATATAATTGCTTGGAATACGAAGGTAATTAGATAATTAAGTTTTTTAAGTTAATTAATTTAATATCAATTATTTGTAGGTGGGTAGGAACAATTTTTTTAACATAGAGAATATTTCAATCTAAGTTACGTAGGTTAATTAATCGGTTGTCTGGAAAACGCATGTGCGCGATAAGATCGCCAATTTTAGGGCCAATTATTTACTGTTGCGATTATAATTTTTAGTTCACAATAAAGAATTTATTTATTTATTTTATTTTAAGTAGTTTTTGCGCGAGTGATTTGATGACTGAAACTGGGTAAGTAGGTAGAGCCGTAGGTAGTGTAGCTACTACGTTGGTATTGTTCTACATATTTACCTACTACCTATACCTACCTATTGCTGATTGAAACATTGTGGACAGCTAATAGCCTAGGTAAGTGGAAAAAATACTTTAGTTTGTACGATAAGTAGTTACCTACCTACACACTAACTAAACTACTACCTGCTGTAAAATATTCCAATTTACCTACGCTCTTCAACCATTTTATAGGTTCCATCAAATAAATGATCCTACGTCGGACTTCAAGAAGTTTCTAGGTAGAGGTCTAGGTACCCATTTTATCATGTTCGCCCTACTTTTCCGCGTTCTGAGCGAAAACTTGAAACGAAAACGTGGCTTTTTATTATATTTTACTAAAACTCTTCCGATTTATAGCACCGATAAAACTAAAAACTCATAATTTCCATTGTGCACTAAAACTTTTACATTAGCATCAACGAAATGGGGAGGAAATATAAATGAATTGCGTTATTCGATACGGAAAGTTTAGTCGGGGGTGAGGCGCCCCGCGGTAAACTTTTACGAGACACCACCGCGTCGCGCTCGATGCAAGCCGGCGCGCGGCGCGGCGTGACCTCGCCAATAAACAAACTGGATCAACTGTTGGAATTAATTGTCATCCCCAGAGCATCACCTTACCAAAGCGTTTTGATTTGTTTGCCTAAACTAGCCTACTGGGTAGGTTACCTAGGTATGGTAGGAACTCCTACAATCTTATTTTATTTCATGCTATATGGACAGTGTGACTTACCCGTTCTTCCTCGCGGATCATTTCAGCGATGCCTGGGCGGATGTCGATGTCGTCGTGCAGCGGCGCGGCAGCAGCACCAGGTGGCGCGGCAGCAGCGTGCGGCTCCGGCGGCGGTGGCAGGTCCCCGGTGGCGGGCGGCGACGCCTCCGCCGACCCGCGACGGCAGGCCCTCGCGCCCACCGCCTCGCCCCCCGGGCTGGCAGCGCGCTTCGCCCCCCGACCGCGACCAACCTCCGACCCGTACCCCGACAGCGACGCGTGCTCGCCGCTCACATCCGTCAACCCCCTTATCTTCAACGTATCCGCCACTTTCAGCAGCGCCGCGATCTGATCCTGCGACACGTTGATCTCACCCCGGTACATAAAGTCAACGGCCGCCTTCAAGTCGCAGTATTTCACGTCCCGGATTATTATGATCGGATGCCGGCACGGGTTCTCCATCAGCAGCGATTGGAAGTACGGACTGCACGCGCTCAGCACGACTTTGTGCGCTTTCAAACTTTGTCCCTCGCACGCGAGGGTCACGTCCACGAAGGACTGACTCTGGAGCAGCTGGTCGAAGCAGCTCGTCAGATTATTCTGGTAGTTGTTCCATCTCAGGCAGAATTGCTGGGGCGAACCGGAATCCCGGCCGTCCATGGACGCGGGGTCCTCCTCGGCCGGCATGAGTTTAGTATGCGGCGAGCATCTGAAACGTAACGCGCGAATTGTGAATTTCGCGACACGTGCGTTAGCAACGAAGGCTCGCGAGATACTGGCGGAGCGCGAGCCGCGGCGGCGGAGCGGGCGCGCGGAGCGGCAGTGGGCGGGGCCACGTGCCGGCCAGTGGCGGCGCGCGTCGCCCCGCCCCCCGCCCCCCGCCACGCACTCGCGGCGCCCGCGCACCGTGCTGCGCCCGCGCGCGCCTCGCGCCCACAGCCGCCACCTGCAGCACTGTGTTGCGCGTCGCGTCGTGCACGATACAGTGCTGCATCTAGGTATATTACATTATCAATTTAATATTGGTACTGATTTGGACCAGTTGAGCTATCTATAAATCGTTTGCAACGGTTTGTGGATAGCTCAACTGTTTCATGTGTATTTTGTAAATATTGTGAATATTGTATAAACTGTATTAGTTGTAATTTTCTTTGTGAATAAATTATCTAATATTAAATAAAGTTAAGTTGAATTTATTTGCTTATTATTTTTTGCTGTCTGTGTTTTTGCATAATATTAGGTACACTTATTTATTAGACTCATATTCGTGGATTAAATTATAAATTATTTTCAGAATTTGTACACCATCAACAGGTGGCCTTTTATGTACCTACCTACCTACCTAGTAACTAGGTACTAGGTAGGTACTTATTTTGTATTATCTAGCCTATGTAGGTACGCTAAGTATTTATACTCTTTAGTAGCGTACTTTTTGACGTATTTATTTATGTAGATAGCTACTTAATTTTGTTAAGGTAATTTTTAATAAGGTAGCTGTATGTAGACCGTATCGAAAAAGATTTCAAACGGTGTTTTATAAAAAAAATAAGTATTTATTTTAAAATATAACTAAAAAAATATTTACCTTAAAGATAGGTAGGTTATAGTAAAAAAATAATGCGTTTTCTGAACTTTCGATGAAACTTCGCGGTTCTCATCCTGTCGAACACGATACTGGACGGAGAAGACCCCATCACATTTAGAACAATACAGACAGGTACTAAGACGCTTTCACACCGTAACGGCACGATAATATAGATGTATTTTCGAGCTATTGACATGTACTTTATGCTATAGAGATATCGGACGTCGTTGTCGTGAGGTGTCCATACCTATCGGCTAGAGTTCACATCACACGCCGCCCTTTAGAATTAGAATAGAGGTATAATTGCGTAGCCGGCTGCAGGCGACATCTCGCTGCGAAACTACTCAACCCGTTTGAGTTTTAATTTCGAGAATCGAGAAAAACGCAATTTTTGACATTTTTGTATGGAAAAAAATCCTTTGCAATTGTTTCTAGAGGCGCTTATTATATTCGTTTCGATCAACCAAACTAAATTCAGACTAGAGTCCTTTTCATGAAAGAAGTCCCGCGGAAATTTCCGAAACTAAACTTTAAAACTAAATTTTAAATTAGTTTGTTCGGTGCTGTTAATGTGTTCGGATGCTAGTGCGTTTTTATTTGGTTTCTGTGATCAAAGTCTTGTTTTCAATGCCTAAAGTTGTTAAAAGTGCTGCCCGAGAAATAATACTTAAGGTCGACTACAGCGACGCGTCTGCGGGACTTCTTTCATGGAAAGGACTCTACTCTGGTTTCTAGTTTTAGTTAATGTATTGAAATAGCGACCCCTCGCGTCGCAGGGATACGAGCGCCATGACGCGACAAGTCGCGGCGACAAGTCGCGGCGACACGTCGCCTGCTGCTGCCTGCATGGTCGATTACGGAAGGTTCTAACTATTGCTCGAACAGCATTGGTAGTCATGTTGGTTTGGCAGTTGTTTGTTTTGAAATTACAAAGTATCTATACTATTACGTATAAAACTGTAAAAAAGTCAAAAAGTAAAATTAAAGATATGGATAAACTAAATATGCAGATCTACTAAATAAACGATTCTGATTCCAAAAATCAAGTTTGTCTATTTGTTTGTTCGCGAATCACGCCTAAACTACTGGACCAATTTCAATGAAACTTATATACCATTCAGAAGCTCTTGTTCCGGATTGAAACATAGGCTATATTTTATTGAAATGAAAGACGTGGATTCTTAGATACAGCTTGACCTCTCTAAACCAAAGCCGCTTTTGGCACGAGGTTCATCGTATGCTGTGCTGGTTGACAGATATTTTGGTGGAAAGTTTCGCACGCGTACGAAGTAAGTCGCGGGTATCAGCAAGTAGTATTATAATAATATGATGCCTATATCTAGCTCGTTTACAGTTTTTGAGATTCTTCATTTCTCCATACAAAAACTACGAGTTTCAATTCTCGTTTTTCGGAGATCAACCATATAAACCTCAGATTATAGGCTCTCTTAGTAACGCATGCTTACTTCTTGCAGTAGGTAGGTACACCAACGACATTAGTTTAGTTTGTGTTTCCTTTTATGTGGTTTTGTCCTCCCTAAGTAGGTATTTCACTGTATTTTAACAACGATGAAAACTTTCTCATTGATATTATTTCTTTTTAAAGGAAGACTTACATAAAAGCAGTATTATTTGATCAACAATAGTTACCTAGTAGGTATAGGTACATACCGAACCCTCCCGGTGGTCCAAGTTAACAAACGTTACGAAAAATAGTTTATTTAACAATTTCTGAACCAAAACTACCTATTATAATATTTGTTCTAATATATTTACACCACCATTCTCTTTTGTCCTGTTGATAGAGACAGCAACGTGTAGAGTCGACAAAAGAAAATCAATACTCTGTTTTCGTCAAGAAACGTAGGTTTATTACCTATAAGGTACAAATTTTACAAACTTTTAAAATTAAATTATTATCAATAACCGTTAGTACCTATTTACCTACTGAGATTATTGTACAGTCAGACAGACAGATGCAGGGGAGGTTTTTACTTCCCTGGCAGAGATTCTAAAACTTAAAGATCCTTGTGATGTTACTAAGTAAGGCTGAAATACTCAAAAGTCATTCAAATTTGAGCGCCACTTAAAATTGCTCTGCCTCTGTTTGACATTACTGATTTGTAAGAGATGGCAATAATGTAAGCGTGACTTAAATTGAGTGGCGTTTGAGTGGCGTTTGAGTATTCGCCTATAAGAGATTTTGACATTACAAACAACGTTTCACAAAAGTTCATGTTTGTACTAATTTGTAATTTGAATTTGCATCAATTCAATCCATTCAAAGTGATCGATGATCATTGATCACACGTCACATTAAATTAAAAAAATGTGCTGCCTTCGTCCGAGCACAGTTAGTTGTACCGTTCCCTTTTCAGAACACCAAAATTTATTGTAAAAAATGTCTCTGGTCAAAGTCACCAGAAATACCCAATTCCTTCCAGTTGGCAGTTTTTTTACCAGTATCTGTTGCGCTACGCGGCGTAGCACTATTCGTAGCGATCTTCTACGAATGTCATAGCTGTTACATATTTTTTTTACTTTTTATTGATTTTAAATAGGAATTAAATAATAATATAATTCATGGACATTTCACACGTGGCATAGGAATAGATCCTAAACTAAGCTAAGCGTGAGAACTAGATCGCTGAAGGAATAATTGAATACCTTTTATTGTAAATACATACTCATAATACATAGAATAATAAAATAGAATTAAACATCTATATTTGACGTAATCAAATCTTTGATCTCAGTGGGGATCGAACCCACGACCCACAGCACGGAAGGCAAGATCTAAAGTCCAAATACCTAAGTGTAACGTGTGATTCAACAAAATTGGCTAAATATTATTTTGCGTGAATTGTTTTCTAACCTAAGTATCTACCCACACCTTACCTACCTACCAATTCAAAGCAGTTATTATACCTACGTCACGTAGTAAAATTATTTACAATCTGTTTATAATCTTCAATCCAATAATACAATCACAAAAATCATTATTAATATTGCCATGTCTATAAATTCGTCGGCAACGTATCCGACAGCACACATTTGTTTACTTGGTCTGTGTATATTATAGTACCCTCTCTCTCCGTTTGGAGAGCAACTGGCTTCTAAGAATTACTTTACGATTCTATTTAAAAACTAATCCATTGTCTTTGAGTCAAACTGTGTGTTTGTTTCTACTGCAGATATAAACACCATATTTGTGTTGCAGAAGATTCGTGCAATTTATAACATGGGTCCCAGAGAATCACTAAGGAATAAGTTTAAAGAAATAAATATAATGACAGTACCTTGCCAGTACATCTATGAAAACTTATTGTATGTTAAAAAAAATATCAATATATTCAACAAAAAAAGTGATAATCATAATGTTAACACTAGACAAACTCGCTGTTCCCACCACTAGGCTCACAAAAAATAGTAAATCTTTCAAAGGGCAATGTGTACGCTTCTTTAACCAAATCCCAAGTGATGTGTCTCAGTTGTCGATTTTCAAAAACGTAATAAAACAGAGACTTCTTTTAAAAGCATACTATAAAATATCTGATTATTTAGAAGACAAACAAGCTTGGGACGAACTAGCTACAACTCATCTAATAAAAAAAAAATTGTAATCATACCTAATGATACAAAACGTAATGACTATTCAAAGTGATCAGTGAGATTTTATTGAATAAAAGATTTTTGACTTTGACCTAAAATACGACTAAAAATATGTCGTTGACAATTAAATCTAGACTTCACCATGAAACCTAACCTAACCCCAGTCTAACAATCTAAAACGTTAAAAATAATGTCTAAACTATACAATCATTAAAAAAAAACAACAATTTGCAAACGGCACGACACGACAGCGACCTACACGATATCGTCGGATATCTTTTTTTTAATTTTATGCTATAGCTGACAGACTAGCAGATTTAATTTCATACATGAGACGCGCCCTATCGGTACCAAAGGCTGCTTTTGGTTTACAGAGTTCAAGCTGTGAGAATTTGTAGTAGTAGTGACGAGGTCGATGAAATTAACTTTCTTGGTATAAAAATCGGTGTAATCCATTTTTATATGACTGTACTTCAAATATCGTAGGCGCGAGGTGGCGAACAAAAAAAATAGGTAAAATCGGAAGGTGCCAACTCGCGCCTATTCGCAAGTTTGACGTTCGGGAGTTGGCGAATAAGTCGGTACCGACGTCGACATCGAGATTTGAGACATTGACATCGTTATCGTGTCGGTGTCGGACAAAACGATTTTTGGAACTTCTTAATTTACTAGAAGCTCCCCCAAATAGTCTCAACAATACTCAACATGACATGTGCTATAAACATTCGTTATCTACAACACAAAAACATTCTGATAACAGCAAAACCACAATGATTGCAATTACTATTTTATGTAGATAATACACTCAACACTCGTAAAACTACAACTCCTAAATCAAATAGGTGGCATAAAATGATATGGAATTTTTGGGGTTCTGTATCGTTATAGAAAAAACCTTTATCCTAGCAATCTGGTTTTTATAAATACCTCGTCACGACAATGTGGGGTGCACTGCACGTTCCTTCTTTTTTTTATAAGTACAACTAATTAAAAGAAACAATTTAAAAGAAAGGATATCAAGAAACCATATTCGTACTATTAAAAAGTTTATTGTAATTTGTACCCTCAGAATAATTAAACACCCCCTTGGTTTAATTATTCTGAGGGACAAAGAAATGTAAACATTCTATTTTGTTTGTTGATTGTAGTTATTTCTATAGGAAGTCTATAAAAAAGGAATTTTAATTTCTTAAAGCCATACTCCGATGTAGATACAATAGAGCTACACTGCGTAGCCACGCAGACGCGCAGTGTAACTAATTCCACTAGCCACTACCAATCTTCTTACGTGTGTAATGTAAATGCTCTCAGAAAGCCAACAAATCCGCTGCAACATTTGCATAGTTGGCTCGATGGGAATTATTTTTCCCATTCGGCCCACCAGTGAGCCGTCCGGTGCGCTCGATGGAAATATGCCAAGTATATCAAAATATAAAATATACCTATCAATAGAAGGTAACGCTCTTGTCATATAAATAATTTATTTATATACATTGCTCAAAGAGACGACCAAAGAGTACACTTGCGGTCACGCGACATAATATGACTTCAACAGTTAAATAGTGTCCTATAAAATTGTCTAAATCATAATCTCGGCTTGGGCTAGTCTCTATTGCTCTAGATTGCAGTTCAGCGCACATACCGAAAAATGAAAATCGTAATAGAGTTGCAAAGTAGGTACATACCTAAATTACTTATGTGAGACTAAAAAATGGATAGTTACGCTAGTAACTGTTAACATTAGTTAAAAATACTGTAGATTTCTTTAATAATACTCTTCTCTCCTTCCAGTAGGTACCTACTTCCTTTTTTTATTAAAAAAACAGTTAGTCATAAAAGAAGTGTTTTTGGTGCTAATGGGAGTAACCTTACATCGGCACGGTAAGCCAACACACTATTAATTATGTTATAAAAACTTCATAGCTAAATTAGCATGTTTATGATGGTATAAAGTTGTAGGGCGGTTCGAGTCTTTTGTTTCTAAAGTGCAAAGCGACATCTGTTTATTTCGATTGTAGGTTTTAGATGCTAGATCGCGGCCGACAGGTGGCAGTTTAACTTATAAGACGCTGACAATAAACAAACAATTTCACGCTCGCACGTTTCAAATTTGTTTGTAACCATTGCTAGCATTGAATGAAATCGCAAACAACCGAGTTTTAGAGATTATCACAGTGGCAATAAACTGACATAATTTGTTTTTATATCAGTAGGTATATTAAGTATTCAATTTTTTATTCTTTTTATCACTAGATTTTAGTACGAGTAACTATGTAATCAAAACATAACTTTAGAGGTGGCTCGACTTTTTTGATGAAAACAGAACCGAGAACTGATGTTATTTTGACTTTCTGAGCTTTCTCAGAAAGTCAAAATAACATCAGTTCTCGGGTGTAAAAATAGGCCCCAACTAAGCATATTCTTCTTTTGTGATGTCCACCTTTCGGTGGGTTTCCAATTAGCCACCCGTCACTGTGGCATTTCTACACGGTAGGCACCTACCGAGGTGTTACCACTTGTCACTGCGAACACGAACTTGGATTTAGGACTTCAGTTCTGATCGCTCTGAGGGCCGCGTTTATTGAGCTAGCCTGTGACCGTTTTCGAGGAATATTTAACTGTCGTTAGTTAGTAGGTAGATTAACGCTGTCATGTGCTAGATAGAGCTATATCTTTTTCATAAATAAACAGTTCCCAATGTAAACTGTAATGCAAAATCAGAGGGGATTAGGAATGGTCAATGCCGTTTTCGGATAGATAAACGGATAATACAGTATTTACAAAATACAATTGAATTCTTGGTCAGTGGCCATTTGCACTACAATCTTGATATACCTATTCTTCTTTTTGCTAAGTCGTTTAAAAATAGAAAAAAAAGAAAAATGCCGTTTTATGAACAGAAAGGAGCAGTCGCCCCTCCCGACTTTAACATTTCATTCCATAAACCATTTTAATGGCAAATCGATGTTATAATTCAATTACTAGATGGCAAGCCACGCTACAAATCACTTTGTCTCTTAGGGTAGTCTACACCTAAGGCACTACTCATCACTTCTTTAGAGAGCGTGAAAAATCACGATGGGTCACAGTGATCGCGAGGTTACATGATTTTGACAAGAAAAAAACAAAGTTCATGATGGTGGATCGACCGTTTTATTTAAGTGGCTTTTAGAAAGAAAACCTTTTACTGGCATAAATCATTTGTATGTAAAACTACACCATAAAATAAAATCTCACAAACCAAGTGCCAGTTGAATAGGTAGATACATTTGCTATGGAGTAAAAGATACATGTATAGCGCTAAAATCTGGCACCTAGATGTGATTTTACTGCATGAATAAAATATATTTGTTTTTTTTCTGCAGACCAAGCGACTGGTTGGAAGCTCATATCCACCGCTTAGGTTCTATTATTTAAAGGTACTTTGAGTTCGAGTTTACAAAAGTTTTACCGTCAAAATCGATAAAAAGCCTCAGTGTGAACCAACCCAACATTTTCTTAACAAAACAAAACAAAACAAAGTCTTTTCAAGGAAAAACTGGCACCTCCAGTATAATCAGATTCCAACGACTCATTTGTTAAATGGGTTAAGCACTCGCTACCAACTGAAAATATGATTCGTTTATATCTCATTAAATATTAGCGAATAAAACAGCAAAATATTCAATATTTTGCTACCTATTTGCCGGAATTGTGTGCTCTTAAAATGAATTAGTATTTTAAACTCGCAATTTTTACTATTTTAAAACTTCGTCCTACTACTACAGTGTGAAAGAAGAGTTCATCCTAAGAAGCTACTAAGAAGATGTTCGCATTTGTTTTGTTAAGTTTTGAAGGGTATCGATGCCGGTACAAATACAGACACATGAAACATAACACCATGGATGCAACCACAGATCATAATACTATGTACACGCAGCGCATTGTCTCACATGATACGTCATCATTGGACTTGCCCTGGAGGTACTTGACTAACATATACCTTGGTACCTACTAGTTCCGGGACATGTGATGTTAGTATATATTTTTCCGTCAGACAACTGTAGCAGCTCAATACACTAAAAACTTGATCTAGCCTCAAACTAGTTGGAAAGTTAGGAAATAATCGAAAAAAGTACGGCAGGATGAAACATACGAATGTTCATATTGCTGCGCCGACCCACTGCGACTGCCACGGAGCTGGGCCGGTGAGCAGCGAAACTAGAAGCGGTGGATGAGGCTCAAGCTATGCTGCTGTAGGTACTCAGCTATGGCCAAGTGGCGGAGATCAGCTTGACGGTCAATTTCCCATCATAGATAGCCTCTATCGTCTGAAAATCCATGCAGCACTGCACTTATGTAAGTAATGTTGATTTCGGCTGTCGTTACATGAGTTTGTGCGGGTTAAGTGCCGCGTCTGTGAGCGAGGTTCACTCATTGCTCCGCGTCGCTCGCTCCGCGTACTTTTATTCTCTTTGTTGCGAGTTCACGTTATTATTAAAACAATAAATCGCTGAGGGCGCCACCTACCACTATTGCTTTCACTTCGCCCCTTCTCCACCGGTAATTACTAGAGAGAAACACGAAATAATAGCATTCACATTGCCAACTGGTTAACTGCGACATCTTTCGTCTACCTAACCTATTTGCTATATTTTAATTTATTTACAGGCGACTAAAAACCGGAAAGCGAAGTTTAAGAAAGCCCCGACCTAATGGCGTGGTCATATTGTTAAATTCACGAGGAGCCGATGGCTGGAGAAGGCCCACAGACCATGTATTGAGTATGTCCAGTTCTGATGATGCTGATAATGATGATGACGTTAACTAAACTCTGTTGAGAATGCGAACAATCAGATGGGCCATCTGTTACCTCTGCTTATAACAGAGCAAGTCCACTAAGGGCATTGCACTGCGCCCATCACTCTGACAAGTCTGATATAAAGGTGGTCATGACCACTGTAGTACCAACAACGCAATAAAAAAGAAATATTTTTTACCACTTTACAATCCAACACACCTTTTACTTTATTTTATAGTCTGGAATCTCCGAACCCTAATCTACTAATAGCTTATTCCACACAGTTATTCGTAAAATCAGTGAAAATAAGTGCGATTGCCGACGTCATGGGACCTCCTACCTGTCTGATTGGTTTGGTAATATCCTGGCTTGCGAAAAACTGACAGCGTAGATTTTTTCTTGATAAAGGGCCGTAAGATCAATAGTGGTTTAAACCACGAAATAGAGTTTAACCGCTAGTCTCCGATTATTTCATAAGATCAATGGTAGTTAATCGACCATCGGTAGCTTAAACTGACAGTATATTAATCCATCGATCAAATGTAATCGTAGTTAGCGAAACCCATAGTTTAAACTGCTTTTGATCTTACGGCCCAAAGAGTACTTAGGCTGTATGTTAATCTTGGTTACGAACTATACATCCTGCTATATTACGATCGCTACATGACGGTCGCTAAATTTAAGGATTACAAGGTGTTAGTGATTGGCCCCTGATTAATTTGCTTAATCAACTTTACCAATCCTAATGATTTAATCACACGCTCACTGAGTACGATCAGAATGTTTAAACCTTGGCTGAAAAACAGGGGCTTATAAGTTTGTCTGTGGCGTTGTCGTAGCAATTTTAGGGTCTTAGGTCCGGTCTAAAGTCTTAGGCAAAGCTGATATTTTGTGATAGTTCTTTAGTTATCTTAGGTTCTTAGCTAGAGCGAAACAAAGAATCTCGAAGCGACCACCGTTCTTGGGATAGCATCAGCTCTACATCAGCTTCAAAGGGATTTTCAGATGGTGATCTGCATTGGACAAGAGCGGCAATCAATAGAGTAACAGACACAGATCATAGTCAGTTCTGAAGCCTTTGTGTCTGATGATCGCCATCATGAAGGATACGATAATAGTACATAGGTACTTTTCAACATGAATGCCAGGAAATTAAAAATGTATCAATTGAATTTATTTCATTCAACAATATTTCTAATCGAGCAACTGCTCGTAAGCGGTTTTGAATCAATATGCCCATCGGAACTCAAACTATACGAGAATTTTAACTCTCCAAAAACAACACGATATAAAAACGAGGGGTCAAAATTATATACAAAGCAGAAGGAACAGTTTTTTGGTAGTACGGCAGTCCAGCTTTTTAGAACGTCGGAGGTACTACTAGTAGGTACCATCTAGTGGTTCCAGCCCCCGTATCGCAAGCTCTGAACTGCTTTCGCTGGGCAGCATAATGTAAGGTGACGTGCGGGCCTAAGATGCGCACCGCGAGATATTTGGCATGTCGTTCTGTCAAAATGTAAGCATTTTGTACCAGTTTAGGAACTATTGCATTATCTGTGGTACCTAATGGTGTCGACAAAACGCGCCATAATGTACACTTTTGACACTTCTTAGTCGTCGTACCTCTCTGAGGACGAGATAATAGTCATGCAGAAATGTCAAAAGTTGAAAATTCAAAGGCGCGGTTTCTCGACAACATTACCACAGATAATGCAATAGTTCCAAAACTGGTACAACGACATGACAAATATCTTGCGGTGCGTATTTTATCCCCGGTGGCCACAGATATACGAAAACAAGAAGCTTTTGACGGCAAAAAACGCGCAGAAATGCGCTACTGTCACTATTTAGTCACAGAATACTTGCAAAGAGTTGAGAAAACGTGCCAAGCTTAAACCTGGCAGGTTTTTAGCCAGTCAGGTTTTTATGAGATAACGATTGCCCTCCAGCTAAAAGAAAGTTGGCGGTCTAGGCAGAAAATATGTAACACAGCGTTCTATAAACTCTATACTCGCATTGCACAAAAAATGTAGGTACTGCACGTATTGTATGAAAGGCATTTAACATTTTTACATTCATGATTTCTGTATACCGTTCCTTTTATGAAACTTCGAGTCGTAGGTTAGGCCAGTTTCGGTTTCTCGTGTTTTTTTTTTCACAACTGTGCTATGTTCCATTTTGAATAGAAATAAGGATTTTTCACGGAGGTTGTATTTCATTATGTCGGTATCGTGTACGCGTCGTTATCGGCCAGTATGCGAACGCCCTGTCACTCCCCTATGGCATTGCTTATTAGTTTTAACTCCTAGTTATGAGGACGACCGATTACAAGTAATTTCCCTTTAGCAGACATGTTGAATGACCGTGTCTGAGACAGAGATATAGCTGGCTCTTCTAGTTAATAGAGGGCGTGATAAGATCACTCCTGAAGGCTTACTTCTTATATAATGATTTCTATTATTTTTTCTTGTGTTTTGTGCCTACTATTGTATACAATGACATTTATGTACCATGGATTTCGTTGTCTGAAAATAAAGAAGTTATATACCTATATACATAATAATATATAACATACAAACATATTGAACAGTGGTTTTTACGCGTTCAGACTATTTGTTATTTGTTGTGACTTACTATTAGGATGGGTTACCGTTATATGCATTTACATCTGAGCGTCTCCGTGCTTCGAAGGGCACGTTGAACTGTTGGTCTACTCTAGCAGTCATTAACCCACGACGGAGGCCTTAAGGCGGCCTAAAAACTTCGTCACCAGAGTTAGGCACTAACTTATCCGAGCGTTAATAGTTACGACGCAGTTTTTAATAACTAATTTTCAGCTTCTGTTATTGTTTTTGTTCCAATATAAACTATTTTGATTTGTGGTTTCATTACACTGTTTTCTGTAAGCTGTTAGTTTGTGGAAATTGTTGAAATGATTAGACTGTCCTCTGTAGCCTACGCGTCATGTTTAGCTCTAAGTAAGACATTATTAACCATAACCAGCATAACTCCTGTTTCCCTTGCTTTATGGTGCGCTAAGTGCACTGTGTAACTATACAGATTGATTGAGAGTGACCTGACTTATAGCTTTATTAAGTAGATACAGGGGCGAGATCGGTGTGCTGCCTTGGTCTTCTGAACTGTTTTCATACTAAATCATAGGTATTCTGTGACTAAATAGTGACATTAGAGCATTTCAGCGCGTTTTTTGCCGTCAAAAGCTTCTTGTTTTCGTATATATGTACCCACGTCACTTGACATTATGCTGGGCAGCGAACGCAGTTCAGAGCTTGCGATACGAGGGCAGAGATCACTCAAGTGTCTATCGAGTTTTCATCAAATCAGAATTTTTATCGTAATGTGTGTAAAAGTTATAAAACTCAGATAGGTATACCTATATACCGCTCCGTCGCTATACTTGATTTTATCTCATAATAATCATTAAAAACAATGTCTCTTTAAAGTTCAAACTCCGTCGTCGTTGTAAAAGACGAAAATACCAATTTCATCACAATAACAACGCGATATAATCACATGTCAATATGCTGATTTTTAATATTAATAACATCCCAACCAAATCCCGATGATATTTTAACTAGTTTTAGTCAACCCTCCAAAACACAGTGATGCAAGTATCAGTGGTACTACTTCGTGGCCAAATAGGCACAGTGGCACCGCTACTCCCGGATGAGAGTCTTAGACTACTAAACTGCGATGGTCACGAAAAACAGTCGAGATTTCTATATCGATAGGTGGAGTGTCGCATACGATAGTAACTTGACGTATAGGTAGTACCTAATGCACGTACGGTGCTACTCATTACAGATTCCAGTCCGCACATGGACAATTCTCGTAATATGAAACAGAGGCTCTGGTCTGTCGTTCGGACTCATAGGGCTGCCAGATTCCAATGATCTGCATTTTTTATGAACACCTGTACGTAGAAATTATTCGCTGATGCTAAGATAATAGTGTTTCTATATCGATGGGTTGACTTCCATCCAAACAAGTTTCTGGACCCCTGGTAAATGGGCCACCCTGTAAGTAAGTTCGTATGAGTCAAGGTTGAGGCCTCCTTAAGGTCTCCGTCGTGGCAGAACTAGTCAGCCTAACGTGGACTACGAAGCACGAAAGCGTTAAAATATGTGTCACTAGCGGTCACCCATCCAAATAGTGATAACGCAGAACGTCGCATTCAATTCAGAAAATAATTACTATCCAACCAGTATCGAAACAGATTAAAATGTATGGAAATGCAATTATATATCGAAAATTCACGTGACTTCTATATGTAACTGGCTTCTTTATTCTGCAGCGGTTGGAATAGTACCTACTACTTGGCTAGAAGGCCAGAAACTACCTATTTCTTGGCTATAAGAAAATGATTAAACTTAAACATGAGTTACATTAATTTCCCACATAAGTATGTATACATAGGTCTTGTAACTTCTTTCCTCCTCTGACCATATTTTCTTCCTTTTCTAACCGGAAAAGACACATCGGAAAATAAATACATCGGAAATTGTAACGGAAAAACGAGTGCCTCGTTTCTATTCATAATGTGGCAGCCCTGTGCACAGGTATCATGTGATTGGATACGCTACGATGGCACTTTCATTTAGAATGTCGTGGACTTTTCAATAGTTCTGCGTCGTTGATTGATTAACATTAATTATCATGCAGTAATAAGCGAGTGGTGCGCGACAGTGCCGCAGTATACACTATAGTTGGTTCGGTTCCGGTGGATGGACACTTGACCAGTGCCTATTATATTGTGACCTTCATGGTATGTAGAAAATAAAAAGGACAATGCTCACGACAGTAATTCCAAGGTAATTAGTAGTATATGCTAACATTTTGATCAATTGAAGACATGCCTTTTTCGAATAAGTAATTAAGTTTACCGTAATTATGAAGGCTCATTCCGGAAATCCCCTGACTAAATCCCCTGAATACATCTCGTAGCGCTTCTACGAGCGTAGCGCGAGCGAGCGTAGTCAAAAACCTATTCGTTCTCCAAATATTCCGCTATTTTAATATGTATGGGAATACTCGAAATAGTTATCAATTTGCAATTTTGATACCCGTTTATTTATTTTATTTTATTTTATTAGGGAAACAAACAGTACAATAATAATGACAGGCGTCAAGGCTCAGTCGGTAGTAGCTCTGCCTTCAGTGCTGTGGGTCGTGGGTTCGATCCCCACCGAGAACAAACATTTGTGTGTTGTAAACATAGATGTTTGTTCTGTGTCTGGGTGTTTCTATGTATTATAAGTATGTATTTACAAAAAAAAAATGTATGAATGTATTCTATCAGCCATCTAGTTACCATCGTACAATCTTTGCTTAGTTTGGGACTAGAAGGCGTTGCGTTAAGTGTCCGTGAATATTTATTTATTTATAATTAAAGATATAAAACTTAAAATAGCACAGAAACCAGTGAAGCTTCCACCATAACATCATACATACAAAGCATGTGAACAGACTTTATACAAAAAAGCATTACCGTAAGTTATGAAATGACCTAAAAAAGAAAAACACAAAAAGTAGATTAAAAATTTAAACTAAAAAAAAAAAACTGGCTAAGTAAATGTCACTTTTTAACCCACTTTAATAAGGAGGAGGTTCTCAATTCGGTTCTATTTTTTATTCGCGAGCACACTTATGATGCCCAATTTTAAATAGCACATTCGTTGCATTGGTGTAAGTCAATATATTCACCAAAAATGTATTATCAAGTCTCAGAAATATAGTGAATACTTCGTTTTGGCTTTTCAACTTTGTCAAGGCTTCAAAATGACGTGAATGAAATGAATAGGTACCTGTTGTAAAACAAGCTGCTATCGCATACGAAGTCGCGGGTTACAGCTAGTAACAATCATAGTAACATCGTAGTGACCTGAATACCATTATCTAGTATTTTAAGAATTATGCTGCTATGTAGGTACGTACTTACACGGACCACAAAACCTAGTTATCTATCCCCACTACACGTAAGTACATCCACTGGTACATAATCTAGGTAACACTACATTGTTATCTAGCCATCACAATGCATCGAATCACATTTAATGAAAGATACCTTCAAACAAGCTGGATACACTGTAGTCAAATCAGAGAGAGTAGGGTTGCCACTCGTGCTACGACTCCGGCTATTTATTACTCATCGCAGAATACAATCCGGTTAAAAATGTGTCCTGGTTCTTGGTGGATTTCAATAAATATACTATCAGCATTTATCTAGTTGCAAAATTCGATTTATGAATGGCTAATTCTGTCGCTTTCCATACAAACCTGTCGCTAAGACGGTAATCGCTCGAATCTTGTAGTACTGTTTATTTAACATACATGAATTTAATTTTGCGACATCGTGGTGAAGGTGGGTGAATGACCTGTATTGCGGTGTTATTTGGCACCCACTATAGAAGGCGTTGTGTGAAACGCCGATGAATATTTTATTTATTTAAGTAAATAAATATAGACTTAACATTTTGAAATTAAATCCACACCGATCTGTATTTCATAAAATCTCATAAAAAACAGAAAAAACGAATGACGCTATTCGTCGTCGGATAAAAAACGTTCTTCTTTGAGTTTCATTTTGAGACCTCACTGAGAGAGCCCGTCTTTTTTACTTCAACACAAGACTACCCTAGGCTTAGGATAGGGAATAGGAACGTGATCAAAACATGGTAAGCGTGCTTGTCCAGGGAAAATTCCAATTTCGCCAGACAATGTTTCAACGCCTTCTACACGGCTCGACGTGGCCGGAATATACCCCGCAAACAATAATTCAATCAAGAATAAGTTCCAGGCGAAAATCAATTTTTATATAATTTTTTTATGACTTACACTAAGCGGCTGTGTTAGTAACCAGAGATATTTTTTTTCACCACCACGACTTGGGAAATGTGAAAAGAGAAAGGTTTTTTGTGATCTCTGTGCTAACTTAGAAATAAACTAACTAACTTTAAACTAACTTGCATAGGAACTAAAGGCAAAAGCTATAATGATAATCATGATAATGAGACCCCTTATAGCATCGACCCCCAACATATTTTGCACATGCCAACTTTTTGGAGTACCTACTCGTATCCATAGATAGTTTATTAGTATATAAGCTTTACCGCCGAGGTTTCTTCGAGGTTTCACTTTTATCACACATACCTATTTTTTGTTATTTTGCCCTTTCGGATTAGCTGTTCATCGAAACGATATATTTTTTAAATATTTGAATCACAGCTTAGTTTTTTTTTAAGTTACGCAATGCACTCCGTTTTTTTCGAATATGTAATTATTTTCAGGACAGGCGTCACGGCTCAGTTGGTAGTAGCTCTGCCTTCCGTGCTGTGGGTCGTGGGTTCGATCCCCACCAAGAACAAACATTTGTGTGTGGCAAACGTAGATGTTTGTTCTGTGTCTGGTTGTTACTATGTATCATAAGTATGTATTTACAAAATAAAATGTATATAAGTATTATATCAGCAATCTAGTTCCCATAGTACAAGCTCTACTTAGTGTGGGACTAGAGAGCGTTGTGTGTAATGTCCAAGGACAATTAAAAAAAAACATTTTGGTGTAACTTAAACACAGTACGCGTTGTGATATTGATCTAGAAACTATACAAATCAGACAGTCAGTACTAACCTGATTTTAAGACATCGGAAATATATGCTGGTGAATTGCGGAGGCTGGTGCCTTGGTAATGCTTAGATCCTGCACGTAGGCGTAGCCCGTTGCACGTAGACGTAGCCCGTAGCCCGTTGCACGTAGACGTAGCACGTAGCACGTAGACGTAGAACGTGGCACGTAGCGTAGCACGCAGTATGCACGAAGGAAATAGGAGTGTTTGTTTTGTTACCAGCCTCTGCACCAGCCTGCTAAAAGAACTGAGTTTTAGTCATTTACAGCAGCTATCTATAAATCGTTTGCAACGGTTTCTAGATAGCTCATCATTTTCTCTGTATTTTGTTAATAGTGTACATAGGTAGTTACTAGTCATAATTCTCAAAACAAAACACTCTAAAATCAGCTAGCACTCATGGCTTCCATGATATTGTTTTTATAGATAACCCAAAATATTGCATTTTAACATATCTATTCAAACATGACGAGGTTAGTAGGTTCGCTCAACGCAATCGCATTGGTCCACAAACTAACCTCAGGATCAAGTGGTCACGCAGGGTGGCTCAATTATCTGATCCATCAGATATAATCGAGTTTCTGTGTAGAGACCAAGACGCCCGAACGTCTAGCAGACTCTCGTAAAGGTTAGTTCACACTTATATCACCATTACTATTTTACTATCTTAACATTGTATTTATTACCTACCTACCACATGTGTTCAGGTTTCTTAAATAAATTGAAAATAGCACTAGTTTTAAGCCCCGACTAAAAAAGCCCCTTCTTTTTTAGTCGGGGCTTAAAACTAGTGTTACACGTTCAAGGCCTTATTGTGTCTGCCTGTCTCTATCTGTGGCCTCCTGGCTCGTAGCTTCGATTTGGATTCAACGAAGTGGAGATCTGACCATGACCAATATGACCCGCTGAAGAAGCATTTTCAACGGCGGGGTTTAAAATTTATATTTTATTATTACTTACTCTAATTACTCTCATCTCAAACAAATGTACAGATTGTCTTTCAGTGGTGCTAGTACAAGCAGCATTTACAGAATCATAAGTATAGTACGGTGATTTAATTAGCGGTAGAGTTAAACTGGGCGATGTTGGAAACACTCGCAGTCGAGATGTTATTGCCGCAAGTAGTTCTACCAATATTTCGCATCCGTACATATATATATGTGTAAATCGTTTCTAAGTGGTCACAAAACACGGAGTTTTATGTACCCCAAGACGGTCCAAAGGTTTAAACGACTACCGACACCGAATACACTCTCTTTTTTTTGTAAATACATACTTATGATACATATAGTAACATTCAGACATAGAACAAACATCTAAGTTTGCCACAAACAGATGTTTGTTCTCGGATCGAACCCACGACTCGCAGCACGAAAGAGAGAGCTACTACCAACTGAGCCTAGACCTATCATAACTGATGATGACTGATCGACTAGTAAGCTGTCATGACGCTGTCACGAGAGCGGTTAATGCAAGTGTACACGCAGCTTAAGATTGATACGAGATGGAACGCAATCTGATTTAAAATCAGATAGGTCACATGTACACGTATTTGTCGTTGTTTGTATATAGTAGGTAGAAATATGTACGCATAATATACTCCTAATAAATGCAAAGTTTGTATAGTATCTACAAGTTCACTGATCTTAAAAATCACTTTTAGAAATGCAATTTCGCCCACTTTTTTTCAGTCTCCTTTTGATTCGTTTTCTATTTTCTAGCAATAGTATAAAGTCAACTTGGTTCAAGGGTTTACTACGATTTGGTACTAATTATCTCTAATATTGTTTAAATGATTAAAATAAATATGAAGAAGCGTTATTGACCGTCCCACGTCCTCTCGCAAAATTAATCAGAGTTTAATCTGGAAATGGTTTTCCTAATGGCTGTAACACTACCACCGACACGTCATCTACATGATATCGGAAGACCTTATACACTAACAACTATAAACGCTTTCACACCGGTGACAACACCAATATTTTTGGTATGAACCACTGTCATGTCATGTCGGTTTCGTTGTCGGCCACTGTGCAAACGCCCAATCAGGTAGGTAATACAAGTAATAATCCCCTACTGTAACCAATGCCCTACTTATACTCGCATGGGGTCGTAAGAGCCCTGCTAGAGGCCTATGTTACTGGTAAAGTAAACCTAGGAAATGTTGTATTGTAGTTTTTAGTTTGTATGGAAATAGAAGCCAATGTATATTTAGCGTAAGTTAAACCTTTGACCGCTTCACTGTCAAGATTCTGAATAAAAATAACAATCATTTATTGTAAAACTGTGTACAAAATTCCAGACACATAATTTGTATCTCGGATACGCTACAAACGATACGTTTACGACTGTCACATTTCTTGATGAAGCCTACACTTTGACAGTCTCGAAACTAACCCTTATGTCTGCCAATTGCCACTATGTGTACTATAACTTCGACTGCAACATACGCGTGGTCGAGGCAGAGGACTTAAAATTTTCTAAGAAACCAGCCTCAGTAGAAAAACGTTAGCAGGCGATGTTGATTTTGAGGGAAGACTAGGAGACGAAGACTAGTGACACTTGGTAGAAAAACAATCAGTTATAAATTAAATGTTAAATTATAAATTAATAGTTAATAATTAAAAATATCAAGCAACGCATTATATCGCCCTCCGGCTAGGTGGGGTGACGATCTGAGACATGTAGCTGGCAAACACTGGATGAGACGAGCCGAAGACCGGGCTCAGTGGCGCGTCTTGGGAGAGACCTACGTCATGAAAATGTGGAAAAGTAGACATGAAAATGTTGAAAAGTGCCTGTTATTGCACCGGCACCCTTAAAACCGGAACACAGCAATGCGAGCATGAGTTACTTTCTGCACGAGCTCTGGTATTAAGAGCCCTACAACTACAAACCTTTCTTCGCTGAAAGTAGTGATATTACTGTCGTTTTGCAACGGTCACCGTATTTTAAAGAAACTTCCGAGCTTTACCCAAGTCAAATATTGGCAGGAAGCGGTTGCGGGCGGAAAATGCGATTTTATTATTATCTAACCCATTGTGCACTCGCTCCCTGAAATTTTATTATTTCAAACCCTGAGCTGTGTCTAATGTGTCTAGTGTGCTGTGTCTCAGTCTGTAGTACCACTGTGCGATATATTTTATCTACTTTCCCTCGACAGAAGGGGTGTTATAACATTGACGGCGGTATATGTCCGTCTGTGACCTCGTAGCTCTAACTAAACGTATAGGGCTCCGATTTTAACGCAATTTTTTAATAAAGGAGATTTTAACTGGGATCGTACTTAGTTATATGTCTAGAGAAAATTGGTGGTGCCGTTTCCAAGTCTAATGACATACAGCAAAGATTTCAGTTAGGCGGTTAGGCGAGAAAAAGTGAAACTCACTTTATTGTTTTTTTAGTGAAAATTATGTTCATGATACCCAAAATCAAAAACAGTGTGATAGTCTATCAATTACCGCTTCGTGAGTTTAATTACTTAGCGCTAGGCGCTTATAATAATTCTTTGCGATCAATCGAGAATTCGTTTCAAAAGTGCCAATGAGATTTTTTTACTCTAAAGAAAAGTTATATATATTGTGTTATACATAGAGTGACACTTGAGTTTAGAGAAAAACCAATTAATGACCAAAACATTTCATTGGTAGTTAGTTATTCGGTGTTTCTTTTGATCAGAAATCAAATGCAATCTTAAATAGAAAATTTCTTAAAAAGTTGATCCGACAATGCTTTCTGAATGGATCAGAATAGCTCAAGTCCAGCGTATTTATTTTAGTCTAGTACGGCGACTGCCTGAATGATTAAGGTTCTACTGAGACGGCGCAGAGGGTCATTAATGTTGTAAGGAGTATGCGTGCCAGTCACGATCTGCAAGATCGAACCACAGATTATAGAACCACAGACGACATAAAGCTCAGTTTAGAAGAGCAACGACACGTCCGTCATACATGAAGGGTAGTCTCGACTGAACCAATAACTTTGCTTACAAAACTTGCCTATTACCTACTTATAGTGACTACATAGGGGGTACTCCAAAGAGGGTGTATTAAAATTTTTCAAGGGTCGTCAACGCGCAGGTGTTACCTCTGGTGTTGCAGACGTCCATAGGCTGCAGAAGCCGCGGGCCGTATGCATGTTTGCTTACTTAGCAGTATACAAAAAACACAGGAGTCACTTTTTATCCATGCCCTGATGAACGGCACGGCGCGCGGCGTGCCTATGGGACATGACTTTAGATGGAGTAGTCTTGCCCAAAATATTGTGTATCCTCTAGCTAAAAGAATAATTTAAACATTGCCATAGGACATTTACAGATAGGGCTTTAGCTAAAATTACTTACGTACTTACTATCTAGTTCACCTACTTATTAGTGATACCTAGTTGTAAATTCAAATAAATAAAATTAAAAAAAGATATACCTACTGTAATATGATAGAAAATTTGGGTTAGTCTCATAATCCCCTTGGAGCCGTCTCCTTCAAGGGGATTATCGTCTCATAATCCCCGTGGTTTCAAAATTTGAAAATCAAGAGGATTATGTGACTGAGCAGTCTCAAAATCCTCTCATTGGCTTTCTCAACTGAAGAAAATTTGAAACATGTTAAAAAAAATTGCCTTTAAGCAGTTCTATTTTGTTTAATCTATGTCACGGTTCCTTAGCGCAAATCAATTAGTACCAAGCGGTCACCAATTCCCTTTGTGCTGGAGGTATTATTAAACACCGAATATGGACGTTGGCTCCTGGTCTCTAGCCCAGGGCGTTCTTAAATATCTAAATCCGGATCTAACCAATGCAATATTACTAATAGTCTTGAATTCCTGAGGGCTTAGTACGAGTTTTCAGTGTATAGTGCGGGTGTGTTTGAGAAGCTCGACATGCGAGTTCGGGCTTGGTGTAGACCAAGCTTCTCAAAGAATCCGCTCAGTGTCTTCATACAAATCAGCGCCGACTGGCGTGCTGGGCGTCACACGTTTTACACCAGATTTACACATCAAAACTCGTACTAGGCACCCTGAGTGGAGGTGGGCAAATGAAGAAAGTACTCGATGCGATGTTGTATTCCTGTTGAGATAAACTGTTTGGTAATCTGAATCAAATGGTTCTCTCGCTTGTTTAGAATGTCAACTAATTAGCATTATTATGTGAGTCGGAGAGTGCTCCATACCTCTCCGGCTGATCTCGGGTCAAAGGAGACGCAAAATGCATAGTAAGAAAAAAGAGAGTGTGTCTATACTTTCGAAAGACAACAAAAAAAAAATTTTCTTTCATGACAGTTCACGCTGCTGAAGGTAACAAACAAACAAACAAGCTTCGTGGTGGTCGGGGTTTTTATATAAAACTAGCAGCGCCTCGCGGTTTCACCCGCGTAATTCCCGTTCCCGTGGGAATTCCGGGATAAAATATAGCCTATGTTCATCAGGGATAATGTAGGATTCTAATGGTAAAAGAATTTTTTTAATCGGTCCAGTAGTTTCGGAGCCTATTCAATTCATACAAACAAACAAACAAACAAAAAATCAAACCTTTCCTCTTTATAATATTTGTATAGATAAATAATCTTATTGTGATTTATTTGGGTTGACATGAATGTTACTTGGTTTTTGTTACCCCAAAAAAACCTCAGTGCTATTTTTACTAGAACTTATTTACATGATTTCCCCGCATTATAATTTTATTGCTACCTATGGTTTAATTTTATGTTAAGTTTAAGCCTAAGCGAAGGTATACTGTGTAGTGGAGGTTGACCCTTTGACACATGCAGCTGATAGACACCTGAGACATTGATTAGATTTCGTCTTGAGTAAACTGATTAGGAATTGGTTTGAAATTTTATAAAGCACGAAACACACAGAGGACGGATGAGGGTCGAGCGCGGGTTGAAATTCATACAAATTCAAGCAACCAATGGGACAGCATGATACAGTGATATCTACACGGTTTTCAGTAGCCCGATCAAAAATATCGGTGTCGCCACCGAAACGGTGTGAAAGGCTCTACTTAGAATAGAATATAAATTATTAATTTTAAGCAAATAACATACAAAGATACAATGAAAAAGGAATTAAATTATAGAGACAGATGCGTAAAAAGGGTACTCGCTCAGCAAATGCTAAAGGTGCACGGTGGCTCCTTTAGCGCTGGTTTTCAAGAGTGCCTAGAGTGAAGCGGCGTACAGCCTCTGCGACACGCGATCTGTTTTACAAGAAACTTAATCTAATAGCTTAAAATATTATGTAGGACCTAATTCTAATTCTAATTCGTCGTGGGGGAATAAGATCTGCACTGACGTCCCGCGTTGGGGTGTATTGTGCATTGTCCCCCTGCTGACCTCACCCCCCCCCCAGCCCAACTCCTTGAAGTAACGGAGAAGTACTTTGGGTTGATGACAGCAATGTTCCAGCATCCCCGGTGGTTTTGTGTACCTAATCTAATATACAATTTATAATACTGGCATTAATTAAAATCACAACTTCCCTTTTTAAAAACATAAATTAAACAAAAACAAAACAGAAAACATACTTAGATACAACTAGAGAAAACACTGACACATTCCGAATACAAAATCTATAAAATAACAAGTTAAAACTAACATAAGGTTAAGAACGACCACTTATTGAGTAGATATTTGTAAATCTAACAAGTATTTTTTGAGAGAGCTTTAAAAAAAAAAAAAAAAAAAAAATGAATAAACTGAATCTTTATTTCTAAATGGGGAGGAGGTATATTGTTCCATCATTTCGTTAGTAATTAGTAGGTGACAAATAACACCGCAATACAGGTCATTCACCCACCTTCACCACGCTGTCGCAAAATTAAATTTATGAATGGCTAATTCTGTCGCTTTCCATACAAACCTGTCGCTAAGACGGTAATCGCTCGAATCTCGTAGTACTGTTTGTTTACCATACATCAATTGAATTTTACGACATCGTGGTGAAGGTGGGTGAATGACCTGTATTGCGATGTTATTTGGCACCTACTATAGCAATGTATCAGATTAGCTCTCTGTCAAGTTATATAATTTTCGTGTCGGTGGCAGTGTGAATACAAACTATTCAGTACACATCTAAAAAAATTCACACATGATAGCATTTCGTTGTACTTGTAAGCAATCAACTCCAATTAGTAACTGAACACCGTTCCATTTTGTCTATTTAAATTAGCAGAATATAAAATGCTGCGGGCAATGTTTGAAATAACATATGGCTTGATTTTAAGTGTAGGTACGTTTACATTGCCATGTCGAGGTTTTGTGGATCATGTGTGACGTATCAAATGCATCAACCGCGGCTCAATTCTACAAAAAAAATTACAAGGTGAAAAGCAGCTGAATTGTAAGCCTTTTAGACTGAATATCAATCGAATCGAAATAGTTGAAACTGAATAGAAAGTTGATGGTTGTAAATTAGTAGAATAAGCTCCCTGGAGACCGGGCTCTTCACACCTCAGTGCGTTATTGTTAACGGAGTTAACGGTATTTAACGGTTCTCGGCTAAAAACATAATTTTTAAATCGGGCTGAAGGTAGGCCCGACTAGAACACATAAAAAGACTGATAAAGTTAAGACGCCAATCTTCGCGAAAAAGGTTTATGATGATGTTTAGAAGTTTTTTCGACATCAAGGCCCAATCGGATCCTCTATGGGGTTTCTGCGGGCCTAAGATGCGCACCGCGAGATATTTGTCATGTCGTTCTGTCAAAATGTAAGCATTTTGTACCAGTTTTGGAACTATTGCATTATCTGTGGTATTGTTGTCGAGAAACCGCGCCTTCGAGTTTTCAACTTTTGACATTTCTGCATGACTATTATCTCGTCCTCAGAGAGGTACGACGACTAAGAAGTGTCAAAAGTGTACATTATGGCGCGTTTTGTCGACACCATTAGGTACCACAGATAATGCAATAGTTCAGAAACTGGTACAAAATGCTTACATTTTGACAGAACGACATGACAAATATCTCGCGGTGCGCATTTTAGGCCCGCTGGTGTGTGCTAACGTTACCTGCTTTCAAACATAGACAGTTGCATAATATATTTTGAGCGGAGGTATACCGTAGGCGCGCCTATGACGCACCGACGGACAAACACCGGTGCCAATAAACTATTACTTTATTGTGCCACCGCCCTTATCATTAGTCGCAGTTAAACATTGGCCGGACTGTGTGGCCTCGCTTTATGAGTATTTACTCAGTGTGCCCACAGTCTTAATGTTCTTTACATATTCAAGATTGTATGACCTATTTAATTTGACATACTTTACTTGACTTTGGACAATAAATGTTACCAAAAGAAATAAATAAAACTATTTATTTTTGGGAAAAGTTTTGTACGCAAGTGTAATAAAGTGCATGAAAAGGAATACCGATACTTAGTAGGTATCAGTAATATCCACAAGTGCAAATTCGAAAGATTTGCGGCGTCTGGAATGGAAAGGTCGATTTCCGCTTTTCCCCACCATATAAATTGGGTTGCCGGCGCTACTTCCTGCCAGGCCCTGACGGTGCCTGAAGACTACCTCACTCCGTCTTTTCTCAAGAATAAAACAGAGATGACATTATAATCTATCTTGGCAAATCTCTTTAAAACAAAGAGGGTTGAACAGTCCAATGAGAAACCGATTTTTAATTAGTAACTGTTTTGAAGCTGGGTCTATAGAAGCTAAAAGCGTTTGATAACAATTAATCCGCACTATCGAAATCCATTTTCATTGTTCCGTAGCCAAGCCAATTGCAGAAGTTAGACCAAAGACCACCCGTCATAGCTTGAAGAAGTCTGATAAGAGCATCCTAGCCTATTTCCAACTAAGAAAGAAAGTGCTACTGCTTGAGTTGCCTATCTCCGGCAGATTTTCGATCATAATGGTTGATATTTGGGCATGTCCTTCCTAAAGCACCACTCCACACAGCCAACACCGTATTTAGTAGCTTTTTATTAGTAAAAGCCTAATAAATAAGTAAATACTGATTGAATTTAATTGATCAATTAAAAATGTACCACAAGTGCAGCTGGTAACTTTCTTTGCTGTGGGTTGTGGGTTCGATCCCCGCCGATAACAAACATTGTGTAGCATGTGTACCTATAACATTTATACAGGGTGAATTTTTGAGACGGGACTGTAAGGGCAGGTACCTTATTCATTATAGTTACAGGAAAACGCTTTTAGGAGACTATCCATAAATTTTTAAGATGTTCTGAACTGCATTTACAGATTTTGGAAAAAAATTACAGTCAGCAAGAAAATGGTCATTTTACACAAAAACTTTTTTGATGCCAATCGATCTTGTTTCTTATAAGGATCAAAAGTCTCTACTGGACCGACTAAGGTTTAAGTAGTAGAAATGTCGGAAATTGCGAAAAACTTTTCCCATACATTTGGGTAGGTAAAAGAGTCAAACCTCTAAATTAGCCAAACTTTTTGCTATGGGTAGATTCGCTATAATCCGCTATAAAGAAGACTGGCTGAAAAAGTAGGTAAGTAAAAAATGTTTTGAATTTCAAACTTCGAATTCGATTCAAATTCTTGGGTTATCTCAGGTCATTCTGGTTTGTCCTGAGAAAGTTCTAGATTGTTAGTTGTAATTTATGTTTTTGTTAAAAAAATGTCTTTGGACTTAATTGAAGCGTATTTTGTAAATAATAGGAACACGGAATCTGCATTGGTGTGTATTTCCGTACAAATGTATGGGGAATTTTTTTTGCGATTTCAGACATTTTTAGTACTCAAACCTCAGTCGGTCCGGTAGAGACTTTTGATCCTTATAAGAAACAAGATTGATTGGCATCAAAAAAAGTTTTTGTGTAAAATGACCATTTTCTTGCTGACTGTAAATTTTTTCCAAAACCTGTAAATGCAGTTCATAATATCTTAAAAAATTATGGATAGTCTCCTAAAAGCGTTTTCCTGTAACTCTAACCTGTCCTGACAGTCCCGTCTCAAAAATTCACTCAGTATAGGGTTGGTGCGGAAGTTCTTGGTGCGCAAAAGTGGAATGCTTCATACAAATGTTTGTTATCGGTGCATGGATATTTGTTCTGTCCCTGGATGTTAGTTTTTAAGTATGTATTCATAGTTATAGGGTTATAATATGAAAAATTACTTACTTTTACGATGTTTTACTGAATTTTACTCGCAAGCTTTTCTTAATCACGGTTTAGCTTCAGAGAACCCTGGGGAAAAAAATAAATTTAGATATTTACTGCTCAAAAAGAAAATACAAAACAAAAACATCGGAAACCGTAAATTGACATCGATTGAATCGAATTTGGTGATTGTTTCCGTAAATCCATACGAAATTATTAATACAAGTCTGGTTTGACTTATCTGTATGTTTGTTTTTTACTATGTATAACTAAGTTTATTCATAAAGAAAGTTACAACTAATACAGTATTTACAATATTCACATTATTTACAAAATACACATGAAACAGTTGAGCTATCTACAAACCGTTGCAAACAATTTATAGATAGCTCAACTGGTCCAAATCAGTATGTTTGTGTCTTGTGTCTTGGGCACGCTTCCGATTGGTACTGATGTGTACCAGTTGAGCTATCTATAAATCGTTTGCAACGGTTTGTAGATAGCTCAACTGTTTCTTGTGTGTTTTGTAAATATTGTGAATATTGTAAATACTGTATTAGTTGTAATTTTCTTTGTGAATAAAATATGTTTGTTATGTTTTATTTATGTAGGTACCTATGTTATATTTATGTAACACCAAAGGCTTATTCACATTGTATATGATACAAGTTATAATATTCTAAGACGGTGCGATATGCTACGACAGGAATAAACGGAAAATGTTCACTGTGACTGACCCGCTACAAATATTCTTGACTCAAGACTCATCGAGATATCCTCTATCTAGTCACTATCTAGTAGATAGGTAGTAGCTTAGTAGCACCCTACTTGCGTAATAATATGTGTGTATGTAATTGCCAGTATTGCTGACTAGTTAGAAACATGATTCCGTAAAGACCCGAGTCTAACCTAATCATATTTTTGCATAAGTATAACTCTAACCACGCATCCAAATATAACATACCGGAGGCGCAGAATCTCTTCAGCCAACAATTTGTCTCGCCCCAAGGCCACTCGATACCAACAATTACCCGCGCTTTAAACCGTAAAATTCCAAATTCAAATCCAACGTCGTGATTGGTTTTGCAACCGCGGTTATCCGCCACAACCCCTCGCTATTGGCGTGTGGTAACGTGATATAATTTAAAATATTGTTACTTGACGTCGGCGGTTTCTCCTTATTGCAATTTATTTTCTTGGGGAGGACTTTATTTAATTTGCTCCCATCGTTGAATTTCCCGCGTCTAAGCAACTTGTGTATAGTAGCAAAATATTGAAATTCAGAGTTGAGAAGGTACTTAGGTAGGTACACCTAGACAACTTAAGGCAGTCTCGTCGCCTTCCCTCGGAAATTGATGCAGCTAATCCGAACTTCGAAATCTGAAAAGGAACATGTCCTTCGCAAAAGACCTGAATCGACCATTTAGTTACATAATTATACACGTAAATCTCACAAACACGAATTTTGTATCAAGTAGCCTGCAAGTATCTAAATAACTTTTTCTTTATTCGAAAGTAGTTCGAAGACAATTACAACGAATACAGTATTTACAATATTTACAAAATACACATGAAACAGTTGAGCTATCTACAAACCGTTGCAAACGATTTATAAACAGCTCAACTGATAAGCAAATGGCAGTTTTTTTTTTTTAATATGCTTTAGAATTCCAAAGATTCGGGACACTGCAGACTTTATTTTTCATAAAATAATGAGTATTCACATCCATGCATAAAATATCTCACGTTAATGTCGTAAAATAAAGTCCTGCTAAAATTGAGTCAACCGCAGTCAGCAGGAGTCGAGCCAGAGTGAAGCGGTGACGAGCGGAGTTCTCTAAACAATAATTGCACGAGAAATAACGCTCGCATCGTATCCGCTTGCAATAAAAATGTAAAGCGGAGCCGATAAGCGACGACGGACCGAAGCGTATCACTTTGCACCAGCTGGCGATGGATAATGAGCTTTATTACGCTGGCTATAGAGCTGGAAAATTACATTACAAGAAAGTTTGCATATAGATGCAAACATTCTTGTAAGTAATGTAATTTTAAGGTCCGACACGGAATAACCTGTTCAATCTGCAGCGTCCTAGCTAACCTAGCTAACCCGCTTAGGCATCGCATTCGCTAAAGCATGTAGGGCCCACGCGATGCCTATTACAATGCATTACTTCATAGAGCACGTCCGCTGAGGATGACAATAAATATTTATATACAGACTTCGGGAAATTCTAGTTTCATAAATCTAATCTATCTCGTGAACAACATACGTAGAGGACTTTTTGAATATTACTTACTAAGTATTCATCGATCTTGCGGGGGTTTAATATCCAAAGTAGGTAATACTACACGGATCTTTGTGTTTCATTTCACTGGAGTGAAATATTTGATATAACAACTATTGTGTTTTCTGTGGTGGAGGCTCGAATGTGAAACGGTAGGGACGGGGCGACTATTGACTACTTCGTTTTATCGATATTACGAAACATCGATAAACAAAACTGTCGTCCATTTTGATGTTGGTTTTGTAAGAAAAGTTCCAAAAATGGGATTAGCTTTTTTTGTTTATAAATGTCATTCCAATACATTTTGATTATTATCATCATCTCGCAATTTAACAACATCAACTTGGGTTGGCGAGACGTACCGACTGGTTGAGTGCTTCAATTTTTTTATGACAGAGGTGGCAGTTCTTGCAGACAAGAACAAGAGCATATTGCCAGAATATATCGTCAGTGCATCCAGTGTGTCATGTTTTAACAATAAGTTAATAATGAAGCTCATTGATAAGTCGTTCTACAACGTTCAGTTGCTAGTGGTATTATAGGCACGTCGGTAGGTACATATTTCTATTTGACAATTTCATTAAATTTTTAATATAATTTGGTTTATTAAGTACCTATATCTATTTTTTTAACTTCAATACCTGCGTAATTAGTTTTATTAGTGTCATGATTTGTGTAAACTTTTACCAATAAGCTGCTTATTTTTGATTATTCGAGCTCTTTCAAAGAAACCTACTACTACTAAACCGTAGTATACAGTATACAAGTAATTTATTGAAAATAAATCTCAGATTACCAAAGAGGTTCAATATTCTGAGTATCAAACATGTAAAATGTTATATTCGTCAATACTATATTATTAACAATTCCAACACCCCTTCCCTAAGAGTGGTCGCTTGAGTTTTTACGTCCGTATCAAACCACTAGGTATTTTGTCACACGAAATATAAATGTAGCGGACTTCCTTCCTTCATCGGGTTATCGAAGTGATTCATTGCGGTGGCTGTAATAGCTGTTGCTTGTTTTGTTGCCTTCGGCGCGGCGGTTTGGCGTGGCGTGGAGTAGCTATTTCTTCTTGATCGTTTCCTTGTTGGGAGTCATGAATACGGCAAGGATTCTTAACAGTTTTCTTTCTGACGTCGCTGAATAGAATTGCTATTCAGCGCAGCAATGCAGCCAGAGTCTTGGGCACGCTTCCGATTGGTACTGATTTTGGGCTTATTCGGACCTTTCTAGCTCAACTGGTCCGATCGATATAGGTATAAATGTTTTGCAACGGTTTGTAGATAGCTCAACCTGTTTCATGTGAATATTGTGAATATTGTAAATACTGTATTAGTTGTAATTTTCTTTGTGAAAAGAATCATACTTGTGTTTTCGTTTATCTGCCACGGTCTAAGGCTGGACCCAAAACACTGGTCACATCAAGTATCCAAAACACTTCATCAGAGAAGCATTTTCGGCTCTCTCTTCGTCTCTTATCATCATAATAATCAGCGAGAGATTTTATTTTCCGGAAAGACTAGAGATTATGATATGTTTTTTCATTTTCAGTTTATTCTTTCCACTGAAACTAATCCGATCTCTAAAATGTTGTCAGCCCATCGGACCTCACGAAGGTCGTCTTCCGCTTTGTTTGCAGTTCGGGAAAATACAAAGCCTTCCATTTTCCAAACAGGACTTCAATACTAAGAACTGAGGAGTTAAAAAGAGCTGATGAAATGCAGTGAAATATGCATAGACACCTCGTTCCCCTCAGTAATGGACTAATGGATTGTCCAGACACAATTTCGTTAGCGCACCTATTAGAAATTGTTACAGAGAATACCAGTCCTATAGGACGAGAAGATGAGTGATACCTACTTTTTATTTATTTATTTATTTAAGCCTTTGAATCTGAACTTTTTGTTTCGGTTGTGTTACAAAATATCTCTCAGTTCAGTGTGCCTTTTGGCAAAAGCCTTCTCCAGCATTTTCCAGTGTGATCTCTCTCTGTCAACTTTCCTCCAATTAAAACCGGCTGTGAGTTTGAGATCGTCTTCCCATCTCCACTTTGCTCCATTTATCATGACCAGTGCGTAACAAATGGTACCTACTTACCATGCTACAATAAAGACTATAGGTACCGTAATTCCTTCTCAGTTCTAAAGAAGTCTAGAAGACAGAAGTACAATCATGAAACGCTAAATACCAACATTTATTCAACCACTCTTTAGTTTTTGTCCGTTTTGCATATAAAAATGATATGACGTCAGTGGACAGGTACTACGTAATAAGGCTATATACCCATATTTCTCGTTTTTCATGCGATGAGACGTCATGCACCAGGTACGTAATGGAGCGTACGGTGCATAATTTCTGATTTGAGGACAAGTTGCTTTATTTTTTTCTGTTATGTTAGCTTTTTAGAGACCAGCCATAGAACGGGTACTGATGTAGGTATTTGTATGAATAGTGCTCACAAACAATGTAAGGAAAGCTGTTAGTATTCAGGGGTGATGAGTTAGAAGCCACGCTGAGACAGAATATACTTATTGTTGGGTTTACCTTCATCACTATATTTAAATAGAGTTCTAAACTTCTCAAAGCACTCTTGAAATAGCAATGGCCGCAACATTACAGCCGTTCTCTTAGGCAGTAAACTTACTTACGGAGAGGATGAACTCATACTAAAACCATGTTAATTTACACGCTTTTAATTTTTATTTGTAGTCAAAAAAAGTATGATGTTTTTTCAGTCCCATAAAGTAAAGCAGAAGAGACCGGTTTTTTATATAAACATTAAAATATAAAAATAATTTAGAAACATTTTTTAAATTCCGGTTTTTATGTTTTCGCGGATAAAACTACGGTCACAGACTCTAAAAAAATATACGAGCAAAAATTACCTATGCAAATCTATAACATATAAAAACGTCTAAAAACTTAACTACATGTAATCGCATTCTTAAGCATCGCGCACTTAATAAAACCTTTATGTTTATTAAATGTATTGAAGTTTGCACGAGCCGAGAACGAGCAGATCGTATAGGTACTCATTAACAAGTATAATTTTGGTTTCATATGGGTACCTAAGCACGCATCTTAGCACGCATCATTTTTATACTACTATATAAGTACGATCCACGTGCTCTAAAGCCATAGCCTATGGACGCCTCCAACACGAGAGGTGTCACACGCACGTTGCCGTCCTATGAAGAATTTTAAAATACCATTTTTGAAGAGCTGTAGTCACTAGGAAAAACCTCAGCAAGAAGAAAATGCTGAGGCACTGTCGAAAGTGTAGCTTAGCCCTAATTCGAGACTTCCAACAATCGCGATTTAATTTTAAGGTTAGCCTGCTACCGCTCCCCGCCATTACCCGACATTCAAATTGTAAGTAATTTCAATAAATATGGCTCCAGCCCTATAGATGGCCATCTAATAAACAGTTCAGGATCACGAGAAAGTCGATCGTACACAAATTGATATGTTTAATATTACTTTCTCACGATCTTGCGAAGAATAGCTCAGATGCGATGAGCTCGCTATTTGTACCACTTAACTAAAGCTCGTGCATTTTATCTTGATCGTTGACAAGTCTAGGTTCGTTTCACATCCAGCATAAATTAGTAGCAGTTCAAATATCTAAGTAATAACTACTCTATAGAAAACTAAAATAATTGCACGATTAATCACAAATAGATTAAATAAATTACCTACATGTATGTATAATTATGTTATACCTATTTAACTTTACACGGTATTTGTTTATAATAATAATAATTGATTCAACGATCATTGTCCCGATTGTTGTTTCCGTGAACGGTTTAATAGCGAAGAGTCTTGACCAACACTTCAAGAGGCTCGCGCTAGATGGTTGGCTCAAGGGTCGGACACAGAAGGCGGTGATCGTCGAGACGGCGCGCATTGTCCGGAGGTTCCTCCATCTGTAGCCCTGACCACCGGTAGCTTGGGCCCTGCCCCGCTGCTGGCATGTTCTAGTTTTTAAGTTTTTTTATATAAATTATAAAAAAACTTTTAAAACTAAGATATTAAATAAATATGTGTATAATAATAATAAAACTTTATTTCGGGCAACTTAAGAAAAGTATAAAATGTAAATGCTTATTCTAGGACCCATATCACCTTAGAGACTAACATACATACAATATTAAAAACTTATTTATGTTATGTACCTACTACATACTATAATATTGTATTGTATTTCCTTGTAGAAATATAGATTTAGTATATTCATTAATTAATTTACTTACAGTTTCCACGATATTAGAATTCCATTTCATTTTATACCTAACCCAATTTATAATTAATATTTAAGAAGCCGCAAGATAGGCAAATTGATGTTTTTTTTTAATTTATTTTTCCTATTTTGTAAACTAATTATGTTACTACTAGCTTCCGCCCACAACTTCGTGCGCGTTCTGTTTGATCCTGTTGATTTTCCGGGATAAAAAGAAGGCTATGTGTTAATCCAGGTTACGAACTATGTATATTCCAAAATTCCAAGTTTCATCCAAATCAGTTGCAGCGTGATACAAACATCTACATACAAACATATAAATACAAACATCTATGGAATGGAATGGTTAGTGTTCTTCAAATTCAAAATACGATAATCGATGACGGCATCAGATTCCCGGATGCAAAACTTATTAAAATCGATACTGTATCGAATGTCGTTCCACAATCTAAACATTCCCGAGTACAATGACTATGGTTACAAAATAAAGCTCAAATCATCGTAATACAGACTCGGATCACAGTATTGTATCCTGCAGTATTCTGACTTTATATTTATTACTTTCAATGGTTTAGTTGTAACAGTGTAGGTAAGCATAACACTAAGGCCCATAGCACACGGCGTATTTTATACGCGCAGGCGACACGCGTATTAGGAACGCACGTCTTCGGCGCCGTAGACGCTGATTGTTGCGTTTGCATTGATGATACATACAAGCGCGCGCATGAAGCCCGTATACGCGTTTTTGAAGCGCGTACACGCGCGTACAACACGCCAGCGTAAGCAGTGTTGTCTCAACTGACGCCATTGTACAACAGGAGTCTCTGATCAAAACGCAAATGCTACGAGTGACTACAGCGCGTATACGCGCAGTAGAAGCGCATTTCACGATCGCCTTGTGTGCTTAGGTTGCAAGGTTGCGTTCAAATCTCGTTTGAAACGCGTGTACGCGCGTCATCTGCGCGTCGCCTGCGCGTATTAAATACGCCGTGTGCTATGGGCCTAAACGGAAAGATTACCAAATATTCATGTTTTGACATGCATCACAAGCTCAGTCGGTATTAGCCCTGCCTTTCGTGCTATGGGTGGTGGGTTCGATCCCCACTCAAAATAAACAAATGTGTATGGCAAACATAGATGTTTTTTTTTTTATGTTTGTGCAATGTCTGCAATGGGTATCACTATGTAATTGCAAAAAAAAAAAACAAAGTACGTACAAGCTTTACCTACTTATAGTTTGCGACTCGAGGGCGTTGTGTGAAATGTCCATGATTTTTTTTTTTTAATATAACCCTGAATTTTTGTTCTTGACTGTATTTACTGTACTGTCTGACTCTAACACACTCAGGAAATGTAAATGACATTATATTATTATCGTATTGTCATTTTATAGAATTTGCATGGCGAAACTAATGGTGGTATAATGCGCAGGCTAATAATTGTACAAATTGGTATAATTATACGGTGAAGCGTGTAACGGTGCATTGTACCAGCAAAACCTGCAATCGTAGATTGACGAATGACAATAGAAGTTTATTTAATTATATTAATTAATTAATAAGCAAGCTACAGTGGGATTGGGAAAGATAACGGGACGAACTTGACCATTTTGTGTCAGACTGATAAAGTATAGCCCAAGATCGGAGTGTGCGGTAGTATATTAGAAATAATTCATATTATGTGAAATGTCCATTAATACTTATTTAAGTATTTAATATAATGGCCTGCGAGGGTAACCTGCTTCATTTAATAAATGTCCCAAGTACTGCAGCGTAAGTAGTTACTACCTAGAAAAATGTATTTTCAGTTATTCGTGAGTTTTACCAGAAAGAACAAGTTGTCTAAAGAGCAAAAATTACTGTGAACGAATTAAGATACAGCCCGCCGGGCTTGGGTGTGGCATCAGTGCCAGCGGATTCACCGACGATTTCAGTTACTTTATTGTATTTTGTATCAAATATGATATTGCCTAATTAATTCATTTTAACTTTTTGTATTTACAATCTAAGATCTAACATTTTGTATTTACTTTACGAGTTTTCTGTCGTACAGGATCGTGGAAAGCTATCCAACGCGTTCCGGTCCGCGGTGACCATTCTATTTTAAACCTTTATTTCACAGTAGCATTGGGGTTTGTTGTATGAAGATCATTGATACTTTAATTTGCTGTGACTTGGTTCGGCCAGTTTAACCAGGACTTAACCAATAATCGAAAAAGATCTGGGTTTAATTTTCGAGGGTTGAAGTGCGTTTTTAGATTATAAGTGTCTAATAATAATGGTTCGTAGTTACAATAGAGGTACTGTGAGAGCGGACCAGTGTTTTCACCATACAAAAACTCAGAATTCAATCCGCGATGTCGATAAGGTACATAAATAAAACTCAGACTCGGCATATGCCCTCTATAAGTCTCGCCACAACCCACATAATACATAACAATTTGCGGTGCGTACCAGCTACTGTTAAAAATAAAAAGGTGCGACCGTGGCTGTTTATTATATTTTTATAATTCTTAATGAGAGAGCAGCGTCCTGCGATCCCTTCGAAACAAGACAGAGCAAAGTGAAAAATAAAATGCTAATCAATACGCAGGGACTAGCCAATTTCTTGGGTTCGAAAGCTTATAACTCAACGAAAAATTAACTTATATACGAATTTAAACTATACACATACTAAAATATATTATACACTGATGTTTTATGAGCAAAAGATGGACATAAAAAAATTATAAAGCTTTAAAAATGACCTTTTGTTTAAAAAGCGTGTAATGTTTTTTATTATTGACGAGATATCATCGTCACAAAACTGTTATTTTTCGTAAGTACCTAGTAGTGGGTACCTAATATTGCCTCACCCCGTACTTGCCTAGCCCCGATGTAGATTGCCAAATATAAAACAGCTATAATGGTTGGACAATTTTCCACGGAGGTTGTTATTGAATATGTAGGTTACGTTATATGACACCTAAATCTATGGGAAATTCGAAAACTATAAAGTGATTCATAGTCCTTAGCCTCCGGTTACATGATCCAAAATGAATGCCAAAATGATCGATCGCAAGTTTGCGATTTGTTTTGGAATGCAGATGGCCACTTGTGATTGGCCATGCGCATTTTGAAATTCCGGAAATCGGGATTATGTAGTCCCTAGGCTTTTGGAAATCTAAAACGATTAGAGTACCTAAGGGCACGGCGAGGGTTCTGAACTAAATTTATGCTGTGAATCCGTTCAGGAGTTTCAATGGTTGTAGTAAAGCTTAGAAGTAAAAGTATTTTTTAATCTTAAACATGTGAGTCTGCCTTAAGAATGTGAAACAGTTCACTGCTATTTTACGTTCGTTCACCATGGCCACATCATCTCACCAACCCTGGCGAAGTCTGTGGGAAGCAATGCTCCGACTACATCCGACATCAATCAGAACGCAGTGCTGACTGGAATACGTATTATTTGCTGATATTTATGAGATAGAATTACACGTTCCTGCCTCAAGCCTCACGATTGCCTGCATGTGTACCTGCCCTTATAGTTATGCACAAATAATTTATCTAGATGGGTGGGTTTGTAAATATAGCTTATGTTGTGAATCATACAATAAATCTTAGGTTCACCTATTTTCAAATTCAACCTTATTCAGCTGTTAGTAGTAATATGCCACGGAAACACTCGAGAGAAAAAATTCCTCATGCATGATCCTTATATCAAGAATCCATAAGATATCACATAAAGTATATTAGATTCACACACACCCCTCTGTCATCCCTCATCGCCTCTTGCCACCTAACCGTAAATGCTCCATCAACGAACGTGGTTGTAGTAAGCAAATTGAACTAGGTAAATGTAATTGTAGAGATAGGTAAGGTAGTTAAGATTTACATACCAAAGTCTAAGAATCGCGTGCATTCGCAACATGAGTGTGGTACACACCACTAATTTTAAGTACTTAGATGATAGGATGCTGTGTTTCTTATAGATATACATAGGCTCAAAAATATCACTTGTTACGTCTGACGGAAATCTTTTCCGGAATTTTTGTTTAGAACTTATCCGTAACAAGTGGCCACGTGCATTGTATCAACAAAAAATAAATTAAAATCTGTTTGGTTTGATGTCCATTCCCAATTTGTGACTGGATAACGCATGACGGTAGGAACGATCACCCGGTAAATATCTATAATATTCACAATAAAATTAAATATACCTACTAACAAATTAGGTAATTGAAAATCGAAAGTAAAGAATTTAACCAACATTACTAAAATCAGTCTAAATCGTGCGAAAACCCGCCCCAGATTCCTCATCCCTAAATCCCCAGACCCCCGGGGTCTTCGGATAACATAGAATAGTCTGTGACCGGGGGCCGGGGAACAACCCTCTCAGACCACAAAGGCGTGCTCTGCGGGCCCCCAAAGCTGATTTAAAATATAATTTGTATCACCTCCCGCGGATTCGTAATTGAAAAAACACTTGCGTGATGCAATTGCCGCGGCATGGTAGTAATTGAAAAATTGAAGTGTCTATTGACTTGGTTATTTTTCAAACTTGCATTTGGGTGCTCTGTGTGGGGGTTTTTTACAATGTATAAGTAAATCTTTGCAATCCAACCTGATGTTTTGATGATTTGCTGAATTACATTGAATTTTTTTAACTATGTGGTGACAAACACTGTTGTGACCGACTACCTAAAAGTGTAGTCCAGTAGTGAAGTGGGTAGATTAAACACTGGTCGAATTTTTTTTTTTTTTTTTTTTTTTTTGGCAACAAACAGTCATTAAGGTACAATTATTCTTAAAGTAAAAGTATAAATTTAAAGACAAAATAGTGCCCAAAACTTCATTCATATAATAATTGCTAATTGAATATGAATAATTAATGGCACATTTTCGTGATGGATTGCACAAACTAAAGGAAGTCTATGGTCTATGCTATGAAGGACCCAGCGGTGGGTGAAGCTGATGATATAACCAAGACAGGTCAAAAAGATCTTTCGCTAAAAAGCTTCGTTGATGGCTTTTAGCCGTAAGAATTTCGTAGACGATTGGTTACCCGATAGCACACTTCGCGATATAAATATCACTAGACTAACCCAAGCACTATCTCACCACCACGACAAAGTCTTTAACTCTGGCGAAGTAAAACTACTTTCTTACATAGAAATATACAATACTTACCTACATCTATCTTCGTCAGATAAACTTCGTAAACCGCGCATTAAGTATCCGCAAGCATTTATTATCCACCAACTATTATTATTTATCTAGAATTATGTCCATTATTATATTGTTTGCAACAATATATTATATCAGTGCCCTGCATCGACTTAATAAGTTAAAAATTATACGTCCAGCGCTGCGCCTTATAAACAATAAATAAGTTTTCTTTTGACGTATAAATTGTTTTGCGTTTTATAAATACTGTGATGTAATAATAGGTCTTAGTTCTTTGAGAAACAGATGCCTTTCTGCAAGGTTAACTTGTACCTACCTAAACTGTATAGGTACTAGTATAGTATTATATAATCTGTGGTATAGGTAAATGATAAATACTTATATGTACCTAGATACTTGTATGTAGGAAACTTATAAGTTTCCTATATACAAGTTTTATATTTCACCGATACGTCATAAATTACGTATCGGTGTCGGTGACCTGTGACCTAAACGTTTTGGTAATTATTGCTTTCGAATGTACAAGAAAGTCTTCAAGAAGATGGGCCTTTAGGATATATTCATAATAAATAAATATATAAATAAATATTCACGGACACTTCACACAACGCCTTCTAGTCCCAAACCTAGTATAGTATTATATAATCTGTGCCCAAACTAAGCAAAGCTTGTGCTATGGAAACTAGATGGCTGATAGAATACATACATAATTTTTTTTTGTAAATACATAATACATAATACTTAGAAACACCCAGACACAGAACAAACATGTATGTTTACAACAAAAAATGTGAATTTTGTGACAAAAAATTAATTAAAATCTGTTTGGTTTGATGTCCATTTCCAATTTGTGACTGGATAACGCATGACGGAAAGAACAAAAAAAACAAAAAGACAAAACACAAATTCTGGACTGAAATTTTTTAGAAAACCCATTTGCAATATATTTATTGACATATAATAGTTTTCATGTCCAAATCTTTGTATAGCGGGATCCAGTACTATATTTAATTAACTCAAATAGACACATTTAGCGCCATCTGTTGGACGAGTCAAGAACGATTGATCCTGCACGCCAGAACCTCTTCATTGCTAGGTTTTGAGAAAGTTCATTTATGTGATGAGCTTGTGACTGAATTCTAAGAGATGACGCCTAAAGATAGGTAGGTACATACTAACTGGTACAAGTAATATAAGTCGTCAGTTTACATACATTTTAGAAACTTTTTCACATAATAATTTACCCTTATTTTTGTACCATATAGTTTAGGTACGTGTTTTTGGTAATCTGAGTAGTTTAGCTAATATAAATTTGATGTTTACTGTAACATTTACAAAAGTAAAATGGTAATAGGTTATTTTTGGATACCTACCTACCCTATTTATTCTAGGTATTGCAGTTATATCGTGGACTAACTTTAGGTCTTTAGAACCAGTAGAAGTGACTAGGTATTCATGTGGTTGTTTGTACCTACTTAGGCTCGTTGTAGTGCTCTGATCAACTGGAGCTGCGTGCGCGCGTTTATGTCTTTTGTATGTAAAAACTACTTTCATACTTCAACGAGTTCCGAACATTTTGGTCAAATTTTTTGTCATTGAATATTTTCTCGCCTAACTTGAAATTAAACATTAGGGAGGGACTCAGTTAGGTAGGTACCTACTGTACTTGTGTAAGGTACTACCTACTTGAAACGAAAATAACTATGGCACAGATACTAAAAGCTCATATAGGTATCTAAATTAAAATGACCTAAGTACCGACCTAATTCAATATCTACCTACCTATATCTACCAAGAGTTACTTATATAAAATCTTGTAGAAATGACTGATTGTGAGGTTACAAGTAGGTAGGTACCTACCTAAGCTCGCAAGATGAGTGACTTGTAGTTTTTGCCAAGAACTAGGTATAAAACAATTAAACAAAATCGGACGCGCAAGCAGGTATAGTAAGCGTATAGGTACCTTCCTACTTAGATTACTTACTATATCCTGAAAAAATTTCGAATCAAGTCGCGGATGAAAACTATTGCGTAGGTACCTACCTACCTATTATAGTAAAATAAAAGTGAATATATGGGGCAGCAAAATGCGTTTTAGGCCCAAAGTTCTTGTGTCTTTTCTGTCGATAGTGGCTTTGCCGCGACGACCGATGCCAGCCTACCTGGACAGTGGACACGACGGCGGCGCGGCGGCGGCAGGCGTCTGCGTCCCTTTCCCTCAAGGCTACCTTTATCCAACCAGAAACCAGCTCTATTTCTTACATGATAAAGATCATTCTTACTCAAATTAAGAGAAAAGTTTTTGAGTAACATCATATTTAGTAGACTGGACAAGCCTTGGTTTTGTATTCAGTGGTAGGCACTGTTGTAGGTAGGTAGGTACTAAATTTACTTTTTTGTTATCAAACAACATAATAATATCGTACAGACGGGTTACTATTTAGCTACAGTTTCGTAATTATACCTACCTACTTACAAAATAAATAAATTGAATTAGTGAAGTGTTAAAAACATTGACTAAAAAATAAACAATCAAATAGGTAGATAGGTAGACGTACCTACTTAAATTAATATCCGGTTGGGAGGTCCTTGTATCTGTCACTGTCAAAGCCTCGTGTGCGCTCGCGCAGCGACAAAGCAAATGTCAAAACAATAATGTATAGACGGTATAGTAGGTATCTACCTACTACCTACTATGACTTATAGTTAGTTGGTAGAAGTTAACAGAAGAATACATACCGTCTATCACTATAGCAATCACATTAGAGCACATTTTTAATATATCACAATCACAAACCAGTTATTGGTTTTCGCGTGCGGTGGACGTTTGCGTCGTCGCGTCGCGCGGTGTCATAACGGAATCCGGCGCCGGCGAAGGCACAGGCTGTGGCGACGGTGGCGCCGCGGCGACCCCAAGGAGTTCACTTGGCATCCCTGCCTCTCGCGTCCCTCGGGCGTCGAGACCTCCCTTGCCCTCCCTGCGTTCTCTACCTACTCGTACCTACTATTATTCCGTGCTCGGGCCGAGTAGGTAGGTCTTCATTCACGTGGTGATTTTAACTTGTATGCAGTGAGCAGTGACTCAACTGCATGGTTTTTTTAACCTTTAAGTCTACCTAACTTTAGGTATTTACATATAAAGATAAAAAAGGTTTTAAAGAACCTGAAAATTTTGTAGGTAACCAGTCACCTTACCCATCTATCTAGACCAGGTACCAGTTTTTTTGGTAACTACCTATGTAGGTACGCACACCTACCTAAAGTTATTTTATGTTGTATTACATATATACATTCCCTTCTATCCATTACTTAATGTATATAATACAATTGTAGTTAGACCCTGGACTAAACTGCGTAGGTACCTAAATATCGCTTTCAGAAACTGAAGGTGCTTCTAAGCTTCTTGAGTTGTTTTAGTGAAAAAATTAAATGATTTCAGTTGAGGATATCATGGAAGAAAACAAAGATTGATCGAAAAATATTTATTACAACACATCCGTTATAGAAAAATGAATGTCCTTACTACACGATAGCCAGAAAAAAATAAAAGGCACGATTTGAAAGTTTACAAAATGGTTTGGATAGTTCGCTCGGGAAACAGACCGCTCGCTGCTTACACTACAAAACTCTAACCCTAAAATTAACAAAAACAATCGAGCCTTTTACTTCAACCATAAGAAATTACTTTTAAGCATAACAAGACCGCGTCCGTTAGATCTAAAACAAATTATACATAAAATGCTTACGCAAATCTCATTCCCCAAATTATGTTTCCAGATGTATCTTGGATCTAACAAAAACTGCCAAAAACCGCGTGTGTTTTGGACTTTACCCCTGTCAATAAGTTGTCAGATTTATATGTTATAGTAAATGTGACAACTTATTGACAGGGAACTAAGTCCAAAACACACGTGGGTTTTGGCGGTTTTTGTTAGATCCAAGATAAATCTGATAACGTGGAAAGGCCGATTAAGTTTTGTACGAATCGTATCATTAAAAACAGTATTTTACATCATGCAACTTTACCCAAGTCTAAGATATGAATAGATAGGTAGTCACTTTAATTTAAAGACATTGTAATCGTGATCAAATAAATAAATAAATAAATACTCATGGACATGTTACACGACGCCTTCTAGTCCCGAACTAAGTGAAGCTTGTATTATTAAATACCAATAAAGTTAATAAAATTGTAGGTACATACGTGACATTCTAACGTTTGAAACCGAGCCTCACCTAGCAGGTATGCGAACTATTAAAAGTACCTACGTAGATCCCATTTAAAAATGTAGTTTTTTTGTGGGTATCAGCGCAGAGAAGTTAAAAATTTAAAAACCTTCAATGATCAAATTGATAGGTAAAAGTTAAAATGAAAAATATTTTATCCATCTAGGTATTTCTGTTGTTTTTTTTAGTAATTTTAAAGTTAGCATTTAAAATATAATATGCTGAGCTCGGAACAATCTGAATATCGGGAACTATTAGGAGTACGTTCAATTATACTTCGTTGCAATGGAACTTTTACAAACTAAACATAAAGTAGGTATACTAGAAAAATAGTGATTACACACACAGCGAAGTAAGTCATAACGGACAAAAAAAGATAGAATATCGGAAAGCGGTCTTACTAATCAACCCTAATATTACATTCGAAAATTCACATCTATAAAGATTCAGTTAAGAAGTTTATAAATTTCAAGACTTATCTATGTTAAACATTACTACTACTAAAAATACAGTGATAAATTAGACACTTTTAATCTATAAAGGGACTTAAAAACCAGTATGAGAGCGCTCGTGCTCAATAAATAGCTGAAAAATCAGTCGCTTGTAATCTTACGCTGAAGTACCTATTATTGAGTGAGATAATTAGAGCCGGGCCAGTCCATGCTATGATATGCAGCTGTCAGTCGCATCGGCCGGCCCGCCTCGCCGTCACAGCCCAGCTAATCTCAACTCCAACCCCCTCCCCCCGTACAAGTACATTCTTCTTCATCTCTTCAATAATGGCCTCTGCCCGTCATTTCGACTGGCAATTTTGCCAATGTCAAGTGATTTAGTTGTAATAATATAAGTCAAGTCAAGTCAAGTCAAGTCATTCGTCAAGTCGGTTGTCGTTTGTTTTGATTTTCTCTTCAAAACCTAACACGAATTTTCACATTCAGAAAAACCACTTTACACACATTTATTACAACGGCTCACACTTTGTGTTACGACCTAAGTATTATTGGTTAAAATTCCACCAAAATTAAACAACAATACTTACAATAACACAAGAAAAACTATTAAAATAAAAGTGCTATGTGTCGCTTCAAAAAATGTCAAAACTCGTGTCCCGTATAAGTACACCAATGGAGAAGTTTTCCAAACGTCAGTTCTTAGTCGCAAGATCACACAACTACACCAAATGTACATACTGAAATAATTATTTCAATATCTGTGTAGTACTGCCAGATCTATAAAAGTCAATAACGACTATTGGGTGTCAATTTTTCAGTTTAAAAAAATGAAAATAGTTTAGTGATATTTGCATGGACTTGTAAAAATCATCGCCGCGAACTACATCGGAATTAAATTTTTCGTAAATCATGTTCCGTAATACCAAAAATGATGAATGAAATTTTACAGCACGGTTTAGCTCGGCGGGCTATATTCTGCGAAATATTTTCAAGATAACGCGATTATTCTTTCACCCTGTTGTATAAGAACTGTAGATATATCATTTAATCTAAAAAAACAAGGAAACTTCTCTATTACAAGTGGTGCCTACAATATAAACCAGTCCCGCCCATTTGCGATTTAACATCGACTTCAGATTTTGATGGACTATAATTGTAGCCCTAAAATACATATTTTCAAATATTGTTTCCAAGCTCTAGTACCTACTTAGATACGGGACATACCCCGCTTCGGTACAAAACACCATTCAAATCTCTACATTAAAAGTCGAGCACAAAACTTTTTACTTCAGCCCAATGCTCATAATAACAAGTGATATGAATTATTACTAAGGGACGAATTTAATCAATATTTACACAATGGCTACTCAGCTGCACACACTTTTGTGGATCTAAATAGGAATAGATAGAGCGTATTCTGTAGATAATTTCGACCAGAATCTGGAAAGTACCTACTTACTCTATTTATGGTATTTTGAGAATATTATCTTTGCTAACTTCAATTACTTAGGATACATTTCCCGTTAGATATCTGTCCGTACTCCTTGTATGCATTCTACACGACTGTAGGTAATAAAGCGAATACAAAATTTCTACCATGAGTAAATACACAAAATACTGAATAATCTGTCTTAGATATCTAAATATATGTATACTAATAAGTAAATATTGTTACTGTAAAATAGTTCGTAAATGTCGGTTACTATTCAATTTAACGGTTGCAACAATCGCAATCGGATCACTAGAAAGCACACCAATCAACACACAAACAAATATTGCTTACAACATCGAACACCTACCTTATTATTAGAGGATTTTAGCAAGCCAGTATGGTGGCAGGCTTATTAAAGTCCAGGGGATGTGGCAGCCAACAGCGGCAGCGTATCTGGCTGTTACTTCAATGACCTTTTCCATGGCAATGATTCAGATCGGAGCAAACCACCGAAATTTCGCGATATAAAGCATTGTTTGGGTGTCTTGTGTGGCCGACAGTGCTATTGAAGCAAAAGCCGTTTTTACACTCTTCTGTTCGGCATTTACTAGATATTGTTTATAATTTGCGTTTCAGTAAATAAACGGCTCTACTCATAAACGTCTTTTGATTTTCGATTATAATTATGGTGCAATGGTTTATTTAAGTTAGTGATAAGATTAATGTATTTTATTTTAATATTGGATTCAACACCAAGAAGATTAAAAGACAGAGCTGCTGTGTAGCGTTTATTTAATTTGACAGCACTGCCTAACCGATTTCTTATAATCTACAGACGTTTATGAGTCTGGTCATATTAAAAATATATTCTAGATACACAGTAATATCATACAAGAATGTAATAGGTAAACAGTATTTTCGTATTAATATCTAACATCATAAACATTGTACAATTTAGAAGTCGGAATAGATCTGCTAAAATGTTCGTTTAACTATTATTACTGTTGAAACAACACATGGCAAAGAATTTTGCTCGACATCGAAATTATGCAGATAATATTTGAGAGCGCATCTAGGTACAAATGGTATCGTGGCCTGCTTCCAACGGCCAACGCTTACCAGTGCCATTTCGCTGCTCGTATAGTATAAATATATTAGGTATCTATGCCAGTAAACGGTCTACAACAGCGTTTATGGGCAAACACTTGTTATATTAATTAATATAAGTACATAAAACTTGAAAATGAGGATGGAAATCACCAGACAGTTAATGTTACCACAATAGCACGTTCCATCGGTTTTGCAATAGTTCAGAGTCAGGCAATACTGGCACTTCCACACCATCAATGACGAACGGGCATCGACAACACCACATTATAATCGCACTAGACTGGCAATACTGATGTAAATATTGATAGTGCAACAGTCTTCTCGTTCCCATCACCATTATCTTTAAAATTTCGGAAACTCACATTTTGAATGTCACATTGGTTCTGAAGATCACTCTTCGGCGGATAAGCTACTTCACAGTTTAAATACTAAAATGAGTCAATGGCTCTTTGGGTCAGCAAAAGCGCACTCGGGCCTAGTGCCTATTCCTTCTGTGGTCTTCGGGACTGTTGGGTTTGTCGAACAGGCGGTTCCAAGGTTTTTGTTGTGTTTGGGGGAAGGACGGCGCTGCCGGAAGGGGTGGTGGGTACGGAAACCGTGGCGCATTCGGAGGCGGCAACACTACTATAGGTCTTGGGATGTGGGGGATTGACATTTGAGAGTCTGAAACAGATGCAGGTGGTTAGTATCTATATGCGAGCTAGTTGATAGCGCTCGCACATCGAAGCAGACTGCCCGATTAAACAGACGACGGTCGGTGTGAGCCCACGAGCTAACCCAACGATTATCCATTCGAGACTCAACAAGTATTATACAAGCCGAACCGACATATAAGTTCGATTGCGTGAATCTAGGGGCGTCGTCGCAGTAAGGAAAACCGAAATTATTATGATTTCAAAAATGTATACGTAAACCCCGCTTTCCAGTTCAATCTTGAATTAGAACCGACCTCTGTTCGAAAAATAGTCAACTCCGCGTTTATTAAATGTTATATTAAAATAATTTAATTTTTTTAATAGATTTTAGCTGGAATTTTCAGAGGATATAATTTGGAGAGTATATGTAGTGAGTGTGGATAACCGTGGGCCAACTCGCATATTTCTGTATATCCACGGAACGAACAGACGCGAGCGAACTTGGATGGGTCAGGGTTTTATCAGGCAGGGAAAGGTCACGCGTTTGTGCGTTTCATCGTTTAATGGAACGTCTGAAAGGACCCTTAGGCTGTGTCCACAGTAGACAAACTGTTAGCGGCTTACTGAGTTTGCGGCGGCGGCGTATCGGTTTAGTACGCCTTTCCATATACTTGAAACGGAGTGTCCACAGTTTGCTGTTTTGTGCTCACTTTACGCAGTTTGCAGCGTTACGCGCGCCGACTGTCTCAGTAAGCGGCGAACTCTTAACAGTTTGCTTGCGACGCATGAAAATTGATCTAAGTTTGCAGCCAACTCAAATTTCAGTTCGCCACAAATTTGCGGCTCACTCAGTCGGTCTCTAACAGTTTGCCTACTGTGGACACAGCCTTAGGGCGCTTTACCACTAGAGCTAAGCTACGTTGCTAAGGATGTGTTTGAAATCCACCAATAGGGATCGTTTTTTGAAGTTATACTTCTAATGCGACTTCCAACAACGTTGCGTTACGGGATAACATAGTCTCTTTCTCTTTCTATTCCCCCCGAATAGAAAGAGATGGCAGTGTTCATGCAACTTTTTACTTTTTATTTTGAAGTGAAAATTTAGTACTGTAAATGTATGTACTTAACCAATAGGTTAAGTACATAAAAATAAATACTAAATTAATTTTACATTAAACACAGAGCGAGAGTGAATGCGTGGGCACTCGAAGTATAACTTCTCCCGCGCGTAGGGACTCCACGCACAGGTTTTTTTTTACAATTGGTACCTAATATAAGTGTCAGACACATCCTTAGCGACGTAGCTTAGCTCTGGTGAAAAGGCACCATAAGTCTGGAAAGATATTTTAAGATACACATGTATCAAAAAAAATACTTTTAGACAATGATTGTAAGGATCAATGTTATTGACTGTTGGGATCATATGTATGGATTTGTGGAAGTGGATTAACCTATCGATCGAGAGTGAAAGGAATAATTCGTTCACATTTGTTCGAAATCCGATTCAACACTTTCAAATTCAAAACGTATAACCGACCGCCTCAACAGTCGTCACCGATGTACACGAGCGCTAAAAGAGCGCGCAAAGCAAAGTCTAGCATTGCCTAGTATATCAAATATGTATTCTACTACTGTTACGCTAACATGACCTTTGACATAAAGCCCTTGAAAGTCGACAGGAATAGTTAAAGATAAAATGTATCGCAATCCTGCCGTCTTTCTTGGGTATTAAAAATAATAAGACAATTCTATAGTCAAAAGTAAAAATCTAGGTTTTTTTTCTAATAAATCTAAGTTTTCAGCACAAGTACATTAAGTATTTTGCAAGACGTCATGTAATGTAACAGTTACTGATATAATTTCACAAACAAATAGACCAGTGATAGGTTAAGGTCACAAACAAATGGTTAAACCACCAGATAATTTGTTGGTAAAATAGTACTACTTACTAATTCACAATTAAAAAAACTCAAAAGAAAACACATAAAATAATAAAAAAAAGCGAACGCTACAGACATGCAACATAATAACCTGAAAATTAAAATGGTTAGTTGAGCTGAAAAAATGCATCGTTAATAAATTAGTTAACAAATAAATCTGAAAATTAGTAAGAACAATTTAGTATTTTGTGACACTGGGTTTTTTCTATATCTATTCCGTCAGTCAGATTGAGGAAATATGATTTAATGTTGTTTCAAATATGAAAATTATTAAATTTTATTTTAGATGCAGCAGAATAATACATGAAAAGAACCAGTATCGATTCAACAATGACATACAATGTTTAGTTTTAAAAGTTCGGTTAGTCAATGAAAGGGTGAAAATGTATTATTGTACTCACGTTATGGTATGGATCATTCGGGCTTTTTGATCGGCCTTCTGATCTCTGAACTGTATAATGAATAATAGAGACATGCATTTTTTGGAATACCATGATGTGAATACAAACTTATGCAAATTTATTTAGTTTTAAAGGATCGTTATCAAAGAAAAAATATTGTGCCGATACAGTATTTTTGATTTTGTACATTCGTATCAAAAACATTAGTAAAATGCTTTAAGGTCAAACTCTCAAACTGAGTAAATAATTCCACAGATCAGGTAGTTCAAAAAGTTGGCTTGAATTAATTAAAATATTGATAAAATCGTACAAGTAACAGATACGATACTATATCAGTACAATTTACATAAGGTTCGTATTTAAAAACTGAGTTTCTAAAAAGTTTCGTGACACAGTACGCGGTGCGACCTTTTGTTAAATTAATGAAATTATACTAACAAAAAATATTACTCCACCTTTCTGAATAAGATTTTAAACATAATAAATTGCACAATTAGAAAGTATTTACATCGTAATAAATATATTATCGGAACTGATACTACCGTTACTGTGAGGAAACCTGATAAGTGTAGTAAAAAGTGTGTAAACATGAGAGAGATGAATAAAAGTGTAATTGGTGTGTGTACCAATACTGGACCGCTTAGATAATAATATTTGGGAATGGTTCTGTATACACTCTGTTGGTGTTCCTTTTAATAAATAAATAAATTAATAAAAGTGAGTGAGTGATTTGTTTTGGATAAAGTCCGAATAAAATATTCTATGTGAAAGACTAAAGTATGTAAGTAGTCGATCATAATAATGTATAATCGATATAAATGTCTTCAGATAATAATAATCTGTAATTTCATAGTTACTACAAATTTATCTAATACAAATATAGCAAAAAAAATCTTCAGAAATTTTTGATTTTTCTATAATTAATAGACAGACACCATTAATATTAAGAAATCCAACACCATTAGTTTCGGGTGTAATTTGGAAATCGTTATATTTTATTTGTTTAGATTAGTGTCATTATGATAAACCAGACTTTTGTGCATTATATAAGATGAAAAGTGATTAATGAGGAGTAGTTTAAATAATATTAAACAAAAAACTTCGCAATTCCAGAGCTTCATTCGCGTTTAAAACACAGCTAAACAAGTACGTGTACACAGTACTGATAAATTGTATCGCAACTGGTTCGAGTTCCACTGCCCAGTGACGCGGCAACGCTTATCAGTGCAACCGTGGTTACCGAGTAGTGTAACTCAAGTACGTCGTCACGATACGATACGACTGCCATTTTGTCAACATTTTTCGTGCTGACCTAGACCTATTTAGGTATATGAATTACTACTAAAAAGTTATCAATCGCATTAAACTATGGAATTGCTTATTTTATAATACTCATGTTATACTTATATCTAAGACTGTCAATAACTAAAATATATTTAGGTTTACAATACAAGGCCGCGATTACAGGGTGTAAATTACCTACCCTCGATAACTTTAGACTTCCCAATTTTGATCTTTCAATTTTGACGGATGGCAATTTGTAGAAAATAGGTGTGCGTTTATTGGATTAGTATGTTAGAATTAGTATACGTATGATTACTATTGATGTACTTCTTTTTTGAACAAATAAACTATTATGTAATTTGTATTTTTTTGATTACTGGATAGTTAACGTTAGCATAAGCGCCATAACCGATTTGTCTCCGGTAGATACTTAACATATGTAGTTGTCTTTCCCATAATTTATAAGATGATGATTGTAGTTCATTAGGATTATTCTATTAATCGTAAACACCGTTTAAAAGTAACAGGAAAGCAAAATACGCAATCTTGTGCGTGGATGACATGTTTTTTCCAGTTGTTCATATTTAAAAACTAAATTACTGACCCGATTTTGATAAATTTCTATGGGTATCAATCTGGAAGGAGGTATACCTATTCAGATAAAAAAAATATATTCCCGTCAACCGGCGGAAACGCCCCGGGGCGTTCACTTTCGGTTCAAATTCATACCTACCGTTCGTTGACGGGTTAAAATCGGTTCATAAATGACGAAGATATGAGGTAACGAACATTTAATAAAAAAATAAAAATTGAGAACCTCCTCCTTTTTTGAACTCGGTTAAAAAGGAACGAAGAACGTTTGTTCTTCTTTTCAGTAGAAAAAAAAACATTGCCTAAGGCACTCATGCTAACTGTACAATGTGTACGCTCTGATCGAATACACGCAGACCTGTAAAAGCCATCCCCAATGATCAATCTCTCTCTGGTTTCTTTACTACAGGTAGATTAACATAGCAACTTTAATATTTTTATTTGGTGTATGCTCGTCTATGAGGTATTTATTTTATGTATGTTAGTCTGTAAGGTATATATCAATATAGCTAAGTCCACAATATGCCTTTTTGTGTTCAACAAAGGCATGCCTCTGCGCAGTTAAGTGCACGTGAAGCATGCCCGTGACGCATGCGCTATTGAGTAGAAATCGTACGAAACATGATTCAAAAACGCTTTCAATGGTGCATTCACTTATTGAATGCGCTAAATGAATGTTGAGCAGATAGATGAAGATCAAAGTTGAAGTTGAAAGGGCATATCGTGGACTTGGCTTATTTATACTTTGTATTTATAATAAGTTACCTAAAATAAAGTGATATTAGAAAAAAAAATGGCGCGATAAACATTGGTATGTCAAAAGGTAAGGGAGCAAAAACGCTTTCAATGGTGCATTCACTTATTGAATGCGCTAAATGAATGTTGAGCAGATAGATGAAGATCAAAGTTGAAGTTGAAAGGGCATATCGTGGACTTGGCTTATTTATACTTTGTATTTATAATAAGTTACCTAAAATAAAGTGATATTAGAAAAAAAAATGGCGCGATAAACATTGGTATGTCAAAAGGTAAGGGAGCAAAAACGCTTTCAATGGTGCATTCACTTATTGAATGCGCTAAATGAATGTTGAGCAGATAGATGAAGATCAAAGTTGAAGTTGAAAGGGCATATCGTGGACTTGGCTTATTTATACTTTGTATTTATAATAAGTTACCTAAAATAAAGTGATATTAGAAAAAAAAATGGCGCGATAAACATTGGTATGTCAAAAGGTAAGGGAGCCAGTAGGAGCTGCCGTAGTCAGCTACATTCCGCGCAAGTGACGGTCGCCAGAACCAAAAACTACGTCGCTGTGAAATACCAACGTAGATACGTTTGTTTCATCTACGTTCATCAGTTTTATAATGCTAATTCAGAGCAAGATATCTTTAGAAAACATAGCGAAACCAATAGAATAATTTGGATTTCCATTACGGATTTTTTTTAAAGAAGACAGGTTAGAGTTAGATTTGCATTAAAAAAATGGCAGATTTACTATAGATTATTATTTTCGCAGTTTTGGGAACAAACCAAAAACGCTCTTGGATTTGTTACTTATATGGCCATGGCACTTATTTAAATGTAGGTTATGTAAATAAATAATTAGGTAAGTTTTAAAGGATAGACTCAAACCTCTGGTTACAGGACACAAAAAGTCCTTAAATAAATAATTAAGAGAATTTAAGGATTGATAATCCTTAAATTCTCCAATCAAACGTATGTTTTATGATTTAATTTAAAGTGCTATTCTTGATTTAAATTTGCATCTTTCAATAATAACGACGAATGTAGAGTAGTTAAGTGTTTTCTTTTAAGACAATTAATTGTGTTAGTGATTATTGCCCTTGAGATAAAACAGATCTACGTATCTATGTACAAAGTGACCAAGAATTTGTATCTATAGACTAGTTTTTTACATGATATAGGCACCCAAAGAGTATATAAACTTAAATGTATTTTACCGCTGGATTCATACCTTCTAGTATAGGTACCTATAGAAATTGAAGTATCCATAACTACTTAGTAAAATACTTGTAAATCAAAAAGTTAGTACTATCCCGCTAATCTGCACTATTTTACATAAATACACCATTTTAAAACTAGTTAATTCTATACAGTCTAATAACTATAGTTAGGTACACCGCGCCAGAAGAACTCGTCAACCACTTTTAGGATTTTTTAGTTTATGACGAAAAATACAACAATAGCATTGATATTTATAAATACGTTTATCCATGGCCAAACAACGAGATATTTCTTCTGCTTTTGGCGCGGAGCAGCGTTACATTTAGTTTAAAATATCTAATGAATAATCTTCAACATATTCGTGGAAACGTTCAGTTTTATCTCAAAGGGCACTATGTTAATGCCTGTCCCAAGGGTTACTAGGTGTGCGACACACAACGGTAGCTAAACTATTGAGATGACAATAAGGGCGATTTTAATTTCAAACTTTGCTAATAAAAAATAAGAGCATCAAAGTACCAACTGAAATGTGAGGTGATGTTAAATACGCAAACAGTAACTATCGTAATGTCATCAGAATAGACGAGTTAGCGTTCTGAAGCCACCACTACAGTTTACATTACACTACAGTTTAGATACCTTCATCGACAAACATGTTGTAAATGGAAGCGTGTCGTACAGACTCCCAATGAAGCTGCTGCTACTCGGCCATCCCAGCTTCACCCCCTCCAGACGCTGTGGTTTTGTCAGTGATGCACGAGCGAGCTACCGATGCGAACAACCTAGAATCATTGCCAATGGGTTACACCGCCCTGGGGCGATCACAACCGTGCCTCTACACATCGAACAATCATGCGGAGCAAGCCCTTAGCCAGGCTACACTTTTGTATACAGCCGGGTGCACGTAACTCTCAAACAGCATATCTTTTGCAGGCTAATCCTGCAATATGACGTAAGCAGCGTTCTCGTTTGAGAGATACAAGACCAGCGAATATATCCAAAATGCAATTTCTATTGTAATACGTTAAGTTCACGCGAAACAAATCTGGTAATAGATTTATGTTTATAGAACTTTAGATGGTAAAGTCACGAGTTAAGAGTCACTGGCTAAGGGCTTGATGCTGAGGCACCTAGGATAGGTCAGCCTCTGGACGTAAAATCATGTTGTGACGCTGTCCGTACTCAATTGCCTTATAATTATATTAGGTCCCCAAATTTTCGACACTGATAAACATGACAATTTAATTGAACTGCACAAATAAATGTGAATTTTAATAGAAGCGTGTTATTTTTTTATGTGGTCTAAAAGTGTGTGGGACTGCCAACTAAAATGATATTGGCAAAATAAAGGCTTTGGCCAAAATGAATGCTATAGCTGATTTGATGGTACCGATTGAAACAGCTTTTTGCGGTACCTTGATGCAAATAATATTACCTACGTCAAGAGGCTTGCTATACTAGGATAGCACATAGATGGAAAGCGATATCGACGATCGACGAAGTTTGTCGTCAATATATACTGATAAGCTTGCGCGTAACAGAAAAAACGTATAAAATAAAGATGACGATAGACGTGCTATGACTTGGCAAAGCTTTAAAAGCTTGAAAGTACACACTTGCAATAGATTTTACATATTTAATGATGATGACAGAGCCAAACAAATTGGTCTGTTCTACCATCATCAAGGAACACTTGTCCATAAGTGGAAGATGCGAGATACGCGTTACTATTGCAAGCGGTACAACTAATAACATCAAATATAAAATGCCGGAAATGTAGTTAAAATGAACGTCAACTGTGAAACTAGATATTCCGTAAGACGTATTAAAAGTACCACACCGGTAAATAATATAACTTGTGGTAAAATAAATGTTATGTAACATATTCAAGAGAATTCAAGTGAATATACACTTGAATTTTGGTTTTTAGTGAAAGTATTACATAACATTCATAAATACAACTGTTTTAACCACATTTCTGGGGATTTAAATAATTTTAAATTACCTCAATGAATGAATGAACCTACCTTAAGAAAGGGATTTGTGTATATAACATACGGTTTAAGTAAATGACGAAGATTCTACAAAAAAAAAAGAATTATGTTTATAATATAGGAAGAGATAGCGTTACACATATATACATAGGTAATGTGCTTCTTATCATGTCTTAATGAAAATACTTCAACATAATATTACTTTTAATAATCTGGCAAATAAAATGTAATGCGAAAATATTGAAAGCTTGTATAAAAGGTGTAAAAAGATCACTTAAACGGCATCTTGACGATTCTTGATCGACCACCACCCAAAAAAAATAAAGATGGTATTCTGTTTAATTAACCCATCTTTTTAAAAATTCCTGGTTATGTAATAAAAGTTTTTTTTTAATTGAACTTATTACTATTGATAGTATTTAACTGGTATCAACGTAATATGAAAGTCATAATCTGAATACTGCATACAGTTGAATGATTTATCTCTATTATGAGAGTGACCTTCTTACACCCTGTAAGTACAACACAATCATAATTTTAAAATTTACTTTGAGATACCTACGAATAAAGACTGTGTCGTTTAAATAGAATTGACTTTCATTTGCCATTAGTTTTAATGCCTGTAATATACTGCAATAAAGTGATACAAATAATTAGTAAACAAAAACAAAGTTTCGCCCAAGTTGCATTTTTGTTTAGTTTGGGTTTGTAGGTGCAGCTATTTGGTACCAAATCGATAACCCAAAGATTAAACAAAGGGGTTTGAAATTAAGAAAAAGTGTCATAATGCCACATCACGATTCTAATGCCAATCACAATCAAATAAATTTTGAAAAGGAGCTATATGTTCTTGTCAACACGTTTTAGTATAGTTCCTGGATCACAAAGAGCAAATGTTTACAGATTTAAGCTCATTTTGCAAGAGATAACCGTATTTTTCAAAACCAGTCGCATCATACTATAACCCAGACAAATTCAAAAGGGTGTTTTATTAACACTCTTTCAAATTTTTCTGATTTATTTTTTTATCATATTCAGCCTGCTGAGCAAAGACCTCCCCCCATTCTTTAAACCCACTCCGATTTACTTTACCAAAATTCCTGTTAAAAAAAACAAATATCCACTGCCACTAAGATTATGTAGCAGCGGGTGATAGGACGTCAATCTGATATGGACAAACTAGGTAACTTTGCAAAATGAGCATTTCTTTTGGGTTTTTTTCCGGGATATATACGCTTCCTTCTTCACAATAAAATGCAGGTTGTTAGAATATTTTGTATGCCACGTGGATGTGAAAAATTACTTCGTTATTATCATCAGAATAATTATTATAAAAAAACGCATAGGTATACAGGAAAAAAACCCCGTCCGCATAGTAACCACTAGCGTCAACTGCACGCCTCGCTGCGCCGTCTTAGTTAGTGGAATTATAAATAAATAAATAATAAATAAATAAATATTCACGGACACTTAACACAACACCTTCTAGTCCCAAACTAAGCAAAGCTTGTACGATGGGAACTAGATGGCTGATAGAATACATACATACATTTTTATTGGTTTTAATAATAGATTTTTGTATTATAAACTATGCTCAAGAATGGGGTTATTGAGCATTTTTGATTCCAAAGTATACAAGACATTGCAATACAAGAATAGATCACCATCATTGACATTATCTTACTATTACAAGACAATTTTATAAGAACGGTCATCGAACTCCGTAATTTCTGGGTAAATGGTCTTCACCGGCAAAAAAAAAACTAAACATGAACTTACAGAGCCAATCTAGCCTTTACTATAAATTTATGACGTTTATCGTGTATTGAAAGTTGATCTAACATTATTATAACTTGTGTTATTACAGCTGATCCTAGCATAGCGGTATAATCTAGACCAGTGTATTTCAACCTTTTCTCGACCACTTTAGGACATAAACATCGCGATCTCATTACCTTTATGGTTAGGAATACCTAGATAAAGTAGCTATATTCAGCAGTGTCTGTAATGAGAAAAGCGCACAAGCGCAAAAGGGAAAAATTGCAAAAGCACATCCTGGCGAGCGGAGCGAGCCGCAAAAACCTTAGTGAATTGAGCAACAAATTACAGATAAAAATAAAGTATTGGGAATTCTAGAAGCACCAAACTGGCACATGATCGTAAGAAGCAGCTTTGTTTTATTGAATGCTAGCTAAAAAACTTGTGAGAGGTACCTAATTTATTACTATTGCTGGAATTAACGTGTTATGAACATAAAAAAAATACTGTGACCCCCTTGTATTTATAATGCTGCTGCCAGGGGTTTGTGACTCACAGATTTAAAAACACTGTTATAGACCACTGTGCTCTAGCGGCGATGTTAGAAGGCAGGCGATGGGTGTTCTTAGTAGAAAGCGCTTATTTTAAGCGAGTACTTAAAACAGCATCTTGAATATTAGAAAGGAATAGCCAACAAGACGGATTAAATACGTATTTTTAAAAGCCCACCAGTTGCGGCTAGGGCCACGAGCGGACGAATTTAAATTAATAAGTGTATCGACACAGCGAGCCTACGGTCTTGCCGCCGGCTTTCGTCCCGTTATCATTTGCAGACGGCTCCTTTGTTTGTGACCAAGCCGCCGGCAACGCCGTCAGACTGTGTGGATTCCCCATAAAAGTTGTACTCAAAGGCGAAATTTCACTGTATATTTCGACTTAGAAATATAAGTTCACTTTAAATATCGTCTCTGAATGTTAGGGCCTCTTTTAGGAATAATTTATGGAAACTAGTAGCGTGTGATTTCTCATAGAATATTAAATGAAAGTTGCGTTAATGTATGCGCTTGTTTAACCATAGTATTCCTAAATGAGTCAAGAATAAAGTCGATGGTCCAAAGTGTCTTACCAAGACTTCCAATGATTATTGCAACTATAATAGACCCATGTATGAATTTCTCAATAATAGACGAATCTAGACAAAAATAACGTGAAAATATTAGCAATTTGCAAATTTGATTTACACTGTGTCCCAATACTTTGGTCCACAGCGTGGTTGGATATACTATTCAATCAATATTCTCAATACATTTAAATATTATTAAATAATTCCACAAATTTATGCAGAACATTTAATACAAAAACTGGAAGCATCGTTAAAACGCAACGGAACATCGACAAGAACATAAGGCCACGAGACCCATTTCAGTTATAAATACAAATTGTATTGTATTTATACGTCATTTAACTAGTTTGAATACTAATGGGTAAGGCAAAGAAAGGACATTTAATATCCAAGGGTCAAAGTTGTGAAGGGTATAGGTATATGTGCACTGTGCGTCTGGGATTACATGTGAGTATAAGGTACATTTAAAAATATGTTTTAGTGTACCTATTTGTTTGAAAATTACATGACAGGCCAGTTGAGTTGTGGAAATGTCGACATCGGTGAATGTACACCTACGCGACTAAATTCATGACCTTCGCTTCTGGAAACTCATACGTAAAAAAATAACTAAGAATAAATATAACAGATGAAAGCATTATAAATCAATTTGATCTTATTGTTCGATTCATGTTAGATTACACTTTTCTAACATATAAAATTACCAGACTTTCTTTAGCGCATCTTAACGTCAATTGTGTTGGTTTACTCAATTCACCGAAATCTAATGCTTCAAGGATTACACAACTAAAGGCATTTATTTATACACAAACTGCCAGAATATAGTTAAGTTACTATATTGAAGCCGGAAACCGCCTGTTGGATGACAGCACCTTCAAGGACCTTAAGAGAAGGGAAGGAAAGGGCACTCAAAGGAGTTAAATGACGGCTATGAATAGATACTGAAATGCGATGAATTATAGTCGATGTCTCGGGCAAATTTAGCACATTTTTGCCAGCGGCAGTGGTCTGGTACATACTTCTCAATCTCCGGTGCACAATGCACAAACTCATGGTTCCAGAATTTGTACGCAGGGTTCTTTATGAGTTCTATGAATGTTATAAGCAATCCCCATGGGTGCGGTCGATTTACGATTAATCGTTCGAGTAACATTCTCGTTATTTGTTCCTGAACGGCCTCCGTGTTTGCCTCCGAGAACAGATAAAGCAGCGCACACGAGAAATAGTGCGTGTGGCTGTTTGGGTATCGGAGCTGATTCGCTATTGCGTTCAGAAACAAGTACCTGAAATTGAGATGATTTATTGCTCAGACATAGAACAATTACAATTTTATACCTCTCTCGTAGAATTAGATGAAGATCGATCATGGACTTTTATAAATACATACAGTGAAAATAATATCAATAATCAAACATAATACACAATGTAATAAAGGATCTTTGTCTAGCACTTCTATAACAGACTGCTATTGACCTAAATAACTTGTTATACAAATGCAATCGATCTAGAGATATGAATAAGCTGTCTGCAGTCCTACACTATTGTAACAGAGAGTTGTACATACCGTCCTTCATAGTCGAAATCCACGGTGAAGTTTTGGAATATATCCATGTGCGAGGAATGCGCTATAGTTGTCATGCTCGGTTGCAAGCCTTTCCCTCGAATGTAAGCGATCGCTTGCGTTCCCACATACAAAACCACGGCATTCATTAGGTGGCTGTTGTAACGGGTACCCGGCTCGTTCAATATCTGGTGAACAGTTAGTTACTTAGTCAAACTTGTAATGAATCTTGTAAATCAATAAAGTAAACCACTGACGAATCCTATTCGGATCGGAAACCGACAGCGTTCGATTGTATACAGTAACGTCTTATACCCGCTAGATATTATATTTATACCACAGAATACCTAATGTACTAACCATTAGCGGGTGTCGCGCAACAGATTTTAGAAAGAGATATATAATAAAATCGAGTATTTTGCGCTATGTAAGGACTTTCAGTATAGACTATTATTTTTTTGTTAACACTGTCCCACTGCTGGGCAAAAGTCTCCCCCATATCCCTCCAGTTTTTACGATCACCGGCTGCCTCCCACCAGGTCAGGTATTGGCTATATTGAGACGAAATCACAATGAAGATATATGTAAGCCAGTTTTTGATTGAGAGTCGCTTGAAATGAATGCTTGAAGACAAGAACACACATGTGTTGTACCAACCTGCATATTGCTCCTCAGCTCTGATAAGAATGTGACCGGGGAGCGAGCTTTCAGATAGGCATCCAAATCCTTCTTGAACTGTGTGTTTGGCAAGATGGCGGCGTAGTTGATTACTGCACGCGGAGGCAACGCAATCTCGGTCAGGAGATCCACCTTTAGATGAAAACTAAATTATTAATTTGAACATAACATCGATGTAAGTAGTGAACATAGTAAAAATATTTTTTACTTTAGTTTATCTTTATGATTTAACTATCTAAATGCATATCTATTAGTATAACCAATATATAGAAAAGTCGCACCCTAAAGGGTCCAAAATGAGGGTCAAAGATGTAAACGAAATAATGCGTAGACCCTTCAAAATTGGTACATACATTCCTGAAATAAATTGACTTAAAACGAGTTTAAAATTAAAAAAAATCAAAGTGTTTGTACACTGCTACCACGCGAGCAAAGCCGCGGACGACAGCTACTTATTTATAATTTTATTACCTTCAAATTAGGTGTGAACGGATCTGGAAGCCTCATATTCCGAGGGAACGCAGACAGAATCAAGTTTCTCATCTGAATGCAATTCGGTGGTATTTCGTCGCAGAACCCGTAGTGGTAATCACACAGAAACTCCGGAAAGTCGTGCAGTAGTACAAGGAGAACTTTCAGCGATCCTTTGTAGAGCATCATTACTGGTGGGGCTAGTTCTGTGTTCCGCAAGAATGGGTCCAGGAATTTGAACAGGTCGATCAGAAGCGTGGAAAACATACCCCAGCCCTGTAAACATTTCACCTTTATATTTCCAAGTGAAGAGATTTCTTTTACGGAATAAACAAAAAGAACGAAAAGTAAATGGTACATTTTTTAATGTATAGCCGTGGACAATGTAATGGGTATGAGGTTGAACTTTTAAATGAATTGGTGAAGTGAAATGATTTTTGACGATACATGAGAATGTTTTTTTTTTATGATCAGAGTAGAGAGTATTGAAGTAATGCATGAAAATATTATAAAATGAGCACACACAGTTGCAAATAATGATCATAGTAAAAATAATATTTAAGTTATACCGAAATTATTTTATCTTCACTACACCAACACCCGGACAAATGTTAGCTAACAAACTTGTTCCAGAAACACAACAAAAGGTTAAATTTCAGGCATTCATTTGATTTCTAACAAATGTTAATTCAACACTCAAACCATTGCATTGGTGTAAAACCTAGATTTAAATTACATTCAATCTACAGACTGAGGTATATCTGGAACTAGGTTTTAGTCTCCAGAGAGATAAGCAAGTCATCTTAAAAAATCCATAAAGTCATACTATTGGTTAATTGGATGCTTGCTTATTCTCCGGGCCACGGTTCTACATAAAAATGCACGTTGCACTGCGCGCTTCTTACTTTTTGTTGCGGCGTGACGGCGAGCACTCGGTTTATGAACGCGCGATGTGCGACCATCTCGAGCCAAGCGTACGAAAAACCAGGTGCCACACTCGGACGAATTATACGCAGCGTGTGGCAGAATGCTGTCAAAACCTGGACATCAAAAAACAATAGTACACAATTACGGACGAAAATGGAACTACTTTCATCTCCCCCATGTTCCATGAACACAAAAAAAACACGAGGTCTTCTAACCTGATAGTTCATAGATTCTAGGACTGGTTCAGCCATGTTCATTTCGAGGAACAGAATAAGCAGCAGCCGATGATACGGCAACTGCTGGAAGTTGGTGCTGTGCTCTTCGTGGTCTTGCAGCAAGCAACCGGCAATTATGCCAAGGATCTGTGGATAATTGATTCTCCGAGATTACACGGGAATATACAGAAAAAAATCAGAGAATCATAAAAAATCTTATATGGCATGGAACGAAATTCAGAAACAAGGTTTTTTAAACACGGTAGGAACCAAGCCTTATGTTACTAGGCCTTTCTTTTAGGTCCAGTGCCTTTATCACAAAAAGTTACACTGCGCGGTGATGCTACAAAGCTTGGCAGTCGAGCTGGCGTTGACGCGCAATATAACTCGAATACGATAAGATTACGTAACACGGCGACTGTTACATTTGTTTGTGATGGATAGTTTCAGTACCTTATTCAGCAGGTTTAGTTTCGGTGTAGGATTGCCGGTATCTGGCGTGTTTTTGATAAGCAGCGAGACTAGTTTGATGAAGTAATCACAGGCGTTGTAGTAGCGATCACGCTTTGGCGGGATTGGCGGTGGGTTGATCCTATCCTCTGTCAAGTTTTGGTAAACCTAAAAAGACATAAGGTTAGAGAGGATACATTGTTTCAATCTTTTTAGTTGAAATAAAATGACAATGGCGGATTTTAAGGCCGCTATAAAATTACTACGAAATAAAAGTCAACTTTGTGGCTGCATCATGCTGTATGAGTTTGCTTAGTTTGGGAGTAGAGGGCGTTGTGTAAAATGACGTTGTGTAGTGGTTATTTTTATCAACACATACCTCCTCAATGACAAGCTGCGTGGCGATTCTGAAGAACCGCGTGATCATATCATCAGATTTGAGAATCCCGTTCATGTTCATCCGATGAACATACAAATTGAAGTTTTGACCGAGCTCGATTTCGGTCAGTGGACTGTGGAGGACCGCACGCCACTCACGCAGTAGACTTTCTGTCTTCTCCTGAAGGCCTGGTGGATCGTCGTAGTTCTGAGACTGTAGGAAACAGATATTTTTACTCGTTACTCAGTTCAGAAATTTTTTATATCTACAATAGTCACACTCGATTTGTCTGTCGGAACATAGCCCGCTCCACAGACCCTATTCTTGAGGAAAATGTTAAGAGTATTTTAGAGCGCTTACTACTTATAATAACATGAAGAAAAGTTGCGTCAGTGACGTACAGAATGGTAATTTGCTAAGAGTTTGGATAAGCCTCTGACAACAAAGAATCATAATGACGATTCAAAGTGATCAGTGAGATTTAATTGAATAGAAATTAAGAAATAAGACTTACCCGAACCAGCATGATACCAGAGTGGATATGCGCAGTTGGTCCCAGAGGTGATCGTTCCCCTAAATACGCACTAGGATCCTGGTTCACTCGGATCATTTCAATCAACGAACCCAAACCTTCTGGCGTAGGGTTCCTGATAAAAATAACACCGCATTAGTCATTACGCTAGTGTTTTGTTACAGACCTTAGAATTATCTATTCATTATAGCGCGTTCACACTCAGCTCATGCCGCTGCCGGCATTATTGCCACAGCAACATCGCCTTTATTCTTATTAGGCAGCAAGGGCATGAACATGCCGGGACAGAGGCATGATCGTGTTTAGATTAGGCTCATGCCCACTTCCCTGCCGACTGCTGAGTGTAAACGCAACATTAGAGGTGTCCCTAATTATGTACATCTACTCATTAGGTATCCCTGACAAGACTGAATTTTTATAATTCTCTTAGCATGACAATTTCAACATATTCGTTAGTAAGAAGGATCATACAAAAAAAGCGGTATGAACCAAGCCGTCATTTCTTGCCTGTTCTTCTAGGCTCTGGTAGCGCGGAACTGGCTCCTAAAATCACCTATTTTATAAGACAATTCTAAATGATCCTCTTAATTTTACTGAATAAATTATTTTTGACTTTGACTTTGCAGTTAGGATACCTGGTACTGCTGTGGCTGACAACCTAATAAGATAAAATAAAAAAAAATGATTATAATCTTGATAGTATTACCTGTTGTGAGACATGATTCGAACCAGCATCTCTGTTGTATGGTAAAGATCGGATTCGTTCACATAGATGTTATTTCTATCGTCGACGAGATACAGCTGAACGAGTTGCATTGCAAACGTAATAGCCATGTAGTTGTTTCCGTTCTCCATCATGTGTGCCAACGCGAGGTCGTACTGTAAGTGAAAGATAATGTAACCGATGATGGAGCGCTGTTAAACCGAAACGGGTCCTATAAGATAAAGCCCGTCACGGTTTTAAAGCGCTCATACAGGTTTATCGCTGTCTTAGATTAACATTAGTGGACAGTGGGAAGTGCAGTAGTATATTAGATGCCTAAAAATCATTTAATACCTTTTTTCAAATTGCAATGTTAAGTCAGCAAGACCTTGGGTTATTCATAGTATTGAGTTCTTTACTTTAAGTTTAAGCACATGCTTGTATGTAGAGACGAGGGCTCCTTACACAGGTATTGGTGGAAGGAGAGCAATAAAAACTATGAAAGAAACATGCTTTTCTGGCCTGTTCGGCTTTGATCGCGAGTATACCAGGGTATGTGCATTGATGATGTACGCTGTGAAGCAATGCACTGCGTCCATTACTCTGAGACGTAAAGGTGTTGTCTTGTGTTTGTAATTGCACCGGCACCGATATCCTTCAAAATGGAACACAGCAATGCGAGCATCACTGCTTGACGGCAAAAATAAGTACGGTGGTAGTACTTCTCCGGACAGTGTTTTTACAAAGTACCTTACAGAACACAAACCTGAGGCAAGTTGATCAAGTGGTTGCGAATCATACAGTCGACTGCTTCGAGATTGTAGCGCATTTCCTCCCGACACTCGGTAATACAGTATGTGATCTGCTTGGTTGTCCAAACGTGACCATAGACACGGGCGTCTTCAAGCAGTTTCAATGTGCGGAGGTGGATGTCCCTGTAGCGAGTCATCATTTCAAGGTGCTCGGAGGTAGTGCCTGGTGGGACTAGGTGGCCTTCTAGAAGACCGTCCACAGCCTGAGAAAAATACATCATAGGTCATAGGAGGATCATAGGTCCGGAATATGATGAAACAAACGATGACGCTTAACTTTGAGAGTAGCTACATAATTCTACATAAGTTTAAGTATACCTAATAAACGAAGAACTGAAAAACATAACAATTATAATAATTTTAAGTGGAATAGAAGAAAGCAGATTGGCCACCAGGTTACCTCACAGGAAACGTCCACTGACATGCCTTGTGAGACCTTGACATGCACTGCGTTTACTCTGGAGACTCAAGACTGACCTTTTGCAAAAGAGTACATCCGGAGATGTTGTCTCTGTTCCGTCGAGCCAGAATCAGGCATTCCAGGAGTGAGTGCATGTTTGAAGCTTGCACAGCCAGTGAAGTCATCCCGATGCAGTTCTGAAGGAACAATTCCGCGGCATTGCAGAGTGAACTCATCTCATCCGTGCCGTACACTTGCGCTGGATTCATCACCTGTAAGAAATGATTAATATATCCCAAAAGAGGTGTGAATATAACTTTACATACAAATTAGCTTCGAAACATCGCACAATGGCAGCTTCTGGCTCTGGCCTAGATCCAATTACCTGGCTGTAAGTGAGCGGCATCTGGTCCTGACCCGTAGGCTTAGGCATGAACAGGCCAGCATCTCTGATCGGCAGGAACCCTGGGATGTTACACGCAAACTCCTCGTAGACCGTAATCTGTGGGTCACTTGGACCACCACCGCGCAGTCTAACCCTTTCGGGTAATCTTTCCGTTTGGTAGGTGAGCACTATCGGGTCGTAGTAGCGACGACCATCAGCGCGAGCGAGTTTTCTCATCTCGTAGTCGCTCATGAGACGTTTGTCTAGCTCGGGCAAAGCTTTCTCGACGGCTGTCTTCTGTATGAAAGCGCAGGCCAGCTCCATGTTATCTGTTGCGAGCACCGCCGCTGCTGTTTCGATAAGTTCCTGTAGAGGAATGAAGCATTGGTTAAAGATTTAGGTGAATATCATGTTTGAAATTATGGTAAAGGTACGCGTAATTAGTTTTTTTTTAAAGATTTCTGTACTTCTGGAAAGCTACTGAGAGATCAATAGAAACAAGAACGACTATACTTTGTGACACACGTACCCCTAGCATGATAAAGTTTAAAAAATATAGTTACCGGTTGCGGTGTCGCGGGCAACGCCGCGGCGAAGGCCGCTTTCAGGTTCGTACTCATGGTCGTTATAATCTGTTCCCGGCATGTAATCATCGCCATGCCTGCGGTGAGATTCCGCATCATGTGGTGAGCACACGTGCGCATGCGCACCTCGTCCGGATCCAGGGCAAAGTCTTTCCTAATAACCTGCTCGCACGTAGTCAAAGCATACTTTATAGATCGGTCTACTACTGGATGGATCCATTCTTGAATCGAACGTTCGATAGCAGGTTTCACGAACTGCTTCAGGTGAGGGTACGTTTGGAATAGAGGCAGGTGCGAGTTGTAAGTAACCTTGGCAGCGAACGCGGTTGTCGAGGTTATGTTGACCTCGAGGTAAGTGAATCTGGGTTCGGGAAGGCCGAGGACCGCCATCATGTTTGGGTCGTTCTGGGCGGCCATCTGGCTGGCTTGCTGCGCGACCGCCATCTCCTCGGCGGTCATCATCGGCGGCGGAGGCGGCATCATCTGCATCTGAGTGGCCGGTATCATCACCGGCCCGACCGGCATCTGCGCCGCCGTCTGCTCTACCGGCTTCTTAGGCTGCGACAGCTGAAACGCAATCGTTCTCACTTTGTCCGGATCCTTGAGGTAGATCACCGGCTTCAGGTCGTTTATATCAAGGCCCAGGTTCTTGCAAAGGACTTCTATTTCAAACTTCAGATTCAATTTGAGGTCGGGCTCCTGGTGGAGTTCAGCCAACACGTTCATAAGAGCCATCGTCCAAGGGTTGGGCGGTCTAAACACTCTGCTTTTGGAGCACGACTCTAGGATCTTTGCAACGAACGGCACAACATACAGAAGCTCTTGTTGACCTTTGTGATACGCCTCCAGAACTAGTGCTTTCAGTTCGATGTCGATGAATAGAATCGGCAGGTTCCTTCCCAGTGTCAGCATCCCAAGCCAATGGCCGAGGTTTTTCAGTAGAGAGCGATCAGAAAAGTTTGCTATACCTTTATCTGAGCGCAGCAGTACCTTTATATTACGGTAAGTTTCTTTGGTGACCATTTTGTTTACTTCGCGGACTTTGAGAACGTCAAGGAAGTTAGAATAGAGCGCGTGGAAGTTGAGTTCTATGGAAGCGCGCTTCATGACCAAGTATTGGGACAGCCATGGGTAGTATTCCTCAGTAACAACTTCCTTGAGTTCTTCACATTTAGTTTGTAGGTTCAGTTGACTGAGATTGTTAAAGATGAATGCGGTTTTGTCTTGGACGTTTTCAGGAGGCGCGGTTATTTTGTCGTCCTTGTCGGTGGCTGTGAGCAACGTATCAATGTTGGTAGCGTTGGCGATCGACGGACGGCTGCCGAGCTGGCCCACTGTGGTCATCTTCGATATCACGGAGATCGTTGGCTGGCAGACAGCAGCCCTAGGGACAAATTCACTGAACATTAATTTAATAAGCATTTAGTTCTAGCGGGAATAATGTAAGATGGTAGTATAAATAGATGCAAAGAATACTGACTTGTACTGCGATGCGGCAGTAACGGTGACCACAGTGTTAGTGGTGAGCATTGCGGCGAGCGTGGCGGGCAGCACGGGCCCCGACGGCTTGGTAGGCGGCTCCTGGCTCGACAGCCCGAACTCTACGTACTCGCACAGGTGTGGCGGAAAGTCGCTGAAGTATGGGATCGCGCGCACGTGCTCGCAATACTTGTGGTAGTCCTTCAACCGAGTTTTGAATCGGTCCAGTGCTGATATACCGAAGTAGTACATCTTGCTTCCTTCTCCTTTTTTGAGGGCGTCCAGTACGAATCGCAACGCTAATCCCAGCGAGACGTAACTGGGTACCAGACCCCTCTCGATAATGCCACCGAACAGCTGCGCGGTGATGTGCAACTCCTTGTCCGGATACTGCGGGAAGAACTTGTATTCCTCGAAGAGGTTGCGAAGCATGCAGGCGAACACCTCCCGCTCGCGCTTGTCCTGCGAGCTCTGGAACTTCTTCAGCATCTCGAGCACCTCTTCGATGGAGAGCGTCGGGTGAGGCGGGTGATTGTAGATGCGTTGGAAGTATGAGTTGGCTTCGTCCTCGACCTCCTTGGAAACGGTGAGCAGGATGTCGGTATACTGTAGCGAAGGGTCCGGCATGCGCGGCTTGTCCATCATGGGCACGGGCGCCATGCGCGGCATGCCCATCGCCAGGTTCGGGTTGTGGATCGGCATCATCGGGAAGGGGCTGTTGGAGGCAGCCATCATGCGCGACGGCGAGCCCGGAGCCGTCACCAGCTGGCCGAGCGTGCCTGGCATCGCGAACGCGGTGTTCGCCGGTGCGCCTAGAGTCATGCCCGCTACGCTCGGCGTGAGCGTGCCGAGTGGGTCCATGTGAGGAGCAAAAAGCTGCGCGCCGATGCCCGCGTGCGCGAACGGCGTCTCAAGGACGCGCGTATGAGGCCGTGCCATTCCGGGGTTCATGTTCGGCTGGCGCGGTTTCGTCATCAACAGCGTCTGGCAGTTGGCCGCCACGTTATAGATCGCCTCCTGCAGCTCCTGCTGCACGTTCGGTATGCACATCTGCAGGCAGTTGGTCATCGTGGCAATCGTCTCATGTGGCAGCTGCGACGCCTTAGGCAGTTGCTCATCCACCGGCTTGCCGAGCACCTGCGGGCAGCGCCGCTGCAGAAACTTCACCATGGCCGCGACGAACGTCTCGCCGTGGTCACGGATCTTGTCCGTGAGCCACTTGTCTAGTTTGAGATATTCCCGACGCGACGCTAAGCACGCCAGGTCGATGACGAAGGGAAAGGATTGCATGTTCAGCAATAGCGACAATGCCTTCAGGTCCTGAGCGACGTCCAGGATACGCGAGAGCTTGGACTGGTCACACTCGCCGCGGAGATACCACTCGGCCATGGCATGCATTACGATCGGCTTGATGTTAGGCGACTGCGTGTGCCACGCCTGGTGCAAGATGATTCCGGAGTTGGGATGGTTGCCGAGGAAGTGTGGGATGAGCGTGGTGATGAGCTCCTGTCGTACCGCAGTAATGGGCGGCGCGATCTGCAGCAGCGTCAGCATCAACACGTCAGGGCAATGCTGCAAGGGCGCCTTCAGCAGCTCGTGCGCCTGCACGTAGTAGCCGCGCTCCGACGCGAAAAGCAGCAGCTCAACTAGGTAGAGGCAGCGCCATGTGGCCACCTCCTTGTTGTCACTCTCGGGCGGCGACTTCAGCAGGTCAAGCGACACCGGGTGGAACGGGTGATCAGCGAAACTGAATACGTCTGGGTGCTTCAGAATATTGCTCACCAAGCTCATCTGTCCGTCCAAGTTCGTCCAGCGCCGGCACAAGTACTCCACCGGAAACATGTTGGAGGGGTACCCAGCACTCTGCAGGCCCAGTCGCAATATGCTGAACAGCAGATTCAATGCATTTCTGTCGGGAACTATAAACTCGGGGTGGTCGAGTTGTAAAATTACTTCTTTCCAGTTCAGGCTAGAGGCCATCTCTTTGAGGGTCTGCACGAACACTTCGGCGTTCCATTCCCCTCCCATGCCGTGAGCGCCGCCTTCTTTTTTAGGATCGTGTGTGATCCAGTAGTTACCGGGGGTCTGGATCTGAGGTCCTTCCGGGAAGTTGTTGGTTTGATATCGGATCATCATGGAGATGGTGCGAGCGACGTCGATAGCCGTGGGCTCACGCGCACCGAAGTTGAGCATGTTAGTTTTACATTCTTCGACGGAGGTTGTGAATGTGTATCCGATGTCTCGTATAATATCCGCAAGGGAGTGGTCCATCATGGCGGCGGCCATGTCATCAGGAGCGGTCATCTCCTCGAGCGGCGTGCGCGTGTCGTCGGGGTAGAGCTGCGGCGCGAGGACGATTGGCACCAGTTCACGCGGAATGTCGGTTCTCAGCCGGTTCACGAACAACTCACGAGTTACGGCCGCAAGTTTATTACTCTCATGTGATAGATTGGTTAGAAGAACTTGCAAAACTTCAGGGCTGCATTCCTGAAGTCCAGCACGTTCTGGCTGCTGACCGCGCTCTGGTAACAGAATATTACGTAAGAAGTAGTATACAACAAGTTTACAAAACCAATAAAAATTTACTGAATAAGGTTATACCTGCGTCGAGATAGCACTGGACAAGATCGAGAAATCTTTTCTTGAGATGTTGCTTAGCGGATGCAACGATTTCCGGTTTAGACGAGGATTTTCGCAACGTCAGCGAAAAAATCACATCCTCAGCAGTAGTCAACTTCAGTAATCTCGAAATACGATGGATTAATGTGTTTGTGGGCTTCAATATCTGAAATATTTCAATACCTTCATGACTATGGCGTTAGACGGCATAATTTACATATCAATTCAAAGATTATACTTATACACACCTACAGCAGAATCAACGTGTCAAATCAATTGCATTCAAAGTTTGTCAGACTTATTATAGTAAAAATACAAATTACGCACTAATATTGAATGTTAGTAATACCTATTTTTGTGATGTGCTGTCCAGCTGCTATCAACAAAATATAGGTATCTTACAAAAACCCATTATTGAAATGTAGTATTTATCAACCAAAGACACTTTACCGATTAAAAAAGTAAATAAAATCGAAAATAAAAGTGAAGATAAGAGTGGTAAATAAAAGGAAATGGCACATGATAAAAAGTATAATAAGAAACCACTATAATAAGTATGACAAACAGACAACACAAATGATTTTGATTATGAAAATCAAGGACGGGCAATAAAAATCAAAATAATGATAATACAATACAAGGTTTCTTTTAAAATCGATAAAGTGTGAAACAAATATACCTCACGTTATCGATTTTCTATTACCTTGTCGTCAGTACGACTAATAGGTAAATAAATCGTGGGTACTAAAACACCCTTGATGGTGCCAACCACGTTAACTCCATACAAATATAACATACTGTTAAATATTTTTCTCAAACATGCTTGGAAATTAAAGCATTATTTTGACAACCTTCTTCGAGATAAATCGAAGATGCAGTACTGGCCACACACATGTGAGCAGCGGCCAGATAAAAATGTATGAAAATCCACTACTGTCGTGTTTAGCGGCCAGATAAATTACATACAAAACTCATTACTGTCGTGTTATTTAAAAATGGAACGATCTTTTACTCCTTAACATGGCAACCAAGGAGGTAACTTATCAAAGGTTTTATTCAAATTTTTAACAGGCTTTCAATTATTGAAAAAAAAAAAAACAAATGAACACTGTAACTTCGCTGTTCGTTAATGGTTTTGAAAAGTAATTGTATTTTAAACTAAAAAGTTTTGCCTAGGTACTTAGTTTTAATTTCCGCGCATTATTTGAGAAAAGTACTATACAAGCCTTGGCCACAACTAGGCAATGAGGGACTCGCGTATGTGTGCCTCGTCTTCGACTCGGCCCACATTACACATTACTCTGTTGCAGGCCGCTGCAGTAATGTACTATAACTACTCAATGTCCAAAATGAAAGCGTTCGGCGCAATGTATGGTTACAGTAAGACTACCTATAACAAAACTTGACTACCTATTAACACAACGCGCATTCGTGTCGTAGTTTGCCTAGCTGTTCCTGCGACGAACTAGCCTAACTTTTTAGTCTTTTGGCTTATCCAACTAAGAATACCCTGAAAGATCAATGCCCAATTGCCCATAGGTGAATAAAAATCACTTTCCAATTTCCAATAAGCTACGCTACTAACGCTGAAATAAAATTGGAGTAGGTATATTCATTTTCGAAGCCAGCAAGATATCGGAGTTGTGAAAACGATGCAAATTTTAATTACGAACGTAAATAGGAAGCCCTGTAGACCAGCAGAGATGCACATTGCACAGCACAGCTTGGTTCGGATTTTTTGTTATTTACCTAAGCCGTAGCTAGCTGCTAGATACATAGCGACGTAACAGTAGGTACTCGTATGTGTCCGTGGTTAAAATTGTGAAATTCATAAAGATGTAGGGTAGGGGCTCCCTAACAAATAAAATCAACCTTTAGTCATAAGAGGCCCCCAGCTTTACAAAAGTGACACAAGCTAGTCGATAATAAATAACTAGGTGTGTTAGTTGAGATGAGTTTGAATCCCGAATACGCGATTTTTGTCGTAAAGTCAGAGGGCAATGTGTACGCTTCTTTAACAAAATCCCAAGTGATGTGTCTCAGTTGTCGATTGGCAAGTTCAAAAACGTAATAAAACAGAGACATCTTTTAAAAGCATACTATAAAATATATGATTATTTAGAAGACAAACAAGCTTGTGACGAACTAGCTCCAACTCATCCAATAAAAAAAAATTGTAATCATACCTAATGATACAAAACGTAATGACTATTCAAAGTGATCAGTGAGATTTTATTGAATAAACGATTTTTGACTTTGACTTTGACCATCCCGTATTCGCTCGGAGGCCTAATGACCCATCACTGTTTTTTTGCAAACTATCACTGGAAAACCCAAAACTGGTAAAATGGCCGTCACATCTGTTACTAAATTCATTTTTGTTTTTAAAAGAAAAATTGGACGACAAAATAAAGTAATTTATAAGCTTAAAAAACTGGAAAAACCGACTTCATTTTGATAAGCCTTCATCATCAAATGATGATGATGATGATGATGATAGCAGTTCATTGGGACTGTTCTATTGATCGAAAACATAAAGTGTGAGCCATTGGAATAAATGTGTGTAAAGTGGTTGTTCTGAATATGAAAATTTGATTCCGGTTTTGGAGGGAAAATCCACCATTTTCTCCTCAAAACAAACGACAGCCGGCTTGACGAAGACTGGACTTGACTTATTATTTACCCAAGACAAACACATAAACAAACTAACATAATATGGGAAAAAACATGGGAGTTTTCAAGAGTAGAGTGAATAGGTATCTTCTAGGTAACCGTGCTACATCGTCGACCACATCATTGCTTAACATCAGGTGAGATTGTGGTCAAACGGTTGCCTATATTGTATAAAAAAAAACATCGTTAGACTAGGCGGTATGGTTTTAAAACTATAGCCTGCTCCGAGGAGCGAAAAAAAAAACAATATGAAATTACGATTATCTGCTAATTTCAATGCAATTTTAAGTACCGCTACTATCATAATAACACATGATAGAAGTTGAAAATGACAGTAAATCTTGGACTTCCGATGTTTCCGAGATCTCTGTATGGGGACTGTGAATGTGTTAAGTCAAGTAGGTACACTGCATCTTCAGTAAATTATTTTGATGAGCACGATTTTACTTACCTACTCACAAGGTGTTTTCACGTAATTTTTTTTCTAATTATAAATGCTAATTTACATTACACGTTATTACACGTCAAAGCTTCCCAGTAATTTAATCGCGTAGGTAAAAGTTATTATTTTATGTTTGATTGTTAATTAACCAAGTTTTGTTAGAAACCCTTTTGTGATTTTTGAAAGGCTTCATTCATAAATAGCCTTTTCTTAATTAGTTCAAATTCAAGTTCAGTATTGTATTAAGGATCTTAAATAAAGTACCTACGTGATAGCTTCCAATATTTGGCATGCCACCGGTACGTACTCGTAGGTAAGATTTCTATTGTGATCTACCTACGAGTACGTAATAGATCTTCTATAGTGTCAGGTGTCCCAGCCTTCAAAAGGTTAATTGAGTGGTCAAATCTACTAACGGTCAAAACACCTTTTTTCACGCAACGCGATTGTGTTTTTTAAGGATTTTAACGCCGTTTTCAGATGTGGTAAAATCTGTTGATCAATTCAAAGTATGAGGCTAACAAAAGCAAAATCTAGACCACGAGTTTTTTCAATGTTGGAAAAATCTACTGTGGCTTATCGCAGGTTCTTGCAATATTGCCGATAGCATGTCTTGTGTTTGTAAGTTTTATATTTTGTTTAGATGACGTATGAACCATTTTTCGTGTTTTTACTCCCTAAAGATCATGTAACAATAATTCGGCCAACACGGCTAACACTGAAAAGCTCAAAATCTTTAAATTTCTTTAAATTCAGTAAAGTCCAGTAAGAGTGTAAGATACTTGGTTATATCCATTAATCTGTTTCAGAATAATGTTAGCAACGAAAAATTCATTCGTCGGGATTTATACATTTTTGATATTAATCGACACAATTATACTACCTTCCATTGACGTCATATTTGCTAATTACAATATTCACATTGCACTGACATATAAAGACCCCCCGCGACGTCTAACACACCTATGAAATATTTTATTGTAGTTAACATCCGGATTTAATGTTATTTATTTCAAACGCAGACTCACCCCGCAAGTTAACAGTTAGTAGGTACCTACCCACAATATTGTTATCTTCACGACACACGTGGACTTGTGTTGTCCGGAGACGTGCGAGCGTCTCGAGCACGCGACCCGAAGTGCGGGCGAGTCAGAGAAGCAAAAGCTCGCAACAAACGAAACTTTGCCAACCCTTGCACACGATGCCACGGCGCAGAACTACCAGTTTTTTAACCCTATCATAGACTTTGCGTGTAGTCCAGCCCACCTACAAATCTACGTTACAAAGTCAAATATGTATGACGTATGTTGTTTATTTTTTAACTGTCTGCATACTTAGGGGTCATCCCTCGCATAGGTACTATTGCAAGTGCACCTGTATTAAAAAAAATATTGGTAAAATAATGAGATAAGAGTTCAAAATCTCGCTACGCTAGGCTGTATCTATAATAGGAGCTTACTTTTACTGATAATTCATTTAGAAACGCCTTTTTCCACCAACACGCTGCCGTCGCTTTTTCTGCTCAGTAAGTTCCAAAGTATTCTAGTACTGCGATTTCCACTTCGATAAGTTAGCCGGTGAAGTCTCGAAGTATCTGTAGCTACTTGTCTAAAAGTACTCGACTGCGATGCACTTAAGTATTCATGATACTTCGAAACTTCAAGTTCATTATTTATTATCTTTCTAGAGTAGTTTACTAAAAGCAACTTACGTTTTTTCTTTGTACCGTCTATAGTGATAGTCTATATGAAACCATAACTTTGTGGTGATGAAGATGACGTTTTAATGAACATGGAATCAGGAACAGGTACAAGTCTATAGTAGAGTAAACTAACCTTCTGAAGAGTGCGTGATGGTTGGTCGACCGTCCGACAGAGAACTGTTGCTTTGGCGGGATGGTTGAGTAGAGTTGTGATTCGCGTCGCCAATAGCGACGCATACAAGTTGTTAGTAAGGGACGACGAGCTGGAGTTCCGGTCAGAATCCCACGCGATCTTCCCCGCTTCAGTGAAGAGGAGCCTCAGTAGGTAGTTCTCAGCTTCCAACCCATAGAGGTTAACAAGCTGTAACAAATTGCGAACATCATTATCTCGTTCCCTTAGTCAGACCGACAGATATTGTATTTTAACAATGCCACCGCAGCAATTACCTATCTTTTCTATCTATCTATCTAAATAAACAAAAAGTCACCGTACTAAGACTTTGAATGAATTTTTACAAACTTTGAAGGTCATATTTATTTATATCGAACCAATAGCCTAAAAAATAATTTTCAAGCTTCTAGCTCTAAAAATGACACAACTTTCACCCCCACCCCCCTTTCGACCCCTTACTACCCTTTTTTCGCATTAAAAAGTAGCCTATGTCCTTTCTCAGGCTCTAGAATATCTGTGTACCAAATTTCATTCAAATCGGTTCAGTAGTTTTGGCGTGAAAGCGAGACAGACAGAGTTACTTTCGAATTTATAATATTAGTATGGATAGTATGGACTAGGTGTCTCGTCTACTGCCTACGTATCTCAAAACCGAATGACTTATTTTTATCTTGATTTCTCTGTTTCAATATTTGTTTTGGATTAGGTATGATATTACTATATGGAATAGATAAAAAAAATTCTTTTATTATTTGTATTTTATCAACCTATGATTCATAAACCGTCTTCAGGAAGTCATTGGGAATATTTAGAAGTCTAGATGTAAACCCTAACTGTTCAAAACAAAATATCTAGAAATCTGCTAATATTTGTTCCTGAAATCTTATCTGGCTGATGTGTGAATAATTATATTCACCTACCTACATAAGATAATCGTAGTTACTGTTCTATGTAGGTAGGTACTATACTAAAACTACTAACAGTACCCAAAACAAGGAAACCCTTTTTCAACACACTAGCTTTTTTTATAAACAAGGCCTAGGTATACTACCTACGTAAGTAATTAAACGAGTATGTGACACTTCAAGGTGCAGTATTTAAAGTAAGGACTCAGGAACTGTAGGGCTACTCTTGACCACCGCCGTACACTTTGGTCTATGTTAGGTACTGCGGTACTTTTATGTAGCTACCTATTAGCTATTCATTATACTTCATTCACCAAAGTAATGAAATCGCTATCGATGTTTTTGCTCGCAATAAATAACAATTGTAAACTTCGATCGATAAAAGTTGAATCACCTACACTAAATGCGACGTGAACTGTTTAGGTACGTAGAAGGCGTTGATATGATTAGACATACACATAGACATTCATTTATTTACCGCCCGGCACACAACATACAAAACATATTATAGATAGGTACAAATAATAATAACTAAAACAGTGAATTTAAAAACAAATATATACAATTCGATCGGCGCAGACTAACGCATGGTTACTTTTTGAAAAAACGAATTGATCGTACATATGTAGGTGGTAGCTATCTACCAAACCCGTAAGTAGGCATGACGGAATAGGGCGAGCCGCCAAGTCCCGGTTTAGTTACGCTTTAGAAAAACGTGATGTCTTTGATGACCGCGAACAATCCAATACAAAACGACGCCAAGGTCGTAAAACATCTAGATTATTTTGTAAAATGAAGGCAGAATGATTGCTAGTAATAAGATTTACTTTATTACTCAACGATTAGTGATTTAATAATTTGTTGTTATTGTAACATCAGACTACTGCCTATAACAATGCTTTGGCTCACTGAGCACATTCACTGACGATGTGCCCTGCACTGCACTGCACTGACCCACCACTCCGTGACATAAATGTGTTAAGTCTCATACATCTCCGCCTTTCGTTATAAGATTAGTAAACAAGTAACACCTATAAACACTGACATTAGCAATTTGTGCCAGCACTAGCCACTGAACAGCCACAAGAAAGGTACAGTGGCAGTACTTCCTCGGGCAAGTCCTTTCACAAGAAGCTACTTCTACTCTGCTTGAGAAAAACGAAGATTATAAATAAAAATAAATAAATATTCACGGACACTTAACACAACACCTTCTAGTCCCAAACTAAGCAAAGCTTGTACGATGGGAACTAGATGGCTGATAGAATACATACATACATTTTTTTTGTAAATACATACTTATAATACATAGAAACACCCAGACACAGAACAAACATTTATGTTTACAACACAACTGATTGTTCTTGGTGGGGATCGAACCCACGACCCACAGCACGGAAGGCAGAGCTACTACCGACTGAGCCATGACGCCTGTCGATTAATTGTACAATTCAGTTTTTAATATCCTACTAATATTATAAACGAGAAAGTTTGTAAGGATGTATGGATGTTTGTTCCTCTTTCACGCAAAAACTACTGATCCAATTTGGATGAAACTTGGAATATTATATTGTCAGTGGCGCCAAACAAACGCCAACTGCAGAAAACACAAGTCTCTGCAGACCCACCTCGGCAGAGATAAGATACAGACTGAAAACATATTCCAAGAAGGAACATCAGAAACAATGGGAGCGCAGACCAGACTGCAAACACACGAAAACTATGCTTCCAGCAACGGGCGCGCACATAGCAACGACGCTGCTTAAGCTAAGACGCGAAGACTTGAGGATGATGGAGGGTATAATCACGGGCCACTGTGATCTAAACCACCATCTCCTCAAGATCGGAGCGACAGACAGTGACCTCTGTCATGGCTGTCTTCAGGAAAAAGAAACAGTAGAGCACGTCTTGCTGCATTGCTTTGCCACAACCGAAGCCAGATCCGGTCTCACTCCTTGGCATCCACAACACCATCGAGGATGCTGGAACATTGCTGTCATCAACCCAAAGTCCTTCTCTGTTACTTTAAGGAGTTGGGCTGGTTGGGGTCAGGTCAGCAGGGGGACAATGCACAATACACCCCAACGCGGGACGTCAGTGCAGATCTTATTCCCCACGATGAATTAGAATTAGATTGTCCGCGACCTGGATTAACACATAGGCTCTTCAGTCAGATCTCTTCAGAAACGCCTAGAAGATTTCTCATAGCAAATTGCACTCTAAATCCTGTGCAGACGAAATCGCTGAAGTTTGACTATAAATGTTTTGTTAGTGGAAGGAATATTTCACGGTGCTAGTGTTACCACCAAAAAAAATTGTGTGAATTGTATGTAAAGATTTGTTGTTCTTTACGCTTTCACCGCTGCAAAACATGTTACATTATCATGCATTTTTTGTTATCCAGCTAGATCCATAAACATCAACTACTTGTGTTGCAAGATTTGAACACACAATCCATACAAACAACTTGCACAAAATTTCAAAAGTGCACAGGGGCCGATGGTGGAAATTCAGTTTGATATATTCACAGAGTTGTGCATGTTTCGTGTAGACATTTCGTTGGTGGAAACTCATAGCAACATTATTGTTGAATAAACTGTTGGTAGCTTGCAAATGTTGCAATAGGCAGACTGATGTTTTTCCATAGAACAAGGCTCACTCTTTTGATTATAGCTTCTCAAGTCATGGACACTCATGAGGTCTAGATGTTCCTAACAATAGTCTGTGACATAATTACAAATACATGGCAGAACACACCATTCATGCTCACAGAAGCAACTATCCACAGTTGACTGTGATCATCAGGTACAACTCATCAGAACTACCAAACTTGTCGTGTATGTAGTGGATATGTACCGAATTCACTATCACAATATGGCGACATCAGAACACAAAGAGTGGCAAATCATAAGCGTTACTTGCCTGATTTAGCTCCTGAGCAGATTGCTTGAAGTTCTTCTTATTGAGATGTATAACCAGATGGTTTATTTGCGATAAACTAAAATTTAGAGAGTCCAGGTTCATAGTTCCATCAATGCAAAACCGAAAGCTTCAAACACGTTTGAAGCTCTCTCGATTTGTGATGGTTTTCTACAGGAAACTTATGCTCCAGCACAGTTTTTTTACGCGATATCAATAAACCTAAGCCCAACATCACCAATTTTATTGTTCACTTGAGTACAATCAACATAATTTTAGCACCCACACTACAATTTGTTCATGTAAAATCTGCCCTGCATGCACAGCACAGCACAGCACAGCACGCGATGACGGACTGACGAAGGTGTTGCCAGCTAATCCTGAAATGGCATTTTTTTTCCCCATTCTAAAAACGTGGTTTTTGTATAATTTCTCGAATCCAGTTATTTTTTTTATGTTTAGGTACCTAGGCAGGTACAACTTAGGTATAGTTTTCCTTTCATGAGACTTTATGATGCAGATTTCCTGGAGAAATCATCCATTTTTGATGGATACTTTATAAAAATTCGTCTGTAATGAAAACTTAGCTAGGTACCTAATGGAGTTAAAAAATATTTTTATTTTCATCCCGTTTGACATACTTAACTGCCTATGCTAAAGAGTATACTTTTTTGGGCTGCCAATTATGTACCTAGTCCTTATTTTGCCAAATATTGTTTTCATAAATCTTCGTCATGGGCTGTAAACTCTGCTTTGGTATACAAACTTTTCGTTTACATTACATTATTATCTCTGTTGGGTTCACAAACTGCCAAAATATTTCGCCCTGATAAAAAAAAATAACCTTAAAAATACCTTAAATTAGGGGAAATACCTTAAGTTGCGACACTGAACAATGACGAAGGCAAGCAAACAAGACAGACAAGACAAGCAAGCAAGGTGTGAGGCAAAACCACAGACGAAGTGTCTGTGGCACAGACGAAGGATGAATGGACGGAGTGAAATCTTTGATAGCGTGTCAGTTTTATGTTGGTGTGAGTTTCTAAATTTACATTAGTGTGCGTGAGTAGGGAAGAGATACTATTACGAAATATATCGATAAAAAATGGTCGCATACTCGTACTAATCTCGAAACACACTTACCCACACATGGCTCGCTATTACTGTAATTTAAAAATAAGACTGAAACAGGGTTTTAAGTTACAGAACCTAAATAATAGCTCTTTACTCTTTGTATTCAATGACTTAAATCCTGTTTCATCCACAGGTTTCTTATTTCTGGACATTTCGGAAACCTAAAACAAAATATTTTATTAGTAACTAATAAATAGGATATTTCTCTATGGGAGAAACCCGTACCCTGCAGTGGGACGCATAAAACGGTTGACGCGACGCGAAATGTCAATTAATGATAAAAACTGCCATTTTAGGGTACCGGCGTAGATAAATAGGATTTTATTATAGGTAACACAAACAAGGGTTAAATATAAACAAAGGATACAACAACATGGTTGTAAATATCGATAAAATCTTAAGGACGCTGCAGGCACATCACTAGCCAGGAGGCGTAAAACAATGTATTTATTTAAAGCTTTAAATCCACAGTTAACTACGACTATTTGGTAATTATATGATGCCAGGGACGTATATCTTTCATGTAAAATACATGTATCACTTTAAAACTTCATAAATTCAGATATTTTTGCCAAAAAAACTTACGTGTGAAATGATAATTCTGGGTCTTTTAGTCCACCTTTGGTTGTTCTTGATGGACAGAACACAGCACAACACGACATATTTCTTTATACTAATGAATATTTGTTTGTAATAACAATCTTTTTGAATTATTTTAGCCTTTTTACGTACACCGGTAGCAATGTTGTGACCGACTAGTCGGTCACAACATGGACACGAAGTACACCTACAGCGCGGAGTTGCCAAACTTCCTATAGCTTTCTCTTTTACTCAACGTGATTATCATAATAATAGATAAGGAAACAAGGCAATGCGTTGACATGACGGGCGGGCTGGCAACGTCTCTTTATGGCTCCGTCCATTCATCCTTCGTCTGTGGTCTGTGGGCAAAACCAAGGGCAAAACAGGGGAAAGGTGGGGGAAGGTGTTTTTTATTTTTTATTTTGTTCTGGCGCTGGAGGCTTGTCTTTTTGCCAAGTCTTTTAAGCAGCAAATAATCTAGATTTAGAATCTGGAAAAACCGACTTAAATTTTATACGCATTCACCATCAAAAATGATGATGATGCTGGCATCAAAATACGCAATGTCGTGTATGATGTTTTTTTCAGTTACTCTTAGTTAACTGCCAAACTACGGAACCGATCAAAGAACCAATCTGAAAGTCAATGAAAGTATAAAAAAAAAATTTTCGAATGGGACGCTGTTCTGACTCTAACCTCCTATCCTCCTAAGTCCCTGTGGCTATTTTAAAGGACAAAATCAGTGATGGCTGTCAGTCCTGACAACCGACAGTGACAGTTCAAATACAGACCGGATGGCCTTTTTAAAGGCTTTAATATTATTGCGCTTGCCAGCACAATTCTAGTGCTCCGATTGTTTCAAACTAAGTTTGTAGAGGTAGTTTAACTATCTATCTCAATAACACGATTGCGGCAAAATATTGTGATTACAAATGGCGTCAGTATGGTCAAGTTCATTCAGCAAGATGTCACTTCCCGGGAGAAGGGGTTAGTAAATCTGTAACTAATCGAGAAATGTGGTAGTTTTTTGGCAGTAACTTTATTCAATTCGTTCATTTTTAATGTTTCGGTTACCATATCAATGATAGTATTGCATGAAAATTATATTTTGAACGCGAAAATGGCTTTTAAATAATAAGTTGTACACACAGTCACTTCGGTCTCAAATTGTCAATTGCATAATTTGTTCCACTAGTTCCACATAGAGAATCTTCGGCTTTTACTACAAATATTTTATTATATATTATATATTTATTTATTTTTTTATTATATTTTTATTGTGATTGAGCGAAATGTTTATTTTGATAAATATTAGTGTGCTTAAAGCGCATTTTTTGAAACATTTCAATATTAAATGAATATTTTTGTTTAATTTGGATTTAAATTTGAAATGTTAGCAATGAAATTTAATTTCTTACCTATTTTAAATTTTTACCTCATAATTACGTATAGCATAAAATAAATAAATATTCACGGACACTTAACACAACGCCTTCTAGTCCCAAACTAAGCAAAGCTTGTACGATGGAAACAAGATGGCTGATAGAATACATACATACATTTTTTTTGTAAATACATACTTAAAAAAGTAGGTACATTTTTAAATAATAAAATATATAAAATATTACACTACTTTCTATTGAATAAACACCCTAATTAGGTCAAAATGATACAAATTGATTATTGAGACCGGATGTCCTTTATAAAGAACAAATGATAGAAGTTCGAAACTTAACTCAATGTATTCAGTAATAAGTCCTAAAATATCTTTGTTCTAGCAAAAATCCATTAAATAAATTATAGTCCTTAAAACCAGCGCGCGAAGGTTCAGGACTTAGTGGTACAAACGCATTTGTTCTTTCTATAGTACATCCGGTCTCAACAGCAAGTACCTTATTCAAATGTCAGGACTTAGGAGGCTAAATAAAAACAACCTAATTGATAACCTGCTCCTTTAGGTACATAATGCACCTGTCTACGTGAAATATGTTTTATTGTGTGTACGATGCATCCTACACGATGGTTTAGTTCTGCTCACATTCTAAATAATAAAGTTAGGTTCATGGTTTATGTAGATTGTAGGTACCTACTATTAGGGAATAAACATATATCGGATAAACGTTTTCATATTTTCTTTTAGAAGCTTTTGCTTTATTCTAATAATCCTTCATACATACCTACCTTATTTCTTACGGACTTATAAGTACCTACCTGCAATAATAGGTACCTACAATAAAATAAAAACCAAATAAAACTGAAAACAATCGAATTTAATAAGTATTAGCGAAATTAGAAAGTACAGATTATAAAAGAAATAATTAATTAAATAACAACCAAAATTATAGCAAATATACACCATGCATCATGAAGAGATAATAGATTGGCGAGAGATACACCAAAATGTTATCACTAGTAAACATATTTTCATCTAATTCATTATCTACGTTGAACATTAAGATGTGGAACCGCCACGACAATAAAACCAACGTGTTGATCGAAACATTCTCATTTAATTTCAGCCGAAAATCGCCTAAACTAAAGATACCTATACAAATACATGGTCGTCCTTCATTCTACAATTCTACATCCCTAATCCCCACATATTGGTGTTGACATTCGAATACAAATTGATATGAACGCAGAAATGCATAATTATATAGATGCCGTGAGGTTAGAATTAGGGAAGCCCGCGATGACGCCCGTTCCGAAGCAAATAAAACCGTGCCGTATATCATGAACCAGCGAAATTAAATAATACATAGAGATCTACGATACACGTTTCGTGTGAGGATTACATTTTTAATTATTTTACCAACTCATCCCATATTTAAATACCAGATTAATTAATTAATTTATATACTTACCCAATGAAGTAATTTGTTATTATTGCAATATGACTGGTTAATATTTGCTGCCTATCAAGTATTGGTTGAAAGTGATAATTTTACTCTTAATACTGAAACAATGTTAATTTGAAGCATATTAATGAAACGTGCTTATTCGACAAGCGACGAAATTGACACGAATGTAGTTACAGTTAAAATAGGTACCTAATTAATTACGAGTATATCTTCAGAAATTATATCTTATAGAATTGCATTATAAGATGATTCACTATCTAAGAAGGGCTATTCTTTGAAAGCTTCATTCAACAAGGTACCCATTTATGATAGACATTCTTCCCTTTACGCACAGTAACAAAAACAATAAGTTATCACGAAGATGTTCCCATTATAATCAGAGTAAGGATGCATATTCCACAAAGGAGGCACATTATCTGACCACAGATCATAAAAGTCTTATGTAAGTCTAACCTCACGAAACAAAAGACATAAAATTGTAAAGATAACTTAAGTTATAGGTACAATTAAATCTAACAGAACTAGTTATTAAGATAACTTAATTATAATAATATTAGTGAAACAGCGTATTCTTCGCCGTTCAACAAATTAAAGTTATCATCGAATATTTTTATGAAACAATAGGTCGCAAGTGAACAAAGACGTCGCTGTGATGTTCAGTATCGGTAGTAGGTATAGTAACTACGGTAATACTTTAAATATTAAACTATATCTATGCTTCTCAGTCTTTGTTTCATTATTTATACATTACAGCCATCATCGAAGATCTCCGTCTACAATTGACGCCCTTCCTTCAACGACCATAATACACAGTATAAATATACACAAGAAATATATAAAACACACCCTATGTATATACACTGTAATTCAGTTGTGCAGGGTCAAACTTTTTGGCTAACTACGGTAATACCTGGCAAGTACATAAGGCATAAAACTACTCTAAGAACAGAAAACATGATTGAACATTTAAATTTGAATTAATTGATAAATTAAATAGAATAATAAAATTGATATTCAATAAATTTTTGCAAGATATAATATTATCATAGCAGACCGTCCCAAATATTATTTACATTTAATACAAAAAAAAAAACTGGTTGCTTCATTCATTAATATAAAAACGGTGTATTCAGAATCTTTATCACAGACAGTTTGCTTACTAAGATATTTATTGAGAAAAATCAAGAATAATAGAAATAAGACAAACAACATTGTTCTTATTTTTAAACGCAGTTATTATTTTTACCAAAATAGTGCCCGGAACTCCTAACAGTCGTTTTCGATAACTTAGCCATGTTGTTTTCCGCAGAGGGCGGTCGAGAGAACTCACCGGTATACCCTAAAAACTCTACTTTTGATATAAGTAGAATACGTTATTCATAGTATGTAGCCTAAGTTTGGTCATGCGCCACTGAATGACACCGTGATAGCCACTGAATTTTATATGCAAGATCAAGTGATCCTAGAACTTAGAACACATTACAAACAATAGTTACATAATGCAAATTCGGTATAATTACACAAATTTCAGATGTTAATCGTATAAATGTAATGATTAGATATACAATTATCTTATGACTATATTTTATTATAATAACTTGCTGGCCTTTAAGTATTGAGATATTTGGATTGTACGCTCATTAGTATTAGGTACACGTTAGAGATTAAATAGTAAATTAACTGTAATGTACTTAAATAGTAGTGCTAGTACTCTTGGAACATAATGCGTGAACAGCAGCGTATTTATCTTCCGTAATAATAGATATAATCATTATAGTCGTCTAACTGAAGCAGAGGTGAGCGGCTTGCTTCGCTCGCCACTCGCATTACAAGAGAGCTCGCTACTTCCTTGAGTTTCTCGTATTGAAATTATAATTTTAGGTACTCCGATTCGTTTACGAAGCGGCATCCAACCTGTTTCTGTCAAAGAATTGATATTTATGCACTAAATACAATTGATTGAGTAAGTTCACAAATTTGATGATGCAGACCTACCAGACAAATACGACTGAATCACTTTCCCTGTGCGCTAGATCTACGCGATGCAATAAGTTAAATACGATTAAATACGGTTACTTTTCTACTGTTATATTCGATGCAATCAAGTCCACAACATAATCATTATGTTAGGCAAAGGGTATGGCGCTGAATTGTAACAAATTAACGCTAACGCTTCTTTCAAACATAAATAAAGTAACAATAATAATAACATTAAATTTTATGATGTCATTCAAAGATAAAAATAAAATATTATTAACTATGACAATTCATTATTAGGTCAAAAGATAAATGAATAAAAAATTAGATAGTTTCGTTGATGTGTGCACACCCGGCTCACAGTGCTTTGTGTAGGTTGATCTCATCAATATTGGAACCAAACAAACAGGGAAAACTAATAAAACGTGCCACAAACTTCTTAAGCCATATTAATACATGATCTTCCTTTTATAGAAATATTAATGAGACCAGCGTTTCTAGTTTTTTTCACAAATAACACTGGATTCTATCAAGACAAGTACTTATAATTTTAAACCTGTTTAAAAGTTTGGCTCTGGGAGGAGAAGACCAACACCAAAGTGACACCATGAACGCAAAATAAAATAATATCATACTGGAACATAAAAATAAACTATAATTATAAGAAATAAATTCAAGAATTAAATTATTGGATGAAATTATTAGAAACACCGAAATAAAATGAATTAATCATTGTATAAAATCATAATAAGCATAGGATTAAATTGGCACACATCCGTGGCATTAAATGAATAAATTAATAATATACGCAATGACTGGTGGTATGTTGACTGTGACATTGCAGGCTTCTCGAGCCACAACTATTTATTAATCACATACCTACCAATAAAGTTTCCATTCTGTCAAAATTGATAAAACATAATAATTGCAAACAGTGCACCCCGGAAATAAACCTTACATAACGTTACAATTAAACTTATCAACTAAGATCCAATTTTTCAACTCTTTGGGATAAAATGGAGTAATAAATGTTACATACAGAAATTTGGCGATGCTCATCGTAGCCGCTGTTTTCTCTACTGAACATTTATATCTAGTATCTAGCACTAAGTAATGGTATATTCTATTGTAAGAAAATAATTGAGTATGGATACTGAGTTACGCAAAATTATAATTAAATATCCCCATTCACTTCATTGTCCGGTGGGTAGGTTGAACCCCAAGTGCCGTGGCAAGCGTGCAGCGTTGCCCCGTGCCTTTCTCGCCCCTGAGGCCTCGTCCGAAACCATCACGGCGCCGATACATCCCACAACATGCAAAAGCATCTCACAAGTACTCCATAACTCAAAACCAGTCATCAACGCAACGTACTCATGGAAAATATATAACAAAAGTTTCAGGCACGTCGGAGGTACTATAATTAGTAGACAGGGGCGCTTGGAGCGTTTAGAAATGCCAAGGCGCGTAGAGGTTGGCGTATCGGCGTAGGAGACGCCGGTTTAGTCTATGCTAGTCGTCGCACTTGCGACAGGAGCCTGGCAGGTCGAAGTTGAGCACGAGTAGTTTGGTTTCTTCGGTGCCGTTGCGGGAGCCGACGGCACATACTAGTTTAGTGGCGGAGGCCCGGATGCGCCAGACCACGCCGCCGGACCCTCCAGAGCCCAGCTCTACTAAGTTGCGGATGAACTCTCCCGTGTGCACGTCCCATAGCTTCACCGTGCCGTCGTCAGAAGAGGTTACCACGAACCGGTTGCTCGACTGAAGGCACGTCACGGCCGACTGGTGCTTGTTAGGTCCTATCAACAAAAAACTCTGTTAATTCTTTGCTGATACGTCACAGTATTTACAACCAATCTATCGACGCTAAGGAATAACAAAACCCACATTTTTAAAGTAACATCTGTTTGCATTCGAGACTCAAGTGCAAATCGTTTCTCAGGCGACACTGTTTCTTACCTGAAAGCGTGTGCAAACAATGCCCCGTGGTGATGTCCCATACTTTGACGGTGGAGTCTGCATTGCCCGAGACGAGTATATTCGAGTGGAGTTCCATTCCGGAGGTGAGTGACTGATGGCCAGTTAGTGTGTGCTTTAGCTGACCCGTTTCGACGTCCCAAACACGGATGGAAGTATCCAACGAGCCACTTACTACGTGCACGCCGTCGAACTGGAATAAAGTTGAAACAATAAGATTAGGTGGAACATATTGGGTGTCTGTAGTGTACACTGCCGTTCTTCAAGACTTTGATCAAATGGAAACTTTGACTAATACAGAATAACGCTATTCGTCAGATAAAGTACTATCTGTCCCTTGAAACTTGTCAAAAACAAGGACGGAAATATTTCAATCGAAAATGATCCTTGTGATTTTACCTTGCACAAACAGCTCTATTCTGCAACACAAATATGGTGTTTATATCTGCAGCACTCCCCCACAACAAAATGCCGTACGATATAATGCTATGAAAGTAGCTGAAAGAGACTAGTCTGGCGGTTTCTACGGGAAGGTATCATGAAACAACCTCAAGTCCAACCACCTCAACGTTCTACAAACCAATACTGGTCATCAGTTAACATACCTGCAAGCTGTAGACCCTGTTGGTGTGTCCGGCAAGCGTGTGAAGACACTCGCCAGTCTCCGGGTTCCATACTTTGACGAAGTAATCGTAGGCGCCTGAGACGACCACTTTGCCGTCGTATTGCACGCAACGAACGGCTGCCATGTGTCCGACTAACACCCTTATACAGCGTCCGTCAGGAATCGACCACAAGCGCAGGGTTGCGTCGCGGGAACCTGACACCACCCTGTACGAAAACTCATCATAAGATAACTTCCGAAGAGTTTTTTTGTAAGAAAATTAGAAAAGGCCAAATTAATTAATTTTCCTTTAGTTGTACCACTTTGTACTTTCATCATACAACCCGGCTACCTAAGGTTAGGTTATTTACATAAATTTTAAGTAAAGTACGTGAATAATCGCAAATTTTATGTAAAAAGCATATTAACGCAATAGAAAGCAGATTTCGAAAGTAAGATTTTTTCGCTTAGTAGGTAGGTAGGTACGTATAAGTTAGTAGGCAGGGTTCCGTCGTGGCAGAGCGGGATCAGTTTAACGTGCCCTCCAAAGCACGGAAAAGCTCAGGTGTATTTGCCACTAGCGGTCAATCATCCAAATAGTGACCGCGCAGAACGTCTCTTAACTTAGATAATCTGTGGAAATTGACTAAGCAAGCTGCATCAAGTAAGTCATTCGGTTATTTACTACGTCATCGTAACATTTCCCCTGCCTCCAATTATGTGGGCACAGACTGTATTATCATTATCAATATTTAATTTAATACTATTATAAAACTGTAAAAAGCTAAAACTTAAATTAAAGATATGGAATGGATAAACTAAATAATTATGCAAATCTACGAAATAAACGATTCTGATTCTGAAAATCGAGTTTGTCTGTTTGTTCGCGCATGACGCCTTAATTATTACTGGATTAATTCCAATGAAACTTATACCATTCAGAAGCACTATTTACCGGATTAAAACATAGGCGAAAACATAAAATTGATTGAAATCAAAGACGTGGCTTCTTAGAACTTTTTAAACAAAAAGCAGCCATTGACTACGAGGTTCATCGTATGCAGATATTTTGGTGGAAGTTTCGAACGAGTACGTAGTCGCGGGTATCAGCTAGTTTAATACATGTATGTATATGGCGAAAGAAACAGTTGCTGTAGTCGATTTACTTATCGCTGGTTGCAAAGATACGCTGCGCAATTAATTTTAGGAACTACCATGCCTTACTACAATAAATGTGCATAAGCAATAAGCAATTCAAATCAAATCAAAATTCTTTCTTTTAGAAATAACTGAGATTAGACCACTTACAACTAGGTAGGTACGTAGGTTTATAGGGACCTAAAATTAACAAAAATTAATTATTTCAAATCAAAATGAGCACTGGTTTATCCAGAATTAAGTATATGAGATTCCATTGTTTTACTAAAACTAAGTTACTATTTTTAGAATCCCCTTCGATTTCAAAAATTCCGCTATACATTGCTAGAAGGCTAGATTGCTAGAAGATATTCGGCTTTCTCCATCCATCGGCTTACAGTACCAGTATCTTTCATTTGACTAAATATGAAAAACTAAGTAGGTGCTACAACTATCCACAGTAAATATTCATACATTATAAATTATTCGCTATTTGCAATACTTAGAAATAAAAGGGTAACTCCCATTTGTTATATAGGACTGTTACGTTATAGAACTGTTAAAACTTTTTTATCCCTAATATCTGGTTAGTTCCATTTGGTAGGACTATTGAAACGAAAACTAGCCCTAATGGGCTAGTTTCAATAGTCCTACCATCGGGATAAAAAAGTTTAACGTAACAGTCCTATAGAAACAATGGGAGTTACCCAAATAAAATGGTCTTTAGCCCTATAAGCATACAGCAAACTATTAACTAGATGCAGGCTCGCTTTGTAAACATGCATCTAAGTACAGATCCCGACACGGTTTATTAGCTCTGACCTTGAAAAGCGATGAAGTGGGAGGGTACTTTGCGCAGCGAAAGAGACATGGGATAGAATAGGATAGAAAGATATTATCCCCGTCCACTTTCGCCAAGAGCTATTAAACCGTGTCGGGCAAAAAGCTGCTCTCGCCACGACACAGTAAATAACAATTTAACTTATTTAGCACAGCACTTGATGCTTCAGATTATATTTACCTACGAGCCTGAGTAAATGCTTCGCCTATAAACAGTTCTCGGTACTGGGTATAGGTGAAGCATATACATGCAACTTCAACTTCTATTATAAAACTGTAAAAAAAGGCTAAAAATTAAATTAAAGAAATGGATAAACGAAATATGCAGATCTACTAAATCAACAATTCTGATTCCGAAAATCAAGTTTGTCTGTTTATCTGTTTGTTTGTTCGCCGATCACGCCTTAACTACTGGACCAATTTTAACAAAACTTATACCATTTTTAAGGCCTTTTTCTGGATTGAAACATATATTTTATTGAAACGAAAGACGTGGATTCTTAGATACAGCTTGACCTCTCTAAACCAATAGCAGCCTTTGACACGAGGTTCAGCGTATGCTGGATGACAGATATTTTTAGGTGGAAAGTTTCGCACGCGTACGAAGTCGCGGGTATTAGCTAGTACTGTATAAAACTGACCTGTCCTGATAAAGATGCATGCATCGCACCGTAGAGGTGTGTCCGGCGAGTACTTTCAAGCACCGTCCAGACTTGGCGTTCCAAACGCGCAATGTACGATCTGTGGAGCCCGAGATAACGAGATGTCCAACCATCTGAGAGGACCATACGCCGCCGGAGTGTCCCACCAGGGTTCGGAGGCACTGAAAATTTAAATAGGACCTCAGAGATGGACGTAGGTGTTATATAATTATACAGAATATATTATAATCAAGTATCTTTGTTTTTCAGTAATTCTGTAAACAATAAAACTCAGCTTCGATTACGTAACAACGTAAAATTCAGCTCTTCAATTGTTTTATAGAATTAAGTTTTCCACATACAGCTCCCGACACAGTTTAATAGCTCTGAACTTGCATGGTGGGGAAGTGTGACGGAGCTTTGTACATGCGAAAGATATAAGAAATATAGATGTTGCTCTCCACTTTGCCGAGAGCTAATAAACGGTGCCGAGGCCTATACTAAGAGATCTGAGAGAATGTCTAACTGCGGACTCGTGTTTTTTTTATCCCCTCATCGAGTACTAGCAGCATTCACCTTACTCCAAACTCACAGAACAGAACGATTGATGCTTTATACCAGTGTTTTTCAATCTGTGGGTCACGACCCCCTGGGGAGTCGCGTGGCAATTAGTACCTATAACTACTTAACTAAATTGAAAGAAAAAGGTAGTTGCATACATGATTTTTAGAATAAGAATTACTTACTAAATTGTATGAAATTGACAGGCCAATGTTATGTTAACAAATTGTACAGATTACACGTAAATTTTCGGTACATACTTTCCCTTTTTTCCAGTTTTACGCTTGCTCGCGACTAGAATCACTGGCTTTATAGGGGGGTCATGCCCGATTTTTATGTCCTACAGGGGGCCACAGTCCCAAAAAGATTGAAAAACACTGCTTTAGACATTTATAACATATCTTACTTTGCCAGTAGCTGCAGACCAGACCTTCAGAGTGGTATCATCACTGCCGCTCAGAATGCGATTACCATAGAACTGTAGGCAGGTTATCACGTGATCGTCATGGCCGCGAAGCTCGACGGCACTGTCAATGGGTTTATGAAGCCACCTGGAAGACAATGATCCCGATTCTGTTAGCACATTTATCTAAACTAACTTGACAGCACTAAAATGATATCTTTGTCTTAGCCTGACCCTTAAGTCCTAAAGTTATGGGTTTCTTGTGTTTCTACAATGTTTTTCAAGTAGTACAATGAGAAAAGAAACAGCGAAAGGTAAGTAAAACGTCTTTGTGATAAAATAAAAATATTGGTAGATGTAGACATGTGCTAAACCAAAAACCTTACAGTAGTCTCAGCCGTTGACTTTCTGAAATTGAACACTATAACCCTTACTCCTCACTTTCTTCCAATCCATGTCAAGAATAGGGTCTTCAGAGCTACCTGTGGCAAAATTCTAACAGACATAGATCGAGTGTGACTATTGTTCTTAGAACGTCTCTGACAACTTCCATTAGACTTCTAAAGTCGTAAGCCTATTTTGTTTCTTTTATTAATTCTTACTACGTTTCGTTACTATGTATTATAAGTATGTATTCACAAAAAAAAATGTATATATGTATTCTATCAGCAATCTAGTTCCCATAGTACAAGCTTTGCTTAGTTTGGGACTAGAAGGCGTTGTGTTAAATGTCCGTGAATATTTATTTATTTATTTCATTAAATTTTCTAACCTGTTTTCAATCAAATACTGGCGCATATAGGCAGCTTTCCAAGGGCTGGCGCAGCGTGGGAGATGACGAGGTACCCGTTTCAGTGTGGTGATGCCGACGCGACGACATTGCTCCTTCCACAGCAAATTGTCGTCAGCCAGCCATCTGTTAAAACCACTCAAGTGAATAACCAATCTAAAAAAACACGTCATAGAAGACAACGATAATAGTATATTATGCAACTAGTGAATAAAAGACGGATTTAAAGCGAGGGCCAGAAATGAATCACGGGCAAGTGAAGGATTCTAACGACTGAATCACGACCGTAGGGAGAATCCTGAACGACGTGAGTGGTTCATGGCCCTCGGTATAAATCCGTTTTATTCAAGAGTTGCATACTATACTTTATACCATGACTACGAGAAAAAGAAAGATTGGAGGTTGTATAGCCAATGCTATACAACCTTCTTGCGCAAAAACAATAATTAGATGGAGGTCAAATATATTAAGTGTGTTCTAAATTCAAACACCAAAACCGTGAGTAAAAGTGCTTTTCATTCACTGTTTTCAGTGAATAAAATAACCGTTTTAGAGGGGGAATGGTATAAATAAAATTAAACGCAACAAAAGACCTAAAATGACAGGAGATTCTACTAATATTATAAACGCAAAAGTTTGTAAGGATGTACTGATCGGATGTGGTATATATATTGTCCGTGACCTGGATTAACACATAGGCTACTTTTTATCAACAACGGGATCCAACTGGATGCGAACGAAGTCGCGGGCGGAAGCTAATTACTAATAAAAGAATTAGTATCAAAACAACGATAAGTAAAAAACAAAAACAAAAGACCTTACCGATGCGTATACGTAGACGTAAGCGTAGACGTGCACGTACCAGTGGTACGTAGTTGTAATGTATGAATCTGTATGAGACAGGACACACTGCTTGCGTAATGACGCGCACGTCTACATATGATATGATATAAATGGTACTACATTGCACAATCACTGTCACATGACACCCGTGACAGCTGGGTAACACTATCCGTTTGCACCGTGTGAACGACCACCGGATCGCACGATGTTTTAACTAGACTTGACTAATTTATAAGAAGTTTAGATGAGGCAGTAACAAGCATATTTTAGAATCAACTGATAACAAAAATTTAAAAAGTAGTCAATTGACTTACTTGTAGCTATCAATGTCACCCGTCATCCACTAAAATGGTGTTGACAAGACATCTTGATCGGTAGACGGTTATACTAACAAGTCTTGACTGCTTTTTTTATCGAAACAATGGCTTTTTAGCCAGCTATCAACAACTGAGTCTAGAAGGAGGTGATTATTATACCTGGTTCTGATAATAACTGAAGACATACCTCCAGTATTGGCAAGTCTGAGCGGCGCGCAGTAAATCCTTTGGCTGCAGATATCCCAAGACAGTCAGAGCAAGTTCCTTAGGCAGGAGGGATATGAAATCCCGTTGGAAGAGAGGCTCGATTGACTTCATCATGTGCCGAACCTGGCCGGCAGCACAGCGACCTATGAGAGCATCTATCGCCTGAATTTTCTCGTTGTTCGTCCAAGACTGGAATCTGGAACAAGTACACTGCTATTAGATGGATGAATGTCATTTGTTGATTGTTTTTCATGGGAGACCACGGATCTGTTAGTGTTTTGTTGCTGCAAACGGTCTTACTTGTATTTATAGCTTCGAGCCTGACTAGGTCCAATCCTCCTTTAGGTTGTTTAAGTATGCACACCTAAAATACAACCTAATATACTATTGTACATTCCGTCAACAACCCGTAGAAAACATTATGTGCCTGAATTCATCCAAATTGTATCTTTAAGTTCCACGAACGAATAGTGACAATAAAACTTTATTAGTATTGAATCAAATTGTCTCTCAAAGAGATAGCTTTATCAGTATATTTTAAAAATAGTTGTTATTACAATGCACCGATTTTCAATAAGTACTTATCAGATAAATATAGAAAAACTAACACGGGTAGGACGTAGTTGGCTTCTGTGGTCAAAGGTCAATCAACAGCATCGATTGTAAGTATGGATAGAGCTCAAGTTATCCAGAATTGACCGTCCTACCTGACGCGGGAAGTATCCAGTGTCTACAGAATTTACAGCTGCATTGCGCAGCCGCTTTGTGTACCGTGCGTGGGTGCGGCGGAAATCGCCGTGTCGCCACGCAGTGAAAATAAAAATATCAATACCTACGTTTTGGCCAGAGGCCTTCACAACACTACATGAACTGAAACTCGTATTCAGAGAGCCACTGTCAAATAGCAACGTGATAATTTACGTGTCAGCTAATGCTAGTCGTAGCAAGCAATTTCATTGTAATCACTCAAGTTCTAGTGTTTATATTGCCCGCGACTTTATCCACTCGTTTGAATATTGCCAAATTAAAATACAGATGTCGTTTCTATAGGCTATATACCCTGCTACCCCGAATCAACTAGACTATACCGACGATCGAGCGATTATAACAAGTCTATCATCATCTCCTTAGAACCTAAAAGTTTTATTATACCGCATGCACACTATGCCCATGCCATTTAGTGAGAATGAAGGCGATGCTGCTGTGGCAATAAGTCCGCGGCATTAATGCCGCCATACATTCCGGCAGCGGCATGGGCATAGTGTGCACGCGGTTTTAGAGTTCTAGAGTTCATGTAGGTATGGGATTGTTTTGTAAAATTGTCATAAAACGATTATCATTTTTTTTGTACGTGGTTGTGTGCATTTTTTAAGTAACATAATAAATCACGTTGCCTTTGCATGATAATTTGTACGACACGAGTATTGCAAGATGGAGCGAAAACCATGATGATGTCATTAGCCACTTTATGAATTGCACGATAAACAAATAAACGTGGAAAAACAGTGTCACAATTCTAATTACTTTGACTATTTTCAGCAATCGGACAAAAATTCTATAATAATAAGATTATTATATCTCTTCATAAAGGTCATTAGAGCCTTATCACACTGTTGATTTGAAGAGTTATTTAGACGGCATTTGTGAACAAACCAACTGTTTGTTTACAAAATTAAAAGCCGTCTAAATAACTCGATTTATTTATTCAAAAATGTTTGTAAACTAAGTTATCATTATTCCTCTTGGGATAATAATTTAAACTAGAACCAAAATAAGATAACATTTCATTAAAATCATTTATCTGATGTTGAAAATGACTGCCTACCTAACAAGCACAGGCCCAATTCTCACTACTGTTGTTGCAAATAGTTGTTGCTATTCAAACTATCGGGAATAAAATAGGGCCCAATATACGTTCTGCCAATCACTCCATCCTTGGTACAAAATTACCACTGTAAGCTGAACAACGTTTGCTTTTTCCAGCGTAGTTTGCTGTCCTTTTAGGTCCATTAATGGAGGTTGTGCAACTTTGCAATGCCCTCCCTACAAAAAAACATGAATAAAATAGATGATTATTTAGGATTGAGTTGATATGATGGGTCAACCATAAAACACCATCAGATTGCAAAATTTGGAACTACGCTCAAATCGTAAGATATTGCCAATTTTAAAATAAAAATAATTACAGTAACTGCTTCGCTTCATGCTTCGGTACCTTGGACGATACACATAGAACGCCACCTGCTTCTTCTTCTGAATCTGTATGTACCAAACTATTATAACGAAAATCATTTTCTCCAATTTTCAGGAGCTTACAAGCCGAAAAGACTACTTCCTTGATGAAAGCCTAAATTGATATGAGTCAATCGTTAAATGCAAAGTCCGTATGAGAATAAAAGAAATGAATGTTTAATGTGAACGATTCGTAACACCATGTACAGTCGGCGCGAACTCTTCTTTCCACAATCCCAATAATATTGTTAATATTTGAATGGAGATCGCTGAACTGATAAGGAACAGGTACAGATTGGGACTTAGAAAAAATCAACCGAGCGGCCAACACAGTAAAATATTATCAAAGAGCCGAGTCTAACTTCTAAAGTCGACCATATTCCAAGCACTACAAAGTTTTTTATATCTATGTGGATGCAGTCACCACTTTTGAAGCTGACGATACAGAATATTTACAATGCACTAACGCGTTTGTTCTTGACATTCGACAGGTTGAATTAATACAACCCTTCGTGGTGCTCGAAATGTATTTTTTAGTTGATGACGTCAATGTTCAGGCCTGCATATTATGGTCACGTAGGCTTTTTCCATGTGAGACGAGCAATTTATTGAAGAACGCATGTTTAATGCGCTTCAATGAGCCAAACAGTTCATTGAAGGTACAAAGTCCATTTAGGTATCAATCAATAATATACAAATGAACGCATAAATGTTTGAAGGGTATGGGTGCCGGTGCAATTACAGGCACATGAGACTTAACGCCTTTATGTCTCAGAGTGATGGACGCAGTGCAATGCATCACAGAGCACGAACTCTAAAGTAAGGCGAGTAATGCGATGCATCGTTATAGGCAGTGGTTGCCACTTAAAATTAAGTGGACTTCTCCCATCATTAAGTTGTAAAAGAAAAAAAACAGAAAATACATTGAGAAACCGTATCGTATACCTAGACTAGATGATTCCCGAATTCAAACAATCTTAAAATTAAGGTACATACATAATTGAGCGCCGAGTTAATTTTAAAAGCAACAATTGTTTTTGACCAATGAAAAGTTTTGAACCACATTTGATGTTTGTACGGCCTCCGTTGATCACGTTTTTAATATATTTTGGAAACTTTTCTTTTTGCGAGGGAACGTGACACTTTTTTATGAAAATGATCCCAACTCTTGATACTTATAAGTATTCGTTTTAGATGTCATACACAAAATGTTTAGCAACGTCAGGATTTTTTATGATATTGAACTTTTAGAATATTCAGCAATATTTCTAGCAAGCAACGATAGGCATTGTAAAATGTACTTGCATGTAGCTATTCCATAAATAAAGACATAATTTTATCATATACAGAGTACCAGTTATGCGGCGACTGTCAGATTTGTTTGTGATCACTCCTCAGTTTTATTGGAACGTGTATGTCCGATATAGGAGTATGGATAGACAAGACTGCAAAAAAATGTCGAATTACTAACTTGGATAGCCAAGGCTTGATGTCTGGAGGCGGGCTTTGAGGTGATGTGGTCTGCATTGCTGGGCTCGGCGGTGGCTGCCACGTGGATTCACCGCAGCTGACGTACGATCCATCGGGGCAGAACTTTTTGGCGGATACCGGAGCGGGCGGGTCGTAGCGACGCTTTCTCTGTAAACGGAAGATAGTTTACTCAAACGCCAGAATAAACCAGAAATTACCGGGATTCAAAACGGAAATTAATTTAAATTGGGAGGCGTTGGGAGGGATGAAGTCACACTCACTCGACCACGGAAATACCACAAATAACTCAACCGGTTACTTTCTTCTTCTTCTTTACCCTATAATGGCCTGTATCCGTAATTTTGACAGACAATTTTGCCAGTGTCAAGTGATGAATTCGTATTAGTATTTTAAGTAAAGTCAAGTCATTCGTCAAGTCGGCTGTCGTTTGTTTTGAAGAGATAATGGTGGATTTTCTCTTCAAAACCTGAAACGAATTTTCACATTCAGAGAAACCACTTTATACGCATTTATTCCAATGGCTCACACTTTATATTACGACCTAAGTATTATTGGTTAAAATTCCACCAAAATTAAACAACAATACTAACAATAACACAAGAAAAACTATTAAAATAAAAGTGCTTTTAAGCTGTTTCAAAAAATGACAAAACTCGAATCCCAAAACCGGTTACATTGTTTTAGCGGATACAATACACTGTCCAATATGTCAAAATTGTAACTAATATTCAAGGTGTCGCATTTGATATCAATCGTACAAGTATTTGCAAGTTTTAGGATAAAACAAATATTGCTACCTTGTATTGGCGGTCCGCCTGTGACATCGCAACAGGGAATAATGAACTTGCAAATAGTGTTCAACGGTTAAATAGGTTCGTGTAAATTAGTACGCCTGCGCGCTTCTCTACCTTCTCGGGTGCATACACTACTACTCATAATTTATGTACCTATAATCAGAATTACATACACAGATAAAAAGTACTTACAAAAACGCGCTCAATATCTGCTTCATTTTCATCACTATCATCGTCGTCCTGAAAAAAAATTAAGTTCAAGGCATCTCTCACCTAAAATTGAAAGCAAGTTAAAAAGGGATCGTTAAAATAAATAGAAATTTGCAACGGTTTGTAGATAGCTCAACTATTTCATGTGCATTTTGTATTTATTGTGAATATGGTAAGTACTTGTATTAGATGTAATTTTCTTTATGAATAAATTCAGTTTAATAGAAATGTTTTAAAATAATCCATGTAATTATTGAGGGCGCATTTAAAAACTAGCTGAACTTGGTTGCTTCCACCTTAAGTACTAGTTCGTTGTACTTTTCAGGAGACTAAACGCGCGTGAGACGTGCTTCGGGAAGCTTAGCTATCTGTCCTTTTTGAAAACACTTGGTTTTATGACATAGTCTAGTTATTCTACAAACTAGAATAAGTAATAAAGCCTCGCTAATTTGCAGGAGGAGCGGTGTGCGAAGAAAAACCCACCAATTATAACACATGTGATGAATGAAGTGATACTATTGGCGGATGTTTAACCCTTACCTCATGTGAAGATAGGCAGGTACACCATGTCTCTTCGTGGACATCGTCCTCCGATTCATCGTCATCATTACAATATTGAGCCATATAGTTCTGTAACAAACAGGAAATTAGTTTCTAGATTCTTATTGAGATGTGTCTAAACCTCGAATTCATAAGCTGCGCTAGGCAAATACTAGTTAATGCGGTTTTGCAGGCTGTTCGTTCTCCGTTTATGAATTCAGGAGTAAGTTAAACTGGTATACCTTTAATAAGAAAAGAAAAATACCGAGTGGCAATGCAGTCGCCGCCGCGCCGTATCTATTTTTGACTTGATAGAGCATTAGATATAATTTCAAGGCCTGTATGTTTATTTACTGGTCAAGCACTGATCCGTACTCAAGCATAGATTTTTGTCTGAAAATCCCTACTCAAATCTATGCTTGAGTAACGACTGCTGAAGTAAGTTATTTAAAAAAGTTTATATGTGTGATAAAAACTTACCTTTGTTTTGCAACTGGAAGTTCTTTTGCCTCGGTTATCAAGTCCTAGCAGTCTGTCAGCATTGGAGGTGGAAGCCTCAGCGAACTTGGAGTATGAGCTAGAACTGCCGACGCTGGAGGCGTTGGAGCTGGTCACCGCGTCACACTCATCATCATTGTCCATTTCCTCAGCCTTGTACAACTTTCCTTTGGGATAGTCCTTTTTTTCTTCGATAGTGCTGCTCAATAATTTCTGCATGAAATCTTCTTTCTTCTCTTCCTGTGGCTCGGCGTCCGGAGTTGGATCATCAGGCAGTGGGATCTGGCTCGGGTCATCTATCGTATTCTTTATCACGGAGCTGTCGTCGCCCGCATCCTTGCTACATCCAGGAAGGCTGTAGTCACTGCCCAGCATGTTTAGAGCGGATATCGTCTCCGAGCTAGAAGTCAGGCTGGAACTGGCACTAGAGAGGGTCCGGTCGTATCGGAGCTTTCCATCTATGGTGATCATGCTTTCGCTCGGACAGAGTTTGAGGATTCTGTTCTCTTCCTCGAAATCCTCACGTTCGATATCGTCAATGGGCTGAGCGCTGGTGCCGGCCACGCTTGGCGACAGCCTCTGCTCCATGTCACTGCCTTCGATATTGATGTCGAACTCGATCCGGCTGGTTTCCTCGCACAAACCGCAAGAGTGCGAGCACGACGGTTCCATATTTGGATCCTCCTGCAATTTATTACCATTAAACCTTCGGAAACAATTGAATTATCCAAATACTCACAATATGTACTTTAGAATAATAAACTTACTGGTATTATGGGTTTCTGAGTAACTGCTGCATGGACGTTAATGCTGTAAAAGAAACTTATCAGTTTCATGTCGTTAGTGCAATAATAATAATCACATACATGAATCAAAATTCATTTTTTTTTTGTTGTAAGTGCAGTACATTTAGTATGCTTCACCTTAATAATCTATTACTTTGTTAGATATTAACAGGTATAAAAACATGAAGATACTTTATATGAGGTGTTATTAATTTATAGGCAAACAAAATCGGATCTAGCTTTAAGATTGAATTAGGTATAATATGAGATTGAACGTAATGTGCCTATCCGCATGGATGAATGAAAATCAAAATTAACATCATGTATAAAAACTATTCAATACACTGAAGGACACAACATAAACTAGTTTACAGAAAAGATAGTAAAAAAAGTATTAATTTAATGAACAGAAACCATAACCTAAATTCATGAGAATTATAGTTAGCCAAATTTTAGAAAGAAACCATAATGGGATCTCTTTAACCAATCAACTCCATTAGAAAGTACAATAGGATTATTAAACTCAGACAAGACAATAATTTTCGTGGACACTTAATTTTTGTAAGCAAAATAATTCAAAACCATAATGTTTTGGACCTTTTTTGTTCATAAATAGCACATCTATAAAAAAAATTACAATGTAAATGCTGGCATAAGATGTGAATGATTTAAGAGTCATGTATCTAGGATGCAGTGTTAAAATGCATAGAGAGTGGTCTGACATGAATATTGTGAACCACGCAAAGAAATAAATAAATGTATTTACAAGAAAAAAATGTCAGAGAGCATTGACATATTTAAAAGTAGGTAGTTAATATTCTACAAATGGTATTGTTGATAGCGGCATGGCAACTACTGGAAATATGATAACTCTTTAAACAGCACATATACAACCCACCTGGCATCTGATCCCTTGGCAGATGTGTCTACGCACAACAACAAAGTATCCGAATTAGACATTCTTTTATTGGTTAATTGGTACTTTCCCTTATGTACGTTCAAAGAAGCATTTTTCACAGATCCTTGGCAATTTAGTATAAGCTTGTTATCCGTCTTCATTGTACCTAGTTACCTACTGTATCACTTTGTAGCAGTTTCTAAACATTGTAAGATTTCATGATTATTTTGGTAACGTTGCAATAATTATAATTTAAACGTATATTAACATAGTTCACATTATATTAAAATTTGTGTAGTTCATTATTTTTTTTAGATTTTGTCAAACTCAAGTTTATGTGTGTTATCCTGTAAGAAGAGTTAATATTAGCATATCTTATTGTTTACTAATTATTTTCATAAACTTTGGTACCTAAGTAGTCTACCACATAGCACACAGTATGAATTTTATTATTTTCAATTGTATTGTACTCACAACTAAACTTTTTTTCTTTAGATTGAATCCCTACTAATATTATAAATGTGAATATAACTTTGTTCGTTACGCTTTCACGCTTAAACTACATAACCGATCATCATGAAACTTTGTACACATATTCTTGGAGGTATTAGAAGTAACATTGGTTACTTTTTAACCCGGAAAATTAACGGGATTAAATGGGACGCGAACGAAGTCGCGGGCGGAAGCTAGTGGTGTTATAATTTTGTGAAACTTCTCTAAGGACTAGTAACAATGTGACCTATTAAATGCATAAATCTTCAGCATAGCAAGCAATTAGTCTTGAACAGAGAATATTTATTATAATAAGTACACTCGAGAGCAATGATTCCGGGTCACTTAAAGAATGTTAAAAATCTCGGAAACTAAAAATGATAGGTTAATGCAATAAATTGTATTTAATAGACAATGTAATACTCCTTAAATGAAAGTAAAAAAATATGAGTCACCATACATTTTATTAACACAAAATTACATAAAGAAAAAAACTGCTGATCTCTCCTTAAAACAAAAATAGGAAACATGAAATTTTTGAACTTTATTACGATTTGACTTGAATTTTAATACTTCGTATTGCCTCCTCGTGCTTCCATTACTGCGTTTACGCGGTTTGGCATGCTGTACACCAAGTTCCTTATACGATTTTGGGGAATATTCTCCCATTCCTCTGTGAGAGCAATTTTGAGCTCACGAAGCGTGATTGGGGGAGGGTTTCGTTGTTTTACGCATCTGCCTAGCTCGTCCCAAGCATGCTCGATCGGGTTGATATCCGGGCTGCGCGCTGGCCACTCCATACGAGTAATGTTCATCTCTTGAAGGTAGTCATTCACAATCCTACCTGTATGAGGTCGGGCATTGTCATGCATAAATATAGCATCCTCACCTAAATTGACCATAAATGGACCAACATGATCATTGAGGATTTCTTCCACATATCTTACGCTAGTTAAAGAGCCGTTTTCTATGATCACCAGCTCTGTGCGACTTTCAGAAGAAATTCCGGCCCACACAAGTACAGACCCACCACCGTAGGCTACTTTTTCTTCGATGCATGCTTGCTTGAATCTTTCCCCTGGTCTTCGATACACTCTGTGTCTTCCATCGTGCTTGTAGAGCATAAATTTTGATTCGTCGGAGAACATAACTTTTGACCAATCTTCAATACTCCAATTTACGTGGCTCTGGGCATATCTTAGTCTTGAAATACGATGCCCACGCTCCAGTTTAGGGCCGTTTGCAGGTCTAAGGGGTTTTAAGTTAGATTCAGCAAGCCGACGTCTTACTGTCCATGCACTTGGGTTACTTCCTCCGAGGCGTCGAAACTGATTTGTGAGTTCAGTTCCTGTGAGAAAGCGATTTCGAAGCATGGTGTTCACCAAGTATCGGTCTTCTCGTGCTGTGGTACACCTGGTTCTGCCCGTTCCTGGTCTGCGTAGGTTAGAACCAGTTTCTTCGTAACGTCGGAGAACTCTTTGTACTGTTGACAGCGACACACCGACAGTCCTGGCTGTATCGCGCTGACTCCGGCCGGTTTCCAGCATTGTAAGTATTCTGGTGCATTCTTCAGGCGTAAGCGACATAATTTCAGCTTGAATAATGAATATAGAGCACTATCAACATGGTTTATATACCCACATAAATGACAGATTACAAACAAAAGCAAAACCAAATGCTGTAATTTCGTAGTTCCATCTTCGAAAGTGGCCCTTTTTCAAATTTGATTTTTTTAAGATATAACTTTACAATAACTAAGAAGTTTTAATACCTTCATTTAAGGAGTATTACATTGTCTATTAAATACAATTTATTGCATTAACCTATCATTTTTAGTTTCCGAGATTTTTAACATTCTTTAAGTGACCCGGAATCATTGCTCTCGCGTGTATCTATGCAAGTTTATTGTTGTACTTGCATAGTGTTTTAAAATAAGGTGTTCAAACTTTTAGAATAATATTTTGAGTAAATGTCTTCTGCTATCAGAAATGCAGATAATCATACATGAAGGGATCGGATAGGAGGCATGGACTGGATATTCCACTTAGAGCAGGTAGCTTGTGTAACTTTTAGCACCCACACAATGTGACTTTGTGAAATGCTCAACTGCTTAATGATACTGGCAGCCTGATGATTATGTATTTCAGCATCAGTTTGAAGACAACAGATAAAATGATACCATTAAAAACCAGCGGTTATATGTATAATTGATTTTTCAACCGAATTATTTATTGAAAGTGACGGCTTAGATGTTTGCAATGAAATATGTGATTGTGGTGGTGTTCTGTTCATGACAGCATAGTACACCTATTAAAATTCATAATAATTTTAGATTTAATTATAGGTACTATGATTGCTGGTGGATTTTATAACCTAAAGTAGGTACTGCACAAACCTTAGTTTAACTACTTAGGTAGCTAACCATGTTTATAAACCTAAACAAGATAATGGTAGGTATATGTAATAAAAGTGACAGCTTTTGAAAGACTTACCTACCTACAACAAGACAAGGCCACACAGAAGAACAGACAAAATAAGTCCACTTCAACACACACACAAATTGACCTCCAATGTCACAAGCAAGGCCTTTTCAATCAAATGTTTATAATCAGGAGGTCCATTACCAAGGGTTAGAAGTCCTGAACACCAAATAAGAACAGATAGAAATACACGAACGAGCCAATTACGATCGATAGGTACGAATACGTAGGTGCATATTTGACTCGCGTATTTTTCACCAAGATAGGTACATCGTAAGATGAAGTCGTAGGTATATCACATGTGCTCCAACAAAAACCCCTCAGAACTAGAACCGTGAGAACCTTTTTTTTCACAAAGGACAGCAGGATCCACATGCATCCGTCCGTCCCAACCAAAAAAAACCATAGACGATTAGTCCACGACTTATGGCGAAATTATCTCACCTTTGTAATTTACAACGCGAGCAAGTTATATTCTTGATCTCGAACGACTCAGATGAGATATTTGGAGGAAGGCGTTCAGCTTTTTGGTGTTTTAGAAGGCGTGAAAACATAAAAAAGGGATGAGAGACCAATTACCTACGTGCCCCACGTCGCGTAGTTTATAAACCAACTAACCTGTTATTTTTATGCACTAACTCACTGGTTATTATTTAACATTCGCTAAACTTTATTTCTTACTTAGATAGACACATCACAATGTAGGTAGGTACCTACCTACTAGTTTAGTTTTTAGTTTTGTAAAAATTCGTGCAATGTGCTTTGATATTTGATTTGATGTCTTGAAGATTTTTTTATGACAATCGTACGAGACGGGAGACATTTCAAGCGTCACGTCATGGTACCCTACTGACAACCCACAGACATAAAAGCATTTATGACAACCCGAGAACGGTCAATTGACGGGGAATATTATCTATGTAATGAACCATTCATAGGGTGGTTGGTACCTACCTACTGGTACTGTTACACATGCTAAAAAGCGTGCTAATTAGCATGCTTACTATGAGTAGCATGTTATACTTAGAGTTCTTTTCATCCAAGAAGTCCCGCAGACGCGGCGCTGTAGTCGACCTTATGTATTATTTCTCGGGCAGCACTTTTAACAACTTTAGGCATTGAAAACAAGACTTAGATCACAGAAACCAAATAAAAACGCACTAGCATCCGAACACATTAACAGCACCTGACAACTAATTTAAAATTTAGTTTTAAAGTTTAGTTCCGGAAATTTCCGCGGGACTCCTTGGATGAAAAGGACTCTAGCATGCTAATTATTAGCAAGATTTCGATACACATGCTAAATGAGCACTTGCTCACTAAAAGTATGCTTTATTAGCATGTGTAACAATACCTTACCTTTCTTATTTTTTTTATATGTAATTCCTTACCTCTGATGTTATTCCTTAGTCCATTCCAATCCTCTCCATAACTCCATTTCGTTTATGACACTAGAGTAAACAGATACTGACAGAACTATGCTATGGAACCATATGGAACTATGAAGAAGCCATGAAATGACAGACACAGGCAATAAATAAAAAAAGAGCAAGAATAAATAATAAACATATTGCTCCAAGGCGTTGTAGATGACAAAGCATAGCAAACTCAATACGGGGAACGATAAAGCTTCGCACCAAGAACTCATATCTATGCATACCTACCTTTTCACAGTTAGACCTACCTACATAAAATAGTACAGATAAATAGATGTAGGTAAGTAAGTTTCGGTTGGGTCAGAATAGGGATGTGAGATTAATGGAAAAGAATCGATTAAATAAAAATCGATTTTTCTTTATTCAAAATTAATCGATTTTTGCGAAAATAAGTATTTTTGGTATTATTTAAAAGTACATGATTTTCTTATTCCAATAATAAACAAGAGATTCATATTAACAATTTATCAGATTAAAAATCAAATAAAATTATAGGTACGAATAAAAAAATAACCAATTCAAAACTAGAAATCAAAGGCAATGTTCCTATAGAATTTCAAGGTAAGGAATTAGGAAACCAAATACACAAATGTCCAGTCCTATTTTGCAAGATTTTTTCATCCATCGCTTACCTATAAACAAAGTGTTTCTCAAAATGGATTTAAACATGTATAATGCTTGTTACATTATTTTATTTACTCTTTCTCTTATTTTACAACTAGGGTAACAAAAAAACTCTTCTAGTTCTAAAAATAAAGCTTAGACCGCACTAGGGCGGAACTGCACTTCAGCGGAGCGTCGCGGCATATAGCTTCTATATTCTTTCCAAGGTAAAAGAATATAGAAGCTAACTGACAAGCCGAAAAGTTCTCCGGCGGAGGGCGTTAGTGTCGCGCGCATGCGCCGCGTTCCGAGCACGACTCGTGAATATTAGGCCCGCGTTACACATGTAATTTATATAATCGATTTATTAAAAATCGATTAATATTAAAATAAAGATCGACAGCAAAAAATCGATTACTTTTAAGAAAATAATAATCGATTGAAATAAAAATCGATTATTTTTTAACATCCCTCCCTAGTTCAGAAAAGTTTTAGATAATGGTAGCGTTACACAGAAAAAAATACTCTTTGCCTATAATGTGAGTTTGACATTGACATAGATCATTCAAATCAATTCAAATTACCTAAGTGTTTACAATAAGTATACCTACTTACCAAATCAAAATCAAAAAAGTGTGCATCAATATAAAATTCATACAAATTACCTACTGTATGTAACATAACCTACCTATTCGTAAATATAAACTAAACCTCTAAAAATAGCTACCTAGATAGGGCAATTATTTCTTTAAAATTTTGTTTAGACGTGATTTATCAGATACCTACCTACCTACCTACCTACTTTGACATGGCCATGGCTGATAAGGATCTCATAGCGAAACTGGCTAACATGTAAGTACCCTACCTACCTAAGTACCTAACTATCTCATGGTGATCTGAGGTAGGTACCTACCTACCTACGGGAGGTAGGTATAGCAAAAAATTACATATAGGTACATAATAAGGTACTACGTACTAAAGTAGGTATGTACCTACTATACTAGACTAGGGCATGCAGCACCGGTACCTACCATTTTCAGTACCTACCGGTAATTTTCGGCCGGTACCGGTAATCAGGTAGGTATCGGGTACTGGTAGGTACTAGGTACCTACCTACTTTCGATAGGTCATATCCTACTGACTAATTTTCATAAAAAAATGGACTAGGAATGGAGATTGAAATAAAATAATGAATAGAACTCTTAAAAATTGAGGCAAGTAGGTACTTTTATATTATATACTACTTAAAGACAAAAAAAATATTGTACCTACGTACTCCATTATTCTGAGTTGTACCTACACACTTAAGGTTGAACAAGTCGCACACCTTTCCATACAAACGTGGAAGGCTAACCACTCCACTGTTTGACGTTGACCAACCAAAACTAAGGATTACATCAATTTATCTCGTCATAATCTATGTCTGTATACAGCCCAAACCGTAAAAAAAGTATTCATTTAAAAAATTCAAGCTAAAAATACTTTCCATACGAAAGTTTAGAAGCTTGTATTTTTTAAATGAATACGTTTTTTACGGTTTGGCTGTATACAGACATAGATTATGACGAGATAAATTGATGTAATCCTTAGTTTTGGTTGGTCAACGTCAAACAGTGGAGTGGTTACCCTTCCACGTTTGTATGGAAAGGTGTGCGACTTGTTCAACCTTAAGAGAAATTACGTACCTACCTAAGTACCTACCTACTTTTTACATAAAACAGAAAGTACCTACAATGGGCAGCCGTATCGCTAAAAGCGATATCGAGGCTATTACTTATGTAGAGTTTGAAGTCGAACACAAAGGTTGGCGCCGATGTACCTATCTCTTGGCACGGCATTAGAATCCAAGACCTCATGCTGATACTCTGCAGAACCGTCCCACTGGTGGCAAAGCGCTCGATGCAAGACAGGACTTGTGTTTCATATTTTAGAAGCTGTCTCGGTGTGATGTACCATCTGACCTTGGAAAGTATCCCAGGTTTTTCGTAGTAGGTATTTTCCTTCACCTTATAGAAGAGTTAGGTTTATTAAAAGTTGTGTTTTCCTAGACCACTGGCACGTCCCGGGTTCGACGCCCTAGGGATGTCAGCACCGGTGCTGGTCCAGATGAACCCTGACGGCAAGTGGGAGAACTGCGCACCTGGATCTCTGGACGAGGCGCGCCTGAAGGCGGTGGTAGCCCACCTGGTCAGCTCCAACGCGGTGGCTGCAGCGCAAAGCTACTGTTGCCAATGCGCTTCTGATAGCCAGGTACTTTTGATGAGCTTTTGAAACAGACAATCAGCCGAAATTGTACCTATAGGTAGGTAGAGCGTGTTTCGCCCTCTGGCGCCTCTCTGCAACATTGGATGCAGAGGTGGTGAGAAACTTCTATTTTGCTGCAATTCATTCTCACTTACAGTATGGGATAGAATTGTGGGGGCGCGCTGCCGATTGGGAGCGCGCCTTCAGGCTTCAAAAGAGGGCGGTGCGCGCCATTGTACGAGTCTCTCAAGAGACATCTGCAAGGCCTTATTTCGCAGCCCTGAAAATAATGACAGTCCCCGCTCTCGTGATCTATCAGGCCGCGATCTATGCCCGAAACCACCTGGAAGAGTACACTAGGTGTGGAGATGGTTATAGGTACCCTCTCAGGCACACTGAACGATTGCGAGCAGTCCCAAGACGGCTCGCTAAGACAGAGAAGCTAGTGTACATGATGGGGCCTTCGGTATGCAACCGCCTACCGCTCAACGTCACTGACGCACCATCGACGCAATCCTTTAAGTATAAACTGAAAAATTGGCTTATCAGTCAGTCGTTTTATGACTTTGACGAATTTATGGCCCTTAATCTTTGTTGATAGGTAAATTAAGTAGTATTACCTATTTTAGTTTTAATTAATTTTTATTTGTCATTTTTACTTACCTACTTTATGAGTATGTAACTGTAATCTACATTGACTTAAATTGACATGTAATACCGTATTATGAATAAATGAACTATGAACTATGTAGGTACCTAAGCAATAAGTAAATATGGATATTTATTGTGTATCTATCTTGTTATTTTCCCGACGATTTCCCGACGCTGCAATATCCGTGGTCGCGAGCCCATATCATACTCGTACCTACCTTACATATTAACTACTTCCCCCCGCGATTTCGTTCTCGTCCCGTTGGGTACCGTTGATTTTCCGGGATAAAAAGTAGCCTATGTCACGGACAATATATATTCCAAGTTTACTCCAAATTGGATCAGTAGTTTTTGCGTGAAAGAGTAACAAACATCCATACATACATCCATACATCCTTAATAGTGGGATGTATCTAAGAGGAAGGTCGTAAGTTTTAACCCTACTCTTTAAAAAAATATACTATTATCTTAGTCATGGTCTTAGGTGATGCTATGCTTCACCGTGGGTACACACAAGATACACACGTAGTCATTACTGGAACGAATTGAATTTGGTATGAAAAATGTTTTAAGTAGGAATAAGTACTTACTTTCAAGCTAGGCTTTATACTCAGGCTCAGGATTTTTTTTCAAATGTATTCTTTTCTAATTTCAAAATAGCTCAGTTCAAAAGTTTCAAAAGTTGCAAAATAGGTAGCTAAGGGGATTTTCGGACAAAAGTTCCAGAAATCCCCTACGCAGGGGATTTAGTCAGGGGATTTCTGGAATGAGCCCAAAATAGCTCGTGTACCGTGTAATATAGTCTACGCAAATGCATCTGCGATGCCTACGACGTAGCCTTGCGTAGCACAGCCACAGCACATTATTCGCTGTTTTTCCATTTCTAACCTTTTACTTAGTAGCTTCACGCTTCGGTTATTTGTACTTTGTATCTTACTAACTACTATTTCTTTCAGTTGTAGAATGATAAGAAAAAGTCCCACTAGTTTCGCAAGAAAAGTACACCTCATATTGTTACCTATAATTATTATCTACTTATTTAGACACCCTGGCTCTGTGGCATTTTATTGGGAGTACTTTTGATTGAAGTACCTATAGCCCACCCATTACTTTACAGAAGGAAGGAGGTAAATCCAACTATGTACCAGTGATAATGATGCCGATCTACGCCGCAGACCAGTGCCCCTTCGACATGGAGTGTGAGATACAAAAACTAAAAGACGCAGAGTCAAAACCTACCAAAAAAGCGACTGCTCCAGGCCAGGCCAAGGAGGAAGACAAGGAGAAAAACAAAAAGAAACCTAAGAAACGAGGATTCGTTATGCAGAGATTGACAAATTTTGATTTACTTTCACAGTGGTGAGTGGAATTAAAAAATATGTTGAATTTCACTACAAGCTATTATTTTAACTGAACGGCTAAGGGCCGGTTTTTGATCCCTATAGTTAACTCAACTAATGGTTAAATTTGTATCAACGAATTGTCAAACTTGGACCAAATTTAACCATTAGTTGAGTTAACTAGGGATAAAAAACCGGCCCTAAGGCAGTAGTCCCACCGCCGGCGAGTAAACGACTTATGCCTTGATCACACGTACCGAGCAAACCGGCGAGACAGTGCTCTCGGTCGATTACTCGGTACGTATAAACATAGCGCCGAGTGCACGGCCGAGCGCTCGGCCGAACGAAGTGGCGAGACAATAGCTCGGCTGCCGTTCTACTTACTAGACCGAGTTACTACCCTCCCGCTTCCCCGCACGGTCTCGCTCACTCACTCGGCACGTTTGAACGTGCACTGTCTCGCCGCTCGCTTTCTAATTATCTTTTTACGATCCATCGTGTCCGAATTGTAGTCTCAATAGAACTGAACTGACTGTGCTGATTTCAAAACGTGTGTGAACAGCTACTCGCTTACTACACTGTCTCGGCCGAAAAACATTTTACTGTCTCGCCGGTTTGCTCGGTACGTGTGATCAAGGCAAGTAGTCGGATTTGGCTGGGGTTTTAAAAAACGTATACATATATATATACATATTTGTATATATTTGACAGGCGTCATGGCTCAGTCGGTAGTAGCTCTGCCTTCCGTGCTGTGGGTCGTGGGTTCGATCCCCACCGAGAACAAACATTTGTGTGTCGTAAACATAGATGTTTGTTCTGTGTCTGGGTGTTTCTATGTATTATAAGTATGTATTTAAAAAAAAAAATGTATGTATGTATTCTATCAGCCATCTTGTTTCCATCGTACAAGCTTTGCTTAGTTTGGGACTAGAAGGCGTTGTGTTAAGTGTACAAAAAAAAAAAATATATATATATATATATACGTTTTTAAACCCCATAGCCAAATCCGAGTACCTCCTAGGTACTTAGCGACTTCGTGCGCGTTCCTTTTGTTCTTGTTTATTTTCCGGCATAAAAAGTAGTCCAAGTTACAAACTTTATATAGGTATTTCAAGTTTTACCCTAATCGGACCCGTAGCGTGATTGAAAGTTGAAACACAAACATCTAAACATCTAAACTTTGGCATTTATAATATTAGTCGTTACAGCCCCGACTCTGTTCTTAACTAACTTCTTTTTACCCGTTTACAGCGAAGCAAAAAATACGGTAGGTATATGATTTTGACCGGTATGTTATGTTTATCTAAACTCTAAAGACGCAGTTATATTATTGTGTCGGGGCGTGTCGTGAGTCGCCATAGGTAAGTAACTCGTATCCATACTTTTAGTAAACGGTTCCCTCAAAACCTACTTACCTATCAGAATTTGACTTATGACATATTGCGCCCTCTAGAGCAGTAGATCAGCATACGGGCCTTAGTGAACTCTAGACTAGACTCTAGATAAAGGACACTAAGGCCCATATGCTAATCAGGACTCGTTTTTTGTATGAAAACCATGAACTAAAAACCAAACTATATTTTTTTATCATGCCGTGTTGGATATCAAAAAAGGCTTAACAAGCACATTTTAAAATTTATTTAATTGTAAGTTAGCTATTGCTCGCGACTTTCCTTGCAATAATCCCCCAAAATAATTTAAAATAGTTTAAATCATCGGAATGAGCTGCTGAGCTGCAAGGTACAACATTGTTTGGTAACCTTCAAGTTATGTAGTTTAAAATACATAATGATAAAATGTGTTTTTCACAGTAGGTAGCAGGTTCCTTTTTTTATCTAATGGTGGTTATTTCTGACAAAACTCGGCTGGCAACACTGGACTATTGGCTCAACTTAGTACGCACCCGGCATTGCGCTTAGCAACACGATTGAAAGCTGGCTCTACGCTTGGAATCTTTGTAAACCACCTATAACATTGTGTTATATAGTGAAGTGATTGTAGTCCAAATATGAGTGAAGCGGGACCGTCTAAGCCCAAAAAGCAAAAAACCACACTTAGCGTATCTGCGCATAATATGAAATTTGCCCCTGGGTGTGTTTGTTGTGATGAAGACAGTGTGGAAAAATTGGAAACGCCATCAGATGGTGAAGAGGAAACTAAGCAGCCACCATTTTCGGATGAGATAAGTTTATCCAAACTGTTATTCCTTCAATTTGAGGTAGCTGAAGAGTTACAAGAGCTAAAAACGGAACCACTACTGGAAGAACTACCGTTAGGGGTTACTAACTTTGGGATTCATAAAATCGATTTTGTTAAAGAAAATGAGTTTGTCGGGTATCCAGACCCCACACCAATTCGTTACTTCTACTACTTTTTGAAGATAATTTTCTCACAATGATTTGCCAGAGAACAAAATGCCCAGGCTACAAAATTTTTCTCTAACAGGGAAGTAACGCAACGTTTGAGAATTTATTGTTGGAAAACGCTGGAGATTCCTGAATTGAAAGTATTCTTGGGCTTACATCACATGGGTACCTTGTATTTTACCCGCATACAGGAGTATTGGGATACCGAACGATTGTTTTATATGACTATTTTTAGTCAATAAATGAGTAGTGACAGATTTCGAACAATAATGAAATGTCTTCACTTCGGCTCGGCGACGCAAACCGCTAACCCATTGGATAAAGCATGCGGTGTCATTGATTATTTCAATAACAAAATGAACAGCTGCTATTATCCGGGCATAGTGTTGTGTATAGACGAGGGTTTGGCGCTGTGCAAGGGCCGTCTGCATTTTGGCCATGACATAAAAATCAAACGACTTGAACACAAAACCAAGATATACATGCTGACTGAACCTAATGGGTTTATTTTAAAGTTCTATGTGCAGGTAGAGAACCAAGAACCCGACGTGGCAGGAATAAGGCATGCAGATAATTTAATGAATAAGGATGAAGCTAATGGAAGATAAACTTATGAACGGTCATGCCCTATACATGTATGAATACTCAGTAGCTTTCGGTTAGCAAAACTTCTTCTGAAGAACAAAACCTATTGCTCTGAAATCTTACAAAGCAACCTTGCAGGTACTCCAAGAGAAGTGGATAAGCAGGTATTGGTAAAAATGAAAATATATCACAGTACCAGGGAGGTGTGCATGTTGGGAAATGGCACGGAGAATACTCGGAATGTCCGGTGATATACTTAAGCACAGAGTATAAAGACAAACGAGTTCTTACTAGCAATTCTTACCTTCCAAATGCTGTTTCTAAATTCGTACAAATTGTTTATTAGATATTCGAGCCAACCGAATATAAAATTATATGATTACCGCATAACTGTAATACATACCTAACTAGTTGTACGCACATGTTGTTACGTTTCAACCAAGCTCAAAACTGTTAGTACTTTTAGTATTTAGTTTTTAATTTTTTCTAATTTTGTTTCTGGTTGTAATGTGTGATAAATAAATAAATAAATAAATTACCTGCTGCCGCCAAAAATAAAAACGAGTACTCATAAAATCACGTAAATTAACGTGTTGCATATTATAACTGAAATAACTGAAAAAAATGACACAGGGCATGTTAAACGTAAAATGTGCCGAATGTGCCTTAAAATGTGACGTAATGGACGCAAGGACCAGTCGCAAAGATGAGCCGTTGTTTTAACCCTCCAGTGTGGTGCATGACTACTAACAGCATCACAGACTACATTATAATCGTCATCGATGGACAGAAGCCCTGGGAGCGAGTGGTTGATTATCTGGCGCGGGTGATTGTTCTGTTTTATAGTCGCAGGATGTCGGTCCAGCGCGACGGACTCTTTATGTACCGAGTATTCCTTGGAGGCTTGCGTGAGGATATTCAAGAACGAATTATGTGCATGGGCCCCAGAGTGCCTCTCTTCCGTGCTGTGCGCCGTGCGATTCATCACGAACGTATTTTAAGCGTTAAGCTCCCCGAAAATACTATCGAAGACTACGAAGATGACGATGCTTTTATGTATGCAGCTTTCGAGAAGGAAGAGAGGGGCGCAACCGATACTCTGGACGAAGATGACGAACTCGCACGTGGTACTTTATTTGGTAAGAGCGTGGTAGCATTGATGGGCTCTGTTAGAAATGTTGAACAGAGCGTGGTCAAGCTAGATTGCGCTGGTGTTGGCGCATGTGTACCCTACCTGCGGTTAGAGGCTGCTTACTGAGCTCCGTGAATAATTCGTAGAAATAATTAGAAATGGCATCTAAATCAGTCGAGTCTGCTATCCGCGAGCTTACCAAGACAGTGGCTTCAATGCAGGATAAAATTACTGCACTGGAAAAGGTTGTGTTGGATCAAAATACGCTAATAAAGAAATTAGTAAGTGTCAACGAAGATTCGAGTGCATCTATTATACCGTCGCAATTGGAGCTAGATGAGGGTAAGATCGCAACCCAACCGGTCCCACGACCAATGCGAGAAGCTCGTCTTCGTGCGGCGTCGGCGCGCTCCGTTGCGGCTCGGAAGAACAAGGATGTGGACAACGTATCGCCGGCCTTTTCTACCGTTCGAGCGGGAGCGGCCGGACCTTCTACTACGTCACCAAGCCTGAGCGCCCCACCTACTCCGGTTGCGCCGACGACGACGTTGAAGTTTACACCGCAACCCGTAAACTCCGCTCCGAAGACTAGTCTACATATTGAAATGCCTAGCACCAATGACGGAGGGGAATGGACAGAAGTTACGCAGCGCAGACCTCGCCGTGCACCTACTAATGTAACTCGCGGGACTGCCGCCCCAGGTTCAACTGTATGTGGTTTATCAGCTTCGGAACGAAAATCGTACTTACATCTATACTTCGTGCAAGTAGGAACAACAATTGAACAGGTGACTGCGCATCTACGAAATATTTGTCCCAATGATAACTGCGCAGCGGAGGCGCTGACACCGCGCGGTGATTACGCATCGTTCAAGTTAACCGTACCAAGCAAAAATATTGGAGAATATTTAAAGCCTGAGCACTGGTCCGAAGATGTTCATATTAAACCATGGCGAAGTGGATTTCGCAACCCGCAGCGCCAAGCGGAACAACTCTAGTTCGCGAAATAAGTCATACTCACTGCTTTATCAAAATGTTCGAGGACTCCGTACTAAATTAGACATTTGCAAAAAGGCTATACTAGCGGAATCAGCTGACTTATACGTGTTTACGGAAACTTTTTTAATAAGTAGTGTACATGACGCGGAAGTGTTCCCTCCAGGGTACACAGTGTTACGCCGGGACCGTGCTGGTGATGCCGGATGGGGCGGTGTGCTTCTTGCGGCTCGAGATCAACTTAACATGCGGCAGGTAGTAGATATCGACGGCTGCTTGAATGATATTGAGGTATTAATGGGTATTGTAACACTTAAATACAAACGTATGGTTCTTTGCGTTGTGTATATTCCCCCGAATTCGAAAGACGATAAATATATAGACACCTTCTGTGTTATTGAAAACCTAGTATCTAAATACCATAAATTAGATGTATTAATTGTAGGTGATTTCAATTTAAATTCCTGTAGTCAAAATGTTAAATTAGAATATGAAGGTTTGTTATCTTATTGTAAATTAAAGCAGCATAATATAATTTGTAATGATTTCGGCAGTATTTTAGATCTGGTGCTGAGCAATTGGGGTGATAAGTGGATTGAGGTGTCGGGAGACGTGGAGCCCTTGGTCCCCGCTGACGCGTACCACCCGCCGCTAGCGGTGAGCGTCCACTGCCCGCGCTTTAAGCGGCATCGTGACTATGTGATGCGCGCCCAGCCCTCGCAACCGCAACCATTTGTTCGCACGGCTGTCCAGGCCCAACCATATAATTTTCGCAAAGCTGATTTCCAATCGTTATATGCAGAACTTTCGTCAATTACATGGGATGACGTAATTTTATCAAACAACGTTAACCAAGCTGTCACATTATTCTATAGTAAGTTATATTCGTGTTTTAGTGCTCACGTTCCTACTAAAAATAGTAGTAACAATAGCAGTTCTAAGTACCAATACCCCACGTGGTTTACGCCTGAGATAATAAAAGTATTAAAAAATAAGCATTATCACTTAAAAAAATACAAGCAACAAAAATTAGACTTCAATACAGCAATGTTTAAATATTATAGACAACAAGCCAAACAACTAATTGACTTGGCCTACAATAATTACATCCGACAAACAGAGACGAGTATAAAAAAAGACCCAAAGAACTTTTGGAACTTTGTTAAAGGTCAGCGAGATTCTAAGTCTAGTTGCACTGAATTTGAATTTGAGGGACAAACTGTGGCAGGCCTCGATGCAGCTAATGCGTTTGCTACGTATTTTAGTTCAGTCTTTCTGTCGCAAGACCCTATCCTACCCCCAGCTGACACTGAGAGTGAGGCAGCTGACTTGCTTTGTTCCTCACGAATCGCGTTAGACTATATTAGTTCAGAAGACCTATCACTAGCTATCCGCCGCCTTAAGGTTCATTCGTCCACCGGACCCGATGGGGTTCCGTCGTTTATTCTTAGAGACTGCGGCGCCATTTTCGAGGAACCACTTCTTTTTATTTACAACTTAGCATTATCATCAGCTACATATCCTGATTCTTGGAAAGTTTCTCGTGTCACTCCGATACCCAAGAGTGGTTCTAAGTCAAAGGTAGAAAACTATAGGCCAATAGCGGTTCTGTCGGCATTCGGTAAGGTTTTTGAGTCCATTCTCAATCGCTACATCACCAGACAGGTCCAGACCCAGCTAGCTGAGTGTCAGCACGGCTTCAGAAGTGGCAAGTCTACGACCACTAACCACATAAACTTTGTCGACTACGCAGGGAAGGAGTTGGAGCGAAATAAGCAAGTAGACGCGGCTTATTTCGACTTCAAAAAAGCTTTTGACCGCGTCCAAAATGATGTGCTTTTAAATAAAATATCTGCCATAGGTTTCGCGCCTAAGTTCCTACAGCTGTTTGCCAACTACTTTACTGACCGCGTGCAGTATGTTCAACTATCGGGGTACCATTCTTACCCATATAAGACCTGTTCTGGTGTTAGTCAGGGTAGCACGCTGGGGCCCACACAGTTTCTCATCATGATAAATGACCTGCCGAAGGTCGTCAGAACAGCTAAATGCCTCATGTTTGCTGATGACTTGAAACTTTTCTTGGGTGTGGGTGACATGAGTGACTGCGAAGCGCTACAGAGGGATATCGATAACGTGGTGCACTGGGCTGAACGAAATAAGCTGGAGTTTAATAGTTCTAAGTGCAAAACTATCTCCTTCACACGGTCACACACACCGCTCCAGCACAACTATCACATATCTGGTGTTCCTCTTGAGCGAGTCCGGGAAATTAAAGATTTGGGATTGACCTTAGATGTAGCGTTAACCTTTAATCCGCATATCTTGAACGTGTGTAGCGGAGCTATCAAATCCCTGGGATTTGTTATGCGACAGACATATAGGTTTCGGGATAGAAATGCTATCCTCTCTCTTTACTACGCATTCGTGAGAAGTAAATTAGAGTACAGTTCAATCGTATGGGACCCGCATGAACAAAAATATAACATCATGCTAGAGCGAGTCCAGCGGAAATTTGCTCGATACCTATATAAAAAAATGCATGGATACTATCCGTATTTATATCCGTCTCTGTTTGTCATCGGAATGGTGGGTATCAATACCTTGGAATTGAGGCGCAAGTGTGCATTGCTAATGCATTATTACCTGCTGCTCAACCATAAGATTGATAACCCTACCGCTCTAGCTCGCTGCTGCTTGTACGTCCCAGACAGGCGGTTGCGGCTGCGCGCGCCTCCCCTATTCGCGGCCCCGTCCGTGCGAACGCAAACTGCCCAGTATGCTCCTACGGCTCAGGCCCTTAATCTGCTTGGCGCCTTTCTTGCTCAATCACCAGAGGTTGACTTATTCTATTCAAAATTTAACGAATTTCTAAGATTATGCGTCAATTTTATAAGTAAGTAGGATCTAAGGTAATGTGATATTATTATGTGTATTTAAATGGCTTACTGCGCGCGTTGGTGAAAACTGTAAGTGCAGTAAGCAGCTGAATTCAATAAATAAAATAAATAAAAAATAATAAAAAATAAAATGTGAATTAGCAGACGGTGGCGCGAGCATGAACGATGGCGACGGTGTGTGCGACGGCGCAGGCGAGAGCGATGTCGATGGTGTGGGGGATGGAATGGGTGAAGGCAATGACGGAGGTGTTAACGATGATGAAGCCGGTCGTGAAGATGTAGCCGTAGGTGGTGCCCCTGCCGATGGCCCCAGCGGCGACTTCAGAGTTGATCGTCCGGAAATACCTTACATAATACAGAATGGTCAGAAATTTTTCAGCAAACCAAACGAGGCTGTCAACAGATTATTCCGTGCACAATTCATTCTGATCCTGTACCATTGAAGAACCTATGCTCTGGATATGTTTTTGAAAATTTTACAACTTCCTGTCTTGATATACGGTTTTTGTTTTAAGATCTAAAGACATCGTGTATTTATGTATACTTCTACACTTTTCTACGAAATCGGTTAAATTGTGAATTGAGCGATGTAGTCGAAAAAAGCTGAGAAAAGAATGCAAGTAACCAAGAAGGTCCTGTTCAACAATAACATTTTATAAGTAGCATCGATCTTTATTTAATACCTACCTGTAGAAAGTCTTAATTTAGCTACTGTCTTTGTTTTTTTATCTCTTGATAATAATAATTACCACACATATAATTGGATGTGAATGTTATAATTATAACCATGTTGTTGCTGTGTCAACATAATAATATAGTAGATTATGTAATTTTGTAATAATATAGTAGATGAAGGTAATCCCCACTAGAAGATTTTGTGTAACCATATTGTGTCTTCTCATACCTTTGATGTTACCTACCTATATGATGTAGTTTGTCAAAATTATTTTGTATTTTATTGTTTATAAATCATTGTTAAAGTTTTCTTTTTCAACAAAGCCAATGGAAAAAAAGGGTAAAAAACTTTCCTGTGTTCTACGTTAGATGTTGACTGGTCAACATCTAACGTGGAACACAGGATATATTCGTTGTATAACATACTTATCGGATAAGTAGTTTCGGCATACCTACCTACTTGACCAATTTTTGATTCGTCTTTGGCAAACTCTAGGTTTTGTTGTTAATAATGTACTGTTTTTAATGATGTACGTAATTAGTGTCATTTTGAATATCTATATATTGTGAATAAAAAATAAAAATGTGTTTGTATTTATAAAACTTTGTTTCTTACCTCTTTGCTTCTCATTTGATCTTGAATCTGCCGAATAGCCAATCTGTTCTATCCAGAATTTGTCTTACACCGAACAAATATTTATCAGACTTCATGTAGGTAGGTATAACTATTTGAGTGTATTAGGCACCTATAGCAGTAACCAGGAAAAAAGAGCCGGCCTATGGGCCGTGGATAAAGAAATATTACTACACAGACAGCGTAGGAAAACATTACAAGGGCTGATTCTACGCCATTCATTTACTTGTTTAGCCAAATAAAACCTATTTATAAGCTGGTAGGTATGTATGTTGGTAGGTACTTACCTATTTCAATTAGAAATACTGTATAGTCAGAGCATGGTCTTTTATTAGGTAGGTACCCACACACTGGAGTTCCATTCCAATATTATTGAACCAAACACTAAATGTCCTGTGTTTCAACGTATAAAATATTTTCTACCACTGAGACAGCAGGTCGAAGTCTGTATGTCTGCTCAGCAGCCATGGTTTCGGTTTGTTCAGCGGTCCACCACCTCGTTTCAACTCGCCACTCTTCTCTTTTTTGGGTTTCTTGCATGAATGCCAGATGAATCTGCGGAAAATGTTTGTACACGACCTATAATAAACCACGAACTAACCACATATAGGTAGGTACACTAGGTACTTAGTATCAGGTACAAGTTCTGGGGGGCTAATTACCAACGAACATAGCGGCTGAAACGCTGCTGAACCCTAGTTGAAGTTATACTTCTAATGCGACTTCCAACAACGTTGCGTTACGGGATGACATAGTCTCTGTCTCTTTCTATTCCCCCGAATAGAAGAGTATTAGCCTCTGGCTAATACGCTACAAATACTACAGTCAAATATAGATGGCAGTGTTCATGCAACTTTTTATTTTGAAGTGAAAATTTAGTACTGCATATTGGATAAGTACATAAAAATAAACACTAAATTAATTTCACATTAAACACAGAGTGAGAGTGAATGCGTGGCACTCGAAGTATAACTTCTCCCGGACGTAGGGACTCCACGCACAGGTTTTTTTTATGCGTAGTTTCAGGGCCTCTACTCTGAATAATGACTTACGAAGATTCGGTAGCGTCGTTTCTGTTACACTGCGAAATGACACTGTCCTTTGCAAGAGCCCACGTCATCGTTCGAGATGACCGCGCAGTATAACACAAACGACGCTACCGAATCTTCGTAAGTCATTTTTCACAGTAGAAGCCCTGGTGCCCAGTGACGTTTGAGATCGATCGAATGAAACGTCAACCGTTGCTAATGCATGTAGGTAGGGCCGATGGTTTTTCGAAGATCGCTCTGTGACGCACCCGATTTTGGAAGGCGTAGTAGGTATACTTAGATATGGATAGGTGCATACAGTACAGATAAGTGCGTGATTAGCACCAAGAAGCTTATAAACTATAGAATAATTTCCTATAAAAACAGAATTAGTGCAAACCAAAGTAGGGTAACAGAAAGGCAGCACCCAAACAATTCATTTGAACTGGTTAGAACCTCTTTGTAGTTACTAACTCCACCCATAGATGTCACAATTCGAAATACAGCACCATCTATGAGTCATCACTGAAACTAACCACCACTTTGTGTTCCACCCTAAGCTATTGAAGCAAAAGCTTTACAAAGCGCGGTTGCTACAAGCTTTAATAAGCGTACATAACTGTCGATAGATTGCGTTACTGGTACAGGAACATGACGAGACTGCCTTGTCTCGTCAGTTTGGCAATGGAATAGCATTTAGTGGAATGTAATTTATTGTATTCCAAGTGAAAAAAGGAAATTAAGAATTTTAAAATATTTTAACAAACAAAAGTTCAACCACGCCAGTTTGCAGTACCTACCTACTTAGAACATGGGAGAACTTGAAAACTTATAGTTGGTATAAGTACTTAACCAACCAGAAGCAAAACCAGAGATAGGTTGGATAGCTATTGGCAATGGCCATTAGTTTTTGGTCACTAACCTTGGTGTCCTGATAGTTTGGTTGTGAACCGGGCATTTGAACTCCCAGTCTGGCAGCTGCAAGATGTAAATGATCTCTTCATCTTCCTCGCTCTCCTTGCGTTTCTCTGATTCCGATTTCGCGTATGGCTGCAATATGAAGACATAATTACAATCACTGGCACTTTACTCGGCTGAAAAACAGCGCTGTTAATGTGGCAGCACTTCGTGTGGCCACACTTGGCAGCATATACTGAGCTGCAGGCCCTTCCACCACCACTATAAGTATACATCGCTGCTTTGAAAATATTTTGTATATTTAGGTAATTATGCGTATTAATTTATAATTAGAATTAATATTACTAAGATCTCTGGAAGTCGGTAGACGAAGGAAGAAAGCATTGGAGGCTAATGGACTGATGAAATCGGTGGATGGAGGGTCCAGAAATGTTTTTTTCCTACGGGAAAGGCCTATGTTCAACAGTGGACGTCTACAGGCTATTATGATGATGATGAAAGGCTTTCTACTTAATTTCATTGAATTAGTAATAAGAGTCGTATATAAAAGCGTTAAACTGAACACCTAGTTTGGAAAATGAAACCATTGTTTCTCAAAAATGATTTGTCGTCTACGCCGTAGACCCCTCTACGAATTTCATTAAGCCAAAGGTGAGAAAGTACTTCACACCGGGACAGCTTCTGATTCTTTACCAAGCGCAAGTCCGATCGTGTATGGAGTACTGCTCTCACCTTTGGGATGGCTCTGCTAAATACCAGCTTGAGGCCTTGGAGACAGACGAGCTAAAAGGCTCATTGGTAACGATGCGTTGGTCGAGGCTAAACTGCTGAGCCTCGAGCATCGTCGGAAAGTAGCTAGCCTGTCGGTATTTTACAAGATACATTTTGGGGAGTGTGCAATGGAACTCTTTGAGCTTGTTCCCTCTTCCCCATTCCATCACCGGACCACTAGGCGTACGGAAACGAGACACCCGTTCATGGTTGATATGCCACCAATCCGCACTAAACGCTTTGCGTCTACATTTATTATGCGGACAGCCAAAGAGTGGAACTCGTTGCCGGCGTCTGTGTTCCCGAATGGCTATAATTTGGAAGTTTTCAAGAGTAAAGTGAATAGGTATCTTCTAGGTAACCGTGCTACATCGTAGACCACATCATTGCTTAACATCAGGTGAGATTGTGGTCAAACGGTTACCTATATTGTATAAAAAAAAAAAAAATTTAGCTTTTGACAGAGGTACTCACAAAAACGCTAGGAGCCGAGATGGCTTCACTTGGGTCCAGAAAGCCGTCCAAGATCTGCTGGTTGATTTTATATTTCCGCGCCAAGTTAAAGTTCTTGGCGTCTTCTTGTGTCATAGGAAACGTGATCAGAGGGCGCCTGGAAAGTATATTCTTATTCAAAGCTAATATTAAAATCAGTAAAATCAAAAAGATGTATGTATCATCATAGAAGAAATGACTCGATAAACTAACTTATTATGAGAAAAAGGGGTGAAGCTCAGCTGATAGAGCGTTCACTTATCTTGCGAGACGTCCCGGGATCGAAGCCCCATGTTTTATGCAGAATTTAGCGTTTTACGATGACTACCATACTGTCTCTGTCTACCATCAGAAAGCAAGCAAGCTCGTATGAGTTAGTTGCCAACTCTGGTGACGGAGTTTTTAAGCCGCCTCCGTCAGGGCTTAAAGACTTAGACAAATCTTATTACGGCCTTTGTCATTTAGAGACTTTGCCGTAATATCACCCTTAGTATTTAGGTACCTACTGAGTTTTGAATAAATAATATATGTTCAATTCGTGTAAACTTTTGTTGCACACAATATTTAAAGGAGCATCATTTTAGCTCCAGCTAACCAATTTTACGTAAACTAAACTCTGGAAAGTGCTAGTCTGCATGATTCAAAAGCTTATTCGCAGGTAAGTCTACTTTCAGTTCCTGTAAACTAATTTGTGAAAGTTCCGTCAGGTGGCGCTAGACGTTTTTAAATGTGAACTTTTAAGGAACTCCATGCATGGGCAATTTATATTCACCCGTATTTTCGTTCACAAAGAACAAAGGCTTTAAAAAATTAACTAATATTTAGACCGATTAACTAGACCGATTTTATTTAATTGATAAAACAATAGCACCCTTACGTGTTTTTACTCGTCGAAATACATCGTAATCACCTTGTATTAAAACTGTGTTGTCTGGCTGCTTACCTAAAAGGGTCAAGATAAAGCGCCCGCTGCGGCAGATTAAAGTGTTTCTTTATGTAGTCCTCGTCCAGCAGCTGGAAGTCACTCTGTGCTGATGACGGGCTGGCGGAGGCTGGCCGCGGGCGCGAGCCCCCTTGGTCGGGCAGGCGCGCGTCGTCACGTGGCACCAGGCATATTAGTGGCAAGCTCGACTTGGGGCCGCTGGCGCTGGCGCTGCTGGGACCAGCGCATGTGCAACAACTATAAAATAACAATAAAAATGTATTGTTAAACTATGAAGAAATCTAAAGTCACGCACGAGCAACTTTTGTCTCTCACATCGTCTTCGGGTTTGCACGAAAGTGCGCACATGTAGCGACATAATACTCGTATGTAGGTAGATACGGTACAGCCAACAGAAATCGAAAGGAGACCATAAAGTTTCTAGGCAAAAACTGAAACGCTACTCAAAATTTTAAACCACATAACTGTCTTATCTCAGTTTTACATAAGAAAGGTTTCACCAGATTGCCCATTTCGTGTGTACAGTCTGTACATATACTTAACTACTTAAACAGATCTTGTTATAGATGATATAGAGGGGCTACTATCACGCCCCTATTAACTGCTAATTCTGTTGCCTTTCGAGTATTCTTTAGTGGACAGGTCGACAGCTGTCGTCAGTCAAGCGTGATTTGCATGACGGATTTCCATTTCGGATTAACTGCAATGTATTTGGAGACTACACAAACAACAACACAGAAGCTCCGTGTAATATAAGATGGAGACTGGTGTAACGCTCTCCCTCACGCTCTACTTACCCGTCATCAAAAGGTGGATCTACGAAGTATTCAAACACATCTAAAATCCAACTTACCTTGCCATTTTCGACCAAAGTATGTGTTTATAAATTAATTTTTACTTATTATCATTTTTTTGTACTTATGATGATTTTGTGGTCAGAACCTAATCACTTGCAAGATTTCATGATTTTGGTGTTTTCAAAAAATAAAGGGCTTTGATAATTGGCTGACATGACAACGTCATTTTTTCGTAGTTTGTTTCTTCTTGGCAGTAAACAGGAAAAAGTTCACTAGATTTGTGAAAAAAGATTGCATGTACGAGTATGATCTTATAATGAATTTCTCTGCTCAACTGGAAAAGTAGCTACAAGTTGCGAATCGCAATATCGGCAAGTTTTATTTACACGCTGTAATCTTTCGTGCAAACGCAATAAAGGTGCAAGCGATTGTGATGTTGTGAATACCGCCGTCTAGTATTTGTATGAAGGCGTGCGCCGCGCGGCATCCGCGTGGCCGCCACGTGCCTAGCGATTGTAGATCTTAGAGCAAGAGCTCGATGCCTTTATTAATACCTATCTACTTTTCAGTCGTGACTGCAAAGATCATAGACCATCGCGTAACAGTTGTACTGCAGAGCCCCGAGTCTGTGCATTTGTTTTGACTTTCGACTCGTAGCACACGCAAACGCATTGGCAAAGCGAGAAGTTTTGTTGGGAATTGCGCAATTCCCAAATCTTCCGCTACAGGCGCTTATACGATTTTCATACAAAATTTCTTGCTTTGCGAATGCGTTTGCATGTGCTATACTCGAGTCGAAAGTCAAAACAAATGCACAGACTCGGGGCTCAGGGCAAAATAATCTCCGTTGAGCAACGAGTTCACCGTCGCGTCTCTAAAACGCGTAGAAGTAAAAAACTGTCAAAGCTCTTCTTCATAAAGCTTTTAGATAAAGCCCCTTTGATCATAAACATTCAGCTTCATGGCCTGGCTCTGCTTACGCTGGTGAAATCATAAATACAAGCTAATGTTGCAGGATTTTTTTTTATGCAACTAAATGATGGAACTAGCCGATGGCTCACGATGTTAAGTGTAACCACTGCCTATAACGATGCCGTGCCCTGTGGTGCATTGCACTGCGCCCATCACTCTGAGATATAGATAAACGAGCACCCATACCCGAAACCGAAACACAACAATGCGAGCAATCACGCCTTGGCGGCAGAAATAGGTACGGTGGTAGTACTTCCCCGGACGAACTCTTCCACAAGTAGCTTTACTACTGTTAAGAGCTCTACCTAACTGCTATAATAATATAAAATGCAGTTAGTATTTTTCTTGCGAGTTTCTGCATTTGGACGATCCTTTAATATGTTTAGTGTTTACAAAGGGCATGCGTGCGTATCCCTATTTGCCCGCCTGAGGATACTATGTTTATTGCTTTCTGGGGACGGCCACGGCCTCTGTAGTTATTTCAACGAAACCAAAAAATGGAAATCGTTTTTTTTACTACATGGTGATTTGGTGATCATTTTGTTACGTGTCTGAAGAATGTATGATGCTATATTAAAGTGGTTTTCAATGGTTTTAAAATTTTCTGTGTGGACCATGCGGTTAGCAACATGCCAGAAACGATGCCATTATTTAGTGCTCTCTGAGGTCAACGATCGTCTAGTTTAAAACTAATGGCTCAGCCATTGCGCTGGGTGACTGGCAGCCGTTTGACAGAGCTATATTATTATGTCCGTAGCTTGTATAAACACAGAATGGTTAGCAAGCAAAACTTATTTCATTTCATTTCATTTATTGATTGCATACATGGTTTATATATATAGCTTAGGTCTTATTTAGCTAAAAGAACAGTCATGTACCCTGTCAGGGCGCAGCAATAGTACTAAAGTAGATAGCAGTAGTAAATTAATATTATAGATTACCTACATAATGAAATAGTGATAATGTCATGGTAAAAGTTGAATGAATGTCAATAATAATGGGAGGTATATACTTATACAATTATCAAGCGGATGCAAAGTCAAACATAAATTCATAACAATATCTACGTATTTACAATATAATTTAAATGTCAAAAATAAGTTGTAATTTAATTAGAATAATGTCGGCTTTTATTATGCGCTACAAATTATCGGACAGAAATTCGTCAACAGAGTAATAACAATGGAATTATTGGAAGCTTTTAAACTCCATACTGGTTACTAAGTGATGGACGCAGTGCATGGCCTTACAGGGCACGTCCTCATTGGACTTGCTCTGTGAGGTAATGCATTGTTATAGGCAGAAGTTACCACTTAACATCAGGAGAGCTATCAGCTTGATCCATAACATTTAACATAAAAAAAAGTAATATACTTTTGTGCACATCTTATTATATGCCATTTTAAGCCAAGATACTGCAAAGATACTAAAGAATACAATCGTCCATCGACCTTATTCACCCCTAGAGTGCTATTTGGCTTTGATATTAAAATTAATGTACGCAGTTTCAGTTTCAGATGAACATGATTCGAAATGTCCATAGAGCTAAGGATGATATAGATCGGGCTGGCTACGAGAAATAAAATGCTCATAGATCTTCTGGTTACTCATCTGGACTCAAGATTCTTGTAAGTTAAAGGGGTGATGATAATAATTGTATTTCATACGTAACTTTTAAGCTGCAATTTTTTTAGAAAAGCTTATCATTGAAATCATGACCTATTCGTGCAAAGTAAACTTTTGGAGCAGCATCGTAATGATGGCCATGGCCTTTCCGCAATGCTTTTTAGTCTTACGGCGGATTACATTATTACCTATTGTCGATGTTGGAAGCCCCAAAAAGCAAAAGCAAAGCGATCTTCTCAGCCTTTTTTTTAAGCGATAAGTCACGTGAATTCCCATACATTTTAGAAGTTTTCCATTTTCTAGCGATGATAGAATATTAATTTGGCTAGAGATGCAGTACCTATAATAACTGCAGTATAATTTCTTTTGCTTATAATGACGAATAAAACTCAGCGCACACCACTTGTGACATAGTAACTATTTGGTAATCTACATCGGGCGCAGTCCAGAAAGGGGCCTAGCAATTCCAACCCGTCATTTCTATCACTTCTTTATCTGTGTAAAGTTGTATTCAGTGTTTATTTAGATCGGATTTCCACCTGTTGAGTAAAGGATATCAAACACGCATCATCACGAAGCTATTACCTATTGTTAGAACTTTTATCCGCAATCGTTCTGTAAACTTTGTCTTGTCTCAAGAGGGTATACTTCAATAGGTAAGTATTCCATCGAACTCGAATGTTTGAAACGATTATTTGGATTTTATCGAAATGTTTTTTAGGATACGGAAAACCAGACAAGCATTACGACCAATAATTTCTTTGCTGAATGTTTCGAAGTCCAAAACTATTTTGGTGGATATATTATATCAGAAAAAAAGGCTTATTCCCATCGAGCCCACCGGCGCGGCAGGCCCACTGGTGGGCCGGCTGGAAAAAAAAATTCCCATCGAGCCCACTTATAAATACCAAAAATCACTACTTACCTACTTTAAACTTCTTATCTACTTATATGTATTGCTTTCTGCCAACTTTCTGTACTTTATCTATACACTTACTTTTATAACTCTTCTAATAATTTGATCCGGTAAACGTAAATCTATTACCATTTGAAAATCATCAACTGAAGAATCATTTTTATTATTATGTATCTATAGTAATAGATTTTCATTTACTTCATTCATTTTTGAAGTTACCTATGTTCCCCCGGCTAATTTACTGGTACATCCCTTGGCGCGATTTGGCGTAAGATTGATAGACTAATGTATTAACTAAGTTGATCCTTCATCAGCACAGTATTGATGACGTGTTGAGAGGGTTACCGGGCATACGTATAACTGTCACCAAACTCTACAAATCGATCGCCTTTGGGACAAATCGTCCCAAGCGAGTATTAGAGGGGTTAATTTTATTTCAGTCAATTTGCTGATTGTTTGCACTTCAAATAAGGACCTAGTCGTGGTTAAATCTTTTTCGTTGATCAGTTTTGGAGCTAGGTTAAAAGTACCTGAAAAAAAATATGCAGTGACTAATAATAAATGTAATTAGCTCAGATTATCAAAAGGTTTAAAGAGTGATAAAACCAGATTATATAATGTACCCGTACCGAAGAATCTTTATTTGCATAAAGTGTTACAAGCACAAAACAAGTTTCAAAACAAGCAAACAGGACAAAAAATAAGCTTAATACTGTCGGAAAAATCAATTGAACCGATTTTATCGCAATCAAACTTCAAGTGACGATAACATTGCGATACGGGATGATAGTAGAGTGATAACGAAGATAGGAGGCAAATGTAGCATTATGGTTCCGTTTCTACTTACGTTGTGTAAGTGAGAAAATAAAATCTAGACAGCAAATGTTTGCCTGACTTTATCCTTCTCCCTGTGTTCGTACTTTGTTCTACTAATCTAGGTGCATCTATGAGCGATGTCCTTGTTTCAAAGGGTAAATAATTATAACTTTGTCAAAGTAAATTAAAACAGGAAGACTGCGATGAACCTGTAACAGCGTAAAACAGCGAGGAGAGTAGAGGATACCTCATTCCACTTGCACTCCCCTTTCCCCCGGATAGGTCGATGTTCAGTATTAAGCGATGGCTGAAAAAAAAATATTCAGAAGCTTTTGGTCTCAAATATTCGAAATATAAAGTGATCGCTCCAATCCTCCCCAAAACGTCCCCTGACAGTATAATGTGCCCTAATATTTAGCGGCAATATGTGGCGCGTCACGGCGAGTGACGTCATGGCACAATAGCCGGAATTTATGCGTCTAGGGGTGCCGCACGTGCGTCGCCAAGCGGTGTCCATACTTCTGTAAAAAAATAAACGAAAAGATGAATATAGTAGCTGAATGTACTGTGCCTATTTTTAACTCGTCATACATCAGATCGGCGTCTTTGCTCTCTAAAACGATAGAGGATGGTTTGTGATTGTAGAGAATTATTACTTAAGATTGAGAACAGCCCCTCTATTTCGCTAATACTGTATTTTGTTACTAAGGCGTAGGATAGCCAATTTCTTGAAACTAGCTGCGCAGCTCAAGAAAATATGCTTAACGTTCTAGAACTTGGATTAGGTATAGGTCTGTTTGCTTTCCGGTTCACAGAAGTCTCATAAAAAAACAACCTATCATCTATTATACAGCATCATGGTGTCACTAGTTCAGTCCACCTGTCACTGGATTCCATTCCATTGAGCGCCTGGGCTGCGGTAACCGCTTGGAAGCTACTCGTCTTCTGTTCCAAGACCTCTTGTGATTGTCACTCTGTTTAGATACATAGGAATCTAGAGTAATATATCCTACTTAATATTATAAACGCGAAAGATTGTAAGTATGGATGGATGGATGGATGGATGGATGGATGTTTGTTACTTTTTCACGTAAAAACTACTGATCCGATTTGGATGAAACTTTGAATATATAATTGTCCGTGACCTGGATTAACACATAGGCTACTTTTTATCCTGAAAAATCAACGGGATCCAACGGGACGCGAACGAAGTCGTGTGCTGCACTTAGTACCTATAGCATAAAGGATATGCAAAAATAAAAACGATATACATACATGGTGTTCCAATAACTAGTGTCAAGCGGAACCTGGAGGTGGATGAAGGGCATCCGAATAATGTATGTTCAGCAAATAGAACTCAAGCATAGATTTTTGTAACTTTTGTAAGGGAATCTCTACTGAGGTCTGTGTCAGATTACTCTTCTAAAAGAAAACAAGTGGACTTCCCTATTGATGGTCCACAGCATTGAAATACTACAAACAAATGTCATGGCAATCTAACACGCCAATACACCTTTGATTGTCACGATGTTGTCACGCCTGGATCAGTCACGCGGGGGAGCAGGACAGAGGTAACTAGGCGTAACCGGCGTGACACTAATGTCTAATGTCACGGTTTGACACGCAATTTGAGACGCGCACGCGCTCCTGCGTAGTAGTTAAGGCGGTTATAGAGATGGTCCCTCCCGTTTGCATTTATTTCCATCTGATTAGCAAAGTATAGTTTGCTTATTTTTACTACAATAAGGTACCTTTGATTCTTTCTGTTTTTCTTTCTTATTTTGTTTGATAAATCATCCCCCTGGACCCGGCGGGGGGTTTTGTACACCCCCATTGGGACCTTGTCAAATCAAAACATGTGTAGAACAATAAAAAATAATAAAATTGCTTTTTCTCTCGCTTTATTCTCTGGCTTTGAATTTCTAGCTATACCCCCATAGGTGTTGCAAGTGTAACGCCACAGACAAGAGTAAAAGGGCAGTATTATTTGACCCCAGTTTAGTTGCTGTCCAAACCTTGACACGCAAGAAGTAGGACTTTGATAAATAAGAAAATAAATATTCCTCGACATTTCGTACAAAGCTTTCTAGTGGAACTAGAAGAATTAAGCAAAGCTTGTACCATGAAAACTATATCGCTGATAGAATACTTCAATTTTTTTTTGTTAGTACCCTTGCACCTGACTGAAGTCGATACGCACAGCTTTCAATTAATTATGCTTGTCTCCAAAATTGAATTTCTGTGCGTTGTTGGGGTATTGTTATGCACCCCTAACTGCATAGTGCGCCCTGTACACCCCGTGCATTCCTGGGCACACGTGGTCCTGTTAGGGTAGTTTTTGATAGCAGCGACGGTTATAGTGTAGATGAAATTTTTGTATGATTAATGGTCAAATTCTCATCAGTGTGAAAAAGCGCAGAGTATGGACAAGAAATTGTCGGTGTAACATTGGACACGGTGACAGGTAGATGCATAATTGACCTACATGGCATGGTGTTTAGGGTTAAGATAGTCAAGAGGCATAATTATCTTTTATTCATCAATTGACTATTTTATTTTATAAATTCTAAATTATAATTGAATTATAGAAAAATAAAAAAGTTCCCGAGCTATCATTTGTTTTGGTTCCTTTTGAAATTCGGGTGCTTTTTGGCAAAGTTCTTTTAAGCTCGATTGTGCGGGGAGGTGGGGAAAGAGACCCTTCTCTACTCGCATTTCACAATTAAATATTTTTGATGCGATCCCACCGAAAGTGTACGCGTAGATACGTTGCTTGGCCGCGCTCGGGGTGGTGGCTGCGGTTCTCAAACATTCTAACATATAACTCTAATTTTTGAAGGTGTTTATTGACTTCTATATTGGAGGCAGTAACTTCTTTTGATACGAAGCGATAAAAGTATATTATGATAATATAAAATTTCCACACGTTTGGAAGCATAATTATACTAGTCGTACTAGGTGCAGTTTCGGCCATCTTCTATCATATTATATTGAGGCTTTTGAAATGGGGCAGTAGTGTACGGATGCTGATTTACTGCTTAACTCGTTTCCTGCCATACGAATAACAATATGAATACATAGGTACAAGCAGAGCCATCTATGTTTCTTGTAGGTAATACTTCGTAATCGACTGACATCTTTATTCAATACGAAGTATTACCTACAAGAAACATAGATGGCTCTGCTTGTACCTAACCATACATTTTTCAATTTTGTTACCTACATTCTAACATATTCGTAGTAAAAAAAAACTATACCTATTGCCATCCATACAAAATCATCATCCCGAGTATATACGTAATTTTTTGTTGCTATGATAAATAAATATACGGTAGAGTTCTCATTTTATTTTGAAAGTTTTATTTCCAATGCCAACTAATCGATTCCCGTCCTGTTTACACTGCCAACGCTTTTAATTTTTTAGGAAGCCTCAACTAAACATCTACGAATAAACGCGTAGCTGGCGCTGGATCCTAGATACGGTACTACGTATATTTTCGTAGTTGGCAGGGAACGTGTTAAGTACTGATCCGGACACAAGCATAGATTTTTGTATGAAAATCTATTTACAAATCTATGCTTGAGTAACGATTGATTTATCGGCATAAAACTAGGTCTCTAAACTCCACCTTAAAAGTACACCCTGTGTATCAGCCTTTGATACCCAAGTGGCAAGGCTTTGAATCTAATCAAGATGATTTATACAAATTCAAGGGCCTTTAACCATGCTTCTAAAAACTGGTACCTATCTGGGACAATTGGAATAAGAACCCTCTCTATTTTTACGCCCGGTTAAAACTTAAGCTTGCCCAGCACGAATACCATCCTCTCAGTACCAGCCTCTTAGTATTTATCCACAGTTACACAATTTACACATTCTGTGCCGGCCAGCACCTCAAATATATTGTTGGGTAAATATTGAGAGGCACTGTCTCCTAGTTTAATATCGTGTGGCGACGACACGGGGCGTCACGTGTTACAAGGTATCCTGACAGGCGCGCACATAGATAAAGAAAGACCTGTGTGCAATGACTTTGCTACAGATACACCGTATAGATATAGTTCTTTGTTTGAACAAGTCGTGTTTGTCTATTGATATCATCGATATGTACTAGATCAATTATTAGAGCAACTTTATATTTATGTAGTATGTGACAAAAAAAAATTTGAAACAACGTTCCATAGTTTTTTTTATTTAAATAATTATTATTGTGTTATTGTGAGTATTCCTGTTAAATTTCGGTGGAATTTCAACCAATAATACCTACTTGATTTCGTAGCATAAAGTAGCATACGCTATTTGAATAAATGTGTAATAATGTGGTTTTCTCATTGCCTTCAAAACAAACGACTTCTTCATCTCTTCTATATGGCCTCAAAACAAATCACCTGACTTCACTCATATAATAACTTCATTTTCTTGGCATATGGGACTAATATAATATTTTTTATTATTTTTTTATTTAATGGGTTTTGTCGCTTAGCGACTATATAACCCTATTATATACATCATAATTATAACAACTATAAAAAAAACAAAACATGTTATCCAATACCTAACATAAAACTAATACAAAGAACTACCTACTACCGACTGATATAATAAAATTGCAAATAATTCACTTGACATTGTCAAAATTGTCTTTCGAAGAATCGACGGACAGGCCATAAAGAAAAAGGAGAAGTTTGTCACTTTTGTTCGTGATAGAGGTACCTACATCCGAAATGTCTCGAGTTTTAAGCATACTCTAACTAAGCAACTACCCCAAGACCCTCACAGAAAGGTTGCTCAGACTGCCTCTTGCTTCTATTAGTTCTCTCCCCCCCCCCTACCCCGTTTACAAAAAAAGTCCAGCCTTAATGTCTAGGGCGAACACTAGCCCCACGTGAGAGGGGGGCACCTGTTAAGTTAAAACCTACTAGCTAAAAATATAAGGCAATGGCGAACACTCGTTATTGGACGTAATGAGTAATAATATATTATTTTCTATTGTAGGTAATTATATTTCTATGAGAAGATCATTTTTTTGTATGGGATTAATAATTGTACGCTTCCAGTTGCTCGGTTAACGTTTTAAAAGGTCTTTATACATTAAAGTATGTAGAAGCAATATTCGTTAGTTACTTATACCCATAAATACTTATTGCTTGGGACTAAAAGGCGTTGTGTGAAATGACCATGAATATCTATTTCATTTCATTTTATTATAAAATAAATAGGTAACCAATATTTTTTAAACATTCGCAATGCAAGTAAAATATAGAAAAAGAACAAGCTCTTATTCCTACGCAATAAAGTTGGTTTTACTATGAACGAGTTTCCGTAGCTCTGCGCTACGAGATTCACTGCGTAGCTTATGCTACGACCGCAGCAGAAAAATAGCAAAATAAGTATGCATTTCTGAGGAAAAGAGGGCAAATATTTGTCAGTATACAGCATCAAATAACTCACATAGCTTTTGGATTTTCAATAATATTCCTTAGAGTTTTCACACAATAGATAAGTTCAGCTCGCCGGTTATGCAAATTCCGCCAAGATATTTATAAACTGGCTAGGGAATAAAAAATAATAAAAATATAGAAATGGTCACGTTAATGTAGCTCAGAATCTCAGAATAATGAACAGAATATAGTTATTTTTAAATTTATTAGTTTACTTCCGACGTTTTCCTTTACGGTATGACAGCTTTCCTATGATTTTTTTTTATTACCTTCAGTTACTGACAAATTATGGTTCTTGCGCTAAATAAATAAATTTTTAACTTTTCGTACAATACGAGTAAATAAGAAACAAATATTATTTGTCAGATAAAACGTACCTTCAGCGTAAAGACAACTTACTAAAAAAAAACGTAGGATAAAACTCGTAGGTATAACAAAAATGTATTATAATGTTATATTTAGGAGCTAGTGTTACCTCCGATTCCATTGTTTATAATTTTATAATAAGTAAACTAATCTATGTTAACAATGTTAGTGCTGGCAAATTTAGTTTAGAAAAATGCACTAACAAAATCGGGACTTACGGTTAGGTTTTTTTTTATTCTCATATTTAATGGATGTGCATTTCGGGAATCACCATCTGTACCGAGCTCACAGTATCCAATCACAGTTCTTAACCCATTCCGTGCCGATACATATTATCCGAACCGTGTTTGTGACATCACGTAAAACTTAACTCATCCTTTAGGGTCACCATTACACCACCTGTTACCATCCCTTACGCTACAGAATATTGTATAACTCAAAGTACACTAGTTTCACTCCGTGACACCATGACAAGTATTATGTCAATATCCTGATCATTACAAAAAGACAATAATGACAATTCTGTTGAATGCATTTTTTTAAACCAACCTAATTAGGTAGCTCTAAAAATGTTGCTGTCCCTTTGTTTAAAAAGAAACGATAGAGATAGCTATAATTTACAACTATAATAAACAGAATCGGAACCAAAAAATACTTGCTATAGAATGCCTCAAACCTAATTTCATGAAATATATTTGAACTGTAAAAACATTTCTTTTATAACTACTACCTACTACGATTGATATCCTATAAGTAATTGCTTATATAAATCCAATATTTAATACCGTGGACAGACAATTGAGAGAGACGCAAGCAAGCCACCACCCCTATTCTTAAATAATAAATTATTAAAACTCCCCTATAATACTAATAGATTACGATTCAAAGTTACTAATCATACGTTTAGCTTCTAAATCCGATAAATTGAATTTTAACGGTTAACAAAGGTGAGCAAATACACAGGACAGACAAATAGTTGTTTTATAGTGTATCTATAAGTAATAATTCAGTAGGGTGACCAACTAGGCCCGATCTACCTCGATTTTAACCCTAAGTTTATTTTAGGCACCATAATGAGACCAAACTGCTGACAGGTTGAGGCAAAGATTTGGAAACATCGAAGAAAAATATTGAAAACTGAGAACATAAAAATACCTATGGGTGTCTTAGGACTAGTATGTTATTCCGAATAAGTTCTACGACTTTTGTTAGTTCGATGATTTTTGTTAAAGAAATATGCAGCAAAGTTTCAAGACACCCTATTTCATTATCTTCTTCGCTAGTAATTGGTCAAGACATGACCTGATTCTGTGAACCTTTTTATATTCTCTGCCTATGTAATGTACATAGTTATTGTGGTAGCACAGACAGATGGACTGACATAGAGAAGTTGACTGGACTAAAGCGGTTTCCTGCTGAGCACACTCTTGACCAGTTGGCAGCAGCCGAGCGCCCGCTGATGGCTCGATAACTTGTCAAACACCCGTTATTTGATCATATTGCCACTAATTATTATAGAACTAGATGAATAATATACGATGACTAATATATAATATATTACATTTTATATATACAGCAATAATAGAAAGAAAAATCTGAGAATATCATAATAATAATAATAATATTATGTTCCTTGTGCGTTTACAATAATAAGTATAAAGCACACACTCATAAAAAATTTTTTTTTATTTAAGTTCTAAAATAAGCAAAAAATGCCCATAAAAGATTCATTGATTTTCATACTTACCTATACATATACATATATATGTATCTTTTTGATAGATTATCAGCGTGCAAATAATACAAAAAGTAGGTATGATTGCCGTGGGTCCTTTTGGTGAAACGGACGTACAGGACGTATGTATCGTGTACTCTTATGGGTGCACTGGACTGTGAACGTGTTACTAAAAAAGTTACAAAATAAATCTACTCCAGGCATATTTAGTTGTTGTGCTGTGTGCCAGTGGGAGGCCGTAAGTCGGGTAGTGTGACAGTAATTGGTGCAGGAGTTATTGATAGCATGCACTCACTGTCAGGCCGTGACACTTGCACGGTGCAAAGGACCAATATGTGAGTGAAGGGTTAAGACGAAGGGTAGCGTTAAACACCCTTCTCGCTCACACATTAACATTTTTGGATATATTATTACTGAAACTAATTATGCAAAATCGCAAAGCTTTATGGTCTAGAGAATAACAATGCAAAGGACATTACTCGTCGCCTTAAGCCACAGATCATATAATACTTGTCAGTTTTGCGCCACTTATTGAATATTGATTTTGTTTTGTATTCCCTTGTATATACTAAAAAAATCGGTTGTGATTGTTACAAATAGTCGTTCTTACTTTCACATCACAGTTTAAAAAATAAGTTACTTGAAGTGAGCAAAGTCGCGGGTGTTTTACTACTCGCGTACATAACGAGTCCATATTTACCGTACATCTGTATTTACCGTAATGAATTGGCCCTGCCAGTCTTCGTATACCCGCGACACATAGAACGAGGTTCTATTCTGAAGTTTCATCATTTGACAAGTTCACAAGTGTTTATTTTCGGTCTGTTCTACTGGCGGGCTTGTCAGTGTAGTACCTACCTGTCAGAAAACGTAGTCACACCTTTAGTGATCTGCACAAAAAAACTAGGTATAGTCAGCAGCGTAAGTCGATTACCAACTGAGTTTTTAAAATCCATATTAAATGCAATCTTAAAATGTTACAAGCAGTTCTGGTTCGATTATTGATACCTACCTAAACTTTTGAAAAGCTTATAATGAAGAATGTCAATAAGCTCCTAAAACATACATAGTTGAATTTCCATGTTACAAGCTTTGCTAAGTTTGGGACCAGAGGGCGTTGTGTGAAATGTCCATGAATATTTTTTTATTTTACAAACTTGTCAAATTGTACTCTTGTCTTGTACAACAGAATAGATACCTGCTCTTGTGTAAGTCACCCTCAGCCGTAATGTCTTGAATCGCGAGTCATAGCTTAAAACGGTTGCCTAGCAACCGAGGTGATCGCGCCACGGGGAGCCTCCGAGAAACAATATGAACATGGCTATGAAATATGCGGAAAGTGATACAAAGGCTCTTATGCTGCAACATGGCTGAAAAACGCTCAAGGCAGAGATGAGAGTAGAATCCATATTATTAATAAGCTTTGAATCGTACCATGTTTTGTCTTTTGCATTGACAAGCAGATTCAAATTTTCCAAATACGCCTGTAACTAGATAATTATCAGTTAGTATTCTAACAGCGACGAAACGCTTGCAGCCTGTCACGTATTGAAAACTGTGTTTCTCTCAAATTTGATTGAAAACCATCGATTGTTTGATGAGCTATCCTGTTCATCATGCTGAAGATCGTTATCAGATCTTCGCCAAACTTTTATGAGACCAACTTATAGTTACTACCTTTCAAATAAAAAAAGAATAATCGAAATCGGATCTCATTTGGTGGAGATATCCAGTATATCAAATAGCCCCCTATTTGCCCTTTTTTTGGGGGAAGTACCCCTCCAATCAAAAATCCCCGACGACAAAAAAATTCTAATAAGTCATATAACCTGTGTACCAAGTTTCGTCCAGATCGGTTGAAAAATGCGACCTGTAGAGGAGAACAGACAGACAGACAGACAGACAGACATCCGGACAAACGCATTTTTGGCCAATGTGGAAACTGAGACGCTTCGCTCGCTTCGCTCGCTCGGTCAATTATGTTGCACTAAACGGCCAGGCAGATCAGGGTTATGGATACTCTACTTAGCAGTGCAAGGAGCTTGGTCACTTTGACATCCTACAATAATTAGAAAACTTAAATCTGATCAAAATGTGTGGAGAAACATAAATTTTTGACGATTTTAACCACTTGAAAAAATCTAGAGGCTCAATTCGGTTGTACCACGCCACGGTTGATTTTTTTTTAAATTACGTTAATACCCCAGAACTCTGTTTTTTGTTTTTTTTTTTATCTAAAAGTAAGTATATATATATACGTAGTTCTCGTAGCCATACGCTTTATATTATCCAAAGCCCCCGTACATACGATCTTTGGTAAAATAAACAACGATACCTAATATTGCATCTGTCTGTATTGGCATTTAAAAAGTTACTTACCAAGAATTTTATATCGCACCCTTACTTTTTTTATGCGACTCATATTCGTAGTAAACATGTTGTTGATTTTTTGTTGTGAAAATATTGCAATTTTGGACAGAAAAACTCTATTTTATGTATCAAAACTTTAAGTGATATCGGATAATTATGTATGTATAGGTTGTTTGCAACTGTCTGCAGATGTAAACAAATTCATAAATAGGTATTAAAAAAATTACTAATAAGTAAATGTAAACTACAGAAGGTCCAGTATAATAGGCCGAAGCAAACATACAGCTGAAAATATTTTACTGTAACGTTCCCTTTCTCTGCCTCCAGATTTCAATATCGGGTAACCGCTACGATACGACCTTTGGACGCATGAATCTTGGTCCGGGTTCAAGATCCTGAAACACAATATTCCCAGGCGCTAGCAATACTACTGCGGAAAACAATACACGAACATTCACTTTCGATATTACAATTTACACTGCGCGGTCGCCTTGTACGTTTTACGTGGACTCTAACGAAGTAACAGTGTCGCCACGCATTGTAACTCAAACAAGGACGCGAAGTATCGTTTATCGATTTCCGTGGTAGATGCCGCAGGCTGTGAAACGCATTTCAGCATTTAATTAAAATCGCTCACCAAATTGCCGTGTAATTGGCCCATATGACTACCAAACCGAACGGAATTGATTATTACGCACTGTATCGCTTTTGTTACATCGCTAGGTACCAACCTAGATACCTAGGTAATAATAGATGCTACATTACTTATGATACATACAGCGTGGTCCTAAGTGTATCATAAAATTTGTAAGCGAAGGTTGGCGCCCGAGACAGCTATTGTCGGAAGAATGGAACAAACTATTCCTCTCTTTTTTTGTGAAATAAAAGAAAGGGATGAACTATAATTTGTTTGTCTTCGATAGAAAGACACTAATTACTTAGTCTAATGGCGGCACCTCACTTGGCTTAGCGTATTCGTGTATCGATATTGTTGTGTTTGCCTCAAATAATCCAAAATTTCAAATACCGTCAAATACGTCATCCACACATGGACTTGTACGGGCAAATCACTCAAATATGCCACAATATTTTGCTTATTCACAAAACAATTTGAACGCACAGTGATGGACGTGTCAGTGGCAGCAGCTTATTACATTTACCTGAATGCGGCTTACCAACACCTGTTGTATCTACAGAAGTACAAAATTAAAAATAGACGATTGCTGAACGAACCAAGTGTGGACAGTCGACGCAAATATTTGCCTTATTTTATTCCTTTGATGTGTATCAAAAACCGACAAGTTGACGGATACGCATATTTGCTATTTGCGTTGTTTGCCATATTCGTGCAAATAAAGCAAATACAATCAAATAGACCGTCTACTGTATTTGGACAAATAATGCAAATACACGAACACGATACGCCAAGTGAGGTGCCGCCATAAGGCGGTCATACTAAGGTCCGTAGTCGCATTACTGATTCGGACTCAAGCATAGCAAGTCGATTTCTTGCCATTTTCTTGACAGTTTTGTATGATTTCAACGCTACGAGCAAGCTCTCAAGCTTTACCGGTATCAAAATCTCAAATAAATGGTTGGTGTTTGTGGTATGTATGTAATTCACATCGCTATTGGACATTTGAAACACAGAACGGTCTTGGTACTAACCAGGTACACGTTACTAACACGTGAGATCTATCTAGTTCAGCTGATATCACCCACTGCTGAGATGCGTAAAATACTCTTCTCTGTTACACCACGCCAGCCGGGTTCAATGTTCTTCCACTGCGTTCACGTATTATTCTTTATTTCTAAACAGGTGGTCTGCTGTATGTCTTCTGGCCACTATTCGGTCACTGTTTTTGTCCATCGATGGTCTTGCTAAGTGCCCTGTCCACCCCCACAATACGTATACCTACACAAGTATTCTTTAACCTTCAACATGTCAGGTGTTCGAACAGAAATATCCGTATCGGCGCCGATACGTTATGAAAGCTTCTAGTACTAAATGTATGAGACTAGCTTTACGATATCGTGTAGGTGTTGTGTGGTGGCAGTGTTAAAACGGTAATCGTGGGAAATATCGATTCTCTTGTGAGTTCGCACCTGTGAAATTGAAGGCTTGCAACGAGCAATACAACTTGCAAGTAAAAGTGGTTACGGTCAATTCGTACCTTCCTTTGTTAAGTATGCCGGTAATTTTTATTAGTAAGTTACACTCGTGAATCGAAATTAAAAGCAATACTTGGTATTCGGAATACAATATTGAATTTCGCAATCTCACCCTATCGCATTGAACAAATAAAACTCACTATCTATCTATCTGAGTATTATCGGTGTTTATCTATATACAAATAGCTGTGTCCGTTTGATTGTAGTCCACAAGTGGAGTAAGTTCCCATGCAAAAGCTCAGTCTGACATTTTGCATTTAGATACAAATTGGGACAAAGATTTAACGACAGAAGAGTCAGATTTAATCCAATTTTGGTACAATTATTGCGACTTATAAAAGTTGTACATATTTTAGTGAACTTTCATTTGATAGAAGATTTTTTTTCTACTCGCGCAATTATTATATAACTCAAAACACACCGTTCTGAGTTATATCTACCTGATATACCCTAAGGTAGGAACTTGAGAACTTTAGACTCCTACCCGTCCTTATACCAGTTCACCTCCTGGAAGTCAGGACTTTTAGATTGTTCACTTCCTAGAACTTTGAACAGGTTTCTGAAGGAATTACGGTGCTGCTTATATACGCTCTCTACACCATTTTTTGGGACATTCGTTCAAAAATTGTACAGTGGTGTTGCGTGCGGTTATCGGTGCCAACGTTGGACGAGTAGGCAAGTTTCTCGAGCGATGAAAACCGCGCCTATCCCATCTGTACGTTCCATTCCACCCTCTACGCAGGTATAGGCACGTGCGAGCCACGCGTGAGAACATCGGCCTACGTCGATACCATCATACCCCACATAGGTGATACCATCTATATTGGCACTTGTCGAGCAGTGTATGCTGATACCATTCAGCGCCCCGATTGAATTCATTTAAAGGGTAATGATGTGGAAAGTATGAGTTGATATGAGAAAACGTGCCTCTGACTATCCCCTTGTAGACATCCCCAATCTATCTTGATTGAGTAGTAAGTACTACTAACTATTAAAGATGGCCTGTTTTTCAGGAAACTTGTTAGTTTACTAAAAATCTTGGACCTGCTCTATGCCATCGAACGTTTATACGTTTTATTTTTTGACAATTCTCAGAATTCTTGAGAATCTTACGAGATTTTCAATACTGACATAAACTCTATAACCGTGCGTGCGGTACTTTTCATCATAAAGATATAAACGAATAAAGTTAAGCTAGCTAACCATTTAGCCTAGGCGTTTCTGACTTTACTAAGCCATGTGCACACGCACGCGCGTGTCGTGTCGCCGCGGGGCACGGTGTGCACGCGCCTTAATCCCGCGCGGTGTGTCTGCCACTAAACGTCAAACGGTTGATATAAGTCGCTGTTGGATACCCCCCCTAGGGTTGCTAGCTAGAATTTTGTAGCTATTTACCATCATATTATTGATCTCAATGGATTAGTTGCCTGTTTTAAAAATTTATAAATTTTCGCACTGAAAAGTAAATTGCTCTGTACCTATTTATAAAAAAAAAGAAGTAGTTAACAAGCGTAAAAGCTTAAAAACTGAAATCAGACTAAGTAAGAGCACTAAAGAGGAACAGATAAACCAAATTTGCTGGTTTATGAACTCTATCACAAATATTATTCAATTTAATAAGATATTAAACTGTTTGTTTCCCAAAGAAAACATTTTTAAACATAAATACCACATGTAATTATAACACTTATTTCGTTTAACGTAATCCCGCTATAAAATATATCCGACACTGTCAATTTTCAGATGGGAATGATGCGAACCCAAAATCAATATTAATTAGTCTCTGAATATCTAAGAAGGTACATACATATTTTAACATTTTGCAACAGATATCTACAGCTCATAACGGTTTCAATCGTATATCTCTTGCACTTCTCTTAAATCAATTCCTCCATTCCCAAGCACAGTGTAGGTACCCCAAAATCCTCGATCCCAGCGCCCCCATGTTTGCCGACCGAGCGTTCATAAGTCCACGCGCACACGCTCGTATTTACCGAGTCGTTTTATTACTTGCATGTACCCCATTGTGTCCGGTTCAATAAATACCGAATGTCAACCTTGATCTATGGGAAAAACAATATTTTCACGATTCCCGGATCCCGCTCTGACGATTGTGATTTTCATTGTTTCGCAAATATTATTGCTGGCTGGTTATTGGCGCAGTCAAATGAAAATATCGGTGGTTGACTTGTTGTAGAGCGAAATTATTGTTTGGAGACTGTTCGATCTGACTGCACTGTGATTTATTTTACTGCTAACTTAACTCCGCATTCAATTTTTTTAACAGTTACAACAAGTATTATTTTAACTAGGTAATTGAAATAAAAATATTTATTTAGCTTTTACCTTCCTTACGAAACTCTCTCAAGAGAGGTTTCAATATAATTGAATTTTTTGTATTGAACAGGAACTTGCAGTTTTAGTGATAATTACGGTAAGGACCGACATAATAACATATTTATTTATAAAATTATAAGTGGGTAAAATTAGAGTTATAGAAACGGTGACTCAAGCATTGATTTGAGTAGAGATTTTCATACAAAAATCTATGCTTGAATCCAGAACAATGCTCAGTAAATCAGCATTCGGGCCTCGTGTCCAACTTGTAAGCTGAATGTTTTAAAATCGACTTTACATATTTTTTTAGCTCCCAAAATATAATTACAGCACATTATCAGTGATTTGCTATTGAATGACAGCGTAGGTAAACATCAGATAAGATCGCGATAGGACACCTGCAGGTAGATAAACCTTGTAGTTTTGTATTCCAAAACACCTATTTAACCCCTCGAATTTACGACGCTTTATCCGCCATACAACGACGACACGTGACATTGGGTTGAACGACAGAATACCTACTGAAACAATATATACCTACGAGTAAAATGATTGCGAATATATATGGAGATTTCGACTTAGCCAGTTGGGATCTCCCCGGAAAATCCCGATCCGCAGAAAACTTCGGGTGTTAAAATATCCATCAGCATGAGCAACTTTTCCTATAGAACAATCCATGGTATAGCGTGAAAAATAAAACCAACTGTTCCATACAAAACGCACCACCTACTTAGCAAAGATGTACATATACGCGGATTATTTTAGCTGATTTGTGACTTTAACGTATCGTCAGCTTGATAGCACAAAGTCATAATATAGTAAAAGATTTTTTGAAAAAATTATTAATTATCAGTCGCATTGATAAAGCAATCAGCTCAAATGATTTCTACAGTTAATAAGTATTATAATGAACTTGTTAACGCCACGGAGAGACCATCAGCTATGGCCGAGAGCTTATTAGCATTTTATTAATCCACAGTATAAATTAAGTTACTCGTACACTGTATATAGATTTGAAACTCGGTCTACCCACAATCTGAAAAATGATTACTTTATACACCAGCTGTGGGGTCATACTAAATCTCTCTCTTGTAGTCTCAACTCTACCATAGAAGACTTCTTCTTGGTGTAAAGAGATGCGGCTAAAAGTCGAACTTGCGCTCTTTTCTCTGCCTTCCTGCTTTCACTGTTCTCGAGCCACAGGGATATTATAAACCACTGCACTGCACGACCAATCTGACAGTCGCAGTCGTCCGTTTTGGTCATATTGCGCGTCAACGCCAGTCGACTCGACCACCAGCGTCAACTTCCGATTGTTGCTGTAGCGTCACCACGCAATGTATCTCCAGATAACGATACCGGGGTATGACACGTTTACGATGATATCATATATATTCGCGCTGTGCTGTATATCTCTCTAATTTTGCATTACTCTATTTATCAATTATTGTGTTAAAGCACACCTCATCCAGTATTTAAAGTCGCTGTTTAAATGTGTATTCGGACACAGGGAAATCAGGAAAGAGTTTCCTATCCATGTACTTAATTATTTTTTTACGTATTCACCAGATATTTTTTAATGAAATGACCGAGGTGATGAGGCTCAGATTTCAATTCATTAAATATATATTAAAAAACTCAATTTGTTGAAAGGATATTTTTTTTCCCGAAAACATGCTTATTATTGACAGGCGTGGTACAAATTTGGCTCATATTATGACGATTATGACATGTTGTTGGTTCGTAAACCGTGTCAGAACCTGGAAGAGATCGCTTTTAGAGATAAGGACGCCCATTGAATCACACTCGTTTTTGTTTTAATGTTTATTTCAGTTGTAATATACCGCCAGTTGTAATATTATGTGGTGTTACAATCTATCTACCTTGAACGAATACAACCCATTAAAAAAGACTGTGCACCTCGCCGGAATTGCTAGTGATTAGGATAAACCACCAATTTTATTGTCAATAATATAATATTATTTTATTTAGTATTGTTTTATTACCTACTAGCTGTCGCCCGCGGCTTTGCTCGCGTGTTAGCAGCATACGCTACGCATTATAAATGTGAATGTAAGTTTGTTTGTTACGCTTTCACGCGAAAACTGTTGTTATAGAATTATATATTAAAAGAATTGTTTTCTTGTCCAACGTCCATGAATTTATTTATTTATTATTTAACTAGCTTCCGCCCGCTACTTCGTTCGCGTCCTATTGGATCCCGTTAATTTTCCGGCATAAAAGTATCCTATGTTACTATGTCTAATACCTCCAATTATTTAAGCAGTTGGCTGGCAGACAATGCTTTCAGCATTAAGTCCACCCTTTGTAACAAATTTATAATTTTGTGCAATAAAGTATTAAATAAATAAATAAATAAATTATTTGGTTAAAATATCTGATCCTAATTTTAGACCCTTTAGAGTGCGACTTTTCAAAATTCCTTTCTTAGTGCACCCCTACACTATATAAGGATACTACTCTACAAATTTCATACTTCTAAGACTTACAGTTTAGGCTGTGCGTTGATTCTAAGTCAGCTTCAAAAGAGCTATATTATTATATAGAAGATTTAGATTTAGAATACCTAGAATTAATTGTGTACTAAGTATTCTGCTTTCAGTAAGAGCAAAATGTCAAATTCAAATTCAAATTGTTTATTTTATAAATAACTGAGATGAGACCACCACTTAGGTAGGTACATATCGACGCTTGAAAGGCAATAATGACTAAGCGACATATAGGCAACTTTATACCAGAGCATTTTAAAGTTTTTATTTTTGGAAAAAAAATCGTGAAAAATCGCCTATTAGTCGTAGCTACTCGATTCCAACGAATTTTAAATGCATTTTAAAAGCTTTATAAACTGGCATTTAAAGTTTATGCATTTTCTTAATAATTTAAGAAATAGTGTCGGTTAGTAAAATTTTAATCAAAATCACAAACAGGTAAAAATTACTTATCGACAATTTGTTTTTATTATAAAACATGTAAAATTAACTAAACCCTAACATTTTATAATTGTGTTTCAAGCAAAATGACGCATCCAGAAGTAACAGATGTTTGACACATAGGTAAAATGATCGAAATATTGAAGCAAAAAACTTTTCTGCCAAGCAATTTCAACCATAGTACAGATTAATTAAGGTAAGTGTAGGACATTTTTAGACAAGTAACAAAGAATTTAGGTTTTAGTACGCAAGATTAAAGACTTTGGACAAAGGTTTTCGATAGATATCATCATTATCAACATCAAAACAGGCCTTGTAGTCTATCATATTGACTATGTATGTATATTGTAGTAGACCTACAATAACTGACTACTGATTATGGGCTTCTGAAGAGTGTATCTGACGATGAGTATCTGACGAGGGACGAATTAGTTGGAGCTTACTCCGCCACGCTGCTCTTGTGCAGGTTGGTGGAGGTTTTAGGCCTGTCACTATTAACCTTTTGTTAAAAAGGTCTATATAAGCCTCTAACACACCAATATTGCAGTCAAATCTCGGAAAGTGAATAGCTGATTTTATAAAAAACATAATTTGCCGTGGTTTTGATCGAGTGAGCGAAGCGAAGATTTTAGTGACAACTTGGGCAAAAAGGCTTGTTCGTCGAGATCTTTTAAACCACTTATCTGATCTTCACAGAAGTTAGCAGGTATACGGATAGTAGTCTTAAAATTTACTGGTTTGAAAAATGAAGTAAATCGGTCAAGGGTTTGTAAAGTTATGAAAGTCCAAAGAGAGTAAAAAAATTCTACAAAAATATCAAGTGGGGTGTCATAATAATATGATAGGACTTTGTTTAGATATCCCAAAACCCTTTATTTTTATTCTAGGTAAAATTTTGAGTTGTAAAAATTAGAAACTTAGCAAAACCAGTGTAACGTGAGCTATCATTTATTAGAGTTTTAATGATTTTGTAGTTCAAGTAAGACTGGTAATTAGATAGATGGCGGTATCGATGCGATTTGCAAAGTTTAATGAAACCATGGATATTCATCAGCTGTGAAACCCGATTTTGAGGAATTTCAGGTATAATTGCAGTTTGAAACCTTTAATTCATCTCAAAGTTTTAAAATAGATGAGCTGGAGTCCATACTCTTAAGATATTAATGATCATCAATTATGAAAAGGATTTAAGGAGACTTTCATAGTCGGGTAATTTCATCAGGAACATCACAAGATCTCAGTTCGGGGCAAACTACTAGTTCAAAAACAATCACAGTAATGTTGGAGAAAATGGCTGTCAAAAATTAAGAACGTTTTTTGCGAACTTGGTCCAATTGTTGCAGTTTTTCGTATTTATTTTTGTCTTCTTCTTCTAACTTAAGAGCTTAGCTCTTGTTGGTTTAATTTAATTATACAGTTCTCGCCATTTGTCCCTTTCCATTGCAGCTTTCTAGACGTCCTTAAACGACATGACAGCGATCTTTTCTTTCAGCTGGCTCGTATAGCTTTTACGCGGTCTTCCCCTTCCTCTCTTACCTTCTATTTTTTCTTCAATGATATTTTTAATTAAACTGTCATGTCGTACGAGGTGTCCCATCATTTTTCCTCTCCGGTTTTAATAACCTTCTTAAGGGCTCTTTCTTCATTCAGCCTACTCAGTACTTCCATGTTAGTAATTTTCTCCGTCCAGCTTATCTTTTCCATTCTCCTCCAACACCACATCTCAAATGCTTCCAGATACTTTCTGTCTTTTTGAGTCATTGTCCATGTCTCACACCCATAAAGGGCTATACTCCAAACGTATGATTTAATGATTTTTTTCTTAACTTTTTGACATTTTGGATGGGAAAATTCGTTTTTTATTGTTAAATGCTTGTTTTACTATTGCTATTCTGGATCTGATATCTGGTGTGCATCTAGAGTCTGCCGTTATAAGGCTTCCTAAGTATCTGAACGTGTTAACTCTCTTTTTGTAATGACGAGTATATCTTCTAGGTATGTACCTACATATATCTTGTCCCCTAAAAATTACAATTTTTGATTTAGTGCGCGAAACGAACGGAGATCTTAGTGACAACTTGGGCAAAAATGCTTTGTATGTTTGTTCGTCGAGATTTTTTAAACCGCTTATCCTATCTTCACAGAATTTGGTAGGTACTGGTTTTACAAATGAAGTTAATCGGTCAAGGGGTTGTAAAGGTATGAGGGACCAAAGGTCGTAAAAAAAATTAAGTTGTACAAAAATATCAAATGGGGTGTCATATGATAGAGCTTTGTTTAGACATTCCAAAACATTACGGGGATATCCATCAGCTGTGAAAACCAATTTTAAGGAATTTCTGGCATAATTGCAGTTTTAATTCATCTCAAAGTTTTGAAATTAGATGAATTAGAGTCCATACTCTAAGGTTTGATGATCACAAGCAATTATGAAAAGGATTCCCAGCCCAGTGGGCAGTGAAGTGCACGTACCCTGTACACTTCACGCTACGCGATGAAGCACTATGTGCGATGCGCGCAAACACACAGGTTACCTATGCGACAGTTCAGTGAAGACGAAATCATTTTTTTGTTCCTAACAGCCACTCAAAATCTACTTTACAGTGCGGATAAGCGACAAAACAAAATAAGTGCATCAGAGATAAGCTCACTTGTATAGAAATTTCATATCAGAAATAGTTTCCTAAGTAACAAAAACAGGAAAAAAAACGGCAGGTAAAAAATTACCAAACGACAATATAATATACTTTTTAGGTAGGTAAATATTACTACTTTACGTTTTTAAGTCCATTGCATTTAGGTAAAAAGTACTAAATGAAAATGAATACATAATTAATGTGTGTTAAAAAGTCTTAAATTACGAGATAAAAAAAAATTGCATCAGGTAAAATTTCTTAAGCAATATTCATACCTTAGGTGGTGCCAGGCAAAAAATACTTTATGTTTAAAAGCATTATTTCGAATCTAGGCAAAAATTACTAAATGTAAAAAATAAAAATCAAATGCATACTAAGTGAAAATTATTCATAAATCGGTAAAATTATAGTCGCTTGGACGCCGAAATCTGAGTAAATGTGTGTTTTTTTAAATGACCAAGCGACAACAAACTTCGTCCTAGCGGCATGAGAGTAAGACCAATCGACGCAGGATTTTTTTCTGATTCTAATGATATATATAACTCAATATCGCCCAAAATGTCGCTTGGTCATTATTGCCTTTCAACCGTCGATATACATGTTTTTATTAAAAGTCGTTTTATATTTTGAACTGCATGTTTAAGATTCGTCAACCGTTAATCCTCACTGCAACGTGATGCGCCTAATGCTTATTGTTTGAAAACCAGCTCCGAGGGTTGCTCTTGCCATAGAGTAGTCCAACGCACAGAGAATAAAAAAAGATGGAAGAAATACATGAACAGAATAGATACACTACTTAGTAAATCTCCTTAATTGTACTTATTGTACCTACAGATATATTTAAGATTTTAAGATAAGATTTTTTTATTTTAAAAAAAGAAAAGCATAAATGTCTAAGCTGATATAAATTGTATATTTTACTAATTAATTAATTAAACTTATATTATAAAAAATTGTTGACGATGTTGTAACTTCAAAAAATCCTAGTCACTGTTATTTTTCCGGAATTCTATATTTATCGATGTATGTTTAGGTATTATGAATGAGTTAATCTAATTACTTAGCTCATGCTCACTCACTGTTGGCTATATACTTACTATAGGCTATAGTTATATGGCAAAAGAACGTAGACAAGTAGGAGGAAGGCCTTTGCCCAACAATGGGATGAACTATAACAACAAATAGAAAAAAAATATAATAATAATAAGAATAAAATAATAATAATGATAAAAATGAAACCGAAAAATGAAAAATATTTTCTAATGTATAAAAAAAAAAAAAAAATTAAAGGATTATAATAATAATAGAATAATAATAATAACAAGTAAACTAAAATTACCTAACTTTAATAACTAATTCGATTATTACTAGATTAGATACACACAGTTATAGGAGGCTAATAATAAATAAATAAAAAAAAATAGTTATATGGCTCCTCTTTACCTCTTTTCCGGTATCCAGTGTACTCTCAATACCGGCACCCAGCACCCAGCTCTCTGCTGCAATACTAACTGGTTATAGCGGTCGGTTTTCTCTGTGTATAGTCTACTCTATGCAACGAGAGAGATTTGCCCCACAGGGGTTATCTTTTAATGCTCTAATAATAAAATCCCTTGCTGTTTCGACTCACTTAGATACCTCTTGCAGACTGTTTTGATATTTACACTCTGAAATAGACGAATATTGCGCTCGAATAAAAGATTGATAGATATAAAGTTTTATTTATAAAGAAAATTACTAATACATTATTTACAATATTCACAATATTTACAAAATTTACATCAAACAGTTGAGCTTTCTACAAACCGTTGCAAACGATTTATAGATAGCTCATCCAAATCAGTACCAATCGGAAGCGTGCCCAACACACTGGCTGCATTGCCGCGCTGAATAACAATGCTTACTTATTTATTATTTATTTATTAATTTAAATTATTTATATGAGTTTACTACAAATATTTATGTAGTAGAGAAAATATTAGGTACTTACACTTGCATCTCTAACAGCGGTAAGCAACGCACTAAAACAGGGGTGCGAAATAAAGTAAAAAAAAAACTAGCAACAATTAAACACAAATAAGAGAGATCTCAGTCGGAAACATTTAATCATCGTGTGATATCAGTTACATGTGCCGCCGCTGCCGCCGGGGCGCTAAACAGGGAAGCGTGGCGAGTTTTTAATCTATTAGTACAGGGTGGCCAGGAAATAGTTTGTTACCCGAAGGAGGATGACTCTCGGACACTTACGAGGGGTGGCCAGAAAATAGTTTGATACCCGAAGGAGGATGACTCTCGGACACTTAGGATGGGTGGCCAGGAAATGGTTTGTTACCCGAAGGAGGATGACTCTCGGACACTTACGCGGGGTGGCCAGAAAATAGTTTGTTACCCGAAGGAGGATGACTCTCGGACACTTACGAGGGGTGGCCAGAAAATAGTTTGTTACCCGAAGGAGGATGACTCTCGGACACTTACGAGGGGTGGCCAGAAAATAGTTTGATACCCGAAGGAGGATGACTCTCGGACACTTACGATGGGTGGCCAGGAAATGGTTTGTTACCCGAAGGAGGATGACTCTCGGACACTTACGAGGGGTGGCCAGGAAATAGTTTGTTACCCGAAGGAGGATGACTCTCGGACACTTACGAGGGGTGGCCAGAAAATAGTTTGATACCCGAAGGAGGATGACTCTCGGGCACTTACGATGGGTGGCCAGGAAATGGTTTGTTACCCGAAGGAGGATGACTCTCGGACACTTACGAGGGGTGGCCAGGAAATAGTTTGATACCCGAAGGAGGATGACTCTCGGACACTTACGAGAGCATGTAATATTCTAAGAGTCTTGCGAATTCAATTATTGTCATTGAAGAAATGGCCATACAAGTTTGAAAAGCATACATTGAAATGGTAATATTATAAATATGTATGTATGTGTCTGTAAATAAAAAATCAAAATAAAAATAAAAATGCCCTCTTTCAATTGTTTTCTTGTCCAACGTCCATGAATTTATTTATTTATTATTTAACTAGCTTCCGCCCGCGACTTCGTTCGCGTCCCATTGGATCCCGTTAATTTTCCGGCATAAAAAGTATCCTATGTTACTATGTCTAATACCTCCAAAAATATGTGTACAAAGCTTCATGACGATCGGTTAAGCAGTTTTCGCGTGAAAGCGTAACAAACAAACTTACATTCACATTTATAATATTAGTATGATATCATGGTGGCCTTCACTCGGTTTTGGCTTAACAAACAACATAGTTCCTGGACACCCTGTACACTGTACAGAGGGGCTCAGCATGGCGTAGCAGTAACTGCTACATAATCTAGCGAGAGGGGTTCGCTAGACTACGTAGCATTTTCTATACTCCTACACCTCTCTCAGAGTAGAAGTTTTTTTACTGTTGCAGACCTGAATGGCACAATCAACGTTTGGACGTGGCTCTGACTACTTCGGCATCTGTTTAAGGCGTATGTAAAAGGCAGACAACCCTCTCGCTCGCACATTTCAACATTTTTAAGATATAATATAACTAAATGTAATTATGTAAAATTACAGAGCTTCAGGGTTCAAAAACAAAAAACCAAAAAATGTTTACTTTAATTCATCGCATTGGTATAAATAAATAAATATTCACGGACACTTAACACAACGCCTTCTAGTCCCAAACTAAGCAAAGCTTGTACGATGGGAACTAGATGGCTGATAGAATACATACATACATTTTTTTTTGTAAATACATACTTATAATACATAGAAACACCCAGACACAGAACAAACATCTGTGTTTGCCACACACAAATGTTTGTTCTCGGTGGGGATCGAACCCACGACCCACAGCACGGAAGGCAGAGCTACTACCGACTGAGCCATGACGCCGGTATAAGTTTTTTGATCGGAAAACTTGTTTGGATCAATGTGATATTTTGTACTGAACCTTTGCATTGTTATTCCCTCGACCCTGAAGCTCTGCAATTTCACATCATTACATTTAGTTATATTATATCTTCAAAAATGTTGAAATGTGCGAGCAAGAGGGTTGTCTGCCTTTTACACACGCCTGTTCATGCATTTGGCAGACAGGCGTCATGGCCGTTTATTCCCACCTGTTCTGTGGCCCAGTCGGTGGTAGCCTTTCGTACTGTGGGTCGTAAGTTCGATCCCCATCGAGAACAATTTGTGAGTGGCAAACATTGATGTTGGTTCTATATCTGGGTGTTATTATGTAATTATCATAAGTATGTATTAATGTAAGTACATACATATTCTATCAGCAATCTAGTTCCCATATATACAAGCTTTGTTTAGTTTGGGATTAGAGAGCGTTGTGTGACCTATAATTTTTACGTAATTTTAGTTCGCCTGTTGTAACATCAGAATCGCTACCACTTTGTTCATTCATGCAAAACTGCTATGTTCCTATCTTCTAGGCCGTAGAGCTTTGGAAAAAAATGTACATGCAAATTGCCGGTTTCAGTGGGTGGATCCGGATTACAGTTTTATTTTAGACTAGGTGTGCCCGCAACTTCGTCCGCGTGGAAGAGTGTCTTTTGGGTAGCATTTTTAATTACTTATTTATTTATTTATTCAATAGGCAACGCCAACAGCGCACATAGTTTACATTACAATAATCACTTATGAAAACCTTATTCTATAAAATGTGTGCCAATTACAGGCATGCACAGCATTTGCAATAATATTATAATGACTACTACCGACAACAGCAAAAAGGAAGCTTAAATTAAGTATTTACAATTAAATAAATAAATAAACTACTTCCATACAACATTTTCATCCCCCGTTTTAACCCTCTTACAACCGTTTTTTCGCATTAAAAAGTAGCCTATGTCCTTTTCAGGCTCTAGACTATCTGTGTACCAAATTTCATTCAAATAGGTTCAGTAGTTTTGGCGTGAAAGCGAGACAGACAGACAGAGTTACTTTCGCATTTATAATATTAAAGTATTAAAGCCCCGTTTTCACTAGGGGACATTTGTTCTGCGACTCTGTCGCTCGACAAGAAATTCACGTGTCCCGCGCGATGTCGCCCGACGTCGGTTGGGACATTTACGAGTCGCGCAGCGTGCTAGTCGATGCTCTGAGAGCGACGACACGACCTTCGTGTCCCTCAACACTCGCTGGAGACAAATAAGTGAATGTCGGGCGATTTGTTCCCGCGACATGTCCCCTAGTGAAAACCCTTGACGCTTGTCCAGCCTCTCCCAAATCAGGCATCGCGTGACTGCGACGGGAGCTGAGCCTCGAAAATCCTAAATAAACAGAAATATATGTAGGTAGTTAGGTAGCTACGCTGAGTATTCTTGTTTAGGGCAGTAGCGAAAATGTTTGTGTTTTTATTATCTGTACCGAAAACTAAGCTTTACTGAAACTTTTCTTTGCTATCGTAGGTAGGAGGTAGGTGTGTCTGCGTGCATCGGGATACAGGCAGCCAACGATAGTAGCTTTGCTGAGTGACGTAAGTCTGAACCCGTTAACTCTGCAATGGGATAAAGGGGCTAGCCCAAAATGACAAGCGTCAAAGAGCTTTCTCGCTCGCATATTGCTTGCATATTGCACACTGAATATCTAAAACTAGTGAACTTATTTATGAAAATTATGTTGGACCTTGTGCAATGGTTTGTCACCTTTTTGGCACACAACTTATTTGCGATTTGTCATAAATACGTAATTTATTTATGAAAAATCTTCAGGTTCGGTTAGCTTTAGGCTTATGTTAAAATGTGCGAGCTAGAAGTGGTTTCAGCAAATGAATTGCGGTTTTTCAATGGTTAGAACACTTTCCACATCAAAAAGACAATCTAACATATCGTCCTTGCGGGATGAACGATAAAAAATTGGTAAAATGACCTATTGTAAAATCTCTGAAAATTATTTCGTCTTATGGGTATACCAATAATGACACCTAAGTAGGAAATGACTACTATCAAAATTTATAATCCATACTTCCAAACGCGAAAGTAACTCGTCTGTATGTCTCGCTTTCAGGCCAAAACTACAGAACCGATTTGAATGAAATTTGGTACACAGATAGTCTAGAGCCTGAGAAAAAAGGGTTGTAAGGAGTTGAAAGGGGGGGGGGATGAAAGCTCCTTAATTTTTCATGAAACCTTTTTTAATGTCACATTTGAAATAACTGTCAGTTGTTTGACAGTAAGAGGTTGAATGACAGGACAACGTCTGTCGGGTCAGCTAGTGACACCTAAGTAGGAAATAACTTCTAGCAAAATGTATCTATACAATACAAATATTATAAAGAGGAAAGGTTTGATTTTTTGTTTGTTTGTTTGTTTGTATGAATTGAATAGGCTCCGAAACTACTGGACCGATTAAAAAAATTCTTTTACCATTAGAATCCTACATTATCCCTGATGAACATAGGCTATATTTTATCCCGGAATTCCCACGGGAACGGGAATTACGCGGGTGAAACCGCGAGGCGCTGCTAGTAATTTAGTATAGCAGAGGTTAGGAGGCTAACTTTTAAGGTTATTTTACAGCCATTAGCCACCTCTAGCGTGGTCAAACTCTAGCTACCTGAGACCTTGTCGAAGCGAGCCATGCGGAAATGTGTAATTTCGCTTGCAGAATAATTGTGCATTTGTAAGCCGCGTTACTCGCGTTGCAGTGTGGCGTTTCATTTTAATAACCAACTTAAAAAAAACGAGGTTTTACACTTGATTGTATTTTATTAGCACATTTTTAAATATAAACGCTGACTGTACATGGTGAATTTTGATTTAAATTATCATTTAGTGAACAAAACGAGTTGAATGTGTACATAAAATATCGAACAAAGGCTGGGTTATTACCATCGAGCCCACAGGCCCACGACCACTGGTGGGCCACCAATGTAACAATTTTTATTGTTTTTATTTGGCTATTTTATACCACTAGTAATGATCGTCTCCACTGGTGTTTTTATTTAATATCGTAGATATATCTCCATCATGTAAGTAAGTACTTCTATTTTTTTTAATTACCGTACTTACCTACCGTTCAGAAACCAACTAAAGTACAACTTCTTGTTGAGTTTATTTCAACAAAATTCAACAGTTACCATTAATACGTGACCGAATAATTTCACCACAAAACAATAAATAATTCATAATAGAAATATACTGTATCCAGTTTTAAGCCGGGCAGGTCCGGGTCACGTGACCGCCGCGTGCCAAACACGGCCCGCCCGACCTCGGGACTTATTTGGACCCAATTGATATTCCGGCAATAAATATAATGAGAATTTAGCCTTATTAAATGATCATGAATTCAGTAGTGTTTTGCGGATCACATATTCGGTTTGACATAGCTTTATGTCTGGGTTGACAAACATCGATGTTCACACACAAATGTTTGTTCTTAGTGGGGATCGAGCCCACGATCCACATAGTAATTACGTTTGTATCCTATTATATTATCCAATCCAACAGTGTACTTTTCTAGCACAGCATAAATCGTTTCACACATCTGAAATAACATCTCATCGCCAGTGGTCCATATTTAGATACGTCCCCTAGAGATGGTTGGTGCAAAAGTACCCTCCTGTCCCCTGGTCACAGGTTAAATGCTCAGTGACTTGATCACGAATGTGACCATTGTAAATGTATCGTACCGTATCCGAGATACACTGCGCGGTGACGCTACAACGCTTAGAAGATGAGCGGGCGTCGACGCGCAATATGAGGGGAATACGTTAGGAACGTAACGCGGCGACTGTCAGATTAGTTCATCTTTTCAATGATTTTTTTATAATCAAATCCATCAATCAATACCAAAATATTTGATGACTGAGCTATATACGATACTAGCAGCGCCTCGCGGTTTCACCCGCGTAATTCCCGTTCCCGTGGGAATTCCGGGATAAAATATAGCCTATGTTCATCAGGGATAATGTAGGATTCTAATGGTAAAAGAATTTTTTTAATCGGTCCAGTAGTTTCGGAGCCTATTCAATTCATACAAACAAACAAACAAACAAAAAATCAAACCTTTCCTCTTTATAATATTTGTATAGATGACTAACGACTGGTTTTAAAGGGTTGAATCAATAAAGTAGGTTATGTACCTATTTGACCTCTACACTGCCCATTCCCGGAATCCCTAGTAAGGTGCATTGGGGTAATTGCGAAAATGAGTATATTCCGAAAATCCATGAAATCTAGTAACATAATGCGATATTTTCCTGTTGGCACGAGGATATAATTATAGGACTGTCACGGCGATGCCAATCAAGATGGCGTCTAGACCAATGCTGCCAACAGGAAAATATCGCATTATGTTACTAGATTTTATGGATTTTCGGAATATACCCATTTTCGCAATTACCCCAATGCACTTTACCTACATAGGTATAAGTAAAGTCAAAAATGTACCGGTTTCAAATGGAGATTTCTCTACTTACGTGTTTCTTATAAGATGTGTGTCTGTTTCTTTAGCTCTACTCCTACTAGAAGTGCGATAACTAACAGAGCACGTCCATTTACGGTTGCCTGGAAGAAATCGCTTTCAGCGATAAGGCCGCCCATTGTACTATACTTAGTTTTAAGATTTTTATGTATTTAATCCTTGTGTACAATAAAGTATTATCTATCTATCTATCTATTAATTACACTATTGGAAATCAATGAGATATAAAAGCTAATTTTGCATGGGCAGGATTTGACCTAATTTAAAATACTTACTTGAATTTTAATTTACGTTTTATTCCTTATGGGTCAATACTCTAAACCTATTGATGAAAGTAGGCTATGTATTTAATTAAGATAGGTGCTAGTTTGTAGTTTATAGGTTTCACGTTATTGAAGGAAGCAATTTCAACTCGCAAGACCTATCTGTTCACTCCCTGAAAATACAAGGCAGTAGTTACGATAGGGGAAGCCGGGTGCCTTTGGCATAAGATCGTATCCCCCCAGTTCAAAATTAAACCTTCCAGATTGCGATAAAGGCATATATTTGCTTGGCAAGAGAAAATGGCAGGAATTTTCCGTATCGACGTCACATGTGGTGCACAGCATTTATTGAAGTTGATCTCTCCCCGCCCGAAGGGGAGATTCTCCGTTCTAAATACTCCACTTTATTGGTATGCAAAAATGAATAAACGTGCGTTCTCTTGGAAAATGAAAAACCTTTATTTGAGTTGAAGTCGTTTAAAAGGATTCAAATGTTGACCTCACTCGAGTTGCACGACTCATGCATTTGACTTTGCGCTGTAAGTTGCGGAGACTATAATTATAATATGAATATCGAGGGAAAGTCGATACCTAGGTAGGTATATAGAATTTTAAAATTATAACAAATAAGCTATATGGGTAGTTAGTAGTTACTATTGAAGAAATTAAACTTACAAAACACGGTACGAAATTACAAACTACTACAAGCAAGCAAACTCGTATGAGTTAGTGGCCAACCCTGTTGACGGAGTTTTTAGACCGCCTTTAGGCCTCCGTCATGGCTTAACGACTGCTAGAGCCGGGACCGACAGCTTAACGTGCCCTCCGAAGCACGGAAGCGCTCACATCTAAATGCCACTAACGGTCACCCATCCAAATAGTGACCGCGCAGAACAGTGCTTAACTTAGATAATCGGTGAAGATTTACTAAGCAAGCCTAGCCACGAGCGCTTCGTTACAAACTACTAAATTACTATTACCGATTGGTACTTATTTGAACCAGTTGAGCTGTCTATAAATCGCTCAACTGTTTCATGTGTATTTTGTAAATATTGTGAATATTGTAAACACTGATTAGTTGTAATTTTCTTTGTGAATAAACTCAACTACTAAATAATAATAAATTATACTTACCTATTTTATTTTTTAACTCTCTTGAATCGTACGCTACGCTACGATTTAATAACGTATGGGTTATTTAATTACCGTCGAATGCGATTTTGAGATTAAAAAAGCTTTTTTTTCTACCATAACAAATAGCTGGTTCAGAAAGATCTCCACAAACTAAGGATAATTATATAAAAACTTTCTTTGACTGACTGACTGAAAATCAACATGATATACTCGCATTGCTGTGTCTTTTCTGGTTTGAAGGCATTTGAAGGATGTCCGAGACAGTACTCATAGGGGCATTATTCTGTATGACTTAGGAGATTCCTTGCCGTAACCGTATGACGTCACCGTAAGGAATGACATTTATGGCATAGGAAATACGGCATAGGCATAGGGTGATTTCACGCCGATGTCTTGTCGTGCTGCGTAACGCGCTTGTATTGGTCATAGTGAATAAGGCCCCAGTTTTACGTCTAACAGTATGGTGGACGCGATGCACTGCCTCATAGAGCACGTCCTTGTTGGACTTTGTTCTGTGAGGTAAGTAATGCATTGATTTTTTACTATTTATTCTCATAACAAAAACATTCTTCGAAGAAAGATGGCATTCTGAATGCTTCTTTTGCAACGAAGGGTTACTAAGGAATTTGGTCGGTAGAAAAATAACAATGCGAGCAAAGTCGCCGGATCTTCAATATAGTTTAAAAAATAATGTTGCTTTATCATAATTTCCAATGCTTGCTCCGAATGGAATGAAGCATATATCCTAAGTACCCACAGCATCTGAGTTTTGAATAGCTCAACCCGTCAACGATGTACGAAAGGTATTCGTGGCCACTGCACCGTTCTACTTGAAGTGGTTCTAATGCACAATAGCACAAATAAGGACAAAAAAACCCTAAAAACGCACGCAGAGCCATTCATTGCGTTCGAGCAATCAAAACACAAATGATTCTGACTGGCTTGCAGAAAGGGAACGTCAAAGGTTTGGATGCGGTATCTCAAATTGGGTTCCTAGTGTACACAGATCATATTCTATAATAAGTAGTCATTGTTATTCTGTGAGAAACAGTGATGAGTATTTATTTATTTCACTGAGTTAAAGTTAAATCTAGTAGGTACTATGCGTAAACTTACCATATTCTATGAAAATTCAAATGTTATGCTGTAGAAAATATACCTACATACAAATATACAACGCGAAGTTAACACTAACATATTCGTTAGCTTCGCTCGATCAATAATATTACTACCACTACCGTTTGGAATTATTTTAATATGAACAATTCCACACCTTAGGTCCCTGACGGTCGGCGATATCGGGGTCAGCCAAGGAAGCGTTGGCGCGACGAACTAGACGCCTTCGAAAGAGGGTGGGAGGAAGCTCGGGACAGAGAACATTGGAAATCTTTGGGGGAGACCTTTGCCCAGCAGTGGGACGACATAGGTTAATATATTAAAAAAAACAATGATCTGCTAAATTCACATTCGTTTTACCGCATCTACAACCGTAGCACAGTCGGGTTCTCACATCCAAGTTGTTTACATGGCGGATGGCCCAAGTGGCCGTTCAATGAGGGAATTGGCCCACTCGAAACACAATGACGAGCCATGGTGCCTGTCATGGCTTGTCTAACCGAAAACATGTTTTATGCTTTTTACATAATTAATAATTTATAAGTTTAAAAAAACTGGAAAAACCGACTTCAATTTGATACGCCTTCATCATCAAATGATGATGATGATGGCAGTTCATTGAGACTGTTCTATTGATCGTAAACACCACAGAAAAAAAAGAATTTTTCAAATCGGTTCATAAATGACGGATTTCTGAGGTAACAAACATAAAAAAAAATACAACCGAAATGAGAACCTCCTCCTTTTTTGAAGTCGGTTAAAAATAAGTATTTCGTAGCTTTACAAAATGTACCGTATCTGAAAAAATAGGATAAAATCATTCGACGATGATTTATACCTACAGACAGAGACAGAATCCACTTTTTATTCATGTTCATGCCTCAATAGACGGGACGCTGTAGCTCCTGGGACATTTTAAAGATGGTGTAGGCTTGAAGCATCAATACTATACCATCCTCACAGCCTACAAAAAAGATATGGTCAATGTCATACAACTGATTATGCCGCGGGCTTCCACACGATGTTTTCCTTTACCATTTGAAAGCCCAGACATTGTGCATATAAACCTGAGTTACCGACAAATAAGCTAGAAAAAATCATAGAGTCCTTTTCATGAAAGAAGTCCCGCGGAAATTTCCGGAACTAAATTTTAAAACTAAATTTTAAATTAGTTGTCAGGTGCTGTTAATGTGTTCGGATGCTAGTGCTTTTTTATTTGGTTTCTGTGATCAAAGTCTTGTTTTCAATGCCTAACGTTGTTAAAAGTGCTGCCCGAGAAATAATACATAAGATCGACTACAGCGACGCGTCTGCGGGACTTCTTTCATGGAAAGGACTCTACACGACAGGATTCAAACCTACGACCACGATTGAAAGGCGGGGTTGACTATGTAATATTTTACATCAATCAAAAACTTGTCAATACGTCGATTTGGAGAAAGATTATGTACTCGCCATATATTTGCAAGCGATGAGCAATTACTGGCTATAAAACGCAACTTTGGCAACAAAAAATATTTGATCGAGTGAGCGAAGCGAACGAGATCTTAGTGACAACTTGGACAAAAATGATTTGTATGTTTGTATGTTTGTTCATCGAGATCTTTTGAACCGCTTATCCGATCTTCACAGAATTTGGTAGGTATATAATACGGATAGCACTCTTAAATTTTACTGGTTTGTTAAATAAAGTAAATCGGTCAAGAAGTCAGAAATCTATGAGGTTCCATAGGGAGTAAAAAAAAAGTAGTACAAAAATATAGTGGGGTGTCAAATTATAGGGTTTTGTTTAGACATTCCAAAACCGTTTTCATTTTGATTCTAGGTCTAATAGTTTTTGAGTTGTTGTAATTATAAAATTGGAAAACCCAGTGTAACGTGAGCTAACATTTCTTGGAGTTTCAATGATTTTGTAGTTCAAGTAAGTCTGGTACTTAGCTGGACGGCAATTTCGATGCGATTTGCAAAGTTTATTGCAACCATTGGTCAATAAAAATTGTTTAACCTCCGACCATCACGAGATCTCAGTTCGGGGCGAACTACTAGTTATATTAGGTACTAAAAATGCATGACTAAGCTCTTGCCTAAACTTAAAAAGGCAATCATTTTCATTTTGTTATAAAATGTGTGTGTAAAACTTTAGAAAGACTTACCAAAGACTATGAGCTTAATCTGCTAAGGTTGCTCTAAGCGATGCTAGTAGTCCAACAGCAATTACTTGCACGTTTGTTTCCCGTGACCATACTGATTGAAACTAGTAGCAGTAGTTTTTTTCTTCTTTATTTCATTAGCTTCTTCCGTAACACTTACTAAGAGGACAGTACCCATGATAGCACTATCAAACCTTTTCAGGTATCCGATCCATGGCTTAAGTATTAGTTCATTTACCTACTTATGGAGGGGGGCTTTTAACTTCTCCAGATGTTATTGTTTTCTACAATCTAGTGCCCGTTCTTTATTTCCAAAAATAAAATTTTAGGTATTTGAATTGTGTGTATGATCAGTATATCAGTGTGAATTGATCAGTAGATCAATTACTCAGAAATAAACGGTATTTGACTAAGTATTTGAATTGTGTGTATGATCAATGGATCAATGTGAATTGATCAGTAGATCATTTAATCAGAAATAAACTTTATTTAATTAGGTATTTATATTGTTTACCTACTGTATGATCAGTAGATCAATGTGAATTGATCAGTAGATCATTTACTCAGAAGTACTTGGATTTGAAATACTATCATGACAGTGAGTAAGTGAAATAACGCGGCAATGTATTCGCAACTCAACTAAAATACTAGGTAACTGGAACGGTTCAAACCTTTCCTGCATACCGCTACGCGTTCGGTCCTCACCCGTGCCGCTTTTACGAAAATGAGAAAATGTGAGCTATTTTGCAATACTACCGCGTCTAAACACCTTGCGTATTTTGAAAAATTACAAAGTTAGTGTAGTGTTAGTTACAAAAATCGCGCTAAGTAAATATGTATCGTAAAAATTTTCAAAGTTATACCTCGTCATTGAGCTCAGGCACAGAGAAAGTGTTAACTTTTATAGAGATATTTTAGTTTATTTATGTTTTAATATTTTTTTTGGCAAGCGATGCAAGGTTTTCAGGGGTTTGGGCTCTAATTACACTTCGAGATAAAATAATTGGAGTAACTAATATGTACAATTAAATTTTAATAAAGACGTTGAGCGTTCATGCACGCCGCCGACACTGGCGGCAGTTGAATTTTTTACCAAAGGAAAAACTACAATTTGCCATTGTACAGTCTCGCGCCAAAATATTATAGCTTTGATCTGTATAATAGGTAGGTTGGGTCGAGAGTACACAGGGCGGAGTCGACCAGAAATGTGGTACTTGCGATTGGTTGAATACCGGCGAGGGGGACAACATTATTGCTCGGGAGCTGGTGTAGCTGCGGCGCGGACCTCATTGTGCGATCGGCCGGCGCCACGCTAGTGACTCCGCGGACGCGATCACGTGACCAAGTGACATTGACAGTTCTAGAAAAAAATGTTAGAATTCTACACTAATATGAACCCTGGATTGATGCAGGAGCCGATGCAGCCACCGCTCAACTGCAACGGGAGAACTGGTTAGTGAAGAATTATCAATTTAAAGTTTTCAGGAAAAACTTTTAAGTCCTTCTTATAAACGATGAATAGCCGATAATAATATACCTAATAATAAAGTTCAGCGTTTATAGGCATTTCCATCAAGTAGGTATGCGAATGGTTTTTTACAAATATGCACAAAATACCCATACAACTTCAAAAAAATCAACTACATAGTTAAATTATCAACCTATATAATTTACTAAGGCTTCAAACGCACGCGCGGCTAACCGCGCATTTTCAGTTTTAATATGCAACCGCTGCGTACAGCGGTTGCGGTTGCATATTAAACTGGAAATGCGCGGTTAGCCGCTCCCGCGGTTAACCGCTAGTGCGTTTGATACCTAATTATTAATAAAATAGTTATGAAACAGTGACAAAGTTTCCTTCTTTACAATGCTCGAATAATTTTCAAGTGACTAAAACTTTCTAGCACTTTTTATATTACGAATAAGTTATGGGGCTCGGAATACTAAATTATACTCACTGCTAACAAAAACGAATACACAGAATATCAATCCTTGTAAAATTCAACACTTTTTTTGGTTTCAGTATGGAACCATCGTTATGATGCAAAAATTTAGGCCTACTACTCGACCACTTAAAAGCGACATACAAGCAAAATGTAATTGCTTTAATTCTAAATTGTGGCTGTATTATGAGGGAATAGCCATTTTTATACTGTTTTTATCATAAGTCAAAAACTGTTAAAAACTGTATACTGTTTTAAAATGTGCAAAGTTAGCCCTTTTCTATGATGCCTCACTTAATAGACCGCAGGATGAAACCCATTAGAAAAGGAAGGGAATATTATAAAAATGAAAGGAAAAATAATTTACGGGCGATCTGAGGTCGGGAAAGGGGTGGGGGTGGGGTTTTAAGGGTAAAAAACGGTTTATCTCGATTTCCGGCAAAACTAAAAGTCCTATGGAAGACTATCCTATATAACTTTGGCGGCTCCTTCTTTTTCAACCCCCCTCTAATTTTGAAAATCTGTTATTGAAGGACTTCGCTTTACTTTTCTGTAAAATTCAGGTATTTATTTATTTATCTAATAAGGGTATCCAAAAGGGAAAACACATGAAAATAGAATTTATAAAACCCCTCGCCGGTATTCAACTTAGGACTTAGGTCTAAGTGTTTCTGTAATTATAGGAAACCACAACATGCAATTCATTAAGTATTCTTCTATAGCATATTAGGGTAAACTACCCTATTCTTGGCAGCCCCATTAATTGTTGGCACTTCTCTGATTTATCCTATTTACTACGAAAAAGCCAGACCTCACGATGTTGTTATATAAACAACAACTTAACATAATAATAATAAACATCGTGAAGTCTGGCTTTTTCTTAGGAAATAGGATAAATCAGAGAAGTGGCAACAATTAGTGGGGGTGCCAAGATTAGGGTAGTTTACCCTATAATTATTTCAAATTTTTCGCTCTGTTAACTTCTGAGATGTAGGGCGGGGCACGGTCATTTTTGGGACTGTTTTATCATAAGCCAAAAATTATGCAATATGTTTATAAAGAAAAAAAAAATGTCTTGAAATCTACAAAACAACACCTGTCAAATGATATGTTACTCAATCTGGTGGTACCAGTTTGTAATTTTTAACCCCTCTATTTTAAACATTTTGAGCATAAAAATAAAAAATGTGTTTCTCACTATACATGCTGACAAATACGATCTAAAAGAATTCCTTTCAAATCCAATAGCTTTATAAGTTTCTGAGACAATAAAGTTTGTGACAGACGGAAAAAGTCGCACAGGGTTTTGAAACCCTAAAAACACGTGTCGTAAGCGTTTATCTATAATTTTAAATAATGCAATTGAAGGAAAATGTAATTTCGTATGAATAAAATGTAACAAGAGAATCGATACTCGATTAGTGAGCAAGCGTGCTTGATTATTATACCAACATAGGTATAGATACTTCCATATAATACTTATTTCTATTTGTGAGTTTGAGATACTAAACAGGTACGGTACGAAGTAGATATATACCTTAATATAAACTAGGTGAACTTGGATAATGTAATTTCGTATGAATAAAATGCAACAAGAGAATCGATACTCGATTAGTGAGCAAGCGTGCTTGATTATTATACCAACATAGGTATAGATACTTCCATATAATACTTATTTCTATTTGTGAGTTTGAGATACTAAACAGGTACGGTACGAAGTAGGTACCTTAATATAAACTAGGTGAACTTGGATAATGTAATTTCGTATGAATAAAATGCAACAAGAGAATCGATACTCGATTAGTGAGCATCGTGCTTGATTATTATACCAACATAGGTATAGATACTTCCATATAATACTTATTTCTATTTGTGACTTTGAGATACTAAACAGGTACGGTACGATGTAGGTACCTTAATATAAACTAGGTGAACTATATACAATTCAAAAGTTTCATTTAAATTGGTTCAGTAGTTTAGGCGTGATTGAAACACAAATATCTAAAGCACATACTGTACGCCAAACATGTCATTTAAAACATTATCAGTATATTTTTAAAGCGATGTAACGTATTTCGTAAAATGTGCATTACGCTTGCAAATGAACAAATTTGTTCAATATTTGTAGAGCAGATAGCTCTACAAATATTGGACAAATTAGTTTATTGACACCAAACCCGTAGGTTTACGTTTTGACGCAGGTAAATCATTGTTGTACAATTTTCGTAAATTCGTATTTAGTTTTTATTAAGTTAATTATCAACAGAAAACATAGTGACTGAGAAGAAACTATGATACTCTCAACTGATGAACTGATTCTTGTCAAATTAATAGATCTTTACGAATGAAGTGACCGTTCTACGATAAAATTCTAGCAACGGCAACTTCGTAAATAAAGACTATTTGAATCCATACAAATATATACTTACTAATATTATAAACTAGCGACCCGCCTCGGCTTCGCACGGGTAGAAAAGTAAAAAGATGCAAAAAGCTTATAATGTCGCCTTGGATTTGAACTTGCGTCGTTCTGACCGCAGTCCCATGGTATTACCCTTTGGCCAACAGGAAGAAATTTTCGAACATTACGTTTAGCTGTCAGTTGTGTCAGTTGTGTTTTGTGTACCATTTCTATTTTTTACACCTTTGGTTACATTATTGTAAATTTATCAGTGTTTTTCTACAATATTATGCATGTATTATACATATTATTATAAATCTTCCTCTTGAATCACTCTATCTATTAAAAAAACTGCATCAAAATCCGTTGTGTAGTTTTAAAGATCTAAGCATACATACATACAGACAGACGCGAGAAGCGACTTTGCTTTATAATATGTAGTGATGCGAAAGTAACTCTGTCTGTCTGTCTGTCTCGCTTTCACGCCAAAACTACTGAACCGATTTGAATGAAATTTGGCACACAGATAGCCTAGAGCCTGAGAAAGGACATAGGCTACTTTATAATGTGAAAAAAGGGTTGTAAAGGGTTAAAAAGGAGGGGTGAAAGTTGTATGGAAGTTACTACCAAACTTTTTTTTGTCTTCTAAACTTTTTCCAAAGAGAGAACACTGTGTCACCACTGACACTGACTGACAGGGATGCGTTCATAGAAAATTGGCATCCAAATGGCCAGTATGGCGACTGCCATAGAATTTTATGACTGCCATATTATACCTATTATGCAAAAGTAACTTTTCTGTCTGTCTGTCGAGCTTGCAAAACTACTAAACCGATTTAAATGAAATTTGGTACACCGATAGTCGAGAGCCTGAAAAAAGACATAGGCTACTTTTTAATGCGAAAAAAGGTTTGGAAGGTGTTTAAAAGGAGGGGATGAAAGTTGTATGTAGGTATCGTCATTTTTAGAGCTAGAAGCTTGAAGCTTATTTTTAAACGGTTGATTCGATATAAAATCAAGGTTTGTAAAAGCTATGCTACCCAAAGACACTATTCCACGCGGACGAAGTCGCGGGCACACCTAGTCCATACTAATATTATAAATGCGAAAGTAACTCTGTCTGTCTGTCTTGCTTTCACGCCAAAACTACTGAATCGATTTGAATGAATTTTGGTACACAGATAGTCTAGAGCCTGATAAAGGACATAGGCACTTTTTAAAGCAAAAAGAGGGTTGTAAGGAGTTAAAGGGCGGGGGGGGCGAAAGTTCCTTAACCTTTTCCATGAAAACTTTTTTAATATCACATTTGAAATAACTGTCAGTTGTTTGACAGTAAGACTTTGAATGACAGGACAACGTCTGTCGGGTCAGCTAGTCTATCTATCTATATACTATTATAAAACTGTAAAAAAGCCAAAAACTAATATTAAAATATGGATTAACTAAATATGCAGATCTACTAAATAAACGATCCTGATTCCGAAAATCAAGTTTGTCTGTTTGTTTGTTCGCGGATCACGCCTAAACTACTGGACCAATTTCAATGAAACTTATACCATTCAGAAGCCCTTTTTCCGGATTGAAACCTTATACTAATATTATAAATGTGAATGTATCATACTAATATTATAAACTAGCTGATACCCGCGACTTCGTACGCGTGCGAAACTTTCCACCAAAATATCTGTCAACCAGGATACGATGAACCTCGTGCCAAAGGCGGCTTTTGGTTTAGAGAGATCAAGCTGTATCTAAGAATCCACGTCTTTCATTTCAATAAAATTTAGCCTACTAGCTGATACCCGCGAGCAGTGTTCTGTAAATCCTGCTATATTCCTACCTAGGTAAAGTTCTTCGGAAAACAATGGAGGTTTGCTTCTGTCTCCCGATCGATATAGGGAACGCGCGGCTCTTGCGGAAACATGGCTCAAATGACGAACTGAAACTCTAAACTAGAATGCATTATTTTAAAAGAGCGTTTATAAAACTCGTTTTAGTATATCGTGTTAAACCAATATAACTCAAAAATGTGTAGTGTATCGCTCAAGGAGATAGTTAAATTTGTCTGTACCTACACAAAAACTATAAGATAAACTCGATACAGATTTTACAAGACTTTCTTTTGTGGGGAAAATCAAGTTTATCTGTTTGTTTGTTCGCGGATCACGCCTTAACTACTGGACCAATTGTAATGAAACTTATACCATTCAGAAGCCCTTTTCCCGGATTGAAACATAGACTATATTTTATTGAAATCAATGACGTGGTTTTTTAGATAAAGCTCTCTAAACCAAAAGCCGACTTTGACACGAGGTTCATCGTTTACCTACTGGTTGACAGTATTTTGGTGGAATGTTCACGCGTATACGAAGTCGCGGGTCACATAGCTAGTCACAATATAAAATGCTTTCAGAAATGCAATGTTCTTTTATGGAGCAAAAATGCCTTATATTTAGTTTTGTGAATAATCTCGTGTGCAACTTTAACCCGTGTGACAAATGACAAGCGGCGACAGTTTGCTTGGTTTTGTCAGAAATTTACCAATAATAGAAAGTTGTTTTAGATTCTGTAGACTTTTGATTTGATTAGCGTTCGAGAAACCGGCTGTTAGCGTGGTCGGGTCAGACTATATCTGTAGCAAGCCGAATCATGCCCAATGAAGCTTTCAGTGGTTTTTCAGTTCGACTCCCAGTTTCGTTGGTCGATCTAATCTACCGTAATAATAATATTAGGACTTAACAGTTGTACGTGGTATTTTGGTGCATAAATTTATCACAGAGGCCTCAGCACGGTATATTCCAGAAACTCCCATTGTATTAGGAAATCCCTACCAGTGGGGATGCAAGTTATTTTTTCCCAGAAAAAAATTCTGGCTACGTCATAGCATGCTGCGGTGTAACAGTGGAGATTTCAGGATTTTTATCCAGAAATAGCAACTTAATAATTATGCGAGCCATGTAACACGAAGGAAGGTGACAATGGTAAACGTATTGTTATGCTATGGGTACAAACAAAAGCAAGTTATATCGGTCAGGCAAGCTCCGGCCGCTGTCGCATTCACCCGCGTTGAACAAGCATTGCTACATACACATCATCGCTAGCGTTCACTTGTTATGAACACGCATACCAATATGAGCAAGCATGCGGCTCCTATTGGCAAAGCTCCTCGCCAACCTTCGTTTGTTTTTGTTAGGGTAGATAGATTGGTACGGTACGGTAGTATATCTGAGATACACTGCGTGGCATTACAAACTACAATGATCGGAGGTCTAGCTGGCGTTGGCACGTAATATTACGTTCAAATGACGTCAGGTTATGAGAAAGTTCAGCCTAATGATTTTCTGATGAACTAAAGAGTCGCTAGTCGAGACTTGAGGATGATGGTGGGTATAATCACGGGCCACTGTGATCTGAACTACCATCTCCTCAAGATCGGAGCGACAGGTAGCGACCTCTGTCGTGGCTGTCTTCAGGAAAAAGAAACAGTAGAGCATGTCTTGCTACATTGCTCTGCCACAGCCGAAGCCAGATCCAAAACGGGACTGCAGGAGCTGATCGGGTCTCACTCCTTGGCATCCACAACACCATCGGGGATGCTGGAACATTGCTGTCATCAACCCAAAGTCCTTCTCCGTTACTTCAAGAAGTTGGGCTGGTTGGGGTGAGGTCAGCAGGGGGACAATGCACAATACACCCCAACGCGGGACGTCAGTGCAGATCTTATTCCCCCACGACGAATTAGAATTAGAATTAGAATGAGAATTAGAATTATAATTAGAAGAGTCGCTAACCATTTTTATTTTTCCAAATCGATGTTTTTGAATGGCTAACTTTCCTTCACAACAGATCCGTTAGCGGAGCGAGAGAATTCGAGTTGAATAGTAAGTGCGGGCATCGATTATCCGTCAGGGCTGTTTTATAGCCGTATTTTGCTCGGGTCGTCCCGGGCCCCACCCTACGGGGCGTGTCTCGACTCGGGGCCCCAGTCTTAAGAAATGCGGTGAGACGGACGCCGAACCTTATTTTCCTTAGGTCATTTCGAGTACACGTAGTATACGTATATTCGTAGGCATGAGGAGGTATTTGAGCTACAAAACAGCACGCGCTCCGTCATGTTACCATCACCGCGACATTCTAAGGAAAAATGGTTTTTGTAAAATTTTTACTTAGTTGGTTTTGTTTGTCTAATGTTCCGACTCGTAATCGCTCCTAAATATATAAGTTGCTATACCCGTCTTATCTAGCTATATCTCTAAAGCTAGTTCGTGCCAATACTTGTCGAAACATTCCACCAAACAATTGCATTTGGTAGGGAAAATATCCATTGCGCTTCAAATATCTGTTGGAATTTTGGAATCCACAAACCCTTTTTTTATACAATTCCAGACATAGAAACCAATTTTAGTCCGCATATTCCGTCAGCAATTGAGCAGACCGACGCTAATATCAATACTGGCTTAGCGTCGGCAAACGCTGTATGCGAGAATTGTTTGCCAGTTTAGATATTAAACCTTTGTTCCGTTTCGGAACTCCAAGATTTCGGACGGTTAGAACTAGAGGTGTCAATATCGGTTGAATTTTTATATTAGTTAATGATAAAACGATAAAAAAAATCTATATTTTTAATGGTTGATTTTATCAGAATAAATATTCGATGAACTCATCATTATTTATACACATACCTATCTATGATGAAGGGATGAATAAATTTTGAACAATGAACTTTCCTTCATTATTTTTAGGCTTAGGACTGTCATACATTATCATGTCATAATAAAAATATTCGACCACCTCAATTTTTTTTAGCGAATAATAGTGATATTTTTTTTATTAGTTGTTTTTATTGATTGAAAGAAATATTAAACACCTATAGTTTGAACCCCTTGCAAACAATACGAAATTGGGTATGGCTCCGGCTAGCCGAGATGCGCTCCAACATGCGCATATTGAGCACATATTGGTCGAACAGTAGCTTGTACTAGCGTATTTTTTTTTGCAAACAACCTACTACGCTACATGTTAATACGTTATATTATACGCACTTGTAGAATTTTAATTTAAATTATTTATTCTAAAATAATCCATACCCGATGAAGGCCACTCCAGCCTTACCTTTAGGTTTTACAATAAAACGTAGATTCTTGCGTACTCGAACTAACTGGGCTTATGATGACCGTGAAATCTGTAAAGTTTCGTCGACTTTACAATGCTCCGTCACACTGCAGAGTACTGTAGAGCGACTGGAATTACTATTTCCTTCCTAACCTTGACCCGAACAGTGCACTAGTCAGGTTAAGGTTAGGAAGAAAGTAGTTTTCCGAGAAATAGCTTCAGGTAGGTAATAATTTATTTAGCGTAACCCGCCCCTCTAGCCACGTTGACATTCTACAGTAGCTAAAGCCACAGATTATATAATACTATACTAGTACTAAAGCATAGAAAATTATGAGAATAGTCACGTGACTAATAGTTTTCATTAGGTAGGTACAATGATTTTCTAACTTCGATTTTTTGACTTGCTGTGGATTCAGACAAAATATATTGGGACACAATGTCCCAATTGACACTTTTGATTTTAATATTTTTGTTATTTTTGATAATCAGTCTACGAATGAAATTTTTTTAACATTAGTGTAAGTCACCACCAGCAAGTATCAGTAGTCCGATGATGCTGATCAATACAGATCATCGGACTACTGAGTCTTTTAGTCCGATATTTACTTGTATCGACTTTCCCAAAAAAAGAAATGTATTAACTTCAGTTTATTTTTTAGCAGATCTCTAGCAATGTAGTAGAATTACGGATAAATAATTGTGACTCAATTTGGTTTGAGTGTCCATGTCTAATGAGGCTGAGATCATATCGATAGTTGAATAGAGTTAAATTTGACTATTTTAATTCTGCGGACTGACGACGACGGGCCTTCCGCGTACCTAATGTCATCTATAATGATCACGGAACCCTAAACTAACTTATGCCTTGAATTGCATGTGTAACTTATGACCATCTCATCTTCAATATTCAATCTTTCTCCGGTTTTGACTTTGTAAAAGATATATTTTATCAAAAGAATTGAACTTGCATTTGCGAATTACCGCGTTGCTTTGCTCTAACTACAGGATGTACTTTGTTGAGAACAAAAGTGTCATCTTTTTTAAAATAGTACCTATATGGTCTAGCCATAAGGTCTAGAATAAGTTAGCTGTCAGATAAATAGTTGAATTGACCTACACAAAAAGACAGGTAGGTACCTACTAGTGCCTCTATCACGAACTAATCTGACAGTCGCCTCGTTAACGTATTCGAGTTATATTGCGCGTGAATGCCAGCTTAACTGCCAACAGCTGTAGTGTCACCGCGCAGTGTATCTCGGACACGATACGTTTCCGATTGTATTTTTGGCGAAATACTAAACATAGCTATGAATTAGTATACCACATGCTACTCACATCAGTGCTCTCTTACAGAGCTGAGCACGAGCATCAAGCGAGAGAAGATAGTGGAGATATGTGAGGGATGCGGCCAGAAGATCCAAGATCGTTATTTGATGCGAGTGGGGGAGCTCTCTTGGCATGAGCACTGCCTCTCCTGCTGCGTTTGCGGCTCGCCACTTGCCCATACCTGCTTCACCAGGAACGCTAAGCTGTACTGCAAGCCAGACTACGATAGGTAATCATCATAATCTTAGTAGCATAACTACCTGCAATACAAACGAAAACAGTTTGTCGACGCTTAGGTCAATCCTAATAAGTATAATCGGCATACTCGCTGTGTGCTTTTTATCTAAAATACTTCAACACTGTAATGTTTACAATATTATAGAATAAGTACTGCTAATTTTATTCCAACAAACGACATAGTCTGGGAGCCTGTTTTAACTACGCAGTTTGTCGGAGAATCAATAAAAAACAAAAACCCATGTCCTTATCACGAAAACTCTTGAAGTCAACACTCGCTACAATCGATCCAATCGGAAGCGGCCGTCGAACGTTCCACATTCGAATGCCTGCTGGTACTATTCCATTTCAAATTCAACATTGTTCTCGCTTCCGACTGCTGTTTGTTTGAAGTTTGGTGTGCTTTAGAGTTAAACGCTGTTTCTGAATGCGAATTCATAATTCAATATCTACTTCATGCGAATTGCCAAGCGATTTTCTCTACAGGTTGTAAGTTGTTGTGTTACTTTCTCGAAGAGATATTTTTCCAGTACGCGGTTTCTGTGCTTTTGATCGCACTATTAATCTCTGGCGAGATGTAACAAAACAACCGTTTAATTATTAGATACTGTATAATTATAGCATTTTCCATAGGTTGTTCGGGGTGAAATGCACTCGATGTGGCGACCGTCTGCTCCCACAAGAGATGGTGATGCGCGCGCAGCAGTATGTCTTTCACATCCAATGCTTTGTGTGCGTGATGTGCTGCCAGCCTCTGCAGAAGGGCGAACAATACGTGATGAGATCAGGCCAGATATTCTGCAGGCAAGACTTTGAGAAGGAGATGTATTTGATGCAGCATGCGGATGACGATATGATTATAGATGATTCAGAGCGGCCACGCGACGGACGTCGAGGCCCAAAACGTCCACGGACCATTCTTACGTCCGCGCAGCGCAGGCAGTTTAAAGCCTCCTTCGAAGTCAGCCCGAAGCCATGTCGTAAAGTGCGCGAAGCTCTCGCTAAGGACACTGGTCTCAGCGTTCGAGTAGTGCAGGTCTGGTTCCAGAACCAGCGCGCCAAGATGAAGAAGATCCAGCGTAAGGCTAAGCAGGAAGGCGATAAGTCTGTCGATAAGGATAAAGATAAGGACGAGAAGAGTATTAAGCAGGAGTCGCCATCCAGTGAGCATGGGAACTACCTAGGCCTTGACGGTTCCTTTTCCACTTCGAGCCAGCCGCTGAACCCGAATTTGCCGTACTCTCCTGATGGTAAGATCTCATTTGCCTTTTTTATTCATGATTTTAACCAGGCTGTGTTTTAAAACTGAATACGGACTATATGCACGGACATAAAACTAAGAAAGTATATTATTTTAAGTTTTATGGCTGGCTAAGTACCTACTATCCCAGATTTCCAGAATCACTTTTCTTACAAATAATCGCATTTAAATCGGAGCGCTGTATTCAGAGCTACAAGGACACGAACAAACATACAGACACAACCCCAACTACTCGTGGCATGTATCCCTACTTACATTTAATCGATTTCAGTAGACAGGTATCTGAGTTTCAATTAGTTTGCCCAAGGAAGTTTCTGTTCAAAGACGGATTAGGTAAGACTATTGGTTCAAAGTTTCACAGCCTCAGCTCTGTCTGAGATCCACTAACTAAACATAATCTGTGTGCTGGGCACTTTATTCTAGGTATTCATATCTATATAAGGGCAATAATCAAAGTTTAGCACCACACCACATATAATATATTTTGTTTTAGATTATCCGGCTCATTCCGGTGACAGTTTCTGCAGCTCAGACATATCGCTCGACGGCAGCAACTTCGATCAGCTCGACGAGGGCGCCTCTGACACGATGAGCCTTCAGAACCTGGAGGTTCAACACCACCACAGCCACGGACATCCAACCCACGAGCCCTTGAACCTTGGCACGGGCGCGGTAGTTAATCCTATCGATAAGCTGTACTTGATGCAGAATTCTTACTTTAGTACGGATCACTGATTCGTGGGTAGACGTGGCAGCCGTCGGCATAGAAGCCAGCCCGCGCCGGCCATGGACTTGTGCGTAAGGCCCACGTCTACCGTTACCAGTTGCAACCAAACGTACACCAACTCGAGTGCACACACTGACTTCTCACTCAATAGCTTCTTTGAACACCAGTTCATTTAAATATGAACTGTTTGGTGGGTCTAGTATAATACCTGTAGAGTACTTTTAAATATCAGAGCCCCGAGTCTGTGCATTTGTTTTGACTTTCGACTCTAGTGTAGCACACGCAAACGCATTGGCAAAGCGAGAAGTTTTGTTGGGCATTGCGCAATTCTCAAATCTCCCGCTAGAGGCGCTTATACGATTTTCATACAAAATTTCTTGCTTTGCGAATGTGTTTGCGTGTGCTATACTCGGGTCGAAAGTCAAAACAAATGAACAGACTCGGGGCTCAGTGTATTTATTGATTAAAGTAGAATAGAATATTAGAAAGTTGTTAACAATAGGAACTCTGAATATTTTGTAAATATTGTTGTAAATAAAATACTTAATAATAATATTAAATAGTAAATACTTTTGAATAGTTTACAATCCAGTTATTGATGTTAGAGAAGTTCAACTCTTACCTAAGTATCTATTTTTTGCCTACAAAATAATAAACAGTGTTTTATAAACATACAAATAAAAAAATTTAAGTTCGATATAATGTAAGTACTTACTGTTTGACGGAATCGTGTGTTCTTAATAAGTCAGGATAAAATAATATTTATTAGTAGACTCACAGAAAATAATCTCAAGTTTAACTGTTACCACATTTTTAAACAACTAAGTAACATTATGTTAGTTGTTTCTGTAAAAATGTTTATACGAGTAGTATTTTGAATATTGCCATTAAAATATTTAGAACATATTATTAGCACTGAGAAATTAGCAATACATTAGTAAAAAACTTTTATCGACGCAATACATTTTGTAAAATATTTTTCACTTTGTAGATAATGTTACTAATATTATCTACGATCTTGATCTTCGATTTTGCCAAATAAACTCAGCGTAGATAAAAATAATTATTATGAATGTGGTTCTAAAAAAATCCATTTACAAAAACCCGTAGCAGGCGTAGAGGCGCGTAGCGGTGGTGCTACGTAATGCTACGCGCGGCTACGTTGCTTATATAAGTGAAGCTACGGTCACACGGAGCTAGGGCGTCCAAAACTGGAAGGTTTTCTAAACCGGTTTTGAATTTGCGGTTTTGAGGGCCCAAAACCGGAAACCGGTGCTAGCCCCGATTTTTAGTATCTACGATTTTGAACAAGAAAACAATACCTATTCTTAACAAAATCTACAAATAAAACTAATTGTACGATATACCTGTTTTTAATCAACCATTATACCTGCCTACTAAGTAGACTACATTAATTGTATAATTAACATGAATTCCAAATATATATAAAGCTTAGCTAACTGAGATCAAATCAACAATATTATACTTTTAACATACAAAACTATCAATCATCATCTTAAGATACTAATCAGAACCAAAAGTTCTTAGTTTCTATAGTATAATTCAATAACTGGAAAACCAGAGTCAACTCCGGTTTTGTCTCTCAACCCCGGTTTTGAAAAATTGTAGGTTTTGAATCGGGATTTCCGGTTTTCAGGAAAACCGGAAACCGGGTTTGGACGCCCTACACGGAGCTAAACATAAAACAGCTACGTGTAACCGACGCTTAAATATTGTTAGTTGACTCAACCCGTTAAGCAGCGTTGTTTTATTCCTTCAAGTATTAACTAATATGTTACTACTGAACACTTATTTATCCTGTAGTCTGTACAATACATTAATATGTACCATGTTATTATTAGGTAAATGTGATTTTAATTGTTAAAAACGTTTCTAGTCAGAATTTTGTGAGATTTTTTGTTATATCGATGTAAGTTACTCAGTCGATGCACTAATATTAACACCATAGTCGTGTAGTGTTATCAATAACTTTCATAGGTACAATTGTTGTTGTTATCTACATGCTTCGTCGCTGACTGTACCTACTATTCTATATTTAAATGTGATGTAAAATAAAATAAATATAACTGACACTATTTGCTCTTTATTCCTAAGTGTACCTAACATTCTTCGTCACGATTCCCTTGTTCATTATGCCGCTCCGCTGCGACGTCGTAACCCAGTGACATCAACGCAATGAGTGCCACATCTCTGCGACGACCATAGATTTAGGATTGGATTGTATCCTATATTTATGGCGACGACGCAACGCAACGCAGCTTTTTCCGACGTCGCAGCGTCGACGGAGATGTACGTGTATATATTGTATGTAGTTTTTGAACGACATTGGAGTCAAATAAACGTGTTTTGTTGCTGCTTTTATTACGCCACCGCCAAAAAAAACCTCGCAGTACGAGATTATAAATATATTCTAAATTCCACGAGTATATTCTAAACAGTTTTTTTGAATTGAACTAGAAATTAATATTTTTGAAGCGTTGCCTTGATTCAACCTTTTTGATCTCGTACGGCAGATCATTCCATAGCCCCTTCGTCAGAGAAAAAAAAAGACAAAAGAGTTACCGCGAAATGAAGTAATATGTTGAGGGGTTTCTAAAAGGAGGTTGTCATCTGATCTCAGATTTAAATTTTACGTAGTCTGTGCGTAGCATCCTTACTATCTGTGGGTTTAGCACACTTGGCAGGACCTTGGATCCCGTTGATTTTTCGGGATAAAGAGTGGCCTATGTGTTAATCCAGCTCACGGACAATATATATTCCAAGTTTCATCCAAATCGGATCAGCAGTTTTCACGTGGCAGGACCACAGACCAATATACTATGCAGGATTTACCAAGGGGATCTACTGAGAAGATTATAAAGTAACTAGAAGTATAGGTACCTACTTAGATATGAGAAAAGTTCAAAGAGGTGTCGTCAAACGGATAAAGGAAAACTCTTCTGCTACACGGAAATAGACGAACTTCACGTGAGAAAATAGGATCTCTGAATCGAGGTATCCAGGGTATCGAGGGCGCCAGATCGATACAATAAGGATACAATTATTTTTAGTTTGACACTTACATAGATAGCTTAGTGGTGTCGCTTTAAATATCTACCGAAACCGCACTAGGATTAGTATAAGTCGGTTTTGATATGTGCAAAGTTAAATCGCTCCAACAGTCTGTATAGAGCTACCTACATAACAATTTTTATTCTGTTGGAAGAAAGGGGATAGCAATGTTACCATAGTCACTGATTATTATAATACTATACCCATAGTATAGTTATGTAGGTAGGTGCTACCTATCTATTTACCGTCAGAACAAGCACCATTACAGGACAATCACTGAAGCACACTGAAGACTGAAATACCCGCGCGCCACCTGTTCGCGGGGTATGGTACCCAGGGCATTTGTATGTAGTGCCATCTATGATGGTATAGCTGAAACACGTACAACGTAGTAGTTGTATTACGTAGTACTGATACTTTGTCATAGATGGCGCTTCTAAAGTACTTTTATGCGAGCAATAGGACAACCCACCGGGGACGAGAATAAAATATCCTAGTATTCTAGTAATTTCGGTAAAGGAAGGGGTTTATTTCAATTAAATTCCAATTAAAGGCAGCTACATTGTTTATTTGTAAAAACACATTTAGATATTATACCTAATGAAATATATTTGAATACCTACGATTTAGCTGGTTTACAAGAAATACAACTTCAACTATACACCAAACACATAAGAACTTTTTTAAATAAGTTGGTACACGTACCTTAATCTATTAAACGTTTTTAAAGAAGATTAGGCAAGTAGGTAGGTACGTACTTCTAGCTACAAGCGTTAGAAACTCAAGCAATTATTATAAAGTTGAACTAAAAAATATTACATTTATGGGTACCTATATGTTTAGTAACTTATATATTTAAAATATAAGTAGGTAGTTATCTTCAATACAAAATATATAGCTACCCAACTAAGGCGTGCTCAGGTAGATACTACACTAATTATTGCTATCGATAAATTATTATTATTCTTATATAAAAAAAAAACCGTGTTGGCCGAGTGGGATTGCACCTCGACTTTCGATCCGAAGGTCGTGGGTTCGAATCCCGGCCGTGCATCAATGGATTTTTCGTTTCGGAAAATTTATATGCGCATTAACACGAGCTTAACGGTGAAGGAAAACATCGTGAGGAAATCCGCGGAATGTCAGCTCCGCACGTGTTGACTTTGTCTTTCCTGTGGATATGGCTGACTAGGCTGAGAAGGGGATGATCGTTGCTCATGTCTGTAGGAATTGTCACCATAACCCTACACGTATCCTCGGGGTGGCGCTAAACGAGCAACAACACTTGGCTGCTGCACCTGTTCCTAGAATCTCACAGCACCACAATCGTTCAGCAACAATAGGTATATAATATTGTGAACGATTGTTTGAACGCCATACGAATAAATAAAATTATTCCTATGCAACAAGTTATTGACTTACTTGTTGCAAGAATCACTTGTTGAAAAAATTCAGACACTGCAAACAAAACACAAGGTTTTTTTAAAAAAAAACCACCATTTAGGTTTGTACCTACACAGTCAGTAGTATTCTTAAATATTATTCGCATACCTATAGTCACAAACTTATTTCAAACTAGCTGATACCCGCAACTTCGTACGCGTGCGAAACTTTCCACCAAAATATCTGTCAATCAGTATACGATGAACCAGTAAGATGTTGTAAACTGTCTCATTGCCATAACTAAGATGTAAACTGTCTCATTGCCATAACTAGGATGCTGTAACCTGTCTCATTGCCATAACTAGGATGCTGTAACCTGTCTCATTGCCATAACTAAGATGTTGTAACCTGTCTCATTGCCATAACTAGGATGCTGTAACCTGTCTCATTGCCATAACTAGGATGCTGTAACCTGTCTCATTGCCATAACTAAGATGTTGTAACCTGTCTCATTGCCATAACTAGGATGCTGTAACCTGTCTCATTGCCATAACTAAGATGTTGTAACCTGTCTCATTGCCATAACTAGGATGCTGTAACCTGTCTCATTGCCATAACTAAGATGTTGTAAGCTGTCTCATTGCAATAACTAGGATGCTGTAACCTGTCTCATTGCCATAACTAAGATGTTGTAACCTGTCTCATTGCCATAACTAGGATGCTGTAACCTGTCTCATTGCCATAACTAAGATGTTGTAAACTGTCTCATTGCCATTATGTATACCTACTGTCTTATTACCTATCTTTGAATTCTAAACGTGGTACACTTTTTCAAATGACCTATAAACTACTTCAAAATGGAGGAAGGAAACATACCTTACGTACTTATTCAACAAATACATTTAATAATAATTTGAAATTTTGCTACGATACAATATTAATATAAAAAAGATATAACAATTTAACTAATTCTACGTCACACAAACTTATATACAACTATTAGTAATTTTGTTTTGAATTTTCTTTTATGCTTTTACAGTATTTTTTTTGCGTACATGCGACTTTCCCTAAAGCATGCATGCATGCGTATTAATATAATAGGGATTCTGTCTAGCGGATTACGAAAGTAATACCCCCTTAACCTTCTCTATTTCAACTACATTACCTACTCAAAACGGTCGACTACTTGGTCTAACTTGCTGAAATCAATGTTGCAATGAATAAAATATTGTTATAGGTAAGTATAGATCTATTTATATAGTACGAGAACACACAATAGAAAAGAATTAGACGCAAGTAAAACTGTAGTGCATGTACGCAAGTAAGGCATGTAGTGTTCCGATTATAAGAGGCATTATAATACAAGGTTAAGCATCGTTTCGTAACCAGCTCCCAATTTACCATAAAACCAATGTAAGTTGAGAACTTGAGATCCCATATTTTCTACAGCTCCCAACCATTCATCTTTGGTTGTGAAACCAACTAAAGGTATTACTATTACAAATTTCAACTTTTTAGCTTTGATGGTAGAGCTTTGATGGAAATGACAGACAGACAGACACAGGAAGAGACCAAAGTATTCAGTTTTTTCAAAATTGGACTGGAACACTAAAAAGAAGAAGTGAACATGTAATTTTTAGTGACACACACATAAATAAATATTATTATTTTACTACTAAGGATACAAATTGCACTTGAGTTGAAAGGCGTTGGTCATCATGTAACCATAATATAAATCCACATTAAATATTTTTAAGCTTCGCTATAATAATACACAATAAGCAAACTTGAAAATATTAAGTCGTCCATGCATCTATTCTACTCAATTACCTATATATACCTATATATATATATATATATATATATATATATATATATATAACATTACATTACCGTTACATTAATAATTGAAACAATATAATTGCACTTAAACGTCAAAATTAAAAACCATAAACACAGAATAGATACACTATTTCAAAGCGGAACATAGTTTAGTAAGCCACGAAAAGTTTCATGATCTGTTGAGCGTAAGGAGCTATATTTACAAACGTGCGTGAGAATGCCTATTAGGTAATGGATTCCTACCACCAGTGGGATAGACAAATCGGATAATATGGACATCACGCTTGGGAGCGGGCGCATACCTCTAATGGAGGCCATACACGCTAGGTTTTGCATGATGGTTATAACCTTGCATGCATAAACGACATTTATAACCGAGCTTCATATTACACATACACGTTAGGGTTTATAAATTTTAATATTTGCTTGGTGCAAAAATATAAATTTTAATATTTGCTTGGTTGCATGTACATGCACGCATAACTGTACAGTTTTATCACATACACGCTTGGGTTTGCATGTCGGTTATGCAAGGTTATAACCATCATGCAAAACCTGGCGTGTATGGCCGCCATAAGACACGATCTATGACTTCATGCAGGCACATCGTCATTGTTCTCAAACTCGAGCTTCACGTCACCACTCAAGCCCTCGACGTCGACTTCGTTTTCTGTTGCGTTCAGCATGTTGAGAGTCACCTGAGGAAATACTAATTATAGCTTACCGAACTTCTCTCCATTTGACAAATAAAATGAAATCTGTGACGTGCGTGTATCAGCGGTATATGATGTGAATATTTCTAAAGTTGTGAGCCGTGTGTATGACTACTCACGGCTCACAACTTTAGAAAGCGTAGCTCGTGTGCTCAAAAAATACTTTACAATCGAGACCTAAGAATCGATTTCTGCTGAGATTTTCATAGAAAAATGTATTTTTGGAGCATAGTCGTATGAGCCTAGAACCGGAAAAATAACATTTAGTGCTTCTTACTACGGTAGCATATATTGCCAACTATGAAAAGAAGTGAGTATCGATTAATATTTAATAGCAGAATTAAATGCTTTGTTTAATGATGATGAAAAGAATCGGGAAAAGTTCCATTAACATTACTTTTCAAATTTATTCAAGTTGGACATGCGCGAACGGCGGTATCGTATGTAAAAAAAAAGTGGGCCACCCTTGTATTCCGTTTTCTATGAGACCTAAGGGAGAAGCAACGGCAGCGACCGCGTCATTACCGGAATCGTATCAAAATTAAGTAAACTATGTTTTAATAAGAAGTTTTAATGAATCCTTTACTTTTCCCGTAGTCTTGAAGCTGTATAATATGTGCAATGAAAAGCAAGAGATTTGAAATTTAAAAAGAAAAATCTTTTTTTGTCCAAGTCTCTTTAAGAATGAGTCGAAATTATTAACTCATAAGAATATTAAAATAAGCAGTTTAAACAATAATAAAAATTAACTACAGTAAGCCACCATCTAACGTTTACTATATTTTTTGAAGACATCTTAATTCATACGGTAAATTTTTCATTTAAAAAAAAGACCTACTTTGGTGGCTCACTCATGCCGTTTTTACTACTAGTAGGTTAACAAGTTACTTATTTCCACTTTAAGTGCCCCAAAAAATTAATTATAAAAAAATAATTTCACTGTAAATAAATAAATAAAAAATCTTGAAACTGGATTAGTTAAAAATTGTTTAAAATAGCATACCCTAGCCTAGCATGCAAACTCTAGCACTAAGCATAACAGTACAAAATTCAAAATTCACTAACACGACAGCACAAAATAACTAAAATAAATCAAATGTGCTAAAAAAAGTTTTAAAAATTTGATAAGTCAGTGAATGTTTGAACCTCCGCGTTCTTCCCTAACACGCTGCGGGTGTTGACCACCGTCATGGGTGATACCTGTGCCGGCGGCTGCGGCGAACGGTTAATCACGAGACTGGACGCGGAACTGCTTACCGATCTCACAGGTATACCTGCGTCCTCGAACGCTTTCTTCTTCAGCGTCGTGCATATTTGGGAGCTGGAAGTGTACAAGCATTTTAGAAATTTGCGCATCGAGATTTGAATGAAAGTTTACTGACTCACACGTGTACATCTACACGTCATGTCAAACACTAAAAAAGAATGACGAATATATCGAAATGGGGAACATAGTTACTTACACCGTACGGGTTTTGATGTGCTGGCTAAGTTTGTTCAGGTCGAGAGCGAAGCGATGCACGCATCCACGCAGCATGTCGATCTCTTCGTCTGTCCACTTGCCCCTGTTGTAATTAAACAAAATTTTTAGGAAACGGACATAAGATTAGCTTATGTCTGCTTCTACGCTTCTTTAACAAGTTGTTTTGTTTTCGGAAGGTGAATTGGTACATTCGAATCTAAGTTAGAACTAATTTTAAACTCTGTATTGTTGATTGTATTTGACTACGTGCACAAGAAATATATTATAACAAATTCTTACTTTTCCAAAACTACATTGAACCCTATCTTGTCTTCACCGAATATATTCTTTATTTGCATTTCTCAGACACATTCAGCTTTAACGGTCATTGTAGATGCACTATACTGCTGTCATTTAGGTAGTATCTAGACTACCTAAGTGCTTGAAAGCACTAGGATGTTGTGCGCGTACCACCATACATTTGTCATTCGGCCGTCGTAAAGTTTTCAATATTTAATTTTAAATGCATCGATTCAGTGTCTCTTAGTATGCTACTATGTCTTTCCATATCGAAGACAAAAAAGAAACACACGCTTTAAATAAACTGGATAAAAGGTACTATAAAACCAAAATTATGATAAAAATGGAATCCTTGTGAGTGAACTTAACCACACAGATCTTCCAGACAAATACAGTGTAAACTCTATAAAACGACACTGAAGGGACTGTGCATTTTATGACGTTATATGGAGAGAAGAAAAATCAGCACATCACTTATATTCTCTCCCGTTTCTATTGCGCGTATCAGTAAAACTTTTTCGTCAATACACAATGATTTTCTTTTCTAGCAATCCCAATTTGTAAACCAAAGAACGAATTTCTTAGAAAGTTCGGTATGCATGATGCCAACAGTCGAGTGGGCACGAGCATAGTGTGAACACGATCATGCCTCTGTTCCGGCTCCCGACACAAGTTCATGCCCTTGCTCTCTAATGACGATAAGTCCGCGGCAATAATGCCGGCAGCGGCATGGGCATAATGTGAATGCGCTAAATTCTTGACTCGGAATGAAGAAAATGGTGCAATGGCGGTGTACCTAGTGCAGAACTTCAAAGAATCGCTGTGACTACTGGTACTGATATTGATGCATGCAGAAGCTTACCCCGGCTGCGCTTCACCCATTGGGTGAAGTAGTAACGTCATCTCCGACAGCTTCTCGAAGGCTTTCGCAGCTTCTCGGAATATCTCACCAACCTATAAAACAAAATATCAGTAACATACCATGAAGCCATCAATAAATAATGTATAACTATTTCAGTATACCTTTTGAGCGGGATTGTTCATTCTGGTCTGCACCTGGTGCGTCTTTTTAGAGGTAGGTACTTTATCACTGACGCCTCTTCTCTGTCCAAACAAAACTATTTACTCACGTAACTTAGTGTTTTTTGGTTAGAAATTAGAATTACTACATAAAATTCTTCTATATTCCCTAAATCTCATAGTAGGTATATTTTTCTTTTCGATTCAGTTTTTATTTATTTTTACTTCATTTGCCAAATCTTGCAATGCTTTGCTTTGGTTTGTTTGTTCTGTGATTGCTTAGATAGTTTTTTTTAGATGATTGCTTGTTGACTCTTTCTTGCATCCACACACACCCACAGCTTATATCGGGCAGGCTCTTGCTAAAGGTCAGCGTCTATTGAAAGCGGAGCGCGCGCAGTGTCAGAAATTTTTGCTTTATAATTTTGTATTGATTTGTATGCGGCTGTGTGCACTGCAGCTGCATTTTTTGCCTTCATTTCTGGCGTCATTGCTCAGTCGGTAGTAGCTCTGCCTTCCGTGCTGTGGGTCGTGGGTTCGACTCTCTTCAAGAATACAAACTTTTATTTTGTATAGCTGATACCCACGACTTGGTACGCGTGCGAAACTTTCCACCAGAATATTAAAATTTGCCAACCAGCATACGATGAACAGACAAACTCGATTTTCGGAATCAGAATCGTTTATTTAGTAGATCTGCATATTTAGTTTATACCATACCTATCTTTAATTTTAGTTTTTGGCTTTTTACAGTTTGTTGCCTACTATTATAATGTAGATTTATTTTACAATCCGCGCGCTTCGCGTGCAATGATTCTGATTTAGTCGACGCGGACCTTTAGAAAGAATGCTTGATTCAGTGCTGCCAGCCAACTCTTATTTTTGCTTTTCCGACTAACTGGGCTGACAGTGACAGACATGAGGGAATCAAACGAATCAATCAAATCTGAGTATTTTGTTTCTGTGACCAAATCTGTGCCAAATCTCATGGCGTTTGTGTGTGGTGAGCATTGTTGTTCTTCGTAATCGTAAATATTTCCCAGTAAAAACAAAGGATTTGAGCGCAGAATATTATATTCAAGTGCTTATAGTTAACAGTATATCTTTGCAAAGGCTTACAACGTTTTATAAGTTTATCCTCTTGTTTTGCAGGCCAACGAAGACGCCACGCCTGCTGTGTAGCGAGATGTTTGGTCAACTTCGAAACTTCCTTCCAATGAGCTACTGATAAAGCTCGCTCAAGTAAATTAGAGTGACAATGTGCTAAATGAACTCGAGTACCTCTTGGTCTTCTGTTTTGTCACCAACATGGAAACCATTCTAATTTTATCGTTACTTTCATTACTTTCATGTGGGCTGGCCTATGACAAAGGTAAGCACTTTATTACTTACATTATTTTGCTAATGGTTCTTCTTACCAATCACTGTATCGATACATAGTACTTATGTTCCTCAGAGTTCATAGTAGGTACTGTAAAAGTTGATGTAGCTAATCTCATATGAATTGGATAAGCCTTGTAAATGAAAAATAGATTGTGAATAAAATAATTTCAATATCTACTTGGTAAAGTTCTGTATTTTTCTTTTAGCATCCTTTTATGGGGCCAGCTACATATCCTACCCTCTTCAGGAAGCCAAAGGAGTTACCGACATAAGTTTTCGTTTCCGAACTCATCTTTCTGATGCTTTATTGCTTCTAGCAGCTGGTAAAACAGATTATTGCATGGTAAGAAATGATTATGTTGAATGATAGAAATAATCAAATATCTTATGTGTTCTTTACCTCATTTCATGGTGAACAAGGGGTAGGTGCAATCACATAATTACATAAATGTTTGACAAACTCAATAACTCATCCACACACTATTGTATAATGCTGGGGCAAAATAGCTACTCAAAATTATTCATGCAAATGAGCACAATTCTTAAGAACTTTCAATTAATTTCCAGCTCCGCCTGGAAAAAGGTAAACTAAAACTGAACATTAATCTCGGAGCTGGTGAAAGTGAGCTGTTTTCTCTCAAAGGGTCACTCAATGACTCTCAATGGCATCACGTCAGTATTATACGGAGAGAAGCCAACCTTACTATGAAGGTAAGAGCAGATTGCAAGAAATAAACACCGGACCGCTCAAATATCCAAATCAAGAAAGTATAAATACATAACAAACTTTGAAGATACTTGTTTCTAAATTTAAAAAAGAATTTTTTTTAAGCTTCGGAACATTCAAGCATTAAAAAATCCTCCAAGACTGACTCAAATTCAAATAGGCTTCCCTGAACACAATTACAATGCTTGGACATTCAATCTCAAAGAGAATTACTTTATAATGAGACTCAATGCCTATAAAATAACATGGTTGAATGATGCCACAGACAATGACTCATCTAATTACAGTACATGTACACTTGTGATTCAGCTTAAGAAAGACCATAAATAATTGTATTATGTTTCTGTTTATTTCGGTTTGTTATAGTTTATTGCTCTGGTTTTCTGCCATTGCTTTTACAATGTTCAAATTGCCGCGCATTATAAATCTGAAAGTGTGTCATTCTGTTTTGATACGTTTTCGTCTGTGCTAATCTGAAAATGAATCACAAAAATACAACATGCGGATTATACGATGTACATGACAGCGATTCAAATGCATTTTATCGAGTTACCGCGCAGTGTACTCAATCTTATAATACTAGCTGATACCCGCGACTTTGTACGCGTGCGAAACTTTCCACCAAAATATCTGTCAGCATACAATGAGCCTCCTGTCAAAGGCGGCTTTTAGTTTAGAGAGGTCAAGCTGTATCTAAGAATCCACGTCTTTCATTTCAATAAAATATAGCCTATGTTTCAATCCGGAAAAAGGGCTTCGGAATGGTATAAGTTTCATTGAATTTGGTCCAGTAGTTTAGGCGTGATGCGAGAACAAACAAACATACAAACTCGATTTTTGAAATCAGAATGGTTTATTTAGTAGAACTGCATAATTAGTTTTCCCATATCTTTAATTTTAGTTTTTGGCTTATTTACAGTTTTATAATAGTATAGATTATAAATAAAACAATAAATATTTACAGATCGATGACAGTGCTGTAAAGAAACGTCTCGGTGGACGGTTTTTCGAGCTCAACATCCATTTTGGTATCTTCCTTGGCGGGCAGGGTCACTTCTCTGAGCTATTTCTGGGGCACATGGAGAACTTCCGAGGTTGCATGGAAGACGTAAGTATCATTCTTATCCAAGCTGCAAATAAACTTCAGTATTTAATATATGTATTGATTCCCATAGTTAGTATATCGTCATAGCTATGGCATTTGCAACTAAAGTCTCGAGAGACAAAAAGACCAAAAACTTAATTTGGGACTAGAGGGTGTTGTGTGAGGTGTCTATGAATATTTATACATTGTGCATACAGACCAAGAATAATCAGTTTCCAACTTCAGGTCTATTATAATGGAGTGAAGATAATAGAAAAAGCTCGCAGTCGCAGTGGCTCGGTCCGAGTCGAAGGTGTCACGTGGAACTGCGCTCCGGAGTTTGATGCCGATGTTAATTCAGACATCAGTTTTGTCGACGAAGGCGCTTATCTTATACTGCCTAAGATCAACTCCAGAGCTGGGGGGAGGTAAAACATTACATATCTTTGCCCAAACAGTACATAGGCATTATTGATGCTTAATCTTATGCCAACGAAAGTTTCCACCGAAGTTATAGCTGAATATTTTATAGAGTCACTATGTCATATTATTGGTCATATTACTGACCAATAATATGATTCCCACATCATTGATTCTCTCCAGTAGATGAAAAGTCCTGAGGCATTTCTCCCAGACTTTTTTATATAAAGTTGCTATGATCTTTATCGCAAGTAAAAAGAAACCGGAATTGTTTTTTCAGATGGCAAATAGAATTTAAAACGATCGCACAGAACGCTATAATACTATACAACGCCGGTGGAGGACGTTCTGACTACCTAGCTGTTGAGATTCTAGACGGCGCAGTTCGAGTCAAGATGGCTCGCGGCCAGATAGTCCACTCAGCGCGTGTCAGCGACGGACACTGGCACAAAATGCATTTGCTGTTCAACCCTTCGCTTATTGAGGTGAGTGAACCAGCTGTATGCGTTGTAGTACTAAATTCAGTTGACACCGTTCATACATGCTAGCGACGCTGGTGTATAATGCAGATGCTGGTTAAAGTTTTACAATTGCGCTGAGTATCTATTTCAAAATAACTTTTCGCTATGGAAATACCTTGCTGAAATCAAAGTCGAACACGAACGCGGCGACGAGCACTGGCGAAAGCAATTGCTGTTCAACTCTTCGCTTATCAAAGGTGATTGTCAACTGTTCTATTTAGTCTGTTTAAACTATATACTCTACTGTGTTAAGTTGTTGGGCAAAGGCCAACAACTTTACACACTAGAGTAAAGTATAATTATAATAAGTCAACTAAAATTACCTAACTATAATAATTAATTCGATTATTATTAGATTAGTCACAGTTATAGGAGGCTAATAATAAATAATAAATAAATATAGTGTGTAAAGTATAAGCGTCATAATTAAACGTCGTTAAGCAAAGAGGATTCACTCCATATTTTGGTCAAAAATGAAACTACATACATTTGTTTTAAGACCATACCATGCCTGATGTATAGGTTCATTTTTTATACAAACCGCCGCTCCTTATCTATTGACTTGACGTGGGTTGGATCCTTTTTCGTAAATACGTACAATCATAAGTCGCCTTTGCAAATGTCTATTAGCTAAGCATTGTTGTTAGTAAATATTTCACCAGTTACTTCCCTTTCCAACCAGTTGCACATGTAGGTTGTATGATGGGGCAGTCTCAATCAATATGCCGATCCATTTCATCACTTACAAAAAAAAAATTGGATCTAATACAGACCTTATAGCTGATATATTTTTCACACCTGCTGCTCGACAATGTCCGATTACATGTCATGCAAACCTAACTGAAAGTAACCGAAGTAATATTGTGTGGGATTTTATTATTCCATTATTCCGTTAAGGGGAATAATCAGATTGAATTTGGAACGTCAAATTTCTTATGAAATCTTTTAAAATAATCTGATATTAGTCTATCCCCCAAATTATGTTTCCAGATTTATCTCGGATCTAACAAAAACCGCGTGTGTTTTGGACTTAACCCCTGTCTGTATTATTGACAGGGAACTAAGTCCAAAACACACGTGGTTTTTGGCGGTTTTTGTTAGATCCAAGATAAATCTGATAATGTAGTAAGGCCGTATAAGTCTAGCTTTTTATATTAAAACGCCTGGCCTATTTTTATCATGCTATGTATGCATTGCCACTGTAACTACAATTTCCGTTCGTTTTCTAACAGCAGCATTGGAAGTAATGTAATAGGCTAGCGATTTATAAACATTTTAGCTACTTAGACAATAGCACCGGGCCGTAAGCACAATGAGAGCTTAGTTTCTCCGTGTATATTTTCACTCTATACAAGTATACCTCATTTCTAAAACTATATTTGTCTTTATGTTTCATAGAAAAAAAGCACCAAGAACATTTATTTTATCATTTATGACTTTTTAGTTTAGTATAACCCGCTTGCTTGCGGCTGCTTGTTTAGTATAGTACAAAACCCGAAATAGCTGCTTGTCTATTGCCAGTGTACTCGATAACTGAAAAGTTTGGGCGATTTTTTTCAAAAGTGCGCTTCTCAATTGCTCAGCAGTAAAAATGAGCTATGATATATTGTTCATGACGCTTTTTCCGCATTAGCACAGCTTTTAGCAACATTTACTTTGAACTATTGTAATGCAATGTGTAAAATAACCTATAGTGGCTATTAAATAAAATTAATAGTAGTAGATTATTAACCTAGGGGACAAAGGACTGTCTTCGTGACTTTGGAATTCAAGCTCGCTCGAGACCAAGACAGCTTTGTCTCCGAGGACAATACTCTACTTTTCACACAAACTGCAAGACATCACAAAGCAGTGCAAAATGGTTGTGTATGTAGGTCGATAATCAGAAAAGTTTGTGTATCGAACAAACCATCACTGGGGGGACAATGCACAATACACCCCAACGCGGGACGTCAGTGCAGATCTTATTCCCCCACGATGAATTAGAATTAGAATTAGAAACCATCACTGGCTAAAAATTTTATAAGGTTGCCCGCACATACATTTAATACCTATTTATAAATGAATGATTAAATTATTGCCATCTCATTTAGTAATGTAAGAAATAAGTAGGACAAATTTGTGTTTCAATTATATCATCAATGTGTGTTTAAATGATATGCCAGCAATACCATTTGCTCGACACGAATACACTAGTGTCCAGCGGGCCTAAGATGCGCACCGCGAGATATTTGTCATGTCGTTCTGTCAAAATGTAAGCATTTTGTACCAGTTTAGGAACTATTGCATTATCTGTGGTAATGTTGTCGAGAAACCGCGCCTTTGAATTTTCAACTTTTGACATTCCTGCACGGCTATTATCTCGTCCTCAGAGAGGTACGACGACTAAGAAGTGTCAAAAGTGTACATTATGGCGCGTTTTGTCGACACCATTAGGTACCACAGATAATGCAATAGTTCCTAAACTGGTACAAAATGCTTACATTTTGACAGAACGACATGACAAATATCTCGCGGTGCGCATCTTAGGCCCGCAGATTCGTCTCTTGACGAATTTTGTAGAATAAGGATGACATTGGTATCGATTCGGTTGTTGCCTTTTTCTAAACTAACCTAATTTGACAGCTCTAAAATTATAGCCGTCCTTGTCGTTTCAGTTTATGAGAAAGGGACGGCAACATTTTTAGTGCTGTCAAATTAGGTTAGTTTAGAAAAATGCAACAACCGAATCGATACCATTGTATACCACCAAAAACCTTTTTAATCTAAAAATTCTTCCGGACTATGTAAAGTAACTTTTGAATAATACCCACAACAAAGAAATAATTCAGAAATAAAGACTGCGTGTATTATTTTACTGATGTTATGAGAGGGACTGGCGAATTAGGGCTCAAGATCGTGGCGGAAGTGAAAGGAGGCTTTTACCCAACTGTGGGACAGTATGGGCTAATAGTAATAGTACATATAGCTACATAGACCAAGAAAAAAAACAAAAACAATAAAAGACATACAAGTTTAAATTATGAGTACTATGGGGGGTCTTATCCATATAAGCGATCTCTTCCAGACATAGTAGTTATGTAGTAGGAATTCTCAAAGATTTTTGAACTCTCCGTTTATCTACGATTTGAATTAAAATGTCTATTTTTCTTCCAGCTATCTGTGGACAACATCGCTATGAGTACACGAATCGAGAGTGGGGGTACGAGATACCTAGATCTATCCGACTCTTTCTATCTCGGCGGAATTGAAAATGAGAAACGTCAGCGAGCGTTTTCTAAGGGAATCAAAGCTGCTGACTCTAGCATAATGGTACGTTCAACCAAAACGGTATAAAAATACGTAATCGTTGAATGTAATGATAAAATATGGAAGCATTTTTATAATCTATACTAAAATATAATCAGTGCACCTGCCTAGTATTAGTTAGTGTATCGCATGTATATTTTCTGCCACAGGGCTGCATAAAACCGATAGAAGTCGACGAAAAAGTCTATGGCTTGCCCAACGCTGTCGTCACATACGGTGTCAGCCCTAAATGCGTATGGTTTTATCCGTGCGTCGCTAACCCGGCAAACCCACCGTGTGTGCAACACGCGACTTGCGAGCAACACGGAGTCGACCATTTCACTTGCAAATGCGACCAGGATCTCTGCATCAATCCTGACTATGCGGAAAATTATAAAGTGAGATACATTTTAGCCATATAAGTACTCGTACAACGGCAGGAGTTTATACCTATAGAAAAATGGCTTTTGTTATTAAAATGCGCTTAGATTCACATAGTCCTATTAGTGGGACATACATGTATACCTATTTTTTTTGTCTTGCTTTATGTAAACATATATTTAGTCTCGTTTCACGCGTGACTTCTGAAAAAACTGCAATTTTTAATACAAAAAATCCGCAGGTCTACTCGAAATCCAGCGAATTAGAACTGGTCGGCCTATACCCCCTCTCAGTTCAAGAAGGCGGTGTCTCCGTCATCACAACACAGAACATAGACGTGGTACTAGATCATCACAAATATGGCGTTCGACCTTCTGGAGTTGTTTTCTATGTGACGCACTCACCAGACCACGGAAGGATTGCCATAGACCTGTCACTGAGAAGCTCGCAGTACGGAAATTACGTGGAGGATGGCAAAACTAAGCAGTCTTTTACGCTCTTGGACCTGTCCAGAGATAAGGTTGGTGACTGCAACTATTTTTACACACAAGCTCGTGTTAATACGCATAACAAACATACAGATACATAAAAATAGTTATTTGGTACATTCTTGGGTGAGTCGAGTTGGCTCTCGCAGTTTGCACCCAAAGGGGTAAGCATGCAAAAATGTGAAAATCTTTGAGTAAAGGTAGCGTATCCGAGGAATCGCGTAATGTAAATCGGATACGCTCCAGTTTCGATACGTTTACGGCTGTCACACATTTAGCCGCGCTGACTCTCAGGGGCCAGCCGAAAACTCTTTTTTACCCACTGTTAAAACGCCTCATTCCTGCAAGAATGAAATCTCTGGCGAACTGAACATAAGGCCCCAGATGTTTACATAATCACTTCACAAAAATATGGTCATAACTTCAACTTCTTGGTTTATAAATATGGTCTCAATTCAGATCCGTTACGTCCACGACGGCTCTGAAAACCACCAGGACGCCATAGTCCTCGAAATGGAGCTAATCCCTGAAGCCAAGTTCACACTGCCTAGCTACCTACAAGGGCGGAACACGTTTGTGCTTCACGTCAACATTACCCCGGTCAATGACCCGCCGGTGCTCAATCTCATGCCCGGAAAAGTACTGAGATTGACGCAGGTAATTATTTAACAACAAGTAATTAGATAACTCACATTTGTAAGAACGGGTGTGTTTGCTGCGTGAACACGCGTAATGCGTATACGCACGTATAATTGTAATTTTCTTAATATTTTTTTACAGTAATTTCCTTATTATAATGATTCATTTGACTTTAGGTTGTATTAACAAGTAGAGCATGACATTACAACATTAGCAGGCAATTCACCAGCGATCTTTCTTGAAGGAATCTTCTATCACGCATGCTCCAAGCCCAACTACCAGTCGGCGTGTCTTGTGAGAAAATCAGTTGTTCAATGCTAAATGAGCTGTTGTTCTTTTCGGTCCATAGATATTTTGTTTATATTGATATGTAATTTAATCTAAGTATTAGGAAGTGTTTTTATTACGCTACAAAACCCTCATTTATAACATTTGAATTACTAAAATTTCCATTGCGTGGTTTCAACAGATCTACTATGGCAACTTAGTAGCAAAGATCGTTGGTGAATGACCCTCTAAAAGCACGTATTTTGATTAATTTACTTTAAGTTTTTGTTTACAGAGTGTGAGCAGCGCTTCGATTATTTGTTATGATTTGCTTGTGTGTAGTTGCATGTTAATAATGTCACGTGAACGCAGCCAATACAGCATCCTAACCCGTAGATAAACTTGTAAGTACTGCTTTTTAATAAATAAATAGATACAGCATTGGTAATTTATCTCATTGTGAATTCTTGTATTGTTTGTAGAACGGTCTTTTTAACTTTAAAAGATTTACTTGTTATACATAAAAGATTAAATTACAGCTCGACACCAAATTATTTGTTTGGTTTAACGCTTCTTTAAGATATTTATTAAGCTTCTATACTTAAAAGTCTAGAAAATAGCTCCGAGATAAATTCTTTCATGATTTCTTTCTGAGGTATGTCCGTGAATTTAGTGAATATTTCGCGAGCGATATGTACCTAAGGGATGCAAAACAAAATTACAATCTTATTGGACGTAATGGTAGCATATTACGAGTTACACTGCGCATCAATGACAGTCCAACTGCGTTTTATTGCCTCGTCGTCGCGCAGTGTATTCTGAATACGTTACTTTTACAATACGCTGTGCCATTTGTTCGCCGTGACCTTATTCTAATAAATTTATCCATTTTCAGGGCACGCGTAAAGTGATAACATCAGATATACTAAAAGCAGAGGATCCAGACACGTCCCCTGAAGATTTGCTATACACCATCCTTCACGGAAAGAATGAAGCTAACAGGTGAGGTCTCATAACACAGCAAGGTTCTTGTGTAAAAGCGGTATCAAGCCAATTTAGTCGATGATTATTTAGTCTCCTCACAGACTGCAAACTGTTTGATCAGCCGATAGTTTGGTCGGGCTGGGTTCTAAGTGCAAATTGGGGCCCTTAATTTTTGTAACATCTGCAGTTCCTTACATCTGCTTACTAAGAGCCTGGGGCCTTATTCACTATGACCAATACAAGCGCGTTACGCAGCACGACAAGACAGCGGCGTGAAATCGCCCTATGCCTATGCCGTATTTCCTATGCCATAAATGTCATTCCTTACGGTGACGTCATACGGTTACGGCAAGGAATCTCCTAAGTCATACAGAATAATGCCCCTGATCAAACTGTTGCCTGAGCAGAAAGTCTGTAGTGGGGGAATACACCTGATTATTTATACAAAAGCATTGGGTTACAATACGGGGTGTGTACTCAAGATAATTTTTCATGCACAGCGGTCAGATAGAAATGTCCGGACAGCCTGTGGACTCGTTTTCACAACATGACATCGACTCAGGCGTTATATCTTACGCACACGCGGCAGAGGGAGACAAACAGTTGAATAAGACTTCTCTTCGTCTTACTCTGCAGGTATTGTCTATACTTATATTATAAATAGAAAAGATTTGGTGGTTTGTTTGTTTGTACTGAATAGGTTTCGAAACTTCTAAACCGATTTAAAAAATTCTTTCACCGTTGGGAAGCTACGCTAACGTATCCCAAAGTGTAAAAAAATGTCTGCCCGCGCACAAAGTCGCAGGCAGACAGCTTAGTAATAAATAAAATATTCGTAGACATTTCACACGACGTGATGTAATCCAAACATATACTGTGTGGAGAAAGTTCAGTGTAGTTCTGTATAAAGAAATGGTGTTTTCCAGGTATCCGACGGAATAGAGACAAGCGGGCCAGGGATTCTTCGCATATCGGTTGTTCCATTGCAAGTGCGACTTGTGAATAACACTGGACTGCAACTGGTTCACAACTCGTACGCAATCGTCTCAACCGATAACCTCACTTTCGCTACAAATGCAGACGAAAACAGTGTTCAAGTCAAGTAAGTTTTGATAACACAGACAAGGTGGTATTATTTACATATATATTTATCGTACGAACCACGCTATATTTTAAAACTTTGTTAGCATCGACCCTTCTTGTAGCCGTCACAGATGTATTAGTGCAAATCGAGAGGAATATTAAGTAAATAATATTAGTATTTCTTGTCTCAGGTACGATATAGTGAAGCCTCCGCAGTTTGGCGTAGTGGAGCGACTGCGCGTTATGGATGGCACGTGGCAAACGGTAGACTCCTTCACCAGTGAGATGGTTGCGTTCCATCGAGTACGATATATGCATCTGTTGGGTAACCCTACGCACGACGAGTTCAAGGTAATCTAATAGGTTGAAAAAGATATTCAGTAAGAGGAAATGAAGAAAAAAATTGCTAAATTCCTCTAGTTTCTTATCTTTTTAAACTTATTATCGTATTTTCCAGTTCAAAGCTTCCGTGGGCACCATACGAACGAACACGCTTTACGATTTCCGACTGACTTTCATAAAACTCGAGTTATATCAGTCGGTCAACGAAGAACTTATACTGAACAACACGCGCGAAGCGTTCATTTCTTCGCAGCATCTCGAATACAAAACGAAACCCCTCGCCTTACCCACCGACCGGGTATTGTACACCATTGTTAGAGCACCGAAGTACGGGATACTTCATTTGTCATCCGGAAAACATCACTTGCAACTGCACAGCACTTTCACGCAGCAAAACGTAGACAATGACCAGCTATGGTACCGCTTACACAGACGTGCCTACTCTCATATTCAAGACGAATTCTCATTCGTGGTCGGAGCGACAGAGTGCGATAATATAACTGGTGTAATGACTATAAAACACACGCCCGGAGCATACTCATCTGATCACTCCTCAAATCGCGTCCACACCACCTTAGAACGGCTTCAAGTTATGGAAGGCTCGCGGATGGTGATCCCGGCGACTCACTTGAATCTACGCACTGACGCGGTCACTAATCTCATCTTCAACATCACTCATTTACCCAAACACGGTAAAATAGAAGTTCTGAACGAGAATCTCAAAATACTTCGTGATAACACAACCTACTTCAACTTGCAAGAGTTGAACTCTGACAGGGTTTACTACGCGCACGATGACTCTGAAAGTCGACACGATTCGTTTCATTTTATGGCGCTAAGCCCTGAGCCGGAAGATTTCCAGTACGTTGGGGTATTTCACATCGATATTGTGCTCAAAAACGACAATAGTCCAGTAAGAGCTGACAATAACGTATTCCATATCGTCCACGGAGGAGCTAGGTTGATCACGGCCCGGGACTTGAGTTACTCAGACGCGGACTTGGACACGAAACCTTCAGACATAATGTACACGGTGCAACGTTTTACAAAAGACCCCCCCAACGGCGGAATATTCCGAGCTGACAATCCCTCCGAGCAAATAGCTCAGTTCTCGCAAGAGGATATAAATAAGAATCTAGTTTTGTTCAAGCATCAAGGGAAGGAGTATGGAAAAATGGCGTTTTGGATTTCCGATGGGTTGTTCGATGTGAATGGAAATTTGGAAATTCAGGCGTCTCCGCCGTTCATAAAGATGTACCCTAGCAACGGATCTATTGTCGAAAACGGAAAGGCTGTTATTATTACTGCAAGAGATATGCAGGTCTGTAACAAACCTATTTACTATTTTCAAGAATATTTCGTAGTAAACAATACAAATAAATATTTATTCTAGGTTGACACAAACATGAACTGTCTTGAAGAGGACATACGCTATGAAGTGACATTAGAACCGAAACACGGTGTTATAGAAGTTGGCGAAAGACAAGGAGCGTCCACATTTACCCAGTTAGATGTCGCAGCTGACCGAGTGGCTTACAGGCACCGGGAACCCAAGACTCCAAGCGATCAGTTCAGGTAGTACATTTTTAGCTTGAAAAAATTACAATTACAGTGCAAAATTTAAATAACTAATGTATTTTGTGCCCCATACGAGCCTTACGCTTTTCATTGTTTTACAGATTCAAAGTGATGTGCCTGGATACCTGGGGCGAAGGCGTTTACGTCATAAAGATATTTCCATCCAGTTATTGGGAACCGTTACGGGTTAGCAGTAGTCGCGCGTTGGTGGTCGAAGAGTCTACTAGCGTTAATATTACCCGGGATATTCTGGAGGTATGTTACTTTGTAGATGAAGCATTTACTAGCTGGTAGCGTTATACTTTGTTCACAGCAAGGTGGTAGTACTCATGCACACTATGCAATACCAACTTCCATCAACATTTCCTAGGTAGTCTGTCGGAAATATGAAAATGATACATAATATTCGAAAATAAACGATTCTAGGTAATGCATCCACAAATCGAGCCTTCGAACATAGTGTATCGAATCACGGAAGGCCCGTACCACGGATGGCTGGAAATAACCAACTCTCCCGGCACTTTGGAACTAGAGAACTACAACGAAGAACCAGTACACATCAAATTATTCGACCAATCCATTATAAACGCTAACAGACTGGTCTACGTCCAATCCGGCGTCAATCGCACGCGAGACAGAATACGTATGGATGTCACAAACGGAATCGTTTGGTTGAAAGACGTGGAACTCTCCATTATAATCATACCCGAACATTTCTATGTGTCTGCGAATAACCTAACAGTTATAGAAGGAGCCTCTGTCAGTCTGAGGCCGGACTCGTTCAGAACTGAGACGGAGTACTATAGAGGAAAAGTGGTGTCCTACAAAGTTATTGAGAAACCAAAGTTTGGGAAGATTGTGATGGGTGATCAAGAGTTGTCCGTTTTGCCGGTTTTGAAACTTAACTCGGGAAATATCCAGGTATAAGCAACATAATTATTTACTAGCTTTTGATGCTTAAAATCCTGTATACCGTCCTCGCTTAATTTAGTCTTATAACATCCTCTCTTTGAGTCTTTATTGTTGTTAAACATTTTTAGAGTGCAATCAAAGTTATAGTCGATTATTTTCCGCACCCCTTTACCGCCATAAAACATATCTCAATTCAGTTCAGCTTAAATACTTCCCACAGTACATCCACGATGGTTCAGAAGAGACATCAGACGCGTTCAAACTTATCGCACTCACAGAAGGCAGTAAGCAAAGTGGCGCATTCACCGTACACTTGAACATAGTTCCGGTGAACGATGAAACGCCAATCGTCGCTGCAAACACTGGTCTGTGTGTATGGGAAGGAGGGACGTTTGCACTTACAAGAAATGAATTATGTGAGTAACTTCAGCATGAAAAACTATTTCTTTGTAAGAAGTATCATACAAAAAAGTACTAGAAATCAGGCTGTGTAGTTTCTTGCCCGATCTTGTTACTGGTAGCGAGGAACTGGCACCTAGAATCAACGGTTTTATAAGACGATTCTGAATGATCCTTGTGATTTTACTAAATAAAACGTAATTGATAAAACATAGTTGGGTCCGGACATGTTTTGTTTTTCGATTCTCAGTGATTATTTAGTTTATCAATATGTTACCATTTAGGAATAAATTTTCTTTCGATACAGATGTGAACGATATAGACACGCCCTTGGAAAACGTGACCATCATAGTTATTGACATAGTATCTGGTTACATGGCGATGAAGCGAGATGTCGACACTGCGGTACATCATTTCACTCAGGCAGATATAGATCGAGGGCACGTCATATTTGTACACACAAGTAAGTATTGCCTTATATAGACATCGACTTAGTTAAAAAAAACTATCTCTTACATTTTATATCCCTTTCAGATGGTACAAAAGGCAAAATGATATTCAACGTAACAGACGGCCTGCACGAACTATCCAAAATAACATTCCTCATTTCCACTAAGTCAGTTTCTCTCAAGGTCGTTCGCAAAAAGAACTTACGTGTCTTCCCACTCATGAGAGAACCCTTGAACAACAATATTCTTATGTCCAAATGCTCGGATCCTACGAGAAATATCATTTACAAAGTCGAACGCGCGCCGACCTTAGGAAGGCTCATAATGATAAACGGAGAAAACCATCACAGATCTATAAAACAGTTTACACAACAAGATGTCAACAATACCATAATTTACTACGAACACACGCATCCATTCTCCGATTTACATACCAACGACTCGTTCGTTTTTAGCGTCGAAGCTGCTCTGGCTAAACCGCTGACCGATCTAACGTTCAACATAGACATCTCAGTATCGTCTGGTGGCCTAGCCAAGTACGTTTACATACCAGAAATAAAAGTACAGGAGGGCGACAAAGTACCCGTTAAAGTGAACGTCACGAATGTCATAGCGTATTTGGAGACCCAGGCTGGCGTCAGACAGCCGCAAATCGAAGCACAATGGTCGCAACCATCCCACGGGGAACTGAAACCTTTCTTATCGTCACTAACCCAGTCGCAATTAGAAGGAGGCGTTGTGAACTATGAACACGACGATTCAGACACTTTGCTGGACAAAATTGAAATGGCTCTGTTCCTACTCCCCGATTATGTGCTCCTATGCAACGTCACCATACCGATCCATGTCATCCCAGTCAACGATCAACCCTTCAGGCTACTAACAGACACACCGCAGATACAAGTCGTGCAAGGCGAGAACTACACCATCACTAAAACCGATCTCCTCACGGAGGACGCAGATACAGGACCTGCAGGAATACTGTACGACATAATCAGCGGACCCACACAAGGAAGAATGGTGATGCTAGACAAAAACCATACGATCGACGAAGCTCATTCGATAAACAAGTTCACGCAAGACGATATCAACAGCGGCAGAGTTATCTACGAACATTCGGGAATGCTGCAAACGGCAACATTCTACTTCAGGGTGTGGGACGGTCAATTCAAACCGACGTACACTGTCTTCACGATCGATGTGGTTCCCGTCATACTGAACGTGACGTCATCTCACACTATCCAGCTACAGCAAGGCTCCAATGTGGCGACTCTAACCACGGACCAGATTTACGTGGACACGAACGCGCAGAAGCGTAAAGTTTGGTATAACATTACCCGACAACCGACGTACGGAATGATATACGTTGGGCGCAATCCAGTCACCTATTTCTCGCACAACGATCTGATCGACAAAGTTGTGATCTACATGCAAAATGACATGACTGCGGCGAACGACAGCTTTGACCTTATTGCATATGTGCATCATAGTAACGGCACGCGTCCCTTCACTATAGAAGTGACCGTCCAGCCTTTGATGACTCTAGGCGATTTCAAAGTCGAAACCGACAAAGCTAAGATTACTCTCAGTAACATGGATGCTACTGGATTAGCAAAGTTGACAGCTAGCGATCCAATATACACGTTACTACGAAAACCTAGATTCGGTACACTGAAGAAGATTATTCGTAGTTCGGGAGAGAAGACCAGCGCGAGAGAAAGGGAGATAGCATACTTTACGCATGAGGACGTGAAGGCGGGTGTTATATACTATGTTGCGAAGAAAAAGATCAGCGATTTGAATGGGATGGAGGATAGCTTTAAGTTTCTGCTGGCTGCGACTATATTTCAGCCGGCTACGGGAGATTTGAAAATTTTCCTCGGGAATAGACAAAAGAAAAATCTCCCCGGGCCCAATGATCCGGAGAGTCATGAAGGTGTACCGGTAAGCTTATTTAGCTCACTTTAATTACACTATTTTCTGTGAAATCTTTAGACGGTAGAACAAAATAAATATTGAATCAGGTCTACTCCAAAAAAAAATACGATTACCTTTACGATTCACAAAGAAATCCTTTGTGAATCATAAAGGAAATATAGCGTGTCCAAGTTACACTGCGCGCTGGCGCTGTAACGCTCCGCAACTAATCTGTTGTTGTCGCGCAGTATTTAATAATTATTTTTTGCACAAATTAAGAGTAGTGTATGCAAGCTAACTTAGTATTACAATACGTTTTGACGATATCAATCAAACACACCTACAACCATATTCAGTACATTTGTCTTCCCAACAGGTAGTGAATGGCGAGGCCTCCTACTACATGATGATACTGATGGCTCTATCCGGGGTAGTTCTCGCCATAGTATTCATTTTGAGTCTGATCAAGTGTCGGCGGTATTTGATGCGCGATCAGAACGCGCTGGTGAAGATTCACGGTCAAGCGCAGGGCGTTGCACCTATACCTCTGCCACGGCCGCCGGACCATCTGATGCCATCGCCGGCACAAGCCACACCGCCTATCAAACGGTAAGATAAGATAAGATAAATCTTTACTTGTCCCCAACATGCAGGTATACAGTAGGTAGCACAAAAAAGCATCGATAGTGATAGGTAATTATGTAAACAACAATAAATGTGGGGGCAAATTGGACCCTCCGGCGCTGGTTTTTAGAAGGGGTTAACAATGCTACTGCAACTCTAACAATATTAAGTAAAACCTTTATTTTCAGCTACGTATCCTCCGAGCAGTCGGTTCATACGGGCACTAGCACGCCACTGCCCTCTGGCGGTAGTATCGCTTGCAAAGTCACTCCTTTGGCCGACGCATTGCCGGACCTCAACACTCGCTACCCTTATGGTACTGAGGACCATACCGACGTGAGTATCGATTCTAGCCTGACCCAGAATCTTCAAAACTAGAACACGGCTGCATTGATTACTATCAAACATGACTAAAACCATTAATAATCAGAGTACCACAAACTTATAACACCTCTATTTTTTTAGTCAGGGTGAATTGACTAATTGAAATAATGTTAAGTGGTAACCACTTCTTATAACGATGTACTGCCTCACTGAGGACGTGCCCTGTGTTGCATTGCATTGAGTCCATCACTCTGAGACATAAAGGTGTTGTCTTGTGCTTGTAATTGCACCGGCACCGATACCCTTCAAACCGGAACATAGCAATGCGAGCATCACTGCTTGACGGCAGACATAGGTACAGTGGTAGTACTTCCCACTTTCACAAGAACTTCTACTCTTGCTACTTATATGATGGAAATATGGCTAGCATAGATGTTTGTTCTGTGTCTGGGTGTGTCTAAACATGTGTGTAATTCACACGTGGTAGAATTGAAACCTTCAAAAAGACTTTCAAATCACAACGATACTAAAGAAGGTTTCACTTCAAAAAAGTTGCAAAAAGTGATCGAGTTTGCTCGAGATTTGCTCGAAATTTGAACCCACGCACTACGAGCTAGTCTCGATTCAATCTAATCCGTTAGACCGCTTGGCTACCAGTCTCCTTAGAATGCGTACGAAAATTAGGGATCTTGTAGTCGTAAAGCTCCTAACCCCTCTCTTCTCGTTTTCTCGCTTTTTCGTTTCATTGACTTTCAAATCACAACGGTGCTAAAGAAGTTTCCACTTCAAAAAAAATTTATAAATAATATAAGTATTCTCATCTAGTTCCCATAGTACAAGCTTTGCTTAGTTTGGGACTAGAGAGCGTTGTGTGATATGTCCAAGAATATTTTTTAATATATTATTATGATTTTACAGGCGGAAGACTGGAGCAGTTACGAAGCGAGTGAGACCGCGTACCCAGTGCGTCAACCCACCGCTGCAAATCCGATGCTGAGACGAAACCAATACTGGGTCTGACCCAAGTTTACCAGCACCCTGCCGAGGGTTAAGCCAGGTGAGAACTGCTCTTTATACTCAGCTGCCTGTTCTGCAAGCATAGATGTTATATCTGTATGTTATTATAAGCAAGTATTAAAAAAAACGTTTTCTAGTCCATGTTTGCCACACACAAATGTTTGCTATTAGCTATTATATTCATGTTAGGTCTCTTAAATACACAGTAACCCTCGCAGTGGCCGCGCCCCGTAGTGCGACGACAAACAGGCCAAACCGGCGGCGTGCACTAGTTCCTACACCCTTCCTACTGAGCAACTACACCGCAACGCGCAAGTACGAAACATGCGAGATCACTGTGTGAATAGATTATTTCGAGCTTATGAGAACGGTTGTATAGTATTCGTAAGTGAGAACCACGTGATCGCAATCGGTCCTATTTGGACGCCAATAATCAGCTGACATAAGAAAGTGATTCAATGATATTTATACCAGGGACTTTGCATTGGCGTTCTGAAAATGGAACGGAACAAATGTGCTCAGGCGAAGGCGTGAGCTAATTATTTAGTTATACATCACTGTTTTACTCGCAAACACTTTGAAGGGAGTCAACTGTCAATGTATGACAACGTCATATTACAAAGTGCCAAATTTTCGCGTTTTTCGTAACAGAACGATGGCTCCATTGTATAGCACATTAAATAACTGTTGTCTCTTTCCAATAGATAATACAATATTATAAATAAACTTTGCTAAAACTTTTATTGACGTGCCTAAACTAAAAAATCAATGCAATATTACCTGCGGACATCCAGTAGTTTAGAAATCTTTATGTCATTTGTACTCAATCTGACCGAGAAATGGAGGAATTGGTATAAAAGTAATGAGCGGTATGGAATGACTTTTATCAGTTCTATAGTTAGGAAAACTAACCTTATTTGACAGCACTAAAAGTTCTCCTAATGGCTAGCGTCCAGAGGCCCGCATCGCACGCATCGGACGCATCGCACGCAACGGATTTTAGTTTGCCTTGTATAAAAACTCGTCCGTACGGTGCGGATCAGTGGACGCAGTTGTATGAGTTTTTATGCAAGGCAAACTAAATCCGTTGCGTGCGATGCGTCCGATGCGTGCGATGCGGGCATGTGCATGGACGCTAGCCTTTATAAATTAAAACAACAAACGGCTATAACTCTCACCACCGGTCATTCTCCATCGTGCTAAGGTCTAACGAAACTTGACATTGGCGAAATTGTGGGCAACACTGCAAAGGGCATTCAGACAAGAATTGATTGATTGGAATTTTAGCGCTGTCAAATTATGTTTAGGAAAAATGCAATAAACGTTATAGGCTTCAATGTTGATAGAGTGGTTAGTACATAAGATACCAAAAATAATATCATTATGTGTGCCAAAGTTTAGCGCAGCCTATTCTGCATAGATTTCAATTTGTGTCATTTATTATACAATAGCGGTCGCCCGCGGCTTTGCTCGCGTGGTAGTAGCATACGCATTATTTGGTTTAAATCTTTGACCCTAATATTGGGCACTTTAGGGTGCGACTTTTCAAAATTCCTTTCTTAGTGCACCCCTAAACTACATAAGGATACTACCTTCCAAATTTCATACCTCTAGCACTTATAGTTTAGGCTGTGCGTTGGTTATCAGTCGGCGTCAAAAGAGTTTTTTTATTATACATTTGTAGGAATGTGATCTTCAATGACTCTTAAAAAGTATCGAATAAAAAACTAAAATTCCAGAGACATTTTCTATTGTCTACCCTCAAACTGGTAAATCGAACTCATAAACTCGTGAAGTATTTGAATGTCATCCGCATTGCAATTTTGTTTTGGTAATATCGTACTCTGTTAATAAAACACGACCAGAATTTAGGTCTGACACTGACATTTCAATTCAAAGAGATTCAAGACCTTTCAATTCGGAAGGCTAAGTTCCCAATTTATAACCATTCACACGTAAATTACTAAAACTGTTTATAAATTTGAGCAAGCTACTAAATCGAAACATTTTTGTCTATAATGTATAATATAAATTCCTACTATTCTACTGTAAGCGATAAGTTTATAGATATACCCAGCGCTACCTCTGAATAGTTACACTGACATTAGTCTGAAGCTCAAATCCGTTTTGCTAATTTGCAACTCCAAATAGAGAATGTAAAGTCGAAAAAAACAAAACACTGTCTGCTTTGAAGCTTACTCCGGGATTTTTGATAACAGTGATGGTATTTGTTTGAGATTCTACTAATATCGGCTCTACCGATTTTGATGAAACAAGTATTAAAAAGGGCGGAGACTGTTAAAAAATAAAACGCTAAGACGAGCTTACATAGTAATTCTTGCAAACCAAACATTTGGGTGCCAACTTCATAAAATACGCAACTAATGGGCGTGTCTCTGTACAAAACTTAAATGGCCCTAATCGCTCATTTTAAATACGGCCATAAGATAATATTATGTAGATGTAACCAGTGTAGGGATTAGTGTAGCGTTTTTTACCATGGAAACCAAACTGCTTAAATTTTAAGAGCTAACTAACGCGTTAGAAATATAAATGTAAAAAAAGGTGTGACAAAAAAACTAACCGGTTTTAAAATTCCTACGTCAAGCTAATTTTAGGGATGTCAGAACTTGCGCGTTGTATAATTCTGGAGAACTTTTGCTCGTAATGAAACTTATCTAAATTCTAAAAACCGTACCTACTATAACAAAGCATTGTTCAAGTCATCCCTTTTACGGTTACATGTTGCAAAAACCTATGTATGATCTGTGCCTTAAACACGAATGAATTTGACATCGCAAACGTATCGTAACGCTCTCTGATATACACTGCGCCGTGACTCTACAACGTTATGACAACGTTTGATAGTCGAGCTGGCGTCGACGCGCAATATGATTCGAATACGTTACCGTGACTGTCAGATTTGTTTGTGGTTACCCCGAAATTATTTTCTACTGAGGGCCTAGTATGAGTTTTGATGTGTAAATCTGGTGTAAAACGTCTGACGCCCAGCACACCAGTGGGCGCTGATTTGTATGGAGACACTGAGCGGATTCTTTGAGAAGCTCGGTTTACACCAAGCTCGTACTCGCATGTCGAGCTTCTCCCAACAATCCGCTCAGTGTCTCCATACAAATCAGCGCCCACTGGTGTGCTGGGCGTCAGATGTTTAACACTCACACTGAAAAGTCGTACTAGGCCCTCTGCTGTCGTTCACTTCAACCGTACAATACGGTTGGTAGATCTTGGCAATCGTTTGGATGCGCAAGGAGCTGTTACAAATTGATTTTTTTTTTTGGTCTTTAGTCATACCGGTTAACTTCACGATTGTATATCCGCCAGCGGTATTGTACGAGCTAAGAGTGCTTTTACACCAGAACTAAGCTACGGTGCTAATGTTGCGTTCACACTATGCAGCAGTCGGCAGGGACTTGGACAGGGAAGTGGGCACGTGCATAGTGTGAACAAGAACTAGAGCATGAACTTGGGCCGAGTTTATACCCTAGCTCCGTGATGAGAATAAAGGCGATGTTGCTGTGGCAATAAGTCCGCGGCAATAATGCCCGCATGGCGTGTGAACGCGGTATAAGGATGAGTTTGAAATCGTCGAATAGGGATCGTTAGTATTGGTGGATCTCAAACACTACCTTAGCACCGTAACTTAGCTGTGGTGGAAAAGCACGCTAAGGCCTTCGGCACACTTGACGGAAATTCCGTCGCGGACCTTTCCCGACGAAAGGTCAGTACATATTATCCTACTAATATTATAAACGCGAAAGTTTGTAAGTATGGATGGATGGATGTTTGTTACTCTTTCACGTAAAAACTACTGATCCGATTTGGATGAAACTTGGAATATATATATTCTCCGTGACCTGGATTTACACATAGGCTGCTTTTTATCCCGGAAAATTAACGGGATCCAACGGGACGCGAACGAAGTCGCGGGCGGCACCTAGTTGCATATAAATTACAAATAGCGGACACACTACGCGGAAGATCGGTCTTACGAAGCGGACGATCCGTCAATTCCCGTCAAGTGTGCCGAAGGCCTAATTCAACAGTCGGACGGTGTCGTTTCTAAGTACTAGGTACTATAAGTTTAGATAAATCTTCCTATTTGTGAATTACCTCGAATCATGGGACTGCTTTATGAATAACCACATTAAAATGAACTTACCAATTTCTTTGTAAGTACTTACCTTCATACACGCTTAAGTGCATTTTTTTAATTTAGTTATTTAAGCTTCTCATATTATATTATTTTTGTGTATTTTAATTTAGCTTGATTTTATATTATTAGTTACTTTAATTCCAATTTACTTTATAGCTAGTACATAATATTTAACAATCTGAAGAGTCGGCAAATACGGTAAGTTTACATCTTATCAAATCTGTAATGATAATTTGCCCTCAAAAACTTTGTGCCAAAGTGTGTACCACCATGGAAGTACTTAATAAAAATGGTGAAAAAAAAAACTTAAAAGAATAATTTTATCGTGCAATGCAAAACATTTTATTATTGTTAGAAGTTAAAATAATTATAATACTAATTATTAATATATGTTATTGTAATTATTAATTTTATAATAATACAATTGATAAATAACTTCTAACTGATGTTATATAGATGTAGTTAATTTTATAATTTAAGTAGGTAAGTTTGTGCCAATGTATTGATAACTTAAATATAAGACCAAAGCTGTGTACTAGTTACTACATTAGAGACTTGTAATAGAGCCAATTTTTATAAAAAAAAGCTGAAATAGTTAGATATTTTCTATGTCTCTGTTGATATGGGAAATTGCATTGTACAAACTAAGAATAGCGTTTATTATCGCCTGCAATACTCTTGGCAGGTCGCTAACGCATTAGTGATTTTAGAAATAGTTTTGTCGTGTAATAAACAACCTTAATGGTGTGGGATAGTTGATGAGAATCTGTTTTATACACAGAAGAGTGGCGTGACTGTTCTATCATCGACAATCGATATACGTATTCCCGGTTTTGTATAAAGAAAAATAGTTCTCGATTCACTTGCTAAGGGGAATATCGTGACTTCATACAAAAAGTGAATGAAACTTGAGACTCAGTTGTCAATTGTCTTGTACATCAGATAGATACAATGGTGGTTAAGTCTATTCTCATCTGATTAGAATTTAGAAAAATATCAACGCACACTAATAAATTGTGTACCTACTTAATGTTATGTAATGCTTACCTTAATTTTATCCTGTTAAAATTTTATTGAACAGAGCTTTAAATGCGTTTTGTACTCTACCAAAATATTTACCTACCCCCTTAGTTTGAATTACGTTTAAATAAACATTTTACCAAAATAATCTTATTAAATAAACTTATTATTCTGACGTAACAGTTATCTAAAGATTTCTTACAACTGTTTTATAATATTTCTTTAAAATAACTAATAATAAAGGTAGAAGTATAGTAATCACGTTACGTAATTTGATGATTTGTTAGTATTTTAAACTGTTATAAAATTGCTTCCTCTCAGTGAACTCTTGACAATATTGACGATTTGAAACATTATCCTGTGCCAATATGTAATAATTCATTTGATAAAAGTTGCATTTTGTACGATGTTAGTCCAATACGTGAATACGATTGTATTTCATTTGTATCATTTAGATAATTAATGGATTTTTAATAAACGATTATAAACTAAAATATTTTTCATTCGATCACCCTTTATAATGAAACAACTATAATATTATTTACGTTTTATTATAAAATGGCTATTATAAACTTAAATCTAAAGTCAGTTCATTTTTTGTACAATTTTAGTTTTGTTTTGTCTCTTAAAGATTTACAAAACTATGATCATTAATTACAAAAGATACTGTGCTATTATATCCTACGGTTTTACTGAGAATCGGCAGAAGTTGAGTGGAGGGGCTATTCTGTTGCATTTTTCTAAACTAACGCAGGTAATAGCCGTTTTTTGTTGTTTCTGTTAATAAGTAGAATGGCAACATTTTTAGAGCTGTCAAAGTGGGTTAGTTTAAAAAAAATGCAACAAGACAATTGTCTATGGAAAATTTGAAAACCCTTTTTTAACTGGTTTTAAAGTTTTATAAGATTGAACCGCTCTCTGAACGGAATGTATCACAGAATATAATACTACTAATTTTATTTATTAGTTCTGCAAGGTTTACACAATGCCAGTGACTGGACCCAGTTATCTTGGTATCGGACCCAGTCACTGCCAAAACGGCACAAAACTATTGTTTACATGCACCCAGTAACAAGTCAGTGCTGGACTGGGTTACTGTACTGCCATGTTACTGACCCCGTATAAACCAGCCTTTATTGCATTATGGGCTATTTATTAGTGTAATAAAACTATAGCCTTTTGCAACTTTATGTTCTAAAATTAACTACCTAAACTGTTACTATTACTTACTAACCTACAATAAACTACAGTAAAAAGTACAGTTTTGTACATTTTCTTAGGCCCCTATTCCAATAATAAACTTAGAAAAGACTCCTTATAGTACATCTTGTGTTATAGAGGGGCAGCGTACGATTCTCGGTGCAATTTGATTTATTTTTACTATTGACCCAGCCGGTCTAAATGTAGAGAATAAGAACTAGAGACTCTAGCATCAATTTTGTGACAGTTATCAATTATATTCTCTCAATGTTTTTGTGCCTCCAGTTTACTAGCTACAAAATCTGTATAGCATTGATTTCGTGACAGATTTTAATTACCTATAGTATTCAATTTATTCTCCGTATCACTGATCCCGACTGCTCAGAATATGAGCATTAGCTTTTATTTTCATAAAAAATAATGTCTAATAGTAGGAGCCAAATAACACTGCAATACAGGTCATTCACCCACCATCACCACGATGTCGCAAAATTCAATTTATGAATGGCTAATTCTGTCGCTTTCCATAAAAACCTATCGCTAAGACGGTAATTGCTCGAATCTCGTAGTAGTAGGTACTGTTTGTTTACCATACATAAATTGAATTTTGCGAGATCGAGATGAAGGTGGGTGAATGACATGTATTGCGGTGTTATTTGGTACCTACTGTTGAACCTAATACTGAAGACTTGAGTGGGTTCTAATCCACCTCCAGCTTCCTAAAGTTGCCAGTAAGTCCTCTCATAGCGTCACCTACAGCGTCAGGTCCTGCGCAGCCGCCGGCACGAAGCGCAGAAACAGCGCCCTCTCTCGCCGCTTCACTGTACATCTCCAGGCGAACTGACATCTTGTCATTGAGCAGGAGAATGTCACGTTTGCTGGCCAATTCCACCTTCCATAAATCTGTTGTAAAGAGTTTGTTAGATCAATGGTTGGAAGGGACAAGAGAATGCGACGCGTCATGCCATACAGAGTCTCAATTCTACGTGATAAAGTTCATTTAGTTTAGCTGACGTCAAGACACTGACGTACAATGTCCAAATACAGGGGTAACTCCCATTTGTTTTATAGGACTGTTACGTCATAGAACTGTTAAAACTTTTTTTATCCCTAATATCTGGTAACTTCCATTAGTTAGGACTATTGAAACGAAAACTAGCCCTAATGGGCTGGTTTCAATGGTCCTACTATAGAACTACAGGGATAAAAAAGTTTTACGCAACAGTCCTATAGAACAAATGGGAGTGACTCAAATACAGTAATTTGGATGTTAGTGTTTCGATCACGCTCGAACTGCTGGTCCGTTTTGTATGAAACTTGAAATACACACTATCTATAGTTGGTAACCTGGATTAACACAATATTTTGATATGCTACTTTTTATCCCGGAAAAGCAACAGGATCGAACGGGATGTGGACGAAGTCGCGGGCGTAAGCTGGTTTATAATATCAGTGGGATGGGATACTGACCAATCATCTCCTTCATAGGCATAGTACCGCCGTACTCCTTCGGTAGAAGGTTCTTGTCGAGCTCACAGTCAGCCACGGCACTGTGCAGACGGACTCGCTTGCGGATCTTCTCGGAGATCAACGCCATGCCGAAGTCCAAAGCATACTTCACTGTTGGGTGCACGTTGATCCCGTAGATCTCTTTGTGGCGAAGTGGTAAGGTCCTCTGGAATATAAAAATGGTAGTTTGGCGGGACGATCTCGACGTTCACATGAGAGAGTGGTGGAACAACGCCAACGACCGGGACCAGTGGAAAACTTTGGGGAAGACCTTTGTCCAGCAGTGGGACACAATAGGTTAAATAAAAAAAAGTTTAGTAGGTATCTATCTACAAAACAGGGTGTTTTACAGTGGTCTCATTATTTTGTTCCTTAATGGGACTACGAATAATACATTCTTGTACGACTCGTAGTCCCATTACTGTGTATTAAATGCCGATTCCTATCTCGTCGTCTTTTGCCTCCTCCTTGATCGTACACTTTCTCTGATAGGTGTTCAATAAATTTTTTGAGGTTAAAGTGAGAGGACAAATTATCTTGATTTTGCTGATATAGAAATACTTGTACCTACCACAGATCATAATGATACTATACTAGAACATACGTAGCTAATATTTTAACTGTATTATGTGCCGCCGGACCACTTGTATATACCATTAGGCTGTTCCATTGATAGTACAACCGGCACCAACTTTTCCCATTAGTACCATGATAAATAAAACGAGGATGCCGCCCGGGCTTCATTTTGCCGGACCACTTGTACCATTAGGCAGTACCATGGGTGGTACAATTGGCACCGTACATTTTCATACACTGCTGGCGATTTGTTCGTTTCGTTAGTTAAATCGAAAATGATGCTCTATGCGATGATGACCGTTTTGACTGAGATACCAATAGGGTGATCTCTCAACTGTGTATGTAACATTTGTGGGTCCGTTCTCACCTCTCCATTCTTCACAATCCTGACAGCCTCTTTGGGAGTGAACAGCGTGAGGTGAGGGAAGCTGACTCCTTGTCCGTCAGCGAAGTGGACCAGCCCTCTCACTTGCGTCTCCTCATCTTCCAGCAGAGTTTCGTAACAGATGCCCATCACTCGGCACATGTCTTGGTTTGTGAATTTGTACGGGTCGAATACGCCTAAAAGGTGGAGTTATGTCATTTGACCTACTTACCTCATTATTCCACAGAACACTGGTGTTCATCGTCTAATTTATTATCATAGTATATTATTTTCTGATGAAAAGGCCTATTTGATATTTTTCTCGTGGACCTATTTTTTCAAGGTATAATATCGATACGAGGGTCTTTTCTTTCTTCCTTTACTGAGACCAAAATTGGGCTTTCCAGTGGTAGGTATCAGAGAATGTAGATTTTATCTAATTTCAACTGAAATACTCTAGAATTCGTTAATAGTTATTGTGTAGATAATAATGTTTGTGATCAAAATGTAATACCTACATAAATAACCAGTGTGTAGTCAAGTTTAGCGAATAAAGTAAATACCTACCTATGTATTACGTAAAATACATGTCATGCGCAGATAGTATTGAATAAAGAAGTGTACCTACCGGGTCTGTATATGACAACACGACGTCCTTCCTTGTCCTTGAAGGGACTCACGAAAATGTACCTGTCCACAAAAAACACCCATCGTTAGTTCCACAACGGTAAAGGAAATAAACTATGCATCAGCATTCGTGTCAGCACCTTGTGGTTATTAGAACAGTCTTGCCGTTGATATAATTTGCTCACCTTATAATGCTAATCTTCACTATCATCTCATAGCGTAAAAAAATGTGCCAATGCATTTTTAGTCTGATGATGCAAGCAATTTGTCAAATAAGTGAGAAGTTTCACATCACAGTGGTAACAGTACCCAGAGATAGGATTGACCTTGTAAATTGCCTAAGTAGGCACATCTTGCTTTTTTTTGCTGGTTCGTAATACCCACATATCGCGTGTGGAGTTATCCGATGCCCATGAAAGGTATGCTGTTCCTACAAAGAGTTTCGTAACATGACTTTGCACTGATGCCCGTAGCCTTGAAAACGTGAAATGTCATCGGGCCATGGTGACCGATCATTGCGCTTGTCAAGTCCCGTTTTCTGTTTTTATTTATGAAAAAAAACTGAGATCTATCTCAGTAAGTGCATGATTCTGCTGCAGTGTAGGTAGGTATATGTATTCAGTAAAATGTTAGTCTCTTTTTCAAAACTTTGTTTTAACTAATCGGCGACACCATAAAAACTGTTTGTGTACTTCAGCTTACCCCAGATCAATAAGTTCCACCATTGTCGGCAGCATGTGGTCCAGCTGGTTGAAGGCGATGCCCCATGACTGGCGAAGCAGAATATACCGCTCGATGGCTTCCTGGGCCATGGGCACGCTAAATTTCTTAGCGCGAAGGAAACGAAGGAGGTAGTTCGAATCTAGGACGAAAAGAGACATAATAAAAATACATAATAAATTATTATACCTATCCTGAAACTTAAATTCAAAATTATCTGGAATCAGGTTTCGCTACGAACCTAAACCCCATCACCTCCTAAACTACAAGAGGCTAAGGGATTGTCTGCAGTAAATTAAACTAGTTTTGTATTAGCATACCCATTCTCACAGCCGTGATCTTTGGGTTCTGTTCGACCCAGCTCCTGAGTGCGGTCAAGGCCTGGGCTCTGGAGCTCTCCGTTTCCCTGAGCTCATCCTCAGCAATCTTCTGCGTCTCCTCAGACAGAGCACACTCGTACTCCGCAGCGTCGGTCAGGTAACGTTTGGACAGTCTCCGGGACATGGTTTTTCTGAGGATTGTAATAAAAAGAGGTAAGTTTTATGACATGCGTGATTCAAACCATGAAATCGTTTGTTTCGATGACAAAATTGAACCGTGATGATACCTCATCACGCACTTAGGTTCACAAAAGAAGTAGGACACGGAACCTCTTTGCGCGGGCTCTATAGAGTTTTGAAATGATGAGTGCTAATTAGTGGGTCACTAGGTAGTAGGTAATCATTAATTTGCTCAACTTAACACCCATTAAAATCACTTTACACATCGCGTACTTATCTAATCCAATACTCAGAATTATGATCCGTTTCATAACATTCACCAATGATAAAATTATCTATAATCCATACCGGTGGATACAATAATAATTGCGGGATAACTGTAAGACGTTCGTCATACACCGCAGTTTCTCAACGCACGCACTTGCAAAATATTTGAGCTTACCGGTGTCGAAATGTGTGGCACTCTATCAATGGGTCTTGCACGTACAGAGTTGTTGTAAATACGAAGGAATGATGAGGAGTGGGCTACGGTACAAGATTCATACAAAAATAGCGAAAGGAGATTTGACTTACGTGTGGATCGAGAGTGGATGAGATGGTAGTGCTAGTTAATCTCTTGTAAAAAGGTATATTGTTAATGACAAAAAGTATAGCTTGTTTTAGGAGAATAAATAAGGAATCAAACTATGTGTTCTATTTTGATAAAATGAACAGCCTCACAGAACAAGTCCATTGAAAACGCGAGGCAATGCAGAACACTACACTAACAAAGAATAAATTTTGTTACGACCACATATCTACTATGCTAGAAATAGGTTTCAAACAGAATCATAACTTGTCATAATCTTTGCTCGATTATTATTTTAGAGCCTTCACTCCAAAACATCTTTTCAAATAAATAACTTTACATAACATCCCAGTTTCTATTCAGAAAAAGATCATAGTTCTAGCTAACTAAAAGTAACCAGCTTCACTACTCTGTGTCTGTTCTCGTAGGCGGCATTGTGCCATAGACCACTCATTGTACCTTCAGGGCAAGTTTAGCAACCTCTGCAATGGTTTGCTCAACTTCATTATTCGGTAATGATGTCTCAACAATTCATGGTTACCTTGTTAAACACGTGGCTTGCAATAAACTCATTGATTACAACCGGAACAAGTGATAATTATTGGAACTCTATCTCTATCACAAAAATATCTGACAGTCGCCGCGTTATCGTAATCGAATTATATTGCGCGTCAATGCCAGCTCGACTGCCAACCGCTGTAGTGTCACCGCGCAGTGTATCTCGGATATGCTAGCGTTACGATACGTTTGCGATTGTCAAAGTGATCAAGGCATTAATTCAGTTACATCACTTGCTAGCTATTTATATTATTTAGTCTGTTAACTATTTTGTATCAATAGATATTAGGTAGGTACCTATAGTGCATCTCCTATGTGCCAATGTTAGAAACGGTTAAAAAATAATTTAAAAAAATATTGTAACAGTTTAGTATTAGGTAAGAAGTTTGCTTATTCCGACGCTTTTTTCTATATAAGTTACGAGCTAATAGTAGGTACTTTTTTATAAGAAAAGTGATGGAACGAGTTGACCCACCTGATGTTAAGCAGTAACCTCTACATATAACAATGCATTACCTCGCAGAGTAGGTCCGTTGAGGATGTAACGTGTAATCGAAATTAATCCAATGTAGTGCTTATTTAAGAACTACCTACTATTTTTTTCTGTCTATGTACCTATGGATGTACTTAATCAGATTTGCTACCTGCTAGTTTCGTGTTGTGTTGCGTATATACCAAAAAAATCATCTATCTATTTCTAAAACTTTACTTCTGCATTTTAGTGAAAGGCGTTCGAGAATTCAAGATCTTACTGTTTGATTGCTAAAAAAAACAACAATCACAAATTACATCAAATGATTTGCTTGCAAACCGTGTAGCAAACAGTGACGTTTATTATGGTAGCCGGTATCGTGGTTTCGTTATGAAATATAGCATTAGAATTTCGATTAGAATGAGACAAGCGTAGCTTACGAAATGACCGGTTACAAGATACCATATAAATTGGACCACAATTTCATGGTGTTGTGTTGTGGGTTTATACTTGGTGTTGTGGTTTTATTTATCATAGATACTACTCATGACAAGTGTTAAAATATGTGGAATGAAACCAAATGTTTGTATCTGCATCACAGTATTAACTTTGTATGCTTTTAGTTTTTTTAGAAGGAAATTGAACCTACAACTTAAAATGCTAACGACAAAACTATGCACTGAGGTGTTAGGCTTTATTATCTACTAGCCGTCGCCCACGGCGTTGCTCGCGTTCTAAATAGACCCTTTAGAGTGTGACTTTTCCAAATTCCTTTCTTAGTGCACCCCTACACTATATAAGGATACTACCCGGCTCCAAATGAGTTTTATATATATTGATGATCTTATAGTAATATTATAAGAATAACGGGACATTATTTATTTTAAGTAATTGTATTATACTCGCATAGCGTACCTACGAATTACGAAACATAATAATAGATAGATGCACCTACATGTACTGCTACTGTTAATAATAAATGTACAAAAATATACGTTCGCTACAGCTATTTGATCACTTGAGTAGGTACTTACGTAAAATTTTCAAGCTTTCAAAACATTACTCTATGACTGCTATATTTTTGTTATCCAATGCTTTTCTACACAGATGCTTCAAGTTCATTTTGCGTATATGAAAAACTGATTTTATTTGGGTTATGAAATGACCACCCTATTCATACAAAAATAAATGACTAGGTAAATCAGTAAAATGTGATGAAAATTGTTCAGGTGGAGCAATTATATTCTATAGCTAGGTACCTACGGAAAATAAAAAAAAACTCACTTTTATATTTTCCCGCTAAAATCCGAATTTGGAACGGTCACTGGCCCGTGCACTGCGCGTCGACAACTGGCTGGTACTGATCTGCGGAGGTGCAGCGCAGGAGGTTTTGCTCTCTGAGTTACGACTTGCACTAATTTTATCTTTTCTTAGATGTTTCGTGGTTTCCATCATTGTTACAGACGCTGCCAACATTTTTAGGGCAGAAGTTCATATTTCCGTGTCTAGAGAAACCTTTGTACCTTTGTAAGATGTACAGAGCTCGTTCAAGAAAAATAAACAAATTATCATTTCTAATTCGAGTGGTATACGTTATTCGTAAGAAGACAGAAATTGAGATCACATAAATAATAACTAGCTTCCGCCCGTGACTTCGTTCGCGTCCCGTTGGATCCCGTTGATTTTCCGAGATAAAAAGTATCCTATCTTACTTCTAATATCTCCAAGAATAGTTTCATGATGATCGGTTAAGTAGTTTTCGCGTGAAAGCGTAACAAACAAACTTAAATTCACTTATATAATATTAGTATGATTTAGTTTTATTTTAATTTTATGTTTTTTTTTAATATGTAAGGTACCAATAATAATGAAATTGTAAAGATTTAATAATAAACCTTAGCTGATTCGCTGCCATCAGCGCTACGATGTTTTTCTGGCGAGCAATATCCATACAAATAAGCATACAAAAGACATCAACGCGCTCGTAGTGCTACGAGATTGAATGTAATTTTTGAACCCTTTTATTGATACGACCGTCCTCTCTAAGTACCTGCTAATTAATATCTAGCCAAAGTACCTACTTATGAATATTTTATATCCCCGCTTGCGTCCCTGCATCTTGTCTCAGTACCTGTAGGTATTCTGTACTATCTTTCGTATTACTGATATCTGCTCTAGAGTAATTACCACTACATTTTAGTAAGTTGCGTTAAGTAAATTAGTTACTGATCAGATTTGTGGTTACTACAGAATACCGAATATTTCACTATGATCTTAGTAAATATGAACAGAATTTTCAATCGACGAGACAAGGATAAAATTAAATATGTAGTTGAAACTTAATATATCTCTGCGTTTGAAAGTAACATACTCGCACTGAGATTGCTCAATATTATTCTATGAAATGCTAATTCCTTATAGAATGTAGCAATAACGCTTATATTTACTACCATTGTAAAATGCAATGCATAATTAGCAAAATGTATGGGGGACACTGGGTTTTTCATTCATTGTACAATGTTAGTTTTAAAAGTTGTTTATAATGAGCAGGTTTTAGTGACTAAGTTTTGGTGAGTACCAGTCTCGCAGTATATCATTCTGTAAAGCCGAAAAAAAACTGGACTCAAACTTGATCCCTATCTACATGGCTTAGTGGAGATAGAGAAAGTTTTTTTTAAAGTGGTTATGGTTCCGGTCATCCTTTGCTCATAATTCCACCTGGCTAATTATTAGTTATAGACGTCACTGATCTGAAACTCGCATTGTACTTTTGTCTACCTAAGAACTCAGAGAATTAAATCACAGCCGTAAAATGTTGGCCGCCTCTGTAAACCTGTCTTACATAAAACCTCATGTTAAGTATATCTATGACAAAAATGCTGAATTACTATACTTAGTACATGATTAAGGTCAGTGCGAAAATATAACAATTTGCCGTAACATACAGGCCTTGCGAAAATGACACCACTTTTTACTGTTTCATGTCATAATTCGGTGAGGGGAAAATTAATATGCAACCTATACCTACTTGGCAAAAATATATGGATCTGTGGTGGTCTGCCGCATGGATGTCGAGGTTTCATCCAAGACATCGAGCGAGCGAACGATTAGAACAAAAAAAAAACTACTTCTCCCAGCCTATTTCTTAGTGCTCATATGAAATAATGGTTCCATAGAAAAAGTTTTCAGTGGTTTTATTACACCCGGTACAAGACTTCCGAGTCATCGGAGTATGAAAATTGGTTTTGTGTTTTGCTCTGCTTCTCCTGTAAGTACAAAAGAATGTTTTGAGCAAGCAGTGAGTGCCTTTACAACAATGACACTGCTTTCACAATGATTTATCTACAGTGCACAACATTTTGTATAGACGAAAAGGTTGCCAAATAGATGAATAGGTGCTGTTTTGATGTTTTGAAAACCGAGCATGAAGAATTCACTTTGCGCACCAATAAATTTTAAGCTTGGTGCGTAAAAGTGGAACAGTTTTAATATTATAGGGCGGACATATTAACTCTTCTCTTTGTTCAAATTCCGTAAAGTATTCAGTATTTCAGTATTCTTTCGGAAATAGTATAGAAATTGACTCTAAAAAAGCACGTGATTACTTCAACAGACGATTGCATGAATATGCAACACATGAGACTCGCTACAGGAAAATACAGCTTAGTACGTTATCCATAAAGCGCATTCACGTCTGGAGTATGTAGGTCAACTTTTGTCATAGACTCATCTGTCTGTGAGGCAATTTTTGCTAGTGACCACAGATGATATAACACTATACTAGTACTAGTGACTGACGCTTTTTTCAACTTTGGGTTGTTGTAAAATAATTCGTACTTACTAATTATCTATTCTATACTAATATTATAAGGAGGAAAGATTTTATTAGTCGTTTGCATTGAATAGGCTCCGAAACTACTGGACCGACTTGAATAATTTTTTCACCGTTGGGAAGCTACACTATCCCCGGGTGACATAGGCTATGTTATATTTTCAAAAAAATTAGGGATCCTTACTAAAACTCCAATAATGTAACCCAAGGTGTAAAAAATTACCTAAAAAACCCGTGCGATGCCGGGACGGTCCGCTAGTGTATTATAAAGTACACACCCTGCGCAGATTGCACCTGCGCGCCCTCTGTGTGTTTAGCGACAAAAGCTCCCTGAGCTTGCTAGCAGTAGTGAAATTAGAATTCTTCTACTTATGTTCACAGCACATTTTCCTGGTTTTGCTTGCAGATCTAGGTACTTTTTCGGACGCTGTGATCTTATCCTTAGGCCGGGTTCCATCAACTCAGAATAACGCTATTCTTTAAATAAAAATATTTCCGTCCTTGTTTTTGACAATATTAATGTACGAGACGGATATCATTTTATCTGACGAAGAGTGTTAAGGAGTTGGTTCAACCCAGTCTTAGTTTTTTAGCTGCGGTTTTGTGATTAAAGAGACAGACATTCTTATAAGAACGAGTGAAAGAGAGAAAGATGCATAAACTGCCTTAACGCTTGCGTTTATTTGTTTTGCCTGTACATGACACAAACTGCGGAGATGAAAGTCACCTGCAGGCCAAGGTCACTTGGAAAGGGCACCGCCAACTTCGATCTAGTAGGTCACATCTCAGTGTGTCAGTACTAAATCAAATCTTTACTATGTAGTCTATTTGGTAATCTGAGTCTATAGCAAAATGTTACAATTGATTTGTTAAACTAGGTGTTATTTTCTTTCTAAATTGAAATGAAAAGTGCACGGTAAAAGTAAAGAAAACTTTAGTTTAGCCTTGGGCCTTTGCAGTCCAATATCTACAGTTTTGTAACTTCTGTCAGTTCCGTGAACTCTTCGTTCGTACAAGGTACATTGAATATTATACAGAGTGCGTGAAAACAACTTTTGAAACAGAAATGTGCATATCTGGTCCAAGCAAGAGAAACCCACTTCATGTCTAATGTGTTCAAATAAGTCCCCAATAAGAGACGTCAATGCACATCTTATTCCCTCACCTTGAATTACAATTAGATCGGTGCTATCTCTCCTCTATTATTTACAAAATATTCAAAAAATCAGATGTTTTTTTTTCCTATTATTCAACCTTTTGCTCTTATTATGCGATAATCGAGATCAGTTATTTCACACCCTGTATACACATTGAATATCTACTAAATGTGTGTTGTAAGCAACCAGTCTCACAACCTTACACTACACACACACCCTTACTCACTACGAGTACATTATCATTTACATCTATGTTAGCCGTAATATCGTAGAATGTTTTGTTAAAAATTTTATTGCATTGTTACATCAACTCTAGAACATATTTTTAGGTAACTATAAGAATATTCATTTCATTCATTAAATTTTAAGTTTATAGCACCTTAATAATAGTCAATCATTGCGTTGTAGGAATATGAATAGTTCTCAAAAGACTGCTGCAATCTTGCGATCCTGAAACCAATATATTGGTGTAAAATAACAAGATGTAGTGTTTGGTAAAGTATGGTAAATGTCTACTGCACTGTAGGTTGCGGGTTCGATGTTTCATGGCAAACATAGATGTTTGTTATGTGCCTGTTATTACTACGTATTGGAAGGTAGGTATTTGGCAAAAGTACCCAATTCAATTTACCATAAGATAAGTTTACCACAAAGCGCTGTACAGAATATCTACTAATATTATAAATGTCAAAGTTTAAATGTTTGGATTACTGAGATGTTTGTGTTTCATGGTGCAACTATTGGTCCAATTTTGATGAAACTTGGAATGTATATAGTTCGTAATACATTCCAAGTTCCGGGATAAAAGTAGTGTATGGACTGACACATACACTACTTTTATCCCGGAAAGTCAACAGGATCAAAGACACGTACCAAGTCGCGGGCGGAAGCCTGTTTTACATATTTCCAACCCCCATCTAAACACAGAAGTTCCCTAGATTAGAGATGTTCATATCAGGTCAAACACTACTTACATCGACAGGAATTTCTTCTTGGTCGTCTACGGTTAGCAAGCAACTTGCACGCTTGAGATAATATTATGAACAATAGAGTCACAGCAATCACGACGCAGGCCACGTCACACAAGTGACCAACAGAGAACTTCGTGCAAACGTAGGAGTTGCAACATTTCAGCAGCGGCGAAGCCCCTTCGCCACCTGGTGCCGCAGGTTGAAGATTGGGGCAGTTCTTTCTGAAGACAAATAACCCAAAATTTGATATATACACTGCATTGACGTTAAAATTTCAATAAAATGGGTTAAAAAAGAGATGAACTGTTTGTATCTCCTCATCAAGTCTTGATGACATCCCACTCTCACTGTAGCAGTAGATACGCCTTTTTTGATTTTACAGAACACGTTCAATTTTGAATCGAGACGAGACTGAAGCATGGGTCTTGGTTTTAAACGCTCCTTTTGAAGGCGCTCTAACTCTTATACGCTGCTTTTAAATGGTACATAGCACACATTACTCTCTGATAGTTGACCCGTACCTAGAATTGCAGCAGTTTCCTTGCCCTTGCATAGAAATCTTGAGATGATTTGTAACACGCTCCTCACTGAATGATGGCATCGTGAAGTGAACTCAGATACAAAGTTCGACTCCCACAGCGGGACAAATGTTTGCACGATCTGCAAATATTTGTTCCGGGTCTGTGTATTGTATTATCATCTTTATAGTGAGCATCAGAAGTTGAATTTGGAGAATGTTGGACTACATAATTATGAATTATATTGAAAACTAGATTTAAGTAAGTAATTATCAATAACTATGTTGACAGAAAAGGTTATTGAACCCGGACTTGCCGCACCGCAAATAAAAGATAAGTGGAATAGAGGGAGACAATTAAATATTTTCAGCAGTGGCGCAACATAGACAGACACTAAAATTGCTAGTGGAAGTGTCTATTGATCTTTACGACCAACAACCAGAGCAGCAATCACGCTGTCACGGGGGCTCCGTGAAATTTCTTACTATCTAAGTACTTAAAATATCAGGTGAAAAAATCGTAGTCGTGTTAGAAGCGGTTGCCGCAAGCATGATGTTTCTCAATTGCAGGTAATTGCTGTTACAGCATATTGCGGGAAGGCCCTTTATGCCACCCGTCACGACATTCTACGCATTCTACGCACGTATCAAAGAAATTAGAGCAAAACCGCGGAGTGTTAAAACAAAATGAGCCGAAGAGACAAGAACCAGAAAAGTACTTTTACAATATTGCAATCTCAATGCAAATATCATAATAATGTAGTTATACAACATCCGAGAATACGGCAGACTACTTTATATGTTATAAACTAAACATTTTCATAATACGCAATATACGCATCAACTGGCAGTTCACAGTAAAGATATTATTCTGTTGATTATGATTCTTAAATTGTTCTAAAACTCAAACAAAAATATTTTGCTAAATGTTTTTGTTGGTCCCATGGTGGAAGGTGTTGACAACGACGTAGAAAAGTCGTGTCGCTATCCCTAAAATTGCCTAGTAGAAGGGCAGACAACGCAGCGAGAGCGTGGCGTAAGATTTGGTGGAATGAGAGTGCGTGCTGTGATACGCATTGCAGTTTGGTTTGTTTTTTTTCAGCACCGCTGTCATAGGCACTTGATGTTGGGAAACATTTTTTTAGTTACTTCGTTGGCCTGTATTTTATTGCCAGTACAATGAAAATTGGGTTGGTTCAAAAGTTTTTTTACTTATAAAACATTATTAGAAACTCACCTATTACACCTGCCTGGTTGAAACAAAATTCATGTCGGTAGGTACTTACGGACACTCTTTCTTAGCCATTTCACATAGTGACGTTCATGAAGCCCGAACTTATGATACGGCAAGCTTGCGACAGCAGAATCAGTATGAACGTAAAGGCCACGCATATAAACACGATCTCCACCAGGTCGAACTGGCTGCAGATTGACGATTTTGGCGGAAATGATTCTGGTGAGCCCATCTCGAAATATTTTGCGCTGCGAACAATACTGAATCAAATAAGTTGTGGCTCTATGGGAAGACCATAAAAATATGTATAGGTATTTTGTTGTTATAATTAAATACCATATTTTATAAATGTTGGTAAAATATAGTTCTTTTAATAAGCGAGGAGGAGTGAAGTAAAGCAGTTTCTGAAAACTAAAAGTACTCCTCAGATTCCACAACACCATCGAGGATGCTGGAACATTGCTGCCATCAACCCAGAGTCCTTCTCCGGGAGTTAGACTGGCTGGGATGAGGTCAGCAGGATACACCAGGATGTCAGTGCAGATTTTATTCCCCCACCATTCAGCATTCCAAGTGGAAAACGTCCAATAACACATTCAATTGATCAACGTTTTATGTACCTATGACTTCTTCTGATCTAAAGGTAATGTGAAAGAGCTAAAATTGCATTCAGATGTTCTGATGTTCTGATTCCCAGTTATACATTACATACCTACTAATTTACTTCAGTAGTTTTATAAATATGCTTGAGCTACGTTGTATTAGTTTTTTTTATATAGATACTAACTTTTTTTAATAAATGATTTTCCTGATGTATCTGTATGCTATTTGCATTAGTAGTAAAGGAGGAGGCAACGTCAATGTACAGAATTCTGAAAATCAAAATTAATGTTAGTATGTGTACTGTGTAGCCTGTGTGGGTGCTTAGTCTGTTTACTTCTCGTTTTGCCGTCGACATTGCGACTCTAAACTATCCCTGAGTTCTGAGTTAGCAGAAAGTTCCGACAAGTAAATAGATCATTAGAAGTTTTGGTAATCTGAGGAACTCAAGTTTTTTTTATTATTATATTTTGTAAGGACTCAGAGTTGACAAAGATGTACTGACCGAAAAGGATTTCGAGGGGTATTCTCGCGCGATATGAAAAAGGTAGTGATTTACTCATTATATTTTCAAAATCGTTGGGTTATAGGGAAATACGGCCAGACAGACAAAACCACTCAGAATCAAACTCACTCACCACATTGGTTCCTATCTTCCATTTTGGTTCAGTAGTACATGTTGATTTGTTTTTGCAAAATTTATTTTGTATTACACAAAAAAAATTATATTACGGAATTTCACATTTTTTATTTATCTACTGTAATCTTTCTACATCAAATACTGCCTAAATTTGACTGAAAAACAAAGCCACAAAGTGACAAGATGTGTCCACGCTGAAGTTCTAAAGACTTAAAGGTTAGGTTTCATTTAGTTTGTTATGTATGATTCTTCTTTGCTTATTGTTGTCAACCGTAAAAGTAACCTCCTTTGTTAGGTTTAAGAAAACAGAAATAACGCAGCAAACATAAAAAAAGCTCCATCTATACACCGCCCAACACACCAGTAAAAATAATCGTTTTCCATCTCTCTAACTAGCATTCAACACTGGAGTCCACAAACTGTTTACCACACCACTTGACAACCGAATTCTTATTGATACCCACAGAGGGCGCGACGGTATATTAATCTTTTAAAACAGCTTTGTTCTAGTTCAATAATGTACTAACTATTGTATACGATTGCATTTAATTTTATATAATTTAAAAAAGAAATAGATAAAAGTTATAAGTTTAAGTAATAATATTAACTTTACCTACCTACATAGAGTTGTGTTCGGTCATGGACAGGTGGGCATGAGTTCGGCAGTACAAAGCAAGCCGCTGACTCCAACGGTCGACCGCTTCGCGACACACAACACAACGTTCGTTCATTTCAAATATCAATGAACTACGTTTCTTTTCAAAAACTATGCGTAGTGCGATTTTAGAAAATGATGCTACCACCAGATCTAAATCTAGAAGAGTTCAGTCGTCCGGTGGAGTCCATCATGCGGTGTGAGGACTTCAAGAGCAACTTTGCCAGGAAGCTCTCCAACCGCTACACCTCCAGGCCTCCAGTTGTTTCCAAAGACACTGCTGTGAAGCTGCCTAAAAGCAACACCAAGCTCCCTGAAAACGTAAGTGGTCTTAGTTTACTAATCTTCGGAGCTCTACCATAAATGTTTTACTTCTAGAGCTAATTATTGCATTTGGTAAAAGAGCAGAGCATCAAATTGTGTTTATAACTTTCTGAATAAACATTTATAACGGTATTTAGTTCTTATTACATCGACCAGGAATATGTTTAGAGATCAAAGCGAAGTAGAATTTAAAAAAAGAAATTATCGTTATCTGAACTCTTAGCAAATATATCAGTGCAATAATATAAGGTACGAAAGTAATGGCTGTATTCATATAGGTAGGTACTCTAGGCATCTCGGAAGCTGCGACATAGTCAATTAGTAATGTTCTGTGCCCGTTTAAAAGTTCACAAAATAATATTGCCATTACAGTACACCGAGGATGTCTAAGAGGGTCATACCACGTCCGATTATTTACCAAACCCGATGCGTGATAAGTATATAGGTATCTTTGATACCGCAAGCACACTTCAAAGAAGCGTTACGAAAACCAAACTCAACAGAAACTAGCAGCTGCTCATTCCAATTATTTTGCAAAGATCATTTCTAACAAACCATGGAACCGGTTCCGGTGCTTGACTCTGACACCTTCCGTGACAGCATTTATGTTTTATTTTAGTTCAATTTATTATTTGTTGTTATAAGAAGTGAAAGTGTCCGTAACGGCGTAATGACACCTATTTGTTTATTCATGCACACAACTCATAAATATTCATGCTTCCTTCGGGAAATGACTACAATAATTGATTTCGTGGAAGTTTTAGGTACTTAGGAAGGTACTGATTGGTCAGTCTCACGACCGAGCCTCACGACTGATGTGCACAGAGAATACTAATTTGAGAGGATATAAATTATGGAACAAAGGGTTTTCCGTCAACCATATGCATGTGGAAATTACCGGGCAGGGTCCGTTGGACTATATTGTACTGCTATGAATACTTAACATTGAACAAATTTGTTGTAACAGAAACAATACCTCGGGCTCGTTCGACACGTAAGATTATCTATATCAAAACCAGCGTCAAGTACTCAAAGAAGGATTATTTAAAAAACAAAAGTGAGAGAAAATCGTTATTAGCAAACCACATAAGTACCTACTGATCACTGATTCATTAAGTCATTCTTCTCTTACGTAATTAAACTTGAAACGCAAAGAAAATGCAACACGTAACCATTGTTGATGCAAACAATAACTAAATCCTATTGTTGTTATACCAGCAACTCCTTAGCTGCATGGCTGTGAAGTAATCAATACTTAACCATTCCCAATCTTCAGATCACCACTATTTGGTCACTGGTGGCGTCCACACAAACAAAAAATGCGTCTGCAACATTGAGGCCACAAAAAATTTTATTTCTCAAAACTCCCGGGTCATGATGTCACTTTGCACAAAGGTACAGGTGACTTATCCCATCACAATCCGAAAAGAACATGTTGTGCCGACCCCACCTAGTGGGATAAGGGCAGGAAGAAGAAGAAGAATCCCAACAAAATGTCAAAATACCAAAGCAAAAGACATAAACGCGCTACCAAAAACGGACCGTCAATTTCAAATGCGATTACCGATATGACCAATAACAGTTAAGCTGGGTTCACACGGCATTGTCCTGCACGTTTTTTCGCAGTATACGTCTTAGAGCGAGGCCCCACTTGTCCGTCCAATTTTTTGCAGTACATACGTCGTGTGAATCGTACTACGTACAAATTGTACAATGTATGATCCACTATTTATTCGGTAAGACGTATACTGCAATAAAACGTACACTGACGGCTTCTCCTATCCGGCTAAACTTATAAATATCCAATAACTGCTCACATTTATAAGTTTTGCCCCTGTTGCGTCCGTAGAACTGTAGCAGCCGTACACTTAGAGTAGACTAACAAATGCTTGTAAGATATAGAAACTGGGCATAGATCTTGTCTCATATTACACGGAAAGAAGAGTTTTCTCATTTAATTCATGAGAAAATAATTGTGGGAGACCGAAGACGGTTCACATCCCAGTTTCACAGAGATTTGTTTAGACTGGGATCTGTATTAGTAACAATGGATCATACGTTTAGCATCAAGGTGTGAACGTCATGCAATATGCTCCATTTTTTTTTCATTTTATGTATTATTCATAGTACGTAACGGTAGTACCTAAGCTTCCACTATGTTGTATGAAGGCTAGCGACTTCGTACACGCGCTAAACTTTCCACAAAAATATCGGCCCATGCATACGATGAACCTATGTAGCAAAGGGCTGCTTTTGGTTAAGAAGCTCAAGCTGTATCTAAGAATCCACGTCTTTGATTTCGATAAAATATAGCCTATGTTTCAATCCGGAAAAAGGGCTTCTGAATGGTATAGTTTTTTGAAATTGGACCAGTGGATATGGCGTGATCCGCGAACAAACAGACAAACTCGATTTTCGGAATCAGAATCGTTTATTTAGTAGATCTGCATGTTTAGTTTATCCATATCTTTAATTTTAGTTTTTGGCTTTTTTACTGTTTTATAATTGTATAGATAGATAGAAGATAGATATATAACTCCATAGTCTAGCTAGTAGGCTGGCTTTCATATTTAATTCGTTCGTAGTTCTTAAAGCCATGCTGGTAACAGTTTTTTAAATAGTAAAAATATGTTCGTTTATGTGTTTGGTATGAAATGGTACAATACCGTGTGTTGGCTTACGGAAGTAGCCCATAGAGCTATTGTAAGCTGTTCTCGCGATATGAAAGGATGATAGCGCACAGGCTATTGTTCTGAGACCTCTATCTCCTTGCTATTGGGATGTGGGAAACTGTTTATCATTGAAATGAACTCACTGAAGCCTGCAGCAAGGCGTTCCTACCATGCAATTGCTAGTATGAACGCTATTGATATTGAGAAAACTTTTTTGTGGGTTGGCAGACTTTTATGCTTAGTCACTTACTTTTTTTTTGCCTTTTTTTGTTGGTTTTGGTTCCCAGGGTTCACCAAGAACATAAAACTCGTACTAAAATGTATAACAAGCTAGCAGACGTTATTGTCTAAGTTTCGTCCCAGTTGCGATGTGAAAAATTCCGATGGGAAAAAGAAAAGTGTAGTAATTCCTTTGGATTATTTTAGTCTTATTTCATTTATTAAACGTAGTGAAAGTTGTTTCAACAACCTATCCAATGATTCCTAAAGAAACACTCGTTCATGACATAATTTAACAATCTAGTTAAACCACCTCGTTTAGTACATGCTTCGCCTACTCGTACGTCCACTGTGGAGCAACTAGGCTTTGGAACAAGTGCGTAACTCCTTTTAATCTGGTTTGTGGGTGGAGTGGTTTTACCTACCTACTATTTATGGTTGCGTGTGGGCATGTATGGTTATTTTTCTTAAATATTACTTGTACAATTTCTACTATAGAAAAAAATATGCCTTAACTATTAATCAAAACTGTGAAGACGAATGTTTATCTTTTTCAATGTACCATAATATAAAATCATACTCAGTAGAGTATACAACAAAATTTGTATGGTTGTTTCTATCACGCTCCAGTCTGATTTGGATAAAACGTGGAATATATATGGCCTGGATCACCACTTCTATCTATCTATCTAATCAGCCTATGCTCACCCACTGCTGGGTATAGGCCTCCTCTTTGTCACGCCATTCTCTCCGGTCCTGCGCCAATCTAATCCAGTGAGCTCCTGCCACTTTCACGATGTCATCCGCCCACCTGGCTGATGGTCTGCCTCGTGACCTATAACCCTCGCGATCACCACTTAGGCATTTTTATTCTGGAAAATCAACAGGATCAAAAGGGACTTGGACGTAGTCGCGGGCAAAAGCTAGTAACTGCATGATAAACGCCATGTATGAAAAACTAACATCATGTAAAATACAAAAGTACCTTACCAACCCACTGAAAAAAACGTTAGTTATAAGTATCGCATCTAAAGTCTTATCTATCAAACAAAAATACAATAGGCTGAATCATACGTTAGTTAACTTGCAATTCTATTGTTAACTTTGTTTCTCCCAAATCTCTCGGTTGTTCGTTTAACTTTATGCTTCTGGGTCAACGGTAAATGTGTTTAGCTTAGATTCTTAACTGGTGGTTACGTAACCACTGTGAACTCTGGTTTACGATCTTGATAATTAACATTGACTGAAGTATGCAGATCCTAGATACTGGGTGTCTGGAAGTAGCACAATTATACCATCCCGAATATTCCCAAGGAGAAGCAGTTCTATCAAACTTTTGGCTCTAGTAGTCTTCTAAAGCTGCTCAAATCTGTTATCATCTAAAATTACGGACAGCGGCCATAAATAAAAGAAGAAGTTCTTTTATTTATGGCCTTTGCCCGTCATTTCGACAGTCTTTTTTGTTCTTCAACGTACGCATTCCTATATATTTTCAGAAATAGGATTTTTGAGACCTCTCAGTTTATCAATTTCCCGTAACCTTTCGGGTTTATTACTCGCCTGGTTTGTGGTGGAAAAAATGTACACTAGTTAAGAGAATTATGTAATCAATATCATATGTAGTTGGCCGTATATGGCTTTATCTGTCAGGAATGCCAGGAATCCGAGGTTGCAGCGGTTACCGTGATCTGATATCTGCAGTCGTGGATAGCGGTGATAACATACAATCATTCTAATCATGTATTACGGTAGATAAGGCGATGATGTTAAGACTCTGATAGTCATTGATCAACTTCTCGTTCTCAAGATATAAGTAAAACCACTGAAGTTATTTATAAAAAACAGCAAACAGCGTAATTATTATGTAACGTTGGGTCTAAATAACATTGCACAAGGTTTCATAAAAATCCTTTTGTTTCGAACAAGTTTTCCGACAAGTTTTACGGGCTTATAGTGCAATTAATTAATTTTATTTAATTATGATTTGATATCACAGGACACTTCCTTAGTGGATGTGGTCAGTGAGGCAATGCATCGTTATAGGCAATGGTTACCATTGTATCAGGATTGCCATGGCATCGGCTGGTTCCATCATTTAGTTGGTACAAACATTATTTATTACAATAAGCTAGCACTCATGTTTTACATGATATTGAAGTTTTTATAGATGACCCGTATTTTTTGCTTTTGACTGCACAGATGTAGTATGTAGTATACCCTAGTAGGTACTAGCATCAGATGATGAAGTGATAGTATTGATTGTATAATGTCAATATATTTTTTTGCTATATTTTTTATGGGAATAAAACATTAGATGGCGAACCTGATGTTAAGTGGTACCAATTGAAAGCGTTTCAAGACACTAAAGATTTCTTGGCAAATTGAATAGCAAGAAATTGTATATTAGCAATGCCTTGATATCTATCGTGTAGATAAATGACTATGATTTTTCCTGCATATTTTCATTCACTTTCTACTAAGTATATACTTACTCTACCGGCTTGTAAGTTAATATTGCTGTTGATAAATTAGTAAATCACCAATATTGGTGTGGTATTTTATTAACCAGTTTTACAAAAAGGAGTTTCTTAATTAGTTGTAATTTTTTCGTTTTTGTTACCTCAGAACTCCGTCATTTATGAACTGATTTGAAAAACTTTTTTATCTGAAAGGGATTCTTCCAGATTGGTCCCATAAAATATTTATCAAAATCGGTTCAGTTGTTTGGAGGTTATAAACTAATTTAAATGATAAATCGAATGATTACCTACTTATGATTGCATTTCCATGGATTTTACAAATTCTGCTGACTGTACACAATTATTTGTTTTTATTTCGATTTGATTGACTTCGGTATAGCCAAGACGGTTATTTTTTTTATATCGAAATTATAATTTCCTCGTTTACTGCTTATCAGTAAAACGAGACGTTTTCCCACGAGCTTTTGAAATGTCACTTTGTTCTGTGTGAAATTATTCTAATGATGTTCCAAATTTTTTCACAATTATTACTTTGAGGTTAACACACTTGTAGGTTTTTTATCTTTCTCAAATTCAATGAAATCAAGAGTGCGTGTGAGCGCCCTGTTTATTGTGAATAGAATAAGTACCTACCTAGCGTAGCATAGTATTACTTAACAAATCAATGACTACGTATTCAATACTTATTGTGGCCATTAAGCGTGAAAGTGGAAACACGAGGACTATGTATAATAAATACTGAAATATATTTATGTTTAGGTAAAAAACTAAGCTTTACGAAAGTGACAAGCTACCGTGACAGGTGATGAACAAAAAAACTGGCTTACCGTTAATTACAAGAGGTTACTTCACCGTAGTTTAGGGGTTAGCAACCTGCCATTATCTTACCGCCAAGTGTGTGTAACGAAAATACAAAAAAAAAAACGTTGATCTTATTTTCACTTGTCTTAGGTATACTTTTGCCAAAACCCAAGTCTAAAAAGTAATAAAATAGAATACCTATTAAAGTTTGCATAAAAGCGTAATAATATTGTTTGCAGACGTAAGTCAATCGCTCAAATAGCAGTTCACCAAAATGTTCGTCCTGATTTCGAGCATTTTACTGTAGTTCTTGAAAATGAAAGATGCTGTTAGTAAAGTTTTTCTACGGTTTAATTATAAATCTACTTTAGCCCACTATGAGCTATATGTTGCAAAAAATGAGGTCTCTTGAATACTTTTGCGCGCCACTGGACGTTTTTCTGTGGCCGTCTATTGCGACTTCTGCACTTCGGTATTTAGAAATCAATTTTAACGGATATTACAATTTTTATGATTCAAGTTGTAATTTTTTTTGTACTTTTCTTCAAGAATTTAACCTACTGAGACACTTTTAATAGAAACGAAAAGAAATTGTAGCTCACTTGTTGTTTCACCAATGGTACCTAATGCTGTTTTTGAGAGAAACCACGAGTGAACCAATAAAAATATTGAATTCCTGTTGAACTAGACGTAAAAACTAGTTGCTAAAACATTACATTTGCATACACATTATAACAGCATTATGTGTTTATTCGCATAACCGTTGTTACTTGTAACGTTGTTTTCTCCGTGCCCAAACTACTAAAACCAACCCCGCTCTACTGATTTCGTAATTTACTCCTCGAAGTAAGAACTCAACGAACTTTTGCATAAGTACGCAAGCCCTGAGCTCAAAGCGAAGTACCAACGATACATATTAAGCGGTTCCAAATGGCTGGTCACTGGTAAAACGCGGGCTCAAATTGCAGGGATCCGGGCTGAGTCAGGCCCACCTGTCTTTGTGATAAGCATGTTTCTAGTTTGCTGATGGTTGAGTAAGTAGGCGTCGAGGCGTGACGCTCCTACGCAGGATCGCTGCTTCTTTTTATTGTGTAAGGATATTGTGATGTCATTTCTTCTAATACGGACCACAACTAGCAATGTAACGGACGAAGGGAGGTAGATAAGCAGTAGAAGTCACACATTCTGATCTAGCAAATGGGCATAATAGAAGCAAAGACAGTTGAAGAGCCATCTTGAAATATAGGTATGATAAAAAAGCTTTTACTTTTAGCTCGAACATTAGTCATTTCACATAACGCCATGGATTTCAATGATAGACCAAGATACCAGGCTATGTATTCCTAATAGTCTTCTTTTTCTTCTATTTTTGGCCTGGGAAATCATGCTGCAAAATCATGGCTAAATCTATTGTCATCTTTTTTCAATGTCATGCAAGTAACAATGTCAGAGCATTTTTAAAGCCGCGCTAAAATGACAGTCGTATATAAATAAAGAGGTTAGGTTATAAGATAGGCAATCTGTTGGCTGTTGAAAATCACTTCTAAATTGTTTTATATCTTGCGTACATATCAGATGAGCACTGCAGACTATTGCGCCGTAGCAAACAATCGTCTACACAGGTAATTATTAATGCAAACCTATAATTGGAGTAAGCTTTTTCTCATGGGAATTCTAACCGTAACTTGAACGAAACTTTTACAGATTACAACTTGTACTGTGGCACCTTGAGGCTGTATGCAATGTGGCGTTAAATGAGTAACAACACAGCCGCCATGTCCTAAATCGGCTAGGACACATCACCATCAGACATCCATCTGCAGCTGCCGAGTGGATCTTGCAAAGTTTACAACTTGCAACTATAACCCTTCAATATTTGTTAGCTCTCTACCGGAAGTTCGTTTTGAAGAGACCAAACCGAAAAAGATAATGGACTTAACGACACGTACCTAACAATGGGTATTCGTTGGTTCGATAACGATAAATCACACGTAATTAAAAGGAACAGACACGTTTCCATTGATAAAACAATTTGTCATTTGTTTTTATAGTTAGTTAAACTGTTTTTATTATTTACACGGGAAAAACGACAGTTCAAAACAATAGTTTTCTGTGGTTTAAAATTCATTAGTGCCCAACGCAGGTGGGTGAGATAGACATAAGATGTATCTAAGTAATTAGGTATACTTATAGGTAGAAAGTAAAAAATGTGATAGCAAATGGTACAGGTTATAAAGTCTGGAACCGAGGACGGTCGCGTGAAGCAAGCCGTCGCGTCGTCATGCAACGTCGGTGGTGCGTGACTCCTGCATCCGGTCGCGACCCTCCTCCTACCGGTGCCGCGGTGCCGGGACACGGGAAATGTCCTGGGATTGTTAAAACTACTTAATGTTCAGAGCTTTTACGAAATGGAACCTGTTGCGTGGCTGATGGACAAGCCACTAAGGTGCATTGGGGTAATTGCGAAAATGGGTATATTCCGAAAATCCATAAAATCAAGTAACATAATGCGATATTTTCCTGTTGGCACGAGGATATATAGGACTGTCACGGCGATGCCAATCAAGATGGCGTCTAAACAAGAAAATATCGCATTATGTTACTAGATTTTATGGATTTTCGGAATATACCCATTTTCGCAATTACCCCAATGCACCTTACAAGTTTTAGAACACTGATGAAGAAGCTTTTAAGTAAGACCCGCAACCTGAGTTTTATTTTGTTGATATGCGTAAAGTAATTCGTGGTTTTGTAATACTTGTATGGAGAAATCTTCGTCATACAAATATTAGGGCTCGTTTTTCACATAATTATAAACTTTCAGTCTGTTCTGAGATTAAAAAGTAGCATTTGTAATACCGTGACGAGTTCAAGAACTCCACACTTATAATGTGTAGTGGAAGCGTACGTGTGTGCGGATCGGGTGCTTAAATTTGTAACTGACCCGCGCCCAACCCGCGTACGACGACACGACGAATATCCACGATATCGGCGGCGAAGAGCTCTCATAAATTCTATTACTAGACGCTGTCAACTATATTTTTGCTCTCAAATATTGATCTCTAATCTAAGATTTTGTTTGAACATTTACAAATAACAATAACATGTTATAAATAAACTAATAGGTATACGTCACACGTTCAGAAGTGAAACGTCTGCTTCTGAGAAAATATTATCTTCTACTTATTGTAACGGAATGAGATACATTACATCTCGTGTTTCACTCACCTAGGTGACCTCAAAGATATCTAGATTTAATTAACAACGCTAGATTTATTTCTAGCACTACTTACCTACTATCGATGAAGTAGATTATATGAAACAATCCGAACTTAATTTTTTTACAGTTTTCTTCATCACTTTATTATTATTACATAAAGATAAATATGAGTTGTTTGATAAATTACATCGTAAATAAAAAAATCTTGATAAAAAACTACAGCGGTTTAATTACATAATAATAAAATTATAATATCCCAAAGTTATACTCTTATTTATTAGACAAAGTTTATTTCTAGGTAAATTAAGTATAATTATAAGTTGCAACATACCTACTAATTTTAAAATAATATTGGCGTTATAAAACCATGGGAGAACTGCGACAGTTACTTAACTACTTCAAATAATCACAAAAATAGATTTTATGAATCGTGAAATGCATTTCCTGCATCGTACAACTCTTTATTACCTACCTACCGTCCGCCACGGATTACTTCTGTAGTTAGTTATTAGTAAATATTTAACGCTCTTACTTATAATCGCTTCTGAACTTAAACACTAACCAGATGGCACTATTTTAAACCGTGTTTATATTTTGACAGAAGTTGAGAGGGGATTATTTGTATGACTAGATTCTTGCAATAGGAATTATTATGTACGTTTGTAGATCTATCTTGTTGTGGCGTGGTTCTACAAGCAGCGGTTGATATTTTTAGGAAGGCTTCAACGCATAGTATTTAGACAGGTAACATAAAATGAAGTTATTGCGATGGAAAATTGTAAGCTGAGAGCTACCCTACTGGCCTTGATCACGCTCGGTTCCAAGCCAGCGACTCGACATATGAGATACGGCCACTACCAGCCACCCGGGACCGTAACCTGACTCCACTTGCGCCCTAACCGGAGCTCTTTCGTAAGCATTTGATATCAACAGGCAGGGCTTGTGAACGAGGTTAGAAAACTCAGAAACTATGCTCGAAAACCTGGAAACTGTGGGTAAGATTATATAAAAAATGACAAAAATATTCCATTCTTATTTGACAACTCTAAAATTAATCATAGCCGTCTTAATTTATGCAAAAGGGACGGCAACATTTTTAATGCTGTCAAATTAGGTTATTTTATGTATGTACCAATGACAAGTTATCAGAACATGATCCGACATTAATACATTTTAATTAATTTAATTATTAAATTAATTATTAAAAAATGCGACGCTTTTACAGCGTCGCATTTTTATAAAATAAAATAAATTTGTATATTTTTAGAAATATACCTATTTAGGTTTGTAATTTTTACTGAAATAATAATATAGCTTTATTAATACAGTATTTACAAAATACACATGAAACAATTGAGCTATCTACAAACCGTTGCAAACGATTTATAGATAGGTAGTTCAATTGGTTCAGAATGGCTGGATCTGTACCTACTTACTTCTATGACATACATCACTTTATGGTGCTGGAAAAGCACCCTAAATTTAATTTTCTGTTTTATATTGGTAGGTATCTATGGTTTCAATTATAAATGTATCGCAACGAATACTTTGGCTACATAAAACTTGCATCAAAGCGCCGTTAAAATACCTACATGACCCCACCGTTCCCAGCAGATTATTTAGCACACGCCAACAATGACTATTGTGGGTATGGTAATAGAATGCGATGAAACACTGCAACAAACAACAAACTATAGAGGTTTAGCAATACGAGGCTCATGGTAGCCCGTATTGTGTAAGGACTTTATAATTTCGTTTCCGTCCTAACAAATTAATAAGTCTACTCTTCTCTCAATGTTATGAGGCCATTATTTTCCGTGCTTTCGATAAAAACAAAGTTTTATTTTTACACGATCCGACACCGATATTTATTCGAGCCAAACGAGTCTGCAGTGCAAGTACCGTTCTTATCGATCGCTAAAGTCGATAAACATATCAAATCGTATTGTTCCATGGGAGTACCGATCTCTTGTCGACAAAAGATCCGTACTCCCAAAAATAAGGTCAGAGTTTATCGAAATCATTCGTTCACTGCTACCATGATTTACTAGTTTACTATCAATATCATTGTTGACCATTTTCGATTGTCAGAATCAAAACAAAGTTAATATACCTACACCTTGCCAATTCGTTAAAATTTATCGAATTTGTCTACCGATCGACTAAGTTGGTAACGTACCTAGTACATACCCGCAACTGTCAATAAAACCATTTTTAACGAGTTTTAACGATTCTAAATGTCAAATTATGCGGCAAGAACGGTACTTGCACTGCAGTATCGGTCGGTGTGCAATCGCCCTTTCTTTGAGGAAGAAGAAGAAAGGGGTAGGTCTATTACGTTCAAATCCACTACAAATGTCAAAGTTTAGTTATTTATATTTCAATTACGCTGCAACTGCTGCACCCTTATTGTGTAACTTGAAATCCATTACCAGTGAAGTTCAAGCCCATTACCACCGGTCGACTCTGTCAGAATTTTTTCGGTATTGTATACAAAACGAATACGAAAGTGACAGTTGAAGTCCAGTCTAGGTTTCAAATGTCAAAAACGAATCCGATGTCGATTACCACTGAACTTACACAATAAGGCTGCTGGTCTGATTTGGATGACACTTGAAATTATATTAGTTCAAACACAAATTATTTTTTATCCCAGAAATTCAACAGTATAAAACGGGATGCGGACGAAGTCGCAGGCAGAAGCTAACCAATATATAATAAGTGTTTTTTTAAGCTGTTGTACTTGGAAACTTGCAAGCCCGCTCGAATACTGTCAATATATGGATCGTCATGTATTGTTCACATCGGGGTCACCTTGCAGAACGAGGCAAAAGCGTGGGATGTGACATTACTGATCAATGCACCCACATGTCATTTGCACAGGTTTTTGCTGATTTACAATGAAAGAAGCCTTTATAGGGGCGCTCCACTAAAAATTTGCACGTCGTCACCGTCGTCCACGCATTCGATTTCAAACTGCGGAGAAACGTTCAAAACAGAACGTGCTATCTGCCACACCGCGCCACCACGCACTGCTGCGCCGTGGCGCTTATGACTAAATACTGCGACACATACTTTTTTTACAAAATCTTCGTCATCGTTTAGGCTAAAGTTGTCTAACTTATATATTTAATTTTCAAACTGATAGGTAATTTTTGTTCAAATCGATAAAATATCAGTCATAAGTAATGTGTTTTGTAAATATGCATAAGATGCTAAGCTGCGGTGACCGTTTCAGTGCATACGCCCAAGGAACCGTTCGATGTAACGATTGTCTTTGAGTAAACAGTTCAACTCTATTGTTGAATAAAGTTCATCTCCCATTAAAGGTCGATGTAATTGAGAGCTAAAGATAATTTATTCACAAAGAAAATTACAACTAGTACAGTATTTACAGTGAGGTCCTTGATTATAAATAATAATAATAATAATAACCTACTATGAAATAATAATAGTAAGTATACTACTAACCTACCTACCTACCTACACAAAATGTTAATTCAAGTTAAAATTTATAAAGGTAACCAACTCACTTATTGAACTGTATACCTACTAATATTAAGTACCTACATACCGTAACAACCTAATCTAATAGGTAACTAAATTATGAGCACCTACTGCTAAGACAAAAGATCAGAAGACAAAAATGAAACAATGAAAACATACTTAGCTAGCTAGCAGTTAGGTGCTCCTATGTTTCTAGTGCCATAAAATAAAAATCTTTAAGTAAAAACATGCGATACTAATTAAATTTAATATGTCTATGTTAAAAAATTATATACCTAAGAATTTATTACTATAATAAGTGCATTAAGTAAGCGAAAAAATCTTATTTCTATAATGTAGGTACCTAATCATTGTTAATGTGCATGAATATTGAATAAGATAATTTGTTTTTTTTTACTATGTTAAATGAATTAGCTCTTACCTATAAGTAATTCAAGGAATAAATAAAAGGCTATATTATTAATATTACAGTATTTACAATATTTACAAAATGCACATGAATTGAGAGCTTGTTGAATTTAGTTACAGTTTGCAAAAAAATACAAGTGATTTAGGTATTATATTTACTTTTACTATTACCATTCGTCATATTTATAAGTTTTAGATTTGATAAGATGTAACTATTATAATTTGGTTTCAAGAGATAAAACTTTACAATAGTAAGGAAGGTACTAAGGATCTAAATCAGTGTAAAATGTATGTGCGTGATTCAACTTCCGCTTCCAATTCAACTCTAATGATAATGACACAGTTTCTTTTATTGCATGTTATTGTACTGACACTGTCGTTTTTTATTACAGACTTCAGAAAGAATTGAGTGTGCTCAACTTTCGAAAAGTGTTTGCGAGCAAAATGGCGAAGCGGTCAAGCCTCCAGATAAAACGAACTCTGACATAAGGAGCACTGAAGTAAACGCGCTGAACTTAGAAGTAGAGACGTTGAGGTGGCAGCTGTCGCAGGTATGATACTAAAATATGACAATTAATGCATTGAAACCCCTTGTCAGCTAAACCGATGTTTAGAATGAAATTGCCGGTAACATTGGCAAGGTTACATAAGTGGTCAATTAGTTGCACCATGATTCTACACTACTTTATATTCTTAACTTTACTAAGTAGGTTACATTTTATTATACTTACTCTGCGGCGAGAAATATAGAATAAATCATTCGGTTAGCCAAAGGCAAGTGCGATCCCAAATTGATGAGTCTCGTAAATCAATACATTTCACATTGCGAAACAATGTCGTAACGCCTCGCGAATTGAATGCAAACTGCGATTGTTGATGATGCGCTGGCTTTCCATGTTATTATAAACATGTTACTTATGAATGCGAGTTGTTCTTTGATGAGTTCATTATTTGACTGGCCCATGCGATCTGAGCCCCGAGTCTATGCATTTGTTTTGAATTTCGACTCGATTAGAGCACACGCAAACACATTCGCAAGTGACAAATTTTGTTGGGAATTGCACAATTCCCAAATCTGCCAGTAGAGGCGCTCATCCGGTTTTCTCATACAAATTTCTTGCTTTGCAAATGCGTTTGCGTGTGCTATACTCGAATCAAAAGTCAAAACAAATCCAGACTCGGGGCTCTGTACCTATAATGAATTTTCGACAAACTTGCTTATAAAATTAAACTTTTGAACATTTTGATCTTTCAGACGGAAGCGAACCGGCAGATGCACATAGCTTTACTTAAGCAGGTAGTAAGTTTTCTGAGCAGAGTGAAAGAACATATCGAATACCAGAAACCAGAGCTGACATCTCGAAAGGAGTCATTGTCCACCCGGCTGACTCCACGCTCCTTCAACGTAGTGGACCTGCCGCGATCTAGGTCCGTGGTGCACGTGAACAAAAACCTTGAGTTCTCCCTAAGTCCCGCTAAGAAGATGAATGTGAGGAAGATCAGCAAATCGATAAGCAACGTCAATGGATACAAAACAGAATGTAGTGGGGGCTGGTAAGTGTGGCAGAAACAGGCACGTGCTAAATGCACGCTACTATATTCGTGGTTTTAACTTTCACTATCATCAATGTTTTTATTTTCAGGGGTCCATCCAAGTTGTTCTCAACTCCGGAGGAAGAGTCTACGCAAAAAATATCAGAAGAAATGACTAGATTGATAACTCTTGCCAACACCGTGCTCAGCACGAAACTGCCTGATCTCGCTTGCACGTACAGTGAACCCGATTATGCTTCTATTAGTGAGACAGCTGAAGATAAAAGCCAAAAAAACAATTCAATTTCTTCCTTAAACCTTACAGATGAAAACATTTCTAATGGGTTTATTTTGAATACAATCTGCAACAGTGATGACTCATTCAACGGAATCACGTCCAATGATATAGTGGATTCCTCAATAGAAGCTAAAATCGGAACGACGAATGACTTTATATTGTCACCCTCACCATTACCTATTAGCGGTTTAGAAAACGACTTTGCCGAGGTGAAAATAATTGGTAACAGTACGGTTAAAACGATGGATGCGTCGCCGAAGACGCAAAGATTTGTAGAGAAAAGAAACGAATATAATCACGCAGCCAATTTTATCGAAGACGAAAGTGGTTTCTCGTCCATGAGCTCATTCCAAGAAATAGGAATACCAATCATAAGCATCATACCACCGTCGCCGTGTAAGGACGTCACCTACATCGATGACATCACAAATATTTTGGAAGATACTAAGTGGAAGAGCGATCCCGTAGACCTCAATAAACAATCCGTAAAAGTATTTTGGGTTTGAGAATGTTTGAATATTATGTTAATGTACAAATTTCGTGCGCTCTGTGTGTAATGTGCTTTATTTGTGTCAGTAGTTTTAGTATAACGCACAGAATGAATTTCACTGTGTGGTAGAAAGTAGATTTAAGTGTCTATTTATATATTTTGTATTGCCTTTAAATAAGAATCAGGACAATGTATGTAACGCTTCATGCTCGAAGATGTAACGCTGAGAATGTTTTATAATAATTTATCGTAATAAAAGTATAGAAACTCTTTGGTTATGTTTATCATTTTTGGATTACGGCTATGATAATATCATTAACTTTTTCAGTGAGTTTCTTGGATACTCTATTGAGACTTATTTTACACGCTTTATGTAGGCAATCTGAAACTCTATTTACACTATACACATTATAATCGACTAGCTGATACCCGCAACTTCGTACGCGTGCGTAACTTTCCACCAAAAAATATCTGTCAACCAGCATACAATGAACCTCATGTCAAAGGCTGCTTTTGGTTTAGAGAGGTCAAGCTGTGTCTAAGAATCCACGTCTTTAAGTTCAATAAAATATAGCCTATGTTTCATTCCGGAAAAAGGGCTTCTGAATGGTATAAGTTTCATTGAAATTGGTCCAGTATTTTAGGCGTGATGTGCGAACAAACAAACAAACATACAAACTCGATTTTTTGAATCAGCAGTGCAAGTACCGTTCTTGTCGATCGCATAATTTGACATTTAGAATCTTCAAAATTCGATATAAATGGTTTTATCGACAGTTGCGGGTACGTTACCAACTTAGACGATCGGTAGACAAATTCGTTAAATTTTAACGAATTGACTATGGTGTATGTTTACTATGTTTGATTCTGACAAACGAAAGTGACTAACATTGATATTGACAGTAAACTAGTAAATCATGGCAGCAGTGAACGAATGATTTCGATAAACTCTGACCTTATTTTTGGGAGTACGGATCTTTTGTCGACAAGAGATCCGTACTCCCGTGGAATGATACGATTCGATAGGTTTATCGACTTTAGCGATCGACAACTAAGCGATCGATAAGAACGGTACTTGCACTGCAGAATCGTTTATTTAGTAGATCTGTATATTTAGCTTATCCATATCCTTAATTTTAGTTATTGACTTTTTTACAGTTTTATAATAAATAGTATAGATAGATTGAACACCAGGATAAACATAGAGCACGTCCTCATTGGACTTGCTTCGTGAGGTAATGCATTGTTATAGGCAGAAGTTACTACTTAACATCAGGTGAGCTATCAGCTCGTTCCATTACTTTTATCATAAAAAAAAAACAATCTGAGAAAAGAAAGAAATAAAAGACTACAGTATGACAAATAAGCTGATTATAATTAAATCGCTGACTGACCACGATATTTTAAGCATAAATGATACACCACTGCAGTACTGGTCTACTAAATAGGTACACTAAACACTACAAAACTCCTCAATCACAATCACAACACAACTATTCAGTTGTGAACAAGCAATCTCTTTTGTCAAACGTAATATCTACTAGTTATTGTCAAGCATGTCATTCAGACAAAAAAACAAACAAAACAAAAATGATGACAGCGAGCATTTAAAATTTATATTTTTTTATTACAAAACCCAAAATTCTAGTAAAAAAAATAAGAAAGATTTGTCTTAAATAAAACAAATAAAAAACATTTCGGCTATCAAAATTATACAACACCACGCTTTGATAATCTAAATTTGTGAGTACTATGGCTGATGAGGAAGACCATGCAAGCGGAGATGGTTCTGAGCAGAAACCTGAAGAAATACCAGAACCCGAACCTCCTAAAATACCTGATGTGGAGCTCATAGTAGACGGCTTTGGCTTCATGCCCAAATCAAGGCAAACTTCCAGAAGTCAGACTTCGAACGTCTTTGAAAGGTCTAGGAAGTCGCTAAAAGAGATCAGTGCGCCGGAAGGAGAACATAGTCCTTGCGCTTCAAGCACAAACATTGACATTGTGAGGAGGTACACATGGAAGACGAAGAACAGGATGACTGTTCAGGTATGTTTAATAATATTAGTAACACAGATTCGTTTTTAAAAACTCGGTTCAGTAAACTTTTTTTTGTGCAATTTGCTTCTGCATGACTTCTGCAAGGATGTGGCTTAGTGTCTTTCTAAAATAAAGGAGATATATTTATATTTCAGTTGATATCGTACGGCGCAACTATCACAACTATATCGGTGCCTGACAGAAAAGGAGTTCCAGACGACGTGGTGGCAGGTTTCGATACTCTAGAAGGTAAACATACTGTCATTCTCATAAATTTTATCTACCTACTAAAAATCTCGTATTTTAAGTCAGACCCGATCAAGTTCTACCAGAAAGCGTATGACGTCATTTCCTCAAGTGAAATCCCAAGTCAAGTAAATAAATAATAATGTGGGGATCAACCTCACGACCCACAATATGGAAGGCAGAGCTATTACCCACTGAGCCATGACGCCTGTCAAGTACTGACATGACTAAATTCAGAGTACATTGATGATCAAATTGTCTGTCGAAATCACGGACAGAGGAAGAGAAGAGCTCAATCGCAATCATAGTATTGGAAAAGCAGGAATCACGGCCGATGCCGAAGTCACAAAGACTTTTTCACGTTTCAGAATACTTGCAGCCCAGAAATCCATACTTCGGCTCCGTGTTAGGCAGGTACGCGAATGTCATCCGGGACGGCACTGTCATCGTACGACCGTCTGGCAGAATGTACATGCTGTCCAACAACAAGGGTCACCATCATTACAACGGAGGATATGTTGGTTTTGATAAGGTAAACCTAATAAACCTAACCTATACGGTAATGCTTTTTAAACTCTGTTACTATTCGACGGAGCTCATTTTAGGTAGGTGCAAAGATACATATTTTTGTTGCCAAGAAGTATGTAGGTATACCTACTACCTAGTTACCTGCACAGAGCTAAAAGGTGATATCTTCAAGTCTCTCAAGTAATAACTCGAGTAAATACTAAATACGCAGTTCAATGTCCCGCACGTGCTCTCAGTCCTCAGTGGATGTGTTCTGTGAGGTAAAATCAGGTAATCTATCTGATGAAGTTACTTGCCTATACAAATCACACAAAAAATTATAGACGATGGATTTAGGTAGCGACTTGCAATAGATTTGTTTTTATATATAGTTTTTTTTATATTTATATATTAGTTTCTTGAACGATCTCTACTAACCCTATTTTAGGTGAACTGGCGCTCTTACGTGAATGGGAACAAGGTCATCATGAGCCACGTGTCTGAACGGTTCAACGAGGGCTACCCCGGCACGGTGATGGCGCAAGTGACATTCGAGGTTACTTGCGACAACACGATCAAGATCGACATGAAGTGCACCACCAGCGAGCCGACTGTCATCAATCTGAGCCACACGCCGTACTTTAACCTGGCTGGACATGTGAGTATACTTAAATTTAGATCAAATAATATAAGTTTAAAAAACTGGAAAAACCGACTTAAATTTGATACGCATTCATCATCAAATGACGATGATGATGATATCAGTTCATTGGGACTATTCTATTGATCGTAAGCACCACAGAAATGTCACAGGAAAGCAAATACGCAGTGTCGTGTACGTGAATGACGTGTTTTTTCGCGTTATTCTTATTTAACTGCAGTTCTACAGAACTGATTTTGATAAAACTTTGGTGAGATTGATCTGGAAGCATACCCTTTCAGATAGAAAAAGAATTTTTCAAATCGGTTCATAAATGACGGAGTTCTGAGGTAACAAATATTAAATAAAAATAGAGAACGTAATTTTTAACATTTTTAACCGACTTCAAAACAGGAGTTTTTTGAAGTCGGTTAAAAATGTTTCCAAAACAAGAACCAAACTGAATAAGTAAGTATATAAAAAGGATTTAGTAAAACTCCTTTTAATTTAGCTTATCCGTTTTGTTCTCCAGTTCTTGATCAAACTGTTGCTCGATTGCGAAGTAGTTACTTCAGTAACGATGTAGAGCAGTTGGATTCTTACTTTTGGAGGCTTACCTATAATTGCCAGATGGTGGTCATAATCATTAGTAAAATATGCAAAGTTTTAATTAAGTTTGTAAGGTAATTGGAATAAATTTCAGCATGCGGGCTGCGAGATGACTTACGACCACATCTTCACGATAAATGCTGATAAGTACACTGCTGCAGATGATGATGGACTTGTCACTGGTACGCGTTACCCTCAAATAATTTTTTTCTGATTCTGCTTCTTTATATGCACCAGAAGAGTATTAAACATGTACTGTTGTATGTTTAGCTCTGGGATTAGTTCTTGTGGGTACTTGTAACTGATGTTACCTTCCAGTTTGCTCTTTCTAACGCGGCATTTAACTTGAAGGTATCCCGAATTCATAAACAGAGGCTGAATAGTCCGCCAAACTGCCCCTAGCGCAACGTCTGAACACGCCTCTAGAGGATCCTCTATGTTGTTTGTGAATTTGAGGATACGTAATTAATTTCAAAAATTTTCAGGTGAAAAAAAAGTTGTTGGAGGTACAGCCTTTGACTTCAGGATACCCCGCGTGTTGAGGAGCATGTTGCCGCGGATACCTTTGGGCGGGTATGACTTGAACTACTGCATCACCCAGGGTACAGACCAGGACCTTACGTTTCAGGCTAGGTGTGTATTTGTTATGCTATTTTATTTTAATGTCTCTGTTTGTTACGTCTGATCATTTTGTAAATGAGTCCGTTCTTTGATTTTCAGAGCATTACACCCGGGAACCGGCAGAGTTCTGGAGGTATACAGCAACCAACCCGGCATGCAGTTCTACACGGGCAACCTGCTTCCAGACCCTGATAAAATCGTCGAGGTTAGCCTTGCATCATCAAATCAATGACAAGTTTCAAAGTCTAGGGCCCGTATGCTAATTCATTGCTCAAGCACTGGACTCAAGCATAGATTTGTGTACGAAAATCTCAACTCAAATCTATGCGTGAGTAACGATATGTGTATCGGCGTACGGGCTTAGAGAAACTGTATCACAGGCATCACATGAGAAAGTGAGAAAAGGAAGTGGCTTTTTGCAAAAAGATTTAAATTGGGGGGTGGTTTTTGCTCGCAAAAGGTTTTGCGGAACCAGCAGTTATCTTAAACTAGAGGTGTTTTCATGTAGGCTGTTGCTGGCGAGGAGGCAGAGGCTGAAGAAGAAGGGAACAAGTCTGAGGGTGAGAGCGAGGGCGAGAGTGAAGAGTCCAGTGCGAAAGGCGAAGAGGAAGAAGAAGAAGGAAGCCAGGTGATTATGAACTTTATGGATGGGTTACGTTTGATCAAAAGAGTCGCGATAAAAATAACTAGATAGGAAGGCTTGTAAATTGACCTGCAGCGGTGCCTGCAGTGATGCCTGCAGTGATGAATTGTGAAGCTACGCGTCCACTTCTTCGGAATCGGTGCGTACGCAGCGTATGAGGCGTCGGTATCTAAAAAGCAACCAATCCTTTCGTTCCGTACGCTCCAATTCCAACCCAGTGGTCGTGTACCTTAATTCATCACTAGTAGTTGTTAACTTCCCTGATGATAGAGGTAGATAAACGGCCGAATACTCAAACGCCACTTAAATTAAGTTCACGCTTAAATTATTCCATCTCTTACTAATTTTTCTGTACTAATAGCTTAAGAGAGAAATAAATAATTTGAATTTGAATTTGAGTGATGTTTCAGTATTCCGGCCTTAGTGTCATATTGCAATTTAAAAATCCATAAATGTAAACATTAAAACAATTTTCATCGTTTTAGGGTAAAGTGAGCTATGGCTATGTTCCACTGATGGGCAAGCAAGGCACATACTACAAGAAACACGGACTGTTCTGCCTCATGCCGCAAAACTATCCCGATGCTGCTAATCATGTGAGTAGAGATAGGATAGCTAAAAAGTAATAAGAATCTTTATAGCCTCCGGCTTTGCCAAACAGATTGCAACTGTATTTAAATACAACTAATATAACTTGTTTTGAGTTCTGAGACTTATTGATAGTTTTCTATGAGAATATGCTCCGGACTGAAGTATAGATTTATTAATTTAATTCTTCATTGCACAATGATTTAATGTACAATTTGCTATTAACATTTTCTGCCTGCCGACCCGTACAGGTCAGGACAATGGTTACTTTGATAGTTTTGTATGAGAATCTGTACTCAAACCTATGCTTGAGTCAGGATTAAGTTAGTAAATAAAATAAATATTCATGGACATTTCACTAAAGTCCGAATTATCTCTCGCAAGACAAGCCTAATGGTGGAACTGGCCGAACGGAAATAAGCGAAAATTAGCCAAGGATTTCGTTTGCTTTCATTCGGTCAGCCTGCAGGTAGGTAGGTATCACAAAACAAGTCTTATTATAGGTCACAGCTCAGTCGGCTGTGCCTTTCGTGCCGTAAATCGTGGGTTCGATCCCCCACTACGAACAAAATATATTTTTGTTTTAGGCCAAGAAGTCGGCGTGTGATATGTCCAGGAATATTAATTTATTTATTCGTATGCACAATGATAATGACAATATTTTCATAGAACTATAAAAGACTAAATAAATTATTATTTATCGAACTCGTGTCCATGTTATATCTCCTTTTGAGTAAAAAACGCCAGAAGTATCTAAGATAATGCAGATTATGCCTTTAATACGGGGTTTTCTCTTTCAGAAAAACTTCCCGAATTCAGTGTTGAACCCTGGTGAAGTGTACAACCACAGGATACAGTACAAATTCGGTATACTACTCGGGAAGTACGTGTAATGTTACAAAATTGTCTGTAATAGTGAAATAAACATGGTATATTGTGATCGTATGCATGCTTTTTCTTTAACAACCAATACGTACAACCAATGATATACAATAGACATTACATGGGCGCTCTGAAAATGGAGCTGTACAATTGTACTCAGACGATGCCGTGAGCACATCTACAAGGTCGTTAACGGTTTAATAAACGATAACTTTGAAGCTTATAGAGCGCCAACTCGCAATGCACGACAAAAATACTACAGACAAACAAAACATCACATTTCAAGTCTTCGATATTCTGGCGTTTTTCGTAATGGAATGGTTTTTGTGTGTTGGAGTTCCATGCGTACAACTGATATAAAACTAAAACGTACCTACTCATCAATGTAGTCGATTGAGTTGTAGTAGGGGAGCCCATGATGCTAAATGGGGCTAACCCATTGGGTTGCAAAGCTTTGATGATAAAAAGAAAAAAATCTTTTCATCGGTGGGGGAAGCGGCTATAGATTTTTAAATGTATTATGTAATAAAATACTGTTTAATATCTGACGCGCTCGAGCATGGACATACTCGAGCGCGTCAGATATTAATAGTGTAAGCGCCCCATGTGTTTCTGATACCGGAGAAATACTAATCTGCCGGTTTGCATGGTGGGGGTGGCCGTACGAAGGGTTTTAAAATTAAAAAAAAATTATACGAGCGCGTCTGATATTCAGAAGGGATGTTATGTCAGCCCTAACGAAGCTCTAATAAAAACTAAAAGAGGTGGTCAATTTCTACCCTGCTAAAGAAGGGTAGAAATTGACAACCTCTTTTATTTTTTTCTTTTTATTGAGTGTTGGTTAAAAGTAATTAATCTAAATAAATAAAGGTACAGCCGACAAAAATAATATTTCATATTTTTTCACGTGCACTGTTAAATTAATCGCTTTTTTACAAGCTGTTATTTACCTTGCAATATTTGTTTGATATGTGCTGAATAAAACTGGATCGTAGTCATCGGAACTTTGTAATCAATCGACGCAAAAATAAACGCTGGTTTTTGGAAATATATTTTTTTAAATAAATATTTATTAATCATCCATTTTGTTTATCCCCTGGAATTGAACTCAACACTGAATTTATAAAAGTCAATATTTACTAATCATGATAATTAATTTTACAGATTTTGTAGATAGCTCAAATGTTTCATGTGTATTTCGTAAATATTGTGAATATTGTAAATACTGCATTAGTTGTAATTTTCTTTGTGAACAAATAATTTTACTGATATTATTTTAACGATAAATATGTACTCTAAAGACGCATAGACGCATTTGAAATGTGGTGCTGGCGAAAAATGCTCAAAATTCCATGGACGGCACATCGCACCAACGTATCAATTTTAAAGGAGCTCAACATCAAATCCAGACTTTCTACCGAATGTGTTCGTAGAATCTTTGAGTTTTTCGGTCACATTGCCAGGAAAGGAGGTGATAACCTGGAAAAACTGGTAGTCACTGGCAAGGTGGAGGGAAAGAGGTCGCGAGGACGAAGCCCGATGCGTTGGAGCGATCAGGTCCGCTCAGCACTGGATTCCTCTGTGAGTGATGCCATCTGTTCTGCAGCAGACAGATATCGCTGGAAGAATATCATCCAAAACAAGGTCTTACATAGAGGTCACGACCCTCAACCCTGAGGATATCGACGCAAGGAGGAGGATGTACTTTATAATGTTTATTCAGTAAGAATATTATAAAGTTGCCAGCACACGTGCGGGTATTTTTATTCAAATAACTTCTTTTCTTTATGGTTCTGCCTCAATTCAAACAAAACCGATGCATCACATTAAATTGCCAAATAAAACGTAGCTACAGTTCAACTACTATTAGTTAACAGTATTATACCTACTTTATACCTATCATATCCAATCCAACCTATTAGGTACCTACGTACGTGAACAAAGATTATAAAACTGCCATTGTTTCTTTTCAAAGGTTATTGAAGAAAATAAAGCCCGTTGCATAATTTCAGTCTTAAAGTGGAAGACTACGTTTTTACTCGATTAGATTCAACGAAGGTGCCTATTTATATTAGAAAGGAAATCTTGAGCTAATTAAAAAGAAAGAGTTAGTCAAATTGAAAACAAATTATTTTTATTTTTTATTCTTAGAATCGGACAAAAATCATATCGAGCCTACTTATGAGACTTTGGGTTTTATTCCGTCTGACCCACTGGTGGGCCGGTCTGTGGGTCCGATGGGAATAAGCCATTTTACCTTATCTCTGCATCAGGGCTGCCATTCACTTGTACGATTTATATCGTATTTGTACGATTTTTGGCACAATTTGTACGATTACGATCGAAACATCGAAAACGTACAGAAAACGTACGACTTTTTTTTAACACGTTTTCGATTAGATATACTTTTTTTAATGGCCACATGAAAATAACGTTCAATCGTAAAAAATAAGGTGCATAACCGATTAATATTGCGTTAAATAATATTACTTATGAATATTATGATATAAGAATGACGACAAATCATTTCCTTTGCGCGCGGTTTAGTTGTACGGTGCGGAGAAACTTGGCTCTACTGGTTTTTTTCTTCTAAATCATGCAGGCTCTTTTGAAAACTGATGCGGTTCTGTAGTTAATTACAAACACGTATGTACTTATGTAGGTATCGTATAGCTTTTTTCAATAATCAGTTTTTATTACATATTGTAGGTATGTACGATTTTTATTTCATCTTTTCTTAGGGCGTACGACTTTTTTATGCTTTGGTACGATTGTGGCATATTTTCACCTGGCAGCCCTGCTCTGTGTATAACTATGCATTACTTCAAAAAACTAGTACCTACACTGAGGACGTGCTCTGATGAGTTGAGCCTCATATGAAGATTATGTGATAGATACTCAGCTGGTAGCAGCTGGTTTTGAATTGTAAGATTGTAAGAACTTTTACGTGTATCCTCTTGCAGTCCTTCTGAAGTTTTCTGAAGTGATACATTTATAGGTGATGTAGCGGCTGACCTAATTACACTATTTATAGCGAGACTCAGGGGCGGATCCAGAATTTAAGTTGGGGGCGCGGAGCAGGCTTAACATTATGGCCACTCTACTCGACTCGATCGTCTCAACAACGATTTCGAAGGGAGTGTTATTCGAGGTAATAATAACCTATGAATAAAGGAATCTATTAGTGTGGCTTGACCCGTAGCTATTTAGGGTTTTAATTGCCAAATTAGGACCCACCGCTCTTGAATCTACATAAAACAGCACAGAGCATTTTACAACGCGCGTTTGCAATATTGCAGTTCTGCAAAGTCGCATCGTACAGTTTACTCTACGACTTTTGTAAATACAGTGTGTGTTACCGTACAAACTGTAAACTTCCAGAGTAGGTACACAAAATGAAATCAGAATAGTTACACAAAAACAAACGATACTCGTAGGTATTTACGGGTACCAGATAACTTTTTGACATTTTCTGAGTGATGTAAATATGAAACAATACTTTATCTTTTAGTGCCTCGATCACGAATAAATTTGACAATCCTAAACGTATAGTACCGTAGCGTATTAAGGATACACTGCGCGGTGACGCTACAACGTTTGGCAGTCGAGCTGGCGTTGACGCGCAATATGCTTCAAATACGTTAAGTTTACGTAACGCGGTTACGACTGTCTTATTTGTTCGTTCTCACACCTCTGTTAGTTTTTGTTATAAGTATAGATAGAGTCACGTGTTCTTTGTACTTATTTTGTACTAACATAAGTAATAAGGTCTAATAAATCGATGTAATAATATTCGTTTTGAGAGACAAAACATATGGGTTCAATTTTGTAGCAAACTAAGTCGAAAATCGTCATCAAATCATATCAAAGCAATATTACTTCAATCCATAAAAATAACGATTAACAGTTTCCTAAGCATAGAAGCGCTCAGATATAATTGCCACTAACGGTCACCCATCCATGCACACCGCAGCGTTGTGCGTTACGATCGCGAGACCAAGGCTTACGACGTATGGTAATATTGGTAATGAAAACAAAAAATTTTGAGGGGACAGGTGCCTCAATACCTTAATACCACACTCATAACTAATAAATTACTACAAATAAATGTATTTTGGAAATCTATAATCTGTTCTAGAGTCCAAGCCAAATAACTATGAATACGCGTTATCATAATAATTAAATACCTACTTACAAGATTGATAAAAGTTGACCCAAATTGATTGAACCATTGATCAAGTATGTATCAATCAAATGTATTATTTTCTTGAAAAACTAAATAGGTAGTAATCTAAATGAATCAATCATCTTTTATTTGAAGAAAGTCTAAAGTTAACTTTTTTATGACATAAAGTGATGGAACAAGCAGAACGCCCATCATGTTAAGCGGTTATCGAATACTTTACGTTCGGCCGCCGCGAGGCGCGCCGTGCAATCCGTAGTCCGGTCAATCTAGACATTCGAAGGTGCATAAAATCCCAACAAGCTGAAAATCAGTAAAATTGTTCAAAACATAATTATAAATACCTACCAAAACATAATATTTAATATTTGGTAGCAGACATCAATTAGTTAGCCTCAGTCCTACACTAGATGTCATGCTCATGAATGAGCCCGTGGATCGTGTATACGAGGCGCGAAATCTTGGTTTGCAGATGGACTGTGACCTCCGTTTTGAGAAACACGTTGCCGAGTCTGTCAGGAACTGCTTCTACAGACTAAAGGTACTGTACAGAATGAGACCTCAAATAGGAGTGGATCTGCGTATCCGGCTCGTAGAATCGCTTGTACTCTCGAAGCTAAATTATTCCGATGTTGTGTTTGGTCCTAGACTGCTTGCCAGAACCCAAAGATTAGTTCAGCGAGTCCAGAACGCCTGTGCTTGTTTCTGCTTCGATATCCCGACGAGAGGGCATGTTACGCTCTTTTTAAACAAGAATCTCCTGTTGAAAATGAAGCACCGGCGTAAGCTGCATCTCGCTTGTCTTCTGTTTAGTGTACTAAATTGACCGGACTACCGTACTTATGTCAGTTGTGAATATTTTGTGTACTCGAATCTATACCTAAAATATGATTTATGTATTATGTGCTTATACTTGTAATAATAATTATTATCATAAATTATCGTATGGTATTTGTTAGTTTACTTTCATTAAAACGGTTTTCGCTTCACTGGAAATAAATAAAATAAATACATACAATTCTAGATAATTTCATGCAAATAAAAACCAGCCTCTATTTAAAGTAGCTTCATATTTTATTGTCTTTATGAGTTGCAACAAAATACATCATCAACAACTTGATTCCACCCACTGCTGGGCCATGCCTAACACATAGTTCTACCCACTGCTGGGCTATGCCTAACACATGGTTCTACCCACTGCTGGGCCATGCCTAACACATGGTTCTACCCACTGCTGGGCTATGCCTAACACATGGTTCTACCCACTGCTGGGCCATGCCTAACACATGGTTCTACCCACTGCTGGGCTATGCCTAACACATGGTTCTACCCACTGCTGGGCCATGCCTAACACATGGTTCCACCCACTGCTGGGCTATGCCTAACACATGGTTCTACCCACTACTGGGCTATGCCTAACACATGGTTCTACCCACTGCTGGGCCATGCCTAACACATGGTTCTACCCACTGCTGGGCTATGCCTAACACATGGTTCTACCCACTGCTGGGCCATGCCTAACACATGGTTCCACCCACTGCTGGGCCATGCCTAACACATGGTTCTCCCCACTGCTGGGCCATGCCTAACACATGGTTCCGTGGCAGCCTCGTTCATGTGGGTTCCAGATCATGCCTGCACTTTCGATGAAAACAACAGTTCTGTTTTATAAAAAAACCGAGTAACTATCACTATGTTGAAGTATTATATATGAGCCTAGGTACAGACTTAGCTACTCCCTAGGTTGGTAAGGCACGAAGGAATTGGGCACGTCGTCGTCGACGACGGGTAAATAGCGATATCATACATTGAATCATACTTAATGTTCTTATCTCTGACGGCATAAGGGCCATAATGGCCTAACAGCGCAAATGCCAATACGGCCTTTTATTTTCACATACGCCAAAGTGATAAGCGCAAGAGAGGGGTCAAAGAACTTTGCAGGGCTTGAGCCGGTCGCGGTAAGATGATGGATTTCAGTTATAATTAGCATCTCTTAATATAAGCGTAGGTGATTCGTTATCGTAATGTTCCTGAGATAGGCTAGAGGGTCAAAGATGTTTATTGATACACTCCTTGACCTCTTTTTGTTATCGCTATATCACTCACATTCTACACACATGGGTTAAAAAACCAGAATCCGAAGAATCATTAAAAATCCGGTTCTCTCATTGATCGTGGATTTGATTTGCGAAAAGCAGAGGTAATGTAAGGGAATTTCGCCGTTGTATCGGTAGTGCGTAGGCCGCTGATGCGCCGTCGCCGGCCTGCTATTGCTGGTCCTGCTCCGCACCCGGTCACAGATGAGCAAGGAGTTAGTACCCTCCGCCTTCCGCTGGCCGCGCTCCTCTCAGCTCCTCATTCGCGGTCGGACAGTCGTGCAGCGCGGACGACGCTGCGCGCGTATGCATGGTACTCGGAAACTTTACCACCATACGTTTTTTACCGCGGACATGAGGAATAAAGGGGCCAGGGCTGCAGCCCTGCTGTTCCTCGCGATCTTGGTGCATCAGGTAAGTTTTTCATAACTTTTTAGAACTTGCAAAAGTTATTGACTCTAGTTTTGCGGCAAACTTTTGCCTATTGTTTTATTTAGCAAATGGTTCTTTTGAGTCAAAGTGTGTCTGGAACTGCTGTGTATGTGGTGACTAATAATCATTCACTAGGTAGGTATTTGTCAGTCGAATCCCCACTCCAGGGCCAGGATCGCCTGAAGCAGGTTTTTGCAAAGAGTTGCCTCGATACCGCAAAACTTTTAAAATAAGTCTTTTTAACTATGTATTTAAGGGTTACTACGTTACATATTCTACATAATCGCTAGTAGTGTGATGTTCTCTTTAGGTCTCCCTTTTTTAAGATTTTAAGTAATTTTGATCGAGTAGATTAAATAAGATGGTATAGGAACCTACCGAGGGTCTTGCAACTTTTGGCCATGAAACTGATTCAACTTTTGAAATAGGTACCTACTTACCTAAACCACAGATGTATTATATTTATTTATATTTTTATTATATGTATATTTATTTATAATACTATACTAGTCCTAAACTGTCTCAAATTATAAAGCGGCCAGATACTAATTAATTAAACATGCCACCTGAAATAAGGTTAACAAAATTTGTTAACCTTATTTCAGGTGGCATTAATAGGTTTACTGCAAACTGAAACTATTGAAAAAAAACTTTTTATAAAACTGAGAGGTAATAGATACTTTTTTACGAACAAAATGGGACTACCAAAAACAAAATTTAAAAATTGTGTATATTTCACATAAAAGACTGTGATTTAAATAAAAGATCATTGCATTTAAAACAGTTAGGTATATCTTAAAACCTAAAAGTAAAATTGACAATGATTATTAACCAACACATCAATGAAGAATTCGCTATCAGTACATTTTTATGTTTAGACATCTACAATTTGCGTCAGCGTTCTACGAAATAAGTGGATATAGTTAGTGTCAGCTTTCCCATTAGGTACTTCATGGTCTGAACTGATAAAGCAAGAACCTACTTACGAGGAATACCAGCATCGCTACCGCTAAGTGTCACGGTAATGGAGTTTCAAAACTTTAGTTGTGTTCTTTACAACCATAGCGTCATTCGAATCATTTAAAACTTTAGGGTACAGGTCATACTAAGTAGGTATAAGTAGGTACTTATAGTAAGTAGGTACTAAGTAGGTACTTATATCTATAAGTATAATATAAAACAAATATCCAAACAAAAAATATTTTTATTGATATTTTTATTATTTTGGTTTGAAAACTGGTTGTAATCAAGAATATATTTTTTCTAAATCTTTGTATTGTTATTTTCTAAAACTTGGTTTTTTATAACAATGTTAAGTGATTTTCTTTGTTAAAAAATGTTGAAATGTTGGTTTGACGGTTTGAGAACCGTCAATATAGATCAAATGAAACTTTTTCCGTCTGAATATGGTCTGCATAATGTTACGCTTATAAGCTTTTAGTGACACAATTATAATTCCGCACTAAGCGAAACAGTGTGTCACAACGCCATCATATTATTATCTATCTTCTAAATATACTCTTTTGAAGCTGACTGATAATCAACGTACAGCCTAAACTATAAGTCCTAGAGGTATGAAATTTGGAGAGCAGTATCCTTATAGTGTAGAGATGCACTAAGAAAGGAATTTTGAAAAGTCTCACTCTAATCTAAAGGGTCTAGAGTGCGAGCAACGCCACAGGCGACAGCTAGTACTGTTATAAAACTGTAAAAAAGCTAATATGGATAAACTAAAAAATGCAGATCTACTAAATACCTAAAGGATTGCGATTCCAAAAATGGAGTTTGCCTTTTTGTTTGTTCGCGGATCACGCCTTTATTATTCTGAAACTGCACGAGGTCTGCCTTTTAGCTTTCAAAGTTTCTAAAAATATAATATATTCAGTTTTTATTCAAAAGCTTCGGTAGGCGAGTTTATTCTAACTAGACCGCTCCTGTTTTTAACCGACCCCAAAACGGAGGAGGTTCTTAATCCAGTTGTATTTTTCTTAATTTATGAGAAAAAGCATGGCATCTACGCGCACGAAATTGCGTAATTTGCTTTCCTGTCACTTGTCTATGATGTTTACAATCAATAGAACAGTCCTAATCAACTGCCATCATCTTCATCATCATCTGATGATGAAGCACTATCAAATTAAAGTCGGCTTTTGAAATTGAAAACTGGAAACCAATAAGAATCACGATCACAAGTAGAAAAATGTTATGGGTATCGCTTTACGCCTAAGTAATTATTGTTTATTGTTATGATTGGAATGAATCTCTATTAAAACATACGAGTATCATGTTATTTGCTGAAATAAGATAATAAGTTTCTATTAAAAAATTATTGACAAAACAGATATCTTTGGACATTTACACACAACACCCTCTAGTCCCAAACTAGGCAGAGCTTGTACTATGAAAACTAGATTGCTGATATAATACTTATATTTTTTGTAAATATATACTTATAATACATAGTAACACCCAGACACAGAACAAACATTTATGTTTGCCACAGAAATGTTTGTTCTCGGTGGGGATCGAACCCACGACCCACAGCACGGAAGGCAGAGCTAGGTACTACCGACTGAGCCATGACGCCTGTCGACAGAACTATAAGATATTTTCTAAAGAGGATGTTATCGGTTTGCTTTTGTCAAAGTAAATATGATATTTATTCAGTAAAATCATAAGAATCATTTAGAATCACATCGTCTTCTAATGTAGTAAGTTTGGGAAAAAAGATTTTTATAAGGAAAGAAAAAAAGTTTAAAAGTGACATGTAAATGTTCTTCGACCTTTTCCATCATGCTGATCAGTATCAGACCTGTGACCCAAGTTCATTAGATACTCAAAGATTTCAAACTAGAATTATGCCTGAGATTTCTCAAAACTAGTTTTCATTTCTGATCCTACTTTAATATTATAAACGCGAAAGTTTGTGAGTATGTTTGTTACTCTTTCAAGCAAAAACTACTGATTCGATTTGGATAAAACTTGGAATATATATTGTACATGACCTGGATTAACACATAAGTTACTTTTTATCCCGGAAAATTAACGGGATCCAACGGGACGCGAACGAAGTCGCGGGCAGAAGCTAAGTATAAAATACAACCGAAGTTTGAAAAACTAGGGAAAACGACTTTAATTTGATTACCTACACCCAAAGATGTTTTATTACATAGAAGATTATTAATTACACCTTCCGGCTTCATCATCAGATGATGGTGATGATGGCAGCTCACTGGCATTATTGTAATGAACGTAAACACTACTGAAAAGTCACGGAAAACTCATATTTGTATGGGATATACAAAATACGCAATTTCGTTTGCTATATTTTTTCCAGTTATCAAGTTACCAACCGAATTGAGCTTTCTCGTTTTTAGAAGTCAGTTAAAATAGCCACTTCACAGCAAAAAAGAGGAGCAATGGTAGAGAGCTACACTGTAAAACAATTTCTGTAACTTTACTCGCTATGGATACGACCCGGTCAACTAAAAGCACCCTAATAGACAAACGTTGACGTCGGATATGGTCGCAATTTAGTTTTTACAAAACTGACACGAGTGAAAATACTGCTGTTTGCATTGTACAATCTTGACTTGCTAGAGAGTGCAATAATTGACTAATTACCCGCTCCCCGGTTAGTGGGACTATGTATTGTATAGAATACTAGCAGCGCCTCGCGGTTTCACCCGCGTAATTCCCGTTCCCGTGGGAATTCCGGGATAAAATATAGCCTATGTTCATCAGGGATAATGTAGGATTCTAATGGTAAAAGAATTTTTTTAATCGGTCCAGTAGTTTCGGAGCCTATTCAATTCATACAAACAAACAAACAAACAAAAAATCAAACCTTTCCTCTTTATAATATTAGTATAGATAGTATAGATATAGATAATGTTTAAATAAATAAAACTACCTACCTAGAATTGCTTGAATATTACAAAACGTTTTAGCTTTCAGTGTATTTTTATTACGATATATCTATGAGAAGCTGATGGCTCATTATGTTCTGCGATGTTAATTACCTCTGCTTATAATAGTTATTTGTTATACAAGAGTGCAAAGTTGCTTTTTAACCGCGTGTTCAATTTTGATGACCGAGCAAGCGAAGGATTCTAAAATTGAAAAATTAGAATCCTGAGCGTTAGTGAGGGAATCAAAGGAGCACGAGGTGAAAAATCTTTGCACTCAAGTGCAACACGTAACTTTTCATTCCACCTCAGCGAGGAAATGACTAAATGCAAAAAAAAACGTTTACAAGATACAATATAGGTACTTTTATTTCAGTTTAGGTATTAACTACTACATTATGACAGGTAAGTATTACAGAATAATCTTTAAATTATAACAAAATAATACTAAGGTATAATTAAGAAAATTTGAAAGTATCGTTGCTACAGTTATTTAAATTGAGTGTAATTTTTTTACAGTTTCAGTCAATTCTGTTGGCGTCAAACAAACTTCCTCGTCGCTAGAATCACTCATTTTAGTTTTTTCACTTGTTTTCAAGTTTCTTGTCTATACTATATAATAATATTAATATTATAATATAATAATATTATAAAGAGGAAAGGTTTGATTTTTTGTTTGTTTGTTTGTTTGTATGAATTGAATAGGCTCCGAAACTACTGGACCGATTAAAAAAATTCTTTTACCATTAGAATCCTACATTATCCCTGATGAACATAGGCTATATTTTATCCCGGAATTCCCACGGGAACGGGAATTACGCGGGTGAAACCGCGAGGCACTGCTAGTTTTTAATATAAGGTTTAACAATGACGTGAAAAAATGCCGCGTAAAGAACCGCGTACAAAAGAAATTGAAAAAAGAACACCAAGAAGGTTCCGAGTCTGAGTTTTTAACAAATTAAAAAAAAGTTGTATGATATATTCGGCACCATAGAGGTAGCAGTAAATAGGTTTAATGTTTTTTTTAAATTCACAAACTTTTGCACTCAGATATTGAAGAGCAAAAATACTCTTTCCGAGATGGTGGGATGAAAAAATGCATTATCCCACATAGCACACTATTCGTCCACCATTCTGAGACTGTAGGCCTGAGTGTCATGTGTCTATTATTGCATCGATACCCTTCATATGTAATATCATAGTATCACTGCTTTGTGGCAGAAAATTGGTAGAGTTCGGTGGTACTTACCTTACTTCCCTTTTCTAAAACTAGGTACATTAGAAACTTTGCAAGCCGCTCGTCGGTTTTCATATAGCACATATAGCTTCCGCCCGCGACTTCGTTCGCGTCCCGTTGGATCCCGTTGATTTTTCGGGATAAAAAGTACCTAGCCTATGTATCTAGGTCACGGACAATATATATTCCAAGATTCATCCAAATTGGATCGCTTGTAAAAATTTCATCTTTGTATGAAAATATTGTTTTCTTAATTTGATTATTTACGGCCAGGTTGTGTACCCACCAACATAAAAAGGTTTTATTCAAGCTGTCAGTCGTTCTATGTCAGTTGTGTTTTGCTATACCTACCATTTCTGAACGGCTGGACTGATGTTTTTACTGATCAATTTTTTGGGATGTTCATCTTTTCCCCGGGAACGGGATAAAAAGTATCCTATGTGTTAATCCAGGTCACGGACAATATATATTCCAAGTTTCATCCAAATCGGATCAGTAGTTTTTGCGTGAAAGAGTAACAAACATACATACATCGTTACAAACTTTCACGTTTATAAATTAGTAGGATTCTACTTCAGCACTTCACATAGCTACTTTCTTAGTTATCTATGTATACTGTTTGACGAAAGAGTTCAACAGCAAACCGAATCAGAGCACCCACTTTGCATCATGGGTGTATTCCGAGGAACTTAATTTGTGCTCTCGCCTCTCAGCAAACTAAAAGCGTATTTTGCACGTTGAAGGAATATTTTGCCCTATTTTCTTGTATGTTAGCATTACTTTCAAGCCGTTTTCTAAGCGAATGCAACTATAGTAGGTGCCAAATAACACCGCAATACAGTTTATTCACCACGATGTCGTAAAATTCAATTTATGAATGGCTAATTCTGTCGCTTTCTATACAAACCTGTCGCTAAGACGGTAATCGCTCGAATCTCGTAGTACTGTTTGTTTACCATACATAAATTGAATTTTGCAACATCGAGGTGAAGGTGGGTGAATGACCTGTATAGCGGTGTTATTTGGCACCTACTATAGTAGATTATTTATTAAAAACTGTAAAGGTATGGCCAAGAACTGCACGAGTGTTTTACGTGGAAGGTGTATAAACTGCAGCGTAAACATCTTGCGAATACAGACGAGTTGTGATTGAGGGGTCGTAGGTTTATTTCATTTCAGTGGGCAATTTTGGAAGGCAATTTTATTCATAATAAAAAAAAACCAGTGCGTGGAGTCGCTACGCGCGGAAGAAGTTGTACTTCTGAGTTTGATGCGAAATTAATTTAGTATTTATTTTTATGTACTTAACCAATATGCATTACTAAGTTTTCACTTTAAAATAAAAAGTGAAAAGTTGCAAAAAGTCGGTTTGGATTTGAACTTGCTCCCGTTGTCGGTCTGCCCGCAGTCCAACGTATCACTGTTCGGCCGTAACAGTAGCTCTGCTGCTGATGGTTGAAATTACGGCTCTTTTTCTTTTGTTTAACGCTGTCAGTTGGAAGTCGTTTAACTTCAAAAAATGGTGAACACTGCCATCTATGAGTTAGGGGTAGAGACAGAGACTATGTCCTCCCGTATAACGCCTGTCAGTTGGAAGTCGCATTAGAAGTATAACTTCAAAAATTCAATTATGTTTTTACTAGATATTAATATTAGAAGTTACCCGGTTACCCCCCTAGTAGAGAACTAGGGGTAGGAGTAGGAGTGTCTAACTAAATAGTGGTGATTAGCGCACAACTTAATAGCTCAGTGAATTTACAAGCAAATAGATATGTCTGACACATTAATACATACACCAATGACATCTTGTTTAGCTATTGACATGTGTCTGTTAGCTTCGATGCGTTCGTTTAGGTCGGTCACTGTTATCTACCTTTAGCCACTGCATCTAATTTTCGTGGATGGCTGGTCAAAAGAGGTATTCAGTTCGTAGAGGGATAAAGTAGGCCTTTCAAACCTGAATGTTGGTGGTTAATTACTCAATGCTGGACTGTATAACTATTGGATACCTACATATGTAAACTTAATTAGTCCGTGGTATTACGCAAAATGTAAGTGATAGAAGCTTGAAAATAGAGAACGTTGAAATGTTTGAATACTGAATGAAACTCAAATTCAATGATTCATATTTTAATAACACTGCAGTTTTTTGTTACTAAGCATGCACAGTAACAAAAGAAATGGAACATCTAACGTAGACGTTGTTACCTCGCAGCTGAACAAAATAATCCAAGGCAATAAATGCAAGTCCTTAGGTCAGTCTCAGTTATCTCTCAATTCCAAGAATAAATCCAATACAATTTGAAATTCACTTTGTAACAGAACGTCATTCTCGAAGTGAGGATTCTTTCTCGGCACTCGATGTAGACACAGACACAGCAAAGAAATTATTTATTTGTCGGCATGTATTTATAGTCTATGGTAAAAGTGACATGACAAGCGGCTGTCAAAGTCACTCGCGTTTGAGTCGTGAGGATGGTCGCGAATACGGGCTTCTTTGGTGAAGGTTTGGAAAAGAGGTTCTGGACCTTCGAAAACAGGAGGAAACCGTGAACGCACCACATCTACGACGAATCGCTAAATATCATGCAAATCCAAGAGAATCCAAACCGAGATGATTGTTTATAGCCACTATGAATTTTGGCCAACCTACCAGACGTTATATTGTGTGTGCTCGGGCCATATAAACCTAGCCATTTCTGATGAAAACCTTCATATTTATTTTTATTTATGTTTTTAATGGTAAATAGTAAACAGTAACTTTTAGTGCGCGCTACTCAAAGGAGTAAGCAAAGCTAATAGCAAACCGACTGGATGTGGACTCAGTGTTTATGAGGCACTGGGATACGGCGCACACTGTGCACACCTGAATGTTTTTACTGTTTCTGTGCGTCTCATTTTTGTGCGCCGTTAAACCTAATATAAATAAATGTGTTACTTCTAATATGGCTGTAATACCTACTTAACGTGTGTATGAAGGCTGAAATAAAGACTTTGAATTGAATTGAATTGAAAAGGCTTTAATTTTTCCCTTTGTGCTTTTATGCTGTCATCATCATCATCATCATCAATCTATATCGGTCCACTGCTGGTCTCTCCCAAGACGCGCCACTGAGCCCGGTCTTCATGCTGTAATATTATTGAATAACTAAGCTATCACCTACATATTAGTGATATTATATCCATCTGTGGAAGCTGTATATTAAAAATTTTAATGAGTAATATACGATTATGGTTACCGTCAATAATGCACCGTAGAAGGGATAGCCTATACCGCCCGTCAATTGATTCAAAAGTATTTACAGATTTAGGCAAATAGATAGGTATAATGAAGCAGCTAACTTATCTCACTGTTTATACAAATTATGGGCGAATACTCAAACGCCACTCAAACCCCACTCAATTTAAGTTCCGCTTAAATTATTGCCATCTCTTACAAATGAGTAAAGTCAAACAGAGGTAGAGCAATGATAAGTGGTGCTCAAATTTGAATGACTTTTGAGTATTCCAGCCTTAGTATCTCATCTTTATAAAAGTAGTGACATTGTTGATGAACAGTGACGTCATTTATTGATGAACAGTGACGTCATTATGCTGGGTGACCTAATGTAATAGCTAATTATCTGGAATGAAACATTTTAATAGATGTCTGTTTACTCTCGTTGATCAAGTTTTGCACTTTCTATGCTTTTTATTCTAGCTCTTGTTATTTTAATTAACGCAATCCTTTCTTTAAAGGAGTTTTTACAACCTTAAGCTTTTATATTAAACACTTTTATTTAACCTATGATCTTTAAAAATATGATAAACGTAATTATAAGGTAGTTATTATGCTCGTCCATGCTTTGATGCACGTAAAAAGAATATTCAGTTCTTTAAAATACAGTTTACTGTTTTAGACTGTTTGTTTTAACTTACGAATCTGGCCTCAAAAACAGACAAAGCCAAAAGGCATGATTCTTTCTCAATTAGTTTAGAACATAACACCATAATTATCTTAATAAAAATACACATACTCATGATAAACTGTAAATACTGTAGACAAATTTGCCATAAACATGCAGAGGATAATGCATATTGGGAAAATGTTCCTTAGTCTAAAAAGTAACCACGCGAACGAAACTACGAGCAATTGTTAGTAAGTGGGTACAATCATATTAATACGAGTATTATAAATGTGAATGTAAGTTTGTTTGTTACGCTTTCACGCGAAAACTACGTAACCGATCATCATGAAACTTTGTACACATATGTTTGAAGGTATTAGAAGTAACATAGGATACTTTTGATCCCGGAAAATCAACAGGATCCAACGGGACGCGAACGAAGTCGCGGGCGGAAGCTAGTATGTCATATGTTGATCAATCAAATCAGCAGTTTTGTAGGTAACTATACCTACTAACTGTAATAGTTTATCTTATCACAGTTATCACACACTATCTCGCTTCCTGACCGCTATATTTTGGTACCCACCACACCACTAATCAAATTTGACGAAATATTTAGAGAACATTGCTCTGTTTGTAGTTAATTCGCCACGTTCTGTAAAGGAGTAGGTATATAGACTAAGCAGTGTACTTGCAACTGCATTATAACTCTCACGTTGTTGCACGCACGGTCGATTAGTTTCTAACAATCATGTCATGTCTCTAAATTTCTATACTTAAGTAATTACTTCCTAATAATTAAGTACTGACCAAAAATTATAAAAAATAATTTATTGTTAACAAAAAACTAAATATTTTTTTGAAGGCGACAGTTCGAATGTATATTATGATACTAACCTATTTTTGTCAGTTGGTCGGTATAAGACAAGTTTTTTCGCCGGTATGCAGAGACAGCTCGCAGTAACACTTAAAAATCTCAAGAAAACAGCTTTAGATAAAGAAGCATAACATATAAAAGTATGTAATGTAGGTCACTTCCCGTTACCAAGAATCTACAATCGTGTATTATAATATCAGAGGTCAGAAATGCATAAAATACAAGAGTTTCATAACAACAATAAATTTTATAGTTCATGATTAATATGATAGTTTGTGCTTCTTACAGTAAAAATTATGACCGTTGCTAATGAGGTAATCATGTCAAAGATTCACTTCACAGATTAAAAAAAATATTGTATACAGAGTGTATACTTTTAGGAGGAGCGGCTATCTTAATCTTTGTAGAATGAATCAAGATTGATCAGGAAAAACTCTGATAGCTGGATCAAACCCCTCCTAGACCAAAACCCTGAGTCAAGGTCCTCCCAAACTGAAACCCGAATCGTTTATTCGCCATTGTCTTAGCGTTTATCATTGTACGGTTTCGCAGTAACCTGGAGCGTGAGCAGACAGACATAGGCACGCATTTTTCATTTTATCGCGATGGATTACGGAAGCTTTTCATGAGAGATTATACTGAGACAATTTAAATTGAATAGCCGAAGGTACAGTCGACGTTAAACTATGATTAAAACAATTATTGGACTAACAAGCTCAAATAACAAAATATACAAGCACAAGCTCTCGATAAAACCGATCGTAAACTGCCAATAATTTATAAACGGTTTGTTATTTTCAAAAAACAATCTGCCACCAGTTAACTTTGTTTGCTAACCGTCCAACACATTGTTCGGGTGAAAAATACAAGAGGCTTAAAACTTCACTAGCTTTTGTTGGGATTTTTGCTAGTACGAGTAGCAAGGCATGTGAATCAATAAAGTTTTACTGGCACTCAAGAGATTTACTAAAAAACTGTGCTGAACAGCCAATCCTGTCAAGAGCATAATTAGAAAATTAGGTACATAATACTTATCTATTACAAAGGTACTCTGTTGTTTTATTTGTTTTTGGGAGGTAATCTTTGACTAATAAGTTGCATTTATTATGCTTAAGTTGTTTTTGTAAATTAAATTAGTTTTCAGTAGTTTTTTGCCTCGAATCATTTTTGCGATTCATTTTGGATTAAATTTGAAATGGTATAAACCACTGTTAGATTTGACTGGATTCTTTAATGATCTCCGCTTACGAATAAAATAAACAAAATTTTCTTGGATATTTCATACAATGCCCTCTAGTCCCAAACTAAGCAAAGCTTACTAAGTTCCATTGCAATTATCATGTAGCTGGAAGCGGCAACTTGATTCGCTAGCAAGCCGTAAAGTATGACCGCTCGCACTATCGAGGTTATCCAGGATGTTATCAGCCCAACATTTATTCTCAGCAACTATTTCTGTGGCGACGACCGCGATAATTCCACGAAAAATATTAAAATTTATTGTGATTTTAATTCGATTCCGGTTATCTGTTTGGTTTATCATCCGCTGACCCTAGACTGTCGCCTTGCACAATAGGTACTTAAATATTTGATAGCGGCGCCAATTTGCCCAATGTGACCGATTGACACCATATTTTAAGTTATTTAAGATACCGGGACTCGGTGGACCTACATTATTTGCACTGCTAAACTGCAAGTTTGACTATCTTATCAATCATACAAGTAGACTTCTTTTGACGCCCCGCAATTTACAGTAGCGTACCAATTAGTACAGGATCCCGCTATTCAACGATTTTAACCGAGCTGGTTAATGGATGAAAACGATTTTATTATCAATTAAATATGTCAATATAAAATAAAGATTATTTCATTACGAACACGGTGGTATAGGGTTGTCTGCGAAAAATTAGTCCTGAATTCCGGTTGTCGAGGTTTAAAAAGTGAAATTTTAATTAATATTCTTATTCTGGACTCAAATTTTTTAGACAACCCCCTTGCAATATATTTATTGACATATTTAGTGATAATAAAATAGTTTGCATCCATTAACCAGCTCGGTCAAAATCGTTGTATAGCGGATCTTAGGCTATATACACTGTCAACGCTAAATATGTAAAATAAGAAGTTTGTGAATAAAGTTGTAGTGGTTTTTCTAAGATTCTAAGAAAGCTCGGGATATAGAGCATTGAAAATCTTTGTGGGAGACCTTTGCCCAGCAGTGGTACGAGTTGGGTTAAATTAAATAAGCAGAAAGTTTTTCTAAAAGAATAATATATTTATGTTATATCACAAAAAAAGCATAGGCAGAATTTTGTAGGTTTTTTTCAGTATTACGAAAATAAATTTCAGTGTGCAGTGCCTAAATATTTTTGCTTTAATATTTAATTTACATAATATGGCAGGAGATGGCATTGCGAGCATAATGGAATTATCACTAACAAGCTTTATCATTATCACTCCATTAATTAGTGTTTGTATTTTTATCAAACGAGACAGTTGCAAAAATATTTATAAATTAACAACTGAAATAAACCTGCTTACTTTAAATGTGATATTCCTCAAAACTAGGAAACAGCTGCATCATTTTTTATTTAACATAGATTAGCTCACTTACATAAAAACACATTCAAATCGGAACGATACTTTTGCAACCACGAGGTACTCTGTTGTGTAGGTCTGAGGTCTGCCTCGTGCCTCGTAGTCTGAGGCTACGAGGCACGAGGCAGACGCAGAGCGCGTCCAAACTTATATTAAGCTTTTTTTTTGTATAGTTTAGCAGTCATTGTAAAATGTTAGTCGTTATACCCCATTACTAGACGTTACTTTATTCTTGGTGCGCAAAAGTGGAATAGTTTTAAATATTTAAAACGATTCCACTTTTGCGCACCAAGCTTAAAATCGATTGGTGAAATAGCGGTGCGCATAAGTGGAATAGCGTAGGTGTGGAAGTTCTTGGTGCGCATCTTTTTGGTGCGCCAAAGTGGAATGCTTCCTTATGATTAGCGCATTGGGCTAAAGTGGCAGCTTTCCTGCAGCCAGTGAAGCAACAATCCAAGTGAATATAGGCATGTAGGTCAGGTGTTATCACGCTTATCGCTTTCTCACTGTCCTTTACGCTTTCGCTTCAATATTATCATAATACATACTCAGGACTCTACGACTCTACGTGCATAGATAAACGATAAACGTTTCGGTTTGACGCGAAATGAAAAAAGTACACAGGCTCTTTCAAGCTTTTTTGAAGAAGTTCTATGTACGAGTTTATAGATTCTGTGTCTGAAATCGGTAATGGTGCCTTACCTTTAGCAGGAAAAATAAAACATTGCTAAAACAGTACCTCTATCTCTAGGTATCCCGTATGTATCTCTACCTAGTAATACGATGTATGTTTGCATAAAAAAAATCAAAAACCATACAAAAAAAAATTGTGCGTGCGGAAGAAGTTATACTTCGAGTGCCACGCATTCACTCTCGCTCTGTGTTTAAGGTGAAATTAATTTAGTATTTATTTTTATGTGCCTAACCAATATGCAGTACTTCTTTAGTTAGAAAAGGTTTTATGCTCGTGTTGCCTCAATCAAAACTAAATGGTGCAGCTAAGTTTGGTCGGATCCTAGAACGCGCTTTCGAAGTGTTTTGCGTTTTGTGGGGGTCTCCGTCCGTGTGATACTTGCATTTACTGTCGCTCTGTCTCTTTCTATTGTTAGAACGTTTCGCATTAGAAGTATAAAATCAAAACCCATAAAAAATATAATGTTGGGATAGACCTATGTCAAATAATGTAGAGCCACATCCATTTATTTTGGAAATTGTTTTATGCTACGAGTATTTTTACGTATGTGCGCTTATGTTGTACAATAGACAAAAATCGGTTTTCTGACACTTACGTAAGATTTTTTTATGGTTCTTACGATTAGCAGCGTCAGTTGCGACCTTGGTGTAGCAGTCGCAAATCGTGTGGTTGTAACAGTTTAGGTAAATTTGACTTTTATAGACATAATTTAGTCAGAAATCTTGACTTATTTATGTGTAAGTGACATCATGGCTTCATAGATAAATGTTTATTTCGCGGTTTTTCAATATAACCTAGTAGCTCACAATATTTATTTTATGCTGACAAAATGTAATTTTAGCTAGAGGATGAATAACTAATTTTAAACTTAATTTCAATTATCTGCTGTTGTAGACATTATGACAATGCGTCACAGCACAGATGGTTTTTTTTTTTTGTTTGCGCAGTCGGTATGGCCAAAGGTCTTTAGTCCTTTCATTTTCGTGCTGTGGGTCATGGATTCGATCTCTACTGAATACAAACATTAGTGTGTGGCAAAAATAATTATTTGCTCTATGTAATAAAAGTCTGTAGGAACAAAATATGTAGCTATCATTGTATTCTATCAACAGGCTAGTTCTCATAACACAAACTAGTTTGGGTCTAGAGGGCGTAGCGTGAAATCTATTTGAATATTTATTCATTAAAAATATTCGTAAATCGTATTGCACCGTTGTTAAAAAAAACTAAAATACCAATGGACTACCAATAACCACGCAATAGGTACCATTAATAATATCGCAACGGAATCCCAAAACGTTTTCAACAAGTTTTAACCTCTCTTGTGCTGTGTTTTTGCTACAAATGAATATTTTTCAACGTACAAGCGCACTACACGAGGGTCAATCCACTGTTACTATTTTAATAAACCGTATATTAATTTAGCAGTGTAGGTGCTTAGTCAATCTTTACTGATTATCTAAGTTAAGCGACGATCTGCGTGGTCACTGTTTGGATAGGTGACTACTAGTGGCATTTACATCTGAGCGCGTCCGTGCTTCGGAGGGCACGTAAACTGTCGGTTTCGGCTCTAGCAGTCGTTAAAGCACGACGGAGGCCTTAAGGTGGCCTAAAAACTCCGTCACCAGAGTTGGCCACTAACTCATACCTTGTTTTCTTGCTTAGTGTAAGTACTCATTATAAAAGTGATTTTTCGGGGAAGTACCTGCTAGTTTGTGTTTATTTATTGGCTGCCGCCGAGCAGTGACGCTTGCATTGCTGGGGTGCCGGTAAAATTACAGGCCGGACGTGCTCAGTGAGGCAATACATTGTGGTTAGCACTTAACACTTGGGAGCAATCGGCTTGTTCCATTGTATAGTTATATAAAAAATCCTGGGAAAGTCCACTGACACAGGCCTACCACAGATATCCAGAAGAAATTATTTTAGGCTTACTCTCAACCCACTTCTTTATGATCTTCGAGAACTTTTATTTCCCAGAAGCTCTCTGTTGATGAGGTAGGTGAATTAATGAAAGATTGCTCAAATAATACCATAATCTGATTTTAAACAAAGATTATAAGTTAGATAGTAATATCCATAAAATAATGAGAATATTGCAATGTTTTTGTTTCTTTTAGTACTTAGTAATACGTACCTATTTACAGTAAGTATTTTAATCAAAGAGCTGCTGTTTAATACGTGGTATATTATTTCAATGTTCGATTCGTTATTCAAATTTGGCAATGCGTAATTATTATCATCAATGCTATCAATAAACTGTAGGTATTTTGCCAGCTGCATTCCACAATTTATTTTGTACGTTGATCCCATACCATACACACCGCCTTTGTTGTAATATAATTATATTTGATATTTTATTGTAATTATACCAATTTGTTTCATTTCATGTTCTTACCTTCTGAGAATGCAAATCAAATCAATATAGGTACTTACCTGCCTACCAAACCTACGCTTCTAATACCTAGATATCTGTAGAGTAGGTAGGCAAGTAGCTACAAAAGTCGCCCTGTAATATTTTACTGATAATTAGATAAAATCATTAAAGATTTGCTATGTTGTTTCATACCGGAGATAGGTTTACCCGTACTTGGCCCGTACCCATGGAAGAAACCTAGAAGAAAACTAAGGAATTACGGAAGAACTCTAAAATATCACATCAGTAGGTAAGTACCTAGCTAAATACGGCCCTACATGGAATAATAAGGTACTTTAAACTTTGATTTTATCATTTTTATATCCCACTCGATCGCAAAAAAGTTAGTAGGTATTTTGTAACTGTGTAAGTCCAGTGAAGAACTCGGTTCGAAACCCGATTGCTAATGTCAAAATCGTGTCAAGAGCTTGGTCAAGAGTACCAAAAAACACGCGAGCGGGAAACAGTCGCTTTCAGTCAAACGGCATGGGATTGGATTGAAATTTTTTCACCCAATCCAGTTTCAAACTTTATTGGTATTGGATTGTAGAGTACGGAAGGACATGATTTCTGTTGAATTCCGTGAATCCGGATTGGAACGGTTGTCAAGAGTAACCCATTAGTATTCTGAATATTGGCATTGTATTCTGAAGCCCTTTCGGATCGGTATTGGAAGCTTTCAAAGGAGATTTTAAATTCGTAATACATATATGGTGTCAACGCCTTCGACACAGATTTTATTAAATCTGTAGCGAAGGCGTTGATATCATCACTGCAGCGCCTTCTAGGCCTGCCTCGGCGTCGTCGACCGTCTTCAGATTGATGATTGCTGCACATCGATCATAACACTTACACAGAATAAAAAAACACAGACGGCCTAAACCTTCTCCTTACACTAAGTTTAAAAAGTACAGACGTCTTTGAGAACTTCTTCCTTTTAGGTTTATTAAAAATGAAATACGTTGCATAAGCATGCAAAACTTCAATCTTTGAAAGTCCACATCCTCGGGCGCCCAAAAGCAACAAGTATAAAACTTCGTTAGTCTCAAACTGGTTTCGTAAATCGGCTTTCATCAAGAACGTTTGACATTATTGTCTTTTCATAGCGGTTCGAGGAATCAAAAGAATGAAAGCGGCAATGGATGCGCCTGCAAAGAGAATTATCGGAATTCGCTCGTACACTATTGACCGGTGAATCAATGCAGTTTGCTTATTCATTCATAGAGCTTTATTTTGCAATTATATTGTGTACAGTTCTTTATTCACTAAGAAAATTATATAGTAGATGCTTTCATTACATTTGATCAATATAGCATTCAATTTTTATAGAGTTAAAAGAATTAAAACTGTATTCAATTTGACTACCTTTTGGCTTCACCATTAAACATTGATGGTAATGATGGCAGACCGTTAACACCACTAAAAAGTCTAGGCGTTATCTCTGTCCATAACAATATTACCTCAGAGAGTACGTCCACTGAGGAAATATTCTGAGAAATAATAGATTCCATACCTAATTGTATTAACCTACCAAGGTATATCTACTTTTAAAACCTCAACGCGAATATCACTGTTTGATCGCAGAAAGGCTGAACGGTGTTACATCTCCAGACAAACTCTTTCACTCGTACTGTAATGTCGGTATAAATAAAGAAGAACCGGTCGAAGACTTTTTTTTTAGCGATTCGATGAGTCAGGCTGGGCCGCATACAATATTACGCTGGTCTTAAGTGGCATATTACACTGAAACCGTGATTATGCATATTTTTGGCATTCTTATCCAGAGAAACTGTAACTCTCGGCAATTTCAACTTGTTGTATTGTTATATGCCTCCTGATTATTCATACGAAGTGCCACTTTCATTGAATTTTTTGGTCACCCGTGTCACTTTTTTAGGTAAATATGCATCATCATCATCATCTCCTTGCCCTTTTCTCATTTTATGTGGGGTTCGCACATTGTGGTTTATCTCCATGCTCTTCCATCAGCCGTCATCTCAGTTGTCACTCCTTTCTTACCATCTTCCTTCCTACCTTTCTTATCCATTCATTTTCATTAGTCTAGTACATTCATATCCAATACTCTTCGTGTTACATGCCAGTCTTCCCTCCGCATGACATGACCATACCATGCTATCCTTATAATAATAAAATTATAATATGTTTTAAACACATGCATTACAATTTCATCTGTTTAACAAACTTGAACTCTATGTGAATATGGCACATTGTTTGTTTCGCTTGTAGTTAGCAATCAAAGCATCAGATAGCCGTGTCAAGTAGAGTTGGAAAGTTAGCTTGAAACCAGTTGAAATTGAAACTAAACGTAGCCTAAATAACTATGAAAACTGGACCACTCATAGCTCCAATATCAAATGTAGCCATGAATATGGAGTTATTTTTTTTAAGCATACATAATTATAAGGTACCTATGAGTTTGTTTTTGTTAATGTTTTAATTGTAACCCTTTGTAGTTTTTCAAGGAGTATTTATTTATAAAAATTGCTCTCAAACTGTATCCAAAACTATAAATAAAAAAATAATATTAAACCATTTAATTTTACAACATCGTTTCATATATTGTATTTTTTATTTGTAAATTAAACGCTCCGACGTTTTGCGCGGCTACTATTTGGATGGATGACCGCTAGTGGCATTTACATCCAAGCTCTTACGTGCTTCTGAGGGCACGTCAAATTGTTGGTACCACCCAACTTTACGACAGAGGCCTTACGGCGGCCTAAAAACTCTGTCACAAGAGTTCACGACTAACTCATACGAACTTACTATCTTTTAAAATGATTGTAACAATGCAATTTGAATCTTAATGTTACGAATCACTGACCCGAGTCAAAACATGTCGTCGCAATCTGAGATGATTGGCTGAATTATTCTCTCGTCAGATCTGACGAGAGTGTATTACTCATCAGCATTACTCATGATCAATACCAAATGTCCAAGTAAAGAAGTAGGAGCTGCCGAAATGTTTGCACAACTCTGAATACCTATATCGAACCACGTTTCCACTATTAACCCTTGTGTATGTTTGACAACAGAAAATCTCCTGCAAGTTGAGCAGGAGCTTTGTAGTAAAACGACGCAACCCCATCGAGTTTGGGTTCGTTTGATTCGTCTTAAAGCACTATGTTCCTAGATATACTACAGGCAGAAGTTACTACTTCGCATCAGGTGAGCTATCAGCTTGTTCCATTAATTTTATCATTAAAAAAAATACCCGAGATCAGATGATGAAGTTGGAAAGTGATCATGGGAGCTTTTTTTTATTTTTGTACTATGTATTTAAAGGGCAAAAATAAAATAAATAATATTTTAAACAAAACCTTATTTTACTTCCGGTTTGCTTCGTCGTAGTCGGGTAACAATAAATTAAGTTGTGAATAAAATCTGCTAAAGGCCCATTTAAATGGAGAGAGTTTCGCGCCTCCAAGATACGATTATCGAAGGAATATAAAACCTTTTTTTCGTCTAAACATTCGCTCTTCTCGATCGTTGCCTTGGGCGACAATTACCTCGCAATGGAATATTATTGTGTCCGTCTAATCACTAAACTCGAATGACATATCTCGCACTGAAAACGATTCAAACTGATTTGTACGATACTCGTATGAACTTGAAATAATGTCACACGAGATCGTGTTTACACAAGTCGAGATTCTCATAAGCAAGAATCTGCTTACTATACTTTCGTCGTGTAAACAAACATAGGCAATTATCGCCTAGCGATAAGTCATAAGCGAGTCTCGTATGACATAATCGTAGGCGAGATTTTAGTTCTTGCCTGTATGTAAACATTTTGATACGATTGTGTCATGGCGATTATTGCTTGCGATAGTTGCCTATAGTTTCTCGTACCAAACGTACGAGAAACTATCTCCATCTAAATGGGCCTTAAAATCGGGAACTAAAGGGCTAAAGTCTTCGTCTTCGTCAGAGTCGTCAGCGTCTTGTTTCTTGCGGCACCACTCCCGCCGGCGGTAGTGCAAAGTGTCAATGTTTAGGCTGTACGCTTTCCGTTGAATGAATTTCTAAGAGGTACTTAAAAATCATATTCGTCAATCAATTCACACCATATAGGCAATTAAGCGTTTTATAGCGTGAGCACGGATGGCGAGGATTTAAGTGGCAGTTCATAATTCAGCAATCAGTTTCAATCAGCTTGTTCTTATTGTCAAAATAGGTACATACTTATTTTTGGTCACGAAATCGTTTTATAAACCGCAAAGCTCAACTAAATCTACGTTGGTACCTATAATATGATAAAAAGTAAAAAAAAGAAATATTTTACTATCTTCCGCCCGCGACTTTGTTCGCGTCCCGTTGGATCCCGTTAATTTTCAGGGATAAAAAGTGTCCTATGTTACTTCTAATACCTCCAAAAGTATGTAACAAAGTTTCATGATTTTCGCGTGAAAGAGTAACGAACAAACTTACATTCACATTTATAATATTAGTATGATATTATAAGCTTACCATCATATAACAATCACAATATCACATGATTATGTTCGCATACATGTATATAATCAGTGTGGACCAGCGGGCCTAAGATGCGCACCGCGAGATATTTGTCATGTCGTTCTGTAAAAATTTAAGCATTTCGTACCAGTTTAGGAACTATTGCATTATCTGTGGTACCTAATGGTGTCGATAAAACGCGCCATAATGTACACTTTTGACACTTCTTTGTCGTCGTACCTCTCTGAGGACGAGATAATAGTCATGCAGAAATGTCAAAAGTTGAAAAATCAAAGGCGCGGTCTCTCGACAACATTACCACAGATAATGCAATAGTACCTAAACTGGTACAAAATGCTTACATTTTGACAGAACCACATGACAAATATCTCGCGGTGCGTTAGGCCCGCAGGCTTACGGAATTTTCAAATCAGTTTTCCGTGTTCGAAAATCTAATCAGGAAACCGAGCGTACCCACACATGCGGCCGGCCTTTAGGTTATGTGATGTCCCATTAAATTGATTATGGCACCCGCTAAAGAATACAAAAAAAACATAAACTAAAAAAAATATGGTGCCGTGTTTGGTATTAAATGAAAGTGCATAACTAACACATTTTTAGTGTATAATATTATAGTGTTAGCTGTTGCTTGCGGCTTTGCTTGTATCCCAAAATAATTTAAACTAGTATAGTTCGCCCCGAACTGAGATCTCGTAAAACCCAAACAATTTTTATTGACTAATGGTTGCAATGAACTTTGCAAATCGCATCGAAATCGCCGTCTAGCTAAGTACCAGTCTTACTTGAACTACAAAATCATTCAAACTCCAAGAAATGTAGGCTCACGTTATACTGGATTTCCAATTTTCCAATTTTATAATTTTTACAACAACTCAAAAACTATAAGACCTAGAATTAAAATAAAAACGGTTTTGGAATGTCTAAACAAAACCCTATCATATGACACCCCACTTGATATTTTTGTACGACTTTTTTTTACTCCCTTTGGACCCTCATAACTTCACGACCCCTTGACCGATTTACTTCATTTAACAAACCAGTAAAACTTAAGAATACTATCCGTATACCTACCAAATTCTGTGAAGGTCGGATAAGGGGTTCAAAAGGTCTCGACGAACAAACATACAAACATACAAATCATTTTTGCTCAAGTTGTCACTAAGTTCTTCGTTCGCTTCGTTCACTCGATCAATAAAATGTAAATTCAAAAAACCCTGACTACTGAAAAATCACGCTCCCAAAAGTATGAAACAAGATCTAAAATATTTGTTATGCACAAACTGACTTACAGTGATGTTCAGGATTGCAGAGTACAGTGAACCATAATTCACCCAATTAGTTTATCAAAGGTAATGCAATACCTCGGCGATGCCGATACAAATATGGATACCAAATAAACCTGAAACCAACTCTTGCGGAAAATCAATAGTTAGGTTAGGAGTTAGGTACGATCATTTGTTGGAAATTCAGCTTTTTTTCTCCCGGTCGAAAAACGGAAGAGGTGTTATATGATTGAGCTGAGATTGAGCGTTGTGTCTGTCAGTCTGTGCCCTGCCCTCGTAGCTCTGAAAGTATGACTTGGACTTAAATGCATTGTTTTTGTAAGATGAGTATCTAAACCAACCATGAAGACACTTACACTAATGAAGACGTTTACTACAAAGTCACGTAAACTATAATTTTGTATGGAGAATCATTATTTTTATAAACTACCCGCTAGGGGCGCTGCTCTATCTCTATACAATTAAGTTAACATCAACATCATAAACGTAAAACGAGATGCAGATCGAAGTAGGTCTTTAGTGTTCTCCCGGAAATTAAAGTCCACTCTGAGGATCAATAAAAGTAGCCAGCTTGATTCCTTGTTTATTCTTTGTTACTTCAAACAGACGTACCTACCCACAAAGACGTCCCGGTTTCCTATTTCCCGCACGTATTTAGTTTAAAAATAATATAATAGTCAGCTTATTATGTACGACTATTATTATGACACATCAATGCAAATTCAACATTGAATCGTATGTCTCAAGGCTCATATAGTTGCAAACCGTTTTGGGAATCGCGAGTACCTACTTACTTCAGAATTAATCATCTCGCTGATTATTTATTCAGTGGCACACAGGCGTTGCTTATTCTGTGTTTACTGTAGGCATTGAGTTATACAATAGAGCCATCAACTCCATTTACGAAAAACGCCAGCATTTGGCTCTTTCAAATGAGTAATTGTCATGCACAGTTTTAGTCTTATTCCTTATGGTACCTGTTTGGTATAAGACCAAGATAAATACCTACATTCGCCGCTGGTTCCAAAGTCCCGGGTTTCGCTGACTTCTACGTGCTATGGTGAACACAGAAAATAGATAGAAGTACATATAAATACTTGATGCCCTATGCTTACCCAACTCGCCTTGTCTTCTCGGAGATGGCCACTTCACCGCACTCACAAGGTTCCGCAATTATTATTTATAGGTAGTTTATTTTTGTTATTTTTCACCGAGAGTTAGTATTTTATCATGCTTTCCGCCATGACTCCTTTTCGTAAGTGTCGGTTTTTCCCGTTGGCGGCGTAGGCGTCGCCACACTGCGTTTCTCCCGCGCAGGCGCTTGGCCATAGAGCCAGTGACATTTGACACTGACATATCGTCGAGGCAGAGTATATCCCATCCCAACCCCAAGCAAAATAAGAGGGTAATAAAATAATATAGGTATTACATAAATATTGAGTGTGGATGTGTAATTCCGTATATATTTAACATCCCCCCGCCCGAGAAAGGCTGAAAAGCCTTTATCAAGAATAGAAAAACCGCAAAAAATATTACAAATCAAACCTAAAACTAAATTAAAATAAGTTCGTAGTTGCCGTACCTAGTCCAGCGGTAGCCTACAAATTTTTACCACTGGCCTCAAAAAAGAGCCTGAAAGAGTCTTCAACCTAACGGATCTGACTACCCCGTCCTTCCCTGGAAGAAGCTCTACCACTCTACCGCGTCTCCATTTTAGACATGGAACATTTTCCTCCTTTATCAACACGAGGTCCCCTACTTTAGGTGGATCCGTCGGTGTTGTCCACTTATTTCGGTTCTGAAGACAATGCAGGTACCGTTCACTCCATTGCTTCCAAAACCGTTGAGATATAGCCTGTACCAGTTTAAACCGACCAAACCGCGTGTCAGGTACATCCGACAAGTTATACTCTGGCACCGAAAGTAAGGCCTTACCGATAAGAAAATGTGCTGGCGTCAACACTTCGAGGTCTTGAGGATCCTGAGATAAAGGACATAGTGGCCGAGAGTTAAGTACCGCTTCAACTCTAGCAAATACCGTGGACAATTCCTCAAATGTCAAAACCTGCTCTCCTATCATCCGCTTTAGAAGTGTCTTTGCAGATTTGACAGCCGCCTCAAAAAGACCACCGAAGTGAGGAGCCCCTGGTACGTTAAACCGCCAAGTTATCCCGCTCTTAGCTGCAACGTCCTCCAGAGATCTCTCAACGTCTTTACTGAGTAGATATTTGTGCACCTCGCTTAAGTGCTTATTCGTCCCTACATAATTAGTGCCATTATCGGACCGAATTACACTCGGGAGACCGCGTCGAGCTACGAATCTCGATAAGGCAGCTGTAAAAGCCTCTGTCGATAGGTCGCTAACGACCTCCAAATGTACCGCCTTTGACGACGAGCAAATAAATACGCACAAATATGCCTTTAACACTTTCGCATTCCTAAGGCGTGAAGCTCTGATCGAGAACGGTCCTGCAAAATCCGTTTGCACCGTGTGGAAAACCCCAGTCGCGTTGACTCTGTCGCTAGGTAGCGCAGACATCATAGGCTCTACAGGCTTTGCCTTCGTCCTAAAGCACGAGATGCATTTAAAAACGCGACTTCTAATGGCTTGCCGAGCCGACAGGATCCAGTAATCCTTTTGCAATATCGCCTGAAGGGCTGTTGCACCGACGTGACAATGAGCCCGATGTGCATTGTCAATGACTAAAATAGTCAAAGGATGATCCTTGGGTAAAACAACCGCATGTTTTACCTGATAAGGCAAACTCGAATGTTCCAGGCGTCCCCCCACCCGCAATAGACCCGCGTTGTCTATAAAAGGGAATAATCGCCGTAACCGTGTGGAACACTGCTTGTTCCGCTTCAAGCAGTCTAAATCCGAAGCAAATTCCGTTTGCTGGACCAACCTTACAAGCCGATTCATCGCCGCCTTACGTTCCTGAACCGTCAGGACCCCTAACCTTTTGTTGGACGGATTCCGAGCATTGTGCGCAAACCTAATACAGTAGGCTACGACCGACTGTAGCATTACTAGGGAGCTGAAACGAATAAAAAGCGGGTCTGGTTCCTCAGTACCCACGTGGACTTGAACCTGTACCGTGGTCTTCCGCATTCCCGGTAGGTCTTTTTCCTGCCTAACCCTATCTGCAGGCCAAGTCGTCGCATCGCCTAAAAGCCATTGCGGTTGCCACCATAGGATGTGTTCGAGTAATTCCGTTGCTCGACAACCTCGACTCGCGACGTCCGCAGGGTTCAACTCAGATGGTACATGCCGCCATTTTAGCTCTAAGCCGCAATTAACAATTTGGGAGACCCGGTTCCCCTCAAATGTTTGTAGAGTGTGAGGAGGCACCCGCAACCATGACAAAACTATTGTGCTATCCGACCAACAGACAATCTCTACTATTTCCACTTTATCCTTAATGGATTCGACCACATATTTTGTGAGTCGTGTCAATAAAACCGCACCTAGCAATTCCAGTTTCGGAATTGTGACCTTTATCTTAGATGGCGCCACACGTGATTTTCCCATCATAAGAGAGACCTTTACTTCACCCCGCTTATCTATGGTTCTCAGATAAACCACTGCGCTGTACCCGCTTTCAGACGCATCTGAGAAACCATGTAAGGTGCAAGTATTATTATTGTTATCGCCTAGAGCAAAACGCCCCATACAAATTTTCTCGATTTGAGGTAAATCCGCTATAATTTCACCCCATTCCGCAAGCACATCTGGCGGTGGAGTGTCGTCCCATGACAAATTCAACCTCCAAAGCCGCTGCATGAGAACCTTACCCTGGAAAAGCACCGGTGCTATCCAACCTAGTGGGTCAAAGGTTCTTGCCAAGGTTGACAGGATGATCCGCTTTGTACAAACATTACTACACTTAATTTTACAATGATAAGAAAAGGCATCCCTATTGGGATCCCATTCTACCCCCAAGATTTTAAAGAACCCAGGCCCGTCTACCTTGTCAAAAGTTCTAGGTTTCTCGAGATCCTCCGCAGGAACATCATCTAATAACCGCTCACTGTTCGACACCCACTTGCTCAACTCAAAACCGCCAGAATGAAGCAAGTTTGTTAGGTCCGATTTCAGTGTTTTAGCTTCCGCCTCAGAATCCGCGCCTCCTAAGATATCGTCCATAAAGACAGAGGACCTTAAGAGGTTAGCAGCGGCCGGAAACTCCGCTTCACCATCATCAGCTAGCTGTCGTAGCGTCCTAATCGCGAGGTATGGGCTGGACTTCATTCCGTAAGTCACAGTGTTTAGTGCATATAGACGCAAAGGCTGATCCGCAGCCTCCCTCCAGAAGATGAGCTGATACCGCCTGTCATCTTCGTGGGTAATTATCTGACGAAACATCATTTTTATGTCAGTTGTAAAGACGTATGCCGACATCCGAAATCGACAAATGATTTCCATTACGTCCCGCTGTAACTTTGGCCCCGCATGCAAAGTATCGTTAAGTGACAACCCCGTGGTCGTCCCGCAACTGGCATCAAAAACGACACGAATTTTTTCGGAGTCCGCTTTAAAAATCCCGTGGTGTGGTATGACGTACCCCTTTCCGCTGGCATAGTCGGCCGGGTCCCGGTCACAGACCGACATATGCCCCATCTGCTCATAATCCCGCATGAACTTGATATATTTTTCGCGGAGTGCGTCATTCGAGGAAAGCCGCCTTTCCATTGCCAAAAACCGCCTTTTGGCTAACAAGACCGAGTCACCTAACTCCGGCCTATCATTCAAAAAAGGTAACCTAACGATGTACCTACCTGACTCATCCCGCTGATGAGTGTCCCTAAAAAATGTTTCGCACTCGACATCTTTAGGGTTAACAATAACCGTATCCGGTATGTCCTCTACCTCCCAGAACCTCTCTAGGATCTGATCGGTTGTGACATGAGCCGCAAAAACCGAATGTGAATAATTAACCGCATTTTCACTTTGTGGAACCGCGTAGGTCACCGGACCCATAAGTACGTGCCCGAACACCGTGTTCATCGCACAAGGTAAGTACTCGTTCACTTTGATGACCCCACCTATCATTATATCGCCCATCAGGTCTGCCCCTATCAGAAGGTCAATTGGTCGGCTAGCGTAAAATTGTTCATCTGCTAGGTAAATCCCCCTATACCAAGCCGCTATATTCGGTGACATGTTTGTGCTAGGTAGATTGTGAGTAATGTTACCCAAGATCGTGGCCGTAGTAACAAGTCGAGGATGATCCGCGTATCTAGGGCTAATCGTCAGATTGACCCCCCCCCCTGGTGTCACTAACCGGCACTCCCCCTAATCCTGTTAGAGTAACAATCTCAGATCTAAACCGCCTTAAACCTAGCCTACTAGCGCAATCCTCGGTGACAAAAGTGCTCTGACTCCCTCCGTCTAGTAGTGCGCGCACTTCCTGATATTCACCGCAAACATCAAGCACACGCACTACGGCCGTAGACAGCAACACTGTTGTCCGTTGGGTAACATTCCGACTTGCCGCCCTATTATGTGACGTCAAAACTGCCCCTTGGTCCATTGTTACCCGACTTCCCCTATTCGGTTCCGAACTGGGACTGCCTAATGTATTTGCCGGTGCATTTACCCTATCCGGTCCGGATAAATGTGACTGACCTGTATCCGCATTAGGAGTGCGAGGTCCACCCCCCGCAGGTGGCCCCCCCGACCCCTCACTAGTAGCCGCCGACTGTGGCAAATCAAAATGAATGAGACTGTGATGTTTAATCGATTTACACCTATAACATGACCAGCCTGATGTGCACTGAGAGAAATTGTGATCTCCTAAACACCTAAAGCACAACCTAAACTCCTTGACGCGCTCCTTCCGCTGTCGCGGTTTCAGAGCCAAAAATTGTTCACATTTGGCCAAACTATGATTACCCCGCTTACATAATTTGCACCGATTTGTGGCACCCTGATCAGCAACATGGTGAGCCTTTGATGTGGAAGCACCACCTCTACCGCTGTGAGCTTCCCCGCTAGATTCTAAAATTCTTACCTCATTCTCTAAGAATTTAATAAGGTCCGCAAAGCTAGGCAATTCCCTATCTGTCATCTTATCCTCAAACTGCTTCTTCAAATTGCTCTCTAACTTTTGGAAGTTAATGAAGAAGAGCAGGTATGACCACTGTGCCACAGGAAATTCCATTTTTTCTAAAGCCTTAGTGCTCTCTAGCAGGGTATTTAAAAATGGCTTAAGTGAGCTCAGATTCCTGTTGACATGGGATGTTCCTAGTAAGTTATGTAATAACTTATCCGCTAATAACCGCTTATTATTATACCTATTTTTCAATAACTCTATAGCTATTGAGTAGTTGTCTCCAGTGACAGACAAATGTTGGGTGAGCACTTTTGGCTCCCCGGTCAAAGAACCTACTAGGTAATACAGTTTTTCTGTATTGGTCAGCGCTGAGTCTTGCCCTACCAATGACTCAAATAAGTCCATGAAAGACACAAACTCCTCTATCTTACCTGAAAAGGTAGGTAACTGCACCCGTGGTAAAAACACCCGCTTGCTTTTACTGGTTCCATCTGAGGAACCTGCAGTACCATACTCAGAAGATTGACAACTGACACCAGGGAACAATTCTAAATACTTACGCTTAATATCATAATATTTCTTGTTGTAACCCAAATATTTAATTTTAAAATTATCTAAATCCTCACTTTCATCAAGTCCGGCCTGTAGTTCTAAATGAGTTGAAGTGAACTCGGAATAAGTAGTTTCTACATCCCTATACCTCAGCTTGAACTCATTCCTCTCATTTTCTGAGGTCAGACCTGACTGTGAGATGTCATACAGCAGATCTAAATTCACTACGGCCATATCATACCGCACCTTGAGAAGTTTATTCGCTTGAGTTTTAGGAGGCATTTTAAATAATTTACTAATTTACAACTAACACAAAATTCAATAGCAGATAGAAGACTCTTTCAGCCTACAATTTAAAATATAAGTACACCTAAAACTAAATAAAAGTAAAAACACACACAACAAATATAAACAAATTATAACTTTCCCCCGTGGGATCTTAACCAGATCTAGACCGCTTAGATTACTGGTAACTAGGTAGGCTAGGAAGTACCGCTTTCATAGGCCCAACACCACGAATTTATTTTATAAAATAAGTAAAAACAGAACACTGAACAACTTTCCTATCTAGAGCCGCTAGACAGTAAGTTACCTATTCTCTCACCGATATATATCACCTACCTAGGAAGTGTATTGTAGGTACGTAGGATAATGTGACTCCGGATATGTGTGTTATAAATCATTTTTATTATAGGGGACACTAATTATAAACTATTGTGTAGCCCTACCGTAATATCATATAAGGTGTGAATTGCTGTGTAAAGTGTAAACTTGTTAGGCACCTTACCACTTGATAACCTAACAAGATGAGATGTTTGACTGAAAATACCATAAACCGCCAAGTATTTTCAGCCACCGCGTTTATGATACCGCATAAACAAGAGTTGGGCAAGTTTCTGTGCCGAAGATATTCATAAACCGCCAGAATACTTCGACAGAGAACCGACCGCGTGTGTTGTGTGATAGCACGGGGAGCCAGCAGAACCGCTCCGCAGGGCTTTGGAATAGATATCCGCGCTCGATTGGACCAGAATGTTTGGTATAAGACCAAGATAAATACCTACATTCGCCGCTGGTTCCAAAGTCCCGGGTTTCGCTGACTTCTACGTGCTATGGTGAACACAGAAAATAGATAGAAGTACATATAAATACTTGATGCCCTATGCTTACCCAACTCGCCTTGTCTTCTCGGAGATGGCCACTTCACCGCACTCACAAGGTTCCGCAATTATTATTTATAGGTAGTTTATTTTTGTTATTTTTCACCGAGAGTTAGTATTTTATCATGCTTTCCGCCATGACTCCTTTTCGTAAGTGTCGGTTTTTCCCGTTGGCGGCGTAGGCGTCGCCACACTGCGTTTCTCCCGCGCAGGCGCTTGGCCATAGAGCCAGTGACATTTGACACTGACATATCGTCGAGGCAGAGTATATCCCATCCCAACCCCAAGCAAAATAAGAGGGTAATAAAATAATATAGGTATTACATAAATATTGAGTGTGGATGTGTAATTCCGTATATATTTAACAGTACCTACTCATAAACGCTTCTTTGGCTAAAATGAATATTTAATTAGTGGTATTGTTACTTGCGTGACCACGATAAGACTCTTTTCGTACTCATGCAAGTTTTTTATAAGCCATGTTAAAATTAATCGTAAGAGATTATGAATGGCATCAAAAAGTTATGTTATGTTACTAAAAAGTAATGCTCACACCTTCAACTTACATTAATTTGTTTCCCATTTCAGAAAGCCTGCGCCAATGCAATGTCCATTGTAGGAAATGTTGACTGTAGGTAAAGCGTCTCGTGTCAAATGAGGGGTAAACGGCTAATGATGCAATGTATCCTTTATGACACATTTGTAAAGAATACAACTGTTTCTAAATAAGCAAGCACGAATGAGGAACAAGTTGAGGTACCTATCTATTGTCTTACCGTAGAGTATGTCTCAGACGATACTGACATCACAGCAAGAGTATATCGTCGTCTTTACTGCGCGTAATATGCGTCTATAGGCATCATAATATGTTAGACCACTATTAAGGAAGACTGTTGTAACAAAGTCAAGTCATAATAAACTTGCGTTTTTAGTTACTTAAATTCTAATACAAAATTACAATTCTACGAACGTGCTAAACTTCTTCATGTTTAATTAATAATAAAATTTATTAATTATTATCTATACTATTATAACCCTGTAAAATAGGCAGACACTAAAATTAAAAATATGGATAAACTAAATATGCAGATCTACTAAATAAACGATTCTGATTTCAAAAATCGAATTTGTCTGTTTGTCTGTTTATATGTTTGTCTGTTTGTTTGTTCGCGGATCACGCCTAAACTACTAGACCAATTTTAATGAAACTTATACCATTCAGAAGCCCTTTTTCCGGATTGAAACATAGGCTATATTTTATTGAAATTAAAGACGTGGATTCTTAATAGATACAGCGCGTACGAAGTTCGCGCGTATTAGCTAGTTATTTTATATAAAAAATAATATTAGAGGAAACAATTGCATTTTTCAAGTAACCTATACTAGTAACTTGGAACACAATATTACCGGCATTTGTCTTTCTCACTTTTTAAGAAGCAAGAGTGAATAAGTGTCTTCTAGATCGTCTTGCTCCAGACGGCTTCATTGTTCCAAGTGAGATTGAAGTCTAAATTTAATATTTAAAAAAAAAACTTTCGTATTGTCAAAAAATTCAATGAAACGCTTACCCTCTTTTCTAGCAAAGTACCTGTGCTCCATTTAGTATGAATTCGGTATTTTTGCTAAGTGGCTCAAATAAGTCAATAGTATAATAACAACAGTGGGTCACACGTGTTTTAATAAAAAGTCGCAGACGTCTTGTCATTGTCAAACAATACGCAGTACGCCCGGTTTAAAAGCTATGCTAATTTTAATGTGTCTTTAATTCATACGTTTACCCATTTTTATTAGCACTGTTCATAGTAGGTATTATTGCGCTATGTAATGCAGGAAACTTCACTGGTTTATATATTATCACATCGTTTTTTTGTTTCCCAAAGAAAATAAAATTATATACACAAGTCACCTTAAAAAAGGTAACCTAGTCACAGTAAACTTTTAGCATAATAATTATGGAAGGTATTTGAATACACACGATATTATCGAAGAGCTTATATCATACATTTTAGTACTAATTATTACCATGCACACAGGTCGGTATTAACCAGTATTTAATATAATATTCACAGACATTTCACGAATAGCTCTAATGAGAACTATACTTGTGTGTTGATAGAATACCTACCTAGATGTAAGTATATTTATTGGAAACATAATCTAAAACATCTAAAACATAATCCCTGTCATTATGTTTCCAAATTTATCTTGGATCTAACAACGTTTTTATTGTATTAAAGATCTTCTATTATGAATTTAATTATTTTAATGATTTTAATCTATTGAATTTATTTTGACATTTGTATTTTATTATTTTAATCTGTAATTTGTTCTCTTTTATTTTATACATTTATTAGTTTGGTTAAATTGAAACAATTTGCATGTCGGTCTCCGATGAAGTATGTGACACGAACTTAAAATTATGAACATCTTGTAATTTGACCATACTTCTTGCGAATAAATACATTTCATTTCATTTCATTTCAAAAAACCGCGTCTCTAACTCGTGTTTTGGACTTAACTCGGTGTTTTTATATTACGTTACATATTTAGCACCTGCACCGAGGTCTAACTATAGACTTTCGCTAAACCGACCCCGCCCCAGGTTTAACTCGGGTCTAACTTCACATTTGTCATGAAAATCAATTTAGTGTCTGTTTTTTCTCAATTATTTTATATTATTTACTACGTACTGTTTTTTCGAAAATATATTCGACATTGACATTTACATTGATAAAATCATTAACCGTAATTACCTACCCACCCCTTGTTTTGCCGCTAAATTCTTTTTTGACTTCATTTACTGATCAGTTTTGAGTGAATGAATGACTAATGTCACAAAAGAACGGGTTTTTCTAAAACTTCGTGGAAAGTCTTACATAATCACGTCTCAGTTTTAACGCGACCCTAACTTTAGGCCGAGCCTAGCTAGGCCGGGTCTAAACCCTCGAAAAATCCAAGATAAATCCGGAAACATAATTAGACCGAATAGGTTTTCGGTCATCGGTGCAGTAGTTTCACAAACAAAAGTAAACGTATTATAGACTATCATTATGAAGAGATCACGAGTTTAGTAAAGAGTATATAGCATTTACATCATTTCAAATACTGTGAGTCCCATTACCCCATTATGGCAATATTATCTTCGTCGTAACTAACTAGGACAGTCCAGGATTTACGCTTATAATCTTGAAATCCTGAAAACGGAACTGTACGGCACGCACGGCGCATAATGCGACGGGGATCTCCGACGCCGACAACCAAAGAGTAAATTGTGTACCTTGATATAAATTCCGGTTTATCTCTACCAACTTCAATATCGTGGAAACCATGAATGCTACGTGTAGCTTAGTGAAATAAATGTTGTTTATTAGGTAATTTAATATTCTTAATGAAATGAAAGTAATTGTTTATTAACTGCATTATTAGCTTCCATAATTTCAAAAAGTTTAATTTTATGGTCTCTAAGATATTAAATTTTTTATTGACGACCCGAAATAGCCGAAGAGTGTACAAACTTTTGATTTCATAAAGATTTTTTTATGAGGTAAGTAGGTATAGCTATCTATGCATTTGGCTGCCTGCACACCGTGTAGCTGCAGCCTAAGGTGGAGCATGCCATAATGCACTTATTCCACTCTTTATCCATAAAAATAAGTTTAGCTAGGTACCTACTCATTTTTAAGTTTCTAATAAACTTATTGCTCTCGAAACTTTATCACATAAAAACAGAATCCAAAATAAAATGATACATATTTGACAAACGAGGACCACTTACGATAAAACTCCAAAGCCCAATAAAAAATATCCTGAGGTTAAAAAACCTCCATCATTGTTTTTCTTGAGCCCGAAGAGGGCGCGCGTGGCGGCCGCGGCGGCGATTAAAAACTGAGAATGTATATAGGACATGTAGGTCCTATATAATAGCTTTCGCTTGCTTGCCATATGCTTATCAGACATTTCAAGAGTTATTTGAAGCCTTCTTCAGTCGTCGTAAAATAAAATACTAACATTAATTTTTGAATTTTATTAAAATATTAGATTGTGTAACTTCAGATTAAAAATTGTTACTTAGTTTACAAATTAATTACTAACGGGAAATTGCAACAATCTACAAAAGCATTTTTACACAAACATTTAAATCCCTCTTCCAACGCTATACTTGTGCTATTTTTATAATTTAGTTCATTACTGGCCAAGATTCTAAAGGCCATCTTTATCGACTCATATGCGAGCAGAGCTGAAAGCTTCATCATTTCATGGAATCGAATCCTTACTATTACGGGACTATTAGGTATTAGCCTAGTTTATGAAATGAAACATTTAATTACAACATGAACTTAGGTATTCGACTGCCGCGATTTATTTTTATTTTATTCATTCTCAGGGGTATATTCAAATTGGTATTTTAAGATACGCTAGCTAAAATGGCTGCTAAATCTGTTCGTTGTCATTTTTCATGCAAGTGAGACATAATAACATTTTATGAGTGAGTACTACCTATAAATAAGTAGGTAGGTAGATGTATAAGCCAAAATAAATTGCCAAAATATGATAGGGTATGAAAAAAAAATTTACATCGAAACTTATCACAGCTTACTTGAAAAAAAAATTACGACGTTAATTTTGTATGCGGGGTGTCACAACCCGGATCGAGAGCTAATTGGGAGACGAACACTTGGCTCCTTAGTATTCAGTTCAGCAGGCGGGCTCTACCATCAATCTCAATATGAGGCTCTGACGGAAAACCGCGGCACGGACAAGAAACCCCTCTTAGCGGGGCCACAGCGGTTTGTTAACATCGTGGGATGACCGCGACACTATGATCGATTCCCGTCTCGTCGATAAGCTTTCAAGAAAGGTTCGATACTTCTGGTAGCGATACCTACGCTTTTTTAAGGAACAACGGCGCATTGCTAAATAATAAAAAAAAAAAATTATGGACGTTAGACACAACGCCATCTAGTCACAAAATTTTCACAGATTTTTTGCTCTGTGGTAGCTTTGGTGTGAATGAGTGGTTGGTATTTTGAAAACAAATCAGAACCACGAGAAAATTTAGTCTACACAGACAAGACGCGAGTAACAGCTTATTATAATATAAACACCACTACTTCGACCAAACACCTCGTAACCAAAGTTGGTCAATTAGCTCGTACTTACTATAGCGTCAAAGGCATTCATAGAAATACGTAGTAGTTCTATGTTAGCAAGCAAGCAAGCTTAGTTCTATGTTGTGTGTATTCAATGCTATCAAAGAAAGACGTCGTCCAATTTTCATGAAACAGGCGTGAAATCTTTCCACTGTATGTAATAGCGTGCCATACATAAATTCATGTCGTAATGGCAGGACGATGTTGGCAGCACTGATCCCGACTATTGACACAGTAATAATAATAGTGCCTCGATAAAGAACTCACTCTTAAAGAATACTGAAGCCGCGCCACGTAGATAAACATATAGATGCTGCAACGTGGCGTGCAATTAACTGAGATAGAAGATAGATATAGAATGGTCTTATCGCCAGCATTTTGAAAATACTGTGCAGGATTCTTGCTTCATGAACTTTAGAGTACTACCGCATAATGAAGTCAGGATTTTTTTTTTAACTTAACCACTACTGACTACTATTGTCAAAATAAAAGAGCTATATCAGCCTTCATCAAACTTTTTTCTTTATTTCCACTATACGTAATTACCATAGTTTTTAAACACACAATATTGTATTTATAAAGGTAGTTACAAAGTCTAATTTGTCAAATCAAATATGAATGCTATGACATGAGCCAAATGTTTCAAACTCGCATAGAGAAATTCTTGGGATCTTCCGACTGCATGATACAGTTCTACCGAACAATAGCGAGCTTTGACCAATATCAGATTCCTCAAAGACAGGAATTTCTAAATGTTACATGCATGGATTTAGCGGCTACATCTACCACTGAGATTATGTCCAAAAGGGTATTCAGTATCAGTAACCTATCTGCTGCCTTTGTGGTACAGTCGAGAGCAAATATTTATCTAAAAACCTTTTATATTTTTAAATAAATTCATAAGTTAAATTAAGCAAGCTAAAAATGTAATTTTACAATTACTTTTCGAGTAGGTATTGACTTTTAATTACAATTTATTTCACTTAGCATTTATGGTTTCCGAGAGATTTAAGTTTTATAAAGATTACTTGTAGGTTATGCTCCCCAATGTGTAAAGTTTAGCTAGAGATAAAATATATACAAATAATATGCTACATATTTAAATATGCTCATAGATATTGAACGTAATTTTTCTATCCCTTCGCACGTCCGGCTATGTAGGTACCTAAATGCTTGGCCAAGCAAACTTGGATGTAGAAATGAGAAAAAATATGTTTTGATCGGAAAATAAAGCACCGTTCCGACAGGTACACACACAAACACGTATCTGTAGTCCAGACGAGAGGATTAGTGATAAACGATAACAAGTTCCTAGTTTACGCCAATATTTTTGCGATAAATTGTTGGTACATTAATCTATGTATCTATACTGCTATAAAACTATAAAACAGCCAAAAACTGCAATTAAAAATATGGATAAAATAAATTATGAAGATCTACTAAATAAACTATTCTGATTTCGAAAATCGAGTTTGTCTGTTTGTCTGTTCGCGGATCACGCTTTAATTACTGAACCAATTTCAATGAAACTTATACCATTCGGAAGCCTTTTTTCCGCATTGAAACATAGGCTATATTTTATTAAAATCAAAGACGTGGATTCTTAGATACAGCTTGAACTCTCTAAACCAAAAGCAGCCATTTGCTAGGAGGTTCATCGTAAGCTGGCTGACAGATATTTTGGTGGAAAGTTTCGCACGCATACAAAGTTGCGGGTAGCAGCTAGTAATTTCATATAAACATCGTTATAGTAACAGGATTTCCGGTACGCAGATACCTATTTGATTATTTTCCGATGGCTGCTCTAATTTATTTAGTCCTGAGACTGAGCTTATTGTCTAACTAAACATATAACTGCTATGAGAAGGAAAAAATTGGAGCTACACATCTCAACAAAAGAATCAGTTTATTGTCTTAATCCCCACTAAGTGGTCCCCACCAGTAGGGATTATGACAATCTTCAAAACATTGTTGGCGTTTTCGCCACTATCCTGCTGGCCTAAGATGCGCACCGCGAGATATTTGTCAAATCGTTCTGTCAAAATGTAAGCATTTTGTACCAGTTTAGGAACTATTGCATTATCTGTGGTAATGTTGTTGAGAAACCGCGCCTTTGAATTTTCAACTTTTGACATTTCTGCATGACTATTATCTCGTCCTCAGAGAGGTACGACGACTAACAAGTGTCAAAAGTGTACATTATGGCGCGTTTTGTCGACACCATTAGGTACCGCAGATCATGCAATAGTTCCTAAACTGGTACAAAATGCTTACATTTTGACAGAACGACATGACAAATATCTCGCGGTGCGCATCTTAGGCCCGCTGGCTGGTATTATGACAGTAAAAATAATTTACGTTTATTTTATATTATCATTCCTTTGAATCGAGCCACTCTTGCCCTGTATTTTAGATTAAGGTGTTGGATTCAGTACTTAGCACAAATGATTTAAACTTTTGAATATCGGAATATTTGATCGAGTGAACGAAGCGAACGAAGAACTTAGTGACAACTTGAGCAAAAATGCTTTGTATGTTTGTATGTTTGTTCGTCGAGACCTTTTGAACCGCTTATCTGATCTTCACAGAATTTGGTAAATATACGGATAATACTCTTAAGTTTTACTAGTTTGTTAAATGAAGTAAATCGGTCAAGGGGTCGTGAAGTTATGAGGGTCCAAAGGGAGTAAAAAAAAAGTCCTACAAAAATATCAAGTGGGGTGTCATATGATAGAATTTTGTTTAGACATTTCAAAACCGTTTTTATTTTGATTCTAAGTCTAATAGTTTTTGAGTTGTTGTAAAAATTATAAATTGGAAAACCCAGTACAACGTGAGTTACCATTTCTTGGAGTTTCAATGATTTTGTAGTTCAAGTAAGACTGGTACGTAGCTAGACGGTGATTTCGATGCGATTTGCGAAGTTTATTGCAACCATTGGTCAATAAAAATTGTTTGGGTTTTATTAACCTCCGACCATCACGAGATCTCAGTTTAAACTACCACAACTCTAGCGCTAGATTTTAGGAAAGTCTATGTAACTGGATATTTCATTTGTTTCCTAAAGAATATTTCCTATGGCACTAATCATGTGGTTGAGTCAAGCACAGACCCTAATTGTATCACGGGGTAAAAATAGTTGCTGTTTTTTCAACTTCATAGAGAATACCCATATCAACCTACATTGCAGTTTTATTTTGACCAAAGATCTTTTACTAACAACTTTATTAGCTTGTTATTGCTTAAAACAAGTGTGTAAAATAACTAAAATAAAAATTACAAAAATGATAGATTTCACCAAAAATATTTTGCGTATATTGACTATAATTTTGTCTTAACGCCCAATATCAGAATGTCAAAGCACCAAAATACCCAACAACGGTAAGCATTGTCCTAAATAAAATACAAGTTGTTTGAGACACTCAAAGGGATCACGAGTATCGTTAACAATGGCATTCAATGGTAGGTATCATACTTTGCCTTTGGAGTAGCGTCTTCCCTTACATACATTTCATGAGCTATTTAATCCAACCCCCAGCTAGCCGTCATTTGGATTTTACAGAAATGTTTATACTATACCAGCGAATGAGAGAAACGAAGAGTAAAACTCAACTCTGTCTTACAAAAAAGAGAGTTGACCTTTGGACTATTTTTTGTTACGATCAGAATCTGACAAATTAGAATCAAGTTTATCAATGATCTTTTTTGTAGAAGATAATTGATGTCCCGCTAAATGCGACGAATAATAAAACAAATGAGTTACTCAACCTTCTACTCCCAACAAATGCTATGACAAAAAGTAGAGTCCACAACATACCTCTTGGCTAGTTCTGCTCGACTTCAACTTCTTGGTTTCTAAAACTGTCATTTGTCAAGTTCTGATGGTAACAAAAAATTGTCAAACGGTCAACTCTCTTTTTGTAAGACAGAGTGAGTAGTGTGAGTTCCTATACAATCGAAACCACTTTATGTCATGATAAGTAGGTACATTAACTATGTTCTTTACCTGCATAATACTGAGGGAAACTCGAAGAATGTGACGTAATTATACGGTTTTACTATACTACTTCTTCTACTTCTTCTTGTACTAATGTAACTTCTATGGTAAAACTAAGCTCAAATGAAACTTCATACAAAATTTTGAAATTTTGATTTTTTCTTAGTACAAATGGATCAAGAGTCCCCAATGTATTTCTGCCTTTTTGAATTGAATGTCACATTCAAATGATTATTGACACAGTTTAACCGCTCTTGTGGTTTGCGTCTAGTACAATGCTTGAGTAAGTACTCGGTACTGGATTCCGTCTGAGTAGGTGGTACAGCTATTCGTGAATCTCAGTGAAGTTGTATCTGATGTGACTTTGTTATAAATAAATTATTTTCTGTGTAAGTCGTCATTATTTACATAATTATATTTCGGATTGATTTTCAGTCATTTTAGAAAAGAATATTAATATATGTTTGGTTGTTTTTAGTTGATAAGTTAGGTTGTATATAATAGGGTAATATAATCGCTCAGAGATCGAAGCCTGTAAGAAAAAAACAGTAATAATTTAAATATTTTCATATTTTCAAAAGTTAGGGACAGTCTGCTAAGAACGTTTTCTGTAAAACGATATTAGCTGCTCTTACTGCCCCGTGGATTGCTGCTAGAAGTTTTAGTAAGCCTATCTTACCACCATCTGTAATAAACGCGACCAATGGCGACCATGTTTAGAAGAACTGCTAGTACAAGTACCGCGTTTTAAACTTCGACGATTGCTCTGGGATCCTTTAAGTTGCCTGGTTCAAAGTGTCAAATACTCCGGGATTCAGTCTCAAAGGATTTGTGGTGTGACAAGCGTCTGATCTCAATGAGTGCCGTATCGTGATGAGGTGTGGGGGGAATAGGATGGTGTAATGCAAGAACAAACCTTTTACTTTACACATTATTTTGTATCTCTTAGTTTTCTAGTGCAATAGTTCACTAGTGCTAGTTCAGTGTTGAAAACTGGAAACATTTTAATCAAAACTCCAATTTTGTGCTACGAGTTTTTATAAAAAATATTTTTAAATTACTGACTAGCTCTGGGACGAAAAAGGTTCGGAGCTCGAGTTTAAAAAAAAATATATTTTTATTTTATTATAACTAATCATTTTTGCGCGCCACTCGACCGAAACAGAAATGGATTGTATTCAATATACAATAGTGTGTAAAAAACCCTGTGTATCAATATGGGGATGATTAAGTAATTGACAAAACCTACTATGACATAAAGGACTACTTAGACAAGGAATATTAGGACATATTATTATTGGATAAAACCAAAACTTGACATTCATTTTCACATACAAACCTAAATACACCTACCTACTAAATCTACGAACGTTAAACTAATTATTAAATATAAGAAATAAATTACAACAAAGACAAAACTTGACACTAAACACTATTCGCACGCTTACATGAACACTTGAACAACAAACCTTAAAATATTTTCTATTAACCGACCCGAACATTATATAAAATATCCTAAAATAAAATGATTACCTATTATGTAATACTAATTAACGATCTACTAGCTATCTATAAACCTCGGCCTGCCTTCATATTGCTATACCCTAAGCCATACCCTACCATGAGACATATCTATTTACATCCACCACCAATGTAAAATTTACCTAAACCATGTGAAAGCAATAAATATATTGAGTATTGAGTATTGAAGTATCGTTATGTTATTAAAAGTACAGAGGTTATTGAATAGAAAGAAGAATCTGTCACCTTTTAGAACACCTTACTATAGTAGGTGCCAAATAACACCGCAATACAGGTACTTTACCCACCTTCAAAACGATGTCGCAAAATTCAATTTATGAATGGCTAATTCTGTCGCTTTCCATACAAACCTGTCGCTAAGACGGTAATCGCTCGAATCAAGCAGTACTGTTTGTTTACCATTCATAAATTGAATTTTGTGACATCGTTTTGAAGGTGGGTAAATGACCTGTATTGCGGTGTTATTTGGCACCTACTATAGAACCAATACTCTGATTTGTTCAGAATGAGGAAAAGACAATTAATATCTATTAATATGTATGACTCCTAACTTTAGGTTTTACTAAGTAGACAAGTTTTAGTAGGTACGTATACCTACATAACAACCTGCTCCCAAAACTGTCGAAGTATAAATTAATTTTGAGCCTTTCGACTATTAAGAGATCTTCCATTAATCTTGTTGCCATTAGCGATGCAACTCGATCTGTCATCTTATTAGTCTGCCATCATTATTTAACGTATCATCGAATTTTTGTACCTTATTAAGAAGTGGAAATAAAAATCTACCCATTAAACCACTGGTAACATTATTAAGTACTAAATACACTCGAAAGTAAAAGTGATGAACCAGCTATAAAGACTCGAAAATATCTTGGAGACCATGAATGCTATCTTAGTAAACATAAAAATGGAAGCTACTAACGCAAAACAGTTACTTTTAGTTAGTAAAAAATAGAAATAAAATACAACCGAATTGAGAACCTTCTACTTTTTGAAGTCGGTTTAAAAACATTATATTGTCTATCAAATACAATTTATTTCACTGTGGTATAGCATTCATGGTTTCCACGATATTCAAGGTTTTATAGGTAACCTAATTTTTTTGCTAAGTACTGCATTTGGTGTTACGAGCGTATTCTCATTTATCCACTTTAATATTCATGAAGGTATAAAGAGGTATATAATGGGAGTGAGGTAGATCTTAAAGTGACAGAGCAGAGAACGTAAATGCAAAGTATAATATTATTTAGCAGCATACGAGCTCCTTAGATACCTACTGATGGCCCGATTTAATGCGTTTCCTCGAAAGTAAATAAGCCTAGTTGCTTCAAATAAAATAAAGCTATTTAAAACTAAAAGTGACGATTAAAACAGTAGTTACCACATGACAGAGTTTACGGATTGCATTCAAAAGAGTTGCACATAGTCATTACTTATATCCATGTTTGTAGTGCCTTTAGAATTGGTCCCGAGGTAGTGTGACAAAGCACCCTCCGGCTGACGGCGCGACGCGACGTCGTCGTCGAGACTAGCGCCTACCTACATATTTCTGTAAGCTCATAAAGTGAGCGGCATTCAACAAAAATAATCGTATGCCTGAGGTGAGAAAGCTCAGTTGAGATTTTACTTTGAAGACCGATCATTAGTTTTTTGACAAATGCAAATTATATTTTCTGCGATAAAATGCTAGAAATTATCATTAAAACATCGAGCTACCTCTAAAGTTATTATGGTTACACAAGGTGCCGCCCGCGACTTCGTTCTTTAATTTTTCGGGATAAAAAGTAGCCTGTGTTAATCCAGGTCACGGACAATATATATTCCAAGTTTCATCCAAATCGGATCAGTAGTTTTTACGTGAAAGCATCCATCCATCCATCCATCCATACTTACAAACTTTCGCGTTTATAATATTAGTAGGGTAGGATAGTTACTAATATGTGGAGGTGGTAACTTAAGAATTATAAGCACCATTCAATAGGGGTAGTTATAAAGTAACGTAATAGCATATTTACGTGCATTGTTCTTTGATACAGTCTACACTCGAGAGTAAAAATTCCGAGTCATATACTAGAAACTTTTATATACTTATATGATGGCTAAGTGAAATTTAGCAAGCAAATAATGAAATTAAATAATTACTTTTATTTAATTAGGAGTATTATACTGTCTATCAAACGCAGTTTATGTCATGATATAATCTGTGGTCATGGTTTCCACGATATTTAAAAGTTTCTATAAATAGAAAGAAAGAAAAAAATAAGACATTTATTTCGGACACACTATACATACATAACATAAGAAAACAAGATAAGTAGAATTTAATACATACATAACATTATAGTCATAGTCATAGTTATAGTATTTTTCGTACCACTTGCTTAAAAAAGTGACATTCTATGCCACAAAAAGCGAACATAACAATAGTCATTTTTAATCTGTTAAAAACAGGGAGAGAAAATTGTGCTGGATTTCATCCTCTAGGGGGAGAAAGTGATTTAAATTTGGAATACAATTTATACTGAACTACATCTGTGTTTACACCATTGAGTTTGTATACAAAGCATTATACATGACGGCGCGTCGATTATTTTAGAGTGGCAACAACGTCACTCTGACACAACGACGGGCGCTAGTGTGCGAGGCGGGTGGACCGATCGATTTTCGAGGATTACAGATCGAATCGGTTTACATCGCGGATGCGCATTACGTGTTCGGCGGAGTGTCTATGTATTATAGCTAATTAGACCATCCTGTAATCTTTTGCAATAATATTTTGGTGAATAGTAACTTTTGTTTGTGTTACGATTTCGTTTCATTTATTCTCTTCGCCCGAAAAACTCACGCCTACCGTCATTGTACGTCGAGCATGGAGCCTCCTGATAGTGAAAGCAATGGTGCAGTCCCTTTATCAGGCGTGGGATCCGAAGGGCCAGGATCAGAGGATAATACGCAAAGCAACGATATGCCTCCACCACCGCCTGCGCCAAACCTATTGTATCATATGGAATCTTTGCTATCCAGATTATTAGCAGCCCCTCAACCACAACCTGCGAGCAATGCAATAACAAAACTTATCCGATTTGACCCTGAAGATAAAGAGGCAGACATAGAAGGTTGGTGCAATATGACAGAAATAATCATCAACAGTAAAAAGTTAGAAGGTGCTGAGTTGTTGTTGGCGCTCACACACGCTCTCAAAGGGCGAGCAGCTACCTGTCTTACCAAGCTACAAGCTTCTCAGTTAACATGGGCCCAGATAAAAGAATTATTGATGGCAAAATTTGCAAGACCCATGTTACCTCAGGACTATTTCGATGAAGTGTTGCGTTTTCAAATAACAGCAAAAGAAACAGCCTGCGAAGCGGCTGTGCGCCTATGGAACATCATAGAACGTATTCCACGAATGAAAATGGATGAAGATATGATTACCGGATTTGTAGCATCGGTATTATGCCAAAAAGATAACATGATTCGCCGAGAGGTACATTCCCATAACCTGGCAACTAGGTCACAACTCCTTCGAATCCTTAACGGAATCTCACTCAAGCGAAAACATGATGTCGATGAGACCCATGATATCGACACGAAAAAAACTCGCTACAATGAACAGCGCTTTACGGGAACGTGCCATCGTTGCGGTACACCAGGACATCGAGCGATTGACTGCCGCAAGCGACGAGAAGATTTGTCTGCAGACAAGAAGCATAACCAAGCACCGAAAGTTCCTGACAAAACACGTCCGATCACTTGTTTCGTGTGCGGACGGCCAGGACACCTGGCGTCATCATGTCCGGATCGGAAGGGAGGCAGTGGAGAAGCGGCTGTCAAAGAAGTCAACGTTTGCGAGCGTAGACCAACCAAGAGCACCTTGACTACATCATCTGGTGAGCCCGTTTCCTTTCTTTTTGATAGTGGATCTGCTTGCTCGCTTGTAACTTGTAGTTTGGCCGAGAAGTTTCCGGGTACTTCGCGTAGTGACATAGTATACCTTACAGGCATAGGTAGAGAAAATGTAGAATGCGTTTCACAGGTTCTTAGTCCTATAGTTATACAAGGCATCCCGTTAACAGTACTGTTTCATATAGTGCCTGATGGTACCATCTCGGAACCGGTAATCATAGGAAGAGATCTTTTAGAAAATAATGTCCACGTTCAAATCGATAATGACAATATTATATTCTCCATGCGTAAAGAGGTTAATGTGTCTGATTCCTTCAGCAATTTCGATCTCACGATGGTTGACACAGATCTACAAGGTGACGATAAAATCGCTTTAATAAAAATTTTGCAAAAGTACAAGGACTACTTCATTGAAGGCATACCTACTCGGCGAGTAAAAACAGGCGTACTGCGTATAGACCCCATTGACCCGAGTAAAATTGTACAGAGACGCCCATATCGATTAGCTCCTGCCGAAAAAGAAATAGTTAAAGAAAAAGTAGAGTCGTTGCTAAGAGCTGGAGTTATCAGAGAAAGCAACTCGCCATTTGCTAGTCCGATCCTGCTTGTAAAAAAAAAGGACAATACCGATAGGATGTGCGTGGACTATAGAGAACTTAACGCTAACACGCGCCCCGAACATTATCCTTTGCCAATCATAGACGAACAAATAGACCGGCTTCATGGCGCACACTTCTTTTCTTCGTTAGATATGGCCTCGGGATATCATCAAATTTTGGTAGACCCCGAAGGTGATAGTATTGCGAGGACAGCGTTCGTGACTCCTGACGGTCAATTTGAATGGGTGGCCATGCCATTTGGTTTGCGGAATTCAGCGTCTATCTATCAGAGATGCATTAATAAAGCTCTAGGCCCCCTAAAAGACAAAGTTGCGTTGGCATATATGGATGACGTTTTATGTTATTCAGATAGTATCCCCGAAGGTCTACAACGTTTAGATCTAACACTTAAAGCACTTTCTGAGGCTGGCTTCTCGTTTAACACGAAAAAATGCAGGTTCATGAAGAAAGAGGTCGATTACCTCGGATATGTGATTAGGGGAGGTGAAGTTAATCCAAATCCGAGAAAGGTACAAGCGTTAGTAGATGCTCCTACACCTAAAACAGCAACTCACGTTAGGCAGTTTTTAGGTCTTGCATCGTATTTCAGGCGGTTTATACCAAATTTTAGCCGCGTTGTCGGTCCCCTATATCCGCTTACCAAATTAAAGGGGCCAATTCAATGGACTGCCTTGCACGATAGCATTCACAAGCAGATTGTAAAAATACTAACGTCCGAACCGGTTTTGACAATATTTGATCGAGATTGTCCCATAGAACTACATACTGATGCTAGTTCAGAAGGATATGGGGCCATACTGATCCAAAGAAAGGATAACGTACCTCACGTAGTGTCATACTTCAGCCGTCGAGCGACAGACGCGGAATCAAGGTATCACTCGTATGAGTTAGAGACTCTTGCAGTCGTTCGTGCGGTTGAGAATTTTCGGCATTACTTGTATGGTCAGCATTTTACAGTCTTTACAGACTGCAATGCTCTAAAGGCATCCAAATCCAAAACTGACCTAACGCCACGCGTTCATCGTTGGTGGGCATTTTTGCAGGCGTATGACTTCGAAATAATCCACAAACAAGGAAGTAGCATGGAACATGCTGACTTTTTATCTAGGAATCCCCTCCCAGATCAAACACCCCAATCATCCCAAAACCCTGATGAACCTAACATGTCAAAGAAAGGTAGACCTGTGCAGTTCATAGAGCTGCACCAAGGTTGGCTTGCAGTGGAACAAAAACGCGACCATGAAATTCAAGATCTTATAAGTAAGCACAGTAACAAAGAGTTACCCGAAGCAACTGCTCACACTTACGATGTCCGAAAAGGCATACTTTATCGAAAAGTAGAACGTAACAACTCAAGCTTCTGGCTTCCAGTAGTTCCTAGATCTCTCACGTGGAGTTTGATAAATCGTGTGCATACGGAAATTATGCATCTTGGAGCCGAAAAGACGCTAGACAAAATTTACGAACAATATTGGTTTCCATTAATGGCTAAGCAAGTACGTAAATTTGTGGATACTTGTATTGTGTGCAAAGCCTCTAAAGGGTGTTCAGGAGCACAACAAGTCCAACTTCACCCAATCCCCAAAGTATCCACGCCTTGGGATACATTACATATTGATATCACGGGAAAACTTAGTGGTAAGAGCGACAGAAAAGAATATGCTTCAGTCATAATTGACTCATTTACCAAATATGTCCTCCTTGAGTATACACCTTTGCTAGATGCTGCTAGTGCAATTAAAGCTCTAAAAAAGGCTGTGTGCCTTTTTGGCGCACCAAAACGAATTATTGCAGATCAAGGTAGGTGCTACATCAGTGCAGACTTCAAGCAGTTCTGTAGCAATCACAACATAGAACTCCATCTTATTGCTACAGGCTCCAGTAGGGCGAATGGCCAGGTGGAGAGGGTAATGCGCACCTTGAAAAGCTTACTTACGATAGTAGAGAACAACCCTAATAAGACGTGGCGTGACGAACTACCGGAAGTTCAATTAGCGTTAAACAGCACACGATCAAGAGTAACAGGTTACACGCCGACGGAACTAATGTTCGGAATAAAAGCACAGTCGTTAGGCTTATCTAGTATAGCGTCACACTCAGTACCTGAGCCCCGTTTAGAGTTAGACGTGATACGAAAAAGGGCATCTGAAAATATTGTAAAAGCAGCGTCATCAGATGTAGAGCGTTTTAACCGTGGTAGAGCAACCGTAAAGCTCTTCTCACAAGGCGATTTCGTGTTCATAAAATGTAGTGAGCGTAATCAAACAAAATTGCAGAGAAAGTTTAAGGGTCCGTTCATGATTACCCGCGTTCTAGATAACGATAGGTACGAGTTAAAAGACATTGATGGGTCCAACCGAACTTACAAGTATGCTCACGAAAACTTACGTGCAGTACCCGGAGGCTACGATGGTTTACTTGAGGCGGCTACTTCCTTAATTAATGACGGTGATGAGGCCGAGACGGCGGCGGTCCGCGGTCAAGAGATTGAAACGGAACTATCTGATGATGCTAGTGACACGGTCTCAGCATCTAGTTCGCGCACTATGACCGCTACCTCTGGAACCCTCTCTGCTTCTGATCATGATGAAAATTAGATTGTAAGTTGAGTTTTATGTGTAAATCCCATGTAATGCACATCTACATGGCTACGTATAATGTTGAGAACTACTGGGGTTAATTGTATCTTTCGATGGGACTGGCTTATGCGGGTCGACGTCCCAATGCTAGACTACAGTTGAACCAATAATGGTGGCGTGTGCAGCAAGTAAATGGCCTAAGGGACTGGCTTATGCAGGTCGATGTTCCGGACCAGGCACTGGGCTGGTGGTGATGTGATGTTTGATGTGTGAGTACTAGTCGAAACGATGCTGATGGATTGTCCGGTCCATGTCATCATTGTAGATGGTGGCTGGTCGAAGGGACGTCTGAGATCAGTTGTTCGGTCTAGTGTATAGAGTGGTAATACAAGGGTCAGATGTTTAACTGATGTTTGATGGGTCGCAGATAGTTTATGTATCAGGGATGGGCGAGCGCGTAAGATGTCTCTACCAGTGACGTCTTTGTCTTTACAGATTACTGAAAGAAGAGGGTTGGACACAAGCAGACACGCGAGGACGCGTGAATGTCAGTCCGGCCGTGACGGCGCGTCGATTATTTTAGAGTGGCAACAACGTCACTCTGACACAACGACGGGCGCTAGTGTGCGAGGCGGGTGGACCGATCGATTTTCGAGGATTACAGATCGAATCGGTTTACATCGCGGATGCGCATTACGTGTTCGGCGGAGTGTCTATGTATTATAGCTAATTAGACCATCCTGTAATCTTTTGCAATAATATTTTGGTGAATAGTAACTTTTGTTTGTGTTACGATTTCGTTTCATTTATTCTCTTCGCCCGAAAAACTCACGCCTACCGTCATTGTACGTCGAGCATGGAGCCTCCTGATAGTGAAAGCAATGGTGCAGTCCCTTTATACATCTTTTTGAAAAAGGAATACGCATTTATTATGCAGGCCGTATGAGCTTGATGCCTTTGCTTTTCCGACAAAAAAATATTAGTCAAGGAAAATGCCGCGTTTTTGTTTTCTTCAAATACATAAACGTTAAGTTTATTTTAATTTATTTTTATAAATAAGTTAATGTTCTAAAATGCTATCTCATATTATTATTGTGTTAATTTTTTCGCAAATGGTACGAAAAGTAGAGTATTTTCCTCGGTGATAAAGCTGTCTTAGTCTTGGGTGAACTTAAATCCCTCGCTACTCTCAGGACTCGTCTAAATCCCTCGCTTCGCTCGTGATTTAAGTTTTTAACACCCTCGCTACGCTCGGGAGTAAACTTCGAGTCCTTCGTTACGCTCGCGATTTAAATCGTCACCCGCGACAGAAGACACTGCTTTATCCCCTTGTTAAATAATCTACTATTATTGATAACAAAAAAACTGTTACAAGTACATAATAGGTAGGTAGGTAGGTACACACAAAGTAGCTACTTTATGATAATTGTAAATAAACAAAATTGAAAAAAAATTAACATTAAAATTCTTATTTGAAATAATCCTCTAACTTATATATCGCCTGATCCACAAGCCATGTTTTTAGTTTATTTTTGAATGATTGCATTGAAGTAGCACTTCTAACACTTTCGGGTAGTGCGTTGTAGATTAATACATAAACAAGTAGGTAGGTAGGTACAATAAATTGCCAATGCCATGGAGAGAACTGCCAACGTCGTTGTTTACGAAAAAGCTGAGAACATTATTATGTACTAAATGTTACTACACGGTACATGAATTTATGACTGATAAACTACTGACATAATCATATTTTAATATTAATTTGACATCCTATAATTTATTTCAATACTGTATATCTACTACTCGTAATTTCTATTCTATAATTCCTATCGTACCTATTAATGCTCATTCTATAATTCTAATCAATTTTTATTTTTGTATTAATTATTTTTGTGTTTTGCACACCCTGTAGGGTAGATTTACATTGATACAATGCTACTTTATAACATCTCTACACACACATGTAATTCTGCAAATAAATATACTTTGACTTTGACTTTAGATGACCCGGAATTTTCGTTCTCGACTGTACTTTTACGTGGTTATCTTAGCTTAGGTGTAAATGGGTTTTCTATGTTCTGCAAGACTATTTATTCGAGTTTCCAGTTCTGCCTTTACTTAAACTACACCGCACGGCTAATATATCTAATTTTATCTTTGTTCTAATTTGGCTATGTAGATACCTATTTGTCAATTGTTCTAATATACTAGAATAATTGTAAGGTCAGTACAATTATTACCCTTACAATTATTTTAGTATTCTGTATTTCAATCAAAATTATTCGTAATCTGAAAAAGTCATAGTTTATTCCTAAAAATATATACGATTTGGAAGAGCTGGGTTACCCGAGGGCTATTAGTATAATATTCAGTAGCTGAGGGTGACAATTCCGGGTGGCTATTTTACATTATTATTATTCAGTGATATTTTAATAATACGTCACCCTTAGGGCGTTTGTGCACTACAATGAATTTTACTGTCCGGCAGTCCAATTTTTTACGGACCAGTGTGGCATAAATGAAACGGATGATTGGCTTGTGCACTGCAAGGAATTTTACTGTCCAGCAGGCCGATTTTTAGTCTTTACTCGCCCCTCTCTCCTGCGCCCGCCCCGCCTGTTCATGAATATCGCGGACGCAGCAGTGCACAAGTTACACGTTTTTCATTGCTGTCATCTCGGACCGGAAAAACGGCCCGGAATGGGGAAAAGTAAAATGTCGGACGGTAAAATTACGTATAGTGCACAAACTAGTACATAAATGTATGGCGTGTCATATCGGACCGTAAAAAATCGGACTGCCGGACAGTAAAATTTCTTGTAGTGCACAAACGCCCTTACGAAAAGTTTTTTACTAAGTAGGTATATGTATATAAAATTATCTTATAAGTCCGCTTTCCAACTATACTAGGTAAGTAATCTGCAGGTACTCAATAATATTTGGGCAGGGTCCTTACATATCCTGCCCTGGCAACATGCTGAGTGTGGCCACTTTTGTTATTTTTATTTTTAATTTAATTCTGTAATATTTAAGTACCTATTTTGTAGAAAAACAAAATTTAAATTTTGTATTCTATTGTATTTATCTGCATATCTGCCACTTTGGCTATCCGAACCTTAAAGGAATATTTACAAGACCCGAAAAACGTTGCTTCTCTAGAGCCTACAGTTTTACCCGTCCACTGGGTCAAATGGGAGCGGACGTAGAGTACGAGGCGTCAGTACTGAAAAAGTAAATGCAATTAAAAAAAAATGTTTATTTCAATCTATTCAGATCTGATAAATTAGGGTTTATATTCCAGGGTCTGATGACCAGCAATGATGAAGAGGATCCAACGAGATTTTTGCGGTCTAGGATTTATAGTAAAATGAATAAGTGGAACTGTTTTTAGATAGCTCAACTGTTTCATATGTATTTTGTTTGTAAATATTGTGAATAATGTAAATACTGTATTAATTTTAATTTTCTTAATTTTCTTTGTTAAACAGGTTAAAATTTGGATGATAAGTAGGTATCGAAGTAGCTTAATAATACAGTGAACATTTTAAATAAACAAATTCGACAGAGTCAATGCAACAAGTATAAAGTCTGGCTTTATTGTGCCACACTCCAGCCACACTCCATATTGTTCACAGTCAACTGAGCTCAGTTCAATGGTTATGCCCGATTCAATTGGCTTTTTCGTATTTGTCGAAGCTTTGTCGGTTTTACAAATACCAATATATCGTGATAGTTTTACTGTTTATGGAAATAATATTACCACATCATTGATTTTACAACGCAAACGGATTAAGTTATTAAATAAGTCGTAATTATACTTTGTTATGCTTTGTCATTTGAATGATCACAAATTTAGCAGCTATTTTAGCTAGCGCAGTTTTAAGACAAAACGATAGGTGCTAAATCGCGAGTGCTTTAAAAAGCCATATAATTATGTCATCTACCACCGTCGATTCACTATTTCTCTCATTTTGAGCTAGTTAGTAAAAAAACAAATGAGCATAATTTTGACAATATTGTTATGTCAGGTTTTACGCACTCCACTCTAGCCCTCTTTTTACAAATTGTAGCGTTCAAAGAGCTAATGCATATAGCCCGATTTACATTTCAATAAGTACAATAGCGAGAACTCAGACAGTTAAATAATAAGTAGTAAGTTGTAGGTAGCGTCCAAACGGGCGGAGTGAGTAGTCATAAGTTGGCCGCACTTTACAAATATGGATTGTACTAAACTCGCCCGTCTACACTCTACATATCGGCCAGTTAAGTTGGCGGGGCGCGGGAGACGTGAGAGAGGAGGCTACTTCGCACTGGACACCCCAAAAATAGGATCGCGATCTATTCAACTCCACTTAATCAGCAACTTACTACTTAACTCGCTTTTGCCATTCAAACAACATTAACAACTTAACTCACCGATGACGCAAGTTAACTCGCTACTGTACTTATTGAAATGTAAATCTACTATATAAAAATAAGTCGGGTTTTCCTTCCTGACGCTATAACTCCAGAACGCACAAACCGATTTCCACGGTTTAGCATTCGTTGGAAAGGTCTCGGGGTCCGTGAGGTTTATAGCAAAGAAAATTCACGAAAAATTTCAACAGAAAAGCGGGAAAATGGAATTTTGAAAAGTCACACCCTAACGCGAGCATCGCCGCGGGAGACGGCTAGTCAGGTTTAAAATGTAGTCGTTTGACACTCGTAAGTGAACCCATTTCAAACAACGAACTACAACACTAAGTAACATTCATGTTTAACATTTCAGAGCACTAATGCATAGTCTATTGTAAAAAATGTCGTTGAATGTAAAACATCTCAAGAAACAATATTTAGTTTTTCATTTGCCAACAATCTACAAACTGCATATTCTGAGTTTCAGGTTGTAAAATTAACAGCGCTCGAACTTCCTTGCAATAAGACAAATGCAACATTAGGGCAATGTTTGACTTGAACTGAATAGAATGAGTTTTCATTTTGATCTGTTTGTTCCCCGATGTGTTAGGCGGTTTTCACACTGGCATCGGCACTAAGCATACAAGATATCGGCGGAGAGATATTATCTGTTTTCAAGTTTATAGATAACTAGCTGATACCCGCGACTTCGTACGCGTGCAAAACTTTCCACATAAAAATATCTGTCAACCAGCATACGATGAACCTCGTTTCAAAGGCTGCTATTGGTTTAGAGAGGTCAAGCTGTATCTAAGAATCCACGTCTTTGGTTACAGTAAAATATAGCCTATGTTTTAATCCAATAAAAAGGCTTCCAAATGCTATAAGTTTCGTCAAAATTTGGCCCAGTAGTTCATGATCCGCGAACAAACAAACAGACAAACTTCATTTTCGGAATCAGAATCGTTTATTTAGTAGATCTGCAAATTTCGTTTATCCATTTCTTTAATTTAACTTTTTGCCTTTTTACAGTTATATAAGTAGTATAGATGTTGTTTTGTTTTAGTAACAAACAGTTTTTCTACAACGAGAAACCAACAAAACTTCAATTACTCGAGTGCACCAAAGGTTCAAGCAAGCAGCAAGCCGAGTCACAAGTGGTTTAGTTTAATCTTGTTGTCACTTCTAAAGTTTACGAGCGCCAGCTTAATATTATGCTATACGGAACTAACTCTTGATAGCAGTATGGCCTAGATAACCTTTTTTTTTTTTTTTTCTTCAAATAATGACGAAAAGGAAACACTGTGACATTTTCTACTGATTTCACTTCTAACATTTCAGTTTTCTCGTTTTGAAAATGATTTTATTTCTATTACTTATGTATTCGGTCCTTCGGCTTTAGTTAGTATTCGGCTTTAGCAGTCGTTAAGCCACGACGGAGACCTTAAGGCGGCCTAAAAACTCCGCCACCAGAGTTGGCCACTGACTTGCTTGCTTAATAAATATTAGGTTCAGCATGAAAATAGTCAGGTTTTCCACAATTTTTGTCATAGAGAGCGAAGGTCTAAGTTTTTCCTTGAATAACTTTATGCGTCAGTATTTTTTCGTTGGGTACTTGCGTCATTGTGATTAGCAAGATACGTAATTGGTTGTGTTGGTACTGCGAGGCACCAACTAGGTACTTATACCATTAACTTTTTTGGAACAATTTTAGTATAAAATTATGTAAAATAATAGTGGTTACCGTTTAGTAATGTCTTTTATTCGGGTCATCTACCAATGGGTTTTTATTGCACGGTAAAATTTATATGCACATGTGCACAATGCCAGTGCTCTTAAACAGTGAAGAAAAACATCTTGAGGAAACCCGCGGATTAGTCAGCTCCGCACTACGGTGAGAGGGTGGTATAGGTATTGGGCAAGCCTACTCCATCTAAATCATGTCCCAAGTACGCAGCGTCCCGTTCATTGGAGCATGAGTCAAATGTGGCATGAACTTATAAGATGCAAAGGTCATAATTATGTGTTGCGCGAAAAATAGAATAGAAATAGAAATATCTTGTCAGGTCTATCGATATTCTGTTGATATTTATTCAGAATGCCGTGCACGAACACTGCATTACTGGGTGTGACACCTTGCAGCGGAGGATACCTAATAATTAGTTTGAAAATATCTTGCTATTCAATGCAGGTAACATGTAGAAAGGAATGCTAGAGTAATTTGTACCTGAAAATACTTTTATTAACCTAATAATAGAACCAGTTATGTACGTTGGACAAAAACAATATTTAATTAGGATTGTCTAAGACCAAGGCTAATAAGGGTCGATTTGTGCATAATGTTGATTTGATAAAATACATATTAATATTTTATTACGTACGTCGACTAAATACACTCACGAGCAAAAAAATCGACTCAGGAAAATCTGAAGCTTTAATTCTATTTCTGATTTTAACATCTCAAAGCTGTTAGTTTTAGCTTTAAAATGAGTGGTCTAAGTTGGTGTGTTTTTTTTTGTAAAATGTAATGTGCGTGGAGTCCCTCCACGCGGAAGAAGTTATACTTCGAGTGTCACGCATTCACTCTCGCTCTGTGTTTAATGTGAAATTAATTTAGTATTTATTTTTAAGTCCTTAACCAATATGCAGTATTAATTTAGTTAGAAAAGGTTCTATGCTCATGTTGCCTAAATCAGAACTAGATGGCGCTGCTAAGTTTGGTCGGATCCTAGAACGCGCTATCGAAGTGTTTTGCGTTTTGTGGGGGTCTCCGTATGTGATCAATCTCTCTGTCTCTTTCTATTCCACGCATTCACTCTCGCTCTGTCTCTTTCTATTCCCGCGCCTCAGGAGCATTAAACGTGTTGGAAGTCGCATTAGAAGTATAACTTCATTAAACGTGCTGCGCAACCTTGTCGGAAGTCGCATTAGAAGTATAACTTCATTAAACGTGTTGCGCAACCTTGTTGGAAGTCGCATTAGAAGTATAACTTCATTAAACGTGTTGCGCAACCTTGTTGGAAGTCGCATTAGAAGTATAACTTCATTAAACGTGCTGCGCAACCTTGTTGGAAGTCGCATTAGAAGTATAACTTCATTAAACGTGCTGCGCAACCTTGTCGGAAGTCGCATTAGAAGTATAACTTCATTAAACGTGTTGCGCAACCTTGTTGGAAGTCGCATTAGAAGTATAACTTCAATATACGAGTACTTACAACGATAACGAATTAGTGTCAGGTATCCAAAGGCTAGAGTTAATTACAACATTGTGATCAATGAAATGTGAATCTGAATGGCATTTTACTGAATGTTTGACAGAATTTAGTCGAAAAGGACAAAGGCTTTTAGCGAAATTATGCCTGCAGGCACTTTGTTGTTACTGCGTTGCGTGGTACTGTGATGTTTATTTGTAAGTGACTGTTCACATCACACTACGTATACATAATTACAGAAATTAATTAAAATTAAAAGCGAAATAATCTATTCTGGATTCTTTGAAATACGATTTATTCGACGTACGGTTGTATCGAAAAAGATTCGATATTTTAGCATACTATTTAATGTTATAATAAGGTCACCAGAAAGGTTCCCGCGAATAAATGTGACGATCGTAAACGTAGTTCAAAAGGTACCTACCTACCTACTACTTACTCCCAACTACCTACCAAATAAAAGTGACAACTGGATTTTACCTTTTAGCCAATAAGATGATTCTTGAAAAATTGTTCCTACGTACCAACTCGGTGTGTAGGTATTTAGGTGTCACGTCATCGGTTATGGATTCGAAGAAGCCTAATCTGTTTGCCGAACAAACAAAGTTCACGGCTGTTTGCTGGCTCACTCAATATCTACAGACGGGTGTCATCATGACACTTCTTTCAAGATTTTAAATTATAGCACGCTTATAGGTACGTTTTTACAGTAAACACACATTGCAAATCGATTTTTATAACCGGAACCACGATAAAATGATATCACCTGAACAAATTCAAAGAACTAAAGAGGTAAGTGTACCTAAATTATTTTTATTTTTACCAACAGATGGCTTGATAATATATTGCCTATGATGTCGATGCTGAAAATTTATTTTTACAGGAGTAGGTACATACAAAGCCCATGCGTACCATCATTAGGGCTTGTAATACGTTCGTACTCTACAAAATTCTTTTACAATCTTTATGTCGAAGTAGCGTCATAAAGGTATTTCTTAAAGCTGCTTAGGAAGCAGGGACTTGAAAATCTTGCAAAATGTCTACAGTACGAAAGGCAAATAAAAGCTCTGACGTTTGAGTTCATATATCTAGAACCGGCTAATTAAGGCATATGTATAAGGCAGACAACCCTCTCGCTCGCACATTTCAACATTTTTGAAGATATAATATAACTAAATGTAATTATGTGAAATTGCAGACCTTCAGGGTCGAGAGAATAACAATGCAAAGGTTTAGTAAAAATATCACATTGATCCAAACAAGTTTTCTAAAAGAAACTAAGCTTAAATATAAGTATCTTATTTTCCTGGTAATAGAAGAAATAAATGTCAAGTCGAGAGTTGGAACGATGCAAATTACTCCGAAAGCTGAATGCAACGAAAGTAGGTTAAGTAGGTACTTGTTGAGTTTCTTGTAGAAATGAAAATTGGTTTAAAAATAAATGTATTGTTTATAAGCATTGGTACTGATCTGGAACAGCTGAGCTGTCTATCCTTACTAATATATTATTATAAATGCGAAAGCAACTCAGTCTGTCTGTCTGTCTCGCTTTCACGCCAAAACTACTAAACCGATTTGAATTAAATTTGGTACACAGATAGTCTAGAGCCTGAGAAAGGACATAGGCTACATTTTAATGCGAAAAAAAGGCTTTAAAAGGTTGAAAGGGGGGGGGGGTGAAAGTTGAATGGAAGTTACTACCAAACTTTTCTTTGACTACTAAACTTTTTCCAAAGATAGAACACTGTGTCATCGTCACTGACACTGACTGACAGGGATGCGTTCATAGACAATTAGCATACGAATAGCCAATATGGCGACTACAACACTTTCATTCTTAAGCTACGTGTACAAAGATGAGTTTCATGTGTATTTTGTAAATATTGTAAATATGTAGTTGTTATTAGTTGCAATTATTTGTAATGTTCAACAAAGAATGTTGGTAATTTAATTCTTTTATTTGAAAGCTTTTATTACTCATTGGATACTTAAAATGTAATTTACTTACTACATTTAGAGAAACTCGATCCACGTTCGGGTGCAATTGATAAGTCGAATGCGACACAAATGATAACGTCATTATCATTCGGCGCTAAATTGTTTTGCGCAGCATTTTGCTGCATTTTTTATGTTAAGACGTACACATGTTTACGTACTAGGATCTTAATTTTTTTTTTAAAAGGGTGTTAGTAATGATTAACAGCTGTCATAGCTCAGTTGGTAGTAGCTCTGCCTTCCGTGCTGTGGGTCGTGGGTTCGATCCCCACCAAGAACAAACATTTGTGTGTTGCAAACATAGATGTTTGTTTTGTGTCTGGGTGTTACTATGTATTATAAGTATGTATTTACAAAAAAAAAAGTATCTAAGTTATCAGCAATCTAGTTCCCATAGTACAAGCTTTGCTTAGTTTGGGACTAGAAAGAGTTGTGTTAAATGACCATGAAAAAAAAAGATCAAGTAATAATATATAAGTTCCTGTGTTTACGACTGCTAACATCATTCCAATAACAATAAATATAGGGTGCATTGGGGTAATTGCGAAAATGGGTATATTCCGAAAATCCATAAAATCTTGTAACATAATGCGATATTTTCTTTTTGGCAACATTGGTCTAGACGCCATCTTGATTGGCATCGCCGTGACAGTCCTATATATTCTCGTGCCAACAGGAAAATATCGCATTATGTTACTTGATTTTATGGATTTTCGGAATATACCCATTTTCGCAATTACCCCAATGCACCTTACCTAATAACAGTAGATAATAAAAATAACTTTTTTAAGATCGTACTTACTTATTTCAACAGAAATAAAACTCACTAAAATTATTTAGAAAAAAAACAAATAGGTACGTAAGAAACAGCGCAGTTAGTGATGTCCCTCAACTATATTTCAAGTTGAAAAGTAGAAACATTGAAGCTTTATTACTAAAAGGAAAGCGTTATTCGATGCACGCAGATTTACCGGTGATGTGATAAACTATCACGGGATCGAAAACTAAGTGCCAATTTACAGGGTCTACTTCGTAGAACGAAAGCCGAAGGTTCGCTACTAACGTTTGAGTTCCACTTCTCCGCCGCCTTGCACGTTGAAAGCGGTCGCGCGGTTCGCTGCCTTGTTGCTGCGTAATGTAACTCAAAATATAATTACTAACATTTGTTTGTCATTTTAGAGAGTAGATAGATACCCAGGATAATAGGATTAGTTACGTTGCAATGCGCGGTTTATTCGTCAGTTGTAGAAAAAAAATCGATATCTCTTACTCCATATAGCGGTTGTCGGTTTCGCGAATTGCTACCTGCTTATAATTATTGGTGACTTGATTCTTGAGCGAGTAATGAGCTCTATTGAAAATGAAATAGGATCAAGACTGGTAGACATGTGTTTCATTGGTATTCCGCGCCCGACTATATTATGGGGTATTCCCCCCTCATTCTGATCTTGTACACTACATAGTATGTAGGTTAGGAATAAAAATACTAAACTTTTATAGTGTGAGAGATACGAAAGGCCGGGTTCCCACTACGCCGGACCGGCAACAATGCCGGATCCGGGATAATGTGAATAGCTCTATATAAATTGTACAGCCACTAGCCCTTCCGGCAGTTTTACCGGCCCGGCAGATTTGCCGGTCCGGCGTAGTGGGCCAAAAAGATATGGCAGCTATGACATTAAAAAAAAAGTTTTCCTAACCGGCACACTACATTAATGTCAAAGTTATGGTTATGTTATTTTTAAGTAGTAGTTTTTTTTTCTTAGCCATTTTAACTAAATAGTGTTAAGCGCTGAACATACCACCTTACAGAGCCTATCGAGTAACTAAAATAATTAACTTAATAATATGGAAATAAAAGCTGTATAGAACAGTAATAACAGAAAGTGATATACTGAAATGCTTTAAATTGAGCTTCTAGGAAAAATGATTTAGAATTGATAAAATCTAAGTACAATAAAATTACTGAAATTATAACTAGGTAGGTGTACTCTACGTAATGAGGGCTGGTAATATATTAGGACAAACATCAGATAAGTTGGTACTCAAACGAGCTTCGTTTATTCATTTTGTCCTGTAACTTAATGTCAGTGTTCATAATATCATGATTATTTTAAAAGTATTGTAGATGACCTAATAGGCAATTTACGTATTGTGACAAAGTTAAAACAACTTTTTATGTAATAAAAAGTGTTTATGTTGTGCATTTTAGGCATACTGTTTCTCAGTCATAATGAAGACAATGCATTTTAGCCTTTTTTCTACTTAGATCTTACGCAATTTAGGTAATTTACTAATCAGAAAATAAGCGTTTTAGGTCTTACGCTACTTTGATGTTTTGCGTTTTAGATGACCCGCTCATGAGGAATAGTTTTTAGTCAGTGACATAATTATATCTCAGAGTGACGGACACGTCTTCACGTCTCCACGTCTATGGGGCACGTCTTCTGTTATAGACAGAGGGCACGTCTTCTGTCACCTCATCATCATCATCATTATTATAAGCAACTTGTGGTGACTTACTGCTAGGCATGAGCCTTCGGCCTCAAACGCCACTCGTGTCTATTTTGGCTCTTTTGCATCCAGGTCTTCACCTATACGACAACGATATCATCCAACCATCTGGCTGGATTTTCCATCACCTCATTAAAAAAATGGGTTGGTGATTGTGAACCCACTTGAATGTTGCAAGTCGAAAGTCAACGGGAAGGCTGAAGTTGCCCGGTAATCGGTACCCGGCCGCTCCTGGTTTTTAGCTCACTAATTGTTGAGACAATTAGAACCACCTTCATTAATATAGGCATATTAATGATGAAACCTCATACTTTATCCATTTTTGAGGTACGTGATTTTCCCTGGTCTTGGGTAGCATGACATTTATAGCAATTGCGTATGTAATAATCTGGTAATAATAAAATAATATAGAAACTACGTTCTTGAACTCTAGTTGAATAGAATTACATTCAATCAATGTCATAAAAAATGACAAGAAGTTTAAAAATTATATTCATTTACTGCAGTACACTGCAATAGGAACAAAATTGCTTAGAATTAGTTTCCAGATCAAATACCTACTTGAATTGCCTTATCAAAAACTACACTCTGATCCCACCGCCTCCACCAACAAAATCTAAAATTCTAAAACATTTAATAATTTGGCCATTTCTAAAACCCAGAATGTGGACATTGTTAGAAACAACTGGGATAATTTTTAAGGCTGAAGCAGACCGGATGCGTATACGTAGACGTGCTCCAGCCTTTAGACGCGACTGACTTTGACAAATATTTATTTTCTGAGGTGTCTATCAAAATTGAGTCAGTAAAGCCTAGAAAAAGAACACTCAGTAAAGATTTTGACTGAAACCATATAATATTCTGATAAAATGCGGATCCAGTTTGGAGCGGTGGTGTTGAAAGAGTAGTCTTTCTATTGCGCTATTGTAAAATACTTTAGTTGCTAATCCACTGTAGAAATCTAGTCTTCCAAGGATCAAGTTCCTAGTTTCTCCTACGAAATGTGTCTGAACAAAAAAAAACGGATTAATTTTAATATTGTAAGAGTATTCATAAAAAAGTTATTTAACTATTTGTTCGCCGTTCGGCCTTAATTTGAGCAATGTGAGATACATTCAATATTTAATTTCCTTATTTTCATATTTTGTTTGACCTTCGTAAACAAACATCCACCATACATCATTTCAACGAAATATTATAATAACAAGATGTTTATTTTAAACTACTAGTTTGTGAAAGCACGCACTGGCCACGTAGTAGGTACTTCCTTTATTATGAAGCAATAAACAAAGCACAGGCTATTACTAAATGTTCTCCTGGCTCTTTTGTCTAGACACAAAGTGCACGTAACTTAATTATGTCTATAGTGTAAGTTTAAATTTTTAAATACATAATTGGTAAATTTTAAACCACTAATGTAGGTATGTATACTTTGTGAGAACATGCACCTACATCCTACCTACATCCAAGGAATGTACCAAAAAGGAACCTCCACTATTTGGTTGTATCTTTATTTATGAAACAAAAAAGCAGGTTACAATATGTTTTTTATTTAAAAATAATCTAAAACCTATTCTATAGCCTTATAGTTCAATTATTGCTGAATACGACTTTTCTTTTTATTACCTTTTTTGTAAGGGCACTTGCAAAAAGTTTTTATGCCTTCATTTATTTTTCAGGAATCATGAAGTCAGGTTTACACAGTTTTTTTTGTTTATTAAAATGTTAGGAATTGTTTTTCATCAAGTCCCAAACGAACACAACTGTCCTGATCAGTCGACTGTTCTATTTCGAACCAGATTGGAACATTCAGCGAAAGTGCTCAAGGTTTCAAAATTAGTTCCACTAAAAATGCTTCGAGTTCTCGACGCGGCAAAATTAGTTTTCTTCTTTCGGGATAAAGTAAGTACGCTTACTCGATCTTGACTTATTGACCTCCTTTCTATTTGCACCCCATAATAATTTAATCAGACATGCTTATCGTCTATCGTCACTTATGCTTGGTTTTTCATACGTTGTTTGTACTATGCAGTAATTCGGGAAGCAACTGTATAAACATTTTACACGTGGGAATACAGATTTTTCGATTAATTCATACATCTCATTTTTATGATCTGTACGCCATTACTACAAGGCCAGTCGTAAGCGAAACATTTTGTAAGTTAGGCGAGGCCAGTCGTAAGCCAAACATTTTGTAAGTTAGGCGAGACTTCAGTGTTTGCATGCTCTATAAATATTTGTTGCGGATCTAGAGTCTGGTAGTATTTGCAGTTGGTATTTATAACACAAGGAAGCCTTGTGATGTATCAAACTTGTCTGTGGGTTAGAGATGTTGACATGAGACTGGAATGTTTTTCGTTTTTATAAGACTTTTGATTGGCATAAGTAAATCACTTGAAATTTATGCGCATTATTACGTTATATCGAATCCTCGCCACGATTTGACCTCGAAATCGTCTATACTAAACCACAATTTCAATGTCAAATTGAAGGGAGAATGATTCAAGAATTTCAAAGGAAGCTGAAAACAGCATTGTTGAATAAAGCCACTTTAGATGAATTTAATAACGATAAACATTTACTCAAACAGTGAACCTACTCGCAGTTATTGTTATAATTCAATACCCATTTTTCCTATATTTTTTTCTTTATATTTTCTTATATCCTATTTTTATTTTTATAAATTTTTCCTATTTTTTCAATGATATTTATAATATATTTTTTTTATACTTTCAAAATTGCACGCCTAGTTATAAGCAAAATACATTGATACAGTCTATTTAATTAACCGACATCTTATTAACATGTATTTATGCGATAAATTTACCTTGACTTTGACTTCACCCTTTTGTTCATATTCTTCTAAATTATTGAGTTGAGATCTTTTTTTTTTAAGTTTTTCTACCTGTGTTAGAAGACTGCCTTCTTTTATATGATCGCTCAAGAACATATTTGTTTAACATAACATAACACATAAAAGGTACTACTAAAATTAGTTGGGTATACTGGGTGTTAATTACAGGGAAGGGAAGGAGGCCAAAAAAAAATTAAATTGAAAAATATTTTAAAAACCTAAATCTATTTTTCTCTTTTTCTACACCGCCATCCGTCACTCGCTACCGAAGGAGGTTTGCATCGTCTACACTGGGTGTTTTTATGCTTGCTTTAAGATGCTGATTTGTGCAAGGATAAAACAAACGTAGGTGTTTAAAGTTACAGAATTCATAAACTGGATATTTTTTAAAGATCAATATAAAAAATACCATAAGTTAGGCCTAACTTGGCATTTGCCCGCGACACTGTACAGTATCGTTGGTACACAGGAAAATCTAGTATTAAACGATTGTTTGCCACTTATACCCTGTCGTAAACCCATGTTTGTAATACGAGACGGCACTATAAAAGTTCAAGATTAAATTTTGCCGACTTACTGTAAACAATAAGGCCAACGACGTGTGACTCAAGTTAGTCCTATGTTCTGTAAGAGACCTATGCCCAGCAGTTAGTTTCTTCAAATTACTGATTACTTTAAGAAATAGAAATTATTTATTTGACGCAAAAACACATACAAAGATACAATGAAATAAACATTAAATCATAAAGAAAGATGCGTAAAAAGGGTACTCGCTCAGCAAATGCTAAAGGTGCACGGTGGCTCCTTCAGCGCTGGTTTTCAGGAGTGCCTAGAGTGAAGTGGCGTGCAGTCTTTGCGACACGCGCTCTGTTTTACAACAGACTTAATCTAATAGCTTAAAATATTATTTGCCTAATCTAATATTCAATTTATATTACTGGCATTATTAAGCACCTTATTTATATATCCGTTACGAGTGAAACTGTACTAGCTTGTTCTGAGAAAGTATTGAGTTCTTGTGCCGAAGCTAGCACGAAATTAGTAGGTCAGTTAGGTAAAATTAAATCATGGTCTTGCAATGTGAGTTTGTAACAAGCAAAGAAAATAGCCTCGCTACTCGGGCGCATTAGGAACAGCCCTAATGGCATTTTGAAATTAGTTGCGGACAAGGTTGACTGTCCAATTTTCATTCACTGGATTAAGTTAGTTATACCTACATAATTATTTTTCTTTGATCTCATTTAGTTTTAGAGTACATATATTTCGTTGTTTATTTTATAGTTTTCTAGAAGTGCTAAATGAGGCTCTCACATAATTGTGTACCTAGTAATTTTAGTTTAATTTTAATAAATAAATAAAATAAAATAATAAAACAAAACAGAGCGTCTTAGGTTCTATGGTATTTAAGTTTTGCTCGGTGTTTACCGTTTATTCCATCCAGCCCTACCGCTTCAAGATTTTTTACTGAAAAAAATATCCTTCTAATTACAGCTTATGAACTAGTATCGTAAAAATGTTGGTATTTCCTACTGCTAAATATATTAAATATTGTAAGTATAAGACAACTTCGCGAACGTAAAGTTGAGTGTATAGTATTATATAATCTGTGGTTGAGTTATATCTATTCTGTCGTTTCACAGTGCTTTGACTGACAGCTAGTACACTTATATCGTATATATATACTTAGCATAGTGTTATGCAAATTTTAGCACATTGTTTTTGCACCTGCGTATTTAGTATGTTTTGTTACTGGCCAAAAAAGAATAGCTTCTTAGTTTATTTTGGCTATGGCGTAACTCATGCCATAAAACAAATAGTTAAACTACGCTAAATCTGGCAATCAAAATTCAGACGCCATCTCCCAGACCGATAGAGACGAGTTAAGAAATGCATTAATCAAACACATTAAAGTCCACTTCAATATGGGTCACAGGACTGTAAATCATTGAGTACATAAAAGCACTTTACATTTAATTCTTAACAAACAGCTGGGAATGCCACATGCGATTTTTTATTTTGAAATCATTATTTGTCTTACAATCTGTGAAAATTAACATCGCAATAATTGGGGAAATGATACTTTGAATATTTATCTTGGATTACCGCACCCAAAAACATGAAGCTGTTCGACATCTACCTTCCTCGAAGACCACTTCTCTTTTGGAACGATGCCTATCACCATAGGCGAACGCGGCACGATTGGCGATAATTTTCTCAATAATAATAATTAATTTTACACAAATTGTTTGCTATTTATCTCGTGATGACTCAGAAACGGGAACAAAGAGTCAGTAAAAATTGTGTATAAGTACCCTTTAAACCTTTTAAGTATTTCTCCTGCTACGTGCTTTAATTTTTTGATTGGTAGTAAAAAAATCATACCGCCTCAACAGCATTTGTGGATAAATAAAAATAGTGTGTGGAGTCACTCCGCGCAGAACTAGATGGCGCTGCTAAGTTTGGTTGGATCCTAGAACGCGCTATCGAAGTGTTTTGCGTTTTGTGGGGGTCGAACTGTCGCTTTTTCCTTGTATCGCTTTTGCTTTTCATCAACTTTCAAATCACAACGATGCTAAAGAAGTTTTCACTTCAAATTAAAAGTTTTAAATAAGATTCTCTCATTAGGTACCGTTGCCATAGTAGGTACATGGAGTTATAAAACCTACCAAAATATACATAACCATATTAACTCATTCGACTCGCGTAAGACTCTTAACACAATGCCACCCAGAAGTAATGGTCTCTCCCACGACATTCTTATTAAACTCAATCTAAGCAAATTGACAGTATCAATAGTCAAAACCATGAAAATACTTGCCGGGTTAAATACTTGACATCGTTGGCTAATGAATTTTACTAGCTTTTATTACTAGGAGTTTATTTAGGTTTTGTATTGCACAATAGTACGTACAATTACAAATTCAAATTCCAATTGAAATTTCAAATTCGGTGTACAATTACTTAAACCACTGAATGTATAAACATACATATTACACATGCTTTTAGACAAAACTAAGCCTTAAGACTCATATTTCTGACATGAGACTAAAAAAATCACTTACAAAAAGCATAATATCTATAACGACGAATTTACAACAGCTGGTTGGCATAGCTTTACAAGGCTTCTTAATTTTTTAATGGATGAGGAACTTATAAAATACTTTAATAATAGAAGCATTGCTTCTTCAATCACCCTGCTGTTACCCAGCTGAATTATATTTTAGCTTCCTCAACCAACGTCCCAGTAATAAATCTTTCTATTGTCAACGTCTAGCAAAGTGGTCCTTAATCTACGACCTAAAATTTTTAGTATTTTTAGTGTTTACTATCCTAGTGGTACATGATTCTTGTAGGTGTTTTGAATGATCTAACCAAAACGAATTGGAAAACTAGGCACGAGTAAGTGCGGGTATCACACTTATGGACTTACACTCATGACGTCCTGCCATATCGTGATCTTGATTTTTATTTTTATTCGTGGGATATTAAATTATTTTCGTGGGACCAATATGGTTGCCTACGGCATGGGACGAGACTAGCTAGAACCCACTGGTTAGGTTACCTAGCTGTTGAAATCATAACATAGCTATTTCTACTTGGTTTTTTATGTTTGTTTTAATTTTTCTCTATGACCATTGCCATTGCCACAAAGATTTTTCAAGTTTAAATTGATCGTATAAAACGCAATGTACCTATAAAATAATTATTTTTAGTTCTTCGAAAAGCTGGTAGAAGCTTCGTTCTGAAATTTCCAGCTTTACGCAGAGTGAGACACAGGGCATTGTGTCCGCGAGCCGAGGCCCCGGCCGGCCCCACTGCCCCAGTGTCGTATCCAGGGTTTTTGGGGTGGGTATTCACGCGTTTTTTAAACATCTTTTTAAGAGAAAGCTCGTCAAAATCTTTAAAAATAAATTTTTGCCAAGTTATTTTAGTTTTGATATTGCTTGGATTCAAGAAGTACCTACTTATAAATAAAATAAAAGAATACACAATGCAGAAGATGGATGACTACCTATAATTCTATTTATTAAGTTTTTTTTTACCTGGATTAGTATAATTCTAAAAACCCTATTATTAGTCGTTTAGTTAGATGTTAAATTCCCAGAATTGCCAGTCTGGATGCATTCCTGGGAGCGTCGTCCCCTCTGTCCCATTAGGTTGCACGTCTTGTAGTCCACACTCGTCTGAGGATCATGTCGGACTAACTAGAATTGCAAAGAAATCCCTCTCTCACCGCGCTCCACCCTAATTGCGGCTCGGGTGTCGATTTATTTGCGAATCATGACCTTTGCAAGTTAATGAGGAGTTTACTGTTTTATGACCTTTGTCCGGTGGCGGTTATCATTTTTGTCGGTAGGGGCATTATGCTTTTTAAAAAGCGGGCATTCGTGTTCTATAACGGAGTTCTATAGAATGAACAAAATATAAAAGCCGATTAAACTGTGGCGAGTAGAGTCATCAGAGATGAATAAATAAATAAATATACTTGGAATGAATTACTTGACGGAATTGTACCTGTTCAGATTAAAGATTGTCATAAACCTCAGCGGGTGGGGACAGCTTAGTGGGGATTATGACAATAAACCAATCCGATTTACAGAAGAAGTGATGAAACAAGCAGCTGCTTATAACCCACTTAATGTTAAGTAGTAACCTCTGACTATAACATAATGCATTGTTTTGAGTATGTTTAGTCAGGTTGTAAATAATACTCTAGTGGCATTCAAATTAATTTAATGGTGCTATAATAGTTTTACAGGAAATAATGTATTTTAAATATTTAGCACAGTGACGTTAATTTTAATTGTTTTTCTTGGTGTTATTGTTAGTGTTATTATTTAATTATGATAGAATTTTATGCAATAATACGTAGGTAAAGGTAGAAAGAAGGTGATGAATGATTCAACCAAGATTCATTTTGAACTTCTTCTTCTGTTTATGGCCTCTGTCCGTTATTTCAACAGAAATAAAATTTTGCCAGTGTCAAGTGGGGACTTGAACTTGACTATACCACGCAATAGTCATAAACCAAGAAGTTGAAGTTGACTAAGTGTACCACATATTTCCGAATTAGTTTACAAAATCGATAGGTATTTTGACAACAATACATTGATAAATGTATTGTTTTGCTTTCAAAATGATTTTGGTATCTATAATGTTTCTAAAAGTTTCTATTAAAATCATGCTGGCCATTTTCTTATAGGTATTTCTTTACCTTCATTTCGTTTATGGCACTGACACTAGGGTAAACAGACACTGGCAGAATTGTGACAAAAAGTTGCAAAAGCCATATAGCATAGAAAAAAATACTCCCATAGAGCAAGAAGTTGAAGTTGTGATGAGTTTCTGGAATAAAGTTGAACTATTCGGTTCAGTGTCGGGAAAACACCTATCTTGTGCCGAATTTTCTGGCGCGAATGACACAGCGACCCAGTGAAATGAAGATTGTGGGCGGGGCGATCCTTGCGGCTGTAAAGCCACTGGCCAATCACAAAACACCTATTTACCTAATCTAACGTAATCCCAACCCAGAAACCTTTAGGTGAGAGTAAATACGTAATCCATTGTGAGTTATCACCTCAGTTTACTTCAGTTATACGCCCAAACTGCAAAATAAAATATAGACTATGCGGCCTCTATGTGGCTCTACTCTGTTTCGTCGCTGTTACAATACATATCAAATTAAAATATAGGCAATAAGCAACCGTTTAATAAATTATCAAAAATTTATCACAATACCTAATGAACATAATAATATGCCCGATATACACGTGGTATAAATAGTGGCTCAAACCAAATTATCAGCGCCGACTCGGTGTGAAAGCGTTTTGTAGGTACTAAATGTATGATATTAGCTTTCAGCAGAAATCGTGTAGGAGTCGTATCATTGGTTGTGTAATATAACATTTCCATCAGGTGGGACATAAGCTTGTCTGCCCGCTTTAGTACCTAGTAACAGATAACAGTAGCCAAGTGTTTCAAATATCTATTTCTCAATTCCAGGTATCAGCGGCTGAGGACCTCTACCTGGAAGGCGATGATGGTCAGGATAACGAATTCCTAGAGGTGAAAGACGAAAGCCCTCTTTTGCACCTGAAACGACTCAAGCGAGACTGGGGGTTCCCGAGTTTATTTAGTAAGTTTATCTTTATTATCATAGGTACACTATCGCCCGAAAAGTTTTTGGTGCAACTTTGTTCGTCTGTCCGTCTGTCACAGCCAATTCTCTTAATAACTACATAAACATTATTTAAAAGACGAATAATTGCTCCGAAACTCACCATTCAAACCGGAACACAGCAACACGCGGCAGAAATAGTACGGTGGTTGTGGTTTCCCGGGAGGTTATTACTCAGTTAACCTTTTTTCATCGTTTAGCTTGTGTAAAAGAACGTAATCGTATTTACAAATCGAATCTTACCTGCGATCACTGAAAAACGAAGTTCAAAAAACGATTGTTTCATTTCTAGGCTCGTTTACTCTGGCACCGATAGTGACCACAACGGTAGGGCCGGAGAACTACGAAGCAATCACTGGAGATCAGGATGACACAGGGTAAGATAGACCTCTTTTTAACTGACTTCAAACAAAGGAGGAGGTTTTCAATTCGGTACTTTTTAATGTTGGTTGCCTCAGACCTCCGTCATTTATGAACCGATTTGAAATTTCTTTTTCTGAAAAAGTAATTTTATAAAGTGGGACTTTTTACATTTCAGAGATGCTAGCGATTACGACAACCATGCAGATGGCTCTGGGGCTACTCCTGAGCGTATTGAACCTGATCCTAGCGAAAGTAAGTACACCTACCGTTCTTAAATTGGTAACATTTAAGAACAATAAGCCAGAATCTGTAGATCATTATTATATCAGTCTATATAGAAGTCCACTGGGCGTAGGCCTCTCCCATAATATAGAATCGGACTCAGAGAGTAGTAAATAAAATTATAGTGTAAATTGATGCCTGTTCAAACTGCCTTTTTTCAACCTCGAAGAACTGCTCTGACTGAATGAAAATGAAATGTTTTTGAAAACTACTTTTAGTAATTTGCGGAACCAATGCATTAGGCGAGTACCTAACCTACCTACCTACTCGTAACCAAACATCTACCTATTTACCTATATCTACCTATTTACCTATACCTACCTATTTACTAACCTACTTTATAAGAACGATCTACTAACCTACCTACTATTAAGTATTTTCCCATGTAAGTGACTTTGTCTTTATGAGAATAAATTTCTATAAACCGAACCGAAATTCTTCAAATTTAAATACTTTGAGATGAACCAAATTGAAATTATAGAAAGGTCACCTCTGACATCCGGGTTCCAGAAAAAACGTGCATCTTGGGATTTACGTCCAGGAGCAGACTGATATAAGTTGATGATGATGAGTGAAGTGGACCGACGAGAAGGTAGACGCTTGGTTCATGTCATTGATGAATAAAAAAAAATGTAATGTTTTCAGAGACTCTTCGGGTATCGTTTGTGGTGATGGAACCATTCAGGGATGATTATTCCAACCGAGACTCGGAGCTATTCCAAACATTCTCTCACAACCTGGCGAGTGCAGTAAATGCTCTCTTTGACGACTTGCCTGGAACACAGAAGTCTAGCCTCGTGAGAATACAGTAAGTATCTGTTAGAGTAATATTTTATTTTAACTTTAAAAGATTGGATAAGTAAGAAAGACTAAGAGTTGTTATAGGCATTTTGAATCACAAAGTACCACGTCTTCCGATTGTAGGCAGTAAATGAGTCGAGTGCGGAATTAGCATTATCTTTACAGCTTACACTGTGCAAAGTGAGTTCGGTTGGCTTTATACAATAAATACTAAACCAAAACTGCATGCACCAAGAATAATTTACAGAAAAATATTAGCATGTGGGTGAATTATGAAAAATCAACACACAGCTTCAATGTCATTATTTTTCTACCTAGAACATATTTTTTAACTGTAAATATTCAAATTTTGTTAGAAAACCTTACCTGGACCAACACTTTAGTTGCTACAGGCAGCTCCCTTTCACATATTGTATGCTAAAATATTTTGTTACCAATTCCAGGTCCCGTCCAGCAGACAGTTTCTCATGCAAAGTAACACTGGATATCGTGACGAACGCCGACAACACGGATAAGATAAACGATTTGCTCTACGCCCATATTAGAGACACTCGATCTCTTGGAAACCACGTGCTTACCGACATCGACTACAGCGCTAGCGTAGTCAACCCAGGTTTGTGCCAATCTGTGCTGGATGTTAGGATTAACGATCTTAACAATGTTTGTCATCAGCAACATATTTTACAGTATGAGGTAATTACTGCAGAGTCATCAACATAAGTTGTCCAGAAGTAAACGTACGTTACCAGCAGTTCAGAGGAGTAATCACGAAGAAAGTTCAATCTGACAGTCGCCGCGTTCGTAAATCCAACGTATTTTAATCATATTGCGTGTCTACGCTATACGTTGTAGCGTCACCCCGCATTATCTAGGATACGATACGTTACGATACGTTTGCAATTGTTACATTTTTACGTGATCAAGGCACTGTTACTGAGGTTAGCATAAAAATATAAAGCTCTACCTAAATTCTAGCAAAAGTTATAAAACCAATACTTAGTCAAAAGCTCTCAAAAAATTGGACAATCTTATGCTGCTGCCTGTGTCTTGTAAAATGTATCGTTAGAACAAGTGAAAGCACTTTGCTTGGTAATAACGCTCGAAAATCATATTTATGAACGGAATAGCAGCTGAACAAGCAGAATATTTGATTGAAAGCCTTGTTGCTGTTTTTATTACAAGTTGTTTAGAAATAGCAATGACGTTCATAAGTAAGATCAACACTCTTTGCTCAGCCTGATCTGGGCCTCAGAATGACGAAGATTTGGTAGTGAAGTTTGTTTTACATTACGCGGTCGCCTAAAGTGACACTACGCAGTGTAACACAAACTTCACTAACAAATCTTCGTTAATCATAATTCGAGGTAGAGGTGAAAGCAAACCTTTGCTGATATTTCTTTCTATGAAATAATTTTAGATCATAATAACTACCAAAAAGTATCACCGAGTACTACTACTATATCTACTATCATTCTGGTCTCGCGATAAGGCAATTGGTTTTCAACCCTGGTGGTGGTATTATGGCTTGGTTTGGTAGGTATATCCAAAACAACCTCAAAAATTCATGTACATCCTGTTCCATTCCACAGAGACAGATACTGGTACTGATTTAGTTTATCATTGGATTTCTCTCATCCATGGGTAAATATTGGTGTCTGTACCATTCAGCAACATTTTCAGACCTGAACAGGACTAAAACAAAAATTTTAACGATCGAATACTTAAATTACTTACTTTACTTACTTTTTTATTACTTACTTTGGGCGAATACTTAAACGCCACTCAAACCCCACTCAATTTAAGTCCCGCTTAAATTATTGCCATCTCTTACAAATGAGTAATGTCAAACAGAGGCAGAACAACTTTAAGTGGTGCTCAAATTTGAATGACTTTTGAGTATTTCAGCCGTAGAGATGTATTTATATAACCTAGCTTACCATCAGGTGGGCGGCATGCCTGTTTACAGACTACTTTAAAAAAAATTGTACTTTTCAAATAAATATGTAACTAAAATAACTATTGAAAATAATGATATTTTTTTCTAACTGAATAAAAATTACCCTATAGTGAATATAAACAATTGAAATTCTGAAAAAGTTATCAAATTCTGCTCTGCTACTGAATATACCAATTCAAGATACTTTGTGGATGTCCTAGTCAAAGGCACGTCCAAACATTACGGTATATACATCTGGCACATTCCCACACATTTTACACTCCACTTGAAAAAACTACATATGTATATCAAAATTAAACAAACATGCTTGTTTAGCATTTAATTACAACTAGTTCTATCAATAAAAAAGCAGTACTAGTGGGAACAGACCTTTCAGAAGTGCACATTATGGACGTAAAGGTAACGTTACATATTTTAAGTTTATATGGATGATCTAGGATCAGCATTTGAGAAGTGCGCAGCAGATGAACTGCAGTGCACTGACGGCCACTGTGTGGCTGGCAAGTATCTCTGTGACGGCCACCCGGACTGCTTTGATGGAGCTGACGAACGTGATTGCCCGTCATATGGTACTTTTTGCTATTATTTAATTTTATCATCTTTTTTATCACTCTAAACATAACTTGATTATATTTGGACACCTAACAAGTTTAGTAAGAAACTCAACTATCTTAACCATTGGCACCTTTGGTATGTTGGATTGTGAAGCCACGCGATACACAATATTTTTTTTATTTTGTCTGGAGTCCGCGTCCTAAAAGTAAAATAAGAAAGGAATAACTAAGTAAAAATACAGGCATACTAAAAAATTTTGAAAATTCATTTACACTATAAGGTATTGTGTCAAGACTAAGTAGAACGCTCTAAGCTTTATTTCTCCAATAACACCTACGCATTTCTTTATTATGAACATTCTGCTATGTAACATCACACGCAATAATATACATCTCACTATGCAACAACTAACAAATCTCACTAAGCATAATCATATTAATCATAATTTTTTGTCCTTGGTTTATTTACTTTTTTACCCCTACCGGACAAATATCCCAAAAGACTTCCAAGTTCTATTTTCTTTAATTTTTTTTGTTTTATTTTTAAAACACAAGGATCAGAATCAGGGCGAGCTGACTTCAGCCAGGTAATACAGCCTGTACGCTGTGAAAATCCCATGCCATGCGCTAGTTCTTCTACGACCATATGCCCTGAACAGAGATGTGACGGCACGACAGATTGCCCAGGAGGCGAAGACGAAGACCCTAGATTCTGTGCTCAAACCGAAGCACCAGGTAAACTTAAACAAGAGGCATTGACTGTTATATTATTTAAACTGATCAGTAAATTTTGTATGCTATTTTTATTTTGGATTTATTTAGCCACTTAATTACACCAAGTTTCCTTAGTTAAAGGGTTTTAGAAGCGATATACTCACTTTAATAAGTACTCTACCTTTTTTTTAGTTTTTGCAACACCATCTATTTCAAAGTTTTTTTTAGTTTTTTGTTTATGTTCCGTTATTTTACGTTTAGAACGTGGTGACCAGCCATTGCACACAACCGTACCATTCATACCGGATGTAACTACCCGCCGGCCAGAGTATACGTTACCAGAAGAAGAAGGTAAATCCAGAACTATAAAATCAAACAAAGAACACTAAAATCAAGACAAGCTAACGTTGAAGGACCACTAACTAATCAATATAAAAAAAACGAAATAGTAGTTCAATATGAGGTAAAATAAAATAGATGTGAAACGTTTTGGTTCAGATAGATTTGCTGTCGTTTTTGTACGAGAATCTCTACTTAAATCTACGCTTCAGTATTTCTTTATCTGTTACCTCTATCACGAACAAATCTGACAGTCGCCGCGTTAGCGTATTCGAGTTATATTAAGCGTCAATGCCAGATCGACTGCCAACCGTTGTAGTGTCACCGCGCAGTGTATCTCAGATACGCTAGCGTTACGATAAGATTGCGATTGTCACATTTATTCGTGATCAAGGTACAGAGTACGAGCTTTAGAATAGTCGAGTTAATTTTAGGTGCAAAGCGAAAAGCCTGGCGATTGCTTTATGTAAAAAAATACAACTTATAGGTACCTATTCAGAAACCTGAACTCTTTTGGGAAGTAAGAGTCAATTTATTTCCATAAAGTGATTAACACCCTATGGATCAGAGTGTGTTAATCACTTTTAAGCAATCGATTCTCAAGCATAGATTTGAGTAGTGGTTTTCATACAAAAATCTATGCTTGAGGCCGGATCAGTGCTTGAACACTAAGGACCGTAAGATCAAAAGCAGTTTAAACTATGGGTTTCGCTATCTACGATTACATTTGATCGATGGATTAATCTACTGTCATCTCTGTCAGTCTAAGCTACCGATGGTCGATTAACTACCATTGATCTTATAAAATAATCGGAGACTGGAGGTTAAACTCTATTTCGTGGTTTAAACCACTATTGATCTTACGGCCCTAAATCAACGTACGGGCATCTAAGCTGCGACTCGTCTGCGGAGCGTTGTTGGTTACCACAATGTAATACTACTCTGTGTCAGTTGGCTCTATGTCAAAAGGCAGTAAAGGTCACGTCACGGTTTAATAGCGCTCTGCAAAAATGGAGCAGTGCTTTACGCAGCGAAACGGAATCTGAAATCCGACTTCATTCTAGATCAGCGCTATCAAGCCGAGCTGGTACTTGTACAGGGTAGAGTTACATTACGTAGCAACAACTGGTATTGCACAGTGAAGCGGACTGCAGACAGCAGCTGACGACGTGTCACCACAACACTACTCGCTATCGCTAGCTATGAAAAGTATTTCATAGATGTATATCTATTAGCTAGTGACATGTCGCATGTGCTACAGACTGACGCTGCGGCATGACGTTGCGACACGTCGCTTGTTAGCTGAGACTATAGTCTGGTTTATGTTATGTTGATTTGCAACAAGAAAGAATCGAGAAACAGTTTGCAAATCTCCCGCTAGAGGCGATTATCGGATTTTCATACAAAATATCTCGCAAGTCGCTTTACGATCAACAAAACAAAACTCGGATTGCGGGCTCTGATGCCTGCAGTCGGCTTCGGAATAATTCCTTTACCGGACAATATAACCGGACGTGACTCTACATATTTACAGTACGTACTGTAAAGAAATACCTACATCAACTGCAGCTTTGTCCACAGCCTGTCCTATCGGCGAGTTCCGCTGTGATGAATCACGCTGCATCTCTTTGGGGAGCGTCTGCGACCAAACAGCCGACTGCTCAGATGGAACTGATGAAGCTAATTGTCCCAGTAAGTGTTATTTCATAATGTTGTCTCCAGACGTTTAGCTTGACGTTTACTACGATCTATACATTATAGCGTCAGGTAGATTTGATTTCAACTGTGTGAAATTGGGTCATGTTTTAGTTAAGGTAGGTTTATACGGGGTCAGTAACATGGCAGTACAGTAACCCAGTCCAGCGCTGACTTGTTACTGGGTGCATGTAAACAATAGTTTTGTGCCGTTTTGGCAGTGACTGGGTCCGAAACCAAGATAACTGGGTCCAGTCACCGGCATCGTGTAAACCTTGCATTAGTCTATAATTTTTCCTTGTTATTTGTTTTACTTTTTTGGGTAAAATGGAGAGCAAAAAGTAAAATTAACTATTACAATATTTTGAAAAATCCCACTAGCAGTTGAATTTATGCAAAGAAGCAGAATGATTTCTACAAGCTACTCCAAGGTACGTACATAATTATAAGAATACTTATATAATTAAATCCTCAAGTATTAATAGATCTTAGTAATATCAGCGGTAGGTAAAATCGACTACTAAGAAACCAAATGTAAATAATAAGGCCGATTGGTGCTCCAGTGCAACTAACTCACTTAAGAGTTTAGTTGTAAGTGTCAAACGTTCTTATTGGTACTTAGCTATGACCTAATATTATTATTATAAATTGATCCGTGTGAAGTGGCTAGTGATAACGGCATAGCGTAAACAAATAGCGTAGACGAAAACACACCCATAAACACTCGCTTTACACAAACGAAAACGCTCTTTCATAAAGCAGTGTATCGGTCACTCAAGTCAGAATCTACATGGTTGACGCCCGAATACTTAACGTCACTCAAAATTTAATTGTCCTTAAAGCGACCTTGTTTCCCCTCCCCCCTATCGCCAAAGTTAAAATTTGAAATAATTATGTGTTATAAAAAAATACCTGAACTACACATAAAATAAAGCGAAGCGAAATAAGTAAAAAAAACAGATACTTATACATTTTTGGTTCGAATCGGAAACCTCGGTGGGCGAGTCCATTTGCACTTAACCAGACTTGTATATTAGTAATCAGCTCACCGACTAATAAAAACGGACAAGCTTCGAACTCGGTAATGTATAAAAATAAGCAGATAAACCTAAGTCAGCATTTATCTCGGTAGCACTGGGAGCGTAATGATGTAATCACTTCCACTCGTTCTACGCGGTAACCACAATATTGTAGTATGGAAAGACATTTAAAATACATCTTTATAAAAAAATTCAAAGAGTAGTCTCCACAACAAAGAAGTCATCTGCAATACCCGAGTGGACAGATATTCTCACTAGCCAAGCCATGCTCTGTGAGGTTATGCAGTTGAAGATTATAATCATTTAGATATACCTATTGGTCTTTTAAAGCTGCGCTAGCTAAAATAGCTGCTAAATCTTTTGTCATGTAATTAACAATGACAGAGCATTTTTAAAGCCGCGCTATACGTATGTAACGTACAGTATGACAGGTGAATATGATTAAAGGGTATAGCGTCTCTGTCTGCCACATTTTCTCATTTGCAAACTGCATACATATTTGACCATTATCATTAATTATTTGGGCACTAGGTAGGCGTAGAGTTGTTACTGCCAATGAAGATATTGAAAAAGATGAATTTACAAAACTCAGTATGGCTTTGTAAAAGCTATTGCAAAATAGTACATTACTGCAGCGGCCTGCAACAGAGGCAATGAGGGAAGAACGTGTAAATGTGGGCCGAGTCGAAGACGAGTCACACATACGTGAGTCCCTCATTGCCTAGTTGTGGCCAAGGCTTGTATAGTACTTTTCTCAAATAATGCGCGGAAATTAAAACTAAGTACCTAGGCAAAACTTTTTAGTTGAAAATACAATTACTTTTCAAAACCATTAACGAACAACGAAGTTAGTGTTTTTTTGTTTTTTTTTTCAATAATTAGCTTTCTATTTGAAAGCCTGTTCGAAATTTGAATAAAACCTTTGATAAGTTACCTCCTTAAATTGGTTGCCATGTTATGGAGTAAAATTAGTACCTATTCTATTCACCTGAACCATAAATATTGTGCGTTTTTTTTTTACCTAAAGTTCTTGTCTAATTCCGAAGAGGTTTTATTGTGTTAAACGTAAGTAATTTGTGATTATATTTAAATATGATTGTTTTCATGGTTAAAAATACACATGGAAATTTTTCACAACCATATTCTATATCCTACTAATATAATTAATGTGAATGTAAGTTTGTTTGTTACGCTTTCACGCGGAAACTACCTAACCGATCATCACGAAACTTTATACACATATTCTTAGGTATTAATTTAGATGTAACATAGGATACTTTTTATCCCGGAAAATTAACGGGATCCAATGGGATGCGAACGAAATCGCGGATAATAATACGTTAAAAGATAGAACTTTTTAATTTGTGATACAGATATACACATATTCGGATTTATTCTTTCTGATCCTATGTGAATAATAATTTTAGATATAGTAAAGTACACCGAGTTTGTGGTCACCAGACATTTGGAGAATAACCGCTGGGAATGTGAAGTGCATAGGCGTTCCGTTGATTCACAAGTGGTATAATAATTATTATAAACCAATAAACGACGCCTATCTATAACTCGTTCTTGTGTCAATAAACTTTGACTTAGTTATTTTGTCTTTCATCTTACTTGCAACCTTAAGCATTATGAGAACATATTTTTAAGTAGTGGAGTATAATGTCAACCATTGATCTAGAAAAACAAGGTCAACAATGTTTATAAAAAAGTTATTTTTAAAGTCTTAGCCAGACTAGTAGTATTATAGGAGGCGCGAATTTAGATTAGGCTCGTCGGCTTCCCGGCTCACTTCCCTGCTCACTGCCGCCGTATCTAAATGCGGTATTAAATAAAGGTTAAACAAAATGAGGTTGCAAACACACTTAGCGGCCGAATCGCAGCGGCAGCGGACAGAAAATTAGACTTTAAAATGTACTATGGTACTTGGTAACAAAATACCTATGTATTCCGACAAGAAGCATAACCACATATCGCATCGCGTTGCGAATCTCATCATAATAATAGACTAATGATATGAGGACCGGACGTCTTACGACTGCGCGTGGATAGCAACAGAGACCCTTTAAAAACTGGGTCGCATAAAACAGCACTTCAATTACCCGAGGACATTTTGTATTATGCACTAGCTTAGTACCTAAATTCTTTTCTAAACTTATGAAAATCTATCTTATTCAGATGTTTTATACAGCGTCATCAGGGGCCACTTTTTACCCATGCCCAGGACATGTTTTAGCTTGCCCGTAGGATCTATGATGAGACAAGGCCGACTAGTTTGAGAGAAGGGGCTCTCAATCTAGTCGGTCTTGTTTACAGAAAAAACATAAAAGCTTTTAGGAAACTACATATTTATCTCTCTGCTTTCAAGTTAACAAAACAACATTTATATTTGACCACCTTTGTGGTGAACTACTGAGATGCAAGAGGCGTGATTTCGGTTCTACTTGTCTATCTTATAAAACGTTAGAGTAGATATTAATATGTCTTGTTGACCATACGTAATCAGGACATATCCACTCTAACTTTTTATAAGATAGGGGGTAATTATCTTGCAAAATATTGGATCCACCGTCTGAATATTTTTACTCGTCATGTCTCATAACCTAAGAGCTAAAGATTACGGTATGGGAACATTCTGTGCTAGATCCCAAAACAATAGGTATTTTAAGCAATGATGTCATGATAGAAAACGACAGGCTTACAATTGTAACTTACAAACCCATCAACGAAGCTCTTAAATTGTTCGCTTAAGGCGCGAACAGAGCACGGGTCAAATTAATCCAATGTATTTTAAGGAAATAAATTTATCATACCAAGGTTCAGTGGCACTGGTAGATAAATGATCTAATTCTTCGCGTTGTTCTGGCGCCTGTTAGATTTTGCAAAGAGCTGCGTTTACAGTAATCTCATCCCCACATCTTATGCCACATCTGCAATTACGTATATCTACAGTGCCCGACATGCACTCTAGAGGACCCTTGTAGCATTCAAAGAGGGTGTTAGCAGTAACAAACTATTGGTCAAAAATAATATAGTCGATATAACACACAAGCATAATAAAGGAATCAGATATACGAATTCCACTTTCCGCAGTAAAATTTTGCGCACCAAGATTTTCGGCACGAAGGCTATTCCACTTTTGGCCATCAATCGATTTTAAGCTGGGTGTTCAAAAATTGTATCATACTTTTTCTATAGAACTAAGCAGCGAAAAAAAAAGATCAACTACCTACTCCATTTATTTTTGACAAGCAGGTATTGCATTTTATATAGAACATAATATTCTCACTTAGATAATAATTTAATGATCAAATTTTCCTTTCTTCTTTTTCTTTTTATTTGTTTCAACATTTTCTATTTTACAAATCTTGTCTTCGCGAGTTTTCCAGCATTTACGGTTCTTTAATTAGATATTGATCTTTCTTATTTTTTAGATAATAACAATAATAATAATAAAAACGTTTATTCTCTCTCACAAAAGGTTCAAATACAACAATAAGGGTTAGGTACAAGTTTAGATGACATAGTTACAATGTTAGATATTTTCTTTATGTGTAAACATATCTTTAGGATATACAGAATACCTAATTGAAGCAGAAGGCACAATGCCCAGATTCAGATTAATGATTCGTCGGAGCCACAATGCACTTTGATTAGCGCTTTCGTATTCATTTCACTGAGATTGCAATAGGATTGTTTTAGTTTGCCTAGACTTTATGAATAAAAGGTTTCTATACATTTCTATCCTTTATTTCTGGTTTTTCTTGCAAAATTACATGTTTTTTCTTATTATAAAATTCTGTTCGGACGTGTCGTCTAGGTTTATTATGATTGTAGTCACGTGACACCTTTTTGTTCGCCTCTTCTTCTTCTTTTTTTGCCGTTCCATAACATAAGATTAATTCTGTATTTTTCTGTGTGTATGTCAAATAAACTATCTATCTATCTATCTAAGAGGCGAACAAAAAGATGACCGGTGTCACGTGACTACAATAGACCTAGACGACACGTCCGAACAGAATTTTATAATAAGAAAAACATGTAATTTTGCAAAAAAACAAGAAATAAAAGAATAAAAATGTAGAGAAACCTTTTATTCAGAACACTATTCTTAGACATATACAATACAAAGCTTCTACTAACTGCTAACGTCATATCCAACCACTAGACTCTGTTTTATTCTTGGTGCGGTAAGATAAGCATTTTTATATTAAAACTCCACTTTTGAGCACTAAGCTTCTAATCGATCGGTGCTCAAAAGTGGAACAGCGTAGGTGCGCAAAATTTTGATGCGGAAAGTGGATTTCTTCCCATAATTGACCTCTGGTCGTCCTGGTTGGCCACCCAAGAGCGCGTGTGTCCGAAATTTGAGAACTAATAAATAGTAATCCTTTTGTATTCTGTTTTTGTACGCTTTTATGCGTTCGTGTTATTTTACTGTGACTTCTGATTAGCAGAAAAGCAGTACTAAACGCAGTGATTACTTCTAAGTTGGTTGACGAGCCGCTCCTACACCTTTTAACGACATTACAATTCTATTCTAGGAATTTACAAGTAGGTAATTACTACAAGTAATTTGATTTGATCAATGATTGTAAGAATTTAAAGTATACCTAATTACTCCGTGAGTCATAAATTGGAAATGAAATAGTCTTGACGAGAAATAACTCAAACATTAATAGGTTTAAATTATTCTGGATTTTGAATCTAAACATTCATCTTTTAAAAATGTTTTAAATCTATGAGACTGACAAGAATTTAGTAGATAGATTAGATATTTTTAGTATTTTGGTTTATTTCAGCTCTATTTTATTGTTTCTTGACAAAATTGCATTATTTGATATAATTTATTCTTGTTTCATGTACAAACTCGCAGTAAAACTTAACTTTTATTCGTAAGCTATCTAGTTTGAAAGTTGCAAAAGTATAAAGCTTTATTTCGTTGTTAAAGATCATCACGCTATGGTATACACCCCCCTTAAAGTCTTTCGTTTGGTACGCAGAAGCTAGAATCATAAAACGTTGAACTTAATTTTCATAATAAGACAATTCGACCCCTGGGTGCATCGCTTAGCAAAGGACTTAGTGAGGGACATTCACGTTGGTGATCGACTAACTCAAGCTTATTTTTGGAAATAGCTCACCTTTTTTTATCCATTAACCAGCTCGGTCCAAATCTTTGTATAGCGGATCTTAGAAATCAAGAAATCTGTAGGGGTATAAAAAATATTGGAAAAAAAGACAAGTACCTAAATAATCGAACTAAAGATTGAAAATCTAACAGTTTTTTTACCGGTAGCAACATGATAATTAGACATAAAACAAAAACAAGTTGCGGGGTCACATAACGATTACAACACAAGTAGGTAAGTATCTCAAGAACTTTATAAATGACCTATGATTACCGCGTTTTGTAGATCAGCGTTTTGAACTTTGTTTGAATTTTGGATAAATGGCTTCATTCATAAAAGTCAAAAGGGCGCACTCTATCAGCAACTTGTCTTTATCAAATTATGCTATATTATGCTCTATTATTACAAAGCAAATGTTATTATTGTTCTATAAACATATCGTTATATAAATACCAAAACGACTTTATCAATATATCGACATGTTCCCAGCACTAGATAAAAAGCTTGCGTGTTGTCACCAATCAATAGGAGCGGGTATTCATTATAATTGCATGTTTTTACTGTACTTAAAAAAAAATTCACTGTTTTACGTTATTACTTGACTTATCTGAGAGAAAAATCGCATTATGGTGACATCGCGAATTCCTTATTTATTCTTTAAAAAAGTCAGTCGGTCTACCACGAGATTGCTTACCGTCGACGTTACCAATTTGAACAGCTTTTCTAGGTTTGGTCGCCGCATCTTGATATATGAATGACCGAAATGGTAATACAATTTGTCTTTAAATTTTACAGTCTTATTAGACGATCCACGTGCGATTTGCAATGCTTTTTCTGTCTCTAGCCAAGACGTTCCATGTCTCGATCCACGCCACCGTTCACAATATTATAGGGAATATCATTGCTTGGACCAGACGTATCTTTACAACATTTAATAAACTGTATACATGCTACAAACATAACTTAGGAAGTAGGTAGGTATTCCGTGGTGCCAAAAGATAATGTTTGATAAGTTAAAAAAGGAACTTTTGCAAAAGGTATACGAATTATGTTTTCACAAATATTCGACATTCACCGCAAATCAAAATGTCTACCGGAAAACTGTCTTCTACCCCCGAACCTCGACAGTGTATTACATAGATGAGTTCAATATCATCCAGAAAGGTCACAATGAAACTAAATGCCTAGTTGGTGCCGTAAATAGATTACTTGTGATGATGTGTTCGAGCATGACTTCATTGATATGATACCTACTAATTATTGGACCTAACTGTCTGTCTGTATGCATTATAAAAGCTTTTTGTCATGCTGTTGCATACAATGCACTTGTTGTTTGTAGGTATTGATAATAACTTCATGTAGAAGTAGCAATGGATAGCCAACGGTATCTAAGAAATAAAGGTTTTCAAATACATATGAATGGATATGATAAAACAAGGGAATTTTTTATCCAGTGACTCGAGAACCAATTAATGCACAAGGTAGAAAGGTTGTAAATATGCATCAAGATCGTTCTTGACGTGTTGTGAGTCCACTCGCGGATGTACCCTTATTTATTAGATGATTTTCATCATTGGTTTACTCCTTACAAACAGTAACTTGACATCTAAATAATATTATCATTAATTATTATAACGATAGTTTCTTATCACAATGCTTAAATTTAAAGTTTTGTGATTATGTTGTAGTTTGCATTTTAGGGCATGTCCCATCTGTCGTAACCTGAACTGATCCAGCCATCACAGTGATCAATTCTTAGCATTCCGTGAGGGAGTACAACATCGCTGACATAAAAGTAAGTTTTTCTATGAAATTGAATACAGTGATCGCGTGCTCGCGCTCATTTTCCGTTCGGCCGATGTCTCTCTTGAATGTAATGGGGTATATTAAATTGGCAATATTGGTACATTTAAGTGCCGATAAGTGTAGACGATCCTAGATAACCCTAGTTGGAGGCCGTGCGGTGTGCGTTGTGAAACTGATAGCGCCACATCTGTCTCGTACATATGAATCGGGAATACGTGATCAACTAAAGCCACACTCTTGCGCCTGATTTTTTATTATTATGGCCTTTATAAAGTCTCTTTCGTAACCTGTCCTAATCTGTCTCTTTTGTCTGAATACTATAAAATGTCTAAGAAGACGATTTAAAAAGTACACTAGAGAAACAATGAAGAATTACACTTTTGCGCACCACGAACTGCCGCACCTGCGCTATTCCACTTTATACCAATCGATTTTAAGCTTGGTGCGCAAAAGTGGAATAGTTCTAAAAAACGATTCCACTTTTACGCACCAAGGATAAAGTAACGTCTAGTGATGGGGTATTAGCTAAACGAGATAATGTTCATTCCGGAAATAACAAAAAACTAATCGAACGTACAAGTCAACTTCTCGTAGTAAAATGCATTAAGTCATATTAAAAGCAGGTATCGCTACGACTAGCAATTAAGCATACAGTTGAACAGTCATCAATCGTTAAACTATTCAGTCGGCGACGTCGCGCGACGTAAATCACGCGACAAAGATAACGTCGCATACGACAGCGCGTCGGCGTCGCAATGCCGCGCGTCCGACCGACTGACGGTCTTATCAGCCCTTGAGCAGTGCACTCGCAACATAACTTTAACTTATACTACACTAGCTTCCACCCGCGACTTCGTTCGCGTCCCATTAATTTTCCGGGATATAAAGTATCCTATGTTACTTCTAATACCTCCAAGAATATGTGTACAAAGTTTCATGATGATCTGTTAAGTAGTTTTCGCGTGAAAGCGTAACAAACAAACTTACATTCACATTTATAATATTAGTATGATAATCTGAGAAAGCACAGTTAATTCCTTCTTAGAAATGGTGTGTCCGATGGAAAAATTACTGGATATCGATACATATCTATACCTTATTAATGTATACTATACCTAGTATAGTATTATATTACGATCTGTGACTCCTATAGGTAATAACATTATTTGGAATTTTAAAGTGATTTCCATGTTTTGGTACCTACAAGTACCAATCAATTAAATAAAAAAACAAATCTTGGTAATTTGTCAGCCTTCATCAATAAACCTATTGACAGGGTGTCCATACAAAGAATTTCTTAATCGGTGCTGTCTGTATGTATATCAAAATTAAATAATAATAAATAATAAATATTCACGGACATTCAACACAATAAATAAATATTCTATGTATCTATCTATCTAATCTGCCTCCAATTCCTCGACCAGTTTTGTAATCAATCATATCTGTGCACCGGTATGATTAACTGCAACCCAGCCACGGTTCCTGGTTGCATCTTGTAATGTAATTTTTACAACCAATATTAAAACTGTCTCGTCATTATCTATAGAAAAAAGTAGCACAGCTTTTTGTTGAAAAAAATAATTATAAGAATCTACTTACGCATTGCGTGAAAGCACTGCGTAAACCAATCCTTGCATCACAAAATTAAGCAAACAAATTGCAATTGAACAAACAACGCAGGTCACAGAGTTTTGCCAAAGTTTTACTGTATTTTTAGTTCGTACCGTCTTCATTTCAGGTCTAAACCTAAGACTCTATTGCAACTGGAAAATACACATTATATATACGTTACCAACCCTTACGAAAATAGATTGGTTCGTATAGTTGTGCTGAAGTTTCGGACAATTGCACAATTCGTTTTATAAATTTTTTAAAGAAATAATACGAGATTTTACTTTACAAGTTGCGAATATAATGTGGCCCCAATCAGGTCCCGTATAAACTTCAGGTTCCACAAGAAAGTGCTTTGGAAATTCCCATTTATTATGCAGCTTGCAACTGGAAAGATGCAGTTACTAATGAAAAATAGGCCTTTGAATCTAATCTAGATGATTTATTCAGCGTCAGGGGCCGCTGTTTAAGCCGACTAAGCAGCGGGTTTTCTTACAATGTTTTCCATCACCGTTTGAAAGCACTGGAATCTGGAATTGTCCAGATTTTTCTGGTAAGCGATGTTAGATCGATTGCAATATTTTTTCCGTATTTTCTAAATGCTGACGGTAATTTTTGTAGTCCTAAAGCTTTACTAGTTCAGGCAAAACCCGGCGGCAAGCGTTTGCGTGCGTTAGCCTCATTTACCATATTTTATGACACAGTTCCGACTTAGTATTTCACTTTTTGTTTAAACTATGTCTTTTAGTATAGGTATGCGCCGGCAATCATGTGACTAAGAAAAAGCCTAGAATATGTTATACTGGTATCAATTATTGTAAACCTCAGATACTAGGGTTTTCTTGACAAATTGTCTTTGTGAATAAATTTTCTTAGTTATCTGTCATATTTTTTTTTTACTTAATAAATAAATTCTTTTCATAAGACGGTTTTGAAAAGTAGGTTCGTTTTTGCAAATTTTGCCTTTTATTTGCTGTTCATATATTTTGTAAGACAAGAAAATGTATAAAACCATCATTATATTAATTATTAGGTGTGCCCGCGACTTCGTCAGTGTGGAAAAGTGTCTTTTGGGTAGCATTTTTAATTACTTCCATACAACTTTTCATCCCCCATTTTCAACCCTCTTACAACCCTTTTTTCGAATTAAAAAGTAGCCTATGTCTTTTCTCAGGCTCTAGACTATCTGTGTACCAAATTTCATTCAAATCGGTTCAGTAGTTTTGGCGTGAAAGCGAGACAGACAGACAGAGTTACTTTCGCATTTATAATAATTAGTAAGGATAAAGTTGGTTGGCTTAGCTGATAACAAGAGTATTTTTTTCTGTAGCAGATAATCCTGACATGCAGATCAACTTACGTCACTGTTCTGATGAGTAAAACGCGCGTGACAACAGTGCGCGTGCGCAAATAACCAGCAACCTAGTTTATAGTGCAAAAGATGGGCGCAATATTTTTCCCTCAAAAATGAACTAAACCAAAATCCAACGTTCGAGAAGACGATACGATAGTTCAATAGTACGCAATGGCACGCAATGTGTGTGGTCTTTTACACGCTGTTATTATTATCAATTCTCAGTTTGACCTTTCATAATGATCACTTTTACGGTCCACTACCAAGAACTGATTTAGGGTACTGAATTACAGCACCGTGTATAATGTTGGACAGCAATGCCGCCTTAATAAGTGTGGTTCCCTGAATAAATTGAATCAATTGGAGCGTTGGCCTATGATGTCAATTGCACAATCAAAATACATATGAAGATTGTCTCATCGTCAATCACAAGAATTATACAGTTTTATTATGATAGATGTGTATTCGCTTTCCCGAATGCTTCATTATTATGGAGGTTAACTACTGGAATCATTTAAATAGTTTAAATGTTAAAAATATTTTTTGATTCCAAAATTATTTTATTTTAATCAAGAAAACACACAGTACTATATTAATTAAAATTGTTAGCTTATACTCGTGGTACTTAACACTGAAACCAGTGAAGTTTACACCATAACATTTTACACATTAAGTGCAAAAAAATGGCAGAGCTCACTGTAACTACTAGAAGCCAATGTTATAATTCTACGAAAAAATCTGAATGGCACAGAATTGGTATACCTAGTACTTCATCTATACTTTTATAAAACTGTAAAAAAGCCAAAAACTAAAATAAAAGATATGGACAAACTAAATATGCAGATCTACTAAATAAACGATTCTGATTCCGAAAATCGAGTTTGCCTGTATGTTTGTTTATCTATTTGTTTGTGTGTTTGAATGTTCGCGGATCACGCCTAAACTACTGGACCAATTTCAATGAAACTTATACCATTCGGAAGCCCTTTTTCCGGATTAAAACATATGCTTTATTTTATTGAAATGGAAGACGTGGATTCTTAGATACAGCTCGACCTCTCTAAACCAAAAGCCGCCTTTGGCACGAGTTTCATCGTATTCTGGTTGACAGATATTTTGGTGGAAAGTTTCGCACGCGTGCGAAGTCGCGGGTATCAGTAAAAAATAATATTATACAATGATTTTTTCAATGTTTTTATCAAACTAGCTCGCTCAATCAGAAACTCAACCTTGAAACTCGAATCATGGCATTTTTTTCTGAGGCACAATATTTAGCTTGTGTTTTAGCGATCATGTGGTTGATTTCAGCTCGAACTCCTGACCTGATTTGGTTTACTACTTCTGACAAAAGTGAGTAACAAAGCCGGTGACCGGGATACCACCGGATCCTCGCTTCTAGCTAAATCCATCGACGTGTGATGGAATATCCATAAATAATTTTACGACCCACCAGTTACGTACACTGAAATGCCAACGGTGCGATTTCACTACTTCCATGTCTAAATGACACTTGCGCTTGGCCGGTGCGCATGTTTGTTCCTTGTTCCTTGATATAAATTCATCTTAGATACCCTAAATTTAAATTTAACACACACCACACAATCTAACACAGATAGAACGAATAGCAATTTTTATATTCCACAGAACAGAGTTTGTTTTATCGTAGAAAAAGTTCGGGGTTTATCACATTATGATGAAATTCAACGAGTCCACAATTTGACGTACATTATTTTATAAACGAAATTCCCAGTTCATTGAAAGCATTGTTGCATTTGGCCCGAACTGCATGGATTTATCCCTCACAGTTCAATGGTAGGTACTTGTTGATTATCAGCTCCATCACTTCAGTCCAATGTTATACAGGGGTCTTCAAAACGAAGCCACTGTATACATACAAAGTTGCGCGTGGTACATAAATAATATCTGGTACCTACCCAAAATACATAGATTTTTATAACTTGCTGAGAAAGTCCATAAATGTTTATTTATATTATAATTCTACGCGTCCACCAAAAAACCTTTTGAATTCCTTTAGTAACTAAATATCACTGGAAAGTTACATTATAATATCAGGCTCCTTATTTTTAATTTATTATTAACAAACAAACAAACAAGTTCGTATGAGCTAGTGGCCAACTCTGCTGACGGAGTTTTTTGGCCGCCTTAAGGCCTCCGTCGTGGCTTAACGACTGCTAGAGCCGGGACCGACAGTTTAACGTGCCCTTTGAAGCACGGAAGCGCTCAGATGTAAATGCCACTAACGGTCACCCATCCAAATAGTGACCGCACAGAACGTTGTTGTTGTTATTAGAATTTATTATTGTTCATGCTGAAAAAGATCTCGCCTGCTGAAACCACGGTATTAATTACACAGATACAAGTTGATAAAATCACAAATTAGCGTTTATTCTGCATATTATTACTGCACCAACAACCCACATCAAAACTTCTCGTAAATCGAGTGGCCGTCAGTTGCTTTTAAATGTAAACGAAGTTTACTTACCCTATCGTATATCGATAATATCCAATACCAACTAACTTTATAGTTATAACGATAACTTGCATTAGTGAGAGTCCAAATTCCATTCATAAAGTTCAGTTTTTATCTTTAAATAACTAGTGTTACGATATCCTTACGAGTCACATTTATTTGTGATCAAGACATACCTTTATGGTATGTCTTGATCACAAATAAACGTGAAGCTGATCTTTTTATCAAAATAGTTTAATATTAACTTTAGCATAGGATGTCGGTCCCGGCTCTACCAGTCGTTAAGCCATGGCGGAGGCCTTAAGACGGCCTAAAAACTCCGTTACTAGAGTTAGCTAACTCATACGAGCTTGCTTGCTTGCTTGGACCGTGATGGACAGCACAAACTAAGGAGGCCTAATACCCAGCAGTGGGTAAAATAGCTGTAGATGATGATAATGATGATATTTTGTCATCAAAGTTTTTATTTCATAATTGCGTTGGAATAGTAAAATAAAAAGTAAATTATTTACTAAATGAGTTTTTAGTAATACAGCGTTGTTTAAAACCCCTCAGGGTGACAATGACAATTTCCTGAAATGAAAACTTCCAAAAACGACAATTTCCGAGAACGTCTATTCTAAACTCGTCAATTTCCTAAAATGACAATTTCCTAAAATGACAACTTCCTAAAATGACAAATTCCTAAAATGACAAACTCCTAAAATGACAAATTCTGAAAACTTCACTATAATCGAAGTTAACTGTACCAGCTATCCGTCTACACAGCTTTGGCATAATCAAGTGTAAACTTGGAAACCGCATAATTATATGATTGTTCTGAAGCTTTCGAGCACCGAATGCATTTAATGCACTTAACTAACTAACCCACTCCGGGTTTGCTTGGACTAAAATTATAAACCTTTTAAAGATATTTCATTGGTGTAAATGGGAACAATCCCAATGAACTTCCAACCATCATCATCATCTGATGATGAAGCCCTATCAAATTGCAGTCGGTTTTTCCAGTTTTTAAGCTTATAAATGATTTTCTCATTGTGAATCTGCTAGCTTCCTCTCATTGGCATTACACTTCTACAAACAGACAGATGCAGGGAACTTTTATATGTAGTGATTATGTATCAATTGGTGCCTAAAATAGTGCATGAATTTGCAATTAAAATCGCAGAAGTTATAGATCGATTAGTTAACATTTTTTGTTTTTATTTTTATTGAAATACCTACTACTATCTCTAAAACATATGACAAAGAACTCGCCAGTAGAAAGAGGGTACATACAAATAATCTTGCCAAATACAACGGCCCGGTATCAGTACTCCGATTATTTAGTTCAATGACTAATCGTCTCAGTAATCCGGAGTTACAGACTATTGTAACGCGTGAGTACCTACTGATACTACATAGGTCAATAAAGTATACGCACGTATAACGTGTTCTTTTGTCACGTAAAAAAAAGTCAGAGTAATCAAGTCGACTGCTCTATGTAGAGTTCACACTCAATATATCCCCAAGGTGCTAAATCCTTACAAAACTGAAGGTATAGGTACTTACGACGTTTCGTATCCGTTAGGATAGAAAAGAAAGTCCGATTAATGTTACTTAAACTGCGATCCTTGAGGTGTCTGCTTAGATAGAGTACACACTTTACTACTTAGGTGCCTATGCTTCAACTTAACAGAGATAAATATTTTTTTTAAACCGCTAGTTTATTTCGGTTGAGAGTGCGTTCATTTAAATTTTTAAAAATGATTCTGGTCATTCATCAATCTTTCAGTGTTTAAGAAATGCGCCGCGGTTTGTCGATACATTAAAGTTTTAGTAACAGTTGGCAACATCGTTTGATTTGCTTTAGGTAACATCACCAGATGTGCCAACCGCTGCATACCACATAAGTCACCATGCTGTAACGTCTCTTTTCCTAGAAGCCGGTGTCTGTTTTAGGTACAGTCAGCGGAAAAAACATTATTTGATTACTACGCAAACAAGGTACAAGCAGATGCCCAAGTGCGGAGCCTAGACTCGCTTTGTCGCCCCTAAAGTAAGTACCTAATATTGAAATGGCCCTGTGGAAAATTCATTGCTAAAGTAAGTATCTTGCAAATAATAAATAATTGCCAAGGAAATGCAGATAAGTTCAAAGTAAACTTTAGTCTGCAGATAGGTCGGGGCGAGTCTTCTATACAAATATTATAAAGAGGAAAGGTTTGATTTTTTGTTTGTTTGTTTGTTTGTATGAATTGAATAGGCTCCGAAACTACTGGACCGATTAAAAAAATTCTTTTACCATTAGAATCCTACATTATCCCTGATGAACATAGGCTATATTTTATCCCGGAATTCCCGCGGGAACGGGAATTACGCGGGTGAAACCGCGAGGCGCTGCTAGTAAAATATAAGTTTCGTTTTTAAATAACTTGTGCATTACGACAGTAAATATTCTCTTGGATTTTGAATGCGTAAGGCACATATACCAGAGATAACACTGTCACCGCCTGTACCTTCTGTTGTGATTCCTGATAAACACCTATATTAATTTTATTATAGTTCTGTCGACCCGTAGTCAAATGCTTTTATCATAGCGAAATATGCACATAGCTACAAAAAGCTGAACCAAATTGGATTACTTACTCAGTAGAAATAAGTTAGCAAAGCGCGTGCCCGCCCACGCTTATTAATCGACTTCGTAATCAGTTTTACACGGTTTAACTTACAAAAAGCGCATAAATAATTTTGGCGCTTATAATTTGATGCAAATGTATCAACGGAAAGTCGTTTTTTTTTTTAAAAGCAATCGAAAAGACCTGTGGACTGTTGCCCTGGTTATTATTATACACTAGATGCCGCCAGTGACTTTGGCCGAATCCCGTTTGATCCTAGAACTATAATAATATAATAGTAGTTGAATACGATGTACGATTACTTGTCGCATTCACTCGTAATTTTAAAGACCAGGAAGTAATCTGATAAATAAAAGCGGTTTGCGTTTACCCAAGTATATCCAAGTATGCACCAGAATAGCATTGTTAACTTAGCTTGCGTTAAAGTGAATTAATGCATCCACCGTATTGAAATACATAAGTGAATCTGAAATGTGTTAGTTTGGAGTATCACAGTTATGGTTTAACTAATAAATTGTTTGAGAAACTTCGCATCGTTAGGAGTTAGCACCTAAGAAACTCTAGACTAGTTTCAGTTTCACAGTAGCGCAGTATAAATACAAAAACAGATTAATTTAAAAAAAAACCTACACAAAAATAGTTGAACTGATTGGCGTTTTCACACCGCAACCGACACTATACCGTGGGTTATTATGCTATAGATATATATATATATATATATATATATATATATATATATATATATCTATAGCATGTTTTGACCTGTGTTGGTGACGTCAACGATTTTATTATTTGAACAATTGAATCTGTATCGTGTCGTGCCAGTGTAAAAATGCCCGTCAACTCAGACGATCTATGATTCTGAAAAGACTTGATTGTAAATATCTCATCCGAAGATTGAAACAGGGATTTTTTCAAAGGTAATAAAAAATATGAAATAAAGAATAGAAAAGGCTTTAAGGCGACCGATGCAGGTAGCCTAAAGGTACTGAAAAGGTTGGAAATGTGTTTTAAACTGTAGTAAGTTAAAACAGTGAAACCTTAGAAAGTCAACCAAGCTGTCCACTGCCTTAATTGCAGAGTTCTTCGCTCAGTTAGTCCACTGCTAATCCGTTTAGATGTGTGCTAAGCTTGACCACTTGTTCCACAGGGTGGTTTTACTTTGGAAAAGATTTTAATCATGATAATGATTTACATTTGGGTATGTAAACCGAAATTCTTCCCAAGTTCACTTCAATTTTAGCGTACTACAACATTTAGTTATAATATTTGGATTAGAATAGTACCTAATGTTTTATGTCAATGTGTTCATTTTGTTTTAAAATGAAATGGAAACCAATTGAATGTTCCTCATTTTTCATACGTAATCACACGTCTTCATCGTGGTAGTTTCATATCTTACGTAATAACATAGCTTATCATCACAATGCGCAAAACACAACAAGTTTTCATTCATAATTTTTGGTACAGTACACGACAGAAAATGAAATTCTGGAGTAGATTGCTGGGAGCAAACTAATTTATAAATACTATATAAGTTACACGAAAAATCCACTATAAATAAAAGATACGTAAAACGTTAACAGTGATTTTATTCTAGAGTTATTGAAACATACGATTTTTAAATTTGTGTCAGCTAAAATTCGGAAAACCACACGATAGAACGCCCATGCACTATTAGAGACAAGAAGTCTCAAAATCCTTTTCAAGAGACTAACCCCTATGCCACGACCACGCAGCGCACATAAGTAATATTAGTACAAACTATAGTTTGAAATTGACTACCCTACCTAGTCAATTTCAAAAGTTTGTGAGTAGTTTCCACTATTGAATGCATTGTGGAAACTATACTCAGAAACTTTTTAATTGAGCCTGAATTCGGAGAATGAGTTTCTATATAAAAATTGATGTACAAGTCTGTATGGATTTTTATAGAATATGATAAACAAGCTGATGGCCTATCTGATACTAAGTGGTAACGACTGTCAATAACAATGCATTGCTTCATGGATCACGTCCACTGAAGACTTGCCCTGTGATGCTTTGCATTGCGCCCATCACTCTAGAACATAAAGGTGTTACAGGAGTTCCGTTTGGAATCAAATGTGAAAGATTATCTGTTAGGATCATAAATTACGTTTTCTATGCCATAAAATTAATTAATACCTTTTAGAAACGGCAAAAACTTTTAAAATCTGACTAAAGCAAGACTTTGACTAAAAAACCATATATTAAGTCGTTTGATGAAGTAAGTGTAGCAATTTCAAAGAAAATTCTCATTAATTTTTCCAAGAAAACAAACAAGGGGTCGGTTTAAGAAAATATATTTGGAAGCAACGCGAAAGCACTTCTACTACTTCGCTTTCAATATTTTGCTAACACCTTTAAATCGTAAAAAAAATATATAAAAATAAATGAAAAATCTAGAATAGAAAAAAGTTTCACTAAAAAAATTCCCGGACAATTTAATCTGTGTGTTTTATCTTTTTGGACTCTCGTTATTAGCTCCAACTCGGTGGAATAGATTTAACCATCAGATTTTATGTTTTTTATAATCATTGGATACTAAAGACCCATTTACATGATACAAGTTGTATGCCTGTTGCATACCATTAAATTAAAGCAATAAATTACTTGCATCGTCCTAACAACACGTAATATTCTTGATCTAGTATACCTACAAGTTTTACTTCAAAACTTTTCTTGGTGTATAATAATAATAATAATATAATATAATAATATAAGCTTTATTCATTTCCTTACACAATAATGTTTAACTAATGATTAACTACTTACTAAAACTTATTTTATTTAATTATCTTAAATTTTTTTTTTCTTCTTGGTGTAAACAAGCAAATCTTTTTTTCAAACTTTGGAGTAAATAGTTGCTTACAATTCTTGAAGGTCCATTATACGCGTTTGATTATTACTCTTGTGTAACTTCCATCGTATAAATGGGCCTTAACTGATCCAGGCCTTGTTGTCCACTGCCTTTTATTATTTCATTTATAAAATTACTAGGTGCCGCCCGCGACTTCGTTCGCGTCCCGTTGGATCCCGTAAATTTTTCGGGATACAAAGTAGCCTATGTGTTAGTCCAGGTCACGGACAATATATATTCCGATTTTCATCCAAATCGGATCAGTAGTTTTTACGTGAAAGAGTAACAAACATCCATCCATCCATCCATCCATAACTCACAAACTTTCGCGTTTATAATACTAGTAGGATCTATAGGTACCTAAGCGAGGTGAACAATCAAAGTGATCCAAAAAGCCTTTGTAGCGCGAAATATGTGGTTGCTGATTATATGAGAACAATGAACGTTCATGTTGGAGCGAGCAGCGTGCGGTGGTAGATGCTCTCCCGTGGCAGCACTCGCACCTTCCCGCTGTCGTGCTGGGAGTACAGCGCACTCTTCCACAGTCAGTCCGTGTCCGCTCGTGCGCTCCGACGCACGCTCCCAAAGCACACGCGCGCTCGGAAACAACCCGTAAGTTCCGTGACAATATACCTCAGAATAAAAAATCACTCCACACAACAATTAAATACATACAACATATCAGTGAAAAAAAAAACTTCACCAAGTTTTTACCACTTACATGTGTTACATTACCTGCTTAAAACTTAAAATTGGCTTCGGTTTGTGGTTCCGATCACAAAAATAAATGCCTGTAAACTATCTAAGTACCTAAGGGTTCTTTAAATTGCGAGCGAAGTTTACGGCACTGAGTTTCGGAAAGTTGGCGGGGTTCCCTTTTAGAATTTTCACATGCAATTCAAAGTAAATTTAGTTTTCATCGGCAAGAGCGCTAATTACTCGCGCTATCTTATAACAAACAAACCGGCGATCAAACTATGAGTAAGATGTTTTACTAAGTGGGTAAATGTTGCTAATTCTACTGATGTCATATAATTAGGCTGCCTCATAGTTACAGTAACTGTTTTATATATTCATATTTTTGTGGTAAACCAATACGTAGTTTCTATATAGGTAATTGACTAATTTGACACAAAATTCATTTTCGGAACATAGAGAACATAGATATTATTATTGGTTCCATATTGATTGTGGGGTTTGCCACTGATTTAGTAACTTACTGAAAGAGTTTTTATTATTTTTGTACATACATACATAACACACTTCTAATAATTTATTAAACTAAAATCTTTCAATTCAAATCAGTAGCTTTTTATGTCAAACTACAAAAATTCGAATTTTAAGTACTTTATAGATTATCATTTTAAGACCTTTAAGTAAAAATATATCTTACTACGTATTTTTAGTTATAGTACGTAATGCTATAACGACGGAAACGCCACTGTAATATAAATACGGTTAGATAATGTTACAAAATTGAAAAGTACCTAATAACTAGCGTAAAGTTCTTCTTCAAAACGATAAGATGATGTTCTTTCGTCATCTGAAATGTACATGTCCCGGAACACATCGTATATCATAGAGATTTGCATACAGTCTGTGACATAAATTACGTGCATGTAGAAATTATTCTTACCAAAAAAACGCGTACACAATAATAATAGCCTCTTGCATTATCTAGCTAGGGGGCACAGCTTACACTTGGCTATACGAGGCAAAAACATACTCACATTTCCATACTTAACGTAGGTAGTGCTTATTATGTGTTTCGTGCGTGTGTCTAAAGAAGTCTTCATTTGTGAGCAAGACTTTTTATATTTTCTTAGGAACATTTCAAAGTTATTTTTTTAAAAACATTTTTTTCTTTTTAAGAAATATATTTTAAATTTTCGCTTCAAAAGCAGAGCTAGATGCATTATATTATTAGGCATCAAAAGAGCAATGGTTCTTAACATCGCATTACCTAACTAAATAGAATACATCAATTAATAAATGAAAAAGGTTAGTACACTCATAAATTACTATTCCATTATATTACCATAGAAGGTTTATAAATATATTTTTTTTAAATTCGCTGATAAGATGAAGATCGACCTCGTTTTATTTTTAGAACTATTTCAGCTCGTGTCTAGAAAAATTAAGATTATTCAAAAAAATACTTATTGCTTATTTGACAAAGCAAACCACGTCACGAGCGCTTCGCTACGTTGAAAAATGTTTTAACCAACAAAACATACAAGCTCAAAACAAAGATTAATAAATTACCCCGTTTACGGTATCGGTATAATATTATGACATTTTCGAAATACAATCTCAAGGACCACTTGTAGTGTTTGATCGGGCATAATGATATCCATTGTTGTAAGATTTATTTGAAAGCAGTCTATTGAGTGGCGCAAGCGCAGCTTTTATCTATGTATACTCCTTTGAGCCACGACTGTTATATTTACTACAGGACTCAAAAATATCTGCTTGCACATTGGTGGTAGCGTTACTTATTTTTTAGATATACTGTAAGACAGTATATAGTCCTGTAGTAAATATAACAGTCGTGGCTCAAAGGAGTATACATAGATAAAAGCTACGCTTGCGCCACTCAATAGACTGCTTAATATGTGTAATGACTACTGGAAACACCTAAATGCTGGATCGTATTTTCAACTTCTATGCTCTAGCACAGATTATATAATACTATGGCTCTGGTAACATAATAGGAATTATGTACAATGTCTTGTAAATGATTAATATTGATTAATAATTATATATTTCAGTACATCAATTCAATAAAGCTGTAAACAAAAATCCGCACAATATTTAAAACATTTGCAGATTTTTTCCTATGGGCTGTTTTCTTAAGTTCAATAAATTTTGAACTTCAGAGAGTTGTTATTTTAGCGTCCAAGGATTATATCGATCTAGTAACATAGGTATCAAACGGGAACTAAGGTTATCCACCCTAAGTATAAGCAAACAGGATGCTGTACAGATTTGCATCTGCTGTTTGTCTTAGTGCATTATAAACGAGTCCTTGTAATATGTCTATGAATATTTATTTATTTATTACTGTAATTTGACTGATGCACTGTTGAAACAAAGTCTATTATAGCTTCAGAAGATTTCTTTCAAGCAAGTTTGATGGCAGAGTCCCCTCACGTTAAGCTTGCAGCGATGAGAATGTGGCAGAATTTTAAAACGTATTTATTTAAAATTATTATTTAAAACGTTAACACCATCAACAAATCATAATAAAAGATTTTGTTTTTAATTAAACTAATTATGCTTTTAGTTAGCCCGATGTGAGTGCCTGAGGAATGAGTACTCACCTAGTTTATAACAAAAGTAGAATTTAAAAATTTCATAGATTTGTATTTAGATAGTCGACATAAATCATGGAACTGACAGCGTTCGATAATAGCCGATTGCTGCAGTACTGCTGAAGCATCGAATTGTACACTTCTTTTCTTATCAGCTTCAAATCCAAATATCACTACGATACCACACCGGTAGATTTTATTTGGTTTAAAAACTACACATGCTAATAAAGCATGCTTTTAGCGAGCACGTGCTCATTTAGCATGTGTATCGAAACCTTGCTAATAATTAGCATGCAAATTATTAGCATGCTAGAAAATCGCACGACCGTCGATTTTTGAGCATGCTACCTGCAGCGCGGGTGAAGGGGGGCGTGCTTTTAGCGCGTGTGAACAGGTTTGCTTATTGAGCATGCTAGTATCGATCGATCAGTCGTTTGCGATAGGTGCGCGTGCACAGAAACCGTGAGAGCACGCTATAAAATAGCATGTGTATTGGAGTGTTTGCTTTTAGCATGCTTATTCAGAAGCATGCTTAAAACTAGCATGCTTATTGCTAGCAAATGTAAACTCCTCACTAGCATGCTAATATTGAGCATGCTAATTAGCACGCTATTTGCTAGCATGTGTAACAGTAGCTTTTTAATGTGGGTATTAACTATCAATGAAATCTATAGACATTTATAAGTACTTATAAGTAGAGACTTTATCTATATTCCGTGGTAAGGGTAAACGGTGATGCTTTCAATACCTACATACCTACACTAGTCTTTGTTATTACAAAGTACTGGCCGTTACCAAATTTTGTGTTCTTTTGTTGGTAAAACAAACAAACAAACTTTGTGGTCCATCATTGGGAGAGCGCAAAGATTTATTCCTTTTGATAGCTGAAACGGAAAATTGGAATGCGTGATGGAAGTTTTTTTTAACGTGAAAGATCATCTGTAACTATTTCCCACGAATGTTAGAGCATATAACGTTCAGCATCGGTTGGAATGTTGATGGACTATTATGATACTACTAGCTTCCACGTACGACTTTCTCCGCGTCCCGGTGGATCCTGTTGATTTTCCGGGATAAAAAGTAGCCTAGGTGTCAATCCAGGTATATATTCCAAGTTTCATCCAAATCGGACTAGCAGTTGCAGCGTGATTGAAACATAAACATCTAAACTTTAACATTTTATTATTTTACATTATTTACGAACCTAATATTCAACTTGCAGTAAAATAACAGTTTTTATAAATTATCCTGGCTTTGTGTTACTAAATAAAAGATTTTTGACTTTGTAAAGCTCTGCCTCCACTGCGTTAGAATCGGAGCGTAAGTGGTTAGGTAGCGATCTAAGTTAAAGTCATATTTTTTTATGAAATATGCACTGTTTAGGCAAAATTCCTAATAGATTCTTAAGAATTACTACTGCAAGATTATAAAGCTTGATAATCTTAATATGTCTATATAGAGTACATCGAGCTGTAAGCAATGCATCTGTGCTCCAAAGAGCTCTTTGAGGTGCTCGATACTCTACCTAGATTACTTACTCGTCGTGACGAAGGTTTGGTCGGGCTAGCCATATTAACTTACATCAACTGTTTACTTACAGGCTCCGACACGGTTTTATAGTTCTGATCTTCAGTGTGCAGAAGTTGAATTTAATCTCTTTGGCTAAGCACCCTCCCACTTCCCCTATAATAAGAATTATTAAACCGTGTCGGGTCTTAACTATATATTAATCTCGTCCACTTCATACATTTTAAGTACGTGAAATTGTATTGAAATAAAACGCAAGTTCAAAATGTTGTTTTCAAAGGAAGAATGTTTATATAACACGAGAAGACATTGTGTCGAGCGGCCCGAAGCTGTTGTCACGCTGTAAGATGAACCATTTAAATAGGTACCTTTGATGTGTGGATGCTATGTTTGCGTTTAATAAACTACATGTAAGGACTTTTCAACAGCTAACAATACGTTCACAATGGAAATTACAATACTATTTTTTGTTTCAAAGTATTGGTTTAAAAAAATTGCTATCTTGCGGATGGTATCTTGTCTTACAAGTATGTTCTCTGTTTACGAATACATCGACAATTTCAAGTAGTTAATTTAAAATAAACGTTTATTACATTCTGATTCAAATATTGTTTTTCTGAACGAGTAATACGTTGACACAATTTGATATCTGGCAAGGCAGCCCTTATGGACCCTGAGATAAGTTTTATGAGTACTATATTAATCAATAACACTACAGTAGTACGTTATGCTTATTTAAATACATTTATCAGTGACATGGTAAACTCTGGCTCCTAAGGGACATACAAACATGCGCACAAAACTAGTTTTTTTCAATGATAGAAGTATAGAAAGAACCATTCTTTCGACAGCAATTTGCAAAATACTACCAACCATAAAAAGTCAAAAAAATCCAACCACCATGACTAGAGATATGTTTAGCAATTCTGTCGATCGTGTGTACGCCTCTTAACGTAAAGGTACGGTTACCAAGTGGTTCTTAGTATTTTATTACTGAATTGTTGTGGTTATACGACCGAGCCGCGCTGATCGTTCGTCTGGGTTGCCAACGCATCGACAACACCTTCTTAGTAAATGATACCTATTCTGTAGTTTGCTGTTTGATGAATGTCACCGATGCCTGATGGCCGATGGCCACCCCGGATACCGCGTTATCGCCTTTAGATTTTAGTGTGTCGAACGACAAATATGTTGCCACATACATTACTTTTAGTAAAAATGCAAAATAGTAAATATATTGTTTAACACGGGAGTAAAGTATGCTAGTTTCGTAAAGGGTAGCATTGAATCCAGAGTAACATTTCAGACTATATACCTAGTTGAAAACAGTAATCATTTAGAAGTATAAAAACTTTAAAACCGACTTCAATTTGACTACCTTACGTCTTAATTTTCCTGAATTAACCTAATTTGATAGATGTAAAATTATTGCCATTATTAACGGCAACGAACGTTTTGTTAGTCTAGGTGCTGTCAAATGACTAGACTAAACTACTTTTAGTCTAGAAAAATGAAACAACAGAGTCGGGGGCGTATTTCTTTAGATTTACTATAGTTACTAGTATAGTATTATATAATCTGTGCTATAGTATAGTTAATAAATATAGTAGGTTAGTTTAGGAAAATGAAATAGCAGAAACGCTACCAGTACCAAGCAATGCACTCGTAGAATATAACAGCGTTTGATCCCAAACATTGTGTTTCGCTCTATACATAGGTTCACGTTGCAAACATTCTCGTTGCAAGCATATTATGATCTTGCTTCCCAGTTTGCTTTGATTTTTATTTTATTTTAGTGGATAGACTACTGCAAAACAATATAAATATACATTATAACAATATAACTAATACGTAGGGTACGGCTAAAACTTTAATGCCTAAATAACTATTACATAATAATATGTTATGCATAATATCGAACTTTTTATTCAAATATAATATTTGTAATATAATAACTATGTGATTTTTCTCATTTTAACCATTTTTTTAGTAAATTAAATTTGAAGTTAGCAGTAGAAAAGTAAAAGTTACAAATATTACATGCGTACAATGCAGCATTATTAAGTTCTGACTAGTTAAACAAACGGACAAAGTTGTGACTGAATGTCATGTTGGTTACAATTTTAACTAGCCAGCATGTTTGTGTTAAATTGGGGTTCTTTTCTAACAACACACGGGTTGGACTGTTTTAACTAATTTGGATAAAGTTTTTCTGAAAAGTTTAAAATAAGTTCTGTGATTCTAAATGTTAGAGCCAAAAACAATATTGTTTTTTGTTGATCATTAAATTGAAGAAAAAAAAATCTACACAAAAGTTCTAAAAAAACTTAGCAATTTTAGTAAGTACCTAAATTTATATTTTACTCGTTCGCTTCATAAAATAATCGTTAGTTTTTTACATCTATGAAATAGCTTTGATTTACTAGTTTCAAACAAATGTGTGGTATGTGGTCCTTATACTAGTTAAGGTGACCACTGCCCGGTGGCAGAGTATCAGAAAAAACTTAGTTAACCAGTAAGAACAAGTTCTAGGTAGTAATTCGCCAAAGAAAATGCAACTAATAACTACACTCAGAGTAATAAGAAGCTCACTGTTAGCGTTTGCAATAACATTGCGTCAGGAGTAAGCGAAACGCAGTATAATGATAGGTTTACATCAAGAGGCTTAGCATGAACACTAGACAATGACTTCTTCTACAGAAGGACACGCTAAAACTGCTTTTTGTCGTTTTTCGAAAGGAGGCTTTGAGAAAGGAACAAATTAGGATTTTGTCATCTCTTTGATGGAAAAGAAGTTGTCTATGTGCAGTTCAGTGTGATTCTTGCACAACCTACATTGTATTATTTGCTATCGTATACCAGTTTTATTTATACTATCTTTGTGTTAGTAACACGAGTGCCTCCAACTCTGAGAATAAGATATTTGATACTTTCCAGCCAGGTTCTTATTGCTCTGATAAGACCATTGATAAGTGTAACAAATTGTAAAGCGTAGGTTTGACGCCCGTGGGCGGTGGATATAAAGCAAAATTACAATCTCATCTGGACCGGGCGGCTTCGCTGGACTGGCAACTCAGGACTGTTTTTATAATCATGTTGTTTTTATGACGTAACCTTACGCCTCTAAATATATCATTAATACGCAATGTTTTTTTTTTATTTGTTGCTTACACGTACGTCACAAAATATGGGTACCTAGATCTTAGTGTATAAAGATACTCAAGGGGTAGGTATGGGTAAAGATACATGTGCAGGCGCTAGAATATGAAGTTCGATAGAAAAATTCATAGTGTCATTTAGCTGTTAAGATATAAAATCAGGTATTAATTTAAATCTATGAAATTATTACTGTTATCAACATAACAAATCTCAATAATGTCTTAACTGCAGAATTATAATTTTAGCTAATATGATACTACAACGGGCGAGTTTCAGTCCTTAATTTCCTTCGAACAAACGCAAATAACTATTTAAAGTTAAACAGACTATGATTTAACCGTGTTGGTCCTGAACAATGAAGGAGCCGGAGAGTGAAGAAACTAAAACTTCTTCCCTCTTGGCTCAAATGACTAAACAAAAGCACTCGAAGAGAGTCAGGCTCAGCCGACTCAGGTGAACTTTGTGTAATGCGGTCTTTGCCTATCACTTTAACTTGGATTGGAAACGACGCCTACTACACCGCTTATACACAGTCTTCTCACATTTCAGCCACTTTGAATCGTACGTGCTGGAAAATCGTGTTCTAAAACAAATTCAGAGGAAGTCGAAACATTATTAGAGATTTCTAAGAATCGATGCTTATATTTTGTATTCTATATAATTATTATTATGAGCACAAAAACGAAACCATGGCCGAGAATGTAATAAAAGTTTCGAATATTCAATTCATAAAACTGCTTTCGTTTGTCAACCGATTATGCTCTAAAATATTGTTCAACTAAACGGAATACTTAGTAAAACTAGTAATCATCGAAACTAGAGCAAAGATTTGAAAATTGATGGGTTCATCGGTGACATTACATTTGAAAGAAACTCCCTCCAGCGATGTCGTGCCTTTGCGCAGATTAGCATAAAAGCCAACGGTTTAACTATTACCGTCTCTGCGGTAAGTTATGAACTGTAGCGTTTTGCATTACTTTTGCAACCTTAGCGCCATCAACAAAAGTGTGGATGTAGTAACTGCTTCTATTTATCTGACAACGTGGTCACTGGCCACCACTTGATCACCGCAATCTCAATCAAACAATCTTTAAGTAGTTTTGGTTGTTATTGACGTAGGTATTTTAAGATCTCTGGTGTATTACAAATCGTATACACAGCGGTTAACTAGATTTAACTAGCTTTAACTTAATAGTTAATTAACTTTATGAACTGAGTTCATTTTACTTAGATAAAGTAGGTATGATTGATGTAACATCACGGATTCTATATTTGAAACTGAGTTAAAACATGATCCATAAATAATGTTCCCTCCGTTAATGTTTTGCGGCACAGGAAAGTAACGGAAAGGGGCACGCAAACCGTACCCTCGTCGACCAAATTAATATCAGTTTCTAAATAAGTGTCCCGCAACGTCGGTACGTTTTTGTGAAACAAGCAACGTTATGCGGAACTATTGTGATTTACTTCGAACTGTTGACAATTCTGATTACTGACAACTTTCTTTCTTGCCATTCTTTGTGGTAATTTGCATTTTTGCGGCACTGAAAATTATTATCTCTTTGCAGTTTACAGAGGGGTTGAACAGGTTGCAAGCCTTGCATATAAGCGATCCTTTCACGGTCGTTCCCAGGGTCCAGTAACTGACCACACGTAAAGCGTAAACCCTATAGTTTAGCACAAGGTGTATGAACTCAAGACACCAAGGAGCAGTCATACTGCAATTTACCTGCTATAGGATCGGACGCGTTTTTCGCTCTATAGGCTTTGAACAATATATTATAATAGTATATTAATACTAGCTGTCGCCCGCGGCTTTGCTCACGTGCAACCCTTATCACTAAGGGGTATGAAAAATAGATGTTGGCCGATTCTCAGACCTACTCAATATGCCCACAAAATTTCATGAGAATCGGTCAAGCCGTTTCGGAGGAATACGAGAACGAACATTGTGACACGAGAATTTTATATATAAGATTACAGTAACCGGTTCTTTTTCGAAAAATATAATTAAGGAAATACTTTGCCACCGCTCGGAACGAACCTGCACCTCAGTTTTCCATTAGCCCTAGACGGCAGCTTAGCCGCCTGCAAAAGTAATCCTAATTATACTACAATATCCTTGAACTTAAACGGTTGCAGGGTTACAGTATCTAGCACGACTAATACTGAATGTCGCAGACGACGACTGTATAACTAGGTAAGTAGGTACCTTTAAAAAAACTCTGAAATAGTTTGAATTACGGAATGGCACTGTGTTCAGTCATGCGGTATTCATTATAATAATTTGTTAAATTCCATTGAATTATTTCATCTCAATTTAATAAATAACTAATACGACACCTTATTAATACATGTGACCAATATTAACTAAACGCAAAGCGCTAAAATAACTATCAGTGGTATTTAATATTGATTGAATATGCACTCTAAATAATTGATAAATACTATTTAGGTAATGTAGGTCTATTTTACGATAGCAAGCAAATCCTGGCGGAAACACCATTACATGTGACGTACTAATATTACTTCCGTGGTTGCCTAGCAAATTATTCTTAAGCTAAAAAGCACAGGCTTAATTAAAACTCCTAAGAACTTATATAATAAGTGTCTTTTAAAAGCTTGGTGAAAATATTTTACAGACAAACATTATCTTTTATATTTGTAATACTAGTGTATATTTTCACCATCGCTTGATTAAACTGCTTGACTTGAAACGGCCCATTCATTGGAATGACAAGAACATTTACCAACAATAGTCTGTCGTTCTACTCTCTAATCGATTACTTTCAAATCAAACATAGTTTTTTTTTACAAAGAAAATTAAAAATATAGATTTACAAAAATAAGTCTTGCTTTTTATCAGCGCTTGTTTTCTGGAGGTGCAAGAATTAAGGTTACACTAGTCGCCCACTTTTCCATACAAACGTGGAAGGGTAACTACTCCACTGTTTGACGCTGACCAACCAAAACTAAGGATTATATATCAATTTATCTCGTCATAATCTATGTCTGTGTACAGCCCAAACCGTAAAAAAAGTATTCATTTAAAAAATACAAGCTAAAAATACTTTCCGAAAGTTTACAAGCTTGTAGTATGGCAACTAGATTGCTGATAGAATATTTATATATTTTTTTGTAAATACTTAAACTTATAACTTAAGACATAGTAACACCCAGAACATCCATCCATGTTTGTCACACACAAATGTTTGTTCTTGGTGGGGATCGACAGCACGGAAAGCAGATCTTTTTACCGACTGAGCTGTGACTCCTGTTAATCTAAGTTATGGGCGAATACTCAAAAGCCATTCAAACCCCACTCAATTTAAGTTCCGCTTAAATTATTGCCATCTCTTACAAATGAGTAATGTCAAACAGAGGCAGAACAACTTTAAATGGTGCTCAAATTTGAATGACTTTTGAGTATTTCAGCCTAAGTCATACAAGTTGTAAAAAAACTACTTATAAAAACTTCGAGGGTTTAGAGTACCTACTTATATGTACACATTTGAAAAAACATTACCTACTTGTTAAAAATCTATGCATTGATATCTTTTTAAAGTAAATTACCGGAACTTAAGATAATTTAATATTGCACCACTAAATCCACGTAAAGGTTATTAATTCCAGGTCTAGTTGATAGGGCTTACGTTAGCCGATCCTGGTCGATATGAAAGGTAATTTGACGTGCATAACGTTATTATGAGATACCTCGGAATCCGTGTGCTCACTATTGGTGCCTGATTATTACATGCAATATGTTTTTTATAGCTACACTAGCTGATACCAGTGACTTCGTACGCGTGCGAAACTTTCCACTAAAATATCTGTCAGCCAGCATACGATGAACCTCGTAGCAAAATGGCTGTTTTTGGTTTAGAAAGTTCAAGCTGTACCTAAGAATCTACATTTTTATTTCAATAAAATATAGCCTATGTTTAAATCCGGATAAGGGGCTTCCGAATGGTATAAGTTTGATTGAAATTGGTCCAGTAGTTTGGGCGTGATCCGCGAACAAACAAACAGACAAACAGACAAACTAGATTTTCGGAATCAAAATTGTTTATTTAATAGATCTGCATATTTAGTTTATCCATACCTTGAATTTTAGTTTTTGGCTTTTTTACAGTTTTATATTACTAGTATAGATAGATAGATAGATTGATCTATATAATACTAACAAAGATTATTTATGTACACTCGAGAGCATAGAAATCGCACATAGAGGCATTTTCCTACATTTTAATTTCGACCCTTATTTTTTTTTTAAATTAATGTGATGTTGCAAATATAACTTAAATTAAATTGAAGTACACACTGTTAGCTTCCTAAAAACACAAAATGTCTAGCCTTGACCTTCGAAATCATAACAGTGGCAACTAAACAATAGAATGGCCTAAATTAGCTCGTTTCAGGTAGCGCGGTTTGTGGGACTTTGAGCAGGTATAAAACGGTAAGGGATGATTGAAATGACATCATTTGCATACCAACTCTCAGTCAGAAAGGTCCTTTAACGAATACGTCATCTCTCTAAACAAGAAAATGGATACCACACCAGAAGCAGCGTCTCAAGTGGTTGCACTTATCGAAGCTGGACAGAACCAAAGTCAAGTGGCTCGTCAATTAAATTTGAGCAGATATGCTGTTGGACGTGTATACCAGCGATATCAGCAAACTGGTGGCTATACCAGGCGACCAGGAACAGGCCGAAAACGTGCGACAACACAGCGCGATGACCGTTTCCTTGTGAATACATCACTACGAAATCGCCGGTTGAATGCAGTTCAACTCGGACAGCAGCTCCAGGAAGTTAGAGAAGTGGAAGTCAGTCGGTGGACTGTTAGAAGAAGACTAGCCGAAGGAGGTCTGACAGCGCACAGACCAGCAACTGGCCCAAAATTGACCCCAGCGCACAGACAAGCACGCCTTCAGTTTGCTCGAAATCACGTTAATTGGACTATGGATCAATGGCAGGCAGTCCTCTTCTCCGACGAGTGCAGGATGTGCCTTCATGGTAACGACGGACGAGGTAGAGTTTACCGAAGATCCGGTGAGCGTTTTGCTCAATGATGCATCTCCGAACGGGTCGCATACGGCGGTGGTTCGTGTATGTTCTGGGGAGGCATTTCTCTGGAAGCGAAAACCGAACTTGTCTTCATCACAGGGCCCGATACCGACCGTCGATCGGGTGGATTGACTTCCCAACGTTACGTCGAGGAGATCCTGGAAGAACATATTGTGCCCTTTTCTGGATTTATCGGCGAAAACTTCGTTTTGATGCAGGATAACGCTAGACCACACACCGCTGCTATAGTACGCCAGTACTTGGAGGAGGTTGAAGTACTCGTTATGGCGTGGCCTGCTCGAAGCCCAGATCTCAATCCCATTGAGCACTTATGGGACGAACTAAAGAAACGAGTAAGATCCAGAAACGCAGCGCCTACGAGTCTCAGAGAGCTCCAAACCGCGATCAAGGAAGAATGGGACAGCATACCGCAGGATTTCGTCAAAAAATTGATTTCTTCAATGAAACACCGAATGGAAGCTGTTATTCAGGCTAGGGGAGGCAATACCTCGTATTAATAAATGGATGCATTCACAAATTTATTGTTTTTTTAACCTTTTATACCTGCTCAAAGTCCCACAAACCGCGCTACCTGAAACGAGCTAATTTAGGCCATTCTATTGTTTAGTTGCCACTGTTATGATTTCGAAGGTCAAGGCTAGACATTTTGTGTTTTTAGGAAGCTAACAGTGTGTACTTCAATTTAATTTAAGTTATATTTGCAACATCACATTAATTTAAAAAAAAAATAAGGGTCGAAATTAAAATGTAGGAAAATGCCTCTATGTGCGATTTCTATGCTCTCGAGTGTATAAGGATTGTTCTATCAGAAATCAACGACCATATGCAGCACATTTGAAAATTATTCAATAAAAGGTAACACTATGATATGCTCTAATGTAAATGAACTATGCGGTGTCAGGAACCTTTTACCCAAGCCTTGATGAACGGTAGTTGCTGGGCATAAGGTCTATTTATTTAGGAATATCGCAAGTATTATAGAAATAGAAATAGAAATAGAATAGAAATTATTTATTTTACGCAAAAACACATACAAAGATACGATGAAATAAACATTAAATTATAAAGAAAGATGCGTAAAAAGGGTACTCGCTCAGCAAATGCTAAAGGTGCCCGGTGGCTCCTTCAGCGCTGGTTTTCAGGAGTGCCTAGAGTGAAGTGGCGTACAGCCTCTGCGACACGCGCTCTGTTTTACAAGAAACTTAATCTAATAGCTATTATGTGCCTAATCTAATATATAATTCATAATACTGGCATTAACTAAAATCATAACTTCTCTTTTTAAAAACATAAATTAAACAAAAACAAAACAGAAAACATAATCAGATACAACTAGAGAAAACACAAATAACACATTCCAAATACAAAATCTATAAAATAACAAGTTAAAACTAACATGAGGTGAAGAACGACCACTTATTACAGTGGATAGATATAAAAGGTGCATTTTCTCCATGTCACTGATTGCAGCACCGCGATGCCGTCATCCCGCCATGGTTCTGACTTTCAGTAGAATAGAATGACACACATTCAGAGGTTACACCCACAGCCAGGTTTTTCTTTTGAAACAGTCCCTGCATAAACATTCAGCTCGTATGGGTAATGAATGACGTAATTGCTCACGGTTTTATGACAAGTTTTTTTTTTTTATTTGAGAACCTTGAGAATATTTTATATACTACGGCACAGATTATATAGTACTATACACTACGGTTAGAAATTGAAAAATCTTTTTTTTGGAACTAAGACAAAATATGAGTTGAGGTTAAAATGAACATCTAATAAGTGTAAAAGGTTTTAGAATCAGTGTTCCCATGACGTTTAACCAAGGAGTATTTTCAAAAAACTCAGTAAGGTTGACGTGCCAACATTACTATCTATATAGTACATCAATTCAATCACTTTTGTTACATAAAAGCTTCAATTTACCAAATTATATTAAAGGGAAGTACATTAAAAATTTGATTTTGTATTCTGTGGTAAGTTATTCGAAGCATAACCGGAATAATATTAATAATTAGGTATGTTGGATGTGGCATTTTCACACTGTTTTTTTATGATTCCCACTGCAAGTTGGGATGACGTCTACACATGTGAAAACCAGATGTTGCTCAAGGGCTTGCGGCTCGTATAAAAATAATAATTTAGGTAGATCTATCGATAGCCGACCTGTAAATATTCCAAGAAATTAGACAGAATATTTTGTTTAGCTTTTTCATGTAGATGCAAAGAAAAAAAAGAATGCTAGTTTACAGTATTGATGTATAACTGTATTATGCCGTCTTAGCCTCTTTGCATATTACGAGTACTTGAACTGCTTATCGTGGACATAATGAGGCGAGTTTTTGCGTATTGTCATAAATGTCTTATTTTCATTTTGAATGTATGTTATAATACGGTTTGGTTAGGAATACTAGTAATTCCCCCTGATAATCTGGCAATGTGCTTGAAAAAACACTAAGATGCTTCTTTTTTTCTGAAAATCTGGCAATGTGCTTGAAAAGACACTAAGAATCTTCTTTTTTTTTGTGGCAGATAAACTTTTTAAATCGCTTGTAAGTTAACAGTATAATCTTAGCTCGCTTCACTCGTTCGATCAAGAAAAATCTGAAAATATACAATGTCCTTCAATAGTCAGTGTTTTATCACAAAAAAAAAAAAAAAAAGTCACCCTGTATTGGGCCTAGACACAGATTATATAATACTGCATAGATATGCATTTCAGTCAGTCTTTCTTTTATTACAACCAAAACATTATGATGTGAATCATTTCACCTAGCATGCTTCTAAAGCAATTATGAATAATAATAAATAATTATCAATTGTAAATAACACTGCGAAGAATGGAATTTTCGCGTTGAACTATACAAAATTAAATGCCACAAGGGATAAGCGCTAGCGGTATGCAATGAATCTAGTCGCAACAATTGCTGCTGATAGTCTGCTTTGTAGAAATATAAATGTGTAACTACAACATACCTACAATACCATACCATAAACTAAGTAGACTACTTAATTACTTATACTGTAATAACATTATACATATACCTATATATCTATAGATAGTTATACTTGTTACGTTTTTGTTATAAGAATATTTATTTATTTATTGGAGAACCAACAGCTTTTACAATTAGAATAGGCAATGGTTTAACTTTGGAGAGCCAATTAGAGGTTCTCACGTATAACAGTGTTACTGCATAGCAAAGAATCTATGCAGAAAACTATGGTAATAATAACTAATTAATGCAAACTAATATAACAACGTAGTAATTAGGTAGGTAATTAAATCTAAATAAACACTTCAAGTAAAAAGGTTGTCAGTTATCCGCCATAAAGAACTCCCTGCTCAGCCGTGATCTCGCTGAGGAGGCGCTAGTGCAGAAAAGGTCCAAGTCGAATCTCTTGCTGAGTTTGTTCAGACTGTCACTTGCTCGCCATAGGTAGGAGTTTAGCCTGTAGTTGGTTGAAACTATGGGGACATGCAATGGAGCATTGGACCTGGTTAACTTATAAGGAACACTGATATTAATTCTGCTCATTAGGTCGGGGCAGTCAATATTGTTATTGGTAATTTTTAAAAGGAATACAAGGTCAGCTATTTCGCGTCTTTTAGAAAGTGGTAGAAGGTGAAATTCCCTGCAAAGGCTAATATATTTATCTGAGGAGTAGGGAATTTGCAAACGGAAACAGAGATACTTTATAAATTTAATCTGGAGTCTCTCAATTCTTGATAGGTATATAGACGCCGTAACGGGGATTCCATATTTGCGATGCGTACTCTTGGTTACTTCGAACGAATGCACAGTACAGAGTTTTAAAAGTTTTCGCTCTCTTAAAGTCAGCCGAGGCTCGCATGATGAATCCCAACGCTCTGGACGCCTTACCAACGAATATTGGCGATGGATTATTTAAAATAAAACTCCGTCCGAATTGCATTGCATATATTATCGACCACGAATAATAAAATAGTAGATTCACAGCATAGTAAAATAAAATCGTAGGTATGCCCATTAAAAACAATTTAGAGATCCGTAGTCCAACAATAAACTTTGGGAGGCTGTGCATGAGCAACTTTTGTCGACACAATTAACTGACAAACGTCAAACAACCTCTCGCTAGCACATTTCAACATTTCTAAGGATATAAAATCACAAAAATTTAAAATATTAATTGAATTATTATATCGAAAGTTGACAAGTACGTATCGTAGTTTTCGAGCTTGACATATGAGGTACGTAATCATTTAACTTTGTAAATCTATGTTCTCATCAAAGTGGTATTTAATCTCGCTGATACAGCCATGCTCTTTACCAACCTTGACTGAAGATGACGACATTGTTATCTGATTGTGTTATCAGTGTTTTCCGGGAGCTTGGGATCTAGGTCATAATATTCATTAACTTTACATTTGCATTTGCTTACCAACTAGTTTTAAACCACGAACTTCTCGTGGGACTTAGGAATTCTCGGAAATCAACATAACATCAAACCAGACCACACTAAAGTATCCGGTTACATTAAAAAGGAACCACTATGTCGATGATAAAACAAAAGTAATTTATAGCTTATATGCAACGTCGATTGAGAAACGTTTTGACTCAGAACAAAAGGAATGTTTGAGATAAACTTGACGTTAACTTTTATTGTTTCGTTTTGACGGAAAAAACTATACTAAAAAAAACTTTACCTATAAACGAAACCATCAAACAATTTACGTTTCCAGTAACATCAGACTTACGTAAGTACTCAGTCAGTATTTTTTGTTCATGAGTTGAATTTTAGTATAATTATTGCATTAGTATCGAAATAAAATTTATTTTTGGTATTTTAAGCCACAAGTCGACAATTGGCTTGTAATTGGACATGGATTGTAAGCCGATTCAAAATATCAGAATTCATAAAATATAAATACCTACACTAAATTTAATAATGAATGCGAATTTCATGATATCAAACTTTACAATTTATTTAATTAAAAATACTTATTTTCGATTTTTCTATCTTATATTTATATATTACTAGCTGTGCCTGCGACTTCGTCCGCTTGGAATAGTGTCTTTGGGTGTGTCATACTTTTACAAACTTTAAATGTCATATTTATTTATATCCTAGCAACAGCCTAAAAAATAAGTTTCAAGCTTCGAGCTCTAAAAATGACGATACTTCCATACAACTTTTCATCCCCCCTTTCAACCCCACAAAATTTCATTTAAATCGGTTCAGTAGTTTTGGCGTGAAAACGCGACTGACAGACAGAGTTACTTTCGCATTTATAATATTAGTTAGGATAACGAATTTTCATAATGTTTTTTTCATAACTATGGGTACATAGTAGATTTGGGTACCTATCTTATGGGATGATAAACTACTCTTTCTCAACTGATTCCAAAACATAGTCGTCAACGCGGCCTAATGGTCAATTCATACTAGCGCAGAGTCAAGCGTCAATCCGAAACTTAACATAGCAAAACATAGCAAATTCAGACGCGCGAAATCGAAAATACAAGTTTCCAAAATCAGGACGCAGTGGTATGAGTTTTGCATTGAAATAGAATTTAGCCCTACTAATTACTTATGTACGACATACTTGCACTCGTAAGAAGTTCGAGTTTCAAAGTTAGTTTCATACTAAAACTATATTATTATCTAATACCTGTAAACGAGCAATTCTTGTATATTTATTTATTTATCTCTGAATCTCGGAAACGGTTCCAACAATTTTTATGAAATGTAGTATACAGGGGATTTCGGGGGTGATAAATTGATCTAGCTAGGAAGCATTTTCAGAAAATGTCGTTTTATTCATGTTTTCAAGTAAACACTTAAACAGAGAAATTTGACTCTTCCCGACATCTATTGGCGAATAGTAATACTATTTTATTCCAATACGTGTAGTACCTACCTACGCCAAATGCAATGTCCGGAAATTCTTATATTTCTACGTTTATACTACTTTATACCTTGAGTTTTTTTTTAAGATAGAAGATCACTGTTTGTATAGACTCCACAAGGATTGACCGAAATGTCCAAATAATATTTCGCAATACTTAAACACTCTGCTATTGAGCGTTTGGGTGTCAGAGAAATAATTAAATATTATCTAAAATATCAAAAGTTATAAATGTAAAATATCTCTTATTTATAGTTTTTCTGTATGTTTTACGAGAATCACAAAAAAGTTTCCGATAACTTCTTCATTATTACGTAATTACGTAAGTAGTACAGTGAACTCATGTGAATATTGGTCCGCGGAGTTTCTTTTTAAAATTCATCTCATCGCTAAATATACAGACACAGAGAATTTAACCAACATTGTTTAAAATTCTAGTCTGTACCAACATTGAAGGTATTTGTTCCATAGTTTGGTGAGGACACTTTATGCATAGTCTAAGCCAGCAGGATATAAGTTGCGGCGTGCGTAATCGGACAAAATCTCACCTGCATGGAGAACGTCTATTCAGGCTGGGGTAGGTATATGCATATTGATCTTCTTAAAAATGGCCGCTAAATTTGTCTTCATCTCTTGTGTCATGCTAAAGACGAGTATTTTTTAAAGACACGCTCAAATCACAGAAGAATATTAATAAAGGGTACCTAAATACAAAAGCTTCCTTTATTTTTAGGTATATATGAACTTGTATATATTTATTTCTATACTGATTTTCAAAGAAGAGATAAAGTTAACCCGGGCGAAGCAGAGACATATCAATTTGTGACAAGAAAATAACATGTAGTTATCTTAAACATTGCATGGCTGCAGCTCGGAAGTTTTGACACCGAATTTTTTTCTTGGTATAGGTCAGTGTATTGTATAGGTATTAAAATTGAACGAACAAAAAACCTTTTACAACTTTTTTCGATTCTACCCACTCGTGTATGCTCTACTGACGTTGTTGGTGTGATGTGACACACTATCCAGAATTCATTGATATGCGCGCCTGTGTTCCACGGACACCACGTTTATAACTGCCAATTTTAGAGTCTGTAAACAAACCTTTGATACGCAATTATAAGAACACGTTGTGTGGAGTGACATTTTTATTTTGTTTCACGGAGGAATATTGTCGTAACGCCAAGTTTGTGCAGTGTTCGAGAAAGGTGCAGACTATATCAACACAGGATAAATGAAATCGCACCGATTGCCGATATGAAGTCTCACATAGGGGCATGGTTGTCCCTCTTTATAACAGCAGCTGCGCTTCTTTACGAGGTTCAAGGTCAAATCAGACGTAAGTGCTTACACATGATATGAATATTAAACAAACTAATAACGAGATCTCAGCTTGCAAGTCTGGCAACACGCAACACGCGAAAACCTGAGTTCTATTCTCGCAAATAACAATAGTTGCATGATAATGATCAAAATATCTGATCTGACCAAAAAATTTCACCATAATCCATGATAGACTTGGCTTGGTATAACTTTAAAAAATTGAGTTAGGTATGGCTAAGTATTTATTTAAATTATCTTATAGAACGGACCATGTTTCATTCAGGCAAGTTTAGCTGTATCAAGTCTAGTTCATATCATGTTTGCATTCATTCCAAGAATCATGAAGTCATAATTAGTAGGATTTGCTTAGTTGTTTTCAGTTGAGCGAAGAGATAAAGAAGGTACTTATAAACTTATCATTAACCAAGATGATGATGTGGCCAAAGCATTTGAAACATTTTTTACCGACATTCCAGTCTCTACTACAAAGTCTTTGAACTCTTCGCACATAATCGCAGAGTCACTACTTAAAGAAAATGTACCTGAGTTCAAAACATTGTTTAATTTCGATTATGTGCAACCAAATGACATTGTCAAAGCTTTTAAAATGATAAATGTAAAAAAAACCACGGACCTCTGGGGCATTTCTGTTGCCGTTGTAAAATCCGTAATTGATCTTATCGCACCAGATCTAGCTTTTATATTCAACCAATGCATTGACTGTGGTGAGTTCCCTGACCTAATGAAACATAGTAAAATAACACCTTTATTTAAATCAGGTAGTCATTCTGACCCTACTAACTTTCGACCGATATCAGTGCTACCTACATTCAGTAAAATCTTTGAAAAACTTATGCTTAATCAACTGCAAAGACATTTTGAACTAAACAACTTACTAGACAATAAACAATTCGGTTTTACAAAGGGTCGCTCAACCACCGACGCGGGTGTTGAGTTAATATCACATATTTTTGAAAATTGGGAACAGTCACATGACGCCTTAGGCATTTTTTGTGACCTATCTAAGGCGTTTGATTGTGTGCACCATGAAACGTTAGTCAGGAAACTAAACCACTATGGTGTGAAAGGGATTGCTCTTGAACTTCTTAATTCTTACTTAAGTAACAGAATTCAAAGAGTTGATGTTAATGGAAAACGTTCTCCGGGGTCAGTGGTAAAAATGGGTGTACCACAAGGATCAATACTAGGACCGTTCTTGTTTTTAATTTACATTAACGATCTACCACGAGTGGTTAGAAACGATCATGAGATTGTACTGTTTGCAGATGACACTTCACTTGTATTTAAAGTGAAACGACGACAAACTAATTATGACGATGTAAATAATGCAATCTCTAAGGTTGTAAACTGGTTTAATGTAAACAATTTATTACTAAACGAAAAGAAAACTAAATGTATTCGGTTTATTCTACCAAACGTCAAACAAATAAATGCCAATGTAAAAATCAAAGAAGATAATATAGATCTCGTGGACACCACAGTATTTTTAGGCATAACTCTAGATAATAAACTTCAATGGGGCCCACACATAGATAAATTGTCGAAGAGACTTAGTTCTGCAGCATATGCAGTCAAGAAGATCCGCTTCCTTACAGATGTGGAAACCGCAAGACTAGTCTATTTCAGCTACTTTCATAGCATTATGTCGTACGGCATTTTGTTGTGGGGGAGTGCTGCAGACATAAACACCATATTTGTGTTGCAGAAGAGGGCTATTCGTGCAATTTATAACATGGGTCCCAGAGAATCACTAAGAAATAAGTTTAAGGAAATAAATATAATGACAGTACCTTGCCAGTACATCTATGAAAACTTATTGTATGTTCAAAAAAATATCAATCTATTCAACAAAAAAGTGATAATCATAATGTTAACACTAGAAATAAAGACAAACTCGCTGTTCCCACCACTAGGCTCACAAAAATTAGTAAATCTTTCAAAGGGCAATGTGTACGCTTCTTTAACAAAATCCCAAGTGATGTGTCTCAGTTGTCGATTGGCAAGTTCAAAAACGTAATAAAACAGAGACTTCTTTTAAAAGCATACTATAAAATATCTGATTATTTAGAAGACAAACAAGCTTGGGACGAACTAGCTCCAACTCATCCAATAAAAAAAAAATGTAATCATACCTAATCATACAAAACGTAATGACGATTCAAAGTGATCAGTGAGATTTTATTGAATAAAAGATTTTTGACTTTGACTTTGACTTTGACTTACCGATGATGAAACATTTGTTGTTTGCTGTTTTCAGTTCAGTGATTCAGTGAAGTCAAATCAAGTCAAAGTCAATTTCTGATCACTTGTCATAAGGTTTTGTATGGTACGATTATTTTATTAAATCATTTGGATATAGTTCGTTGTTAAGTAATAATGGTAAATTTAGTTTCCTTCTCCGTTATAATTTTTTTGCAGCGCCTTTTAATATATATAGTCTGATTCATTAGCCTCTGTACATAATTTTGTGTTCAAGGTATAGTTATGAATACCTATTCTGTGATATAGGTCAAATTATTGTTTAGAGAATTGCAATAAAAATGTCGGAATTAGTTTACGGACCGGGCCGTGATTTATAGGTCGTTCTACTATTTGAGCTCAGATGAATCATACCATTTGTATTGAATCGCCTTCTAATTTAGCTTATGACCTTCACGGTATAACAGCGGCTGAACTTCAAGAAGTACGGACACGGATCCTATGGGACGAGGTATTTTGCACGATCTTTAAATACTTTCTTTTGGGTCTAGGAATCAAAATTCCTGATACCCAATATACAATCATGTGCCCAGGACTATGTGTTTCGTGTAGGTATATGTGTAAAAAGTGGCCGCTAACTGACACTATATAAATAATCTAGATTAGATACAAGGCCTGTTTGTGTTTATATATACTTTTTAATTGTAATCTATAGGTTACAATAAAAAATATATAAGTAAACTTATGGTATACTATAGTTATACGTATATGTTGTAAAGATGAGCATATACTCATATAAGTATTATGTATTTGTAAATAAATGTATGTATATTCCTGATTGGAAACATAATATTCAATATTACTTCTACGCTTATTTCTGTTAGGTTACTAAAACTATAAAGCTGTAATTTATTGAAAACTGTGAATAATGAACGACTGAAAATACTAAATCGTTTCAATTACAAAGTATTATGGGTTAAAAGAAATATAAAAATTAATTAAGAACAGAAACTACCGGTAGAATGTCAGTCATTCTTTTTGGTGTAGACAATTGAAATGGAGTATTTTTTTGATATGAATTGAGTTTATTGAGTTTGGATTGCAAAGAGATAATGCCTGACCCTTGTTTTATATACCATTGATAAAAATAAGCAATGTATAACAGTTTTCCTAGAGTTATTCCCTTTCATTTCTTATTCATCTTCTTATTAATATATTTTATAATTATAAATGTTATGACGTCGCGTCGTCATGACTCAATCAAAACGTGCCTACTAAGGGCTACAGCGTTTTAATTGAAAAAGTACTAATAATATCGTTTCTACGCTGTGGGGTTTTTATGTACGTGTGCAGTGCACAATGTGAAAGAAACCGCAGAATGTTAATGAGTTACAAATGCTTGCTAAGTCCTGTTTATTATCCAGATTGTATTAATTGTTTTGTAGCAGCAACAAATGCCCACGGGTCTGGTTTTGCATTTAACATTTAGCGTTTTGTGGGCGTGTTTAATCATATTTTAGTGTGGGACCGACCCCGACGACACAGAATGTAAAGCTCACTGGAAACGAATGTGGAAAACCCTCTATCAATACACAATTTTTTTGTATGAAGTGCTTGCTTCAATTTTAACACTTAATTTCATTGGAATATTGATAGCTAATCTAATAAAAGTCATTTTATTGCAAACAATCATTCGGTATCTGCCATGTTTATTTCTCTTCAGCATAAAGTACGTATCTTATAAACTAAATAGTAGTTTCGACATTGTGTGTCCCCGTTCTGAGACCGTTCGTAGCTAGTGGTAGTTAATCTAGGCCTGTGTACTGACACCGTTAAACTATCGATCTAAAAATAAATCTAAATCTTCATCACATAAGAACTCAATTAACTCGTTCCCTGCCATACGAATATTCGTAGTAAAAAAATCTATACCTAATGCCATCCATACAAAATCATCATATATGCGTCATTTTTTTGTGGCCATGAAAGAAAAATATATGGTAGAGTTCTCATTTTATTTGAAAGTTTTATTTCCAATGCCGACTAATCGATTCCTGTCCTGTTTATACTGCCAATACTTGTAATTTTGTAGGTAGCCTCAACTAAACATCTACGAATAAACTCGTAGCTGGCACTGGATCCTAGATACGCTACTACGTATATTTTCGTAGTTGGCAGGGAACGTGTTAAAACAGATTGAATAACGTGACAAAAAGAAAAAAATGTTTTATGGAAAATTAAAAAGTGATCTTAGCCTTAGGGGGTCTATTTTTTACCTATAAGTGATCTTGAGTACTAATCTTATGACATAATATCAACTCTTTAACTCTTTTATAAAACAGGGTGTCTACCATGCATTTGATAATAGCACTAATTTCCTCATTTAATAGGGGATTTAGGAGATCGATGTGAATCTGACATAAATAAGGCGCTTCCATCGAGTGCACAAGGGCTTGTTGTGCGAGTGTCGCTGGGCGGGACACAATCAAGCTTCGAGCCGAGCGCATAGAGTCACAAAACATAATGCCTCGTAATAACGCGTAATGCGACATCGTCCCGGGATCTTGTCATATCGTTACTTCTTTACTTTAAAAAAATAACATAACCATAAAAAAATCAAAAATGAAAATATGGTGTCATCAAAAGTTTTCTTAGACGCAGTTGTGACGTATGGGCTTGTATCCTGTCACGCAAGAAATTGTGCAAAGCATAATGAAACCACAACCTCGCCATCAAACCAGTGTGAAGGATAGTACCTAAGTCGCGAAATATTTGTGGATGTAAAAAATTGTGAAAATATTATTTGATGTAGGTTAAACTACCCTAATCTTGCACCCCCACCAATTATTGGCACTTCTCTGATTTATCCTATTTATTATGAAAAAGCCAGACCCCACGATGTTGTTATATAAACAACAACTTAACATAATAATAAACATTGTGAGGTCTGGCTTTTTCTTAGTAAATAGGATAAATCAGAGAAGTGCCAACAATTGGTGGGGGTGCCAAGATTAGGGTAGTTTACCCTATCATTTATTTCTTTACAATACATATTGTATTTATTTTATACAATAAATTACAGTCGGTATCTCGGTAAAAGTTATAACCCTCCTTTAGGCTTTGCCGTAGTCGGGTAAAAACTTAAATTCAAAATTGTTTTACGTTTTTTATTTAATTTAGATATGTACTACAAGAGTTTGATGGTACGTTTCATATTCTGAACTCATATCTATCAAATGAAGTTTCCTGCATAATCAAAATGTAACGCACAACTGAAATAATATTAGCAATCGATTGAGTGCGATTTTATACGATGGAGTAAGTATATAAATAACTCTTCATTGATCACAACTTATGTACTAACAGTAAATACTGACATTTATTCACACAGAAAATTACGACTAATTTGCGACAGATACAGTATTTACAATATTAACAAAATATACTTACACGAAACTGTAGAGCTTTCTGCGAATCGTTGCTAATGATTTATAGATAGCTCAACTGATGTTGACCTAAATATATCAAATTGTAGTATTTCTCTCGTTTTGGAAAGGAATGATTTATTTATATATTAGAATAAAAATTAAATTCCTTTTATGCATTTAATTTTGTTAAAAAACCGTAGAGGGGCGAGTAGCATTATCTATCAACTAACCCGGGCGTAGTCTGGAGATGATGCCTAGAAGGAAAATTTTCAAAGGAAGAGTAATAAACATTATAAAGCATAGCTCCAAATGTTGCATTTAATTTGTATTTCGAAAATCATTCTACTTTTCATTACATCTAAACACTTATAAGAAAAAAAATAGTTATTTGTTATACAAGAGTGCAAAGTTGCTTTTTAACCGCGTGTTCAATTTTGATGACCGAGCAAGCGAAGGACTCTAAAATTGAAAAATTAGAATCCTGAGTGTTAGCGAGGGAATCAAAAGAGCACGAGGTGAAAAATCTTTGCACTCGAGTGCAACACGTAACTTTTCATTCCACCTCAGCGAGGAAATGACTAAATGCAAAAAAAAATGTTTACAATCACAAGATAGGTACTTTTATTTCAGTGAAAAAATGCCGCGTAAAGAACCGCGTACAAAGCAAATTGAAAAAAGAACACCAAGAAGGTTCCGAGTCTGAGTTTTTAACAAATTAAAAAAAAGTTGTATGATATATTCGGCACCATAGAGGTAGCAGTAAATAGGTTTAATGTTTTTTTTAATTCACAAACTTAGTGCACACGATGTTCTAAATTCAATTTACTTTATCCTCTAGAGAATAAAAACGGCTTTTGCACTCAGATATTGAGGAGCAAAAATACTCTTTCCGAGATGGTGGGATGAAAATATCTTTTTTGTATTAATAATAAATAAAGGTAGCTAAAATAAAAGACCATATTTAATTATCTCTGTGTTACCATACATTTATATATGTATAAGTAGGTTTACAAAATATGAGGTAAAAAGTATCTAATCGTAGTGCAATGGAGTAACGCCGCGCCGCGCCGCCGCCGCTCCGCCCCGGAAATCGGAATAGGTGATGTCTGACTCGCGACGAATTAGGGCTTTATAACAGTTAATTTTGGCACTATGTCGAGAGAGGTTACACAAATCAACCACATGCTTAAAAATACAGCTATATAGGAAGTTTTCACATACGTAATGCTAACTGCGTTATTGTGAAAACAAACCCTTTAGATATGTACATAAGGTATGTAACTACTACACACCTACTTAGTACTTATACCCTGTTACGAATGACATTAATTACATAAACAGACATCGTGGCGTACCCAGCTTAGTCAATCTTCACCGATTTGTCGCTATTTGGATGGGTGACCGCGCGTTAGTGGGATTTACATCAGAGCCCCGAGTCTGTGCATTTGTTTTGACTTTCGACTCGAGTATAGCACACGCAAACGCTTTCGCAAAGCAAGAATTTTTTTTCGGAACTGCACAATTCCCAAATCTTCCGGTAGAGGCGCTTATCCAGTTTTCATGCAAAATTTCTTGCTTTGCGAATGCGTTTGCGTGTGCTATACTCGAGTCGAAAGTCAAAACAAATGCACAGACTCGGGGCTCTGAGCGTTTCCGTGCTTCGGAGAGGGCATTATTTTCATACTCGCCTATTTCTGTTCTGTGGTACGATGATTAATCAGGTCAGATCTTTAGTGGGAAAAAATGACGAGATTTGAAAAACGCTTCGAGTACATGTAAGAGGCAGGCCGGTCTCGAGGTAATGGTTCCTATGGGATGTGCCTTTTTAATATTCATCGTGCCTTTTGAAAGCAGCCACTAAGAGTTTAAAACCGCATCTAATCAGTGACAAGGTTTGAAATACATTAACACATAAATGGCATGCAAAAATGATCATACAAGAATCACTGTACGATACAAACTATCTGTTTGTTTAGGCACCTAGATCTGATATGACAATTTAAATGAATAAATAATTTTCTGATTCTGTTTCAAAGATTAGATGACCTGGAGTTAATACTACAAGGTCTGATGATGACCAGCAATTATGAAAAAGATCTAAGGAGACTTTCATGGTCGGGTATTTTATTTTTCGGAAACTTCACGACATCTCAGTTCGGGGCGAACTATTTCTACGTGACCAACTAAGTACTAAGTACCCACTTGTTATATGTTCTGTATTTTTCTGTGTGTATGTCAAATAAACTATTATATCTATCTATTTTAATTTACACATTGAGTGCAATTTATTAGTGCACAAAAACCGTTCGGTATCGTTCCCACTGGCAAACCTAATAGATGTGGCTCACTTATATAATATTTTGAGTGATTACATACAGTTATATATATAAACCGATACTGTATTGCAACCCTCACTCACAATCATAGCGAATTAATCCACTTTAATATATTATGAGAACATCAAAGCCGGGTCTAATAAATCCAGACGGGACATATTTGTACATCGTTATTCACAACAATAGCTATTGATTAAATATGCAAAAGGTCTCTCTTAATCCCACAAGATAACGAATGTAACAAGTTTGGGACGTGAATGTGAAATTGCGACTAGTTTTTAATAAAACTGGCTTTTATAAATAGATTTTGCACAGCTAACATGTGGATAGCGTGAGAATTTACGCGTTGATATTATGCAAAGAAAATTTGGACTAATACAGCCTTTACAATAACAAAATTAAATGAAATACATGAAACATGAAATAGTTGAGCTATATCGTTGCAAACGATTTATAGATAGCTCAACTTATAAGTGTTTTGTCATAGTAGATGTTATTTCATGGTAATTTATTGAACTATTGTATAGACTATCACAGTAAATAAATCAACCGGTTTGAATTTGTAAGTATTTTTTTCCGTTGTTAAGATGTTACTTATACAGCAGAGTTTTTCAGTGATTCGCATTTCCAAGTCTGTCGCTCCTCTGTAATGGTAATACCAGTAATATCAACCACGCCGTGGTTAATCTTTCGTGAACCCGACCGGGCCATTTAGTTAAAATTAGGATATATAAAAATGCACTCCTATTACCATAACAATACCAGCATTACTTTGCTATATTTACTTCAGATGTGTTTTGCATATCATATTATAATGGAAACTTTTTATACCAAAATTCAATCTGCGTGATTTCTAGTTTGCGTTTGCACAAGACAATTTTGATTTGAAAATAAACTAATATATTTGGGACTCTATTTATTAAAATACTAACTTCTGCTTGCCCTTCTTTTGAATATCACATAGGTACTTATTCATCATTTTCATTTGGAGTCAGGACACTTAATATTATGCAGTACATATCTTCCAACTGTGAAAAATCGTCAGGATGGGTGTTAGGATTATAAGAACTAATGCTTATACTATTGTACTGTATGGTACATATCCTCGTTATTTCTGATGCTTGTGAGATCTGATTGACAGGTAATCCTTGTATGGCCAGGGTTGTACTATTTGGTATAGAAATCTTTGGTATATTATGTGCATTATCTCAATGTCAGGTGAATTAGTTACTGGCCGTATTCCAAGCCTAAACCGCAATTTCTATTAACAATGAGGGCACGTGCAAATAGTATTGGGTCGATGACATGAAGATGTACTTTTTGAGTCAGAACAAAATGTTTATCACAGTACGGACTGGCACGGCTTATTATTATGATACTCACAATCGTAGGATCTAGGCATCTGCATATATTGCAGTACAATGCATTTTACCTACTACGTAATGTAAATCATAGTTTACGAACATTTGTGCGAAATCGAGCGTAAATCACAAGGGATGACAAAATATCGCGTGGCGCAGACGATATCATACGCTAACGGAATACGGAAAAGATGTAAAAACTATTGTCAAAACGTCGTTGAAATTGTAATAAACATTTCAATGGGCTTAGAGCATGAGAAATGTTTGATAGAATCGCAAAGTAGTTTGTTTAACTATTTTTATAAGCATAAATAGATCCAGCAAGCATTATGCTTTACCTATCTAAAAGCCAAATCAAAACATTTAACTTAGAACTAAGGATGTAGCCACAATGCAGGAAAGTTTTGTGTAGTGTCACCATCAGAACGGTCGATCTCAGCTATTTTAGTTGGAGAGCTCCATTCGTAATTATATTACCTACAGTTTGAAGGGCAGCAGACCCGCTCTGCTATAGATCTTTAGGATATAGTACGTACCTGGTACAACCCGTACAACGGACCTAACTTATTTTTACATATTTGGATTGTTATAGCAACCACTAATGTTTAAACTAAAATAAAACTTCCTTTTGCAAAACATGCATGCTAGGAATATTGTAGAAGGTATATTGTCGGGAAACTTTACGTACAAAATCGAAAAAAACCTCTGATGAGGCGTAGAGTTAAAACCAAAAATACCTACCAGCAACATGAAATAACGCCTGTGAATTTATCCATCTAGGTAATATTTAGACCAGCCGATTCCAAGCTTCACCGCAAGAGACTAAAACGCGATACAAATAAAAAGAGGCTCCTTTTCCCTACATAAACATATTTTGTATCACCTAAGCGTATTAAAATTCTGTGGTTGCCTCTGACAGGCCTAGTAAGAGTACGTGATAAACTTATCACTGTATACTAAATAGGTGTTATGGGCAAGTTTAGAGTTCGCGCATACTGAACGCTCGAAGGCACACTTTATATATAGCGGCAACGTGTCGGTTTTTAAAAGTCCCTTTGACTTCGTAGAGCGAACTTTTAGGATCGCATCCAGATTTTTACAGAGAATAATACAAAGCGAGGATCAAGAGATTTTAAGATTGTTAACAAACTATCAGACCATCGTTTTAATAATATTAAAGTTAGTTACTTAATAACGTATCTGGAAAGCATAGTTAATCGAAAAACATATTTATTTTTTGTGCAATGTACGTTTAAAAGATAATGAGTTTTTTTTAAATAGGTTAATCATTCGTTATTTATCAATATGTCACAAAGTAGGTACCGATAAATATATAAATTGAAGGACTAAATGCACAAACCAACAATGCATCATATTTTAACCATTGGTTTGACAGCACCATCAATTCGCCAGTATTTGAGCCAAGGCCGATAATAAAGCGGTATTATAGATGCATCTAATAACTTTGTTATTCAGATGACGCAAACTTACAACGATTTAGGACACGCACAGTCCCTTAAGGTATGCATTCAAACGAGCATCTGTAAGCTCGTCTTATATTTGAATAATTCAAAACAATGTTAGGAAGTTTAATGGGATATTAGAAAAAAGACCACTTGCCTCTATTTCCTTTTTAAAATATATGAGAATTTACCTATGTATATATACTGTGTGTTTTAAGTGGTTTACTTCCAAATAACACAGTATATAAAAGACGACATTTTGACTAAAATACATGTTTGTCAGTACATTCTAAAATAATTAGCACTGACTTTGATACCTAATATCGTAAATATTTACCTAATAACCTTTGGTAATGCTGGAACGCAGATCCACGCGGAACACATTCTAAATTTCACAAATTTAGAATGTGTTCCCAAATTTCACAAATTTCAAATGGATTTGGAATTCAGGTATACTAAAGATTAATTTCCAGAGAGACTGATATAGGTTGATGATGATGATGATGTTGAAAGGTTAATTTGGTTAAAGCTATATTTGATGAATTTGTGCATCAAATAGCATCAAGGGGTTGCTTTATCAGCTTTATCATTATTGCTTATTGCAGTCACCTCAACCAGAGCTGAACCATAAAAGCTAGAGATTCGGGAATAGGTAGTAATTCGTTTTTATTTCAATTTGTTATTATCTATAGTGTTTTCTTTTTAATCTTCCATTAAAACGCTTGCACTGCACTACACGGGCAAGTAAAGCTTGCGCCTTGTCTATTCTTTATTACGTAATAGCAAAATACTACCGAAAATATTTCCCTGACTTACCTATCAACCGAAACATTTCACTTAGAGGTAAGTGTAGGTACAATATAGGACCATAATTACATTTATCTGACGTCATGTGCGGGTAACAATATTTTATTAAAAGCTTTTTGACGTATAAAGATTGTTCGGCGGTACATGACGTAATTCAACTGCGATTTACGATGTTTTTATAATGACAAGTTTTATCTACACCATCCAACAGTTTTCCTAATTTCATCTAAGTATATTTATTTCACGTCTTTTAGTCAGAGAAACTTGAGAGAAATTAAAAATTCGTAGTTCCTTCTCAAATGATCTACTCAAGCCATGAACACTCCTCATAATATTCTGAGGAATACTCTTAAAATAATTTCAAACTTTTCTTTCATTCATCTGTTTAAATTACATTTCGTTGTTTTATTTGACGCTATCTACCGATGACATGAAGTAATGGTAGGCTGGTTGGCTCCGGGTTCACATCCTGTTTGAACAAATCCAAACTGACTGTGAGGTGGCATTGCTTATATTTTAGTTTCCACTTCTACCGTCAGGTGGCGTTAGTATGCAGGTTAGCTCTTTAGCCAACTTTATACATAGTTGTTAGTTTTTCACTAGGTTTTTTATTTTGCCAGAATAAAAAAATAATAGTAACGCTAATTTGTAGGTATTACGTATAAGTACCTACATTTAGCCAAAAATGGTTTAAACCGAGTCCTGCGTATCACTATGACCAAATTCCGTGATTACCGATTTTTCAGCGCGATAAATGTTTTTTTTTTGTTTGTCTACAGAATCATGTGGGCGCGACGACTTTGTCTGCAGCAACGGCATGTGCTTAGAAAGCAGCAAGAGGTGCGACCGCGTCTCTGATTGCCCCGGAAATGAAGATGAACTCAACTGCGGTAAGTGTTTCAGTTTACTACCGGTAATCGGTACTGAAAGCGTTCTTAAATTTAGATTCCTACAGGGCCCAACCACACCATCAGCTATTTAGGTACTCCAGACATGAAAAAAATCTAAAATTACTAAAAAAAGATTTTTTGATCGGATAACTTGTTTGAATCCAAATGATATTATATATTATGCTGAACCTTGTGCAATTATTATTGCACACATCATAATTGTTTCCGATTTGTCATTAAATAAGTTCAGTCTCCAGAAATGTTGAAATATGAAAGTTTTTTGACGGTGGTCAGTTCGTGGTTAAGCATGGTACAAAGCATGGACTAGGCTTATAATGCATCGACATAGCTGCTGCTGGTGGCTTGTTACAAGAAGGAAAGCTATGTGGATGCACCATTACAATATAATTGGGTAACGGGAGTTGGTTAAAAGATAAGTATGGGTATTTGGGTATTGAGCATGGAAAGTTCTAGCGGGGTTCGAAGGGAAAATTTTATCTTAGAAATAAAGAGTTTTGACTGCCAAAATACGATGGAAGAGAATAAAACCTGAACTGAAATCCGAATTTGCGAGTAGGTACATGTACATATCACATACAATATTTACACAGACTGCACATCAGACGAATTCCGCTGCAAAAATGATGGTTCTTGCATCGAAAAATGGAGATACTGTGACGGCACTCCTAACTGCCGCGATGGCTCCGACGAAATCGGTTGCGGTAAGTTACTACTAATAAAAACAAACTTTATAGCATAGTTACGAAACCTGACCGTTCCTGAAATTCCGATTTTTATTCTCTTGCTTCTTTTATGGATAATATGGTAAGTCTCTCGGAGTGTGACCTGGACGGGAAAGTTCTCCTGTAAAGATACGGGCAAGTTTAAATGCGGTGATGGTACTTGTATATCTATACGGCTGCGATGTGATGGATTCAGAGACTGTCGGCGTGATGGTAGCGATGAATATGATTGCCGTAAGTATCTTATGCATCACTAACAAGATTCTAGTTTTAATTACGTGTACTCTCGTCTAAAGCTAGAATCTGGGTAGCAGGATTTAATTCAACTACTTAGCACTAACAGTAATGATAATGAATTTAAAGCATGCTCCCCGGACCAATGGCAATGTGATCAAGGGAATTGTATCAAGAGGAGTTTGCGATGCAATGGTCGCGTTGACTGTCCAACGGATAGGTCAGATGAACGCTACTGTGTTGGTAAGAATGTCATCAAGTTCTCGGGCATCGATGTCATTTTAATTAGTCAACGTATTGATAACATCGTATTTAGTCAAGGCACGCTGCTTCGATCATTTTTATGTTATCAAACCTGTTGCTTATTGATAGTGTTGATGGTTTAGGTTTCTAACATCTACTATGTCTTTTGATTTGAATCGGATTTTAACTACATGCACGCACGTGTTTCCAGCTCAAGGCTACTTTAAATGTCAAACGGGCAAAGTAATTCCTGACAGTATGAGGTGCAACCGACGTTACGATTGTGCACCAGGCGACTATTCAGATGAACAGAATTGTCGTAAGTTCCTTGCATACTATTTGCATTCTTCAGGATCTTGTTCCCTTTTCTTTCAAAATCTTCACATTTTATGATTGATCTCTATCGTTTCATACTTTTCTATTTCTAACTCTGTAAGTTTTGCTATTCATTATTCTTTTTCATATTATCTGGTGATTGGTATTGTGGGTATTCGGTTATAGTGACTTCGCTTCCTCTGTCTTGTTTGATTCTTGTCCTTGTCTGACTTTTGTTTGACTTTTTGTCTTCTTTTTCTTTGTTTTCATTTTAAATCGATTTGATTTCTTTTATTTCTCGAATTGCTGCTCGAAATAATTTATCATTCATTATTTTAACATTTGCACATTTTACCGGACAGCATGTGGTGATGACGACTTCAGATGTAATAATGGACACTGTATACAAGCCTACAAACGTTGCGACAGAACGCATGACTGTCAGGATGGTTCTGATGAACTTCATTGCAAATATGGTTTGATTTTTCAAAATTATGTAATTTTTTTTATGATGTTCAGTTGAACTAAGAGGTGATGGTAACAAATTATGAATCTCATCTTCGTGAGTAGCAATAATTATTGTTATAATTTGGAAATTTGCAAACTAATTTGCTTGCATCATAACACTTTTAGCGAACTTTTTGCGACCTGAATCACATCGCATGGAGTTTAATATATTGTTAAGATTTGTTAGTTTTCCTCTTAATGTTAAAAAGTGAATTGTTTGTTTGTAAAATTTTCAAAATAACCAAAATCTTAACATATATTTCACATACTTTATTAATTATAATATTTAGAACTACACTAGCAAGGGTGGTTGCTGTACAGAATAATAACTTTAGACTCCAAAAGACTATCGTGTACCCTTTCTTGTGTAAATTATTTGGTTAAGGTGCATTATTATTATGGCAGGCACAGATTGCATGGCTTATGAATATAAATGCACAAGTGGTCAATGCGTGCACGCGGAGTCTTTTTGCAACGGCACGGTGGAGTGCAGCGACGGCTCGGATGAGAGCAAATGCCCTTGTAAGCGGGGCCAGTTCCGATGTCGGGACAGATCTTGTATTAATATAGGGCTCAGATGTGACGGTCGCAAAGACTGCTTGCAAGGCGAGGATGAACTCAACTGTGGTAAGTACTGCGGAAGTTTTTCACACCGTATTTGTAAATAACACAAACTACTTAGCATTATTGGAATAATATATTAAAATCCTAAACTTAAAAACCTTAGTTTTTGTTCTGAAGTACGTAGATACAAATGACGGTGTGATGGAATTTATTTTTCTGAAGCATGTACACTTAAAACCTTGAAAGTTTCTAGTGACGCTTTGATACTGCACGGCATGATCGCGCATGTGGGAATTTAGTTGAAACATATTGTCTTTCAGATCTTGATTATTGTGTCTCATTCGATTTTAAGGTAGGTACTAGTAGTCGTAAACTTTCTATTCTTTTAGATACACCGAGTCGTCTTCTTGTGTTTTGTAAATGTGCTTATTGGAGTATGTGTTTCCAAATTATTTAAAGGTGGTCTTTTTTCTATCAGTATGGTAATGTTATAGGCCCCTGCTCTCCGGACGCCTTCACTTGCCCTGCTGGATCGACAGTGCAGTGTGCTACACACTGTGACAATAACAGAGAGTGTGACAATGGTGAAGATGAAGAGGACTGTGTCGATGATGGTACATTGCTTTTTAATCATATTACTTTCCTTTAAATAACGACAGCTATATAAATAAAATGGCTTTATTCAATATTTGAAATAATGTTGTAGCAAATTCCATACAATCAAACTTTAATATAGATCTGATACACGTAATGTTGTATATCATTTGTTTGCTCATAAATTCATTTTGTACCTTATTGGTCTATTTTATAAAAAGTTAAAGTTGACATTTTGTCTTGATAAATGACAAATGTCAATTTTAAGTTTTTGGAAGACAAAGGTTATATTTTTCATTTTAGTGAAAGCTGTATAGTTAATATAATACGTAAGCTAAATAAATGTAAGGAAAACTTAATAGTTAAACAAGTACAATCAATCTACGATAAAAGCAAGATATGACAGAAGCACAAGATAGAAAATCATGATAAAAAATTGAACGAAGCGAATCCTACAGCATGGCAAATAGCACTGCGAGTTTTTTTGCGAGACAATTAAAGAGGCAATAATCTCCTTGACTGTCTAACCTCCGATTTGTCATTCTTAAATGGAACATCTTTTCTTAGGCCAAACTATGTGCATTGTTTGCCAAAAGAAAACTTATAAAATCTGCAATGGGTTTGTATAATTCAGTAGGGTTTTAAACTATTACAATCCCAAACTATTTACTATCAGTGTATTATAATTTATTATTCCCAATACTTTCTTTTAAGCCTTAATTTTAAAGAAACTTCTAGACATTCGGCTTATTAGCGATTCCTTTATAAGTGCCAAAGTATATAGGTATTTTATGCAATGTTCATATACTGCTATCGTATAAAGAAATTAGTGGGAATTGATCAATAAGTACTAGAAAAGCAAAGACATAAATATTTTTTTGAGTATAAATAACTAATTTGTGTTTGTCCAAAGAATGTGCCCATGAGTGCGACGGTAAATGTCTGGAAGAAGTGCTAATCTGCAATGGATATGCTGATTGCAACGACGAGTCTGACGAGGCGCACTGCGACCACTGCGACAGGCCTGAAGACTTCAGGTAACTTCGTCATCATTACCTAAATGCGACGCTGCACGCTGCGAAATCTAACATGCGAATTACTGTTGCGAGTATCATTATATGTGTGGTTTTTTGATGCGTTGGCAAATACGATTCTCAAGTATAATAATATAATAATATATTATTATAATATAATATATATGTATATGTAATATTTAAGCATATATGTATATATATACCTATAGCAAAGCCGTAGGAATACAATAATGATTTCTATCAAAGAAAACGGCAAAGGGTCTGTTTCACCATCTATAATTAAAAATATTTCCGTCATTGTTTTTGAGCAGTCTAAAGTAGAGAAGGGGATATAATTTATACATTAGCGGTTAGCATATTATAATGGTGAAACTGACGCTATAAGAATAAAAAGTTATAAGTTAAAAAGCTGTGCTATATATTATGCTCTAACTTTTATGCAGAATTTGCAAGGGAATTTATTTTTGCAGATGTGACGATGGTGAATGCATAAGGCTGAATCAGCGATGCAACAATATAGATGAGTGCTCTGACGGCAGTGATGAAAAGCATTGCAATGACACCATTGTATCAACTGGAGGTTACTATCTACACAATAATATGAATGATAACCGCGACTTCGTATGCGTGTGAAATTTTCCACCAAAATATCTGAAAACCAGCTTACGATGAACCTTGTAGCAAATGGCCGCTTTTTGTTTATGGAGTTCAAGATGTATCTAAGAATCCACGTCTTTCATTTAAAAAAAATTTGCCCATGTTTCAATCCGGAAAAAGGGCTTCTGAATGGTATAAGTTTCATTGAAATTGGTCTAAAGCGTGATCCGCGAACAAACAAACAGATAAACTGACAAAAAGATAAACAGACAAACAGATAAACTGACAAAAAGATAAACAGACAAACTCGATTTTAGGAATTAGAATTGTTTATTTAGTAGATCTGCATATATTATTTAGTTTATTCATATCTTTAATTTTAGTTTTTGGCTTTTTTACCGGTTTATAATAGTATAGATAGATAGATAGATAGAATATGTACTCTGTAACATTGTCATGGCATTAGTTAAATTATAATCTCTAATTTGCAGACGGATGTAGTGAAGGTCAGTTCAGGTGCCGCAACGGCAACTGTTTGAACAACGAATTCCTCTGCGATGGCAACCAAGATTGCTATGACGGCTCTGATGAAGACAACTGCCGTAAGTACATAAACGCGACTTTCCATTACAAAATTTTAATTTTTAGTACACAAGTTAATAAATAGCTTAGAAAAAATACTCTAGGTAAATATTTAGATACATCAAAATATTATACTTTATTACTATGTAGGTACATGAAATACATGTGAAAACTTGTTATAGAGTTAAATACTTGTTATGAGGTACATAAGGAGATGTATTTAGGGTTTATATTAAAGGAATAAACAAAGACAACATTTTATACAAGATGATAGTTTGTCTATCTTTACAACAGCACTAGCACACGCTTGGCATTTTTTTTTATACTAAGACTCTTCTCTGTGCACTGTAAAGCTTGAAAACGCACTTCACAGTTTTATCTAAAGCACAATTTTGCCTTTTATTGAAATAAACGTCGGATACGCACGTGAGCAAAACAACACTTTAATTTCGGTGCACTATATTGTTTCAACTGTCATGAAAATGCTACCTAAGATTTACCTCGTCAGGTACATGAGCATTTTGATTAAAATGCAAAGTTCACGCGTAGGTTTTACCGTCTCGCATGCGATGTCATCGAGATGAGAACCCATGATTAAATAAGTCTTAAATACTATGCTTATATTATATTTAAAAGCATACTGATACACAGCGTGGTTCATGGCTCGAGCCTCCCGGTCTCCATCGCCAGCGCCCTGCCTTGAAACAGAATTTACCTGTTACGACGGCCGATGCATCCCTTTGCTACGACGATGTGACAATATCTATGATTGTTTCGACTTCTCTGACGAGCAGAGATGCCACTCCGGTACTATTGATGATTGACGTTGGTCATAACTGCTCGCTACCCTTTTTTGTTTCCATCCTGTAGATGAAGTCACGTTTTTATTTTTTTATTTTCGACGTTCAGAGTCTTATTAGAATTGACTTCCGTTCAACTTATACCTCTTTCCTTTGAAAGTGCATATGGCTGTTAAAAACCAAGTACTGATTAAACTACACTACGTCTTATCGGCACTTGAGGTGGCATGACTTAAGTTGGCTGTTGTAGATAGAAGATAAAAAATACTTTATTGCTCACCACGCATTTTTTACTTTGTTGTATATGTCGATTTGTTATTAGTTTTCCATATTATTTATAGTAGATTGGTAACCAACTGGTGCCGTCAATGTATAAAGATGTAATGAACATTTTCCAAAATACGTTGAAACTTTCCCAATGTGAAAAATATCAATTTGTACTCTAAACGCATTGAGAGGTAACCAGTTGGTGATGTTTGAAGTATTTTGTGCCATTTTGTGTGCAACCAGTTTAGTAAGTAGATTCAGTTCTTTATTTTTTTTATTTTAGCATGCCTCAGTTTCCAATTTACGTGTGAGAATCATCAGTGTATACCTGACACGGATAAATGCAATGGTCATGTTGATTGTGATGATGGTTCCGACGAATCACCGGACCTCTGTAACGAGTTTGTACCCGAAAACGGATATACAACTGAGTACTCATATCCTTACCCTAGTCTTGACACAACCACGAGAAGAGGTAAGCACTACCTAAGTACACAATACTATTTGCCTGACCTTTTATAATATTTTTCATGTTCAATCGCTAGGGAATATGTGATAGTGATACTGCGTAAAACAGCCACGTAATTTATCAATAGGGGGCTGACCATTGTCAAACAGCTTCTTGCTCGCTCATTTCAACATTTCTGATGATCACTGAAATTTAATATGAAAACTCGCAAACAACAATGTTGTGTGCACAAGGTTCGTGATTTTATACCTTCAGAAATGTTAAATTGCGCGAACGAGAAGTTTTTTCACGGGTTGCCAACGTCTTAAAAAAATTTTTTGAACATTTTCTACTCTCTACCAAATGTAGAGCATACATAATCTTCTATACTCTACATTTAGAAGACGTATCTATGGTATTAGTATAGTCCGCCTTTTTCTAGTAACATGTAGATCATTTTGACTTTGAGCTGCATACTATTAAGCTTGCTGGTGCTTCATATTGTAAGATAAATATCCAGGCTATTTTTACAAACATCTATTATATTAATTTGTAAACGCTATCAAATCCAATAATGACATTTTCTAAATCAAAACATTTCCGAAAATAGCCTTTTACATTCCTATCAATTGATTTTTTTCGTAGATTAAATTTTACACCTACTTAGTAAAAAATTGCATCATAGTTTTTCTTGCTTTCTACTTACTCAAGCATATTTATTTTATCACCTAAAAATATCATCTTGTTTGATTTGATCAAATAAACCTCAAAATTATACAGCGGCATCTACCTAAAGTCTGTTTTTTTCAGAGTCGAATCATGCATATTGTTAATTGTTTTTATTTTATTCCAGAAATATACGTGTCTGGAACTGGAGGAGCGATACCCAGTAAGTACATAGTTAAATGTAGCACTTCTTTTCCGTTCCAATTTTGGTAAATTGGAACACTAAAAAGAAGTGGTACATTATCTCAGACATCTCATCATTTAGACAGTCTCAATGTAGGTTTTAGTGTGTGTTCTGAAATAAAAAAACAATGGCGGCCAAGTGCGAATTTATCAAGTTCCCACTTGCAACAGAAATAAACCAATAAGATAGACGGACGGATAACGTGGCACCCGATGGTCCAGAACCTTAAAAAAACTTGGTAATAATAGGTTCTGACGTCATACCTATTTTTCTAATCATACCTATTTTTCTTTGCCTTTTTCAACTATTGTTTTTTTTCAGCTTACAGCCCTTATGCACCCCGCACTGAGAGGCCTCAAACAAGTAAGTAACTCTTTCTCGAAAATTGAAGTACCTGATTGTTTTTTTTATTTTTACTTTTTTTGTTTTTAATGTCTGAAAAAGATTTTCAGTAAGGTTTTTAAGGGAGCAAGATTACTAAATCATGATTGGTTATGTTACGTAGCTATACTTGTTTAAACCGTTTCTATATTAATTCAATACTCTAAGAGTATGTACCAGTATAGAGTGTTTAGGAACGTCTGAAAGGAAACGTTGATATGTTTTACTTTTCTTTACATGTTTTTTTTTTATTGCTTGAATAGATGAGATTCCATATTATGGCGAAAGAAATGACAACACGATCACCACACAGGCACCGGATGGTACGGGCTGTCACGGAATTTTTTATAAATGCTTTTTGCTGTCATATAGCTTGACCACACTACACAACTGTTTTTTTAGCGTTATTATTTTGAAATTACTGAAAACATGATCTCAAAACTCTGGTCACAGGTTTCATTTAGTTTTTAATAAATAGAAGACTTTAAATTTTCAATCCATCACCATTTTTTTTGGACCACGTTTTATGCATGAAAAGCTATTATGTTTTTGCTTAGAGGCTTTTTGCTTGATTCTGTTTTATTTTATCAATTTTGTCTCATAATTTTAGAGCGTTACGACCCATATGGAACGGACCGACCTGGCTCATACACCCCTAACAGACCAAGGCAACCTGAGTCAAACGATCCTTACGGCTCGAATGAACCTGGTTCAAGCGATCCCTATGGCTCAAACAAACCTGGATCAAACGACCCTTACGGCTCTAACTCAGCTGGTTCTAATGACCCTTACGGCTCTAACCCAGCTGGTTCTAATGACCCTTACGGCTCTAACCCAGCTGGTTCTAATAACCCTTACGGCTCTAACCCAGCTGGTTCTAATGACCCTTACGGCTCTAACTCAGCTGGTTCTAATGATCCTTACGGCTCTAACCCAACTGGTTCTAATGACCCTTACGGCTCTAACTCAGCTGGTTCTAATGGCCCTTACGGCTCTAACCCAGCTGGTTCTAATGACCCTTACGGCTCTAACTCAGCTGGTTCTAATGACCCTTACGGCTCTAACTCAGCTGGTTCTAATGACCCTTACGGCTCTAACTCAGCTGGATCTAATGACCCTTATGGTTCGCCTGGACCCTACGATGAAAACACAAGAAGAAGTGACTCCGACCCAAATCAATATCCAGGCTCAGACAGTAATATATTTTTTATATTTTTTTTTGTTATGTTTACCTGTTTTTACGTGTAGTACATTTATTGTTTTATTTAGATCAAACCGGTGGTCGTAGATATCCCGGTAGTTCATCTTCAGGAGGTTCACCTGGCTACCGTGGTCCTAGCGGTAGGTTTTTCATTTTATTATTTGTAGGTTTTATTTTTATTTGGATTTTAGTTATTCATGTTTTTATATAATGGCGGCTGTGGTCTGAGGATCGTTGACATACGGCCATACTCAGAGACGACAAGAAAGTAGACAACGCTTAGGCATCTCTTCTAACGTCTGTGAATACCTAATGACAAACAGAGACACTGCTCTGTTTGTATTAAATACAGTCTAATACTTATGTTTAAGTGTAGTCTATGGGTGTGGCGTTTAATCCATTGTATAATTTTTACGACATACATATCTAAACTACTTAAGTAAAATTGAATGTGTTAAAACTTGATGCGATACTAAAGATAATGTAATACCAATATTAGGATCATCAGATGTCTGCAAAAGTTATGAGTGGCGTTGCGAGAATGGCCCTTGCATTGACGCCCATCAGCGTTGCGACGGACACATCGACTGTCCATACGACTTCAGTGACGAATTCGATTGTCCCCGAGGCAGTAAGATGTCATACCGGTCATCTAATTAACAAGGGATTTTGGCAGATTTTTAATTATATCTTCTAATTTTGTACGTTTATGAGGAAATGTAGAAACGTAGAACTGTAACTAAATTGGGTTAGTTTGGTGATGCAATGGCTGTGTTTAACTGATATGGATTAAGAACTACATAAATCTTAACAAATATTGCCAGCAAAATCATTCAATTTTAAGGTTACGTATATAGTAAATGGTAAAAATTATGGACATGAACTATGAGCAATTTACATTTTTAAAATACTCTGGGCCTTATTTGCTTCAAAAACACATTTTATTGATTAAAATAATTTTATATTAGAAATAACGACTTGCTGACATTTCGGCCAAAATATTTTAGGACAAATTGTCCCAATTGTCACTTTTGATTTTAATATATTTGTTACTGAACACCTCGTATGGTACTTAGACGATGAGAAAATATCGTAATACTACGAACTGTTACCAAACGGCACACGTGTATATTCATATAACCCATCTGGAGCAGTTTCTATTTTTATTCAGTTTACAAAGTTTTTTTTTATTCGTATTTGTATTTTTAAATGAAAAGTTTGCCAAAATATCTCTAATTTACGTGCCTCCTATAAAGCACATAGAACCTACCTACCTCTCTGGCGTTTTGTTAATTCCTTTAATCGTATCCAATATGACTAACTAATAACTTTATATAAATAAAACCAAAACTATGACGTGTTGGTTGATTTTTTAAAATACTTAATATAATAATATATTATTTAATTTATAATGTTTTAAAACACTAATTGTAGCGGAGTTTTTTAACTCGTCAAAAACTGACAAAAACGGGTCAGTTGGAAAAATCAAGAGGTTGGTCCGGACTACACATTTTTGTTATAAAAAGTATAGTTCTGAGTTTCTCTGATATAGGTACTGAGCTTTTAGCAAAAAACAGTATAAGTACCTAGTTATTACATACGTATTTTTTCTCGCACGTAATCTGAACCAACCTTAACTGACGATAACCTTTTTATAACAAAAATATTAATTGACATAATAATAACATCAACGTAAATAAAAATGGTTTGGTTGGATGAGGCATGTTACTATTAAGTACTCGAAGTTTTTAATATTTCAAAATACTAATATTAATTTAATTTACAGGTCCGATTGCATTGAACGTGAAAACATACCCCGAAGACCAGACCGTTAGATTTGGTAAGTATTTCTGTATAGTATACTATAGCAATAAAAAACTCTACCTACCGATTTACATACTAAGTATAGTAGGTGCCAAATAACACCGCAATACAGCTCATTTACTCACCTTCACCTCGATGTCGCAAAATTCAATTTATGTATGGTAAACAAACAGTACTACGAGATTCGAGCGATTACCGTCTTAGCGACAGGTTTGTATGGAAAGCGACAGAATTAGCCATTCATAAATTGAATTTTGCTACATTGTGGGGAAGGTGGGTGCATGACCTGTATTGCGGTGTTATTTGGCACCTACTATAGGTTTATACACTGGTTAAAGAACTGATTTAGAGGCTGAGAGTAATTGAAAAATACAAACTAGAATTAACTTTTATTTCATTTTCCGTAAATTTCGATAAATCAAAAACCACGGATAATCAGGTGAGAGTTTTATGAGAAGTAGAGACGCTGCAGGATTTCCTGGGATTCGGTAGGTATGTATCGTAAAGTAAATGAGAATCTTTGCCTAATACCTACTTTAAATAGTGGTATTGATGGACGGACACACACGCACAAGAATATTTACAAGATTTTATTCATAAATACAACTGTTTATTATGTTTAGGGTCAAACAAAAATATTTTTAGTGTTCTAGCCCAGTTTAGGAAAAAACGGAACACTTATTTAATTTTAAGCTTGTTTTGTTAGTTCCTGTTGCACTTCACAAATAATTGTTTTTGTTGTGAGAGTAGAAAATAATATTGAAACTGCACTTTCTATTCTATTGGTGATGGTGTTACATAAAACCCTCTTATACATAACTTGTATGCCTATTTGATAAATTAAAAATCAGAAGTAAAACTATTTGTTCAAAAATGTACCTACCGACCTACAAAAAAATATCGGAGTTATGAATAAGAGATTAATCCTATATACCTACTATTGTAAATACGGAATTATTTAGTTAGACAGAATATATTGTAATATACTGTTATTTTTTCATGGTGGTGGAACAGTCAATTTTGGTGAGTCAGTTTTGCCTGAGTACTAGTCATTGGGCAAAATAACGGGTTTCATTTAACTAAGCAATGATTTGGGATTTACACATTGATAAACGCAACACAATAATTTATTACCTATTATAACCTTATTTATACTCACTCTTTTATATAAGTAAGCTTAGACTTATGATTTTCTTTCTTTTAATATATTTACACATTATTTTCATTCCGGAACACAAATGGAGATATAAAATTTTAAAATGCTTAGGAAATAATTATAATCCTAGTGGTTTTTACTTACTTGCCTATATATTATTACTTATTATATTATATCACTAAGTATTAAGTTTTATATATTGCATGATAAGCGGTACCACAATAATAACTGACGATTTTGTTTGGTTTGAATTTAAAAAACATAATGGTTTGAGTCAAAATAACCCATAAACCCACAACACAAAGCAACAAATATAAAACACTTCACACACACACATGAAAGATAACTATAAAATCATTTTATTTCAGGTTACTTCCTTGGGTTATTTTATAACATAATTATTTTCTTGGGTTATATTAGTCTCATTTAATCATTATCAAGGAATGTTGCATTGTGAATGAAGGGATTTAGTTTCATCTCCGTGCATTTTGTACAAGTTGTGGATTTATCTAGGTGGAGATGTGGTGTTCCAATGCCGTGACGAAGGTCCCCTGCGCGCTCCAGTGCGCTGGGTCAGAGAAGGCGGACGGTCTCTCAAATCAGGCTCTATCGACAGGAACGGACGACTTGAACTCTATCAAGTAACTGTAAGTCACCTTCATCAATCCATATTCCACTAAGGCAGTGGTTTTCAAACTGTGGGTGGCGACCCCCTGGGAAATCGCAGCCTAGTCACAAGGGGGTCGCGTGGCAATTAGTACCTACTTAACTATAGTGAAAGCTTCATCAAAGGCATCCCAAATTGTACAGATTAGGACACGTACATTTCCGTGGCTCGCTCCGCTCGCCGGTACATTACTTTGCCTTTTTTTACTTTTACTTTTGCTCGCGACCAGAATCACCGGCTTTACTTACATGCACTTATAGATTATTATTATTCTGGGTCGTGCCCGATTTTTATGTCCTAAAGGGGTCACAGTCCCAAAAAGTTTGAAAAACACCGCACTAAGGTATCTTTCAAGATGCTAAGTATAGTTACCTACATTTTACTGATCGAGATCGCACCTTGCCAAACTTGCTTTCAATATAACCCCTGATTCGTTTTGATGTGTGTGTAGGTACCTATAGGTTTAATGTCGGTAGTTGTACAAATTGATTTTTCTTTTTTTCCAGCTGGGCGACAGTGGAACATATATTTGCCAAACACCGAAATACTTGGGCCAGCCAGGATCTGAAGTCAGAGTATCACTCACTGTGAACAGACCCGAACGCGGTGTGTAGTTATGTTTATTGCTATTGTTAGCAAAGGTTTAGTAGAGCAGACATATTTACATGATCAATAGTGTTTTGGAAAAGTTTAAAGAATATAACAGTAAGCCTACAGCCTTGTTTAAGTTTCAATTTAATACTGGTTTTTCAGTGATAAGCAGACCAACGTTCGTGCCGTGCAAACCCGAGGAAGCCACTTGTGGAAACGGCCAGTGCATCCTCAAGGCCAACGTGTGTGACGGCAAACTCGACTGCCTTGACAAATCGGATGAAGATAATTGCAGTAAGTGCATATAAAACTCAAAGTATTTAGCTAAGGTCTCAGTAAATACCCTTCCAAAAAAATTAACCACCTTCAACAAAATTCTGTGCAAGGTCTTTTATAGTTTTTTTGTTAAATTCTGACAATCTAGCATTTTGATTAATCATGTTTTTTTAATGGTACGAAAAACGGAACAGTAACCGATACCTATGAATTTTAGATTACAGCGGAATGTGCGAGCCAAACCAGTTCCAATGTGACAACCGCAAGTGCGTGCTGAAAACTTGGATCTGCGATGCGGATGACGACTGCGGAGATGGTTCTGACGAGAAAAACTGCCCAACTGTTGACCCCAACTCTTCCTGCCTGCCCATGGAGTTCTCCTGCAAGTCACAGTCACAATGTGTGCCGAGGAGCTTCCACTGTGATGGACGCAGCGACTGTCTTGATGGGTCTGATGAAATCGGATGCAGTAAGTACCCTAACAAAAGGGACCCTTACGAACCAATCTCAGCAATAATCAAATAAGCCCTCATTATTGCTGAGATTGGTTTTAACTTGATTCTCTATATTGCACTCTACGTGACGTGTGACATTCTTTCAGGTGATGTCTACTTCACCAAATCGCCTACCCCCGCAAACGTGAGGCTAAACCCTGGTGACACATTGGTTCTGACTTGCCAAGCCGTTGGCGTACCTGAGCCTCTCATTTCCTGGCGTCTGAACTGGGGTCACGTACCCCCTAAGTGTACATGGACTAACAGAGGAGGAGTCGGCGACCTGATTTGCCCGGATATGATGGTATGTATTGCGTTTTGCAGTCACAAGAAAAATAATAACTATAGTGTGTAATGTTGTAAAGAAATTTAGATACCTACCTAAATCACTGGGAGACCAATCTAAACTAGCATCTAGAACATAACGAGTATATTCATATTGGTCTTCTAGCTGAACTAACTAAAATGATTGCTAAATCTGTTGTCATGCAAGTGACAATGACAGTTGAATATGAATGGAGGGGTAGGTTTCTTGATAACCCTACTTTGATCGCCAAAGATCAATAAGCTCATTATTCTCAACCTAATAGTGTAAACCTTCATTGACAGCCAAAAGACAGTGGAGCATACTCGTGTGAGGCTATGAATAACAGAGGCACCAATTTTTCTACTCCTGATGCCATCGTATTCGTCAGTCAAACTAACCCCTGTCCCGAAGGATATTTCAACAAGTAAGTTGTAACCACAAAATAAATAATATTTTTTACATAGGCAGGCCAACATACCCTGCAGAAGTAACAACCGTTTGGATACAAAATTCTCGAATAAAACCCCATAGACCAATGGTATTGTTAGAATTGTGGATGAAGTAGATGGATAAAGCAGACCTAAAATCATTCTGTCGGTGAAATAGAGCAGGCCTATATCCAGATTCAAGATTTTATCAATAGTCATTGGAAAGGTTTTTATTGAGCGTTTTTAATTTGTTCACAGCGAAGCACAATCCCAAAACGAATGCATCCGTTGCTTCTGCTTCGGTAAGGCAACTCGATGCCACAGCGCCGATCTCTTCACTTATAACATGCCAACGCCGCTGGGTGAAGGCGGAACCAGGCTTCTGGGTGTTGCCTTGTCAGGGGACGGTGAAGTTAGGACTGATCCTTCTATCACCAATCATTACTACTACCAATCAATGAGGAACGGGGCAACGGTGAGTTTCTCTAGCACAGCATATAACTTTTTTGGCGTTGTTTCATCGGTTTGATGGATAACTTAACATGGTCGTAGTGGCCCTTATCTTTTTTTTATATGAGATAGATTGTCCTTTGGCCACAATTTTACCTGGTGGTAATTGACGATGAAGTGGACGATGAAGCAAGACAGTGTAGAAGACACCTATTCAGAAAAGGCATAGTCAATATGTGCGAAGCTGAATAAGCCGCGCACTGATTTGACCAAGGTACTTACATCAAAGCAAAAACTATCTACATTGTTTATATCACAGGTAACAAAACTAGATTTACAAGACGACAGCTGGCTCGGTAACATACATCCATTCTTAACGCTGCCTGAGTCCTACAACGGTAATCAACTGACCTCATACGGTGGACACATCAAGTACACCGTTCATGCACACACGTATGCTGTACAACCGGAAGAGGATATCCCGGCTATCATTGTCAAGGTATAAACACACAATACATTTCTAACACTAGCAGAGTCTTATGCGGCGTATCCACGAGAAATGTGTGAAGCAGACGCGAGGAAAAAAAATCGTTCATGGTCACTTGACGAATGAAGTGATTCTGTTAGCAGATTTTTTTCTCACACTTCACGTCTCTGATAGATATGCAGCTTTACACCAGAACTAAGCTGATAGAGCTAAGAAACTACACCATACTGATCAAATCCACACCACCAAACAGCAGTTACCTAACTAATAAACTGTTCAAGCTTCTTCTAAGCGCGAGCTTTGCAATCAACTAACGGATTACCGCTAGTGGTTTCCGTGCTTTGGATGGCCTTATTATACGTCTACTTACAGCAGCCTTAAAAAACTTAACTCGGGGTGACTCGGGTCAACTGGGTAAACTTTTTTTTTTCGTTTAATATAGATAGGCTGTAAAAATAAATAACAAATTTCTGAAAGTCCAATTTGGCTAGAGTACTTATCTGACTATGAAAAAGGACTATCCTTTGAAGACTTGGTAACTTAAGTAACAAGTATTTTTATTCCTTTAAAACTTGCTGACGTAATGGACAGCGTTACAACTTATACGCGCAAGTGGTGCCGGATGATGAACTACCTTCGATCATCATTAAGGTCAGTGTCATAGAGACTAACTTGTGATGAAGTAATTATGGGACACAATTTTCATAGCGTCGCTAGAGTTTCTTTACTACCGCATAGTATTATATAATCTGTGCTACCGCCTAGCTGAAAAACCAGGAATGTTTCAGTCTGTTAGCTAAGAGTAAGTACTAGGTAGGTACTGTAGCCCCGCGTTGCGCAAAATCGCATTGCTCAGCTTTATTTGCTTACACACACCAGCAGAGTTGTTCTGTATAAATTCTAACATGAACTCGAATTTACCTCGAAGTGACCTTCGAAACCAGCCCCATTTTACTTTGAAATTGTATTCTCTTTCAAAGCTTGTAACTTGCTTGAGTACTAAACTTACTGAACTTAGTTCATTTCACTGCCACGCCTGTTAATGAGGCACCATAGGCGGTCCAGAAAACAGCTTAGAGGTTTGAAGTGTCTTTTCAGAATTACTCTGCTGATCCAAACACAGCTATAATTTCTAATTTGAGTGGGCTAATCATGAAATATTTTAGGGTAAATACGCAACGCTATTCCACATTCCACGGGATGATATCAGATCACCGGAATCCATCATCGAAGCTCGCTTTGTGCCTCAATATTGGAAAAAGGCTGGACCAAACGGAAACCTTATCCCCGCTACCAGAGAGGACATTATGATGGCGTAAGTATCTAACCCTTTTCGTGACTGTTTAAATACTTCGGATCACTAGCAGATCCTTGGAAAGACACCCCCAAAAATATGGACCAGCATTTGTCACGAAATCAAGATTTCGTGACAAATGTCACGAAATCCTGACTTCTATCGATTTAGTGTGAGGAGCTGAAATATTTATGCGTCCAAAGCTGCCTCACCAGCTGTGCCAATGCAATAAATACCAATGCAAAAACTAAGATGTTTTGATTCTATCGCGCGAAACCGACTGGTTTCAGATAGTTTGTGCTTAACAGGTTATGAGTTTTTATCTGGATGTAAACGTAAATACGTACCTACAAAAAACCAGAAAAATATATATATTACCCACCATTTCAAAACAAAGAATTGAATATCTTTACTCTGCACAGATTGGATGCCATTGAAATAATCCTTCTCCGCGCCGACAATAACAACGCCGGAGTGAATATTACCAACTTCGTCATGGAATCTGCACAGCACATGAACAGCGGACTCGGAGCCGCCAGTTTAGTCGAGGAGTGCTCTTGTCCTGAAGGTTACGATGGCCTGTCTTGCCAGGTTAGTTTGTTTATCACGTACACCCACCAGCGAATCTATGTGGTCTAGGTTAGGAAATTAAGAACTAATCCCTGTGTTCCCCCATATCCTGGATTCACAGTGTTATTCTATTGTACCTTGGTAGCTTTGATGTTTGTATGTATAACACCTGATTTTACTTACAGAAATGCAAAGCCGGCTACGTGCGAGAGTACACAGGACCTTGGCTGGGTAAATGTGTCAGGAGGGCGTGTCCTCCTGGTACTTACGGCGATCCTTCAATGGGCAACGCTTGCAAACCCTGCCCCTGCCCACTTACCAACAGAGATAACCAGTTCGCCACCACCTGCTCACTGGGACCAGACGGTTCTGTGACTTGCGACTGCTTTTCTGGGTAAATTTCTTCATCATCTATATCTGGTACATTATTTTACTCAAGATTCAGCTGGTCAGTGACTACCATATATTCTCTCAGTATATTTATATGTATAGTCAGGTCTGATCCGGTTCAAGCTAGCAAAAACCTCTTGGAGTTTCATTTTGAGCGTCGTCAATAGGTTATCACGTCAATATTTTGCAGCTACGAAGGCAAGACCTGCGACAAATGCTCTCCCGGCTTCGAGGGTAATCCTCTGGTGGTCGGCGATACGTGTCGCGTGCGGCAAACAAGCAATTGCAACCCGCTGGGAACTCGACGAGAACAACTGCTGGGCGAATGCGTGTGCAAGGACAACGTGATAGGCCAATACTGTGATCACTGCAAGAATAACTCCTTCTATCTGTCCAACGACTTCAGGTATTTAACAGTAGTTACTGAACTTTTGAACTGACAATATTGCGTTCGGTCAGTACCGCGATTCATTTCCTGCCATTTCATAGTTGTAGATTTTACGAGCACTGCTCTAAAAGCCAATTTCAATAGATTTTAAATGGGTAATTGACAGCTATCACGTTGATACACTGAGTCAGATCCGTTTTGACTAGTATGACTGCTGTATTTACTCATCCATTAACATTTATTACAGACACGGTTGCGCGCGTTGCTTCTGCTCTGGCGAGTCAGATCAGTGTATGAGCAGCAAACTCCGTCGAAAAACAAATGTTATTAACTTCAATGTACCGTCCATCGTCAACGAAATAAAGGTGTACAACACACAACCTCAAGCCAATGGAAACTTCAGATACACAGCACCAGTGGAGACCAGCCTTAGACCTGCTCTGACAAGGGGAGGTTTAGCACTGTCTGGGCTGGATAGGACTCGGCCAACTGTCTACTACTGGAGTATGCCGCTAAGGTAACTTCTGTTCCAAATAGGTATAAATTCAATACTGTAGTATTGAATACCTGTAGTATTTCATTAGCAAAGTGAAATAACGGTCATTGAGTCAAGAAGGCAAGGTGAGTCAAATTCATCACCAACAGCTTAATGACTTGGTAAGCATTCTTAGGTTTACTATTTCCTCTTTATTCTCAGGTCACCCAGAGAATTATTGTTTCTGATTCTGTATCTTGCTTTGTTAGTAATATCAGCTACTGTGTTCCATTAAAGGATTTGTAAATGAGTTATGAATACTGTTGCAGTTTCGCTGGTAACAAGGTGACTGCTTACGGTGGTTTCCTACGGTACACTCTTGACAACGTGCCTAGTTACGTTGACCAACGTCTGAAGAACAAAGCCGCTGATGTCCAACTTATCAGCGTGAGTATTTCGTTATTACTGCCCTCATAAATCTATACTGGTGTTTTTTAGACTCTGACCAGTCAGAAGGTTCTCAGGACAATTTTTGGCTTTTCGAACTTTTTGAAAAGTTTTTTTTCGTTTACATAATAATAAAACCTTTGTAATGTTTCACAGGACAACCACCTCACGTTCCAGTACTTTAACAACTACCAAACATCTTACGAGGGCGTTCTGAACGTCAGCATACAACTTTTAGAAAAAGGATGGCAGAGGTGAGCTTCCATTACGAACTACTTTCCGAAAACCGATGTATTCTTCAAGAGCTTTGAATACCCTTTTGACGAATGATAATTTCCAGGTCTGATGGCAAGGAGGTCCCTCGCGAACACTTCTTATTGGCTCTGGCTGATGTCAAAACCATTTTGATTAAGGCTACTTACTCGACCGATGCTATCGCCACACCTCTATACGCCAGTATCGAGACAGCAGAGTCCGATGGCGATGGTCCAGCTGCATTGCATGTAGAACAGTGCGTGTGTCCACCTGGATACGTCGGCACTTCTTGCGAGGACTGCGCTCCTGGTTACACAAGGTAAGTTTCAATAAGTACCTTGGAAGTCTGTTGGCCGAACTAAATAGTCTTCCCTTTCTGATTCCGAAAATAGAGTTTGTCCTTGGCTTTTTCGCGGATCACGCCTTAACTAATGGACCAATTTCAATGAAATAAATGAAATAACCTAAATGTTATTGCTTAAAAACATAACTGTCCTTTGGTTTGGAACCTCATCCAGGGGACAACATCGCTATTAGTTAAAAATTCCTAACCTAGTTTAATAAGTGTTTTTATGTTACCTACTAACCAAACTGGACCAAGTTGTCTGAATAAATAATCTAAATAAATAAAAATAAATGAAACTTACACCATTCAGATCAGAAGCCCTTTTCCGGATTGAAACTTAGGCTATATTTTATTGAAATCAAAAACGTGGGTTCTTAGATACAGCTTGAACTTTCTAAACCAAAAGCAGCCATTTGCTACGAAGTTCATAGTATGCTGCAATGGTGACATATTTTCGTGGAAAGTTCGCACGCGTACAAAGTCACGGGTATCAGCTAGTATTGTTATATTACAGAGGTAGCGGCGGTCTGTACTTGGCTCATTGCGAAGCCTGTCAGTGCAACGGACACTCGACGAACTGTCACCCAGAAACTGGAGAGTGTTACGTAAGTACTTGGATAATGAAGCCTATTATGTAAAGGCGATAGGTATATGAGCATCTTTGTATATTGATTGTGTGTTTTAACAAATTCTTTAAATAATTTATAAAATTTGTCGTCAGAGCCAATTCTACAATCAACGGTACTGTCTAATGGTACTATCGGGACAAGTCAGTATAGTTTGCTCCCAGTTGTACCATCAATCGTACTAGTGGGACAAATCGGTGCCAATTTTATTGTACTATCAATGGTACCTAGTGATACAAGTGGTCCGGCGCGAGATACTCATACGAATTAACTTTCTAGGAATGTGTGGACAACACAATGGGACCTCGATGCGACCAATGTAAGGCAGGCTATGAACGCGACGGATACGACAATTGCATTGCTTACGACACCCCTACCACCTTGACCCCTTGCCGGTAAGTCGCAAAGATACAAATTCATCATCATCATCATCCTATATCGGTCCACTGCTGGACGTAGGTCTCTCCCAAGACGCGCCACTGAGCCCGGTCTTCGGCTCTTCACACCCAGTGTTTGCCAGCTAAATGTTTCAGATCGTCAAATACAAATTAATGCCACTATAATCTCATAATTGCTGGTCATCATTACACCTTGGAGTATTGACTTCAGTTTATCAAAATCAAATATGAATACTTTGAGATAAAGTAAATGTATCAAACTGCAATTACTCCTGAAATTCTTCAAAACTGGTTTTCAGAACTGATGAATATCCTCATAACTAGGAAACGGCTCTAATATTCACAAAAAATGGCTAAGAACTATTATAGTTTAGATAAAATCACAATAAAAAAAACTGCATTCAAATTGGAGCCTACTTTCAGAGCTACAAGGGCACAGACAAACAGACCAGCTAGTCTTAGGATGCGCACGCGAGATATTTGTCAAGTCGCTCTGTCAAAATGTAAGCATTTTGCACCAGTTTCTGAACTATTGCATTATCTGTGGTAATGTTGTCCAAAAACCGCGCCTTTGAATCTTCAACTTTTGACATTTCTGCGAGACTATTATTCGTCCTCAGAGAGAGGTTACCTACGACGAATAAGAAGTGTCTAAAGTGTACCTTTTTTTTTCGCTCCTAGGAGCAGTCTATAGTTTTAAAACCATACCGCCCATAAGTTAGTTGGTTTGTGTTTGTCTTGTGTAAATGATAAGTCAAGTCAAGTCTTCGTCAAGTCGGCTGTCGTTTGTTTTGAAGAGAAAATGGTGGATTTTCCCTCCAAAACCTGAATCGAATTTTCATATTCAGAAAAACCACTTTACACACATTTATTCCAACGGCTCACACTTTATGTTACGACCTAAGTATTATTGGTTAAAATTTCACCAAAATTTAACAACAATACTCACAATAACACAAGAAAAACTATTAAAGTAAAAATGCTAATAGGTAAGTGGTTTAAAAAAATTTCAAAATACGAATCTCAAAAGTGTACAATAAGAAGGCGCATTTTCTCGGCAACATTACCACAGTTAATGCAAAAGTTCAAAAACTAGTGCAAAATACTTACATTTTGACAGAACCACATGACAAATATCTCGCGTGCGCATCCTAGGCCTGCAGGTGTTACAATATGTTTTTAGCTGTGATTCTCGCGGTGAAGAGGAACCTTGCGACGCTGACGGTTCATGTACATGCAAGAGGAACGTTGACGGCGATTACTGCGACCGCTGCAGAGCCGGCACCTACGGACTTGACATTGCCAACCCTGATGGCTGCACTCCTTGCTTCTGCTCAGGCGCTACCACCGAGTGTCAAGAGGTAACCTACTCGGAATACGATTTACTACCAAGGGTCTGCGGCAAATTGAATGGAGCCCAGGTCCCACATTTTTTTTTACTTGCAATGATGGAACTTTTTTTGTTACAATACACTTTCAATGCAGTTTTAAAAATGTAACAATCTCATTTTATAGCAGCCGGAATCATAACTTTTTAGACATTTTACTTCGAAAAAATGCGTCTTTTTCAATGTTGTTGATCGTATTTACAGGTGTTTGCGTCAAAATAATTACTTTATTTTGCGTTTTCGTGACTGCTGCTACTGCATAAAAGATTATGATAAAACCAACAAAAGCTATAAATAACAAATTGAATCTAAAAATTTACCAAATGTATGAAAACGGGACCTGAAATGCCCTAACGCCTTTGACCTCTATTTAAAAGCTGTAGGTATCGGTGTCTGGGTCCAAAGGCGACACTCTTTCTGGATCAATAGTTTTTCGATTCTAGATGAAAACTTGGAATGCATTGAGGCTTAGTATGAAGAGATCTGGTCCAAAATGCACCATTTTGATGTAAAGTCTGGTCCGTATAGTACAATTTTTTATGTGAAACTTCTAATGCGACTTTCAACAAGGTTGCGTTAAACGTTCCTGGGGAGGGGTAATAGAAAGAGACAGAGCGAGAGTGAATGCGTAGCACTCAAAGTTTCACTTCTTTCGCGCGGAGGGACTCCACGCACTATTTTTTAAGTAAAGTTACATTCTGGTTCAAACATAACATTTTGAGGTATAATAATTCTTATCGGTACCTTAGGTTTACCGAGTCAAGGTCAAACATATTTCCTGCTCGATCTCTTCTCTTTTCTTGTTTTTTTTTTTCTTCTTTTTTTCTTTATTTTAACTACTCGTGGACTGAATTAACTAAGACGATTCTTACCACTTGTAGACTGAATCAATCCTCCAACTCTTATGGTAATCTCACAGGTTAATTAGTGTAATATTTTCCCTTAGGCAAACTACTATTACCGTACTGCAATCCCAGCTCCGATATTCGGCGATAGCTATGGAGGCTACACCATCATGGACATCAACGGAGAGACTATCATCAACGATCAATTTGTGCCAGAACCTGACAAGAGCGAGCTAATGTATGTCTTCAGTTTCCCGGCTGATAGAGACTTGTACTGGTCTCTACCTGTCTTCCCTGGTAAGTACCATTTGTAATACAAACTACTTGTACTTACACATACCTTGATCGAAAATATCGAAGTCTGAGAAGCGCTCCTTGCGTAGCGTGCTTACTCAATCTTCACCCATTATCTAAGTTAAGCAACGTTCTGCGCGGTCAGTATTTGGATGGGTGACCGCTAGTGGCATTTACATCTGAGCGCTGCCGTGCTTTGGAAAGCACGTTAAACTGTCGTTCCCGGCTCTAGCAGCGGTTAAGCCATGACATAGGCCTTACGGCGGCCTAAAAACTCCGTCACCAGAGTTGGACAATAACTCATACGAGCTTGCTTGCTATTGAGATCTAGTATTATAATTATTATGATCTGTGGTAAGATCTTGTCAATTGTCGAACAATACTCATTTATTCACATTCACTTTAGTCCCAAACTAAGCAAAGCTTGTACTATGGAAATTAATAGAAATCTTAAGTTAATAAAACTTATATTTTTTTGTAAATACACCCCTATGGGAGAACTAATTCAACTTCAGTAAAGAAAAGTATAAGCTAATTTCAATGGATATTAGGGGGCGTCCATAAATTACGTGAGGTGTTTAAGGGGGGGAGGGGGTCGAGTCAAATCTCATCTAATCTTACGTTGGGGAGAGGGAGGGTCTCGGCAAATATCACGCAATTTTTTTTCTGATTGAAACAAAAAAAAATTATACTATTTTGGTCTATTTAATCCAGATTGTACATGCTTAAGATTTAATCTTAAGCGTAATCGTAGTACGATTAAGATCATTTACTAATTCGTTCGGAAGAAAATACGTTTTTAAAAACGCGTTTACGTAAGAAACTCACATTTTGAAAAATCTCACGTGAGATTCGGGGATGGGGGAGGGGGTTGAATAAAATCTCACGACATCTCACCAGGGGGGGAGGGAGGGTCAGAAAATTTAAAAAAACACCTCACGTAATTTATGGACGCCCCCTTAAATGCTTCTTAAGAGATCACATAACTAATATTTAATTACCAAATATGGATTTCCGAAAAAAAATTATTCAGAAATTCCTACTGATACACCGTAGCATGCTACCACTTGACCAATGGGTATTGAAATCCTCACTAGAACGTGCAGTAGAATCTGATTGTATACTTCATCCTACAGGAAACAGAGTCCTTTCATACGGCGGCAGCCTTTCACTACGACAGGAGTTCGAAAGTAACACCGGCTACAGCGTTACGTCGATGCAAGGCAATGACGTCATCCTAATTGGTGATGATGTATCAGTCTCGTGGTACAACCCTAACACGCTGCGCTCTGGCGAGGCTTTGGTAAGTTCAATAAGTATAATTAAGTAAATAAGTAGCAATCTGCTACCCAAGTTACCTTACACCGCGTTCACACTATGCCTTTGACGCTGCCAGCATTATTGCCACAGCAACATCGCCTTTATTCTGATTAGTGAGCAACGGCATGAATTTGGGCCGGGAGCCGGGACAGAGTCATTATCGTGTTCACACTAAGCTCGTGCCCACTTTCTTGCCCAAGTCCCTGCCCACTGCGGCATAGTGTGAACGCAACATGACGCTGAAACGAACATTGACGCTTCGTCACCGTACGGTTATGACAATAATTATGGTGATTTTCAACTTTTTTCGTGTCTAGACTTACCAAGTACCCCTGCGCGAGCAAGGATGGACTCTCTTGAACACTGCTCAACCCGCTGACAGAAGCGACTTCATGAACGTACTCAAGAGCCTCAGGCGTGTCCTCGTCAAAGCCACCTTGGCTGAGAACATTCTGTCTACTTCTATCGCTGATGTTTCTATGGATACAGCCACTGAACAATACCAAGTGAACGCGCAAGTTGCCAAGGGTATTGAGGTAAGTCTTTACGTCATAGGAGATTGGACCCTACTAGCTCCAACCACCAATAAAGACTTTAGTAATGTCAGGCTTATTCTGTAATACGCTGGACAAATTAATATTCACTGCACATTTTAGACATAGGTATTTGCACCTAATCTAGGTGATTTACCTACGATTTTCAGCGTGAGAAAGACAGTTTTTACCCATACCCCAATGTAAAGGACGCTGTAGGGTAAGGTTTTAAATGGCTTACCCAGCACCTATACTATTCTCTTGATGTAATCGGCCTCATCCACAGGAAAAACAAGGTGAAAAAGTAGGACATCAAAATTGTCGGCGTTTTTTTTATTAAATAAATTCCGACTGTCATATTCAGCAGGTCTGCATATAAGTCTCTACATAAGTAATTAATTTGTAATGTATTATTACTCAGATTTGTTCATGTCCTCCCGGTCACCTCGGCACCAGTTGCGAGACCTGTGCCGCTGGTTACTACAAGAACGAACAAGACTACTGTGTCAAGTGTCCATGCAATGAACACGATTGCCAGTTGGATACAAACTCCCAAGTTGTTTGCAACTGCCGTCCGCCTTACACCGGCCGGGATTGCTCTACCATAGGTAAGTGGAATTAAATGGTGTTGATTCCGTAAGAAATGAACAGTGGAAAGAGTTACCTGCCAATGTACGCTGGATCAGACTAAAAAGCCATCTTACTTGGACCATCATTTACATCTCTGCACCTACGATTATTATTTTAGTTTGTAATAAATATCATGTAATTTTTACTAAGGTATACGAATGTCCTTGCTCTAAAAATAATTTTCGATGCACTGACACATGTAAATGATTGAGGTCTCGTTTGAACATGTTAACCAAATTATTTAACAACTAGGATTAGTAATGGAACTTCATCCGACATTACGAGACGACTACGACCCGAACTACAAACAAGTTACGTTGACGTGCAAATATCGTGCGCCGGAGCCTCTCACGATAAAGTTCGTAGTAGAAGGCAGAGATTATGGTCCCGTGAAGAATGCTAATGAGTCAACCCTTCACTCGGATGGTTGGCACGGCGAGCATGTTATGGAAACCCTCTGGGACACGCGAAAGGACGGCAACATATTTGAATGCCACACCATCACGCTGAGAGGCTCGACCCTTGGCGTACTCTTTACCGATATGCGGAAATCGGCCCTGGAAGGTGCCTAATGCTTCAAAACCAGCTTTTCTCTGTGACTCAATGTTCGATGTGGATAATACCAACACCAACATAGTAACAAGCTGTCGTCCACTGTCGCTGTTTGTTCCCGAGAATGTGTCTGTTACAATGTTATGTACATACAATCGTATTGTTCTGCTAAATGTTACTGTTAAAAATGTGCGTCTGTGAATTCACAATTTCATAATTTTTATGTCGATTATTGTTAAATTTGGTATCACAACTCATACAAGGCGAGATAAATCTACGACTTAAACCATATTTAAATGATATTTCTAAAGCAAGAAAAACTGTTGTAAAAGAACACCGTGAGGTTTAATTTGCTAGAATTTATCTCGACTTTCTAAACTAGCCGTATCATACGTAACATTACACTCGATCGACTCTTCTGAAACTTGCTGGGTTATAACTGTCGTTGTAATATTACAGCAGGAGGACAACCGCAAGTGACTGACCGTCCCCCAGTAGGAGAATCTTCTGTCACTGTACGCATCATCAACAAGGACATTACGATCCGGGAAGTAGGCAGTAGTATCAGCTTAATCTGCGAGGTTTGTATTTTTAACACTGTCGTTTTGATAGATGGCTAGTTCAGCCCCATTTTGCACTGACAAAAACGTCATTACACTCTTGATTTGTGGTTAATTATGATCTGTTTTGTTGCATTTCAATGTTGTTTGTTGTTTTTTTGAACAATACTTCGATGTGACCACTATATTGTAAATTATACAGCAGCTTGAAAATCTCCCAAGCTTGAACAAATTCTAGACCCTGGTTTTTAATTTGCTGGGCTGCTTAAAACCCTTGACTCTATCGCTTATGAAATGACTAACACGTGTTTTTCTCGACAGGCCCACAGCCCCTTCACGCGCCGCCTTATAGTTTCCTGGTCAAAGGTAGATGGTGAACTGCCTCAAGACCGAGCTATCTTTGACGAGAACACTGGAGAGCTTCTTATTACCAACCTGCAAATAACCGACAGCGGACAGTACATGTGTCAGACCAACGATGGACACTCCACAGGACAAAAATTCGTTACGCTCAAAGTACCTGGTGAGTCCTTAACACCACAAAGTACTATTCTATACTGACCAGTTTAACTTGCAACTTGCTTACCATAAACAGTACCTGGGTAGGTATACTTATTTGAAAATGTTACGTTACGTTTTTGACACTATACCTAATGTTTATGCTTCCTGGAACAGTCGTCCCGTTGAATATACTCTACGCTAAAGGTAATTTTTCAACTCTATAAATCACAAACGTTTACCTAATAGGTACATACTTTTACTGCGTTTAAACGATATCGTCCTTTTCATTTCTTTCAATGTGTAGAAAATAAAAAGATCACGAAATGTCCTAAAGAAAATTTAAATCAAACAAAAATACCCAAATCCTGTTGTTCCAATCTTAGCCAGATAGATTTTAGAAATTTAGATCACCAACTGTTAGCGGCTTACTGAGTTTGCGGCGTATGAAATGGGGTGTCCACAGTTTGCTAGTTTTGCTGTTTTGCGCCGACTGTCTCAGTAAGCGGCTAACTCATAACAGTTTGCTTGCGACGCACGAAAATTCATCTGAGTTTGCAGCTAACTCAAATTTCAGTTCGCCATAATTTTGCGGCTCACTCAGTCGGCCGCTAACAGGTTGCCTACTGTGGACATAACCTAAAAAAGAATCTTACAAAATATAGCAAGGATCCCAACTCTACCTGAGCTTACGGCCGACGATGAGCACTGATAAAAATAATGTTTCTTCGTAGCCAACCAAATGGTAGCCCCATCCGTGGAGATCCGTCCACCAGTAAACGAGTACTATGCTGGCGATCGTGTCGAACTCCAGTGTGTAGCTACCGGCAGTCCTCAACCTACAATATCATGGCAGCGCGCTTCCCGCCGCCCTCTGCCGTCATACTCCGAACACTACGACGACATGTTTATTATTGAGAACGCTAGGGAGGAGGATTCTGGTGAATACAGGTATTCTTCAGCTAACAATCTAAAACCAGATCTCAGGTGACTCTAAGAATTCTTTGTGAGCTCTTGACTCTTTTTATACAGAAAGTTGGCCTCTGCCAATATGCTGATAAAACTTGATTTTTAGGTAGCTGTGTTTGTTTTGCTATCTATGCTATGTACACAATGATTCAGTACGCTTGATAAAGATTCCAAGATGTCTTAGATTTGATGGATATGTCTAAATTCTGTGTTGTTATTCTGACTAGACATTTGTATAACCGGTATTGTAATTCTGAAACAGGTTCTTTAGGAGAGTAACTGGTTCTTTCTCCATCAGTTTCTGTAACAGCATGTTTTGTATTTTTACGTAACAGATGTATCGCATCCAACACTGTTAGTTCATCTGATGGTGTAGCAGTAATCACAGTACGCCCACGCCCAACCAAACCTATACGCGACAGACTCGTAGTCCAACCGACATCAGCTACCGTCAATGAAGGACAGAGCACCACGATCGTCTGCACTGGCTCGACCAATGTACCAGCTGGTACCATCGATTGGGTTAGGTAAGTGGTAGCAGATACTGAGTCAATAACTGCCAATGAGGTATTATCGTATTTCTGGTCAGCTATTTAGTTTCAACTAGCGTTCCGCCCGGCTTCGCACGGGTGCAATGCAGTGATGATGATGATGATGATGTATTATACATAATAAACCTTCCTCTTAAATCACTCTATCTATTAAAAAAAACTGCATCAAAATCCGTTGTGTAGTTTTAAAGATCTAAGCATACATACATACAAGCTAAGCAAGCTCGTATGAGCTAGTGGCCAACTCTGGTGACGGAGTTTTTAGGCCGCCTTAAGGCCTACATACATACAGACATTAGGACAGACGCGGGAAGCGACTTTACTTTATACTATGTAGTGATTTTGCAGTGAAATGGTTACTTTTACCCCCAAATTTACAAACAGAGGTCGAATAATTCCCCAAATCAGTATTCGTCTATCAGCAGTGCCTGAATATATGTCTATATGAACTTCTACATCGTTTATGAGTTCAATGTTTCTGATATCAGACACAGAAAGTCACAAGACTGAGTGTTTATATCTACCCCACAGACAAGATGGCGACCGCTTCCAAGCGAACGTACGCTCCGACAATGGCGTCCTCTACATCGATGTAGCCACACTGATTAACGCTGGTGTATACGTCTGTCAAACTCGCGGCGCAGACGTGGCTCCCGAACCTGTGTTACTCACAGTTCTGACCACGGCAGTACCCTCGCCCGACCAGGCACCAGAGGTCACAATCCCGGTTAAGTCTCTCAAGATCCCCAGTGGAGGAAGCGGTAAAGTTGACTGCTTTGCGCGTGGACAGCCTTTGCCGGTCATCAGGTGGACGAAGGTTAGTTTCCACAAGTGACAGAAGTTTTCAATTGGGTTCTATTTCAAATAGGTACTCTATTTATTTAATTGATCTAGTTAATAATAGGTACCCTATTAGCAATTAAATCGAGCTGATAACGCCTAAATAATACAATTTGGTATTCTTATACTTCATCATCATGTAGAATACCAACTGGTTTCTTACGTTTTCCATCACCACGTAAAAACGTAGTTCCGGCTTAGGGCTCCAATCAATCCAAAAGCATAGGTGTCTACTTGAGGGTGGATTTATTAATCCTAATAGCTGGATCCTAATAGCCAGCTAATTGTATCAGAGTCTTTAGTTAACACTTTCTTTCAACCCCTGTTTGTTTAGTACGAGAACGAATTCGGACGTGGTGTCAGCCAACGCGGTGACTCCCTTCTTATCAGCGAAGCTGAGGAAAGTGACGCTGGATACTACGTGTGCCAAGGTCTCGACAGGCGCGACAAAACCGTGCTTACATACGTGTTCGTTTACATCGACATTGAAAGTAAGTTTCCATTGTTAATCAAACCTACAAGGTACCGCCACGACTTAATAGTGCTCACCTGGAATGCGCAGAAGTTGAGTTTAAATCTGTTTGTCTGAAAGCACCCACTTAACCTCCTTCGACGAGCGCTATTAAACCATGGCGGGACTTATTACTGGTATCCTTTGTCATCTACCTGCTACCTAAATCGATATTTTAATTTCACAACCGTTGCGATTCTAAATACAACTGATTAAACCCGATAAAACCTTCGATATTCGGTAGCTACTAACATGTTGGTACCTTTCTTGAAAATAAGAAAGTTAAAAACTACGAATCAGCTGCGTTTCAGCTGACAAGTTCGTTAGTGGAATTAACCCCCAGATGTGCTGGCAGCTATAAACGCTTGCTACTACTTCACAAAAACATATCAAAAGTGAACCATGTACCAACAATATATTTGTTGAACAGAGCGTGAGAAGCCAGTGGTAGAAGTAAGGCCACAGGGCGAGCAGCCAGTCGCACTCGGCGACACACAGTTTGAGATCCAATGCCTTGTGCTGGCCGGCATCCCAGCGCCCGCCATCACCTGGAGCAGAGCTGGCGGACGGCACCTCTCATCGCACGTTCAAATGGTTACTGGCAATATACTTAAGTGAGTTACTTTACTAATATCGCCACTCAACTCTCTCCTAAATTTTCATGCTAGTCCGGAATGTGATTTGTTTGAGGGTGTTTGGACGAAGATCTTGTCGGGAGTGCTTCAGGTTCTGTAAGCGTGATCTATAACTTGTGATTGACATTTATTTTATTTGACTTTTTTTTCATACTTAATCACATTTTATTTGGTATTTAATGTTTGAAATGTATAAGGCAGACAACCCTCTTGCTCGCACATTTCAACATTTTTGAAGATAATAATATAACTAAATGTAATTATGTGAAATTGCAGAGCTTCAGGGTCGAGAGAATAACAATGCAAAGGTTCAGTAAAAATATCACATTGATCCAAACAAGTTTTCTAACTAAAAAATTTGCATTGTTATAAGTTTTTTGGTCGGAAAACTTGTTTGGATCAATGTGATATTTTTACTGAACCTTTGCATTGTTATTTCGACCCTGAAGCTCTGCAATTTCACATAATTACATTTAGTTATATTATATCTTCAAAAATGTTGAAATGTGCGTGCGAGAGGGTTGTCTGCCTTATACATACGCCTTCAGTAGACAAAACAGAAAATTTTAAAATGTGAAGAAAAATCAAAATGTTTTAAATCTAAAACCCTAAGGTCACGTCAAAGTAAAGCTTGAATGCTATGTTCATTCCTTAAGTTGGGAGTATGTTAGTGTCTAGCTTAAAAAAGGGTATTTATTACAAAGACAATTACGAATAATACAGTTTTACAAAAAACACTATCTGAGAACCGTTGTAAACGATGTACAGATAGCTCAACTGATCCAAATTAGTACCGGAAGCTTGCCCCAAGACACTGGCTGTATTACTGTGCTGAATATTATAGCTATACATTTTAAAATCAGGTTCGAGAAGATTGAAGTGAACGACGACGGAGAATACATCTGTACAGGAGACAACGAAGTGGGCAGTTCCAGCTCAAGTACTGTTATAAAGGTCCGCTCACCTCCAGAGATCACAATCACCCCCCGGGATTATATGGAAGTGGTTAAGGGAGACGCCGTGTCTTTGGAGTGCCGCGCTGAAGGGTACCCCGAGCCATGGGTCACTATCAAAGGTATGGAAGAAATTAATCGATAAACATTTAGGATAATCCATTTTTTCGAATCAATTTTGGTATCGGAAACTTTTGAAGATTTTCCGTGAATTCGAAATTTTCCAATATTTATCGGAGAAGACTTTGAAAGATTTTAATATTTCATTTTTATTTTCTGTTTGTTAAAACAATCCTATTATAATTATAAACGCGAAAGTTTGTGAGGATCCTCTTTCACTCAAAAACTACTGATCCGATTTGGATGAAACTTGGAATATAATATTGTCCGTGACCTGCATTATCACATAGGCAGCTATCCCGAAAATGGAAATAAATCAAATGGGTCACGGACAAAGTCGCAGGCGAAACTAGTTGAGAAAACATAATACATAGTCAATATACATGCAATATATACGATATTTATATGCAATTTGTACATAATCAGGACCGGACGGACGCGAAATTTCGTCACAATCCCGCATCACCCCACTTCGTCTACCTTCAGTCACCGAAAGTGATGATGGCACTTACTCCTGTGTTGCTACCAACGCTGCTGGCACCATTGAAATGACCTTCGTCATCAGAGTTGAAAGAGGTGATGGTGGTGATGATTATGGTGGTAAGATTTTTTTTTATGTTGCTTATTCTTTTATTTTCTAATATATACTGACTTTTAGCAGCTGCTCGGAAACTTGGGTATGAGAGGAACTTATTTTAATAAAATTACAAAATGTTAATTTTACTTCTATCCGTTCTAAATCTGGAATAGTTACACTTGCACCGTGTTTTGTCTTTTACGTTGGCGTGCACATTCAAAGACGTTGGGGCATTTCAGGTCCCGATTTGCATACATTTAGTTGATGTTTAGATTAATTTTGTTATTGATAACTACTGTTGGTTTTATCATAATAAAAAGAGATTATTTGGACGTGAACACTTGTAAATGCGATAAACAATATTGAAAAAGTAGCATTTTTTTGAAGTAAAGTGTATAATAACTAATGATTCCCGCTGCTCTATAATGACATTATTAAATTTTTTAAAACTGCATTTTAAATGTATTGTAACAACCAAAGATTCATCGTTGCATGTTTAAAAAAATGTGAGACCTGCGCTTCATCCAATTTGTCCCAGACCCTTTGATCAAAAGAGACAAAACACGGTGCAAGTGTAACTATTCGAAACTAACATCTAGTTTATGAATTACAAGATTTACAAGGGAATAAGTCAGGTAGAAGGTAGTATAGTAGTTTGACTGGGTGGCTCCCATTTGTTCTATAGAACTGTTACGTCTAGAACTGTTGAAACTTTTCTTATCCCTAATCTGGTAACTTCCATTTGAGTAGGACTATTGAAACGAAAACTAGCCCTAATTTAAATAGTCCTACCATGGAACTACAGGGATAAAAAAGGTTTTAAAAACAGTCCTATAGAACAAGTGGGAGTTACCCGTTTGACTTAATTGATTGCGTTCCAGCACTCTTGGTTTTTATTTTAGCTTTTTATAATAGTAGTTATTTTTATATGCTACTTCACCAATCTTCTTCTTCTTCCTGCCCTTATCCCACAAGGTGGGGTCGGCACAGTCGGCACAAATGTTACCTCACCAATCACCATACCATAATTTGATTAGATATAGCTCAAAATATTTTCTGATCTTTTAAAAGAGTTAATGAATTTTCTCGTTATCAACGATACATTTTTTGTTTGATTGCAGGAAGTGGTGACGTCGATATCGATGTTACTCAGCCCGAACCATACCAGCCTTACCCGAACCCGAACCCGAACCCGAGCCCGTATCCGAAACCATACCCGTTTCCATTACCAATCGACGAAAACGTTGTAGAAGGACTGGATCTAGTTCTTTAGTAAGTACCTACCATCTACCTGTACCTACCGACCAACAAATGAAAGGGATTCTAAATGATTGATAACGTTGTGTTTAGTTTATCCATACATCTGCAGAGAAAGATATATGAATAAACTAAATATGCAGATTTACTTTATAACGATTCTGATACCAAATATCGGATTTGTCTGTTTGTTTGATCGCGGATCAGTCTTTTACTACTAAACCAATTTCAATGAAACTTATACCATTTACGAGCCTTTTTTCCGGATTGAAACATAGGCTATATTTTATTGAAATCAAAGACTTTGTTCTTAGACACAGCTTGAATTTTTTAAACCGAAAGCAGCCATTTGCTACGAGGTTCATCGTATGCTGGTGACAGATATTTTGGTGGAAAGTTTCGCATGCGTACGAAGTCGCGGGTATCAGCTAGTCATGAATAGGATCTATGTAGATTTTTTTATGGTAGAGGGTTGTATAATTTCCTAAATGAACTTGTAACTTTTATTTGACAGTTGTAATGTAACAAACGGCTACAACCCTAAGTGGGACCGCGGAGACCAGAAGCCGCTGCAAAGGAACGCGGAACAAGTTGGAAGCCGATTGATCATTCACAACGTAAGTTGCAAACAAACTAACAAAAAAAAAACGAACAAACAAAAAAACAAAGTTGCATTTGTCACATAGGTTTATAGCTCTCCCTTCTGAGCTGTGAGTTCGATTTCTACCGAGAAACATTTGTGTTAATTGTAAACATCGACAGGGGTCACAGCTCAGTTGGTAGTAGCTCTGCCTTCCGTGCTGTGGGTCGTGGCTTCGATTCCCACCGAGAACAAAACATTTGTGTTAGATTAAACAGCGATGTTTATTTCGTGTCTGTTGTTTTAATTCATTATAAGATTTTAAACTATTCCGAATTATCCATGGTTATGATTAAAAATTCTTTTACTAAGCTTTACTGAGTAATGGGACTTTGTGTAAAATGTCCATGAATATTTTACTTATATGGAATTCGGGTTTTTCATTGCGTCATAAAACTAAATTTTAAGACGAAAATGGTGTAAAGGGACTCCTATGGGGATTTCTGTAACTTTTCTCCAATTTTCCCCTGCCGGCGGTCACCGTGGTAGCTAAGGGGATTTTTGGACAAAATCCAGAAATCCCCCACGCAAGGGATTTAGTCAGGGGAAAATTGGAATGAGCCCTTTTAATTACCGTTGAAATAACTTTCAAAGCAATTGGACCCTTGTGGTGCGAATCCAAGGGATGTGTTTTGCGTACCCACTATAGGCACATCATTTTGTGGGTAACCATCGATTGAAGCGACTGTCAGTTGTGGTCTTGATAAGACCGTCATTTCAAGGCACCACAAGTAATCCAAGGTGCATAGAAAGAGATAACACTTTATTGTAGGTACACAGGAATAATCCATACTTAATAAATGCGAAAGTAACTCTGTCTGTCTGTCTGTATCGCTGTCACGCCAAAACTACTGAACCGATTTGAATTAAATTTGGTACACAGATAGTCTAGAGCCTGAGAAAGGATAATAGGCTACTTTTTAATGCGAAAAAAGGGTTGTAAGGGGTTGAAAGGGTAAAAGTTTCTTTAACCTTTTTCATGAAAACTTTTTTAATGTCACATTTGAAATAACTGTCAATTGAATGACAGTAAGACTTTGAATGACAGTACAACGTCTGTCGGGTCAGCTAGTATCTTATAAATTATGGTATTATGAAGGTAGGTATATGTTACTTTTGTGCACCGCCGTCTTTCTGATTTCGTCTATCCTCTTTATCCAAAGGTTGTCTGGAAGAGATCGCTTTTAGCGATAAGGCCACCCATTGTACTTAATAGCTTAAATTGTTTCTCTTTGTAGTTCTTTGTGTACAATAAATAGTTTTTTCTATCTATCTATTTATTTTAGAGACTAACTTATCTATACAATAAAGTACAATGGATTGCATTATCGCTAAATGCGATTTCTTCCAGGCAACTTTAAGTAGATACTGGTGCTATAAACAAAAACTTTACCCAACAGCTGACCAAAAGCGACGCTGGTCCATACGTCTGCAGCGCTTACAATTACGACACACGAGAAATAGGCACATCCGTCTACAAAAACATTCGGGTTATTAGTAGACCTAAAATCACGCTACGCCCCGAAACACAGACCGTGAAACCTGGACAATCGCCGATAGTAGAATGTGTAGTCACAGGGGATAACATCATCGATGTCATCTGGAGGCCGACCAATAAACCATTCTCAAGGTAAAGCTTTTAGATAAGATAAATCTTTATTATCTTTTGGACCTATGGATTTCAATCTGACTTCATTCAAAACCATAATCCTGGCACGAAAATAGATTTTCTCTGGTTTTTGTGAAATTCTAAAACCGAAGTTCATTGGGATTATTCTATTGATCGTAAACATCTGAAAGTCCCAGAAAAGCGAAATACGCAATGCATACGTGGAACGTGTACGTGTACCTACGTGTTTTTATCAGTTATTCGTATTTAATTGCCAAACTACTCAACCGATTTTGGTAAAAAAATTATGGGGCCAATCTGGAAGCATACTCGTACTTTTACAGATAAGAGTTTTTTTTTAATTTTTCTTATTGGATCATAAATGACGAATATATTATCTGAGATAACAAACAAAAAAAAATACAACTGAATTGAGAACCTCCTCTTTTTCGAAGTCGTCTAGAAATGTATTGAAATTCAATACAATTCCGGTCAAAATAAATATCTTTCTTTCATTCTTTTTTCTTCTTTCTTTCTTCTTTCTTTCTTCTTTCTTCTTTCTTTCTTTCTTCTTTCTTTCTTCTTCAATAACAGTGTTAAAAACGACGGTTTTTGTATTGCAGCCGCGTGAAAGTGCGCAATGGCACTATAATGTTCCAGCAAATTGAAATCGAAGACGCCGGTAAATATGAATGCGTTGCGAGAAATCAGTTCACCAGCGCTAGTAAGTTAGCCGAAGTCGTCGTAGAAGGTACGTAATAAAGAACCTTGCTTTGACAATGTTCAGTCTTCACTCTCACACATATAGAAATATTACTTTAGTTTATTTAGGGAGTTCACTGACAACTCAGTTCATAATACTACTCGAAATCTGTTTGATCTTACGAAGGTTTATCAAGCAACCTCTCACGCATCTCGGTGAAGGTGATGTCACTTTCATTTTTTCATTTTATTTGCATGATCTTGCAACTTACTAATCAATTTCAAATTCATCACACTTCGTAACAGACTCACTGGTTTTCTTGACATAAACCTTCGTAAAACTGTGAAATCTTCCTGACTTCTCTGACTTAGTCAAAAAACCTGAAATCGCAAGCACTTTTATGTATGACAAAGCAAGTGGTCACATCGCACTTAATGCTGAGGCACCCTCTTAATTTGCAGTTTTTGTAAAACATGCCACTTCACCTAACTGTGCTTTATCATTTATTTTTACCCGCTTGGGTGCATGGGGGGGTTTATCATTACGATACGTCGTTATCGGATGGTGTGATGCAACTACGAAGTTCATTACTGTGGCACTGTGTATCAGAGGTAGGTTGCGATCCGTGACGTAACGTAAAGACCGGCCCTGACCAATAACCCGTTCGTAGAGGAGAGCAATATGGCGAGCACAGAGTCTCACGAGCACGAGCAGTGGGTGCACGCAGGCGCTGGCGTCGTGCTCAGCTGCAACGTGAGCAGCGCCGGCGTTGTCGTACGCTGGACCAAGGACGGCGGCAGGATCCCCCCCTCCATACGCGAAAACCCTGACGGCTCTCTCTTCATCAAAGTAGCACACGTCTCCCACTCCGGAAGCTACGTGTGCCACATTCACGACCCCTACGGCAGGCAAACCAGCAATTTCATCAACCTCCACATCGAGGGTCAGTCTAACTCCAGTCGGTAGCGAGCTTCAACGTCTCTAACCAAGGCATGCTTAGTCGAGCGATAACTAGCGTTTTCTTATTAACTTTTGAGTAGATTGGTGCTACTGGATTTTTCATCGAGTCAAAATCTCAAACTCCTTTCCATTATAGGTAGTATTTTACTTAGCTTTTTTTGGAAGTACAGAGTCAGCATCAAAATTTGGCTGAACCACTTTAGAGTTACTTTAGCCACTAAAATGGCACCTAAAAGCTCAATTTTGGTGCTGATTATTAGCACTTTCCATAAATCTAACTTAAATTTAGCAGGAACGAGTTTTATACTCTGGAGGTAGAAGTCGGTAGATAGATTCCTTTATATAACAGTCCACTTGTTCGTAAAGGTCCAGTTGTGCAATGCTTGGATACGGAGTTCCGTTGTATTGAGGACGGCAGATGCATTGACGAGGATAATGTATGTGACGGCATCGATGAATGTAGCGACCGTAGCGATGAAGAAAACTGCCTTTTGAGAGATAAGCGTTACTCGCATTTGGCTGGTAATAATTCGGTGGGGGTTGTGTGATAGCGCTCTGTCGGCGGGACTGTGTCGTGACTAAACCAACTGGTTTGTTTCAGCATTTGGATTTTGGGTTTGCCCTTTGCCTCTGTTCTTTTGTTGAGTAGTTTTGAATGTAGAAAGATAATTAATTATTTTGACTAGTTTGATTTTATGTTTCTACTTTCTATCTATCGCAGTGCGTTACCTACCTTTTTTTCCTCCTTTTTTCCTTTTTGGTTTGGGAATCCTTTTGCTTGTGTATTCGTGCATTATGGATTATTCTATTTTGTAGTGTTATAGTTTAATTAGCTATTGTATCGTAGTGTGTGCATGATTAGCTTTTTAAACCCTGTCTTTTTCATCTTCTGGTGAAATTTCTTGACCGTAAGTAGCTCTTGGGTTCTTGGAGCAGGGTTATTGGGTATGCTGGGTTAGTTGGAGTTAGTATTTGGTGGTTTTTTTAATGTCCCGTTCGTGAATGCATTTAGCTAAATGAGTTTGGTTATTTTAGGCGCACCCGACCAAGCTCTGGTAAGAATTGATCAACCTCGCAGAGCATTCAGAGAGGGAGAGAACGTTGAAGTGCTATGCAAGTCAGCTTCTCGCGACGTCACCGTGGAATGGATAAAGCGCGACAAATATGGAAATAGGCAACACGTGGATTCCAATGTGAGTATCTTTTTACTTATTTCAGTCACGTATCCTATAGCTTTTAGGAAACCTATTATTATTTTTCGAGACTAGAGAGCGTTGTATTTATCTATAGAGCGGACATGTTTCCGCAACTAGGCCAGAGGCCTGTCTTTATGAGGTGATACAGCATTTAAAATGATTGTTTTCTAACACCAGACATACGGAGGCGGTTCTATGCTCGTGATCAACGGCGTCGCGCAACAAGACGCTGGTACATACCAGTGCATCGGTCGCCGTTTCGGACTAAACTACACCGACAACTTCAACCTTGATATCGTCCCCGGTGAGTAACAAGGAGAATTAACAAATCTGACAGTCGCCGTGTTACGTAATCCTAATGAATTTGAATCATATTGCGCGTCAACTCCAGCTCGACATCCGATTGTTGTAGATTTACCGCGCAGTATATCTCGGAGACGCTGCTCCTACGATACGCTTACTTCTATCGTGTCACATTTATTCGTCATTGAAGCATCAGTTTATTGGCCACGTAACTAAACGTCTGATTATGGATATTGACTAGTGACTGAAGAAGAGAAAACTATCTAACTGTCTATAACAAAGTTTATGTAATCACCAGGTTCAGCACCTAGTATCCCCCGGTATAGCGACGTTCGAGTGAAGCAGTACACCGCAGCTCTGCGCTCTGTTGTCGACATGCCTTGCACCCACGACCTGGAAGACCCCGTCAGCATCCGTTGGCGTAGGGAATACGTAGCAACACCCTTAGATGCCAGAAGCGATCAGGTCAGGCCTAACTTTCGAAGCCCACAGTTAGACTGTGGGTCACAAATGTGAACCTATAATGATCAGTTGTATGATATGTCCATGAATATTTATTTGTTCGGCATTCGCTAATCTCACACTATGCGTTACTGACACTATATTGTAGGGTCGGTACAGATTCTGTATCTCAGCCTTTGTACAAGTCTTCTTCCTCCAAAAACCGGTCCAGTGCGAATGGACTCGCTCATCATATTGTACTAGTATTTGTTTATTTTCCACATTATGTTTTGCTACACGTTGGCCCACGTTTTGCTATGGAGCCCTGTCAAACAGGACGTCTTCTGTATTGTGTTAATTTATTTTGATGGTATTGATTTCAATTATAATTTAGAAATGTTTATTAACCTATTTTAAATGGCACCTGTACTTACCTGTTTGTATCAGCTTTAGCCCACCAAGCTTGACACATTATCGAATGAACCAAAATTATTTGCTGCTTTTATGGTAATCTCAAGCACCCAATTGGCTATTGTTTGACATACCTACATTCGATGGAACCATCAGCGCTTGGAGGGCATTATATGATTGAACCTTTATTCTATCAAAAATTATATCAATTATTTACTTACCATAGGGTATTTGGAAATTGCTACGTAGAAAAGTCTCCCGTCACCAGATCTCAGCGGTAACTAATCCTAATAACAAATATAAGCTTATACTAAGTAAAGATAATTGTCGTGCTCTTTCTTGGCATTGTCTTCGTTTCCTCGGAGATGTCATTTTTTGGTTTTTTTCTGAAGTATGTGAGTCGTAGCTAATGATGTGCTGCATGTTTTAATGTTATATTTTTGTTTTATGACTTGAGTTATTTTACTCTTCCTTGAGATGTTTGGAAAGTACCTATTTATTTTTTATCGCTAAGAATATGACCTAAACTACGAGAATGTTTGCATTTCTGGAAGCTTTCTTATTTTTAAATTCTATTTTGAAAGATTAAATGTGGCCATATTTTTTTGGAGCATTTTATGTGTCGTTGCAAAGATCGTTTGTTCCCACCTGTTCTGTTGAGTAGTTCTGTTGACAGAACCACTGGGATTTTTTCCCATTAGTTCTGTCCATTAAACAAATGGGAATACAATTCTCACTTGTCCTGTTGAGTAGTTCTGTTGTGATAACTATTTAATTTAAACTATTTAATTCTCCATGCAATCAATTAGAAGAAGATGCATCGTTTTCTTCTGTTAAAGCCTGCTAACTGAAATAAGTTAAACGAAGGACAAATAAACAGATTGAAAACGATGCTATGATCAGAGTGTACCAAATGCAATTGGTTAACGGTTACATAGACATACCTTTGTTTTAGAGAAACTAGGGTAAAGTGCTTCTATTGCAAGTTACCAAAATGTACAGTGGGTTTTTTCAGTTAAAAAGAAAACGCTCTTTGTATTTTGTTAGGAATGTTGGTAAAATACCTATATTTCTCAGTTCAAACAGGATTGTTTCATTTAATTTTGGAACGAAGTTTCTTATCGCGCGTTGCGAAAGGGGGCTAGACGGAAAAAATTAAGACCAAAAGTTGTAACGACACTTTTTTCAAACTTTGACAACGTCATTTGAATAAATTGGTGCAGGAAGAAAACAAATGAAAGTAGGTGTTGTTGGAAGTTTTTGTTTTAATTTAGGTGCTTCTGTGTACTTACTGTAAGAAAACAACACCTCAAGGAACTTCGTTCCATCCGGGTGTCCCTTAACAACTCTCAAGTTTTATGTTTTTTGTAACTAACTAGACTGTTCTAATTAGCTATCAATAATATCAATTCGTCTTTTCCCAACAATTGTTTTTCCCAGCAGCGATATGCGATGTATAGCGTTGGTGTCGAATCAGTTAATTTTACTGGACCAGTAGGTGGGTGACATCACACCGATGTTTAGAATAATATTCAACAACTTTTTCTTTTCCGACTTAGCCTCCCCAAATTTACTTTACTGGGTTGCCCAAGTAAAAATTTATAGAGCCCAAGGAAGAATTCAAGATAGTAATACCTACAGCCACTGCAATTCTTTTGCACAACTCAAGTATTCCAAGCTGGTGGATCCTTCTTATTTTATATTGAGTTTTAAATAGCGCGGTACTTTGCAGCCAATCCTGCACATAAATAGCGTGAAGGAGAGCGATGCAGGCACTTACGTGTGCCGTGTCAGCAACCGCCGCACCAGTACCGAAGCAAAGGCCATCCTGCGCGTCGTCGGCGTTATTCCACGCTTTGACGGTGACAGTTGGGTGGCTCTGCCTACACTGAAGGATGCGTACCGGCAATTTGACATCGAGATCTCCTTCAAAGCAACCGGTAATATATATTTAGAAACTGTTTTTTTTTTACATATTGTAGGCAAACGTAATGTTAATATATATTTAGAAACTGTTTTTTTTTACATATTGTAGGCAAACGTAATGTTTAGACATTATAGTTCTGTCTCTATATTATATAGTAAATGTCGTGTTTGCATATTTCAACTGAATGTGTTTTTATTAGAATGAAGGTAGGTATCCTGTTTATTTATTTCATGGCGGTTCTGACTCTATATAGTTTTGTTTTTATAGTTTTACCAACTGTTTTTCTTCAAGTGCTTGATGGTTGTAGTTGCTGAACTTAACCTTTGTTTTAGACGTCAACGGTCTGATATTCTACAACAGCCAGGACGCTGGCCGTGAATCTGATTACTTAGCTTTGCAACTAAAACAAGGAGTGCCAGTGTTTATCATTGAGACTGGAAGTGGACCCTCGTTCGTGACTGGTAACAAGCCCTTGACGCTCAACCAATGGCATACCATCCGTCTTATCAAGATCGGCACTAAAGGTAATAATCCCTTGGATCTTGTGTTCCTACATTCTAAACCTCATTATGAGAACAATATTCATCCTCATCTGACTCCGTTACTTCTCTGATAACGTTTTTATCAATCTTCACTACTGATATTCTGTGCTACGACATCATAACCATTAAAACCATATCCCAAGCAGCGTGCCGTTGATAAGAATATGGGTAAAAGTGACCCCTGACGTTGTATAAATCAAATTAGGGTTAGATGCAATTATTATTATAGATTATTTTTACACAACACTTGAAAGAGTAAGTACGGTTGATCTATTTCACCAAAGCGGTTTGTCTATGTTTGTGTGCGTAAGCTCCGCAGCACTCAAACGTATTGAGATAGAAAGAGACGACGTCGATTGGTGTATGTGCATGCACTACTACAAACATAGCTAACCCGCCTTCGTGAAATAGAACTGTGCCACCTTGCCAATTTTATGCCTCACTCGTGAATTACGTAGAAGTTGGAAATCCGTACAAACTTCAGTGCCATGTCTGACCAAAAATGTATTTCTAGTGACAATGGATGTGGATAACGACGGTCCTTTCGAAGTGGTCACCCCTGACAACTATATCTTGGATCTGCGCCAGCCTTTATACATCGGAGGTGTACCTGATCGCAACCAACTACCGGCACATCTCTCTAATGCTACTGGGTAAGTATAACGTGCTATTGAGGCATTATAACAGATTCTGAGACCTTTCAGCTAAGTCAGCCATATCCATATGAAACTAATTCTACTAATATTTATAAACGCGAAAAGTAAGGATGTATAGATGTATGTATGTTTGTTCCTCTTTCACGCAAACACTACTGATCGGATTTGGATTTGGATAAAACTTGAAATATATATTGTTGGTGACCTGGATGAATACATAGGCTACTTTCTATCCCGGAAAATCGACAGGTTCCAACTGGATGTCTTGGGCGGAAGCTAGTGGAAAATAATGATGTCCAAGCCAAGGATTTCATAATGTTTGCTGTTGAAAACCTAGTTTTGTGCATAATTATGAGCTTTATATTTCGAAATCTAACATAAAAACTATGTTCAGATTTGTTGGCTGCGTCAGCATGCTGGTGCTGGGACAAACAGAGAAGAATATCATGATGGATCAGCTCGATCAGTACCGCGTGGCTGCTTGCAATACCTGCGCCGGTAACCTCTGCCAGAACGAAGGCATCTGCCAGGTATACCATCACCCCCCCCCCCCCCACCCCAATGACTTATAATAATTCATGTGTTTTTTAAATCGATAAGCTATTTAAATTATTTTACGCACGCCGTGGTATCCATTCACGATAGCAATCATAATCCTTTGAATAGTAGACGAATTTGAACTTTGAGTATGTAACGTGTAGATACGTTTTGGGTATTTAAAAAATATGAATCCACACATTAGTCTGAACCAGCTGGTTGACCGAGCTTTGCTCTCTTTTTTTTGTGCACACTTGAGTTAAAAAGACCCATATAATATAAATAAACAATTCTAAACAATTCATTTTCTTGGTCTATCCTTAAACCAAACACTCATTGGCTTTGTGTTGCTTAACAACGCCATCTGCTGAAGTAGCTTTAGTGTTATTGTGTCGTTAAAGCAGTTAGTTGCTCTCAATTAAAAAAAAAATAGTATTATTATTCGCCAATAGATGTCGGGAAGAGACAAATTTTTCTGTTTAAGTTGGCAATATTGGAGATACTTGAGAGCACGAATAAAACGACTTTTTCTGAAAATGAGTCCTAGCTAGATCGATTTATCGCCCCAGAAATCCCCTGTATACTAAATTTCATAAAAATCGTTGTAGCCGTTTCCGAGATTCAGATTATATATATACAAGAATATTGACAGGCGTCATGGCTCAGTCGGTAGTAGCTCTGCCTTCCGTGCTGTGGGTCGTGGGTTCGATCCCCACCGAGAACAAACATTTCTGTGGCAAACATAAATGTTTGTTCTGTGTCTGGGTGTTACTATGTATTATAAGTATGTATTTACAAAAAAAAAGTATGTGAGTATTATATCAGCAATCTAGTTTCCATAGTACAAGCTCAGCTTAGTTTGGGACTAGAGGGTGTTGTGTGTAATGCGCAAAGATATTATTAATATTTAAAAAAAAAAAAGAATTGCTCGTTTTATGATTAAAATATAGTTTGACCAGCTTTATGAAAATACAGGAGGCCCGCAACGAGCGTGGTTACGTATGCATCTGTGATAAAGATTTTGCCGGAGAAAACTGTGATCGTCGCGGAGAAGCCTGCCGACCAGATCTGTGTGGTACCGGCAAGTGTACCAATACCTTGGATGGATACAAGTGCGCCTGTCCCATCACACACACTGGAAAGAAGTGAGTTTACCTCCCAAACTAAATCTATCTCCCAACTTAAGGCGAAGGGTAAAGTCAGACAACCTTCTCGCTCGCACATTTCAACATTTTTGAAGATATAATATAACTAAATGTAATTATGTGAACAAGTTTTCTAACCCAAAAAAAGGGTACTTTAATTTATCGCATTGGTATAATTGTTTTGGTAGAAAACTTGTTTGGATCAATGTGATATTTTTACTGAACCTTTGCATTGTTATTCTCTCGACCCAGCTATTTCACATAATTGCATTTAGTTATATTATATCTTCAAAAATGTTGAAATGTGCGAGCGAGAAGGTTGTCTGACTTTACCCTTCGCCTTAAGTTGGGAGATAGATTTAGTTTGTCAAAACTGAATTGTAAGCGTATTGTAACAAACAAAGTGCTATCGTTGTAAGTTTAAATAAACGTGGGACCCGGGCTCCATCCAATTTGCCCCAGACCCTTTGCTCAAAATATGGGTGTAAAACTAGTAAGCTTTACCACAGATCATAATAATATAAGTATCTAATTGGTACTTTGTTATCTGGTGCTTTATTATCTAGGTACTCTGAGAGTTCGGGTGATTTACTCCAAGTGAATTTGGTTAATCCCTGGTATCTCCAGCATCTAACCAGTCGACTCTCTCCCCAGCTGCGAAACTCGCCAGCAGATCGATTACCCAGCCTTCGCCGGCAGCGCGTTCATTGCTATGACACCACCGAACACGTACCGCTTCCTCAAGATGTCCATGAAAGTTAAAGCATCATCGCCGGTCACTGACGGCATCATTATGTACTGCGCGGAATCCTCGCGTGGTCTTGGAGGATTCACGTCTTTGACTGTCAGGAACGGACGTCTGGAGTTCCGCTACGACCTTGGAGAAGGTATGAAACGCTCGTGGCTAGGCGCTTGCTTAGGCTGGAATACTCAAAAGTCATTCAAATTTGAGCGCCACTTAAAATTGCTCTGCCTCTGTTTGACATTACTCATTTGTAAGAGATGGCAATAATTTAAGCGGAACTTAAATTGAGTGGGGTTTGAGTGGCGTTTGAGTATTCGGCCATTAGTCAACTAAGTTAAGCGACGTTCTGCGCGATCACTATTTGGATGGGTGACTGTTAGTGGCATTTACATCTGAGCGCTTCCGTGCTTTATAGAGGGCACGTTAAATATCGGAGTCGCTAAGCCATGACGGAGGCCTTAAGGCGGCCTAACAACTTCGTCACCAGAGTTGGTCACTAACTCATACGAGCTTGCTTGCTTGTAGTACTTAAAAGAGCTGCATTTCCCTTTTTATCACATCTTTCATGACCCTTTTCGTAAATTTTTAACCGACTTCAAAAAGGGAGGAGGTTCTTAATTCAGTTGTAATTTTTTCTCACTAATAATGGTCAACTACAGGTACTCCCGTGGTGCTGATTAGTAACACGACCCTTCCGGCCAACGACTGGACCGATGTCCAAGTGACCCGTTCAGGGCACACTGCATCTCTCAATATCAACCTGGTTCATGTCTATGAGCAACGTTTGGACTCTTCTAAGGTATGTAATGGGTTAAGGCGTATGTAAAAGGCAGACAACCCTCTCGCTCGCACATTTCAACATTTTTGAATAATATAACGAAATGTAATTATTTGAAATTGCAGAGATTCAGGGTCGAGAGAATAACAATGCAAAGGTTCAGTAAAAATATCACATTGATCCAAACAAGTTTTCTAACCAAGAAATTCGATTCAGGTTTTGGAGGGAAAATCCACCATTTTCTCTTCAAAACAAACGACAGCCGACTTGACGAAGACTTGACTTGACTTATCATTTACGCAAGACAAACACATAATAAGGAATAGTATATTTAATTATTACAAGTGCGGAAAGGCTGTCATTGCAAACAGTTCCGACAAATGTCTACCCGAGGCACAGCCGAAGGCTAGGGTTGACAGTCGGAACAAGTTGCAATGACGGTTCCGCACCTGTACTGAACGACTATTTTTAATACAGTTGCGAAAAAATGAAGAATTTTAATAAAAAGAAAATTTATGAAAAATGGCGCCATCCGTAGAATATAAGCAGAGATTTTTTTTTCTTCACCCATTCTGGTAGGCAAAGGGAACTATGCCCATACAGCCAAGTCTTCAGTAGAATTTTTATATTGATATGAAATGAACCTAACCTAACCTAACTCATTCAATCCAATCATTAAATCAGTTATTGAAACAAATTAGTAGCTTCTTTTTAGAAATATACGTATTTGCATGAATCATAAAAACTTCTATCAATTTTTTTAGTAAAAACTTCATGGTTGGTTTTTCTTTTTAATAGACATTATTTTGACAGTTGGGAAAGAGAACGCACGAGTTCGGGAAAGGTAAAAAAAAGCACGAGTATGTAATAGCCCACATCCCGAACGCTATACGTCCCTGCAATACGCCACTTTTTGAGCAACTGTATTAAAAAAAACATAACGTTTGACTAGGCGGTATGGTTTTAAAACTATAGCCTGCTCCAAGGAGGGAAAAAAAATCATACTATAAATACAAATAAATCTTATACATACCTTCTTCTTCTGAGCCTTTTAAACCTTTGCGATAAATATGAACGCTGACGAAATTATGAAGGGCTTATTAAACAACATTTGAATGACTTCAACCGTATGTACAAATGTAATACGACTCATTTTCCAACAGAGCTTGAAGCTGGAGACGCCTATGTTCGTCGGTGGTGTCGATGAGAACATCGTGCTGAACAGTAACATTGGTGTTAGCACTGGATTTATGGGATGCATCAAGGACGTAAGTACAATCTCCTTTAGAAGTTTTAGATCACTTTTCAGAACTTGGGCAGAATCAGCTTATTGCTATGTGGTTTGGGGCCGTCCATTAATCATGTAATGTTTTTTTTAGCACTTTTAACCACATTATTATTGTTTTAGCTGAAAATGTACGGCACTTTTGTGGACTTGGTCAACGACCCCAGCGTCGCATCATCCAATGTTCAGGAATGCAGCGATCGTGGCGACATTCCAGAGGTAACTATATTATTAACAACAAACCGAAAAAAAAGTAAGTAGGTACCTATTATTAATTTGATAGCGTTGTGTGTGTCGTTCACCTCCAACCTTCACCATAACTGAGCTGTAGAAGCTTAGTTTAGGAATACCTAGTTAGGTATGAAGATATATAAAAACAATATTCTGAAAGTTAGGAACTATTCAAACTAAAGATTTAGATCAAACGGGGTATGAAAACAAACTTATTTATTAGTTAATTTTGGTATTTATAAAATATCTGAATTTGAGGTTAAGTTCTACCCTACCGAAAAATATTTTTATCTTCATTCATATATTTTTATTAGTCCCTAATTTTAAGAATATTGTCTTTATATTATATCTTCAAAACCTAACTATTACCTACCTATATATGTTCCAAGTCTCTTCAAAATCGGATCAGTACTTATTGAGCCAATTCGTTACAAACATACTTACATACAAATCGTTCCTCTTTATAACTTTAGTAAAGATATAAAAAAAAACCTAACTAATATTATAAATGCGAAAATAACTCTGTCTGTCGCGCTTTCACCCTAAAACTACTAAACCGATTAAAATGAAATTTGGTACACATATAGTTTAGAGCCTGACAAAAGACATAGGCTACTTTTTAATGCGAAAAAAGTCGGTAACCAAAGACACTATTCCACGCGGACGAAGTTGCGAGCACAGCTAATCTACCATATGTTGTCAGACTCTACTATCGAGCTGCTGGTCTGAGCTTGTTTAATTTGTGAACAGAACGACAGCAACCAATGCCGATGCAGCAACGGTGGCTCGTGCAACGCTATGAACACGTGCGTGTGCCCTGCCGGCTTCACTGGCGCGTACTGCGAGACGCGACTGGCGTCGTCACTCCGCTACGCGTCTCGTGCGCCACTCGATCCGTGCAGCCCGAACCCTTGCCGCAATGGTGGCACCTGTCGCCCTAACTACTCCAACATGATGAACCACACCTGCGACTGCCCGCTTGATTTTGCCGGCGCTTCCTGTCAAATACGTGAGTATCGTCCAACAACTGTTATAACTGTCCCGGCTCTAGCAGCTAGTGTTTATGGTTTATACGGGGTCAGTAACATGTCAGTACAGTAACCCAGTCCAGCGCTGACTTGTTACTGGGTGCATGTAAACAAGCAGTACAGTAACCCAGTCCAGCGCTGACTTGTTACTGGGTGCATGTAAACAAGCAGTACAGTAACCCAGTCCAGCGCAGACTTGTTACTGGGTGCATGTAAACATGCAGTATAGTAACCTAGTCCAGCGCTGACTTGTTACTGGGTGCATGTAAACAATAGTTTTGTGCCGTTTTGGCAGTGACTGGGTCCGAAACTAAGATAACTGGGTCCAGTCACTGGCATTGTGTAAACCATGCATTACGCCACGGTGGAGGGCTAAAAGCTTTGTCACCAGAGTTGGCCACTAACTCCTATAAACTTAATTGTTATAATAGAATGAATTTTTCGTGTAGGTACATCTTAATCAAATTCTAATCCTAAACATTAATATGCTAATTACCTAGGTAGAAAAATATACGAACTTAATTCACTATTTTTACATTTAAAACCGAAACTGTATCATACATATATTCGGGCAAAGAAACATTATCTTACATTATCTAGTTATAAACTCTACCTATGTCCAGGTTAAACTATAACGAATTTTCTATGGTGATGTTTATTTGTGTACTAACCATAAAACAACTTGAATACCTACCTACCAAATCCCGAATCCTCAAAGAGATTAGCCTATGCTAATAGGATAAAGAACCTAAAAAGGCAAAATCTAGGCTTATCTAGTTATATTTAGATAAAAAGTTATAGAAAATATTTTTTATTTTTAAATCCTGCTCCTAATATTTCTGTAATAAATAAAGACTCTCCCAAGGATAGAACTAAGTTCACTTAAATTTTCTAATAAAAACATAGTTTCAGTATAAAATTGGTCTAAATTATAAATAATGTTGAATTCGACGCCATTTTTAAAACTCGCTATATAAGAACTGTTATAAACTTATGAAATAGAGCACTGTCGCTATCGATAAATCCTATATCGCGTAAACTAAGTTACATTATCTTGGAGTTTGAACCTAATATTATCAAATACTATCCATCGGTCCTTGGACCCCAAAGGTCGCTCGGCGCGGGAAATCTCCTCTTTCCGATAGAGAGCACATAGGTACCTACTGTTCTCGTCGAGATCAACAATCCCTAATCTTTACATCTTGAGGAACTTTGCAAAGGTTGCCATTATATTTGTGATATTCCCATAAAAAAGTTTGAAGCTCTGCGCAAATAGTCTATAGTTACTTTTGAATTCAAATTCTTATTAGGTAATATTTGCAAAGAAATATATTCATATAACTGGACCTAAAAACTTAGAATATAATAGAATAATTGTTTTTTTATGTTTTCTTCAATATTTTCTTTTATTTTTCTTTTTTCATTGAAATGCAATGGTCGGATACGGATCTAACGTAGATCCGTATCGTGTACGCAAGCCCGAATCTATAGACCCTTCATCTTGCAAAAATCTATAACAATTTTGGTAACCTATAGTGTAAACTATCGCAAGCAAATACGATCACTTCCGTAGCGTCAAATACATTTTCTATTTTGATAACATATTTCTCGTAAGTAGCCCACTTAGCACTTACTTACCATTCGCCTAGTGCAGTGCCTGAATACGCCTTTAAGAGGAGCCTCTGCATCCTTTTTATATTCGAGAGTTAGATCGTAGGAGTCCACCCAGTAAAATAAATTATGATCATGTGGAAGACGAGAGAGAAGACCTTTGCCCAGCAGTGGGACAGCTAAAGTAAGAGAAAATAAATTGTTACTTGTTCCCATCCTTAGGTTTGGACCTCTACCAGAGCGTGGGATTCAGCGGAAACGGATACTTAGAACTGCCAGCCAGGCTCGTGAGCTACGACGACTTAGAATCTAACCCCGTGGTGATCGCTCTGCGCGTCAACACCGTACAAGATGGAGTGCTGGCCTTCCAGTGCGAGGCTTTGGCGCCCCCCAATACTGGGGACTTCCTGATTATCAGAAGTACGTGGCTAATTTTTAGAATATACCTACCATGCTTACTAAAAGCTAATAATGTATCTTTTGCAGGGCATCATACACTTTTTATTGATATATTCCAGAAATCCCCACCAACAAATCCCTACCAGCGGGCCTAAGATGCGCACCGCGAGATATTTATCATGTCGTTCTGTCAAAATGTAAGCATTTTGTACCAGTGTAGGGTAACTAATGCATTATCTGTGGTAATGTTGTCGAGAAACCGCGCCCTTGAGTTTTCAGCTTTTGACATTTCTGCATGACTATTATCTCGTCCTCAGAGAGGTACGACGAGTAAGAAGTGTCAAAAGTGTACATTATGGCGCGTTTTGTCGACACCATTAGGTACCACAGATAATGCAATAGTTCCTGAACTGGTACAAAATGCTTACATTTTGACAGAACGACATGACAAATATCTCGCGGTGCGCATCTTAGGCCCGCAGTAAGGATTTAAGTTTTTTTTTCAGTCATCCCCACTGCTACGACGTAGCATGTCCACAACGTAGCAGTGCGGATTTTTTTTTTCCAGAAATCTCCACTACGTTTGTGGTCATATTAAAAGCCTTTCTTTATCGATTGAAATATGAGTTTTAAGTAGTTCTTTCATAAACATTTATTTTTGGCATTTATATTGGTCGAGTAGGATTGCACCTCGACTTAAGATCCGAAGGTCGTGAGTTCAAATACCGGCCGTGCATCAATAGATTTTTTGTTCGGAAAATTTATATGCGCACGAGCTTTACGGTGAAGGAAAACATCGTGAGGAAACCCGCAGCTTAGTCAGCTCCGCACGTATTGACCTTGTCTTTCTTGTGGATATGGCTGACTAGGCTGAGAGGATGTCATGACCTTTTTTATCAAACGATTTCATAGTGTACAAGTCCAGTACTAGACAGGCCTCTACCATAGAGTTCCAGAAAGAATGTGAACCTTTATGCGTAGGTTTCTCACCAAGTCCCAAGGCTGCAAGAGCCGTAAGAATGTCATTGCATATTGCCAAAGCTATTAAAGTTTTTAATGTAAAAGATAAATATTTTGTTTAACATTTTAACATCGAACAACTAGGTAAACCACAATCTGTGAACACGGAACGAATACAGTACTGCCGTGGATTTTGTATACAAGGTGCATTATGATCTCTCCCGAAAACTTCGAAGAGCACCTTAATACACACACACAAAATACACACATCAATATGATATTTTTTTCCTATGGAACCAACTGTGATATCAAGAAAAAACCACAGTTGGTTGAATAGCAAACGATAGCTTAATGAAACTTAACGAAGGCTTATAATGATGGCATTAACCTCCCGAAGATTTTAAGACTGGCCTTTTCTGTGTGTATGTCAAATAAACAGCCTCAGGGCCGTAAGATCAAAAGCAGTTTAAACTATGGGTTTTGTGAACTACGATTACATTTGATCGATGGATTAATCTACTGTCATCTCTGTCAGTTTAAGCTACCGATGGTCGATTAACTACCATTGATCTTATGAAATAATCGGAGACTGGAGGTTAAACTCTATTTCTATTTCGTGGTTTAAACCACTATTGATCTTACGGCTCTTATTTATCTATCTTGTATTATAACACATGGTATAAGAACCATAAATCCAATTTCGTGGTTCTGTGCCTTACTAGATGAATGTTTACAGTTGAGCACGGACACGTAGTGGTGGAATGGGACATGGGCTCCGGCCTAACATCGCTGACCATCAACTCGGAAGACGGCAGAAGCGGATTTGTGACTGATGGTGAAATGCACAGGGTAAGTACTATTTTTACATTAAAATAAATTGTTTTATTTACAATTTTATCAACTACACAATGGTATTAATAATAAGTTCCTAATTAATTATCAAAACAATAGGTATTCAGAATCGCCTGCCATTTTAACGCGGTTTAAAGAATTCTCTGTCTCTGTCACTTGTATGACAATGAAAAGAGAAATGTTCCAACCAGCAGCTTTTTCAAAGTTTAAAACACATTCATTTTAATGTCGTCCATGCCCCTGTACAATTATGTCCTTATTTACTACTACTTTCTGGCTTTCACAACATTTACAAGGTATCTTGAGTATCAAGTATTCCACGGCAGGCGTCATGGCTCAGTGGGTAGTAGCTTTGCCTTCCGTGCTGTGGGTCGTGGGTTGGATCCCCACCGAGAACAAACATTTGTGTGGCAAAAATAGATGTTTGTTTTGTGGCTGGGTGTTAAAAAATGTTTATTCTATCAGTCATCTAATTCCCATAGTACAGCTTTGCTTAGTTTGGGACCAGAAGGCGTTGTGTTAAATGTCCGTGAATATTTATATTTATTTATTATTTATTAAGTACCGAGAGATCTGAGTGAATGTCTACCGTGGCTGAGCGTGAAGTTGTGACCCTATTTTTTTGATGATTAGATCGTGCTGAAACTACTGGCTGATGGGCGTGTAGAACTCTCCGTGGACGGCATTACAGAACGTGGCTTTACCAATGGAATCTCCAACCGAATGAACGCTGACTCCAATATCTATATCGGTGAGACTTAGAATCATTCATAATATATATTTAATTTTATGAATGAGTCATAAGCATAGGTTATGGAAACTTTGAGGGGATAGAGAAGACTTCTCAGACTTGTCTCAGTGGGACGCAGGCTGAATATAATAGTTATTAGGTAATTATTGTTGAAGTTTTTACAGGCAATGTTGCAAAAGCACAATAAGACACATTATGTAAAAAAATATGAAGATTACGCAAAGTTTTAGATAAAACATTGTAAAAAAATTATATTATATTTGTAAATATTAATATAAAGTCATATTAAAAAAAAAAAACAGCTGTAATATTTTATACTTGGCAACAGCTGATTTTTGTTGATTTTTTTAACATTTCCTCCTTTCAATATAAAACGATACGTATTCATTATTAAATACTATAACCAAGTTCTAAGAACTAAAGTCAAAGTCAAAAAGCTTTTATTCAATAAAATTTCACTGACCACTTTTAGAAAGTATTTTTAGCTTGTATTTTATAAATGAATAAGACTTTTTTCACGGTTTGGGCTGTATACAGACACAGATTATGACGAGATAAATTGATATAATCCTTAGTTTTGGTTGGTCAGTGTAGTAGTTTCCCTTCCTCGTCATTAGGTTTTGTATAATAACATTTTTCTTATTGAATGAGTTGGTGCTAGTTTATCCCAAGCTTGTTTGTCTTCTCAATAATCAGATATTTGATTTTGTTTGCTTTTAAAAGAAGTCTTCATTTTATTATGTTTTTGAAACTTCCAATCTAGCGAACTTGCTAACCAAGGTAGTAACGAGTTGTTTGTAATAGGTGGTATGCCGGCAAGACTTAACGTGAATGGATACCCTGGTCTGATTGGCTGCATCGATCAAGTCGAGTTTATGGACACAGGACGTGGCGTCAATCTTGGAACCACCGCCGTCACTGGACGGAACACACAGCCTTGCAAGAAGTGAGTATACGGGATACTTATGCCGGCCACCTACGCTAGGTTTTGCATGATTGCTGTGCCCTAACAGGGTTTATGTTTGGTACCCATACTATCTTTTGTACAACATCTTTTTAACAACATAAGCGCAATAAACGATTTGAATTTGAATTTGAATTTGATGGTTATGACCTTACATGCATAACCAACATGCAAACTCTAGCGCAGTGGTCACCAATTAGTTTCGCTCGGGGCCATACACGCTAGGGCCTAGCGTGGATGGCCGAAAACCGTACAGTCATGCGTGCATGTACATGCAACCAAGCAAATGCCAAAATTGGTAATTTTGCCGCTTGGTTATGCATGCGCATGCATAGCCACATGCATAACTGAGCGTGTCTGGCGTCCGTGTGCTTGCATGAACACTTCTCAGTTTGTTGTCGGTTAATAATAAACTCGCGGTTATGCATGCAAGATTATAACCATCATGCAAACCCTAACGTGTATGTGTAATATGAAGCTCGGTTATAACTCTCGGTTGTGCATGCCAAGGCTATAACCATCATGCACAACCTAGCGTGGGTGGCCAGCATTAGACGTTTCTTTTGACCTGTTGATGTTGAGTTAGGCCTCCGAGCGCATGAATCGCGGCGAAAGTTTTTGAGATACTCCTAAAAGGGTAAATTTTCAAAGGATCAAATTGTAACAGTTTTTTTTATGCAAATAAAGTCTTGTATCTTGGTATTATCGTTATGCCACTTACCTACTTATCTTTCTTAAAAACAGTATAATTATTTATAATTTTGACGTATGAACGCACGTGTCTTACCCACATACGTAATTTTCCCAAAAGATAGAAAATTAAATTCCCCCATATTTATACCTAAATAAGATACGCAATTCGAAGAAATATGAAAGTAACCCACCCTGATGTACATTTTTTCAATGAAAATTTGTGAATTCCCAAAAGTCTTAAAACATTTCTTGCTCCTGTAAGCGTCGAGAATCACTTGCTTTCAGGCTCACTTTAGTTTTGGGACTAGTATTACCACTAATATTTTACTAATATACCTTTCTCTACTAACCCGCACGCTGCTCGGATCCAGTACCATGTTCCATGACGCCTTTCCCTTCCTGGATGACGTCGATGCATACAAAACCCCTCCTCCTGAATTCTTCCAAAAAGACCAGTATGCTTTCGCGAACCTGCAGTTCCAATTTCAAGCCTATCCCATCATCTTTATACCCATTTTCCTTCACCTGATCCAAAACAACGCTTAATACTAAAGCGTCATAATGATATGCGAGGTAAGTTATGCAGTTTCCTGCGGGCCTAAGATGCGCACCGCGAGATATTTGTCATGTCGTTCTGTCAAAATGTAAGCATTTTGTACCAGTTTAGGAACTATTGCATTATCTGTGGTACCTAATGGTGTCGACAAAACGCGCCATAATGTACACTTTTGACACTTCTTAGTCGTCGTACCTCTCTGAGGACGAGATAATAGTCATGCAGAAATGTCAAAAGTTGAATATTCAAAGGCGCGGTTTCTCGACAACATTACCACGGATAATGCAATAGTTCCTAAACTAGTACAAAATGCTTACATTTTGACAGAACATAGACCAACATGTCTGTCGGACCATCAGATCATCATCATCGGAATACGGTAGTCGGGTTTGCGCGTAGTAATTTTTTAGTTTCCAGCTAATAGGTAATAAACACCGTAAGTCAGTCCATTCATTTTTCACGAAGATTCAATCTGTTTGTCAAACAAAATTTGTAAGTTCTGACCGTGTAAGTTGAACTTCATAAGGAGTACTTTGTAGTCTCATTTAAATTAATTTATAATAACCGATCCGATAATGCTGTGGTGGTCTATCGGTCTGTTTGGAACCCTCTTAATCATAGACGAATTTTAGTTTATTGAAAAATGATAGGAGACCCATATTTTGGTAAAGAACTCATCGAGTTTTAATGTCCTCAGTGAGACATAGTGCTGATTCTGTTGTTCTATTTTCCTAACCTAGCCTAAGACAGCAGTAAAAAGCTTAGTATTATTTTAGTCCTGTTAAATTAAATTAGTTTAGGAAAATGCTACCGCAGAATCCGCACCAATTAATTGTTATAAGCAGTGGTTACCACTTAAAATCAGGTGGGCCATCGGCTTGTCCCATTAATAGTTGTATAAAAAACAAATTCATTCATTTCTGGATCTTGTTCTTATGATAGATATATGTACTTATATAGAGCGTTTATTTATGTATTTTTTTTGTCCACAGGTTTTGAAGACAACCGCAAAATCTCGAATAGATAAATGTTTAAAAATAAGATTTTGTCAATTTAATAATATTCGTAATTGTTCTCAATTTGTGTCTATAATAACGGTTATCACGAGCACTCTGCTGTGGAGATCAAACTGTGTACCTACTAGGATATAATTGTTTTAACTTACCGGTATGGAATTATCATATTGAAAGCGTCAATCCATTTTTATTATATTTTATGAAAAAAAGTGCCATAATGTAAAAAATGTAGGTAGGAAACGAATTAATGTTTTATTTCGCTTTTTCGCTTGTAAGCTCCCAGCTCTGCTGCAGTACCAGTGATGTCTAGGCGAGGTGCCATTGTGCCAAACGCTTTATAATAGTTTGCACTGCCAGTTTAGTTGCTCTTTTATATTTGTAAGTTTTATTACGCGGAAGCGCCAAGCTTACTTTATAAACCTTGATTCTAACCTATAACGGTGGCATTTAAAAACTATTATGTTATGTTATTTATAATATATATTAGACTCATTATACATTATAAATGTGTTAAGATTACTTAGCTAAGCTATTAAAAATTGTGACGTATTTCAAATAAGATTATTAAAATACTACTTACTCTAATTATATATACTTACTACGAGACTTTCTGAACTGAATTAATTCTTCTTTATTATCAATCGTATTGATGATGGTAAAAGTAAAAAATACTGTTATGTCATATGTTGTATCTGCATATATATATAGAAATGCAACTAACACTAAGAATAAATATCAATAAGGAATACACAATATTTTTATTTAGGTATCCCACAAATACGAGTACCTCCACCTTGGTGTACGAGTAACATAATCTTTTCCTGGTGCTTCTAAGGGCATGGTCGAACATCTTCAGGAAAATCCTTTAAGAAAATATGCTGAGGCACAGATTATAACACTACGCTAGTACTAAGGTTTGTACCTAAATCGACATTAGTGATAGTGATTAATCATTATGAAAACCAAACGGGATGACAGTGATAGAAGTTAAGAGGGGATTATAAGTAGAGTAAGTAAGCTCTTTTATGAATAAAATAAGGTTTCGGTATTACCTAGACCGATTCAGTTTAAAATTATGTAGTTTTTGTCTATACACGAAAGGTATCTTGAAGTTATTACTCGACATATCTAAAATGGACGGAGTTTTAGCATCGCATCCGTCTGCCCAGTTTGCACATTTTTTCTCGATAGCGTAATATATATCGTTGGGTATGTAATCATCTGGGTGTGATGTTTTATTCACAACCGTGGTATTTCCAGCGATTTTTTTCAATAATTGTTGTGTATCTTCAGACTTCTGTTGCTCGTAAGTAGTATTAGCCTCCCCTTTTTCTTTAAGAAGTTTTTTACGATCTTCTACAACATAGTAATAACTCAAGTTTTTCAGCGTTTTCCTAGATTCCGCTTTTGGAAACTCTGCTTTCAGTACATTGTTATAAGACTTGAATTCCTGCAGAATGTTTTCACGGCCGTCATCGTTCAGGGGCAATTGGGTAGTATTTATAAAAAAATTTACAACTTTGACAATAGGTTTAGGATACATGCGAGATTGCATATCGGTTTTGATGATGTCCTCAACTTGCGGAGGTAGAGGCCCGGCGATGAGTAGATATCTTCCTTGAGTGTCTGTACCGTACAAGGCAGTAGCGAGAATATACTCGTCGTCATTTGCAGCTGTTGCCACTGTTTCTAGTAGTAAAATAACTACAAAAACGGTATCTACGTAGTATGTTCTTTTCTGACTGATCATTGCAACGTGCGGTTGCTTCTACTAAGGTATGCCTATTGAAGCAATGATCACGCTCAATGTTAATATGTACAACACTATAATAAAACGCTATCAAATATTACCTCTTTTAACAGCTAATACCCACTCGTTTTTAATTAAAATTATAATGTAAAATACTAAATTTATAAACGATTCTGATTTTAAAATTTGAGTTTACCTGATTGCTTGTTCGTGGATCACGCCTTAACTACTGAACTAATTTTCATGAAACTTAGGTTTCCAATTATTTTTCCTGATTAAATCATAGGCTAAGTTTTATTGCGTATAGGTATTCTTAGATACACCTTGGATTTCTACACCAAAAGCAGCGATTTTCTACGAGGTTCATCGTATGCTGATGCTAGATATTTTGATAGAAAGTTTCGGCTTGCACCGAAGTACCCATAGTTTTTGTCTTTTTATCATTTTCAACGGTTCAAAATGACGTGAAAAACCCGTTACACGCGTACGAAGTCTCGGTATCAGCTAGTACTATAGGTAAACGTCAAAGTTGCAATGATGCAAGCCACCAGGGGCAGCTATGCCGCCCGGGGCCCCTTATGGCTATACGCCAACGGTAGCTTGAAGTTAGAACTCGACATGTCAAGCAATGGAAGGAGATTTGGCATCACATACGTCTATACTTTTTTGCTGGAGTAACGCACACTGCCCAGCTTGCACATTTTTTCTCGATAGCGTAATAAATATCCATCGTAGTATGTTATTTTCTGACTGATCATTGTAGAGGTCGCGTCGCGTTTGCGCATACAACAACACTCGCGCCATCACACCACCTCCCTCTCCGTCCAGCGTTGCGGTTGCGTCTACTATACCTACTAATGTACAATGTTCACGCTCAATGATAATTACTACATAACTGCTAAATAAGAAAACGAGTAGGTGCGTTGTTGAAAGAGGTAATATTAGATATTACATCTCAACAACCTTACTCGTTTTTAATTAAAAGCATAATGTAAAATATCGATTAATAACACACTACGTAGTTAGGCACTTTACTTACCTACCACTTTTATGGTGTATGTCAAGGGGAGATCAAATAGATATTAGGATATAACTAACTAACAGAAATAGCTTTTATAACGATTACGTTTTATGTAGGTACACTATGTTTTTGGTAATAACAGGTTAGACCAAGAATAATAATAAAATTTTATACCAATTATTATGGCGACTGTACGCCGCGTAGCAGGCGCGCCCTAATGCCTTTCAGACTGCAGTCGTCGAGCCAGTTAACGCATTTCTTCTCGATATTGTAGTATATGGTATTTGGTATAACTGTTACGAAGGGGTCCGAAGCATCTGCACCCATGACCAAGAAGTCATTGCGGCCCATTTTCTCAACGTAGGGCCGGTCGTTAAGAGCTGACCTTTGGTGGGTCAATGCAGAGCTCAACTCCTGTTCCACAAGCGACGCCTGATCCTGTGCTTCTCCCTCTCCCTCTGGTTCTTCAGCACCATTTGTGTTATCTCTTAACCAGTTCTTAATTTGAGATTTTGACATATTTTTGGTGATTTTTTTGTACAGTCCTCTTGCTGCGGCGAGACTTTCAGCGTTCAGCCTCCTACCGTCCTTGTGGGCGGTTAGAATAATGTTCATCAGATTGCGGAGACCGGTGTCCTGACTTCGGTTGACTTTTTCCAAGGGCTTGAGTGACTCCGCCAAAGATATTACTAAGATAATTACTAATCCACGTACCTGGAACACAAGTTTAGTAAAAACTTTATCCGTAAACAAACATACAGGTAGCGAAGGATAAAAATAAATATGGAAAGTGATCTAGGAACATAGGTACCTCTTTCAACCTTTGAAAATGGCGAGCTAATAAAGTCTGAAAATAAGTTCTGAACAAAAGAACTTTTTTATTACTGACGAATGTAAATAAAAAAACTTTCACTAGAACTAATAAGTCGCTTTTGCTCAGCCTTTGAACAAAATCTTAATTAGATTGCCAGTACGAAAAATAAATTAATTAATTGTGTGAGTGAACCGTACTTACTATCATGTTGGCTGGTTCTGTTTGAGCTTTTTTTATAATATTACATAGCTCAAGAAAACATTGTCCATTGCAATGCAACGAATATGAACGGAGTGAACTCAAACGTGAAATTAGTCAGAACAATTCTCCATAACTTAAATTAACTTGTAAGTAATCGAAAGATTAATAATGCTCCGTCGATTTAGTCAAAAATATCTTGGTACGTGTATCGAAAAATCGTCTATTTATGATAAAAAAATACTTTGTAGTCAAACGATACGAATGTTGTCACATGAAGACTCGCGAAAATAGAAAAAATACAGACCGGCATCCTTACCGCCAAGCAAAATGATAAGGGAAATCCAATGCTTTGGTTACCATATTTACCATATCTAGATATGTTACATGATCTATGCCTATACGTTACTTATATCTACAATACTTCTACAAATAACTATCCCTTACTACAGTTTTAAATTCTTTAGGTAGGTAATAAATTGCAGTTGTAAAATTTTTGAACTCCATTAGAATTTTGCTTGGCGATAAGGGCTCTTTTTAATATCCGCACATATCCGCAACAGAAATATGATGCGATAAATTTTTTGCTCTTTTCATCACTTTACACAGAACTCGTTTGTGTATAGAAGCTGTTTGTACACAAACAAGTTCTATATCAGTAGTGTTTGGCTTAAGCCTTGGTCTCGCGATCGTAACGCACAACGCTGCGGTGTGCGGCACAACGTAAAGTACCGCGTTTGCTCATCGCCGCTGACGCAGACTGCGACGTAACAAAATACCATACTAGACGTTTTCCATACAATTATGTGTCCGGCGCTGCATGTTACAAACTGTTGCGTTACGATCGCGAGACCAAGGCTTTACCAGTTTAGCTGAGATTATGTGGAGATAATCATAATGTAGGTAATTACTTATTTTTATATATAGCATTCATTACTCTTCATTGAATATGAATATAGGTCAACTTTATACTGTAACTACCATTTGTTCTTTAAGACTGTTACGTCATAGAACTGATATAGTACATTGTTCACCGAGAGGAGAAAGTGACCGATTACCGTCGAGGGTGTCGGGCGAGGGCTTTAAAACACCCGAGATCGGGAATCGCACTTTCTCTCGAGTGATACATAGTGCTTTATACTACACCTACGAGGAAAATAAAAAACTAAAACTGAATCCTCAAACAACACACAAATTGAAAATGGCGCCAATGGCGTCTGCAATTTTCACATGTTCTTTTTTCAAATTGTTTATCCTGCCGCCGCAGGGTCGCACTGCCAACCCGACACCATCCAACACACAGCTAGTGGCTAGTGTCATTTTGCAAACTTGGAGATAAAAACTCACTGTAAAAACTTTTTGGCTTTTGATATTTAGGTTACCGGCGCATAGTCTTACCCAAAATAAAAAAAAAACCACGTAAGAAATGGATTTTCATACACTTTTCTCACCCGCTCAGATGCGTTTTCTCCCCGCATATTTGTTCGATATGCAATGACGTACTTTCTACCGTAAATTTGATAAAGTATCAAGGTACTTTCCAAGCAGGTGTAGTATAAAAACTTTTTATATCCCTGTAGTCCAATTGGGCGACTGAAACGAAAACTAGCCCATTTGTTCTCTATAGAACTAGGTTCTACAAAATAGTTTCGATTTCCTCATACCTAAGAGTATTCGACTATTTTGATGCCACAATCGGAGAGAACAGTTTATATTTCCGAACCTTTTATATTTTAATATTTACCAACTAAATAGGCTATTTCATCTATAGAAAATAGATGGATCTCGATTCAGTAGCGTAGGTGTCGGCTTACCCGAGCAATCGGCTTAAGTTTACTACAAAGTAAGATAAAATAAAATATCTAAGCAGTGATAAATAAAAAAAATAAGTAATGGATTCTTTAGTACTCACACCCAAACTAAACAAAACAAAATCTGACTCGTCAGGAGAAAATTTCTCAATCATGCGGGTAAAATAGTTTCGCTACTTGTTGATAATTAATACATACCTATACTCTAAAAATAATCCATAAAGGCTCGAGCAGACCGGATGTGTATACGTAGACGTCAGCGTAGACGTGCACGTACACTGAGTTGTAATGTATGAAACTGTATGAGACAGGACACACTGCTTGCGTAATGTAGACGTGCGCGTCATTACGCAAGCAGTGTGTCCTGTCTCATACAGTTTCATAATAATATACATTACAACTCAGCCTTAAACCACCTTGACAGATAGAGTGCTCCCGTTTTTTCATGAAACTAACTAGATGAGCAGCTAAAATGACTAATGTGACATCCAATCTAAAATAAATAAAAAAAAACCTGTTTATTTAAGTTATACTTCGAGTGCCACGCATTCACTCTCGCTCTGTGTTTAATGTGAAATTAATTTAGTATTTATTTTTATGTACTTAACCAATATGCAGTACTAAATTTTCACTTCAAAATAAAAAGTAAAAAGTTGCATGAACAATGCCATCTATTATATTTTGACTGTAGCGTATTAGTCTCTTTCTATTCCCCTCGCTGTCAGTTGGAAGTCGTAGGTACTAAACTTCAAAAACACGGGCGGTCAAATGCTGAATTGCTGAACAATGCCATCTATATTTGATTGTAGCGTATTAGTCTCTGTCTCTTTCTATTCCCCCGAATAGAAAACAGACAGAGACTATGTCCTTGCGAATAACGCAACTTTGTCGCATTAGAAGTATAACTTCAATAACTGATTTTATCATGAAACATTCAGTTATAGTTTATGGCAAATGGTTGTGACTTCTCTTTATGCAAATATTTCAAAAATAACAACTTTAACATGAAAGTAAACTGATCAAAATATCAAATCAATGAGATCATAAATATTACAAATATGCCGTAACATCACTAGCAGACTGAATGTGGTATCATTATTGCGAGTTTCGACATTAGCGAACTGACAAACTTTGAATCTAATTAGAAGTTCGAGAGAACAAAGCATAGTTAGATAAGCTTTGTTTATTCCTTTCGGGAGTGCGTTATGAACTCGACCACTGCTTTTTCACTATCCAAGGATTTGGAAGTGAAACTCACTCTCTTGCCATTCGGTCTCCGACGTCTGACTACATCGGACGTCCCGCGCGCCTTTCTAACTTCCCAGTGAATGTGTACACTCGCGTTCCACTCGCCAACTTTGAAGTTGATTCCAGGGCGCCTAAAGGTAAGGAATATTATATTTTTTAGTCAAAAGTATGATTTAATAAGTCACTTGTTTATTTAAATAAAAAGTTTTACAAAAGTTAATAAATTAAGATAAATTTGCTTTTTCTGTATAACTAGAATAGAAAATGAAATATATTTGATGTCAGGATTTACCCAGAATTTAGAAGTTTATAATGACTAAACTAAGGAAGTAGGTACATAAATAAAACGACTGAAAGCTTCTATTAGAGGTTATCGGTTTCGCGCGGGTTTTATTGCAATGCAGTGATGATGATGATGTATTATACATATAAACCTTCCTCTTGAATCACTCTATCTATTAAAAAAACTGCATCAAAATCCGTTGTGTAGTTTTAAAGATCCAAGCATACATACATACAGACAGACGCGGGAAGCGACTTTGCTTTATACTATGTATTGAAACTGTAAATCATCACCATTAAAACAATTAGGGACCATAACAAAAATTTCAGTGAAATCCGTTTGGCACTATCAAAAACTGGTCCGTATCCTACAGCCAACTCAACAGTAACTATTCTGTAGGTATTTGCGAGACCAAATTTTTTTAAATATTACATCATTATCTGTCTTTTTTGGTGCGATCAGGTATTATAAATTCCTTTTTTAATATAAATTCCTTTTTTAATAACGAAAGCTGAAAGCTGCTTGCTCGTAAAACAGTTTACAAACTAGCCGATATCTGCCAAGATGAAACCAAGAACTATGAAAAAACCTCATCTTTGTTTACTTAAAACTATTATCGAGTTTATTTTATTTATGTGGTTAGCCTATCTAAGAAGCTGCATACCGCTGCATAGATTTTGATAGATTCTTAGATTCTTAGATTCTTTATTGCACACAGAAAAATATGAACAAACAAGTTAAAACTAAAGATATGTACAAAGGCGAGCTTAACCCTAATAAGAGTTTTCTTCTATAGAATATCTTTTATCACACGGTCACCGACACAAAATAAATCTTAGACAACAGTCTGTAGTCTGAGATTTATCGTGTATCATACTTAATATTATAAATGTGAATGTAAGTTTGTTTGTTACGCATTCACGCGAAAACTACTTAACCGATCATCATGAAACTTTGTACACATATTCTTGGAGGTATTAGAAGTAACATAGGATACTTTTTATCCCGAGAAATTAACGGGATCCAATGGGACGCGAACGAAGTCGCGGACGGAAGCTAGTCTTCCATAATTGAATCTGACATTGGAATTATTATTGGAATTATTGATTTCTTGGACTTATTATTAGGATAGTGTTCGAAATTCTATTAAAATTGCTGTGCCTAACAGGTTTTATATTTGCTACACTACCTTTTGTACAACATCTTTATAACAACATAAGTGCAATAAACGATTTGAATTTGAATTTGAAATTCTTACCGGTTTGTTTTGTTTTAATAGGTATCATTGTTTTTTTAATTTAATTTGACTTTTGTATATTTACTAGCTGTCGCCCGCGGCTTTGCTCGCGTGCAACCCTTATCACTAAGGGGTATGAAAAATAGATGTTGGCCGATTCTCAGACCTACTCAATATGCCCACAAAATTTCATGAGAATCGGTCAAGCCGTTCCGGACGAGTACGGGAACGAACATTGTGACACGAGAATTTTATATATAAGAGATTTACGTAACCATAATTTTAGTGACTAAATAAGCCAATTTCACATACGATTTGTAAAAAAAATTGTTAGCGAATAAATGAAATGAAATAACCTTTCTTATTTACGGCCTGCGACTTTGCCCACCTCGAGTAAATTAGTCTTAATACATACTCAGTAGGCTTGCCCAGCACCTATACCATCCTCTCAGCATGGTCAGCAATATCCACTAGAAAGACATCGTCAATGCGTTCGAAACTAAGCTGCGGGTTGCCAGACGATGTTTTCCTTCACCGTTAAGCTCACACATAGGTACATACAGGGAAACAACGTTGGTAGTTTGATGAATATCGTATATGTAGACCTAAATACATTTGTTTGGACTATATTTAACATTAATGAACACCACTCCATTTTATTAATAATCCGACGTATGGTATCTACTTAAAGATTATTAGGTATCATGGTTATTAACATCCTACTAATGATTAAGTTCCATCTAGTTCCCATAGTACAAGCTTTGCTTAGTTTGGGACTAGAAGGCGTTGTGTTAAATGTCCGTGAATATTTATATTTATTAAGTATTTAGATATTATGTTTAGTTAGGTACATAATTATAGTTTTCTAGGTACCTAGACTACCTAGTGTACGTACAATCTAGAGATGGTGTAACGTTGTGTGTCTGTCTGTTTGTCTGTGCCCTCAAATACAAATGTTTATATTGTTTCCATAAAATAATAATATTAACAGTGTTGAAAATGTCCCTTTTACTTTTATTTAGGAGATTCCCCTCTTTTCGGGGTACATTTTAAAAGTGTTCTAAGTTGAAACCTAATATAACATTTGAAATAAGTAGGTACCTATAGATTTATTGCTAGTGAGTGCATGTAAGCTTTCGTAGCTCTGAAATTTTTACTGTTTCCAAGTTATGAGGATATGCATCAGCTCTGTTATCCAGGTTTGATGAACTTGAGGCATAAATGCAGTTTGAAACATTTAGTTTATTTCAAATTATATAAAAATTATTATTATTATTATTATTGCCTATATTGTATAAAAAAAAAAAAAAAATTAATGCGGGGTCATTCGAAACTTTTAGGTTTTTTTACAACTGTATCTCTACTGAAGTGCAAAAGTTCCAGGAAAAAAAAATATTTTATTAAAATTGAACATATATCCTAGAGCTTTGTAAAGATAGAAACGTGAATAATAATAATTTTCTCGATAAAAAAAATCGTAAAGATGACACTAAATCGATATTTCAAACAGTTCACATACTATGATGTTTCTTCTTCAAATCATGTCAAAGTTATATCAAAAGATAGGGCTTATTATTTACTAGGAAACTGTAAATAAAATTTTATTATAATTTAGTTATTATTCATCTCTGTGAAAGAAAACTATCAAAATCTATACGTTCAGCCCGTTCAGGCGCTCGCGCCTTGCTCGATCGCTCGCGCCCAGTGCCCGTCTAGACGTCTTCGTCCTAAACTTCTTGGATAACCTCGCCTTAAGTAGTAAGATTTGATGAACTGAAGTTAAGTCCAAGGTCTGAAGGACCAGCAACGATAGAAATCTAAGAAAATTTGCTAGTTAGCTTCCGTGCTTCGCAGAGCACGTTAATCTATCGGTTCCGGCTCTAGCAGTTGTTAAGCTACGACGGAGTCCTTAGGGCGGCCTAAAAATCCTTCACTAGAGTTAGCCACTAACTCATACAAGCTTGCTTGCTTTTTGCTTTGTTCTAAATTGGTGGAAATTTAACGCTTTGAAACCAAACATGACCATACTAAATAAACCTAAAAGAATAATCTCAAAAATTTCTAAAAATACAGAATAGCCATTAATTAAATGTTTCTGTAAAATCTAAGGTGTCGAACTGTTATGGACCGTGCGCCTGGTTCGAGCACGTGACTTTGATCACAATTGGCAAAATTGAAGGGCGGTCTGGCATTGTAGGGGGTAATAATTAATTACGATTCCAAGTTTAATTAAGAACAGTTTTGTTGGTCCTGACTGCGTAACCGCGAGCCATTTCCAACTTTATATCAAATGGTTTATCCGTATTTTTAGCAGTGCTAACAGTAGATATAACAGGTGTATAATAAAATAAGAGCCAAATAGTTTAACTTTATTATCCAGTTGGGCTCAACCTCTTTCGTACCTTTATGCATTTTACGATGTGAAACACAATTGATTAAGGTTAACAAGTCGCACACCTTTCCATACAAACGGGAAGGGTAACCACTCCACTGTTTGACGTTGACCAACCAAAACTAAGGATTATATCACTTTATCTCGTCATAATCTATGTCTGCTATGCTGAAAACTTTCAAGGCGGTTTCGTTTATTAAACTTTAAGTACCTACTTACGTTCTTACTCTCATACAGTACAAATTGAGGACAACAGATTGTAAACCCAAGAAGCGAAAATGTGTTAACAATAACACCAATTGATGAATGAAACGTGCAGAGCTGGAGTAACGCAGTTACTTTGTAGGTACATTTATTTTTGAAGGATCGCGGAAAGCTAGGACAGAACCTTGATCACGAATAAATGTGACAATAGCGAACGTACTTACGTAACGCTAGCGTATCCGAGATACACTGCGCGGTGACACTACAACGGTTGGCAGTCGAGCTGCCATGGACGCGCAATATAACTCGAATAAGTAAACGCGGCGACTGTCAGATTTTTTCGTGATAGAGATACTGGCCCCACACGAATATGCAAATAGCAACGCGATAGTAACACATCCGTAGATATGCATATCTACGTTTGTGTGTAGCAGAAACGGAGACGTCTCTATTCTACCGTAAAATGAAGATGCAACTCTGCAGTTATCTGTACCACAGTTACAGCTGGTACATATTGAGTTTATTTTCAATGCTAATTCGCATTCCGTCGGAATTTATTATTTTTAGGTAGGTACATCTATTTATTTTAACTTTGCATCTTGTAGAAGTAATGTTTATTCTTTCCATTTTTAGATCCGGATTTCTTACGCGGCTATAGTATTATCGATAAAGATTACCTACCAGCTAATTTTATCTTCTAAATAATATTATGTCTGGTGTCTGGTACTAAATATTTAATGCTTAGAAACCAATTAGGTATTGCAAAACGTATTTTGCAACTATTGGACGTATCCAGTGATTATTTGCAGTGAAAATCCTATAATTGCGATATTGTGTTGCAAATTCGTGTCCAAAGTGAGCACGGCCTTTGGCCATTTCCGTCGAACAACTTAGTTTTACAACACAAATTATAACATTTCTTTAATGACCTCGGAACTGCGGTTTGTGGTGGCCAATGGATACTAATTATCTGCATAATCTGTTCAATCGAAATAGCTAAACCAAATAAATTGTAATATAATATAATACTAGTGGCTCTGGGAGCTGTAGACCTCGCGAGCATACTAAATATTCCAATATTCAACATCATCAATCAACATCATCAATGTCGTGTAAGGTGTTTTCTGAAAGTCTTTAAGTGCACTTTTATTTATTTCTAATTTGAGGCTTATTATTATGCTGATGCTCTCATTCAGTGAAGGAAAACATCATGAAGATAATTATCAGTTAGTATTCTAACAGCGACGAAACGCTTGCAGCCTGTGACGTATTGAAAACTAACTATAATGCAAAATGTTGTGTGTGTGTGTGTGTGTGTGTGATGTGATGTTTTTTCTAATTAATTTTGTAAATTTTTGAGGAATGTAATGTGCAAGTGCATTTTCCGTTTTGTGATTTTTTTGATCTTTTTGATTTTTTTTGCATTATCTTGTGTAGAATGAGGTCCTTTGTGTTTCTCTCAAATTTGATTGAAAACCATCGATTGTTTGATGAGCTATCCTGTTCATCATGCTGAAGATCCTTATCAGATCTTCACCAAACTTTTATGAGACCAACTTATAGTTACTACCTTTCAAATAAAAAAAGAATAATCGAAATCGGATCTCATTTGGTGGAGATATCCAGTATATCAAATAGCCCCCTTTTTGCCCTTTTTTTGGGGGAAGTACCCCTCCAATCAAAAATCCCCGACGACAAAAAAATCTAATAAGTCATATAACCTGTGTACTAAGTTTCGTCCAGATCGGTTGAAAAATGCGACCTGTAGAGGAGAACAGACAGACAGACAGACAGACAGACAGACAGACAGACAGACAGACAGACAGACAGACAGACATCCGGACAAACGCATTTTTGGCCAATGTGGAAACTGAGACGCTTCGCTCGCTCGGTCAATAATACCATTAATACCGTAATTACATATGTAGTCCTGACATGTCCACATCTCGGCCGTAATTAGGAATTGAAGCCATCTCTCTGACTCCAATTCTGTTTTGCGAGTTAGACAATGAGAGTTCGATAATTGAAACCGTCTGAATATTGATTTTAGTAATTTGAGGTGAAACCATGGTTGTTGGTATAACTACACTGGCCTAAACTACTTTTAAAAAAAGCATAGAAGGTAAAGATTTCAAATAAAAAAAAAATTTCTAGCAAATTTTATCAGCTTTCTTTGAAACTATAGTAAACTATACATCAGTAACATTTTTAACTTAAAAAAAAAAAACAATAAAATAGCCCTTTTTAGGTTAGTGTTTATTTTATGAAAAAAGGAAGCAAAAGTTTAGTGCTACTGTAAATTTAGGTTAGTTTAAAAAAATGCAACAAGAGAATCAATACCAGTAATAACTGATTTCCGAAAACTACCCGTAGTTTTCGATTTTATGCCCAGCTAAACCAAAACAATAGCATTTTTGCAGTTCCTGAGCTCTCTGGTTAGACAGATTGCCAACTAAACGTCAAACTACACTAGAAGACAAGACGTCGCGTCGTGTAGTTAGGGAGAGAAAAGAATTTTTTTTTTAAATCCGGCTATTTTTAGAGGTGGATTACGTCATAATATAAAGCATATTGTGACGTAATCCGGCTAAAATATTAAATTAGACGGCATAAATAGGGCTTTGTTTAGCCATTCTAAAACCGTTTTTATTTTTATTCCAGCTTAAATAGTTTTTGAGTTGTAGTAATAATTATAAAACTTTTCGAATCGTATATACTCGTATCTCGTAACATCTCAGAAACGGTGGCTCGTCAGAAAAAATGTACTCAAACATTTTTTATAGATAACTTTATTATCTACAATCGAAAACTATTTAAGCTGGAATAAAAATAAAAACGGTTTTAGAATGGCTAAACAAAGCCCTATTTATGGCGTCCAATTTTATATTTTATATTTTAGCCGGATAACGTCACAATAAATTATGCTTTATTGAGACGTAATCCGGCTCTAAAAAAAGCCGGATTTTCCAAAAAAAAAATTCTTTTCTCTCCGACTCTACACGACGCGACGTCTTGCCTTCTAGTGTAGTTTGACGCAAGCTATTTTGCGACTTGTGTTTTGTATTTAAGGACCATACTAGTGCAACTCAGACAATGGTTGCGGATCGGACAGAAATGCTAACGGACATTAAACGAAATTGATTTAGGGTCTTGCGTCGCATCGTCGTTTATTGGTTTAGCATCAGACTGAAAATCTCCATGACAGGGCATCCGATTACAATTAGAGTAGAAAATAGAAGCTATCTGCGTTTAATTTAGGTTCTCAATATTTGTGTAGGACTTGTGCGTTAGATTTTCTATAAACTTTGGGGTATATTCATATTGGTCTTCCTAGTATAGTATTATATAATCTGTGGCTGTGCTAACTAAAATGATTGCTAAATCATCTCTTTTCGTTTTCATGCAAGTGTCAGACTACAGTGACAGACCATTTTTTAAAGCCGTGGTAAAATGACATTTGGATTCGAGTTTTGACATTTTTTGAAACAACATTAATAGCACTAAATAAATTCACTTTATTTATATAAATCGTATGGCGTTCAATCGTTATATATTGTTTCGTTCAGCAGCAAAATATAAATGCTACTTTTCAGTACTGAGCTCCGAATCTGTGCATTTATTTTTTCTCGGATCGAGTATAGCACACGCAAACGCATTCGCAAAGCGAGAAATTTTGTGTGAAAACCGCATAAGCGCCTCTAGCGGGAGATTTGAGAATTATACAATTCCCAACAAAATGTCTCGCTTTGCAAATGCGTTTGCGTGTGCTATATTCGACTCGAAAGTCAAAACAAATGCACAGACTCAGGGCTCTGCTCGCAAGTCATAAGGATAGCATGAGGTGCCTTGCGATTTAAGATGCATATTTTTTGTCCGCAGGTGCCCATGTTTCCGTCACTCAATCAACAACAGACACCGAAACGGGTAGAACATTAGTTCGCTTCAAAAAAGATGAACTACTCGGCGCTATGGAGCTCTGTCGCAGTTTATACGAAAACTTCGTCCAGATTCCAGGTATGGAACTTACAAGCTGTCCTTTTTACCTATGGTTGAAATGCCGAAATTTCAAATATGCGCTACCTGAATAAACTGCATAACAATGGTCTCTTTGTCTCTTTTATAGGCTCTGGTGTACCTATTATTTGATAAATTAATAGTGAATGGAATCTTATTTAACTCGATTTATGTTTGGCCTGGAATGTTGTTTTGAATAAGGCACGATTGGAAAAACTATATATTTTGGTGTGAAGTAGGTTTTGCTCTAGACCAAAGAGACAAAAAATGTATTTTTGAAAGCATTGCGCTATTTTTGACCTATAAGGCTACGAGTGCGCTACGCCGTAGACACCTGTAGCTGGGTCTACGGCGGTGTCTACGACGACGCTACGACAGATGTTATTTGATATGGGTACCTAGTAGTACCTTATTTTAGCCAGTTCACCGTCCGTTGAGCATCCAAGGAATTTAATGAATGGAATTTACGCAAGGTGAGTACAATATCACAGTTATTTATATAATGGTAATCAATAAACTAGTGTAAGTACATAAGATTTTGATATTCATAGTTATTGAAATCTAAGTTAAACGAAAACATTGTTGTAACCAAGTCAATATTATTTAAATACCCGATACTTTAACGCATATTTTTATTCGCCATAAATAACGACATTTAACGATAAACCATAAATAATTAAAATAAATTAAATATTTTTACGTAATTAACTAAATTTTTCTTATATGAATGAAACAGAAAACTAATCTAATTATATAACATATAAAATAAAATATCATACCTCGAACAAAACCCTTTCTGTAACAAAACAACACTATTAAAACATCTGCTCCTCATTAATGTCATAACCAATCTCCGGCTATTAATAGATATCAATTTAGAAGCAATAAAAGAAAGTAAATTGAGAAAACACCCTAAAACATCATTTTCTCTTTAGGTTTGTAAGTGTCGAAGAAGTCTCGGTACTGGGGCACGAACACTGCCGAAGTGCCAGGAATACCACAATTTGTCATATTCAGCTCTATCTGCTCTTGGTCCAGGTTCTTCAGTGTGCACAGATCTGTGAGAAACTCGTACCACTCATCCCAGGTCAGCTCTGTTTTACTGCAAAAAATACCAAGGACTCTGACACAGGTTAGATAGAAGTAGCTCTGTATAGTCCGTCACTGTAATGATAACAAATGACATAACAGTAATGTGACTGGCGTTATGTAGTGTTTTTTCAGTTATAATATTTTTTATCTTATAAACTAAGTAGTTCGCCCCGAACTGAGATCTCGTGATGGTCGGAGGTTAATAAAACCCAAACAATTTTTATTGACAATGGTTGTTATAAACTTTGCAAATCGTTTCGAAATCGCGGACTAGCTATGTACCAGTCTTACTTGAACTACAAAATCATTGAAACTCCAAGAAATGGTAGCTCACGTTACACTATGGGTTTGCCAATTTTATAATTTTTACAACAACTCAAAAATTATTAGACCTAGAATCAAAATAAAAACGGTTTTGGAATGTCTAAACAAAACCCCACTTGATATTATTGTACGACTTTTTTTTTACTCTCTTTTGACCCTCATAACTTCACGACCCCTTGACCGATTTACTTAATTTAACAAACTAGTAAAATTTAAAAGTACTATCCGTATACTTACCAAATTCTGTGAAGCGGTTCAAAAGATCTCGACGAACAAACATACAAACATACAAAGCATTTTTGTCCAAGTTGTCACTAAGATCTCGTTCGCTTCGCTCACTCGATCAATTAAACTTTTTGTACACCATAATAGGGTAGGTATATTACATTGAATAAAAAAGATCAGATTTTAATGAAGTCTAAACAAAATACTGGTAGGTAGGTACTTTGTCTAAACATGTTCTTTTGTAAAAATACTACGACATTATTGTCTAATATCACTTTGGCTCAAAAAAATTATCCCAGTTTTGCCCAGTCTTCTTTATTAAGTAAATTGTTCGAGTGTACGTATTTATCATAACATTTTAAGTATTTTTACATATTTAAATAAAATAGTTCGAACCAATATAATGCCCGTGACTAATGAAAAATTATCCTATGGCGTGGGCCGTTATATATTTGTAGCCAGCTTAGTAATATCTTACTAGAAATAAAAGTACAAGGTAGGGAGCATAAAACAGAAATCGGCGCCTGTTGTATTTATATATATAAGCTCTTTTCCGAAAAGTCTCTGTTCTGACCACCATAAGAGGCTTATAATTTTAAGGGTTTAACCAAAACGTAAAACATTTTCCGAATTAATAATATAATATCAATTAGTCTTAATTGATTTAATCCTCAGCTTTTCCTGCATTCACTGCACTCTATCGTGTGTGTGTGTGTGTGTGTGTGTGTGTGTGTGTGTGTGTGTGGTGTGCTCTACTGTGTGTATACGAATGGGAAATCACTGTCCCTAAACCATATATGTATATGCGCCTAGATTACCTTTATTCTGTGTATGTGCGCTTTTGTGCTTCCGAGGGTAAAAAAGCTGTTTGTACTGTGTTTTTAATAGTTTGTTATATGAGTGCATGAGATATGAAATATGAGAGAATGTAGATAGGTATAAGAGTAGAGGTAGGCCAAAGAAAAGATGGATGGACTGCGTGAAGAATGATATGGGTAAGAAAAGAGTGACAACTGAGATGACGGCTGATAGAAGAGCATGGAAGAAAAACACATGTTGCGCGGACCCCACATAAAGTGGGAAAAGGGCAAGGAGATGATGATGATGATATGAGTGCATGAGATCTCACGATCACAATATTTTTTTCAATAAATTTCAGGCTGGTAAGAACTTACCAGAATTTCCACCACAGCACACCAGTGTCACACATAGTAATTTTGCGATCGTCAATGAGCTTGCTCTGCCTCATCCAGTAATCATTGCGGTACAGGGTCATAGTGGTGCCATCACGCTTGTTGTCCATCAGGCGAGCAAACTCCCAGAATTGCCCGTCCAGCGTCGCTGGCTCATCATCCATGTTGCAGATCAATTATGCCTCAATTCCTATGGAAGAGAAATTTAATATTACTTGCCACACTTGCGATAAATACAACCCAAACATTTTTTTTTTACCGCTCGTTGGAGCAGGCTATAGTTTTAAAACCATACCGCCTAGTCTAACGTTATGTTTTTTCCCATAAATAAATTAGTTTGTTAGTGTTTGTCTTGCGTAAATGATGAGTCAAGTCAAGTCTCCGTCACGTCGGCTGTCGTTTGTTTTGAAGAGAAAATGGTGGATTTTCCCTCCAAAACCTGAATCGAATTTTCACATTCAGAAAAACCACTTTACACACATTCATTCCAATGGCTCACACTTTATGTTACGACCTAAGTATTATTGGTTAAAATTCCACCAAAATTAAACAACAATACTCACAATAACACAGGAAAAACTATTAAAATAAAAATGCTATGTGTTGTTTTAAAAAATGACAAAATTTGAATCCACAACCCATACAACCATAGTACAACGACAATAAAATTCTTCTTCTTCTTTATCATAGATAAAAAACTCTTGACGAAGTCCAGTCCATAGAAAAAAATACTCTCTGGTCAAAGTTTTTTTTCTGTGTTATATAAGTACGTCTTATTTTGTCAGTGTTTGTTACCCTACCCCTACCCTGTCGCATTGCATTTCAGTTCGAGTTGGATTCGGCAGGAGAATCTCTTATTACTTTACCCACTATAGTTATTTTTATACCTATAATCAGACTTCACATCTTGTACAGTACAATATCTCTTCGTATTCGCGAGTAGTAGGTACTGTGATAGAACCAAGACAAAAGTATTAAACCCCGTTTTCACTAGGGGACATGTCGCGGGAACAAATCGCCCGACATTCACGTAGTTGTCTCCGGCGACTGTCGAGAAACACGAAGGTCGCGCGTGTCGACGCTCGCAGAGCATCGACTAGCAAGCTGCGCGACTCGTAAATGTTCCAAGCGACGTTGGGCGACATCGCGCGGGACACGTGAATTTCGTGTCGAGCGACAGAGTCGCAGAACAAATGTCCCCTAGTGAAAATGGGGCTTGAATAATCGTTGCGTGATGCAGTGACAAATAACCACCACGTAGACCACCAAATGAGTATCAACCAGCAATCCCCAAATCAGCCTCTAGGGGAGCCTCTACATCGTTTGAGAAGATAGAAAAGACCACAGCTGTGGGCTTGTGCACATCTTTAGACAGATGATGATAATAAGAAACATAATAATAAAGCCGTAATTACACGTTAAGATACCTTTTGATCGCGCTATTTATTCCAGTGGGTAGCGAGGATAAGCCATGATCTCAAAGGATAAAGTGCCCTTCATTGTATAAAGTAAAAACGACGACACAGCGCTCGTTGAGAAGATCCCGTGACCCTGAATTTTTTTTTCTATAGTCTGTCCCGATACTAATATTTTACGCCTAAGCGGGGATATTCAAACCATAAAAGTAAACAGTTACCTACATATTCCGGAAGTTTTTATTTTGAGAATACAAAAGAAATGCTTTATTTGGATAAATAACATTCACAACACGTGTTTGTAAATACGTACGTTACCTACGCAGAACCGATAATTAATCGTTGGAGCAAACTAATTAATACTCGAGTGGAGACGTAGTGTAGAACGCCCTCCGGCTATGCTTTACAGGAAAATATTTAAATACCTTCTTAAAATACGCCACGTTATTCCAATGGGCGCTATATCCTAACTTTACTGCATATTTCTTCAGTTAAATCACTGAGTTCACAAGGTCTTAGGGCGTTTGTGCACTACAAGGAATTTTACTGTCCGGCAGTCCGATTTTTTACGGGCCGATATGGCATGCCATAAATTTATATACTAGTTTGTGCACTATACGTAATTTTACCGTCCGATATTTTACTTTTCCCCATTCCGGGCCGTTTTTCCGGTCCGAGATGACAGCAATGAAAAACGTGTATACGCTTGTGCACTGCTGCGTCCGCGATATTCATGAAAAGGCGGGGCGGGCGCGGGAGAAGGGGGCGAGTAAAGACTAAAAATCGGACTAGCGAACATTAAAACTCCTTGCAGTGCACAAGCCAATCATCCGTTTTTTTTATGCCACACTGGTCCGTAAAAAATCAGACTGCCGGACAGTAAAACTTGCAAGACCGGCAAAAATACCGGATCCGGGATAATGTGAATAGCTCTATGTAAATTGTACAGCCACTAGCCCTTCGGGCAGTTTTACCGGCCCGGCATTTTTGCCGGTCCGGCGTAGTGGGAACCCGGCCATAGATATTTTTTTTTCTCTTCAACAATCGCTCTCCCTCAGGATATAATACTACTTCTGGGACTTCTGGTGTTGACAGAAACCTTTTGAACTGGTGTTAATCATGTTTAAAAATAAATTATTATTTATGAGGCTGAGAGAAGTAGGTACTCGTAAGATTGTTAGCATTTGCTTGGCTTGGCATCATTTATTTATTTATTTATTTATTTATTGAAGGGACCAACAGCTACAATGGTAAGTTAGAGTTAAATATTTTTTTTTTCTAAAACAGCCAATTACAGGTCTCTCTAAATATTACGTTAGGTATACTATAGCTAAACAGTAAATTATAAAGACAATAGGAAAAAAGAGCTAATAGTATCCAAAAAATAACCTATAAAAACTAGCTAACACTAATAACTTAACATTTATAAACTACCTACCTATTACGTACTGATTTGGACCAGTTGAGCTATCTATAAATCGTTTGCAACGGTTTGTAGAAAGCTCAACTGTTTCATGTGTATTTTGTAAATATTGTGAGTATTGTAAATACTGTATTATTAAAATACCCATTTATTCACAAAGAAAATTAAAACCAATGTATTAGTCGTAATTTTCTTTGTGATTAGATTCAGTTTTACGGGATTATAAAAACAAAGAACCGATAGCCTTTTTAAAGGAAGTTTTGCTGGTGTTGAAGATATCAACACTCGAGAAACGTTTATTATACTGAGCACAAATTCTATTGATGCAATTTTTACTGTTCTACGAAATTGAGTTGTAAGTGCATACCTATACATACTCTACCAAATTATGTGTAGATATAATTTGGTGCATATGGATACGAGTAATACACTACCACTGGGTTTCGTCCCAGTGGTAGGACGAATAGAGCTATGTTTTTTTCGTAATCCAAATCCTTAGATAGTGATAATATTTTATAGAAAAAAATGTATGAAAGACCTCGAATACTGAAACGTCACTCCAATTTAAAGACCACTGTCCGGTACACACACTATGTCAGAACATTGAGGTAATCAGAGCCTACTATGCATATACCTAGTAAAAAGTGTACAAAAAGTCATCTAGTCGATCCTCAGTCGATCACAAGTCGAACTTAGGTACATCATTGTTGATGTAACCATGGTAATTTGTCATAGCAGCCAATAGAAGCTTCCGCCCATGGCTTCTATCTGCCCACTTCGTATTAGACTTCTCCAAGAGCATGGGGGGATACGAGTTTTGACATTTTTTGAACGACACATAGCACTTTTATTTTAATAGTTTTTCTTGTGTTATTGTGAGTATTGTTGTTTAATTTTGGTGGAATTTTAACCAATAATACTTAGGTCGTAACATAAAGTGTGAGCCATTGGAATGAATGTGTGTAAAGTGGTTTTTCTGAATGTGAAAATTCGTGTTAGATTTTGAAGAGAAAATTCACCATTTTCTTTTCAAAACAAACGACAGCTGACTGGACGAATGACTGACTTGAAATATATTATTACAACTAAATCACTTGACATTGGCAAAATTGCCTGTCGAAATGACGGGCAGAGGCCATTATTGAAGAGAAGAAGAAGAGCATGGAGTGCGGATTGATTGATACGACCGAATTGAAAACCTCCTTTATTGAAGTCGGATAAAAATTTAAAGTATTTATTTATTTTACGCAACACTACACATACACATACAGAAACATAATAAAAAAAACATTAAATAAACATACAAACATTAAAGGTCTTTATAGTATCTAAGTAGGTTCGTTTTCGGTATATAGCAAGGAGTGTTTAGTCGATACCAAAAACTATATCCAAAGGTACGTTTGTGGTTTTCACCAAAAACAACAAAGCGATATGTGAAACGATTTGTTTTGTCGGGTTAGCGTTTCCACCATAGAAACTGTGTGCATCGTATGTAAAGATCTTAAACTTGTCGGTGTTAGCGTTTCCACTGCTAGAAACTGTGTGAGTCGTATGTTAAGATTCAAAGATTCGTTGTGTTTGCGTTTCCATTGCTACCAAACATATTTGAAAATCCTTACAAAATGCGAGATTTAAACAGACAACTCATACGAATACCTACTACGTACAAACAACTTGGACAAGATTTTGAAATATCAAACATATTAGTGTTTACGGTGAAATAGCGGTTCAATACATTTACAGAATTGGTCATATTTTGTGTAGACGTTTTGGCTGTGGAAACCAAGTGGTCTGTGGTGGAAACTCACAGTCTCTTGCAAAAGAGTATTTTTTTTCTATGCAGTCTACTTTTCAGTTCTTCAATTTTCTTGGATACGAGTATTTTTTTCTATGCTTGGATAATTTTAGTATCCATGCTATATTTTAAGTTCTCTTAAATATACTTACTAGTTTTCTATCATTTTAATTTGTAAAAGCATTTTACAATGGGAGACGAAGAACAAGCCACACTTGACGGCCAATTTTTCGAATTCGCTCGGCTGATGGACAATAAAAGAAAAGGGAACCTCATCACTCTGTACCGTTCAGACTTCTGGATGCGACAGGCGAAGGTGTTAGATGATAGAAAAGTTACTATGACGGACACTGGACACCTTTTCAACAACTTTTACAGGTACCACCATAAAAAACTATTTTAAAAATTAAATAGGACCACGATTGACCCCGATGAACTGCCATTGCTACCGTAACCAGACATACTGTGAAGAAGATATTTCAAGCCCTCAGGCAATAATATACTCAAATTACCGTATATATATCTGCATATACATATATATACTGTGCCCAGGTACATACGGAATATATGCTCTAAGATATCTTGACTGGGAGAGGACGTACCTAGTATAGATTTACGTAGTTCGGAAAGTTTGTTGCTTGTGCGCTGCCATCTACTAAAACAACCAGTTATTAAGGTTGGCGCAGTGTCTCGCACGTCAAATAGACTGAACTGTTACCCAAAAACAGTCTACTCTATTTGACCCGTTTACTGAGGGTTGTTGATACCAGCAATGTTATTCACCGTGGCTCCCGATCTGTATACTTACTCACTGGCGGGTAGGGGTAACTATATTGAAAGGTTTTTAATACATAGTTTTTCTTATTTCAGCAAAACCGAGCTAGATTTCGATGAGTGGCTTGAATTCCTATCAGATTTATGCGTTGAGAAGGGTCTGGATTTGGAGAAGACTAAGGAAGCTTTGACCAATTGTGGCATACCTGGTCAAACCCCGGTGGAAGTGCCGGCATATAGGGACTACTTCCTTACTTATAAACCTAAAAAAAATTTGCAGATATAAATCAATCTTATGTCCGAGTTGATAGCTTTAGTCCATTAGCGGTTATTAGGCTTTATATATTTTATAATATATTTTGTTATTTTAAAATTTTATATTTTGCTGTTACAGTTTTAGTAAAATCTCATTTTTTTGTATTATATACTCTTAGATATACTTACGTACATGCATTTCAGTAAATTGTATAATCCCTTTTACTATATAATGTTCCTTCTTTCTATTAGATTTTTTTATAAATATTTTGTTATTATTCTAACCTTTATTGAAATAATCCTTTTTTTACTTATTCCTTTTTTGAGATGTAGAGTTCTTCTTCAAATTAATTAATTAATATTTATAATAACTTTTAATTTACTGATTGTCTTTTAATTGTAACTGTATAGGTATTATTTTTTAATTGTTTTGTAAAACGTAAATTTTGTGATTTGCTAAATATTTATTACTGTTTGCGATATCAAGTTCCTTACTTTTGTTTATTACGTGTATATTCATTAATATAATATTATTTCAATAAATTATTTTTTTTACACCTTCATCTAAAATTTATCACACCCTGTATCCTATCCTGTGTCCTTTGGTATCTTATCTAACTTTAAAAGATTAAAATACTTGAAACTATAGTGATCTAATAATGTCATAGGGATAACTAAACTAGTATTCCTAAGATTATTGGAGTGATAATTATTCACTCCAATAATCCTTCTAAAATCCCTCTAGAGCTTTATTCAGCTTCTACGAAAAAAGCTGGTGTACATATCTACGAAGCTCCCGCTTACCTACATAATAAAATCTTCGTTCGACGGAATTTTATCCGTTTTTCAGTGATTCTATAGGTTTTTGCTTTTTAACCCACCTTTTATGTGCTTAGTTAATATACTTATTTGATTCCAGTGAGTCCGAAGCTATACTATCGTAGTAATTTAAATATCTAGTTACGTCAATCAGGTATATTCGAGTTGGTCAAGATTTAAACATAATCCTTGAGTAAAATAATACCTAAATCATAAAGTGGCAAACAGGTTTTTTATCAAAGCAAAATAGGTTTACTCAACGAATTGAAATAATGTGAAGATTGCAAAGTTTTTATTGATCTACATCTAAATCAAGATAGGGTAGTCAAGGGGTAGTCAGTATTGTTATTTATAATCCCAGATGTATGTGTACTGTGCTTTTAATAATACTTCTCAAAATCACGCTGGAAAAAATAGTACATTACTGCAGCGGCCTACAACAGAGGCAATGAGGGAAGAACGTGTAAATGTGAGCAGAGTCGAAGACGAGGCACACATACGTGAGTCCCTCATTGCCTAGTTGTGGCCAAGGCTTGTGTAGTACTTTTCTCAAATAATGCGCGGAAATTAAAACTAAGTACCTAGGCAAAACTTTTTAGTTGAAAATACTATTACTTTTCAAAACCATTAACGAACAGCGAAGTTACAGTGTTCATTTTTTTTTAATAATCAGCTTTCTATTTGAAAGCCTGTTCGAAATATGAATAAAACCTTTGATAAGTTACCTCCTCGATTGCCATGTTAAGGAGTAAAAGATCCTTCCATTTTTAAATAACACTACTTTAATAAGTTTTGTATGTAATTTATTTGGCCGCTAAACACGACAGTAATGGATTTTCATACATTTTTATCTGGTCGCTGCTCGCATGTGTGTGGCCAGTACTGCATCTTCGATTTATCTCGAAGAAGGTTGTCAAAATAATGCTTTAATTTCCAAGCATGTTTGAGAAAAAGAACACTACTTACTGAGATAATTAAAAAAAATTTTTCGTTCCGATGTTTCAAGAATGTAGTAAACTTGCAGTATTCAATATAAAAGGAGGTAGTTGGCTAGTGCAATCAAGTTAAATAAAGTGGTGTTAGATTTTCTTGAGCATGAAATCATTTTAGTATCGATGTCTGCCATTGGAACTGGAAAATCGTTCGCATTACATTATACCTCTAAGTAAGGTATCATTGTCTTTCACGAACGTAAAAATATCTATTTCGTGCACGATTAAGACCGTTTGCAGGCAAATTGGCCGCACCCACCGATCAGTTGAAACGCGTGAAAAGTGTACTCTATAAAGTTATGCTTGCGAATATTTTGCAGGAATCGTATATTGCAACGCAACCTTTGATACCTTCCTGTGCTGGCCGCCCACGCCCGCTGGAAACATAACCACCCAGAACTGTCCAGCTGCTCGACTCAGCGATACATCACGTATGTATACGTTTCGCATTTTGTATATTCGAGGCATTGCACGCTTTTGTTTATCTAGCCAAGATGTTACAATCTACAACTGGTCAGAAATACATTTTGGAAAAGCGTAGCGTCATTGGTTGTCTGATTGTTCTTCATGTCCATACCATACCAACAAATTTAGATAGAACTTTTATACTGCCCCATGTAGGTATTTCTCTGTATCATCGTGTAATAGGTATCTCTGGTCCGATATAAATAATATTCAATTAAATTGATATGGAATGTAATAGCCAGTCAAATACCTACAGTTTATTACGACTCAGTATAGGAATTCTATTTTTAACTACAAGGACAGAACATGGTGTATAACATGAGTAACGATAAAATGTTTAATAATTATATCGTGTAATAAAAATAACCACTGGTATTGCACACTCGCGTCGACAGCAAACATATCCGGTTTACAAGGATACTGAATTGTGTCGGATTTTTGACACATCGAGTAGTGGTGAAGTGTAGATAATTGAAATTGAGCACATATAACTATTCCAATTGAAAACTAAAAGCAAGGAGAAAAAATGTTTTTAAAAGGTTTTTGTGGTAGGATCCTAACCATGATGAATTAATTATACAATGTATTTTTATGAAAACTTTTTTTTTTTGAAGTGAATACGAGCATTACTTTTTGACCACACCTACCTACTTAAACTCAGTTTGCGACGAAAGCAAAGAGACACCCACTCACACCAAGTTTAAACATGTCTAACAATGACATTTCTGTAAGAACATGAATGTGTCTGCACAATAGTGCATTCGAAGATGCCTAAGCTTTTGCGATGAAAGAGTTCTATAAACGTTTAAATAAGTACAAATATTTCTTGGTAGCAGGTGTATCCTTTGTGTGTGTCACGTCATATTATAATTCTTTGCAGGTTCATGTTGGTTATTTAATTCTATACACATAGCACACTGATTAAAAAATATATCACACAGCGCTCTTTAGTCCCAAACTAAAAAAAGCTTGTAATATGGAAACTACATAGATTGCTGATGGAATACTTTCTTACATATTATATTTTTTTAAATAAATCTTTAGGTTATCTTTTTATACTAGATTTAGAAATTATATTATATTTATAACATAGCATAGATTAAAATTATTGTGTTTCACCAGGTAAAGCTTACAGACGGTGTGGCCAAAATGGATTGTGGCTCGGACGAAGAGCCAATGAAAGCGATCAAAAAGGCTGGACGAACTATACTCCATGTTTCCCTATCGAGGTTCAAAAACTTCTTAGGAAAGTAAATGAGGATGAAAACGCCCAGGTGAGCCCAGACAAGCCTGGGGCCAATATACCCCACTTGCTTTATTAACACGTTTGATGCTTGCACTAGGACGAGTTACTTTCAGTCGTGAGTCCACATTTAATTTAATAAAAATAAGTTTTAAAAAAACGTTTAAAAAAGTAATTAAATGTATGAATAAATAAAAAGATAATTACTTACATTATTTGAACTACGAAGTTTATTGTATAATTTAAATGTATGGATTATCTTTAAAGAAATAAATGTGAACTGATCAAGAAAAAAATGTCGTGTAGATCCAACTGATTGCTTCACCAGCTTGGCAGATGCATATCTTAGATCTTACAAATCAATGTCCATCTACGTTTTCTTGTCTAGCCTTGGGCCAAATCGCGCTAATTTGTACCTTATACGTTACGTTCACTTTTTACCGATTTCGTATCGCCATAATTTTCTGACAGCATAGTTGAGCTGTTGAACGCTCGCTGCTTGTAGCATTACGACTACGGGTATCAGATTAGCACTTAAATAACGTATTTGAGTGTACGCGTAGCTATATTGGACATTTTGTTTGTAAAAGTGCCAGGAGAATATGCACGAACAAATCTGACAAAATTCGCTGCGTTATGTAAATCTGACGTTTTCGAGACGTACTACGCATCAACGTCAGCTCAACTGCGGGAGATTGCTGCGACACCGCGCAGTGTATCACGATACGTTTGCGATTGTCACATTTAATCGTGCTAGCCTCAGCTTATTGCATCACCCAATACGCTAATCGCTCTTTCCCATATGCTAACTAATTCGAAATCATACCTGACGGACTAAGTTTCCGACGGACACGCATCTCAATTTAATTGATAAGAATAGGTAGGTACTAACATTTCCCTGGATAATAGAATCATTCTAAATGAGAAGAAGACTGAATTCTTATAGCTAAAGAGCTCTGAAGAATTTGTATCATAATTTAAGGTAAGCTTTTTAAAATGTTCGCTACCAATCTATGATTTACTGTCAAAACGAGAAATAAGGTACGAGTTGGTAGCGGACGACATGAGGCGGCGGCGGACGACGTGTCGCAGACACGTCGTCCGCCGCCGCCTCATGTCGTCCGCTGCCTCGTTTTGAAATATAGGCTTGTTGGTATCAGTCATTGTGAGATTAAGTCGTACCGATATCAGACATTTTGGGATTAAGTTCTTATGGGCCGGAAGCCCAACTCGTACCTATATACTATGGCTATATTATAAATTGGTTTCTGTTGCTGATTTAAAACTCTAAAAGATTTTTAAGATTAACTTCTTTATTTTGGATATATATTATACATATACATATACATATTCATTCACTCTAATACTGTTCAGTACACAATACACCTCAATTGTTTTTTGTGGTTATGATAACGTAAATAATAATAATATCTAACACACTCGAGAGAAAGATTTTTGACTTGCTGACGTTTCGGAGAAAAAAATTTGGGAGATTTTCTCTCAATTGTCACTTTATTCCAGGTCATCTATAAAAACTAGGAACTGTACATTATTAACATTATTGTTTACTCGTTAATTTTTATGCTATAAGTAGGTACACGTTTTGATTTAGTGTTGGTTATCAATACCACTATCATCGAACCACTGGTAATAATATTATGTTTAACTATCTTTCGGCCGCGACACGTTTGATCCTGTTGAGTTTTCGGAATAAAAAGTAGCCTATGTGTTAATCCAGGTTACGAACTATATAATTCTAAGTTTCATCAAAATCAGTTGTAGCGTGATTGAAACACAGATATTTAAACTTTGACATTTATATCGTTCTATCTATCTATCTATCTATACTGTTATAAAAAGCCAAAAACTAAAATTAAATAAATTAAATAAACGTAATATGCAGATCTAATAAATAAACGATTCTAATTCTGAAAATCGAGTTTGTCTGTTTATCTGTTTGTTTGTTCGCGGATCACGCCTTAACTACTGAACCAATTTCAATGAAACTTATACCATTCGGAAGTCCTTTGTCCGGATTGAAACATAGGCTATATTTGATTGAAATCAAAGTTGTGGATTCTTAGATACGGCTTGAGCTCTCTTAACCAGAAGCAGCCATTTGCTACGAGGTTCATCGTATGCTGGTTTACAGATATTTTGGTGGAAAGTTTCGCACGTGTACGAAGTCGCGGGTATCAGCTAGTATAATAATAAACGTGATACACACTACATCGCCTTCATTTCCAGCTGTATTAGAACTAACACGGTTGAACGAACGCCCCATCTTATTTAGTACAATATCTAGGTAATGCTAATAGTGCATTATGCTACAATAATGGCATGTCATTTCATCAAGACCATGGCCTATCGTGCATTATAGAAACGCAATATTTAATGATATGTACTTACAAAAGCTTCAGGTACAAGTGGATAGACTAGATGAGTAAGTTTTGTTATCATGTGGTAGAGTAAGAGGTAATGTGATTTTAAAAGTTAGGCACTTCGACGCTGGCAGCCGTCGATCAATTTCTCGCTCGAATATTTCAACATAACTCAAGATAAAAAATCACTGAAGTTATTTATACAAAATCGCAAATAACTATGTAAAACAACATTTCACAAAGCTCAGCATAAATATCGGTTTGATTCGAACAATTTTTCCGACCATAAATGATTTTTTTGATTTTAACTAATTTTTGTACTTTTCTTTTAGCAAACTTTTTTGGATCAAAATGATATTTACGCTGAATTTTGTGCAATATCATTGCACACAACACTATACAGTTTTCGATTTTTCGAAAATAACTATAATAAATAATATTAATAGGTCCTAAAATTACGAGATAGATATGCTACTTACCCTTTTTAGGTATTTACGGTACTTTTGCGTAGGTATAAAGATGTCAGACTGTTTTGTACTATTGTTTGAAAATTTCAATAAAAAAATATTTGAGGAAACTTTTAATTGGACTTTATTGTTTTTTTTTTCAGTTTAAATTGGAAATTGCTCTTCGGACTCGGTACATGGAAATCGTAGGATTTAGTATCTCTATGATCGCTATTCTACTTTCTTTATTCATCTTCACACACTTCCAGTAAGTACCTATGCATATCAAAAGTGTTTCTTTGTTAAGACCTAGGTTTTAGACTCAACACAGTGAAAATATCTGACGAGTCCACATCTATTCTCTGAAGACGAAACTGTCTACTTCAAATTGGTTTTGTTTCGTTTTTGTCTTTACTATTATTTCTGGGTTCATTTGAAAACATATTTTCACTATAAAATTTGCCGCACCGAATTTCCTATAGATATACCTATTTTTAAATAACGGACCTATAACTAATGTTTTTCTTTGAATCGGTCTGCATAAACAATTAGGTAAGGTGCATTGGGGTAATTGCGAAAATGGGTATATTCCGAAAATCCATAAAATCTAGTAATCTAATGCGATATTTTCCTGTTGGCAACATTGGTCTAGACGCCATCTTGATTGGCATCGCCGTGACAGTCCTCGTGCCAACAGGAAAATATCGCATTATGTTAGTAGATTTTATGGATTTTCGGAATATACCCATTTTCGCAATTACCCCAATGCACCTTAGATATAATTTAGCAAAGGTTTTTATGCTTTTCAACCTTACAAATAAGTATCTGACTTTCACTTAAAATTCTCTTCGTGATATGTCATGCGGTCATTACTGAGGCGGTGAATAACTATGGTACAATTACCAATACTTTCTGCTAAAACTGGAAAGGATTATAGGTAATGACTTATTTTGATTACAAATGTTTACTGCCTGAATTAAACTTTTCCAAGTCTTTATTGAAACCAAGTGAGCCGTTTAGGACCGGCCGCTCTACCGCGAAGCTTAATGAATGTATGGACAATAGACATACCTACTCGTAGATTTTAAAAGATATTTTTACAATGTGCTTTTTCCAGGGTGTATAATCATATCGATGTGTTTTGACTTATCAAAGTTATTCTGAATTTTGCTTATGCTTGCGCGTACCTAAATATCGATGTAAGTTTTGAAAATCCATCTATATCGGGCTTCGCGGTAAAGCAACATCTAATAGAAACACGCAGCTTTTAACAGATTGTAATCTTCAAACAGTTCTCTACGAAACAGTCGCACCAACATCCACCGGAATCTGTTTTCTGCCATGACCATTCAAGTCATCATCCGTCTGATCGTCTACATCGACCAAGCCATAGTAAGAGATAAACCGAACACTACCTTCAAGGGGATCGATGACATGGTACGTACCTACTATAGCATACAGTCGAGAGAGAAAAATCTATCAATACGTAACCATTTCCGGAAACTCGACATATTACACAAAACGATCAAACAGAATGGATGGACCTAAATAGCTGTACGTGACTACATATTTTCAAAAGAGCTTTTATTCAAGCTTGTCTAATTTACATTCAATAAAATCATGCGAGTAGATCAGTAGGTATCTAGCGCACAAAACTTGCAATGGACGGGTGTTACAGCCAGTTTTTCAATTTAGAGTTTCAAATTGGTTATTGAATCGGTATGCCTGCTGGGAGGAAATCGATAGTTTGACACTCCAGACTAGGACCTTACAAAAATAGAAGTGGGTTTTACAAAATTAAATAGGATAGATCCAGAGGCTGTATTTTAATTTTAGCCCATTTAGGCTTTACCACTCAATCATACTTAGTTATTTTTTTGCATATAGGCAAATAATGTACATAAGGTACATATTTTGATAGTATATACCTCATATACATTATTTGCCGTCTGCGACTTGCAGAAAAACAAAAGAATAAAAGTTTTTTTTATTTCATCAGGACATAAGTAAAAAAATGGCGCCTGATGATGCTGTATCTGCTCGTTTCAAAGGCTTGCTCAATCTAATGCTTTTACTAAATTCACTGGAACACCGTATTATTATTTCCAAGGTAGGTACTACGAAGTCTAGACATAGTATCGGAGCATGTTAAATCTTATTTAGGTGTTTGTCAAAGGAACGAAGATAACTTTTCGATCGCTTGAAAATTGAAAAAGGCAGACTTTTTAGCGAATATTGGCAATATTGCACGCGTGAAAGTAGATCTACCTAGCTAGTTACCGCAACCAATTTTTGGTTTTATTACATAAATAGAATTTACCTCATTATTCGTGCCTTTCTCTTTTCTTCTATATACCCTTTTTTACCGACGCACTCAGAGTTGTATGTTCAACGATAATCAACTCTGTCTATTAATATTTCACCATAAGTGCCTAGTTTGAAACAGAGGCTTTCACTACCTAGTTAGGCCAGCATCACGCCGCCGCCGCCGCCGCCGCAGCGTGGAGTTAAAGTTGGCTCTAAGCTTCGATGAGTTTAAAACAGCACGCGCTCTGCTTTGGCGCTGCGGACGCGCCGTGAGATCGAAAACATCGAAAACTTGTAGTTTTTAATTTAATGTGGTTAAGTATATCAATTTATATGTTGTGGCCATTGCATATCTTGATAGTTGATGTTTCTTTTTTGCTGTCTGGTTCGTGGAAACAAAACATCAAGCTTGGGTTTTCTAAGACCGTTTTGTTGCGTCCGGGAATAAATAAGTTCTTGCCATTATGAGTCCGGGTCGCTGGCCCTTATATACTTTCAAAAATTATTGCCATTGTAAGTATTCACGCAGAATTATAAAAAACGTTGCACTGCACACGCTTCTGAAGCTTCTGAAAATCAGAACCTAAGAAATTGGCTAGTCCCTTACTGGCGAAACTCGCGAACTAGACTTGTGCTTTCTAAAAACGAACAATGTATGAAACAAGGGTCAAAATTTGAATCACGTTTCATACAAAACGAGATTTGACGACCTGTGTGGATATGACGAGTAGTGCTTTCGCGAAATAAAAAAACGTCTACACGCCTAACAACCTTCCACCTACGATACACGCGTTTATAATTCAAACGATGATAGACACATAAGCATAAGTCTGCCGAAAGTTGGTGTTTGTTATTCCTCTTCTCTTCCTTCTTTATCAACGACTTCTACGATTATTTAGGTATTTAATTTTAGATTATCTATTGTGACTACTTACTTGACTTCTAGCGATCTTCTGGACAACGGCGGCCCAGTGCCGGGACGTTCCATAGATGCTTTTTGAAACATACATAATATTTTTTTACTATATTTTTTTCTTAGCCGTACGTCTGTGAAGTGTGCTACATACTACTGGAATATGCGATATCAGCTATGTTCATGTGGATGTTCAACGAAGGCTTGTTTCTGCATAGCATGGTAACGGCAGATGTCCTACAAGAGCGGACGTCACCACCTCTATTCATGGCAATCGGTTGGGGTCTGCCGGTGATAGTTACGGCTCTCTGGGCCACGGTCACAGCCCTACACTATGAGAAGGAAGATGTGAAAGGGTCAGTCAATTCTAGATAGAGGCAGACCACGCCAAGTTTGCAGCTTTTGGAATAAAATCAAAACGTAGGTATAGTTGGAAACGTTGGGGTTGCATATTTCTTAATTGCAAACTTAGCTTGGTCAGTCTACAAAGGGATGTCCTCTTGGGTTTGCATCTAGTTTTAAAAAGTATCATCAACTAGTCCGGAATCTACTGATGGATACAACATTTTCTAAGAAGTAGGTACGATTTTTAGACTTCCGGTGAGCTGCATGTTGTCGCGTCAGTAGGTCAGCTGTGTAGGACTTATAAAGAATTTGCACCTCTTTTTGTTTTGCAAAATCTCAGTGACCTTTTTTCGATAAAAATGTGCCACGAACCCGCGCCCCGTAGCTAACTCATCTCGTAAGATGTACCTAATATTTTTTTTTTATTTTAGGTGTTGGTACGGCTATAACTTTCTTACGGAGTATTGGCTGCTGCAAGGACCTCGATTGGCAGTTATTTTGGTGAGACAACCTACCAAAAATAAACATTATATATTATTATATACTACGTCCAAATACACCTTATTTAATAAAAGTTTTACATAAGTTTCTTCAAAATTTTGGATAGTTTGGTTTTTGGTTAGCTCAGTGTCTAGATATAAGTTAATATATTACGTATATTTTTTTTCAGATAAATCTTCTTTTTCTCCTAAATATAATGAGAGTTCTCATTACAAAACTAAACGCGACGGAAAATAACGAAATAACTAAAGTAAAGTAAGTGACATTAAAAATGATAATTTTTCAAATAAAATCTTGTAAATATATTAGATTTTTTGGGATATCATAAAGACCACAACGTTTTAAAGCAAATTCGTTCAGTTGAATTTAATATTTTTACTAAATTTTAAAAATATGTAACATTTAATTCAGTTTAAGATAAAGAATGATTTATGGCATGAAATAAAATATATCCTTCGACATTTCACACAACGCCTTCTAGTCCCAAACTAAGCAGAACTTGTACTATGGGAACTAGATTGCTGATAGAATGCTTACATGTAGAACTTTTTGTAAATACATATTCTTATTGTCTTATTGTATATTTATGAACTGTATACTCATTTATATAAAACATAATGCTACCAACTATTGTGTTAAGTGTCCGTGAATATTTATTATTTATTATTATTATTACCAGAACATTAGTTTTTTTACCAAATTAAATTTTACTTACTTTTATTTATTACATAGTAACCATACATAGAACAAACATCTATTTTATGTAGAAATGTGGTATAAATTAATGTTAAATGGTATATAACTTATAAATCGATTGTAACGGTTTGTATGTGACTCAACTGTATTATTTGTAGTTTTTTTTGTATAAAAATATTAAATATAAATTCCAGCACATTTTGCTAGTGGATTAGCATGCAAATTGCAACCCTTAAAATAAAACTTGTCATAATAATTGCACCCTTGTTACTAAATAGTCAGCTCATATTAATTAAAATAATTAACAACCTATTGCTTATTAATATTACATTTTGATATCAAAGAACTCCTTTATTGTGTAGAAGCATTTTTCTACCTACAACTTGCATACCAGCTGCTGTTTTGTTACAAATGACCTTTTAGGGAATTGAGTGCTTCGCACATGGTAAAGCCTTTTTGTTGCCTTAAGATAGCAATTATTATTATTGGTCTATAGTACTGTCTTTGATGGTGGCTGGATCGAATGTTTGGGACGCTGCAATCAACGTTCTAAGTCCTGGTTTTACGTAAAAAGGTTTGGCTGTTGTCTTAAAATTTTACAGATTTCGTAAATATAATGCATGTCAGTATCATTATAATGGTCTGTACGAGTCTATAGGGCTGGCACAGCATAAAGCTCTTATATACTTTTTCTGTGTATTACCTATAATGGTTTTTCATGTGTGCTGAGTTTCCCCATATCACAATACCATAGCGAAGTGTAGAAGGCACATAGCCATGATAGATGCTAAGCACTGTGTTCTGATTGAATATTCGTTGTAGTTGCCGTACATAATGCAAGAGTCTATTTATTTTTACCTTAGTTTTATTTACAAGTGATTACCACAAAAGTTGTTTGAGAGTAATATTAAGAAAATTATGCTTTAGATTAATTAATGGATTTATTATCAATGCGTACATAACCTACCTATTGTACTTTAATTAGGCATTATTTTATTTCTATTAAAAATTGCATGTTAGAGGTTTTTCAAATATTATAATACTCTTTACCAGGATGTAAGCATTTAAGGTCCAACAGCTATTTAACCCCAACGCGATATAGTCATATCGCGATTTTGTTTTAAAGCGATCTAGTCATATCTTCTGCCTAGTCAAATAGAGATGTAGTCGTAAAGCTCCTAACCCCTTTTAGTTCACTACTTACTGACCTATCTACTTTATACTACCTTTGTCATGTGTGCTTTACCTACTTCTGCATATAAGATAGATCACGTTTTTTTGGCAAACTAATTTGGCTGTTGTTAAACAAAACTGTTACTCTAGTATTTATACAACACACCCTTAAAATTATTTTATATGGCCAAATGCCACATACTACGATTTCAACTGATTTTTTTCCACAGGAAGGCGGCCAGAGCAGCTTTAGTATTACTCCCACTCCTCGGCATCACGAACATCCTCAACATGATCGAACCAGTTGACGGAGCGGTTTGGAAGTTCGCCCTCTGGTGCTATGTTACTCACTTCTTACGATCTTTTCAAGGATTCTTCATCGCTTTGATTTATTGCTTCATGAATAGCGAGGTAAGTCGGAACACCGGTCACCATGAGAAAGGAGGTAAGAGCCAAATAAGGTAAGTTTAGCATAATAAGCGATAAAGCTAAATTGGGCTGTATAAATTTGCGTTTTGCATTCACTGTTCTGGTTTTTATGTTTAATGTGTTGATAATTCAGCTAGGTACGTTTCTGTTCACATTTTAACACACAGTCAACTGGCTTTTACACAAAACAAAAACAATTATCCGACCACAAAGTATACCTTGAAACTAAATTACCGTTCTTCATTTTTATAGAGCAATCGAAACCAATTTTTTTATCAGCTATAAAATATTTGTACTATCCTATTTTTGATACCTCGCAGCTAGCGAATTGACTATGCCTATCAAATATTTTTAGACGAACATAACAATAAACTATTTATAAACAAGCACGTACTCGTATATCAAGATTGGCAGTTCAATACAAAATTTCAAAAAAACTCGATCTGCTTGCATGTTCGTCTAACTTTATTCTTATGTAAACTATGCACAAAACCAAATTGTTCATTGTATTGTAAAGATTTGTACTCTACCTTGGTAAATAAAATAAAAATCACTTAAAACTTTGCATATCTTTTAATTAATTACATTTACATTTTATTTCCCTGAACCTAAGCGAAAATTATTTGACACACTTAAAAAATTACATTAAGGCGTATGTATAAGGCAGACGATCCTCTCGCTCGCACATTTCAACATTTTTAAAGATATAATATAACTAAATGTAATTATGTGAAATTGCAGACTTTTAGGGTCGAGAGAATAACAATGCAAAGGTTCAGTAAAAATATAACATTGATCAAAACAAGTTTTCCAACCAAAAAATTTATACCAATGCGAAAATTTTTTTGCAAATTTTTTGGTTAGAAAACTTGTTTGGATCAATGTGATAATTTTACTGAGCCTTAGCATTGTTATTCTCTCGACCCTAAAGGTCTGCAATTTCACATAATTACATTTAGTTATATTATATCTTCAAAAATGTTGAAATGTGCGAGCAAGAGGGTTGTCTCCCTTATACATACGCCTTAAAACATACATATATACAGGATGTTCCGGAAGTAGTATGATAAGCCTAAACCGTCCATGCATAGATTGAGACCATGAAAACAAATAGCTTCAGAATGTGGAACAAAGGAAACAAACTTAGCTGCACATTTCTATTAATAAAAATAATTGAATTCATAAAAGTAGTAGAACATTTGTTGTTCCTGCAAGGGTCGAGAATTTCCTATTCGAGATAACATACTAGTTCTGAGACAGCCAGTATAGCGTAGCATTTAGCACAACATTAGCGATATTTTTTTCGTATGGCATCAGCTAAAAGAATAAAGTCACATAAGGCTGGGCGCAAACGGGCCACCAAGCCAGCGGTGGTCCGCGACTACCATATTTTATCCGTTTTCGTGTATTTTGTAGAGTCACCGCAAACTTATAGCCGGTGGCGGCCACCAGCTACCACTATGAAACTATAAAAAGTGACTGTCGCGGGCTAACGGTGATTGCGCTGCAGTTGGTGGCCCGTTTGGGCCCAGCCTAAAAGCTTTTTCCTGTACGAATTAATCTCATTCTGACAGTGACACCATGTGACCAATCTTGTCAGCAACCAGGCGGTACCGGTAGCATATAAAATATCAAGACTACTTTTAAATGCGTTTACTTTACACTACTGTAAAATAAACATTTTACAAAAGTTTATATTTGCAACTTCAGGTTTTGCAACATACTGAATAGTTTGGCATCCAAGGTTATAAGAATTCGTGTGCCTTTTGTCCACATCTGTCGCCATTATACCTACCTATAAGTATTTGAAATAAGGCAGGCTTCAAGGGTCCCAACGAGGACCCACTGGCATCCACGTGTGTTTTTTAAAATACAATAGGTAAGAAGGTCCTATGATTTGTTATTGCGAAGGATTGGTCCAAAATCTAGAGCCGAACGCTCTTTTCTAGATAAGTAGGTACATGGTCGGTACATAGCTAATAGGGCGTTAGGCTACAATTTTCCTGAGTAAAAAGAAAAAAAAAAGAAGTTGCTTAGCTATAAGTTGAGAAAAACATGACAAACGTCAGCGTAGGTATACAGCGATTGCCTACATAGCCCCTCACAACTTTCAAATAAACCTCAGCTGTTGGGAAGCATAGGTAGTTGATTTCTAACTAAACACGACTGAAGACGTGCACCTGGGTGACCCTTTACGCAATGTAATTACCTAGTTCATACAAGTAGTTGAGCTAAAACTGATTCATGTTACAGAATAATACCGAATTCAACGTACTACAAGCAAGAAGTTTCTTTATTTATTAAAACTGCGTCATCCACTACTTCGTTTTCTATTTCTAGTATAGTAGAAATAGTTACTACAGCGGTTATACAAATAGGTATGCAAACACCAGTTGTAAAGATCTCTATACAACTCGCCTGTAACCTATCTTATCTCATAGAGTAAAGCGATTTTTATGTATAAGTTCTGCTGAGCTTGAGAAAAATCCCTAATGTAAATATGGCAGTTTGGAAGTAATAATACAATAACATCCAGCATACTTAGTATTCTACCGATAAAGATCTAGGCTCATTCTGGTGAATTGCTTGTTAATTATAATAATATTGTGTGAGGCTAATAAACTAAGTTTTCTATTATGAAATCAGATATACTGATGTTTTATGTTCCAGGTAAACGAGGTTATTCGTAAGTCTTACCGGAACTGGCATGACCAGCGAGAAATGCTTGGTCCTCGCCGAGCCCCTACTCTCGCTCCCAGGTAATTATTTTTGTTATATTGTTACATTATACAATTCCGTTTTTTCGAAATCGATATAACTCAATAAAGCTCGAGCTTCAAATGAAATATGAAGGAAAAGAGATATCCAAGAAAGGTAGGTATTTATTAAGAGTCTATGCAATGATCGTTTAAGTATGTTTTATGGATGTAACAGAGATCGATTGCGAATATACTTTACACTTTAAAATGCAATTTTATTAGAAGCCGTCAATGTATGTACAATTACAAAAATATATTGTAATCAATGATGTAATACATAATACAAATACACTTTTATTTTAATTAAAAAATACGAACATGGAAGGCCAATCACGTTAAGCATCTATGCTGATTTACTGCTCAACATTGATCCGGACTGAAGCATAGATTTTTGTATGAAAATCTCGACACAGATCTATGCTTGAGTAACAATTTTTTTATCAGTGTACGGTCAAGTATTACCGTACCTGGTAACAATGACATCTGCTAACAAAATGAGCAATTTCAGATGGTGGCACACTTGTCTGCTGGTCAGCATCATCCTACCCATCCGTAAATTTGCAACGTGGATACGTAGACTATGCGGAACCAATAACACCGTGCACGATGTGGAAATAGCTCTGGAGACTATCAGCGAACAGTAAGTTGACCATAGAGACCTATCCTTGTGTCGCGACTTTCAATCGCTTTAATTTTCTCATAAAAATGAAACTATATTGTGACGAGCCCCCTGATATTACATGGCAATGGTAGATTTCAACACAACCCAATCTAAACGCGATAGTGATAAAATTACGCTCAACGCCGGCGCCGCTCCGCTCGCGTCACCTGGTAACCTATTTTATTTATTTGTGCCCTTGCGCAGTTCGCTGATCGCTACACTCGATGCCACAATGAGTCTAGTTTAGATATTTTACCGCCCTAGGATAAATTCTGTACCAATCCCATCAGTAATTCGTAAATACTGAAACTTATTGCAGGGACAGACAGGATAAGTTTTGATTTTGTTGCAGAACGCGGCGTAACTACGCTGACCCCGAATTCCAATGCGGCATGGAGGAGATCCGCCTGGAAAACAACGTTCTCGTCACGTAAGTATACCGTATTAGACGTCGGCATGCTGCTGACAAGGTTTCAACATCGCTCTACAGAAAGGGAACTAATGTTATTTTATTATTTGCAGAAGCAGCGTTTGACAAACAATCCCCGCACAGATAACTGTGCGCACGAGCAAGCCGTCGTCAAACCTCATTCTCGTGAGAATAAAGAAGGAAACAGGCTTCAAGATACTGCGACTCACAAAAAACGAACATGGCGAGGTGAGATTCATGAGTTATTCAGCAGATCCGAAGACAGCCGAGGAAGGCCATGGTGCTACTCAAGACGACACTGACACTGACAATTATGAAAAAGATGAATCGTTCCCAGCAAACAACGACGCTGTAGCAGCTGACCAAAATAATATACATACAATAAATATAAAAGATATGGGAGTGAACATCCAAGATTTGAATAGATTTATAGTTACTATCAACATACAATTTGGAACAAGGGACGAAAATGTAACAAGCAGCAAGAATATTTCAGTCACCAACAACAAAGTAGAAATAAAAGAAACCATCAAAGTTTTACTTGGTAGTTCTAAACTCGAAGATGATATATGTTCTGAGATCGAGTACAATCTTAAACTTCTTATTGAAGAAGCTCTAAAATACGATGCAAATCAAGCCGTACCTGCAACGGGTTTGACTGATGGTACTCATGCGAACACAAGTGAAGAAGGTGAAGCTACAAATATGAACAATGCAGTTATAAGTGACGATCAGAACTACGCTACGATGCGTCAACTCTTCGAATACTATAATGAAATATCAGAAAGCGACGTTGGTCGCAGGAAGACCATGAAGCGATACTCACGTGGTTACACACAGGATGTCGTGCTCTATAGCCACGACGATAGCTCAATGATCGGACGCAACGCTAAAGTTAGTACGTATATTATGTCAATTGTATAAGTCTGACATTGTATTCTAATTTATATATGTAGTAAGAATTTAAATTATTCCGTTCAATGAGACAAAGATAAAATATACTGTACATTATACTTACCTGTTAATTATACCTCCGATTTGTAACCATTATTATAACTAACTTTTGTAATAAGAAAAAATCTATTTCCCGATTAATTTTACCGAGTCTCTGGGAACATTTTGTAGTGCGTAAGTTATCTACAGCTTTAAGTATTGTGTCGTAGTTGACAATGTGATTGTGTATGTACATACTGTTTTACAATATTAACCTAGGTATTTTTATTTAAGTGAAATCTAAGCAGCCTACTTGCAAACTACACTGACTATGCTGGCGAATCTTTTACCTCAATTGTAAATATTCTTTTGTTACAGTTTGAATTGACCTCATATGTAAACTAACTTAATTACAACTGAGTGACTAGTTCACTATTTATAAAATACGAAGCAATTATTTTAGCAATCTGCAGACCGTCTGCAAACGATCTATAGACGGCTCAACTGATACAAATTAGTATCAATTGAAAGCATGCCGAATTGCATTGACCCTGTACACCACACAGTAAGTAGGTGCTAAAGTAGGTATATACATTAAGTAATTCTTTTTCAAAAATGATTAAAAATTAAAATTAAAACCCTTTGATATAACGTCATAAAATGATGTACTCTATGTGAATTTAAATCGTGGAAAGACTGAGATATGGATGCTACTAGTTGGTATGGAAGTGAAGACAAAAATGGAATGGCGGATTTTTGACGCTTTTGAAATTTTGAATCCTTGGAAGAGAATACTGAGGAGTATTCTCTTTTATATTTCCACGATTGAAATACTAATGAATTTTTCGTATTAAGTAATCGATTTTATGGAAGAAACAGGTCTGTAAAATTTTATATCTTCTTCTTTATTGAAGTCGGTTTTAATTGGAGTGCTAGCTAGTATTCCATACAATCACGGCCGATTTCTCAACGTAAATTATCTAAATAATAGGTATCACAGAATATTAGTACAAGTGATAATACACTAATATTCCAATACTCATCGTTTCAGCGAAAAGACAACATTTATATCTATACCTACTATTATAAAACTGTAAAAAAACCAAAAACTAAAATTAATAAACGATTCTGATTCCGAAAATCAAGTTTGTCTATTTGTTTGTTCACGGATCACGCCTAAACTACTGGACCAATTTCAATGAAACTTAAACCATTCAGAAGCCCTTTTTCCGTATTGAAACATAGGCTATATTTTATTGAAATCAAGTAGGTACGTGGATTCTTAGATACAGCTTGAAATTTCTAAACCAAAAGCAGCCATTTCACCGTAAGCTGGTTGATAGATATTTTGCTGGAAACTTTCGCAAGCGTACGAAGTCGCGGGTATCAGCACATAATTAGAAATGTTGGGTCCAGGCTATTCGTTAATATTACATCACGTGTTTTAACCAACACAAAAATAGGCGGTTACGATTTACCTACCATCAATAATCTAAAATTACAAGGTAATCATAAAATAATAGTAATTGGTAATGCCTGTTTATGTGTAACTAAAGTAAATAAAATATAATTATCTATGTGTATTCGTAGAAGACCATGTAGTATGTATGTATACCTAATTATTTATAATGTGTGGTTATTTAGGTATCATTGATATGTAAATGTTAGACAAAATTTGAGTGCTAACTTCTCAAATATTATTGTTTTTATCATGGTATGATAAGAATTTACGTATCTGCATTTATTAAATACTAACCGTCTCCCGCGGCGTTGCTCGCGTTCTAGTGTGACTTTTCAAAATTCTTTTCTTAGTGCGCCCCTACACTATATAAGCCCCTTCAAATTTCAGACCTCTAGGACCTATAGTTTAGGCTGTGCGTTGATTCTATGTCAGCTTCAAAAGAGTTTTATATATTTAGATTATGAAGTACGAAACATAGGATGTTTTGCAGTAAAGTTATTTACAGGTAGTATTTACCTATTTAGAAGTGTTTAGAAAATTTTAAAATCTGAATGTCAAAATAGTGTTTGTTTACCTACCACCTATAGGTTAAAAAGTGTTTCTTCACATTTCTTCATTAATAAACATTCAATTCAATCTGTTGTTTTATTATGACAAGTTTACTAATTATAGTAAACTTGGCTATAATTATGCTGTTGTGGTTTGGTACTTAGTAAGGTAAAAACTTAAACCGAAAATCGTCTAATTGGCACCCCAATAGGTATATTTGCATGATCTGCCAACATAACTTCACTGGTCATATCTAATAAACTATTGGCAGCTAACACAACTTCACTGTTGGCAGCCAACGTAATCTCACTTTTGGCAGCCACTATAACTTCAGTTTTGGCATTCAGTTGACAAATAGTAACGCGATTACGCTCTACTGTTTCTTCTGCCGAGTCTTCATCGGGGTGAATAGCTGATAGGTCAATGTACTCCGAGAACGGGTCCAAATTGTTGCTACCTTTGGAGGCTGTCAATGCATGATGAGGCGTACAATCCCTGTATCAATGAAAATACGATTGTCTGAGGCAGTATTTGCTCTCGAGGTCAGTTATTACAAAATCAAATCCCCAAAAACCTACTGTGCCACAAAATGCATGCTATAAAATGATGTTTGAAGTTAAAACCCCGTGATCAGCCAGTGAAATCGCCTCAGCCAACACATAAAAACTAAATTCAACTAGGTAGCGTTCTGTTCCGGTCAACCGTTTCTAGGGATGTCACTTCATCTCACTTAGCTGACATTACCCTGTCTCACGATCTCGAGATATGGCGTATGTAAAAGGCAGACAACCCTGTCGCTCGCACATTTCAACATTTTGGAAGATATTATATAACTAAATGTAATTATGTGAAATTGCAGAGCTTCAGGGTCGAGAGAATAACAATTCAAAGGTTCAGTAAAAATATCACATTTATCCAAACAAGTTTTCCGACCAAAATGTATGTACCAATGCGATAAATTAAAGTGCACATTTTTGATTAGAAAACTTGTTTGGATCAATGTGATATTTTTACTGAACCTTTGCATTGTTATTCTCTCGACCCTGTAGCTCTGCAATTTCACATAATTACATTTAGTTATATTATATCTTCAAAAATGTTGAATTGTGCGAGCGAGAGGGTGGTCTGCCTTTTAAATACGCCTTAAAAAAATAAGTAGATCGCTATGGCACCCGTTATTCGTCCAAGCACCCAGTAGGTAGTGTTCATTGAACCTACGTTCGTTGAATATAGAAATCAGCCGCAAGGGTTATTTTATCATTGAACCGATTATGTGTCCGGCGCTGCATGTGGCATACCGCAGCGTCGTGCGTTACGATCGTGAGACCAAAGCTTAGGTAGCCTTTCGAACTTATCGTCACAGACACAGCATCTATAGCGTCACCAACGCCGCGTCACTAACGCCGCGATAGTGACGCTTTGGTGACTTTGGATACCCACAACAGACGCACAGTCAGTTCACACTTTCGCCGCGCGCCGCCTCGACCGGATTGATCTATAAGCAGTCCTAGCATAAAACCATAAATTTCAAAATACAGCGACACTGCAAGCCGAGCGACTGACGCAGGCGTCTGACAACGGTATCACCGCGGCACTGTGACGTCGCAGACGCCGCGTCAGTGTCGATGGGCTTGAATGACGATCCCTAGAATTTCATACGTTTGCATAGAACATCGATCTGTCGCTCTGTCGCGGCGTCACTGTCGCAGCGCCACTGACGCTATAGACGCTTAGTTCGAAAGGCTACCTTTACATGTGCGCGCTTTCTGTGTGAGTTGTCGTTCAATATATTCAACGGAATACACGCACACCCGACCCGAACCCGTCCTCTGTGTGTTTCACAAGAGTTGCGAGTTTGTAATGAGGATCATCAAACAGATGAAAAATGAAGTGCTTTTGTATGCGTGCATTTTCAGTTGCATGCTAAATCCTACTTCCTACTAATATTATAAACGCGAAAGTTTGTAAGTATGGATGGATGGATGGATGTTTGTTACTCTTTTGCGTAAAAACTACTGATCCGATTTGGATGAAACTTGGAATTTATATTGTCCGTGACCTGGATTAACACATAGGCTACTTTTTATCCCGAAAAATCAACGGGATCCAACGGGACGCGAACGAAGTCGCGGGCGGCACCTAGTATAAAATAAAAGACTTCGTTACGTTCCATTTCATTTATTTATCAATACACTTTTTTGTACATATTAATAAGATAACATTTAAAAAGTACAAATTTTAATTAACTTCGAACCTAATTTGTGTAGTGTCATGGATCAATAGGTCCCTGTTTTGTATATTTTTGTTGCAACTGTACCATATAAGGGTAATAAGAGCAACACTTGTATCCTGCCAAGTCTAAAAATAGCTTTAAAATATATTTGTATGATAAAATACCTGTTCGGTTGTAAAAAAAGACTACTCTAGAAAACTTTTAAGTCAGACCACGTTTTCTTTAATGATTACCACGGGTGATTACCAAAGTTAAAAAAATAATCTAAAAACAAAAAATAAATCTTACCATCAGGTAATATATTTGTCAATTTAACTACATAACTGATATTTTAAAATATTTTTCGCTGTGACAATGTAGGACCTCATACAGAACAAATCATAGTGACTTACAATACGGGAGTCGCGTAATAAATAAAAATTTATCTAATAGTTGTCAAAATAAATAAACATTAATATAAAACTACACACGTACATCGTACGTAATTCATTTAGCTACTTACTTTATTTGTATACACTTCAGTGTAAGATGGTATTTGGCTAATACAATAAGAAGTGCAAGCGCACCATACTTCATAGTAGTGGTAGGATCAATCAAATCCCTAGAGTTATTTCATCAAATTAAAATAGGAAATCCACAGTCTTGAGACGAAAATATGCGTGGGTTAAACTGGAACCATTTAGCAAACTGTTAGCAGTTTTTAGAACGAAGTTCCTTATTGCGCGTTGCGAAAGGGGGCTAGACGGAAAAAATGAAGACCAAAAGTTGACGCGACACTTTTTTCAAACTTTGACAACGCCATTCGAATAAATTGGTGCAGGAAGTTTTTTTTTTAATATCGTGTGCCTGTACGTTCTCAACCGAAACAAATGAATGTAGGTATTGTCGGAAGTTTTTGTTTTTAGAGTTCGTTAAGGTTCTTATAGAACATATTATAAGGAAACAACACCTCAAGGAACTTTGTTCCATCCGGGTGTTTCTTGACACCTCTCAAGTTTTTTTATTGAGTCTAGCGTTGATTTAGGTATAGGTAGTATTTAATTATTTTTACTTTCCCGAAAGCCTTGATTTGATGCTCTTCAGTCGAACAAATCTGACAGTCGCTGAATAACGTCAACCCGTATTCGAATTATATTGCGCGTCAACGCCTGGTCGAAACTGCGCCAGCGCCGAAAGTTGTAACGTAGCCGAGCAATGTATCTCGGATAAATAATGCAATGTTATGTCGTTACGATACGTTTACGATTGTCACATGTGCATCGTGCAAAGTATAGTTGTTTAGCAGATTGTTATTTTAAGTACAGCACAGTTCAATTCATCATATCTACCTGTGGACTGCTGGCCTATGAAAAAGATTTTGAATATTAAGTACATATTACACAAATAAATATGTACCTAATAGAAAATATCGAATGTTCATTTGTCAACTTATATATATCGATTACATTGTAAAGCGCGATTATAAAATTGGACGTAAAATAACTCCTAATAATAATACGCGTTCGCTAACATTTTCAAGAATATTTTTCAGTGTAATATATAATATATACGTAGTTCATTTTTTTTGGAAGCCGAAACATTTACTTGTACAATCATTAGTCATGCGTAAAGCTTTTTATTTCTTCATGCGATAGAAACGAACAATGCGGATTATTGCCGAATCTCAATACTCTGATTCTAGTCACTTGGATTGTATATTACCAACACTACCAAGAAAATCGTAATCACTAACGGATCCAAGTGGAGCTACGCTCAAAAAAACTCCGGATCACCCTTTTTTTTTAAATATGAGATAGATTGTCCTTTAGCCACAATCTCACCTGATTGTAAGTGACGTTGAAACAGGACAGTCTAGAAGATACCTATATATTCACCTTGAAAAGACACAGATTGTTACAATCTGTGTCTTTTCAAGGTTACAGTGACAACTACTTCCACAACTACGTAGTACTTCTTTCCGGACAACTACTGTAGTTGTCCGGAAAGACAGAGGACGGCAACGAGTTCCATTCCTTGGCAGTTCGCATAATGAAGAGTGGAGTAGGTCCGTCAGAGAAACCCCAGTAAATACGTTCAAGCACCTTCCAGAAAGCCTAGATAAGCAACTGGCCCCAATAATGTTAACTCCGTATAGTTAAAAGCATAATTAGTAATGTAGGTATGGTTCTATTATGAGTGTGTAAATTGTCCGTGTGAAAATGGTATATCTTATGCTACGCCTTTTGGTTTAAGTAGGTTAAGTAGTGTACGTAAATCATTACTTTTGCAACTTTTCTTCAGTTTTCTTGGGCGCATGTCCCTTGCCTTTACTGTAGAAAATGTCCAGGAATAAACCTGAAAAGAGTAAGGAACAGAATAAATATTATTGGATATTTCACACAACCTCTTCACAAAAGCACAGCTTGTACTATGGGAACTTGATTTTGTCCGAAACGTCAGTAACAAAAATATTAAAATCAAAAGTGACAATTAATTGGGAGAATTTGTCCCAAAATATTTTCTCCGAAACGTCAGCAAGTCAGAATACTTATATACAATTTTGTATTAAATCATCATCATCATCATCATCATCATCAACCTATATCGGTCCACTGCTGGACGTAGGTCTCTCCCAAGACGCGCCACTGAGCCCGGTCTTCGGCTCTTCTCATCCAGTGTTTGCCGGCTACATGTCTCAGATCGTCACCCCACCTAGCCGGAGGGCGTCCTACACTACGCTTGCCTAAACGCGGTCTCCACTCGAGTATTAGTTTGCTCCAACGATTGTCAGTTCTGCAGTATTAAATAACACATAGCAACACCCAGACAGAAAAAAACATTTAGGTTTTTGTCACACACAAATGTTTGTTCTTAGTGGGAGTCGAACCCACGACTCATAGTACGGAAGTACAATTACCGACTAAGCTATGACGCCTGTGTAATACAATATAACTATTTAGCAAAACTGTGAAACTTAGAATTATCACTACATAGTATAAAGCAAAGTCGCTTCTCGCGTCTGTCCTAATGTCTGTATGTATGTATGCTTAGATCTTTAAAACTACACAACGGATTTTGATGCAGTTTTTTTTTAATAGATAGAGTGATTTAAGAGGAAGGTTTATATGTAAAATACATCATCATCATCATCATCACCGCATTGCACCCGTGCGAAGCCGAGGCGGGTCGCTAGTAAATGAATAAATGTAAGCCGATTAACACGTGGTATTTACCTGAGAACACGAGTACAGCGCCCATCCATTGCCTGACTCCTAACACGTTGCCAAATATTATCACAGATGCCAGCACAGTGAAAAACTTCCTGGTCGTGGTGACCACTGAACACGGCAGCGGCCCGAATTCTGATACCTGGAAATGATACCAATAACTATTATTTGTTTGTTCGTTATAGAGATGCATCACAACGGAGTGAATATGAGGACTATAGTAGGTGCCAAATAACACCGCAATACAGGTCATTTACCAACCTTCACCTCGATGTCGCAAAATTCAATTTATGTATGGTAAACAAACAGTACTACGAGAATCGAGCGATTACTGTCTTAGCGACAGGTTTGTTTGGTAAGCGACAGAATTAGCCGTACATAAATTGAATTTTGCGACATCGTGGTGAAGGTGGGTGAATGACCTGTATTGCAGTGTTATTTGGCACCTACTATAGTGAATAGTCCTTTAACTTCAACTTCTTGATTTATGGCTTTTACAGCTCGTTACAATTCTGCCAGTGTGAACAGTCCTTCAAAATACATTATTCAACCGTCACGTGACTGCTCCCCGGCGGTTCTGAGATATCTTAGGTCAAATTCTTTTTTTTTTATACAAATACAAGCGGCTCGTCCCAGCTTGGCACGAAAATTTCTTAGATAAGGTGCATTGGGGTAATTGCGAAAATGGGTATATTCCGAAAATCCATAAAATCTAGTAACATAATGCGATATTTTCCTGTTGGCAACATTGGTCTAGACGCCATCTTGATTGGCATCGCCGTGACAGTCCTATATATCCTCGTGCCAACAGGAGTTACTTGATTTTATGGATTTTCGGAATATACCCATTTTCGCAATTACAGAATTTTTTTAGGTCATTTTTTACAATTTGGGTTACATTGTTAGAGTTTTTTGCAAGGCTACTCTTGACCCACCACCGTTCTAAATAGATCTGGATTTTGACAGAAATCGTGTCAGTTTTCACGATTGAAATGTGAGTACGGGCTTGGTGTAGACCAAGCTTCTCAAAGAATCCGCTCAGTGTCTCCATACAAATCAGCGCACACTGCTGTACGTGCTGGGCGTCAGACGTTTTACACCAGATTTACACACCAAAACTCCCTCTGCTTCTTTAAGCACCTTTACTCACCATGTAGAAAATGAAGAGTTGCCCCACTGCGCCGGTAAGTGCCAGCGCTGTCACATACCCGAGGACCTCAGGGTACTGAGAGACGAATCTGATGAACGTGAAAATCTCACCGGACAGGATAACACCGACCGAGACGATTATTGATGACCTGATAGAGAAATTAATTTTTTAGTCGAATGTTAATGTTGCACGATCATGCCCGTCCCGGCTCCCGGCCCATGCTCATGCCCTTGCTCCATAGTGTAAGTAAAGACGATGTTGCTGTGGCAATAAGTTCGCGGCAATAATGCCGGTGAACGCGGTATGAGAAGCAGATAATCTGATGATACACGGTAACTTCTGCCTATAACAATGCATTGCTCTGTGAGGCTACACACTGCGTCCATCGCTCTGAGACATAAAGGTGTTAGATTAGATCTCATTGCATCGGCACTTAGATCCTTCAAATCGGAACAGCAATGCGAGCATCACTGCTAGGCGGCAGAAATTTTACTTAAACGTACTAGTAAGTACTTGTACAGTTTACAGATTGCGTGCGAATGTTTATTTATTGATCTGAATGTATTTTTGCAACACTGCACATTGTATTTTGTGCCTTTGTGTATTCCACAACGTTGACAATGTTGACATACAAGTAGGTAACTAAACAAATTGCTGACACATGAATTAATAAATGCAAGTTGTGTATTTATTAGCTTTAGCTTCAAAGAAATGAATATGCGGCAAATATACGCATTATTTTTTCAGGTAAGATTTAATGATACAGGGTATGAAAACGACTCCAAAAAACAACCAAGAATTATTTTACACCAACAAGGATAACTTAGGTACTTTCGGTGATGCGTAGGTACATACGTGAATTATCGCGGTGTAGACGAGTTCAGGAATATAAGTCGGTCTTACATTTCTAAAAAAACAATGTCAAGATGTTTTCTACATACCAGCCATTTGTGTTTAGCATCATAGAGTAGGCAGTTGGCGAGTGTTCTGTCTTGATCCGCTCCTAAAGTACGAAGACAAAGATAATGTATTAATATTATATGAACAAAGATAATGTATTAATATTAATATTATATGTATTAGATTAATAATAATAAAACACAGTAGGACGACCCGAGGCGGTATGTAGAGGTATTCTGTACTTTGAATCTAACCTGGTAACCTCTCTCAGTTTAGCCCGTTCTTCTAGGCTATGACCGCTAAGAAAAGGCGCTTATCATAATATGCTTCAAGTCTTGAATTTTAGTTCATTTGACTATCACACTCGTGAGGAATACTTCCAAAGCGATATTAACATTTGAAAAAAAAAACATTCGGAAGACATACAGAATAAATAAACAAATATTCATGGACATATCATACAACGCTTTCTAATTCCAAACTAAGTAAAGCTTGTACTATGAGAACTAGATTGCTGATAGAATACTTATATAATTTTTTTTTTGTAGATACATAGGTAATATCTCTACTGGGGGCCTAGTACGAGTTTTCAGTGTATAGTGTAGGTGTGAAGCATCTGACGGCCAGCACACCATTGGTTCTTTGAGAAGCTTGGCCTACACCAAGCTCGTACCCGCATATCAATCTTCTCAAAGAATCCGCTCAGTGTCTCCATACAAATCACCGCCCACAGGTATACTGGGCGTCAGACGTTTTACACCAGATTTACACATCAAAACTCGTACTAGGCGCTCTGTACATAGCTTTTGAGTGTACGTACCTGTACGGCACCAGTCAGACCGTCCATAGTAAGTGACAGTAGAAGCAGCACCTCCCCAATGCCAAGCAAAGACTCCGCATTGACATTCTTTCCCTGATCCTTATACATAAACAGAATGACTCCAACGACAATCAGAAGCACAAATAGATACTTCCGTAGCGGATACGTTTTACGTCCGACTAAGACGCCTAATAACATTACTGGTATGGGCTTCGCGGCTTTGCCGACCACCTGAAATTGATAAACACTGATGAGGCTGTGATTTTTACGGTTGAAATCTCTTCAAATCAGAGTAATGATCAGCGGGCCTAAGATGCGCACCGCGAGATATTTGTCATGTCGTTCAGTCAAAATGCAAGCAATTTGTACCAGTATTAGAACTATTGCGTTATCTGTGGTAATGCTGTCGAGAAACCGCGCCCCTTTGAATTTTCAATTTTTGACATTTCTGCGTTATCTGTGGTAATGCTGTCGAGAAACCGCGCCCCTTTGAATTTTCAATTTTTGACATTTCTGCATGACTATTATCTCGAGATAATAGTCCGCGCGGTCCTCAGAGAGGTACGACGACTAAGAAGTGTCAAAAGTGTACATTAAGGCGCTTTTTGTCGACACCATTAGGTACCACAGATAATGCAATAGTTCCTAAACTGGTGCAAAATGCTTACATTTTGACAGAACGACATGACAAATATCTCGCGGTGCGCATCTTAGGTCTGCAGGTCTGGTAGAAAAATGACTATAGGTAGACTCAATGGCGCGTCTGGAGAGAGCTACGTTCAGCAGCGCGCCGATATTGCTTGATGGTTTTTGCAGACTGAGACGTGTTCAACAAACAATTAGAGCTTATTTTAGAACTTAATGAGATATAAAGGCGCTACAGAAGTAGCACTTACAACTTTTGGCGACAAAAGAACGTAGACAAGCAAAATATTTCACTTAGAGCAAAATTAACAGCTAAGTAGCTGTTAATTTTGTCTTTCAATATCTACCAGTTTAAATATAGCTTTATACTCTACTTTTTTGCAAGTATTACGCTGGACTAGCCTTAGACAAAATTGAATATATCTGCATTCTACAAGTAGGCTAAAAATAATGATGTTGTGTACCTGTGTAGGATAGTTAATCCACTGCAGGGCCATAGTTGAGCATATCATAGCAATAAGGTAAGTCAGCGCTGATGAAAAATAGTATATTTTCCGTGTAGTGTCTTTTTCATGCTTCCATGATAGCTAAAAAATACATTCAAATGTATTAAGTTAAATATATGATTTTTTGAATTTTTTCTAACATGGGTTAGCTAAATACAAGCAGATGGCAAATTAATTAGAAGATAATATCAAACTCAATCCACGTCTTTGAATTCTTTAAAATATAGAATAGGTTTCAATCCAGAAAAGGAGCTTCGGAATGGTATAAGTATCATTGAAATTGGTGCAGTAGTTTAGGCGTGATCCGCGAACAAACAAACAGATAAACAGACAAACTCGATTTTCAGAATCAGAATGGTTTATTTAGTAGATCTGCATAATATACACTCGAGAGCAATGATTCCGGGTCACTTAAAGAATGTTAAAAATCTCGGAAACTAAAAATGATAGGTTAATGCAATAAATTGTATTTAATAGACAATGTAATACTCCTTAAATGAAAGTAAAAAAATATGAGTCACCATACATTTTATTAACACAAAATTACATAAAGAAAAAAACTGCTGATCTCTCCTTAAAACAAAAATAGGAAACATGAAATTTTTGAACTTTATTACGATTTGACTTGAATTTTAATACTTCGTATTGCCTCCTCGTGCTTCCATTACTGCGTTTACGCGGTTTGGCATGCTGTACACCAAGTTCCTTATACGATTTTGGGGAATATTCTCCCATTCCTCTGTGAGAGCAATTTTGAGCTCACGAAGCGTGATTGGGGGAGGGTTTCGTTGTTTTACGCATCTGCCTAGCTCGTCCCAAGCATGCTCGATCGGGTTGATATCCGGGCTGCGCGCTGGCCACTCCATACGAGTAATGTTCATCTCTTGAAGGTAGTCATTCACAATCCTACCTGTATGAGGTCGGGCATTGTCATGCATAAATATAGCATCCTCACCTAAATTGACCATAAATGGACCAACATGATCATTGAGGATTTCTTCCACATATCTTACGCTAGTTAAAGAGCCGTTTTCTATGATCACCAGCTCTGTGCGACTTTCAGAAGAAATTCCGGCCCACACAAGTACAGACCCACCACCGTAGGCTACTTTTTCTTCGATGCATGCTTGCTTGAATCTTTCCCCTGGTCTTCGATACACTCTGTGTCTTCCATCGTGCTTGTAGAGCATAAATTTTGATTCGTCGGAGAACATAACTTTTGACCAATCTTCAATACTCCAATTTACGTGGCTCTGGGCATATCTTAGTCTTGAAATACGATGCCCACGCTCCAGTTTAGGGCCGTTTGCAGGTCTAAGGGGTTTTAAGTTAGATTCAGCAAGCCGACGTCTTACTGTCCATGCACTTGGGTTACTTCCTCCGAGGCGTCGAAACTGATTTGTGAGTTCAGTTCCTGTGAGAAAGCGATTTCGAAGCATGGTGTTCACCAAGTATCGGTCTTCTCGTGCTGTGGTACACCTGGTTCTGCCCGTTCCTGGTCTGCGTAGGTTAGAACCAGTTTCTTCGTAACGTCGGAGAACTCTTTGTACTGTTGACAGCGACACACCGACAGTCCTGGCTGTATCGCGCTGACTCCGGCCGGTTTCCAGCATTGTAAGTATTCTGGTGCATTCTTCAGGCGTAAGCGACATAATTTCAGCTTGAATAATGAATATAGAGCACTATCAACATGGTTTATATACCCACATAAATGACAGATTACAAACAAAAGCAAAACCAAATGCTGTAATTTCGTAGTTCCATCTTCGAAAGTGGCCCTTTTTCAAATTTGATTTTCTTAAGATATAACTTTACAATAACTAAGAAGTTTTAATACCTTCATTTAAGGAGTATTACATTGTCTATTAAATACAATTTATTGCATTAACCTATCATTTTTAGTTTCCGAGATTTTTAACATTCTTTAAGTGACCCGGAATCATTGCTCTCGCGTGTATTTCGTTTATCCATAACTTTAGTTTTAGTTTTTGCATTTTTTAGTTTTATAATATTAGTATTAGTACTAGCTGTACCCTGCCATGCTTCGCTGTGCAAAAAATAGATAAAAACAATCCTTGATGCGGATTATAAATGATGCTAAAATTTCAACTCGATCGGTGCAGAGCTTTTTGAGTTTTTGAAGCTTACACAAACAAACATAAAATTTTTATATATATAGATAGAATATGTACAGCTACATTATCCTTTCAGTGTCAAAGACATAACTGATAAGTATATTGTTAGGTCTTCAATAGTCGCACTTGCTAACGTTGGATTTTAATATGATAGGGTATTATCTAGTGTTATCAATAAGGTTAACATAATATGTACCTCTACAAGTTATGCACAATCTTTGTGCAAAATATGTAGACCCAATAATTTTCTCGGTGGTTGAACCTAAGCATTGACGTTTCTTGAAACATGTTCAGATTTCCAATGCCCACATACTGGAATACTAAAACATGGTTCCCCGTTCCAAATCCACTAATTTCACGTTCATCTTACGGCACTTTTTTTCCATTGTTTTATACTACCAAGCCAAACTTGTTTCTAACCGGGTTTTAACCGGGTTTAGCATGAAAAATTCGTTCAAGATAGGTAGTGTACAAGTTTTCAATACCAAAAAGTGATAACATTTCTGAAGGCCTACCTGATGTGGCCCAAATCCTACATAGAACAATTTGTATTAACTCACAAAGGTCATCCACCAAGGATGTGCCCGTCCTTCATACTGCATCCATCGCAACATCTCATTATTATATGCCTCTATTTGCGCCGGCATTCTCACCCTTCAGATAGACATTTTACAAAGAGCTCTCTAACACCTACAAAATAATATTACAAGCAACAGTTAGAAAAATAGACTTACCATGAGAATCTGTGCAAAAATATAATTAACCACGCATTGAACCAGAACCAGTGATAGTGCGCACGTGAATTTATCATTATTCCCATACTTTCCTCTCGTTATCTTCTCTTGTAACATACCGAAAAGAAAGTAGCAAGCAAATATTGCCCCCGAGTAAAATACAAAACGAAATTCACTCCTGTTTACCGCCATAGTTTATGAATTAAAATTTCAAATTTATATCGCGACTGTAACTTGCGTGACACCTAGCTAAAGTATCCACAATCACCTCCACGTTTCTTGAAATTTAGGACACGTTTGGTTACAAGTTCAAAAGAACAAAATAATATTTAGGCAAATGCTTAGGCAACACGTAGGCTAGATAGAACCTACAAAACAATAAAACAAAATAATGTCAATTGTCATGTCATGTTTATGTCATCTTGTCTGTCAAAGTAAAAATATACAGAAAATGGGACGAGTCGGATTTCACAACCATGGAAAACACAGCTCAAAATGTATAGGTTCGTAAAGGTTTTCTTGATTTCCATCAATATAACAAATCGTAGGATTTACTGCTCAAGTACTGATCCGGACTAGATGTTGTCTGAAAATCTCTACATACTTACATACTCAAAATACTCTCAAAATCTATGCTTGAGTACGTTTTAAATAATGAGTATGAGTATAGACGATTTCTCGGCAGTAGAATTTGTGTTGGTAACTCTCTCTATAAAGTTTCTCTACCTATGTAATTTACTCTCTGGTTGGTTCACAGACGAAGTTGAACTATTTTCTTTCTACATAACGTATAGGCAGTCTTCTTCTTCTTCCTGCCCTTATCCCACTAGGTGAGGTCGGCACAACATGTTCTTTTCTTCCATTCTCCTCTATCATTCGTCATGTCAGTGTTCACTCCTCTCCTATTCATATCATCTTTTACACGATCCATCCATCTTTTCTTGGGCCTACCTAAGACTAGGCAGTATGGTTTTAAAACTATAGCCCGCTCCTGGAGCAAAAAAGAAAAAAAAATTTTTTTCGATGGTTTGAAATAGGAAGGTCGAATTTTGTCATTTTTTAAAACAACACATAGCATTTTTATTTTTATTTTAGTTTTTCTTGTGTTATTGTGAGTATTGTTGTGTAATTTGGGTGGAATTTTAACCAATAATACTTAGGTTGTAACATAAAGTGTGAGCCATTGGAATAAATGTGTGTAAAGTGTTTTTTTCTGAATGGGAAAATTCGATTCCGGTTTTGGAGGGAAAATCCACCAAAACCAAAACCACTCTTCAAAACAAACGACAGCCGACTTGACGAAGACTTGACTTAACTTATCATTTTACGCAAGACAAACACCTAAACAAACGAACTACGAACATAATAGGGGAAAAAAAAGCCTCTGGCGCTCGTCGGAAGCACACGCATACAAAATCTATCGCAAAATAATTAATTTCTAATAAAAGTCCGTCATACAAAAGTGAACCTTAAGCATTAGTGCCCTAAAAGTGAATTATCGTTGCAATACTGATTGCACCTGTGACGTTCCGTTTCAAAGTACGCGACAGTGCATAAAGTCGCACGCGCTCCTCCTCCCCCCTCACCACTTCGAGTAAAGAGTTTAGTTGCTATTTTTTGTCGCGCTTACTACTGCACGAGTCTACCTACGGCAAAATACTGATAAAATGAATCCACAAAGAACTCCGCCCCGTGCGACGTTCATAAGCGGTAGCGAGAAAGCTGGCGGGTCGGTGCCTAACTTATCTACTTATGATACCAAAGATTTACTCGAGCATATCCACATTAGAGAAAGGAAGAGAAAAGAGCGCGCCGAGGAACAAGATTACAAAAGAGACTTTACCAATTTTCAGTCGGTGATATTGAACTTAATGGATGAATTTGGCAAAACCCAAAACGAAACCTTAAGACAGATAAGAGACGAAATATCTGAGGTTAAAAATGAAATAAAGACGATACAATTAACTACAGATACTTTTGCCAAACAATTTACACAAATAAATAATGAAATACAGAACATCAAAACAAACAACACGATAACTCAAGACAAAATTAAGATCATAGAAAACGAAATATCCCAAATAAAAGAGCAACAATACACGAAAAGTACGGCATCCCAACAGCTGACGTTAGCGGCCCCGCCCGCGCTTGATCACGAAAACCTCATTCTTGAAGTGAAGGATCGCTGCGACCGCGAGAAAAACATCGTAATAGCGGGTATATCTGAAATAAATGACTCGAACTATAAAACACGCCAAATATACGATATGGAAGAAGTAGTGAAGATGCTGCAGTCATTGTATGAAGATTGCCCTAAACCTGTAAAATGTATGCGTCTGGGAAAATATATACCTAACAAAAATCGTTCTATCAAAGTTTGCTTTAGCAATACTGATACACCAAAGCATCTACTGCGAAACAAACTAAAGACACCTGAAAATATACAAATCTACTCCGATCAGACCCCAACACAACAGCGATACATGCAATCGCTAAAAGAAGAGCTGAATAAGCGTAAAGAGAACGGTGAAAGCGACCTCACCATTAGGTACATAAAAGGAACTCCTAGAATTGTAGTGAACGCAATCAATTCAAAAAACTAATATCAGCACCGTTACAAAATTCAAATAGTACAGAAAAATTACGCCAACAACTTGTAAAAAAATATGAAGATATACCACTGCAATCATCATCATTAAGATTTTTCTATGCTAATATGCGTAGTATTCGAAATGCTGGAAAGTTCGACGAGATACAATGCATAATGAAAGCGATATCGAAGACTACACATATACTAATACTCACTGAGACGTGGTTTACTTCAGAAAATGATGCTAAGCTATACCAACTACCTAACTATACCCATATTTACAACTATAGACAAAATAGCAAGGGCGGTGGTGTTTCTATCTATGTACACAATAGTATTAAACATGAAGTTACTGAAGAGCTGTTCGAAAACGGAAACCATTACTTATGGATATACATCGAAAAACTGTCCTTAAACATCGGTGCGATTTATAAACCCGGAGATACCAACGTAAGCAAGTTTTTGGAGATATACTCGTCACAGTTGGAGCAAAGAAAAAGGACTGTTGTCTTCGGTGATTTTAACATCGACCTATTGAGAGCGGATAATGACGCAACCACACAATACCTACAGGAAATTCGAGAAACCGGTTACGAAATTGTGAATAAAATAGATAAGGATTTCAGCACACGTGAAACAACAACAACAAACACGCTGTTGGACCATGTATGTACTAATGTAAAGAACCACTCCTTTAGTATATCTATCATTAATTCTTCCTTATCTGACCACAAACATATTTTTCTTGAGATTGGAAAATTAGCTCCTAAAATAAATAAAACAATTCAATATAAAGCACTCAACTACGACAACCTATACAATAACACACTAAACGCAAAATACCTAAATAATGACAATGACTATGGCTTGTTCGAAAAATTTATTCTAGCACAAATACACAATAATAAATTAGACAAAACAAAATTTTTAAATCCACCTCAAAATGACTGGATAAATAAAGATATACTTAATTCAATGAACTTACGAAACCATTTATGGGAACAAACAAAGGCTAATCCAGAAGATAAATCCATACAAAAATATTTTAACGAAGAGCAGGATAAGGTTAGGTCCATGATAAAAACACATAAAAGAAATTACTATTACAAATTATTCCAAGATAATCACAACAATTCAAAAAAAATGTGGGAGGTAATTAACAGCTTAGCCCAAAACAAAATTAAACCAAACAGTGTGCCCCCCAAATTATTAACAATCTCAGGACCCATTACAGAAGGGAATGCAATCTGTGATGTATTCAACTCATTTTTTACGTCAATAGGAGAAGACTTGGCGAACAAAATACCTAAGCACTATCACGAAAGTACAGGCAATATTTTTATGTATAATGACACCTACCAACATCTCTCAACCCTGAGCGATTTCACACCATGTAGCACGGACGAAATAGCTAAAATTATTGACGATCTAGATAGTAACACTAGTACCGGACTAGATGAGATTAGTACGAAGGCGATTAAATGTCTAAAAGCTGTGATTTGTAAAAGATTATCAAACTGTATAAATTCATGCCTATTACAAGGTACTTTCCCTGATACCCTCAAAATTGCAAAAGTAAGCCCCATCTACAAGTCAGGAATTAAAACCGATCCCAGCAACTACAGGCCGATATCAGTCTTGCCAGTTTTATCGAAAATTTTTGAGAGAGTGTTGTACACTCGACTGAATAATTACCTCGAAGAAAAAAAGTTTTTTATCGACCAACAGTACGGTTTCAGACCAAAGTCAAGTACCCTAACAGCAACCATAGATTTAGTGACTAAGATTAAAACATATATAGACAAAAAAAGTATTGCATTAGGGATATTTATTGACCTAAAAAAGGCATTCGATACAGTGAGTCATAAGAAGTTAATTCAAAAATTATGTAACGTAGGCGTCACAGGAACAGCCCTAAACATGTTTGCATCATACCTACAGAACAGACGACAGGTTGTTAAAATAGATAACTATGAAAGTACTCCAAAAAATGTTACATACGGCATTCCTCAAGGTTCCATTATTGGCCCCCTAATTTTTTTAATTTATTTAAATAATATAAACACGATTGGACTAACAGGACACCTTACACTATACGCGGACGATACATGTCTTTTTTACTTTGATAAATCTATCCATGACATAATAACTGATGCACAAAGAGACCTTGATGTTTTAAACGAATGGTTGAAATATAATTTACTTACAGTCAACACATCGAAAACATCATTTATGATTTTTGCAGCTAAAAATAAACCAATACCAGATTTTACCCCCCTTACCATAAATAATGACCTTCTAAAACAAACTAAAAAAGAAAAATACCTTGGACTATGGGTGGACGACAAACTAACTTGGGATTGTCATATTGATCACGTAAAAACAAAATTAACGACATTACTTGGAGCATTACGCAAAATATCGAACTGTATCCCAACTACAATACGGCCCATTATCTACAATTCATTGGTAAAATCGCACCTTGATTATCTTATCGAAGTATGGGGTTCCGCCGCCCCAACAAACCTTATCCCACTACAAAGAACCCAAAACAAAATAATTAAAGTACTTCACTGTTATCACTATCTCACGCCAACTAAGAAACTTTACGAAAAAACTAAATTATTCAACATCCATCAACTTTATGTATACTCAACTTGTCTTCTCATAAAAAACATTACTAATAATTCAATTAAATCTACTATACAAATACACAAGAAAGAAAACACGCACAATTTAAGAAATAAACACAAACTTAATTTAACTAAAATACGAACTAACTACGGAAGGAAAACCATATTATTTGAGGGAGTACAGTTTTACAACCAATTACCTAACAATATTAAAGAATGCGATAGCATCAACAGTTTCAAGTCAAAGTTAAAAGAATACGTAAGCACATTGTAACTTATTTATCTACCATTGCATTGTACCTAAGGCCCTATGCCGATTTATTATCCTTGCATGAAAACTTCTAATCAAACCCATACTTGAGTAACGATTTCTGTATCGACATTATACATGTCTTTTTATACCTATAGATAAGCACCTACAAACTTATATAACTACCTACCTAATAAGCTACGGCAGCGCCATCAAGAGGCAAAATAACTTTATTCTATAATTAAGAATTTTGTATCTCATTGTAAAAGAACTTTTATGTTTTTATGAGAATAAATGTCTTTAAACCTAAAACAATAACGTAAGACTAGGCGGTATGGTTTTAAAACTATAGCCTGCTCCGAAGAGTGGAAAAAAAAAAAAAGGTTTGAAATAGAGATGTGAGATTAATTGAAAAGAATCGATTAAGTAAAAATCGATTTTTCTTTATTCAAAATTAATCGATTTGTCAAAAATCTATTTTAGTCAAAATAAATCGATTTTTACGAAAAAAACATTTTTTTTTCTATTATATAAAAGTACATAAATAATAATAAATAAATAAATAATAAATATTCACGGACACTTAACACAACACCTTCTAGTCCCAAACTCAGCAAAGCTTGTACGATGGAAACTAGATGGTTGATAGAATACATACATACATTTTTTTTGTAAATACATACTTATAATACATAGAAACACCCAGACACAGAACAAACATCTATGTTTACAACACACCAATTTTGTTCTCGGTGGGGATCGAACCCACGACCCACAGCACGGAAGGCAGAGCTACCACCAACTGAGCCATGACGCCTGTCAACATGCTTTTCATATTTCAATAATAAACCTAAGAGATTCATATTAACAATTTATCAGATTAAAAATAAAATAAAATTATACGTTTAAAAAAAATAACCAATTCAAAATCAAAGTTCCTATAGAATTTCAAGGTAAGGAATTAGGAAACCAAATACACAAATTAATGTCCAGTCCTATTTTGCAAGATTTTTTCATGCATCGCTTATAAACGAGCTGTTTCTCAAAATATGTAGATTTAAACATGTAATTTATATAATCGATTTATTAAAAATCGATTAATATTAAAATAAAAATCGACAGTAAAAAATCGATTATAAGAAAATAATAATCGATTTTAATCCCTAGTTGGAAAGAAATTATGGTGGACGTGGTTATGTGATTTAAAAAAGTGGTTGGATTTGAATTTGAATATCTTTTCCTTTTCCTCATCATGCGATAGCATCCTAGTAATCTGTGTGTGTACTCATTTCAATCAAGCTAATGTCACAAGAAATGGAAACGATATACCTACCTACCAACTTATCCATCCGAAAAATAAGAATTGTTAACAAAATGATATAAACGCTAGAGTTGAGATTACCTACCCTTTACTGATTCTCACTTTTGTGGATGAAGAAATCGAGGACGACCTCTTGCAGCGAAGTGATGAAATTCTGAAAAATAACCTATCCATCTACGTCGTACGGCGTATCGCCTCATGGCGTCCTATGCATCCATCTATACCTACCTACCTATCTACCTACAATGTGCATCTACTGCTGGGTAAAGGCCTCATAAATATGGCAGTCTCACAGGTCCGGCGCCGGTCTTTACCGCTGTAAATGTGGTTTCAGGCATAATAAATCTAGACTGGTAGAATTTGTTGTTGATTTTCTATGAAAATCCCTGCTCAAGTTGTCTTCAGGCTGAGTTTTTGTGGGGATATGCCTCCGTCTTCCTGAGGTAGAATTTGGTATCATCATCATCAACCTGTATAGGTCTACTGCTGGATGTAGGTCTGGATGGTCTAGCAATTTTGCAACATTGCATATGTAGGTATTTATCCACAACTTGTGTCCTAGAACGTGTTTAGTTTTGTGTGCTTTATTTTTAAGTTTGTTGCAAATAAACATTTTCGGTCTTATTCCAAAACAAGGACTAAAGAAAGTCACGGTTTAAACGTCAAGGTTTAATTCACCCGGCTTGTATAAACCTTGACGTTTAAACTGTGACTTTTTTTAGTCTCCGTTCTGGAATAAGACCGTTGGTATTTATTTTGGATGTCAAATCTACCTGCAGAATAAAGGGATGATATACATCTTGGATTTTCTACCTTTTAATGACATGTGACTTAATGTATGATTTCAATAATTTAGGTCCATATTCCCATTTACCTACTGCTCAAGCACCAATCCGGACGCAAGCATAAATTTTTTACAGGTTTGTGTGAAAATCTTTACTCAAATGTATGCTTGAGTAACAATTTCTTTATCAGAATATGAGTCTAGTCATTCCATGTAATGGGTATTTTATTTAATAGTAGGTATTGTAACATTCACTACAATACTAATATACTACAAAATAACCCTAAAGTGGGTATCTACCAATAAAGCTTGCATTCTAGATAAAAGCATGAATCTAATTACATAAATTCGTAATATCTAGAATGCAAGCTTTTCTTTAAAAAGTTGTATAGGAATTGGACAAGCAGCTTGGACACTCAAGTTCAGAGTGTGGATGTACCTATGTATGTAGTTTTTGTACTACCCAATACTTCTCATGAAGCAGTTTATTGTTGTTTTTCACTACCCATCTGGTTTTGTACGTACTTACAGAAAGGTAATTACTTTTCTTATAGAACCATTGTATGTATAAGAAAAGTAATATACATACAAAATCAGTATGAATTAATATTTCTGGCTATTTAGGACCACGAGAAAACGGCGTTTTTTTTTCTAGATTTTTGTTTAATTATCATAGGTGTCATCAAAGTCAAATTTTTGTAGTTCAATAGAATTTCTTTAGATACATTATGTTAACAGCAATACCTTTAAATACTGTTAACGAGGTAGACAAACGGAAACGGTAAACGGAACGCCCAGCTGGGCTGCACTAACGGAAAAACTTCTTGTTTGTACAACTAGTTGTCATACTGCATGCTCGCTGTCTCGCCCATGACAACCTATGAGCCAAATCATTTGGCTTGAACATTTGGCCCAAATGTTTAAGAAAGTACCTACCTGTGTAGCGATTTCATCAGTTATGTAATATAATCGAAAAGAGTATTTTAGTTTTTTCACGCTTATTAGATTTATTTTTCAGAATTCTAACTAGAAAAGTCGGTTTCATTTCCATTGTAAAAACCATCTATAGGCACTTTGAGATGTCACAGTAGTTTTTCATACATTGGAGTTTTATACCGTAGCCTTTCAATGTGTGCAATGGTCGAGAATACAGTTACCATCATCATCATCAACCTATATCAGTCCACTGCTGGACGTAGGTCTCTCCCTACTCGCCTCTAAGCCCAGTCTTCGGCTCTTCTCATCCAGTGTTTGCCAGCTACATTTCTCAGATCGGTCGCCCCACCGTGCCGGAGGTATCTAATGTGCATACAGTAATGTATAACTAAAAAATGTGATGTATAACAAGTTTTAGTGTATGCACATACCTAAAATATAATAAGTACTCTAAACTTGTAAAGACCACCACAGAGTATGTGCGTACATATCACTGTGTGTAACGGAACGCAAGAGTTCTTGAGAATACATTTATTTTTTTCCCATGCAATAACCTACGCTGTTGCTATAGAGAGAGGTATTACTTTGGGTTGAAAACGCATGGCCTTCAAAAAGTTACAAAAAATGTTTAGAAGTCGGATGCAGATATGAACGTAAAAGGTTATTTTACATTGTTATTTAGTAGTTACTCAATTCGGACGGTTTTCGTTCTAACTCCAACGTCTCCAACAACATGAATACAATACAACACTAGTCAAACAAAGTTTTGGACTTAAAGGAGTGTATAACCTGGTTTTGAGTAGATTAAAGTTTGTTTGCAAATAAGTTTTAGAGCCAATTGTGTATGGATATTGTTAAATAACTATGTTTTGTTCTTTGAGTATGACATAAGTCGTGATTGTTTTGAATTTAAAGTTTTACGAGTTGTTTATAAAGTGTTTGATAGACATGAAATAATAAGAGGCGGTAAATTCAACGGTAAGATTATGTGCTATTTTTTGGTATGACTCACTCCTCAACAATGGGCCTGGTTATAACAAGAGCACTGTTTGTTGAGTAATTAACTAATAACGTTCTGAGACAGTAGATTATTATTTACATGGTCCAGCCCAGTCAGTTTTGTAGGGTCTGTCTTAAGATATGAATTCTGATATTATTGTTTTAAAAGCTGTGCTATGTTTTTCTAATAGGTATGTAAGTAATTATTCTTTTTTAATATTGTCTTAAATAGGAATCGTTTTGTTTCAAGCAGTCTTGCTTTATGTATACCTAGTTATTTAATTCCTAATACGTGACACAATCTGCGGTCGCTTGACCTTGCATGAAAAATATGCATACCTACTAACTAACTTCATCTTGGGTAATTCTTATATCGGCTAATGTTGTCATAGTTTTTTATGGGTCTATTTGGTTGTACATAAATTTTATCGAGAAAATATCATGTTATAGACGCAACCTTTTATAGTAGGTAAGTCAGTAAGTATACCTACCTAGTCTATTACATATCATTGCGCAAAGCACGATGTTTAATAACGTAGGAAATGTACCAATATTATATTCTACTTCGGCGTATGTATGTTATTTTTTCTGGAAAAGAATTCTCAATTTTATAGACATGCCTAAGTAAAATCCTACATCACTCCTAATAAAAGTTTTGACAAATCTAAGTCTCTAGGTAGAGATTTTCACTAACAGCTTATTGGCACTAACAAATGAAATAGCTTTAATTCTAACTGGCGGCTATCTACTAGGGGTATGCACAGCAGGGGTACCTACCAACTTTTATTTCGGCCTCGAAGAAGAAACGATTGTGAATCTAAAAGAATCGATTATTATAGATTTAATAGGTACTATAGGTACCTACATTACTTACCTACCTTGTTAGACGTAACAACATGCAACATTTTTTTTTGACTCCTTCGCGATTGACACCTGTTATTCGAGTTAACTCAACACGCACATCGCTATAATGAGCTACAAACGTTGCTGCAAATTTCTTCAATGACTATCATTGAAATCGAATTAGGTAGTCATAGAAAAATTTGTGGTTACGAGTCTCTAACTTTTGAATTAGTTCAAAGTTGTTATCTTATAGGAGTGCCAACAAGAGGGACGTTAGCTAGCGTAATATATAGATTAGATTACAAGACAAGGAGAGGTCTTTTAATCCATTTTGTTTTATCTCATATTATCTTCTGCTCAAAACTTGATTTTGTAGCAATAAAGTGAAAAATCTTTTAAAAGCCGAACAAGCTAAAAGTTAATTCATATCATTCATATTCAGTTGAATAAGTTCTATCCTAAAAAACAAAATGACATTTTGGTGTTTTAGTGTTGGGGTTTATTTAGCATGGAAAAGCATGGCGAACACAAAATACACATTTATTGTTCACCAGAATATTATGACAATACAAAGCAATTGTTTTCAGTATCTTGTCACTTCAAATTCGTACGAAGAACCATAGATAGTGCTGTGGCCAGTACTCACACTCCTCTTCACGGCACTATTGTGATGATCAGGGCAGTCCCAGGCTGCTCCGCAACTTCATCAACCGCGGACCAGCTAAAGCCTTGGTTAGCAGGTCTGCCTCCATGTCTTCGGTTCGCAGATACTTGACGTCGATTGCTCCTTCTTGAATATAGTTCCTAATGAAGTGCATTTTGAAATCTATATGTTTTGACTTCGACGTCACCATTGAATTTTGAATTAAGGAGGTCTTTGACTTCTTTAAGTTTTCTAGGACACGAGTAGGCAATCAATAGGTCATCGACATAGATAGGTAACTATTGTAATTTTAACTCCTCCTTTCTCGGTATACACATGGGTCAGCTTCTGATGCTCTGAAGCCGATGTGTTTTAGTTCTGTGTGGAGCTTCTTGTACTATTGCCTCCCTGCCTGCTTGAGTCCGTAAAGTGCTTTAATGAGACGGCAAACCTTCTCTTTTGGGTTGTTCTTTATGTCTCTCAGCATCTCAACTGTTTTATTGTATATAGTTAAATCTTCTTTTGTACTTTCTTCGACCATAATTCCCGTCAGATATTTAAGTAATTTCGTTGAGTAAATGACTTTCTTGACTTTCTTCAGTCTCATCTAGTACGTAATCTCTAGTCCATGCAGGTGGGTGCCTCTCTCTTTGTGGCCTCCCATTCTCAGGAATCTCTACGATCTCCGATACGTCTTTGAATAATTCGTTTTCGTCTAAGTCGTCAGGTTCTAGTCTAGAGGTAAGTTTTCTGGATGTTGAATTTCATTGTTCATTGTTACATTTTTGTTCTCTGTAATTTCGATTTCTATTTCCCTGTGTATTGCCATGCTTTTCTATGCTAAATAAACCCCAACAAACTGGTAGCAGAGCGTGGTTAGTACTCACATTTAGGATAGAATTCATTCGATCGGCGTGCTCTCCCAAAAATTATATCTAAGCCAAATTATTATTGTCTCTCTAAAGTTACAATTGTGTTTTGGCGAGTGTTGTCTATCAGAATCATAGTCATTTTTTATTGAAAAAAAAAAATGTGCACAAATAACAGTACTTAATAAAATTAATTTCACAAAGTCAGTGTGGCATCAGTCTCTTGTCGTTTCTCTTACGTTGTGAATATTTTACCACGTGGTGTCGTTCAGAGGCCTTATGCTTGACGCTCAGTATGAATTTTTGCATGCTATTGTGAATTTTCATAAAGTACTTTAGTGATTTTTTGTCTTCAGATATGTTGGAAATGTGCTAGCGAGAAATTGTTCGATTCGACGGCTGGTCTTAATCCAAAATGTTTGTCAGTTTCCAAAGTGTTAACCTATGTAGTTGCAAAGGTCTTAAAATATTAATAATCTACGTTGTATGCTTCGTATCCTTAGAAGTATGATGTTAGAAAAGTTGCGACTTCGTTTACACAGTGCGAACTGTTTAGTTGATTTACAAAGACTTGGTAAAACAACATCAGACTATCATATTCCAACAATATCATTACCCAAAAAAACTAAATCTATAGGCATGAGGTTCTTCATAACTGTTTCGTCAGACCAGCCGTATTATTGTATTATTCAAAGCCGTACTGTCGTATTATTTACTTTTGCTGCTCTTTATTTATTAAATATATTAAACGACGTTTCGATTGTGATGCTAGGTACTCTAATTAATTTTCTGACGCGCACAAGAAATTCGTATCTTCGTAATTCGTAGGTACGAATCTTTTACGACACTCAGACAAACAAGCTAATCTGAGGACTAACACAGTAACACAATGGTGACTAAGTTTACATTTTGAAGGCAGACTGCCTTCTCTACTATTTTTGGAGACTTTTGACCTAACCTGACTTAATTATGATTATGCAAATTCTGTTCCCGCTTCTCTGGCGCCTGTTTGGCATGGTTGCCAAATGTTTTGCTTACGAGCAATTTATCTGCATAACTTATCTCTATAATGTTTAACCTAAATATGTGGATAGCATTTATAATGGTTAAATATCACTTACTTTTAATAGACATTCGTCGTAGACTCTGTTTGATAACATACCTACTGTGTCAATTAAATACGGGGAATCGGAATCTAAAAAAATACTACGTTATTGTTTTCCGTACTTCTTGAGGTAATTTAAAGAGCAAGACACGAAATTGTGTTATCCTAATGATTAATTGGCGTTCGAACTACATAACTGCATGTATCAGCAGATATTAATCAGAGATTTCAAGGCTCTGCACTGATGTCTTAATGCTATCGCTTTATTATAATTAGCAAGCCTTATAAGGTAGAGCTAAATCTTGGGGATTTTGAGGATACGCTAAAACAGCTCCTTATATTTTTATTTACCTTTATTACATTACTATGGAGTAACCCAATGTTCACCATATACACATATAAAAGAAAGGTTTATAGTTTGTAGGTAGGTACGTAATATGTTATGTAGGTTAATCTACGAATGTGCTCATTTACCAACACCATTACACCAATATGAAGTGCCGCTAATGACACTAACACTGCACTGGCTAACTACTCATTCAGGCATTTGACCTCGTCCTCTTTTTCAGGTAGAGAAATGACAGACAACAACAGGAAACGGGGCGGAAGCTTTAAAAAATTCTTCCCCAACTTTTTTAACAAATCTAAAGACAAAAATAAAGAATCTAGTTTAAAAGTCACGAGCAACATATCAAAAAGTAATCAGTATCACGATCCACGCTCTGTGATAAAATCAGATAAATACTATAATAGTGATAGTGAAAGAATATATGAAAATTTAACCGTGAATCGGCACGACAGTGAAAGTCAAAGCATTGTTTTATCGAGCAATCATTCGTCAAGTAGTACGCTGGTTTCAGACAGTTTGAAAAATAGGTCGCAAGGTAGCGATGTGACGAATGACAAGCTCATCCACTACGCGGCGAGGCCCCAAGTGCCACCTAAACCACACGGCGAAATGAACTCTCCGATCCGAAGCAATCAAAGAGATGATTCCGCTCAATATCCCAATGTATACTACCATTCCATGGAGAAACTGGTGGATAAAATAACGCCCATAGATGAATTTAAAATTTACAAAGCCTCGCAGGTGCAAGCGAACCCGACGTCGGTTGGTGCTGAAATAAAAAGAGTCAGCACCAAGTATTTAATTTCTCCAAAAAAAGAAGCTGAAGTTAGGACTATCCAACCAACGCGAGCTAGAAGCTTATCGTTTGATATAAACAATCAAAAAAACCTTCATCTGAATAATCAAAATGGTAGTAAAACTGCTGCAAAGAAAGCTTATAATTACTCTGCTCCAACATCACCGGTTCCGACTCACCACAAAATTCCTAGTATGCCCAAAACAGTCTCTCCGTACGAACTCGTAAGAAAAAATATGATTGAAGCAGAAGAAAAAAAGAATTCGCTTAGTAGGACTAGCCTTCGTAATAAAGATACACCATCGAGCCAAGAATTCAGTCAAATATCTTCAATATCTACGATACATAAAACAAATCCAACACTGGAGAAAGAAAAAACTAGGCAGAAGGTGGAAGCATTTTACTGGCAAAAACTAAAAGAAATGAAAGATAAAGAAGATGAGTACTATTTAGTGCAGTCTTTTAATTCATCTCTGAGAAGACCAATGCTGTCCGCAAATCATCAATCCAACAGCAGCACTCCTACTCCACTAGTGATCGAGCCCCGTAGCTGTAGCTTACCCAGAGGCGGAGATTTGCAAAATGTATTCAATCAACCGCAGTACTCTTCTCCCTTCGTACGAAATGCGCCGGAGAGACGGACCGACACCTACCTAAGAAGTCGGACGCAGTTTACCGATCCAGAAATAATTTATCGACACCCAGAAAAATTAGATTTGAGTAGGGCGCAACCGGCGCCAGCTACAACACCTATATTTCAGCGCGGCTCGTTGACTAGAGAGACAAGCATTATTAGTCAACCAAAACGAGTAAGTTTCGATGAAAATTCAAAAACGGACCCTAAATGTAACCAGAAAATGGCTCACAGTAGTTATTATGCGATTAATCAAGGCAAGGCGTGTTCTGCAGACTCTAAAAATAGTGAAGTGTGGAAAGGCCCCCCGCGGCCTCCGGTGCGGACTACCAGTGTCGGTGCTAAAAGTTTCAAACTTGGGAATAATAGGAAAATTATTCATTTAGCCGGTATGGGACACGCGGTGTGCTCGGAGTCTGAAAGCGGCTCGGAAGCGGGGGAAATTCAACGGATATTGCAGAACAGAGGTAAGCGATCCATTGTTATGTTTGTTTATAGTTTTATTAGAGCCGTGTGGCGGAAGTTTAGTAGATAATCATTAAATGCTATGTGTATTCAATATATTATGAATTAGATATATATCTAGTTAGGTTTACGTTGAAGTAGGTAAATCAACCTCCTGAAACAATTAGATAAATTCAAAATTTCCCTATACATATATCAAAGTCAAAGTCTATTACTTTGACTTTCACTTATTAGGTATATTTAACTCTTTCCTCATCCTCAATAAACGATGCGATTTAATATAAAAAATGTTAAGTATGAAATGGCCGGCTTAAAAGTTTTCCAGTTATCCGCTCTTCTTATTCCAAAGCTATCTACATACATTTTTGAACAGTTTTATTGAAAAATATTTGGTCACAGTTTCATAGATATCGGTTTTCACGATTTGCTAAGAACTTTTCTCGAAATAAATACTCTTCGGTTCTTTCGTAATAAAAAAATTGTTGTTTATAAAAAATATTTAACGGTATAAAAATAAAAGAAATAAAATTTTACTTGAATAAAAATCATATTTCTTCTAACAAAGTCCATAACGGCTCTATGCAACCGATACACTCTCTTTCCTACGTTCTGTCCAAAACCTTCAAGAACTTCCGTGTAAACTTACTAAAGGTTTTGACATCCATAATGATCGATAAACATAAGATAATAACCTAAGATTCCGCTATACAACGATTTTCACCGAGCTGGTTAATGGATGAAAACTATTTGAAATAATTATGTCAATAAATATATTGCAAATGGGTTGTCTAAAGAATTTAAGTGCAGAATATAAATTAAAAAAAATTCACTGCTTTGATTAATAGACAAATTCCATGCCTATCGGAAGTATGAAGCCCATAGAATATGCAAACGTTAGGTTGACTAGTTTTTTCCCGTCACAACTTTTGGGTAGGCTTGTATAACATAAACAGGTCAAAACTTGCATAAAATAGTTTTTATCCATTAACCAGCTCGGTGTACATTACATGTACATTTATGTCAAAAAGTTTGATAATTATACTTTACCACTTTTTTCGCGTATAACTCGAAAAATATCGATCGTACGAAAAAACTTGCAAGAAATAAATTGTAGAGATTCACATTTACAACAACTTTAGTCTTACAATTTTTGTTGAAAAGTTGAAAATGACCGAGATATTAAGCAAAATCCATTCCCCCTTAAATTCAAGATGGCAGCTAACGCACCAGCGGAATTTGGTCGCCGTTTTGGATTTAGACCCTCCTTAAAGGTTGCAGCAAAAAAATTACTGCCGGGAATTAATGTAATTTCAGGCCCTTTGAGTAACCCGACTGGACTATAATGCCAATTGCTCTAGAAGATTGAGACTGGAGTGATCCCGTCTGTCCAATTTTCTACGATAATGAATGATCCCGTCTGTCAAATCTTCTAGGATAATTCACACCGATAGTAAGGTCGGTGTGAATCTGCAGTAAGCCGGTTACCGTAGTTCACATTTTTTGGTGGGAGGTGCGTACATTACATAAAAATAAAACTTCACGTATTCAACAACAATGACCTAAGAAGAATTTTTTTCTATGAAATTTTTGCTGACACATTTATCTTAGTAACATGTCCTAAAATGTATTTTAAAATGGTAAATCTGTAGATTTGCCATTTTAGAATTTGTCCCAAAATATTCTCTCCGAAACGTCAACAAGTCAATGCGTGGTAGGAAAACTTTGTAATTTCAGCAATTGACTTTATGAAATTACTTAGCTTATTTGATGTTGAGTTCGTAATACAACTAGCCATATTTTTCAAAAACATGTTACAATACAATATACTACTAGCATATAATCATAGTATAATTGTATTTATAAAAAAAATGAATGTAAGTATTCTATCGCAGCAATCTAGTTCCCACAGTATAAGCTCTGGCTCTGTATAGTTTTTGTGAACTTTGTAGTATACGTAAAATGAACACACTAAGCATGCTGACAGCAAAACAAAGGAGTCTGGGCAAATCTGTATGTGAAGTGATCTATGAACCAATAGCGTTAACAATCTAGAATATAAGCCGAGTTATCTGGGCTGTACTTCTGTGTAAAGGGGCATCAAAATTAGAGCCGGGACATTAGAGTAAAATACACTTTTGTATATAATTTTTGTCCATACATTTTTTGTTTGACTACGTTTGGCAATCAGAAATTTCCGAATATCTGTTTTAATGAAAGTATCATAAAAACATTATTTAAGAAAAATAAGTGGTTAGGAAACTGGTTAGTGCGAGTCGGATCACGTATATTAAAAGTTTTCAAAGTCAGTATGGCTTCTATAATACTGTGTTAAAGCAAGCATAATCTGACCAGATACGCGAAACATAACTTTTTTTCTATTTCAATAATAACAAAGTGTTGTTTTCTCAAAACTGCAGGGACCGATTTTAATGACATCTATAGGAATAATACTTTTTATAAAGTAATTTCGCCAGTCCACTCTTGCCCAGTCTCCTGTGCACTTTTAGCAGTGTTGCTAAAACCTTTCATGGTATTATTTAGTTACTGTCTCGTGATCCTCGAGCGTGGTTGTGTGCGCCTGTGCCCGGGGCGGTGTTCAGTTAGTCCCTAAATAATAGAACTATATTATAATTGAGTGATGTATTCAATAGTGGTGACGTGAATGCAATATACTAACATTTTAACATATCGCTTTATAATAAACACAAACTTCATACTTATTTATTGACTTCAAGTCAAGTCTATGGTAAAATAGTGGTATTTCTTGTAGCCGCGTAAGAAGTGTAGGTACTATCATAATTATTGGGTTTTTCATGTGGAGCTCATTTTTCATTAAAGCTCAAATTGCATAAAATATACAAATAATTATATATATATATACCTATATAAATGATTATATATAATATAATAATTTGTGAATTTCGTAGCAACATAGTCATGTAGCCATGGTATTCGTTATATAACATCTGTATAGTCAGATAATAATTCAAACCTAGGGTACTTTTAAAAACTGGCGTCTATTTAGTTTGACAGCTAACCATAGTTTTATATCAAGCTGATGGCTAAGATTCCATAAATGCAAGAGATGATTATAGCATTTTTCTCACGTGATATCTAATGCTAAATTAAAGTAGATACCTATTTTTGTAAAAGAGCATGTAGCGACAACAAAACGCAAGGTCGTCGTCCGATCGATCGCGCGCTATCTACGTTGTGCGCTTGTGCCGCCGCAGTCACCGCGCCCATTCGCGTCTCTCTAACACTTTAGATTTACCAAAAATATTTTAGGCAGTTACATAGAAGGCATGAAACAATGAAGACGGTCTAAAGAAAGCCCCGAAGAACTAGGGCCAATCGCGCGCGAGTACCAAATTAGACGTGCCTATCGCTTAGTATGTGATAAAAGCGACACCGCTGTTGCCTTTGGACTATCGCTGTTTTACACTAAGTTTTATAACTTTCATAAAGTTTATCGGCAGCGAAAAGTTTGTTAAAGTTTCGGGTATGGTGCCAGTCACTTCGTTGTGAGGAAGTATTAAAGAATTTACCCCATAGAACTGCGGAGGATACCGCCGCGCCGGTTGCATCTGCAAACATAAATATGCAACTATTATTTAATCCCGGCGCTTGTGCGCGGTGACGATCAAAATACAACTCTATGCTAATGCTGTAAGGTTGATGCTTATTCCTAATCGAAACTTCGCGTATTTCATTTGAAAATAAACATAGAAACTGATTACATTTACACAGCATGTAGTAGGTAGTATTGTTTAGGAATGAATTTAGAATTACTTGGCGCTTGTTGTCGACCTTATAAATAATAAACTATTGTCACTCATTGCACCCTCTAGTCCCAAACTAAGCAAAGCTTGTACTATGAGAACTACATTGCTGAGAGAATACATAAATAATTTTTTTTGTAAATATTATCTTCATTAATGTGCGCAATTTGTCCTTGAGTTCCATGGAATTAATGATGTCATAGACCATTGAATCAACAAACCCTGGACACTAGATAAGTTTAAAATTAAAACTTGCATTGCCTGCCATTACGAGCTCTCGGTCCTATCTCTTTCTTGTATAATGCATTGCTGTGTTCGTTTAAATACATCCTTTGCAAATAGTATTTTAACTGATTATTCAGAAAAGTACAATATATGGTAATAATAAATGACAATCTTCTCATACCAGTGGAGTTGAGTGGAGCAAGCAGCAATGTAGTCAGTAACCAGTTGGTAATATCACTGAAATATTTATTTTGTTATTCTTACAAAAAACATTATTACAAACTTAAATCTTAAAAATAAAAATAACAAAAATGGCCACCACACTCAGCATTGTACCTGATTAACCATTCATGATAATTAATTTAGTGGTAGCAATTCATTATACCTACATATAACTACTTTTACCACGTTATGTGATATACCGCCACTAAATATACAATAACGGTTACTAATATACCGGTTTAACACCTACGACGATAACATTATCTTAAATATTATGATAAAAAAGAAGAAGAGATACTTTTGATGGTAGGATGAAACAACACGGCAAGAATAAATCAGTATTTTGGGTACCTAGGGTTTGGAGGATTAAAATTAAAATAAATTTCATCGACGTCGTATGTCTCCAGCTCCAGTGCGTCATCGTCCATCTCTGGTGCCTCATCGTCCACATCATTGTCCACCTCCGGTCCCACATTGTTTTCCTCCGGTGCCTTAGCTACCTCCGAGTCGCTTTTATCATGTTTTATAAGCTTGAGACCATTTAAAAAGGCTTCCGTCCTCTTCGTCACAACACTCGCTTTTAGATTTTTTTGTGTATTTTTGTGAAATTCCTTAAAGAATTTTCCCGTAGTAGTCTCCTGTAAGTCGACCGGCATTCGAGGGTACTTTATAAATTCACCCAAGTCTAAAGAAGCGTCTCTTTTAGACGTAAAGTCCGGACTAGGTATGTAAAATACCGTCGCATTTGGACTGAGTCGATGAGGTCGTTGATGTATAAAGTGGCTCAATTCTACTGGCTCGTTTTTCGGTTGCACATCTTTTAAACGCCACATTAAGAGAAATTCCGCATCACTTGAGCATTTTTTTGAAATATATAGGAAATCCATGTTATATTCCGGCTTATCTGGGGGAAGAAAATAGGCAATGTTTAGCTGGCCTCGCAGCAACGCTCCTTAATTTTGCATGTTATGTAAATATGTAAGCTCAAAGACAGATATATAAACGTTATATTCATCATATTAGCCTGAAAAATCTCATGCTGGACACAAGCCTTCTCTTACATTACCACGATTTTGATCTATTGACATATAGTTCAAAATCGTGAAATTGCTCAAAAACTTAATTGTATCAATTGATTATAGAACTCCGTTGATAACAACCACATACTAAAACAAAAGAAAGTCGAAATACGAATCTTAGTAATTGTGCCCTCGTATTTAATCTCTCAAGCAATTATGCAGAGTAGGTAGGTAAGAAATATGTTGAAACTAGGCCCATATAAGGTGTATTCTCTCACCCTTGACTGCTATCTGTCATTACTCATTACCAACCACCTTGGTTATAATGTAAGGGTCAGAGTATATGTCATCTTATTTAGTGTTAAACCTAGAAGCGCTAGTACAGTTGGTGCTTGTCTCTCCAGAGTACTAAGTCACTCTTCTTGTAAATTTTACAGTTTTTGCGACGTGTGTCAAAGTTGCGTTTCATTTTAGCACTAGACTAGCTTTCTTAACTCTAGTAGGTGTAGGTAGGCTAAGAAAGCTACCTAACTAGATAGTACCTACCTAAGCACATTATACTCTTCTAGTAACTAGATAGTAGGTACTACTTAGCTACTGACTCAACGAACAATTAAGTTTTTTGTTATGAAAAAAAAAAAAACAATATTTTACCTTATCTTTAGACAATATTTGGTTTCTTGCCGACTGGCGCTTTCTTTCTCGTAACACCTGAAATTACAAATGAATTATCCTTTTACAAATTGTTAAATTATTAAAATAATATATTTATATAGGTTAATGTTCTTTCAAAATTCGAGCTCTTTATTGAAAGTATCATTCTCTAATTTTCACCTCGTTTGATTCTGTTGATCTTCCGTTATTGCTTAAAAAAAAATTGCTTATTTGTTAATTTTAAGCCTGGATTATTTTTTATTGTTAATTTCTATTTTTAGCCTGGATTAATGTAAATTTTAATCCAGGTTACGAACTAATATAATACTTATTCCTTATTTCATCCAAATTAAACCATCAGTTGCCGCGTGATTGAAAATACGTAAGCATCCAACCATCAAACCATTTTAGTAGTATGGTAGCAATCTAGTTCCCATACTTAAATTGGGACTAGAGGGCGTTGTGTGAAATGTCCAAGAACATATTTATATTTATTTATATTAATATTATTCATGTTCTAATAAATGCTTGTACTTTTAGCTGTTAGCGTTGGCATACGGCTAGATAGACACCAACTTATGACAGACGAATAATTAAACATTAAACAGTTGAATCAAAGTCTAGCTCTGTCACTGTTTGACATTACCTGTTAGGAGGTGACAGCAATAATTTAAACAGCTGAATAAAGTTACGCAGTGATCGTAAGTAAGGGGGAAAAAGTGTTTTGTTTCATACTTGTACTTGAAAAAATTTCATTCATTAAATTGTTTTCAACTTCGGTTATGTCGCGCCATCTGCTGAACGGTTTGATCTTCCGCAACTCAACACGGAGTATGTGGAACACTACGCTACGCTAAACCATTTTACTGGTACAACTCTGAACCCTCAGTTGGGGCGCCACCTAGCGATCATAAAAGGTAGTAAGTTGCGCGAGCTCAGTTGCAACGTAATTCTTTGTTTTCCCGTTGTCGCTGCACTGGTGCAGCGTTGTGTTAGGTTCTGGAAATAGACATGCGCCGGGAAATCTACTCTAGGTCGTCCACTATTGCCCAAAGAGTTTCCATTTTCCTACGCTAGGTTAAATCAATACATCCAACATTGCGTATAATAAATTATAAAAAATCAGAAATCAATTATGTATAATGATTTTAAACTGAGGAATAATTGAAGACTTTGTAACAAAAACAGCTTTTGTGCATTTCTTGACGAAATGAGTTAGCCACGCCATCTAGTAGGTGACGTTACAAGCTTTAGTCTGGCATTTGGCGTTGCCTCCAAAACCTCGGTCAAAACAGTCGTGAGCTAGATAGATATTTGATTGAATTAATATTTGTACAACTCACAATTAAGTCGCCAGGTTTTTAAAACAGGCAAAACATATTCTTTGTGGTATGATAGTCGGAGCTTTTGTTTTTTATTCGTCATTTGTTCCGTGCAATAAGTACCTACCTAGGTAGCGATTCCTTTTACGGATGTAAGATAACATATTTTCTTAATAAATCGTTACTGATAAATATTTGCTCATAAAGTATATAGGTACATAACTTACTTTTTTATTTTATTTCTGCTCTATTTTCCATAATAGCTGATTAACACTTTGAGTGCAAGTGCAAAGTACCTAATAAGTTATTAGTTAACGTGTTTTTGTGTCAAGTGTTAGCTAAGTGTTTTCAGAACGTTCACACAGTGTTTAGTTGATTCTGCTAATTATTACTCCAGATTGATCCGTTCGTGTTGCCGAGCAATTATTACTCACAAAATTACCAGTAGGTATAGCGCACCAAGTTCGGGGACGCTCCGAGTGCAGGGAGAGCGCGGGTGTGCGGGGGAAGCTACTTAACAGTAAAAATAGACACGGCTTCTAATCACTTCACTTCGCACTTGCACTTGTTGCCTGCACTCATCACTTAACAGCGTATGCGTTTACAAGCTGATTTTACTTATCGCTAACATTTGTATTCGCGCTTGATACTTAACGTAAGTGTGTAGACCAGGCATTAGCAGACGGCAGGCATGTTCTTGGTTTGAGTAGGACTCCTTTCTGAAATACATAAATTTTCAAAACTGTATTTATTGCAAATCCTGGAAGGTTAGTGATAAAAAAATATATTAATTTAAGAAAATTCAGTATTGGTTTTACTGAAACAACCAACCGGTTTCATACGAATGCTTTTTACTGAAAATTATTTTACTCTTGAAATTCAACTTACTGGCTAAATTATGAAGTTTTATTTTACTTAATAATAAATTTATAGATTTTTAATAATAAACTTAATTTATTTTATCAGAGGTTGTAACAAACTGACATTAGAAAAAATTACAACTGCAAATATCAAATTTTTAGCAAGTCCTTAACCTAAATGTTTTTTCATAACAAAATTGCAAATCAATAATGTTTCTTGTAGTGCAAGCTTTCCTTCGTCTATTAATATTCTGTGGTACATAGTGTTGTGTGAAATGTCCACGAATGAATATATATTTTTAACTAGCAGACCGTCCCGGCTTCGCACGGGTATTAACCAAAATTTCAATTTTTAGGTATTTTTACACCTTCGGTTACCTTATTGGAGTTTTAGTAAGGATCCCTAGTTTTGTTGAAAATATAATATAGCCTATTTCACTCAGGGATAGCGTAGCTTCCCAACGGTGAAAAAAAATTTTCAAATTTGTCCAGTAGGTTCGGAGCCTAATCAATGCAAACAAACAATCAAATCTTTCCTCTTTATAATATTAGTATAGATAAATTCGTTACTGAAAAAGACACTTCACAGAGAAAATCACAATACAAAATATTTTTATCACTGGAGCTTACTTTACTTAATTAAAAGAATCTCACCTCTCTCCGCATCTAGATAAAACTTTTTCTCAGCCTCAAAAACCACTGCGATGTTTTTATTTATTTTATTTATATTTCTTCTATCTCTATACAGGTCCTGAAAATGAAACATAAAAAATATCAGCAAAGTACCTAAGAATACTGAATGCACCAAGTACGCAGTAATTAAACCGGGAGATTCGTTTGCATAACGTTATTTGTCACCAAGAAAGAACTATAGCTCAACTTATTCGACACAAAACTAAATGACGATTCAAAGTGATTCAGGATGTTTTATTTTTCATTTTGAATATTCAGTCCAGTCGTTTTTATCCCTCTTGAGCGGGTAATCTAAAGCGCAAAACATCAAAGTAGCATAAGGCCTAAAACGCTTATTGTCTGATTAGTATAATTACCTATACCTATTGCGTAAGGTCGAAGTATAAAATAACTAGTAGTTTAATTAAAATCAATAACACTTCACTTGGGTCAATTTACTAACTTGCGGAATTTCACCTCATTACCATTGAAGGTCGATTTCGGTATAGCCTTCAGTATTTCAGTATTTCTTGCTTGCTTGCTAGTATAGCCTATTAGGTAGCATTTTTATTGTGACATTATGAAAGATTAGTGTCCCTGCAAGTTTTTAAAATCACCTAGAAACTATGGAACACTGTATTTTGATTTTTAATTTTATATTGAAAATTCAACTGTAACTAGCTAAAACACAAATTTGTCACTTTAGATAAAAACATTTTATAGGATTATTTTGCAAAAAAACATGATAAAAAATCATAACCCGAGAAATACAATAAATCGGGCAACAACATGGGGTATTTTCAGGTACCCCCGGAGTGAGAAGTTTTTTTTTCTTTGGACTTGTCTATGTGGACCACTCTGTACAAATGACTAAAAATAGCGATTTCGTCCGCGTATACTAAGTTTTCCTTAATTCTTTCATCCGTACCTAATCAATCCTAATTGGACAATGAAGAGTCTTGTTCACTTCGACATCACCATATTAATCCCCAAACAAAACTACCCACACTATTTATGAATTCCGACCATCAAATTTATCAAAAATATATATAATATAATAGTCTTATTGGGTTTTCCCTTTACTATTTTCGGTACCTACCCTTTAGTTACCATGTACCTTTACAGCTCCGTAAGAGATAGTAAAAAGCTCAAGCACCACCAATAAAAAAAAACGTGTGGCACTCTGAGACTGCTGCGGTAAAGCTATTGCATAGCATTTTTTATCGTATCACCGCTGTGCCGGTCGGAGTGGGGGGGTGTTAGGTTATTTTCGTTACGGAATTTCTGGATTCGGTCTCCACGCTCAAGGCCCGCGATAGAAGCTATGCAATAGCTTAAAAACTAGTTGGAAGGTAAATAATATAGAGTTCTTTCCATGAAAGAAGTCCCGCAGACGCGTCGCTGTAATCGACCTTAAGTATTATTTCTCGGGCAGCACTTTTAACAACTTTAGGCATTGAAAACAAGACTTTGATCACAGAAACCAAATAAAAACGCACTAGCATCCGAACACAATAACAGCACCTGACAACTAATTTAAAATTTAGTTTTAAAATTTAGTTCCGGAAATTTCCGCGGTACTTCTTTCATGAAAAGGACTCTACATGTTTACTTCGGAGAGCTATAATTTTTCTATATTACTTATTGTCTTATTTACCTGTTTTTTCACTGTCCAATACTACCAGGGGCGTCGTTGCTCTTGTCGTTTTTTACGTTCCATATAGCGTATAAGGGAATAAAATACCACTATTATAATATAAGCCAATAGAATCGGCATTTTTAATTTTTTAACGTCTGTTAATTTTCCAGCAATAAAAGTTTTAAGTTACTTTACACCTTTTTTAAACGTTCTATTTTACTATAAGCGTAACATTAACACTTTTCTAGAAAAGTATCTGAAAACTAAATTTTATGATTTAAGTTATGATGTAAATACTAGTCCAAATTAGGTAGTATGATGAAAAGAGTATTTTATTTGCGAACAAAACCGATCGGAATACTGAATAAATAACACTCAATCACGACAATTTACACTCAAATTATTTTCACTTTTACACCATGTTTTAGTTTCTCGATAATACACAAAAGGTTTTTTTTATTGTAATCACTCGTTTCCGGACACAAAATTGCGGATCTCGTCGAGAAGCAACAGTGCGGTACGCCGTCTAGATAGATAGAGGAGAGATAGAGGGGGTCTAGGGCTTTCACCCAGCCTCGCTTCGCCCACCCCAACTCCCACCCAACCAGCGAACGGGGATGTTTGTTACGTTAACTTACGCAGAATTAAAACTGACTGACAAACCGTTAAACAGATTGGTAACGACGCCATATCCAAATGCATTTTCTACATCATCAGGTAAAATTATAACCAAAAAAAATAAGAACAAAAATATAAACTAACTACCTCAATTTTTGCACTTTGGAAATCGCGATGTTCTGAAAAAGGAAGATATTATAATTTCTAAACCTGTTTAACGTAAACGGTTTTTGGAATATCTAAGTTATTCTAAACGAAACTCTATTATTATATGATTGATACTTGATTTTTTTTATCTTATTTTTGTTTTATTCCCTTTTAAACCTTACAACCCCTTGGCTTATTTTACTCAAAATCGTACCAGTAAACCAATTCAATATTCTATGCAGATGGTATAAGCGATTTAAAAGTTATGCTCTATACGTACATACAAATATACAACGCCGATTCGCTCAAGTTGATACTAAGATATTCGCTCCTTTAGTCCTTTAACATAAATCGGTAGGTATTGTTTTGTTTTGATTCATATAACTGCAATCTATACAGGTGGTCTGAGCTCCTTCACCAAGACCGCGTTCATAGGCTTCTATTTATCTACTTGATCGTTAGTTTGCTTAAGCTAGCTAATGTTGCATTTTGTGCGCCATTGCAAATAAAACTGGCTCATAAAACAGTTTATCTGAGGATGCATAGAAACAAGAACTAACCCGAGAGCAAAGTTTCGGCATCGGTCTTCAGCATCTGTATCTACTTCAGTTTTACCTAGATTAAAATGAGATATTCACCTAATTAAATTAATGCTATTCAGAGGTATGAGTTTATCAAAGTAAAGGAACTGCAGAAAGCAGATGCAAATCCAATTTTTTCAACATGATATTTCTCAAAGTAACTACATTTCACTTAGAATTATGAGGAACGAAAACACTATAAGCATTGACATTTTCAAGACAAGAGTGAATAGGTGTCTTGTTAACTGTCTTGCTTCATAGGATTTATCGTCACTTTACCATCAGATGAGATTATGGCCAAAGGGTTGGACAATTTGCACATGCATACAAATATTTACCTGAATGATGTAGTGTCACAAACTTTAACCCTGCGTATGGTTTTCTATATTGCTCGACGGTTTGGAAAGAAAAAAAGGGAAATAATATTTAGGTACGTATGTTGTTCATTCGTCGTGCTTTTTTACCAGTAAGCGATAATTTCTTCAGGTACAGTGTTTTATTTTATTTTAGTATGAGTCTTATGAAAATATAGGAATACAGTTTGTCACCGTGCATTAAATAATAATAATTAATAATAATTAAATAGCATTTATAACCGCCGCTTTTCCTTCGCGTGCTGACGTAGGGACTACAATATATTTTTATTTTAAAGTAAAACACCACGAATATAAATTGTGAAAACACTTACTTTTTCTGGATAGTATCTTTTTCACCATTCTCATGATCAAGTTAACCATCAGTTGGTTATAAATATTTCCGTCTTTACTTTAGACTCGTGAAAAATATAGGTGACTTATATAAATTTGTTTCAAAACAGTTTTCGGACCAAAACACGCCAAAATGTGACACAGTTTCGTGCACATTTTTTTGATCGGAAAACTTATTTGGATCAACATTATTATTTTTGTTGAAGCTTTGAATTCTTACTCTCTAGATCGTGAAGTTCATCGATTTTTCATAATTCCTTTCAGTGAATTTTATAACTTTAAAAAAAATTAAAATGCGCGAGCTAGAACGTCATACAACGTTAGCCATCGTTGTCACTCAACACGTCACATACCTAAGAAAATTAATGTAGCGGTTCCATGCAACAGCCCGTTTGTCGTGTCGCGGGCCTGTCGTGAGATACGTAATCATAATCAGGGGCTTCCGGGTGAGTGAGTGGTAGGTATAACAAGTAAGTAAAACCAACATCTATATAATAGAACAAACATCTATGTTTATTCTCAGTAGGGATTGAACCCACAGCACTAAGAGAATAGTTACATTTATTCCTCTCTTCAGTACTTGTAGTTTACCACAAAGTTAGAACTGGCAACTAAAAATTAGACATGATTGTAATTTTGCGTCGTAAATTTTGTGTGCTAAAAAGATTAGTCTAATCTAAAGTGTAGCAAAAATGTATATCAGTGAATAACACGAAAGTCTATCGCTATGTGCAAAAGTGAGTGAGTGAAGTGAAAATGTTGAGCCGGTGGAAGAGTAAAGATAAGTCTGAGAAGTCCTCTAAATCGAGTGGGAAAAAAAAGCGAAAAGGACGGGATAATGGTAAGTCAACGAATGTAGTGTTTCGATATGACTCTGATTTCATCCCCCCGGAATCCTCAGGTACTTCGGTACCTTCCCGTAAGATCTGAGAGAGCTAATGGGTTATGATTACGGTCATACAGTTTAAAATGATTAAAGTAAAATAAAATGTAAAGTCACTATCAACGTATGAAACAGAAAATTATTGTTTTGCTAAAAAATATGGTACAATAATACATACGCCATCATCATCCACAGTCGGACTTCGTTTGTGCCATTCATCACGGTCTTGTGCCATTCTCATCCATTTTCGCCCTGCGACTTTGACAATAACATCTGCCCATCTCCTCTCGCTGGACGTGCATTCGAGAAGTGGTTAAGTTCTGTAACCACTTCTTGGCTAACATTTAGTGAGTGTCGGACTCTACGTGTCATCACCGCGCAACATGTCCTGCCCAGCTCTATTTGAGTTCCCAACGTCTTGGATTTTACTTCAGATTTCGACATTTGGCACTCTGTTTATAAGCATGGCTCGCTTCGTGGCTCTCGGCGTAACTCTGAGTTCTAGCACCATAGGTCATGGTGGGCAGAACAGATTGATTAAATAAGCGAGTTTTCACACACTGGTAAATTCACCGCATTTCAACAAACATGGTAAAATATTATTTTAAAAGCACGTTTCGCGAAGCTTATGATAATCCTCGAATGCTATTATTATTTTACAGCTTTAAAACTCTTTGACCGATAGTTAGGTGCATTTTGTAAATAAACTTATAAACTCCGTGTAATGTAGGTAAGCAATAAGCATTTATAAAAAGATTTTAAACAATTATTGTTTGATAAGGTCGTAGTGAGTGGAAATCAGTCACAAGGGTGATATCGAAATTTAAATAATTCAAGAAATTTTATTTTTAATTTTTCACCTTATTACCTAATTTATTGAGAGCTGTTTTAGTCAGGAGAGTTAGTTAGAGTTACATGTTAAAAATTTTCCTCATCCATTGCAAATTGATCCTCATCTCTAGATACAAATAACGAGTACGTACACCTGCACATTAGTCGTAAAAAATAAAAAAAATTACAGACTTCATAGGTACATTAAAAAAAACATATTGCGAGGTTGGTTTATTTCCTGAGTAAAAGCACGATTAAATTTGTTTCAGAAGAAGACTGGCACGGTGATGGCAGAATGGATGGTAAGTCAAAAATAAGTAACTACATTAGAATATAGACAAAAGTTGGCTAAACAAAACGTGCTTCCTGCTTAGGGGAGCACGTCGTATTCATGTCGGAGCCTTCTTTGACGTTCGTTATCCGCGTCGTGTGATAAAGTTCCACGGTAGGCCTGCAACTACCCTGGTACATTATCATAGTCGATTTCAGACTTATACTTACATATTTATATACCAGCCAGTTAGGGGATTCTCTTTACTTATAATGAAAATATGTCTTATAACTTTATAATAACTACTTTTTTAATAGGTAACTTTTTAAGTTAATTCTTTAGCAAATGTTACCAATATTTTGAATTTCACAGATTTATAATAAAAATGGTTTTTTGCTCGGTTATTCTTATAGTGATGTCCTAAACTAAAGAGCTTAATTTAAGGGCCGTGAGATCAATAGTGGTTTAAACCACGAAATAGAGTTAAACCTCCAGTCTCCGATTATTTCATAAGGTCAATGGTAGTTAATCGACCATCGGTAGCTTAAACTGACAGAGATGACAGTAGATTAATCCATCGATCAAATGTAATCGTAGTTAACGAAATCCATAGTTTAAACTGCTTTTGATCTTATGGCTCTAAGTATCTAGTTAAGTCAATATAGTTATATGTTTCACTGTTGATTTTGTATCATGAATATAATATATTATAATATATTAAGTATTTTTTAGAGATTACAAAGATACAGTCGATTAGCAAGTAAATCGTTAAGTATCTTAAATAAAAGCAAACTTAAAAGTAACTTGAGGTAAGAAACTATTACGTGTAATAATTTCTTACAAGTCGAGGCCTGATGGAAGCGGATTCTTAACGTGGATTCTGTTAACAACTGATGGTGCCGTGTCGCCGCTCGGTGCGTCCAAAGGTGTTACGTATTTACATACATATACCGGTCAAAATCATATACCCTTTCTTGCTTCGCCGTAGTTAGGTAAACAAAATTTGGTTCAACGTAGTCGGGTTTTAGTTTTTGAACTTATGCTTATTAAAAATATCATCATTACTCTATCTATGCGAAATTAATTATATCCAACAAGAAGCTTACTGTGTTTTTGAAAAGCGCATGCGCTTTGCACTTCTCGATCTGTCGGGCGACGACGGGTCGGTTTCATTACACAGTGACTGTAGTTTCTAAAAGTGGTTTTTTAAAAGTTCTTTGAAGTGAAACTACGATTCATTGTTCTTCCCGTTTGCTGCTAAAAGGTATGTTACAAAAGTTATAGCTAATCTGTAGTAAATTCCTACATATAAAAATAAAATAGTTTTTTTAGTTTCACTTTCTAAAAAGCACCTTTGCACAACAGATTGGCTATGACGGTTTTTTTCAACGTAAGGTTCTTTTAGAAGGATTCTGGAAGCAACTTAAATTTCTACCTATTGTTTTAGCGCTCTCGTCTACGGGCTAGAAGATTCTTATAAAAACACATAAGAACTCATATTGGTGGTGAGTGTTTATATATAAATTTATATTATAATAACGATTAACTTTACAGTACTATTCTTTGAAATGTCATAAATTTTTACCCTCTCGTTATCAGATTTATCTTGGATTTATCGAAAAACCCTGTCTCTAACTAAGAGCCATAATTTATGTTTGTTCCCATAATTTATGAGTTTTAAAACTCGAAAGCCCGACTTGAATTTGACTACGTTCTAGCTTAATCATCAGATGATGATGATGGCAGTTCATTGAGATTATACGAGTGAGCGAAAGTTTGTTCGACGAGAACTTCGAACCGTTTATCCAATCTTCACAAAATTTGGTAGGTCTACGGACTCTTAAGTTTTACTGGTTTGACATCGCCATCTAGCTAAAAAATTACCAGTCTTATCTGAACAACGAAATCATTAAAACTCTAAGAAATGAAGGCTCACGTTATACTGGTTTTGCCAATTTTATACTACAACTCTAAAACTATTTAACTTAGAATAAAAATAAAGATGGCTTTAAAATGTCTCAACAAAGCCTATCATATATGACACCCCACTTGATAGTTTTGTGCGACATTATGTTTTTTACCTCCATTTGGACCCTTATAACTTTACAACCCCTTGACTGATTTACTTCAAAATCATAACCAAGAAAACTTAAGAGTACTATCCGTCCGTATACCTACCAAATTATATAAAGATCAGACTAACGGTTCGAAAGTTATGCTCAAACAAACATATAACGCTCATTAATACCCACCAAAATCACCAAGATCTTAGTTCACTCAATCAAAAAAATAGCATTTAGATATTTTTTAATTATTTATTATGATTTATGAGTGGTAATCCATTGATGCGCTCCCGAAGATAAAGTTTCCATCAACAGATCATGACTCAGCCTTTTGCTCGGATCTACCTCCTAAGAATTAATACAACTAAATTGCAGAGTAAAATTTTAAATACATACTTTTTTAATGTTTTCTAAAAATTTAAAACATTTAAGGTTTTCGTAACAACACAATGGAAGAAATGGAACCACGCCGTCAAACTAGAAGCTTACCGATGCGATTCTTGAGAAGCATCATATTGTGCATCCTACTGACTTGCACATTATTAAAAGACACTTTTTGCGTAAGTACTTAATTACTAAAATATATGAGTGACATGTTAGTTTTAAGGTAGGATTCCACCAAAATTATGTGCAGCACATTAGTTTACAAACATTTGTGCAAAAGTACAGCAGTGCACGTACAAGCTGGTAGGGCGTTTTGCCTCTGTCTTCACCGGCAAGGCTGTGCGTAACTTATGTAAGTATATGTGTGCACAAGTGTACTACACTGTGCACACATGTTCATTGAGCAAAGCTATTTGCCTTCAGCACGTAAATCGTAAATCGCGAAGACTTTAAATAAGGTACAATGAACCCCTAGAGCTACCTAACCTAAATCCGCCACTGATTTACGTGAATACAATAAAATTCTGTTTCCATAGAAATACTGTTTATTTTCTTATCTGTCCCTAAAATACTTTATTTTTTTAACAAAATGTTGGCACATTACTCGTATAGTAGAGGAGTTTAAATTGCTTGAATAAATTTTACAATTTTGTCATTCGTTCAAGACATATGTAACTTGTGAGCGTACAAATAAATTTTTTCACTAAAGTACGGAAGTAAAACTGAGTTCGCGAACAACAAGTGTGTACGCGTCTAGGCGAGTCCACTGCTTGCATGTTACATGTGTGCGCGCACATATGTATACACTAGTTAGTTAGTTAGCTGTGCGCGAACACTTGTAGAATGTTCGCGAACAATTTGTTTGCTCGCATAAGTCCACCAAGGGGAACATTTGTGCTGAACAGTGTGCAGCGCAGTTAGGCACAGTGCCGGACACCGGTGGAATCCTACCTATAGAGTTGTGACGCTGATACACTGTTTTTCTTTACAGTGCTGCAGATTGGATGAAAATGATAAATTGGTACTATCACCGTTCTGTAAGTATTTTTGTAGTTTTGTCGACCACAGTACCGAAACGTCCCTGGAAGACTCACAATTACAGGAGTTCGGACGCAGAGCCTCTACAAGCCCGGTGCTGTCGATTATCCACGAAGAGGAAGTTTGAGGTAAGTTGAATCACGCATAAGGCCACTGTTAGACATGATTTCTATTTCCATCATGCTACCAGGAGCGCCTTACACATCGCTTTTTATAATAAAGAAAAAACAAATCGACTTGTTTTTCATTGCATGGTGAGCTCATTGCGTGTATATGCATCGCTTCACTCAAATATTCGTTTTAAAAAATTTGTCCCGATTAGAACCCAAAATATCTCTTATCAACTCCCTTCTACCCATAATCGACTGTGCGGATATTACTTAATTCTCTATAAGCTAGACCGCTTACTAAACACTTTTGTATTTGATTCATCTACAAAAGTGTTCGCGGCACTTCAACTGGTGGTGGGCTTCTTAATCTGACCAGAGCTGGAATTCTGGCTTCTCGCAGCATTCAACCCAACCCTCATTTTTCACCTTTATTGATACAGCATCTGTTTTTTTTTCTATCCTCAATCTATATTAATAATTTCGTCGACGGGTACCTACAGTAGACTCGATTGAAACTTTACCTGAATAATAAAGCATAAAAAATATATTATTTCGAGTCGACAAAATATATCCACAAAATTCGGATTGGATTGTTGAACTTTATTTAACAAAATATGTGAAATAAAATTTTAATTGTGCAAATGGCAGTCGCCATTTTGGCCACTCGGATGCCCATTTTCTATGAAGAATCCCTGTCAGTCAGTGTCAGTGATGACACAGTGTTCTCTCTTTGAGAAAAGTTTAGTGGTTCATAGTGTGTCTTTCAGTTTCAATGACTTTCAATAGTGTTCTGTGCTTTCAAAACTTGAAACAAAATAAACAAACTTCGATTTCGCTGAAAGTTATTTCGTAAATACATATTTTATTAAATTCTGCGTGTTGTGTGTAATAGAATCAATGAAGATAATATTATGCTCCGTCAGTGGAGTAAACAGGAGAAGGTATTGATCTTTTTTATACGTAGTAAATAACCTAAACAAATCTACTTAATATTGTATGCAGTCAAAAAATAATATGCTAATTCTTCTTCCAGATTCAAGCTTGAATGCTGTCGCGAAGCCCACGAGCACCAATTATTTATGATCGCAAGCATATTAGGAAGAAAGTTGACCATCTATGAGAAAAGAAGCGCATGAATGCAAGATAATGGGAATGGAAGAGAGATGCATCAGAAAAGGATGAGCCTAAAGTCTTCGGACTCCTCCTCCTTCTTATATAAAAATAAAATTACATATTATAATGCTGTAAATGTATATTTTCTTTCTGTACGATCGTGGTTTTCATATTGGCATAGGAACCACTCATCATCTCTAGCAATATTCAAGTTTTATTCTAGTTTTTGTGTTATTATGTGTATTGTTGTTTAATTTTGATCGAATTTTAACCAATAATACTTAGGTCGTAACATAAAGTGTGAGCCATTGGAATAAATGTGTGAAAGGGGTTTCTCTGAAGCTGAAATTTTGTCTCCCAAGTTTTGAAGGAGAAAATATCCACAATTTTGCCTTCAAAACAAACGACAGCGGGCTTGACAAATGACTTGACTTTACTTATATTATTTCAAATATCCACTTGACACTGCACTGGCATAATTGTCAAAGTTAAGGCGTATGTAAAATTCAGACAACCCTCTCGCTCGTACATTTCAAAATTTTTGAAGATATAATATAACTAAATGTAAATATGTGAAATTGCAGAGCTTCAGGGTCGAGATAATAACAATGCAAAGGTTCAATAAAATTTAAAAACTTATTCTCGTAAAAATGTTTAAACTATAGAATTTCTCGCTAACTGGCTGGTATTTTTACATTGTTACGATATTACTATATTATGTGCCTATGGGGGCGAGGGGGGGGGGACTCGCTATTAACAATCAGAGTTCATCGACAATAGTGAATCCGTTTACAATCATGACTTGATTGATCTGATAGTTAATGGCAAGTCCCTATTGTCAAATACTATGGGTGTTTTTACTTGTTTGTGATAGGAGGTTTGTCGGACGGCGAAGCGAGCAGAGGACCAACTCGCAGCCGCTCGTCTCGCCGCGACGATCCTCGTCGTCACACTTTGGCTGGCAACAACCATTTGTACATGCACCCTCACCACCACTCCCAGCACAATGATTTAGAGGTAAGACAGCCATAAAAAATATGTATATGTTGTGTTTTTTCTACATATAGGCAAACGATGTCGGAAGCGAGGTACTCGATAATTATAATATAAAGTTTGTAATGAGCCTATTCGTAACTGGTAAAGTTACCGTTTAGTTATTAAATATATAAACGCATAAATACTGAACGGATACTATTTAAACATAACCTATTCAAAACTTCGAAAAAAGTCGAAAGAAAAATACGAAAAAACATAAATAAGTAGTTTCGGTACTGCTGCCCCTGGAAGGCACAGACAGAACTCAAGCAATCTGATCTCTTTTAGTCTTTGTTGCTGAGACTTGTTTATCGTTATTAAATACAGTAACTTAGCTGCAGCTTTATAATTAGTTCGATTGGTTAAACATTTGCTTTTCGTACAGTTAGGATTGCTTTGTATTGTTTCGTGTGTTATTCGGTACGTTTATTGCGACAATTATGCATAGATTCAACATTGTAACGTCTTTGGACGATACATTACACCTTTTACCCAAACTATGAACGTCGCAAAAGGTATATATGGAATATAATCCTGTATCAGATGACGTAAGTTTAGGGTGTAAAATCTTTCAAGCCGTCTGCCGAGCATACTTCCAGCCAAATGAGAACTCGCAGAATTGGTTTTTTTGACACGTCTATTGAAGGGTTATTTGAAGCCACCAATGTCATTCTTGTATCAGATGGCAAAGTGTAAATCGACCACTTTTTTGACCCTATACTTTCGATTTTTTTGGTGCTTTCTGCCAAGTTTGGTTGTTCATTCTGATTTTATAAAGTTTAGCATATTTAAGGATCTGTTGCCATGGTGCTTATTTTTGTATCAGGTAGCGTTGATATTTTACTGTCGGCTCTCCTACGAAGCGGACCTATTTTTAATCAGCATGCAATAATTAAGTAATAAAATAGGTAAAACAACATTTCAGGTTTGCAATGAAAGAGTCTTAGTCGGGTGATTCGATTTCGTATTAGAACTATTTTTTGAAATTCTGGTAATTTGTCAGAACACATTACTTTGAGTTTCTCTATGTTTATAGGGTCAACAGTATATTGAGTTTCAAAAACATAGTTTTCATTTTCATGAATTCTCATGAGTCTACCGAGGATGTATGGATGCATTTCTTTCGTACTTTCTATTTACTACACAGGTAGTAAAGTATACCTATAAGTTCGAAGCGCTAATGCTTATTATATGACAAGTACAAAGCTCTTGTAAACTAACTATTGTTAGTTATATCCTACCCAAGGTAGTTAAGAAATCACGTAACTGTTTTTTTTTTTACTTCATATAATAACCAGCTGGTTGACCAAGCTCGGCTCGGTATTTTTTTTTGTGAACACGTGAGTTGATTAGACACATAATATAAATAAACAATTAATTCTAACCTTAATTGGTCTAACCATAAATTCAATATGGCGCTCTCTAGGGGACACGAAGTCGTGAACTAAAAAAATATTTTTTTATAATGCCGTGTAGGGTATCAAATGAAATGGCTTCAAGCACATTTCAATTCATAATGATTTTACATTTAGTGATTTCATTTAATTTTCATTCTTTGAATAATAATAACTATATAGTTACTATTCCAAATTTCAACTCTCTAGCTTCTATGGTTTTCTGCCTAACGTAGAGCCACAAATATAGTCAGCTTGACAATTAGTCATAATATCTTGTAGTAAAAGGGAGCAATAAATTGGTTTTAGAACGTAACTTTCCGTGCTAGTTAAAAACTGTGTGACGACAAGGTAACGCTCTTCCTCCGCTAAAGAAGTGCAATATACAATAGTCACTTTTAAGTGAATCTAAAGGTGTAATGAGACTAGCATAAGATCTTTAAATAAAATATTGAGAGAGCAGACTAAAAAAATCCAAAAGGCTTAAACTACGACAGATACTAGAAATTAAGTAGAGCGGTACTAGATAAATCTATGACAATGACAACATCATCATCATCATACACAGCCGGACTTCACCCACTGCTGGATATAGGCCTCTCTTTTGATGTACCATTCCTTACGATCCCGTGCCAGTCTCATCCAATTTTTGCCCGCTATGACAGCGATATCGTCTGCCCATCTTGCTGCAGGACGACCGAAATTCTATAACCGGTTCTTGGACGCCATTCAGTTAGCGCTTTACTCCACCTGTCATCACCTCGCCTTGCTAAGTGTCCTGGGGCATTATTCTGTATGACTTAGGAGATTCCTTGCCGTAACCGTATGACGTCACCGTAAGGAATGACATTTATGGCATAGGAAATACGGCATAGGCACAGGGCGATTTCACGCCGCTGTCTTGTCGTGCTGCGTAACGCGCTTGTATTGGTCATAGTGAATAAGGCCCCTGCTCAACTCCATTTTAGTTCCGTTATGCGATTCCCAACGTCTTTGACCTTTGTTCGACTTCGAATCGTAACAATGACAACATGGATATGGAAATACGCAAATTGATAACTAAAAAACAGATCAGTGCGATCGTGGGTTTGATGACATAAGTCGTAACAAACAAACTAATAGATAAACATAGTTTGATGATTTCCTGGAACTTTGTCGGCTTATAGAAACTTTATACATTTAACAACTTGCCTAGAGTAGGTGCCAAATAACACCGCAATACAGGTCATTCACCCACCTTTCACCACGATGTCGCAAAATTCAATTTATATATGGTAAACAAACAGTACTACGAGATTCGAGTGATACCGTCTTAGGGACAGGTTGGTATGGAAAGCGACAGAATTAGTCATTCATAAATTGAATTTTGCGACATCGTGGTGAAGGTGGGTGAATGACTTGTATTGCGGTGTTATTTGGCACGTACTTTAGTTAAATTTACTTAAAATGCTCATGTATTTGATTTTGCTTGTCCATAACGCCTTAATTGTAGTACAGATATAAGTGCCTAAATCGTTACTGCGAGTTTATTTTGCCACACGATTTCAAAAATCTGATCAAACGTCTGGTTTACTTATTTTTTTTGTTTTTTCGTTTTTTTTTTTTATATTATTATAGCTTCACGAAGTAGCGGATCCCAAGAAACCCCCAGTATATGCCACCGTCACAAAATCCAGAGATGTATGGCCGAACAGCATCTTAGACCCGCGTACTAAAAAGGTACCTACCTGCACACAATTGCACTACAATGATGCTATTTTTTAATGCTCATGGTTAAACTTATTGTTCTAATATTTGGGCAAACTAACAATAAATGTGAAACTAATATTAATGTGATTATTTTGTAACCTTTGTTGATATTTGGTATCGATTCGGTTGTTGCATTTTTTTAAACTAACCTAATTTGACAGCACTAAAAATGTTGCCGTCCCTTTCTCATAAACTGAAAAGACAAGGACGGCTATAATTTTAGAGCTGTCAAATTAGGTTAGTTTAGAAAAAGGCAACAACCGAATCGATACCATTGACATTAAACGCTTGAATATCGGTTGGTGGCTGCATTAGACAATTCATTTTGACGACAATGTTCATCCATCAAGGCTCGGTACCGGTACATAGTTATAGACATGCCTGCCTGCCATTGTAATTCAGAAATGAACCTTGACTTTTTAAGTTCATGTTATTCTACCTATGGTTTTATATTGTCTGTGCTAAGATAAAGTTTATTTAAATAAAGCAGTTAAAGTTAAACTAGGTTAGGCCTATAATTAAATACCTTAGATATTTTATTCACAAAGCAATTTACAACTAATACAATATTTACAAAATACACATGAAACAGTTGAGCTATCTACAAACCGTTGCAAACGATTTATAGATAGCTCAAGTGGTCCAAATCAGTACCAATCAATACCTTGACTACGAAGTAAGGTGCTAATTGTCAGGGTTGTGCTACATTGTACAGGCCCCGACATCGTTTGATAGCTCTAACCTTGAGAAGTCGAATTTTATATCAATTTGGCTTCGCAAAAAACCCTCTCACTTCCCCTACTTTCAAGGTCAGTGGTATTCATCCGTATCGGGACCTGTACTAGAATCGGACCACCCACGCTAAAGATGGTTTTGTTTAACCGATTATTTTGCAACATTTTGCTATAATATTATTTAGCCTGCTATTTGTTTCTGTTGAAACTTTGGCGGTTCAATATTTTTCCTACCTTTCAGTTCTTGCTAAGAAAATGCCTTAACAATATTTAAAATTGGCCATTATAAGACGTTATGCATAAGGTCCTAACGCTTCGAACTCAATTAATTTCATGCTATTAACATTATCTAGGTGCGTTATAGTGCTTACTACGTACCTTGTACATGCGACAAATAAATTAGTTTTCTTATTGACATACACTGGCCTTCAATTAAAAAAATGCAATCTTTCCTAGCCTATGGAAGAGCTTAGAAATACGAAAAGTTTTACAATTTCATCAATCTTCTTTGAAGCTATAGTTTATTTTACATCAGTTACTTTATAAAAGCCCAAAAATAGCTATTTTTAGCCTAGTAAAAAAAAACTGAAACAACATTGACCAGTATGTTTTACGCCCTATTTACATTTTAATAACTGGTATTGCACCTCCGGGCTCTGATTACCGCTTCAAGCAGATTCGGCATTCTGAAGACGAGGTTTTGGGAGCTATACACAACAAACATTTCCATCACAACCTGTTTTAGGGTCCTTAGAGTGATAGGTAATCTGCGGCTTCTGACCAGTTTCCTGATCTCATTCCAGGCGTGCTCGATCGGGTTGAGATTAGGACTTCTTGATAGCCAAGCAATATAATATCTTGTGTACTTTACAAGTTCTGTAAAGCACAAAAGATATATTATTGCTAGGCAAAGTGTGGTACTAAGTTTGAAGGCAAATGTATTAATAATATTTTGAATTTTATGGCACGGCAGGTAACAACGTTAAGTTAAAGATTCTATTTATCTGGCCGGAAAAAAGCCGGGTGCTTTTTTCCATTGTTTAATATTGAACTAAAATTACTGTGCAAAACAAACTTAACTAATTTTAAAGCCTGTGTTATTGAAGTAAATGTCTCAAATTATATATTGAACAATATTATATATTGAATCCCCGCAAATTATGAGGTGCGGTGCGTTAGGTATCGCTAAAATGCACGAACAGTTCACATTGCACGGGATTAATAAGCATTGATTTGAAGCTTAAAATCGAGCAGCCTCGTGAACGCATTATCTCTCCCTATAACAATTTAATTATTGGATCAGCTGCACACTCAAATTATATGAAACACCTACCTCTAAATTCTACTACTAACATTAATTTTAAGCTTCTATGTAACTAATATTATTTAGAGACAAAGGCTGAAGTATAATTATAATTTAATAATACTTTCATTTAATTTATAACAATTAGTTTTGATATCATTCTAGAATTTAACTGAAGGAGTTACTGATCGGGATTTATAGGTATCTTCCCCTACTAACGTGCATGACTTGACTAATAACCAATTAGCTTGATTGAGTATCGTTATCCGTACCACCGCGCACCGTACCGTAAGCACAAGCAAAAGCAATCTTGTTACGGTTTGAACAGAGTTCTGATTTTTATAAGTAAAAGCTACTAATAGTTTGACTTTGCTATGACATAAAAAACGTCACATAATGAAAATAAAATCATTGACTTTTACGGACCGAACTAGGTTCACTGAGGTCGCATTTATTGTTCTAGCCACCTCTGCCTCGAGGGTACCCTCCAAACAATAACTTCTTATACGATGATGACCCTGGAATTATGTCAGAGGTTGAAACAGCCTCGACAGGATTTAGGCGCGGGGGGAAGCAAAGATCCTCCCTTCCAGTAGTTCGCACTCCAAGCAAAACATTGGAGAGACCTCTTGGTGAGTACCAATGTGTCAAGTGATAGTAAAATACAAGATATGAGCAAATGGTGTATGTTTTCTAAATATGGTTCTACGAAATTTTATTTAAGTAAGTTTATTCATGTTCCACAGGCATTCAATCATCTGAAATAAAATACCCGCTGCATAATAAGAGATATAGGTACCTATATTTTATTGGGTGTCTCAAAACTAATGTGTAAAGGAAGGCGATTCTGGACGATTATTTAAAAAAAATAAAGATGTTGCGTTTGTCTACAGGTCTCGTATTCCTGCAATATCGGAACGAGACCAAGAGGGCTCTCCTCCCTAATGAGATCACGTCAATCGACACGGTCAAAGCGCTCTTTGTCAGAAGCTTCCCTAAACAACTTACCATGCAGTACATGGACAGCCCGTTGGTCAAGATCTATATCCATGACTCTTCCAAGGATATGTTCTATGAGCTCGAAGACGACAGGTTAGTTTCCTTCTACGAATGCAGGAATCTGAAGTCTTTACTGGGAAAGGTTATTTACCACTTTCAGTCTGAAAATAACATGCATACGCGTTTGGCTTAACCGTTTGCTTAAATGGTGCATGTCTAGGTGGGTACTAAACCAGGAATCTAAACCAGGTACGTGAGATAAAGTGAGTAGATTGGTTTCTTTTAGACAACTAACTAGACAAAAAAGCGTACGGGCTGCCTGAAGGTAAGCGGTTGCCGTAGCCTATGGACGCCTGCACCACCATAGAGGGGCCAGACGCGCGTTGCCGTTGCCCTTGAAGAATTTTACAACACTCTTTTTAAAGTGCCCCATACTGTAGGGAAAACCTTAGCAGAAAGATTGCTCTGCGTCACAACCTGCGTGTTAGCGGGAGGAAATACCTCTGAAACCAGACGGTGCTCGACCGCCTTGGCTCGAGGGTGTATGAATGAAGTCGCTGGCGAGCAGTGCGATGGTAGAAAGTGGCTGTAGGCATCATATCGAATAAGTCAATAATAATAATAAATATGTTTTAGATATTTTGAATTTATATGGAATGGATAGAGTTAGATAAATATGCACACTTAAGCGTGCTTAAGCCTACCAGAATTTCACGGCAAAAACGAAAATTAAAATGTGTAACTACTAAAACCATGACGCGTGCCGTTGTTATTGGGAATATTATTAAAATAATATGATAATACCTATGCCAAAAAATCTGGTAAGTATAAAAAAGAAGCTAGGTATGTTAGAGCGCTTTTGCGATCTCATGCGGCCTAATATATTGCCTATGCTAAGTATTGTGCTGTGTTATATTTATTACATTATTTTGCCGAAGTATCAAGGTAGTGAAGGTTCGAGTTACTCGACTCGTATATAATATGTCGTTCATGTAGGTTCGGTTTCCTAGGAAATTCGCACATTGAGCATTTGCACACTGGCACAATACTGATATGTCCAGTTCGTTGCTCGAATAAAAGTATCGTTCCGATTATTATATTATGTATTTCAATTCAATAATATTGGTGGCTGGCATGCACCGGCATAGTTTACCGATCGAGTGTCTCTTTCAGACGCATGTTTTATTATTTTTCATTGATTGTATAAATAAAATTATTAGAATTTTAGGCTACAGGAATATTGGTCACAGTAACTTATGTCTTGCTTTTGAGATATCACGTCTTTTTTTTGTAATTTCCTTAGGTGTAGGTAAATAAGTAGGTATATAAACTATTTACGAAAGATTTACATACACCTTGACTAATTCTATTTGTCAAACAGTGAACGTAGCTGGCGATACAACTGTATAGAATACTGTAGGTAAATTTTTATCTTGCGTTTACTGCTGTTGCAATTGCCAACATTGCCAAGTATTATTTCTTACCCAGGTCACTGCATCTTTATTAAAGTTACCTACCTAATTATAATGCGAGCGTTTTAGTGGAAAATTCTTTAATAAACTAAATAATATTAAAGAATTTTCTCAGTGGAAAATTCTTTAATATTATTTAGTTTTTTTGGCTTTTTAGGGTTTCGGAACGCTATGGTGCGTTTGTCCGTCCGTCTGTCTGTCATAAACATTATTATCTCAGAAACGATTAAAACTATTGATTTAGGTATAGTCTTTATTTTCATTATCAATATGTCAAAAATAGAGGGGTTAAAATTTACAAACCACCCGATTGAGTTATACCTATATCATTTGATGAAAGGTGTAGTTGTATTGATTTGTAGAGTTAAAGATTATTTTCTATATTTTTTTCTATAATGCATAGTTTTAGATTTGTTGAAAACAGTCCCAAAAATAACCGTTCCCACCCTTCCCGTCTTTCTCAGAAGTTTATGGAACGAAAAATTCGAAATAATTAGACAATACACCACCATTTTGTACTTACAAAAAAATTAAGGACAGTTGCAGCAGAGGCTACGAATGCTTATGGCACTGTCAAGATTTTTTCATATTCAACTTTCACCAAGTTATCGAGGTTTATTTTTAACCAAAATACTGCACAATTTAGTTAGTAGATTAGCGCGAAATGCGCAAGAGGCGCGTTCGGAGCGAGACAAAAAACTATGAATGGGACTTACTAGACTAGACTCAGTTATTCTTTTTAATTAATAATTTTGAATTTTAGAAGAGAAAAAGCTGGACTGCTTTTTGTCTTATGCGATTGTGTACGTGAAAGAATGATGAATTTTATAGGAACGCCTAGCTATCGGTCTTCGTTGTCTGGGCGAGACCTAATGCTGGTGTGCGTCTTAGTGCTTGCGCTTATAGATGAAGAGCTGTCGGATATATAGATATTTGTAGAAATCATCTTTATAGAGTTTATATCTTTAAAAAATGTAAAGCTTTGACAAAGATAATTGATATGTAACCTTTAACGAGGGTTGAATATTTTATTCGGCTTTTCAGACTTCTTTACGTATATTGTTCTTTTCTTTATATTTAAGGAAAATTTCAAAGGTACTTACTGTGTATGTGTTAACTTGATTTGTCATAGCAAACATGCGTTTGATTGTTCGCATTGAATCCTATTCAATTCGATTCTCAAGTAGAAGCGTACACCTAAGTCACATTGTGTTGTCATTTCATAGCTGTATTCGTAGCCGAATTGGCACTGAGAGCTGTTTATTAGAGTTCAATAACTCAATTCGCGCCTTACTATGTGTACTTACAAATATTGTAAAACATCAAATAATGAAGGTAGGTACTTCATTTTTGAATAAATGAGTTATAAAATATCAATTGCCTACAGCCACTGCTAAGCTTAACTGATTTAGTTAGACAGTTCAAGATAGGCTACTCTATCTTGAACTATTCTCCTACTTTCCTATTGGCATGACAGAATAAGAAAAACTTATAATAATTTATTGATTATTACATGATTGCTTTCGCTTTACACCACTTCATTGTCCACAGATCCCACCTTAGAGAAATAAGAGATCGGTCGGTTCTGCGTCTGTTCGAAGCTACTGATATCGGTGGCGGCGCGTTCCCAGAGATCGTTGGAGTTGGTTCCGTCTCCATACCTGTCATGCCAGCTCCTGGAACCAAATCCTCCGGACCCTCAAGCTGGGACCAAGACCAATCTTACTTCAGCGAGCCTGAAATTGACGCCGATTATCACCAGCACAACGTTCACAAAACAAAGGTTCGTCATGTTTTTGTCAACAGGTCTCTACATCTATTAATATTCTAAGTACATCAGCGTCTCAGGAGCCCATGCTGATGACGCAGTAGACGACAAAACTTTCACGTGACAATTTTTGGTGGTGACTTTCTGTTTTCCAGCACTTTTTATTATCTCAGGCTAGTCGGCCTTTTCCACTCAAAAGGCATGCTTCATACAGGTGAAGTTTTAAGCGAGTTTTCTTTAAACAATTGTCTGGCGCCAGTACATAACTAAAGTTGTGAAGATGAGACCTACAAGTATTAAGCAATGATTTCTATGAGATAGACACTATAGATTTTTTTAAGTCGTTTATTATAATAGCTTACAAATATAACGTTCTCGAACCTGTACAGTGTACATTAAATAAGTACTAACAACTTAAAAGTATAAAGGTACAAAGTTTTACGCCCTAAAAATGAAACTTACCTAGAATCGAATAAATAACACCGAACAACAAACAACCGACTTGGCTTATAAACAATTTCGTAAAATCATATTCTCGGTTTGTGGAAAGGAGCCACCTGACTATTTATTTTCACATTTTGCTTTTATACTTAACGTTCCAGTTTTTGTTTACAACAGGTATACATTATTTTGTCTAGAAAGCTCGGCATAAAGGTAGACCTTTGTAATAGTGTGCTCCGCTGTATAACTTTTTAGGTGTCAATCTCCAAGATAAAACCAGAGCACGTTTGAACGGTTCAGGGGTGCAGCCGCTGCATACCTTCATTACTGCCTTTACTTCAGCTTCTGCAGGCTCTCTTTCATCAGCCTGGAAATAAGAAAATGACTTTTGAATGTTCAATGTCCGATATTAATTATATTCTACCTCAAATTAAGGTGTGCAAATTCTGAAATACATTCTGAACAATTTCTTTTATGAATTAATGACTTCAAATATAATACGTTTATTATTTACACAAAGGTTCGCACATGAAGACAAGTAGAGTGTAATAATCAGCTTATGGTTACCTACTCAAGCAGGTACTTGGTGTACCTGCGTAGACTATTTAAAAGGAAATTTGAAAAACCTATTTTCGGGTTGTGCCTGATATACATAATAATATAGGTTGTAAACCTCTGGTACAAAATCACTTACTGTTTCTTTTTGTACGTTCTGTACTGGTAGATTTCCAACGACGCCAGCTAAACCGTTCAATAGAGACTCTTGGAATGCAGCCTCCTCGTCTCTCTCATCATTTAGATCAGGACTGAGAAGAGCTTCGTCAACAATAGAACCATCCGATAGAGCCACCAGACCTCGTTTGTCTTTTTTCCCTGTAATCACATGGTTTAAATAAATAAATAAATATTCACGAACATTTCACACAACGCCTTCTAGTCCCGAACAAAGGAAAGCTTGTACGATGGAAACTAGAGTGCTGATAGGATACATATATAATTTTTTTAATGTAAATACATATTTATGATACATAATAATATATTAGGTGATTTGTTGTAATCTTAATTTATAAATATTCCTTTTTTAGTGGTTTTTGATAATAGCAACCATCCCAACGCAACCTAAGATTTTCACCTAAGCTTTTTTATTGCAAGCAAATATTTCGCCTTACATCTCCTTCTAATTATCGTTACCGAATTTCGTCCCTTTCTCTGATTAATAGCTAGTCACAGATGTCTGACAAATCTTATTTGTCTTCCTGTTCATCTTGAGGGTTTTTAATTGCAGACTACTTATTCATGAATAATATCTTTTGGTGTTGCATTGTAATATCTAATTTTACCTTTTCGTGGTTGCTCATCAAGTTCTTTTTCAGGATTGTCTCGTTTGTCCCGTTTAGAATCTCTTTTGTACACGTTATGTACGTCATCTTTTATGTATTGCACATTAGCCGGGTTGAATAGTGACCCAGACAGCACGACAGTATTTGTTTTCGTCGGTCTGATGGGTCTTGAAGAGTAAACCGGCTGCCCAGCTGCTGGCATTATAACTTGAGGCATGGATAACGTTCCAAACTGGTCTTGTTGCAAACTGTTTAAAAGTTGTTCCGATATTATTCTGTTACCCAATTGACCATTTACGTATGCCTGTTGAGTTGCTAGGCCATTCGACAACTGAATAGGTATCATTTGCTGAGGACCAAGAACCAAGTTGAGATTTGCCGGTCGTTGTAATTGTCCTCCGATGAGAAAGTTTCCGTTGCCCAGTGGCGTGGGTGGTTCCGGTGGGAGTTCGGTCGCAACTTCCGTAGAAGAATCTATTGGGGTTCCATCGTGCTTAAAATGGTGGACGTGGTGGTGTTTGTGGTCTTTATGAGCCTTTCCAGCTGTAAGAGCCACGTGGTACAGTTGAACCATTGTTACTTCTCCTAATAGACCCGGTGAACCTGAAATATAAAAAAAATATTTTTATAGTAAAATAAGTTTTTCTATATATAACATCTTATACATATGCATATTTATTACTTACGCTTAAAAGGCTGCTGGATGGCATCTTTGTTGATTAAAGCCGATTGTTCTTGACCTGTAATAGCAACTCCACCTCCTTTGATCACGTGACCGACCAACTAAAATATTATAGTGGATGTTAGCTATCTCTAGACTTTCGCAACACGAACACAAACAGCTAAAAGGAATATAATGTATACTCACTCTGTTGTTAAAGCCTCGTCCAACCCTCTCTGCATTCACCCATATTTGCCATTCGCCCGTTTTACCATTCCATGATTGACAAGAGTGGTACCATCTACAACAAATTGACAATTGATATATCTAACGTATATAAGTAGGTATTGAATTTGATATTGAGATTCAAGAGAAAAAAAATTGTTAGTTAAGATATTACAAAAATGTTCAATAAAACTAATAGAATAAAGCTATTGACGAGGGTAAAAAAGGGAGTCAAAATAAAATATTATAATATGAACGACCAAAGAACGGCCAAGACGCGTAAAATGCATGTTCACTAACACAATAAAATAGCATACATACAATACTGTTATAGCGTGTATTTTACCCAGTCTGCCTATGTAATTTTTTAATGAATGAATGAATGATTTGAGTGAATGAATCTATAAATACTGTTGGAAAACCAATAGTATTTACACCTCATCGTCAACCTATATCCACCATTCGTAGGTTTATGCCAAGACGCGCCATTGAGCCCGGTCTTCGGCTTGCTGCATTTATATTTTATATGTAAAATGCTCATTTTTAATTATAATTTTTTTTAATGCATGCTCTGTTTCCTTCGTCCCGCCACTTTGCATTCATTACAGAAAACACAATTTCTATAAATGCTGGAGTGGCGGGAACAGAAAGTAAATACGACACAATTATATCATTCATATATTTTAAAATTCTTGTGAAAATTTTGAATCAGTATAATTATGCTGCCATTTTTGCCCTATGTTCAGTTTTTACCTTTAAATTACCTGGAATTTTATTATTTCGGAATATCCCAGTATATCGTCCATTACGATATGCGGTACACAGAATTTAAGTTTTTTAAAATCGGCTTCGTCATTTTGAAATCAAACCATTTCTCTAGATAAAATAAAGCCTTATCAATAAAGGTGGTAATGTCCACCATGCCCATTATTTTCAGCTGGTAAGTATATCAATATCACATAAAGAATCATCCTACCGTGTAAAATGCATATTTTTGAACAAAATATTTCATTAAACTCAAATAACCATAAATCTATTGTAATTATTTGCAGGACTACGCTCTAGTGAGCACATGTGCAATTCGTATCATGATCATAAGACCGGTTATTATACAATATACAGATTACAGACAATCGAGTTATTGTTTAAAAATAATCCTAATTTTTCCGAATCTAACTTAAATATAAGAAATGTTTGTCGAGGCAGTTTATTATGTTTAAGTAACAACATGGAGCCGTGGATAATAGTGGATAATATGTAACGTATTCGTAATACTTTCCAATGCGGAACGTCAGTACAAAATTTATTTCCCCACTATGAATTAGAATTGGAACGTATCCAGCCCTTCAAGGCACGGAAGCGCTCAGATGTCAAGGCCACTAACGGCCAACCAACTATCCAAACAGTAATTGCGCAGAACGTCGCTTAACATCGATAAAATCAGTGAAAATTTAATAAGCAAGCCACGCTACGAGTTCTTCGTATGTATCAAAATAAAGTCTATAATATAGACGTGAAATTAATTTAGCTTGTATTACCTACGCTAAAAGTTGCTTGTCTAGATGAAACCCATGATCTCATTTTAGCGATAATTAATTCGGTCGACAGAAAAACCGTGGTACAAACCAATTTGCTGAGGATAAAACTGCACTCTATTACAATATAGAATTTTACAAAGTGGAGTTACTGAACTGCAATATTGTGGTCGGTTTGATGTTGTGAATCATATTTTAAATTTAAGTAGGTAATAACTTCTGAGATCAATCTGCAATGTCTTTAAAAATAACCGTATGTGGCCGGTACGTAGATCACAAATACATACATCTATCATTGTATATCTATAGATACATAATAATAATATATTTTTCTTTGAGTATTTATTACGCATTTGAACTGCCATGTCAGTATCGAGTGAGATATTTGAAATAATATCAGCCAAGTCATTCATCAAGTCGTTCCTTGAAAATTTCATCAGCTCTTAAAAATATTTTTTTTGTTATTATTCTGTTTTAAAAAAGTAGCTCTTAATTTAACTCTTAAATATATCACAGTCTCCTTTATCCATTTGGAAATGTTACAAGAAAACCGGCGAGGGCCGCTATCCTAAAAGAGCAGTCCTCGCGTCACCAACTTTGCATTGATGAGTCGAGATAATCATTTAGCAGAGTGCACTGCTATCCAATCCAATTAACAGTCCTAAACTATCAAAGGCAGCTTTCCAATAAATCAATTTAATCAAATTTTAATGTGCTCATAAATGAATGTTCGTTTATCTTAAGGGGCCAGTGTGGACTAACTGCCGAAACTGGCGACAGCTTGAAGTGTATTTATAAGAAAAGTAAGATGGTAACATAATACATTTTCGTTGAGAATCAATATTGAGGATACATGTAACAATTACGTATTTATTTCAGCCTCATTTAAATCGTTTATGACAGGTAAATCTGGGTTCAAACACAGCTCTCTCGCGCCCAAACAATTTCGAGTCTAGTTTGCGTAATCGGATTGAGGAAATGAAAACAAAATAGCAAACAGTATTCAGCGCGTCCTGATTTCCATATCTTTGTCTCCGATACGCGCTGAGTACATTTTTCAAATAGTCTACCATTATCTTAATACAGTGACCTGAAGATCTTCAAAATTTCGGTTTTTTAACCTAACCTAACCTAACCTAAATGGTCTATATCACCATAATACTTACTTCTATCTACATAACAACTAAATGTACGTATGTTCGTATGTACCCACCTCCCTCATGACGTGACATGTCTTGGTTTTGCTTGTTTATCGGAACATGACGAAGCATCATTATGAAATCACGCTATTTTGCATTGTTATAGAACCATAACGTAAATGTGTTTGCAGTATTATTTCACTCAATTAAAAATTCTGCTGATTGAATCCCGGCGGGCGATATATAGCTGAAAATCTAAACTGAAATCTAAAAGTTTTTGTGTCGAAAATAGTTTGAAAATACCTCGTTAGGCCCCTAGATATATTCACGAGACTGTATTTTGTATCTGTTCATACAGTATCTATAGTAACCTGAAAATTGTTAATATTTTACGTCTCGGGCTGAAGTGGGGTAGGTTAGGTGTAACTGGGATTATCACGCCCTGATTGTCAGGTTACATCAACAATCTGCCGAATGACATCTTCTTGCAACAATTAACGTAGGATCTGTGGAAATATCATACGTCCGGCTTTTGTTCGTGGTATCATCATCTCTGTAGACATTTCAAACGACGTTTAATAGTTTAGCAAACTGTAAGTACACCTTGAACATAAATAAGACAAAACCCAAGAATATAAGAGGGAGAATTGTTTTTTGGAACTGTTGATTTTTTTTCTCGCGCTTAATATTGGTTCCATAAAAAAGTTGATCAGATTACGTATCTTAATTAAACTTGTACGCATACCATTTACATTGAACTTTGCATCAGGGGCGGTGGTCAGATCTAATTGTTTGCAGGAAGTAGGCAAGTGTAGGTGGCTAGAAATACTACATTTCTAGGTACCTATACTTGCCTACTTCAATTGCTGCTATTACAAAATAAACTTACGTATTCAGTTTCAAAGGATAGTTTAGCCTGAAGAAGGTTTGTCCGTGTATTGCCATGCTGAAGTAGCTCGCTTCTTCTGTATTAGAAATCCACGCTGAGATTTCCTTGGGTTTATCCTCGACTGTAAAGAATTCAAAAATTTCAAAGCTGTGAATATTTTGTTGAAGGAAACTTGATTCCATTTTACATGCATCTATCGGTGCCATTCTTGGCACGCGAGAAATATTCCTTACGCGAATAACATTATAGTAATAAATATAATAATATTCTATTTATCTATATAATAAATACTCTATCGCAAAACTAAACATAAGTTCTCGTTCCCTCCCGTCTGTCGACACTGGCCAGGAATATCTGGCTTGTGAATTATCCGAACTACACTTTTGCATTTGCGTGTGATTGATAATGAATATTCATACTATGCGAAATTTTAGATGAATCTCATCACGTTGCAACGGCTGGACATATTTCAAATATATCTAGTAGGTACGTATTCACGTCTCATCTAAATATAGTATTTAGATGAAAAGTGAATATGTATATCACGTACGTATTAATTTATTGGTATAATAATAAGTATCTATGCTACACGGCTTGTAGTAGCATAGATACTTATTTTTATACTAGCAGCGCCTCGCGGTTTCACCCGCGTAATTCCCGTTCCCGTGGGAATTCCGGGATAAAATATAGCCTATGTTCATCAGGGATAATGTAGGATTCTAATGGTAAAAGAATTTTTTTAATCGGTCCAGTAGTTTCGGAGCCTATTCAATTCATACAAACAAACAAACAAACAAAAAATCAAACCTTTCCTCTTTATAATATTTGTATAGACCAATAAATTAATAGAATCTACAAGATCTAAAGAACGGTATTTAACTACATATAATTTTTTAAAGCTTTCTCAAATAGAAAAAAAATGGCTTAGTTGCTTTGTCCGTGCGTTCTTTGATGGTACAATCTCTTATGACGTAACCAATGAAATAAACAAAATAAACATTAGCTTTCTTCAACTACGCTTGATTTATATTATCCGTTTTACACACTCAAAATATGTTTCTCTGTTTATTGCCAGAATTCAGTGTCAAGAAACTTTTTTACTATACTTTTAATACTATTCCTGTCAATTTCTATTTCTTCCTCATTTCATTTTAAATGAATTTAAGCAGTTGATAGTATTTAAGAATTTCAACCTATTTACTCCTGTTACTACCAAAAAAACAATTTCATTCAGCATGTCTATTTTCCTTCCTGAAGACTATAGTAGAGGCGTAGAGAGTTTTTAGTTTTTCCTCGCCACCTCGGTCTTCACCTTTCTTAATCAAGCCCTCTCTCGTATAGTAGTACTTTTTCACCCATTTTCTTCATCTATTTTAAATAACAACCTTTAAAATTATTTCTCTTGAAACAACTTATAATATCAACTCACCCGCATAAGAGAACAGAGGGTGATCATCAGAATGGTTGTGAAACTTCGTCCACATGCACAATGTGAACTCCTTAAGGTCTGGCATATTCTTTTCGTACTCTACGTACTGGTAGAATACTTCCTGGTTCATGGAAACTTTGTAGACGCTGCAAGAGTCTCCTGTTGGTGATGGTAGACCAGAGTATTTGTTTGGCGCAAATTGTACTGGTTTGCGGTTGACAATTTTCAAATGTCCGCTGTAATTGAAATAGAAAATATTACGTAAAAAGTATACAATTTTGTGTAGGATTCTTTTTTCACAAACCGACAGAGAAACTATACTTTAAGAATATTTAAGAATGATAATATAACAATACAGTAACTGCGACTCTGTGTGAAAGACATTATTTTTTACAAATAGCAACTATATCGTTTCCGTTAAAGTAGACACAACCTACTTGTATTACTCCTTGCTTTCTTTAAACTGCTGCCTCTTTATGCTTGTTATGAAGTCCTTACAATATCCGCTGTAATATTTGCATGGAGTTTTCCAGTTTTCTTTCGGAGAACGAAAATAAAACATAAAAATTGAAACAATATTCATTGTTTTCTTTTCCTAGAAAATCTCTAGAATGTTGTTCGCAGATAATCTACGCTAGATTCTGTAAAAGTACATGTAGACTATGTTTTGAAATAAATAGGTAACTACCCAGTGCGGTGGTTATTTATTTATTCGTATGGCGTTCAAACGATCGTTCACAATATTATATATTGTTGCTGAACGATTGTGGTGTTGTGAGGTTCTAGGAACAGGTGCAGCAGCCAAGTGTTGTTGCTCGTTTAGCGCCACCCCGGGGATACGTGTAGGGTTATGGTGGTGTTCATTGTGCTGTTTGAGGAGTTTGTTTATGAGGGTCTACTTTGTAGTCATATACCTACCTAGTTACAAGACAATAAACTAAAAAAGGAGACAATATCGAAAAGCAAATTACAAACATCTGGACAAAATACGCTGAAGAGAAATATACTGAAAGAGCAACCATAGTTTGCTAGCAAGCTCGTATCAGATTTATGCTTATTATTTGAATCTATGCTTTTTAAAAATATACGTCGTTGGTTGCTTTGTGTACGGTACGCTAATAAAATTACAGTGAGAGCGATGCCAGATATGTGCTTCACAAACTATAGAAAATATAGTTTGTGACATCCTAAACAGACCTAAAAGATGGACAATCATCTTCTTCTATTCTAATTTTGCTTATCTTTTTTTGATACTGTAAAACGCTCGAGCGTCGCATCCGTAAATATATAAAAGAACAATTTAATATAGCACTTAACTCATGCGAGGAGAGCTAAAAGCTTTGCTAATTAGCTATCGTAATACTCATAAGAAATAGCTCTTATTTTGCAGCTATCTATTGTTACCAGTAGTTTGTTACTCTGATTCCATTAGCTGCATCAAGTGCAGCACCCGCCACTCATAAAGCGCTCACGGAAAAGTTGGGGAGTGACGATACCTAATGGATGCAAACGCATGTTCGCTTCGACAGATTAATTTGACCGACGGCGTTGTCGGATATAAACTGAGTGAAATATCATAAAGGAACATTTTTTTTTTTGATAAAAATAAATAGTTTTCGGTACATTTTACTTTTCTCTAGCATAATAGGTTTTTTGGTTGCTGATACGTTTGGATTTTGATTTCAAAAGAGAACATTTATCAATCAAGTTGATTATGATCAAGGCATTTATTTAGGACCATTTTTGGATCATCTTCAAGTAGCCTTACCTTGATTGAAGCGAACGTTCCGGTGTTTTATAACTAGAGTAAGTAATGGATGACTCTGGAAGTATGGGCTGCCACTCGCCTTCGGCAGTGGAGGCCGCAATCACAGCACACAGAAGAAGTAATCGCATTTTCTGTAACAAATATCAAAACCTTAGTATAGCTTCTGCGTAGAATCAATTTAGGAGCAACCAGCAACATGCCATTCCAAAAGATAAAATACAGTGGAACCAAACAGATGAAATTCTCGTTTGAATTTTAGTTTTTAGTTGAGTACACATGAAAATTGTGATGGTGTGCTGTGCATGTAATGTATGTGTATGCAATATTAACTAAGAACCCATGTATTATACCTAATGCCCTCGCCCCTCATGTCGTTTTATTACGAGTATATCCCCTCTCGCACATATAATAGGAAGTGTCCTTAAGAAAAATAAATGGTATGTAATACATATAATATTCCAACACTTTACAGAGTGCAAAATGATGTCGCAAAATATTTCATGAATGTTGGATAAAAAATGTTCAGTTTTGAATTACTTAGTCCTTTCGAAGCTTCTATGACGAATTTTTTAGCCCCCTTCATAAGAAAAGACAAAATCGACAAGATCAAGTTGCCCTTCGACCTAAGCATATAATTTAATAATAAATAATAATAATAATAAAAATAAATTTATTTACTGAAAAGGTTAGGGTACAGCGGTGAAGTGCAGTAACTTCTTAAATATATGTTTAAAATGATGCTTAATGCTAGGCGCTACCTAATATATTCATAATTTTTCTTAATTTTTTCCTAACCTTTGTATAGTCAAGGAGTTGACTCCTCACTCTAACTAAGTAAAGATATACTTGTATGTAGACGCGAGGGATCTCTGCTTCGGCTGATACATAGTCTAAGGATGACATTACTAAGATGTTTTAGGGAAGTTTTTAAGCTGGTGTAGGATTGCATTAGGAGTTGTAGGCTGCGATCTTATTGGTACTAAATTTTAAAGTAAGTTGTTCGTTTCTAGTTATAACTTAATAATTATGTTAGTGAGTACAATATTACTAAATCTATTTAGGTAATCGTATAAATGACTGACTGAACGTTAACAAATTACTTATTTTATACCCATGTACCTAACTCGTAGCTTCGTAGGAGAATAATTCAAGGATAAAATAATCTGATTAAATGCCTACTTAAACAACTTCGATAAAGAGGGAAAATAACAATCAGATGATTAGATACTTACCTGTTTTTCTATTTCCATATCGATAACGGATAATGATGATTAGGTACAAACAATGTTGCTGTTAGCCAAAATGGAATACGTTTGCTAGGGCTTGGCTACATAATTGGTGCCGACTGCAGAGACTTTTAATTGGCCGTCAGACGCACCGGTGCAAAAATGTCACAGTCCTGCATCGCTGTTCCAAAGAATTCGGTTGTGCTGACTAACTAGGTACGGTGCACAAAACAATTAGAGTAAGGTTTGCGAAGGTAATACCGCTATTTTTACGCAATATACTATACAAGATAATATTGTCTCGGATAAATAAAAAAAAAGTTTTCAGTTCCTACGTCATGTAAAGTTCGACCACATTATTGATGTAGGTTGTTTTCACCTCTTTTCGTAACAGTACTGACATAGATTTAGCGCATACATACTGTTTTGCCATCTACATCGGGGCCAGGCCAGAACGGGGTCAGGCACTTCTAATCCAACCCGTACTTTCGTGAGATTTTGTGGGTATTTTTTTCCTTCATTTAGCTTACTGGTAAGCATGTCGTGCAATAAACCAATGGCCACCAATAAACTAACGGTAATGGCCTTATTGCATCTTAAAGATTAAAGAAATCTAACTATATTTAACTATAGTTGTAGGTATCAGAATTCAGTCACAACTAATACTAACAGGGAAAAGGTAGAAATATCACGGGTCATGGATTGGTCTACCTCTTGTATTCCATTTCTTGATATTTATCGCGTGATAAAATACTGCTCGCAAAATAGTATAGCGAGTTTTTAGTTGACTTGTCAGGAAAATGTTATTTGTAACTTATAATATTTACAACATTCCGAGACGCAACGAGGTCCTGGATTTGTTTATTAAGCAAGCAAATTAATATTTGCATTTGTATACAGAATTTTTCTAAAGACCTGTCGCATTTTACATTTTATTTTTTAAATCGCAACTACCCGTCTTGAAAATGTTACATTTAATTAATTTGAGTAATTTGACGAAATTCTTTTTCAAGATGAAACATTTTCAATATAAAATTCAACGTGATGATGGGATCTTTGTTTATTGCTTGCCAAAAGTTATGTCATTGTTGAATTATACTCGTAATTATAAAATAGAATATAAGTAAGGCAGTTTATAGTTTTGTATAAAATATAATCTACCTTTTACTGTGTCAAAATAAAACATTTCATTTCATTCTTAGGTACATCATATTATTACAAATCGGTGAAACTCCTTCGACGTTTTTACTACTACCGACACGATATCGTCGAAGAGCTAATTTTAAGTAAATAATACAGGCGAACTTCTAGTTAACTAGTATAATCTCCCGTCTTTTAAGTGCGGGTTTATAAAATGCTCTGTCTGGCCAAATCCAAACCCAAATCCAGATATCGAGACGTCTTGTACTATCTTCCTGTACACACTTATTCCACTCCCAGGGCACAAAAATTTTCGCTGAAGGACCAATGAAAAGAGCAAGGCTTCTTTTGTGGTCTAGAGAACTTGAGAGTAATTTTAATTATTATAAAAATGAAAGAGATGTGTGCACACGTTGACGTTTTTATTGAGATAGAGTGAACAGCATAGAAGGAACGAACACTAAAATATTTAATGTTTCCAACACTGTCATTGTCACTTACATGACATGAAAAAGAGATAACAGATTCAGCAGATTCAATTTAGCTAGAACTTTATGAAACCAATATAGATAGATAGAAGATAGAAAATACTTTATTGCACATAACCTAGGGATTACAAGAAAATATACTCTTTATGAAAGATAAACTAATAAGATGTTATTCAAAAAAATATTTTCTCTGTTCAGATTTATTATGTTATAAAGTGTTCGTTAGGTATCGCTGGTAACTTCAATAGTTTAATATGCGCTACGGAAGAGCGGTATCTCCTAATACAGGTATACAGGTATTACATAGGTACTTAAAAGGAGGTCCAACCACTGTCAATACTAAGATCAAGTGAACGAAATAATACATTTTATATTTGTATTTTTGTAATAATGTACTAGACACTTTCATACTGTGTTAGCGCCGGCAACGATACTTTTGTTCAAGCGACTAGCGGTCGGTATTGTGTAGGTGTCGTTGCCTGCCAATGTGCAAACGCCCATTAGCGGACGGGTGTATTTTATGGTTAAATCGCGTGATACCTATGTGAAGCTTCAGCTTCATGCTTTCTAAACTCTTTCGTGTTATTTTAACCGAAATAATCGATCGCTATACGTCTAACGAAGTGTTATTTTATCATAATAAGACTATTTTAAGTAATAGTTAATTTACATTATATTTAGGAAGTAATAACGACACTTTCTTTTAAACCATTTGATAGTAAAAATAAAAATGACGTTCCCTCTTGCTGTTACCATGCTAAGCATTTTTAATATACAGAGTATTGTCTCGCGAACACCTTCAAACTAAGAGTAATATTGTCGAGAAAAAGTTGCAGTCTAGTGCAGACAGTAAAAAGCGCAAAAAATGTTTAAATTAAAGTTTTAAGGTGTAATAATATTAAAATGTTCACATACTTCTACGGAGGGTTTCATACAGGATCCATGTCGCCTCTGTGCCACTAGCTAATAAAATCATAACTTCAAAGCTCGGTTAGCTCTTGATTCGATGTGCCACATACGCTTGGTACTTACGAGATTTAATGCGAAAGGGAACAGCCTTCTTCCAGCGACACCCTCAACATCTATCTATACTATTATAAAACTGTAAAAAAGCCAAAAACTGAAATTAAATATATGGTTAAACTAAATATGCAGATCTACTAAATAAATAAATAAATAAATATTCATGGACATTTAACACAACGCTTTCTAGTCCCAAACTAAGCAAAGTTTATACTATGAGAACTAGATTCCTGATGGAATACTTATATACTTTTTTTCGTAAACACATACTTATAATACATATATTAACACCTAGACACAGAACAAACGTATATGTTTGCAACACACAAATGTTTGTTCTTGGTGGGGATCGAACCCACGACCTATAGCACGGAAGGCAGAGCTACTATCAACTGAGCTATGACGCCTGTCTAAATAAACTATTCCGATTCCTAAAATCGAGTTTGTCTGTTTATCTGTTTGTCTGTTTGTTTGTTCGCGGATCACGCTTAAACTACTGGACCAATTTCAATGAAACTTATTCCATTTGGAAGCCCTTTATCCGGATTGAAACATAGGCTATATTTTATTGAAATCAAGTACGTGGATTCTTAGATACAGCTTGAACTCTGTAATCCAAAAGCAGCCATTTGATACGAGGTTCATCGTATGCTGGTTGACAGATAATTTGGTGCAAATTTTTGCACCCGTATGAAGTCGCGGGTATCAGCTAGTTATTAATATACGTCAGTTCATAAAGAACTCTCCCAAGACGCGCCATAGAGCAAAGCCTTCGGCTCTTCAGTAACTCCCTTAGCACACATTTAGTGGCTTACTTAGAATAGCCTCTTATCTTCTGTCAAAAGTTGGCATTACTAGCTGTTGAAAAACAAGCTGCGTGTTTTTGTAATCAAATTCTTTAGTAAGTATTTTATTTTATTGTTAGTGTTTTTTGAATTGTAAACTTAATAAGACGGACGATTCAACTCCTTTCAAATTTCCCACCCATAATTGTGGACAACCAGCGCCTTACTAAAATAATAAAACTTGCTTTCGAGTTATGCAAGTACCTATAAGGCATAAGTCTTCCGGCACCAGACCGCTACAAGATTATTATACGTAACAGGTTTGCATGATTCGCACGTAACCAGTAATATCTTGTGTAAACAGTGCCTTGATCACGAATAAATGTGACAATCATAAACATATCGTAACGGTAGCGTATCCGAGACACGCTGTGGTGACATTACAACATTTGGCAGCTGGGCTGTCCTTGACGCATAATATGGTTCAAATACTTTTTTTTTACGTTATTAAAAGAAGAACGTTTTTAACGCCGTGACTGACAGATTTTTCGTGATCACGCCTCACGAGTATGAACAGCCTAGACAAGATAAGATGTCCACGGATTATTTATTCATTTAATAAGAGATATTTTACTAAAAAGTTAAAACCTCTGTCTATGAAAATATGCTTAGATCTTATTTATTGCTGGTCATCATCAGAGTATGGGCGTCAGCGTGAATTAAATCTTAATACATTGAAAGAAACTAAATGTTTCTAATTATGGCTGAAATTCCTCATAAGTCGTTTTCAGAGAAGATGAATATCCTCATAACTTGGTGGATTGTGTGAAAACGGCTGCAACAATTTTCACCAAACATGACTACGAACCATCTCAGATAAATCACCTTAGACATCTCATAACAACCATTCCGTCTGTTGAGTTTAAAAATAATGATACGCTATGTAAAGGATATGTCCAATATCAACAATAGGTGTGGGTTGGGTGAGTGACCTTTTGTTGTTTTTAGATGACATAGGTATTTATTTATGCAGTCCAAAAAAATTGTCTAAAATTAAAATCAGTCCCTGTGATATTCCAACATCTGCAGGGCAAAAGAGGTTGAAACTTGAAAATTCACAAATATAGAAACTGTGTTGGTATTTTTACATTTTATTTATTGTCAAGCTCTAACCCCTTTTTTCATGTTCGCAGTATAAATCAGTCTGTGAAGCCCTGCCTTAGTGAATACATGACTTTATTAATCAAGTCGAGGTGTAAACATAATTATGTTGGACTGTCTTATGAGTCTAAAATTGAATGCCATTTTCGATTTTATTAAGACCCTTGGGATGTCCTACTAGGTGCACAATGTTAAATAATAATTTGTTTAAATTAGTACCTTCAGTATTTGAGCGTGACGTCAGTACTTGTCGGCGGGCTTGATTAGTGACAGAATCATCGCTAATCCGGTTCATAGCTTTAGAAAGTTTACAAAAGCATGAATATATTGCCGAATTTGCCGATCCTAAAGTTCATTGTTCCTCAGTTTTCGTTTCTTTTTTTTTTATAAATAAATACTAAGATCAAAAGTGTTAGTTGGGACACTGTCCTAATAAATAGTGTCTCTTGTTTACTCCACATACTTTTATAATTACGAGGAGCGCGACATTTAGATCCGGGTTCCTTAGCGCTTTGACTGATCAATTACCTTATACAGGTGATTTATAACTAGAATCATATCTATGAATCACGTGATGGATAAACACTAAGATATCGCGGAAGCTCTTCTACCTCGACGATGCTTGTAAACTAGTTACTTGAACTGCTGTTTTATCGAAGAAAAGTTAGTTACCTATAAGTTTTAGTTTAGAAAATGAAATAGATCATTTACACGACCAGGCTACATAACAAGCTATAAACAAAAACAGAATACATACAAGACCGTTAATATAAAAGATCTTTTACCGTGGAATGAACAGTGCAGTGTCAGCATGAAAAATATCAGCTTATTCACTTTGGTATATCTATCACGTTATTTTGAGTTTGAAAAAAGCAGAGGTAGTCATAAGAAAATGAATTTTGTGAAATGTGATAATATGGTTAAATATAAGAATGAACGCATTTCATCCTATCTTCGCTCACCCGAAGTACCTAATCAATTTTGCTAAGTTCTTAAACAATTAAAAAAACTATGGTGATGTTAAATGCCAAACAGTCACAGTTGTAAAACATCTTACAACTGTACAATGTACATCTTATAATTATTCTGAATGTAAAATAATAATATGTTGTTTTTTAAGTTATTTATACCTACGGATTATGAAAATGGGGTTTGGAACACTGTGCTTACGTCTCTCAAGTTAATTCGTGTCATGTGGTTAGGACGATGCAGATTACGGAACGATTCAATTATGAACTTCGTAGGGTGATTTGTTTTGCGTCTGCCCGCATCCGTTTCGCAACTCGGATCTGCACAAATTCAATCCGGTTGGAAGCTAAGTATGGTAATTCTATAATCCTTTTTAATACCGTTACGGAACGGACTGACATGCGGGACATGCGGCACTATATTCGCACTCGGATATAATTATGTACGATTTTGCGGCGAAAAATCGGTTCGGGATTTGGTGTAATATTCTGCTCGTAGATTGAGTGTGGGCAGGATCTATGTACCTACCTACCGGCGAACCGAGAGATGTAATCTAGTTTTTTATTGGTTGGATTATCTGTTGCAAAAATAAATTGCTGTCTTCACAAGGTCGTTTGGCTCGTAAATATATATTAGTATTTTACATGTTTGTTACATCACAATTAACAAAGAACAAACATTGTGTTTAAGCTTTTCAATTTACAACTATGGTTACGTCACGTAAATCAATACCGAAATGAAGCTGTGGCATCTAAATTTACATAGATACGACAGAGGTCTATGTCCAGCAGTGGACTTCTATAGGCTGATATGAATGATATTGATGATGATGACATATACGTTTTCAAAATTACCAGAGCTTCGATCGTGAAAATCAGAATCAATTAGAATGGACAGACGCCCAGCATGAGGTGGATTTCCAATCAAACAATAATTAAACTGTCAAATCGGTATCTATGCTCATAGACAATGAATTCGGTTTACCAGCATAACCGGGGATATCCCTAAGTAGTGCTGGCTTATTGAATTGAAATTGAAGGTGATTTGGTTTTAATTGAATGAAGAATGTGGTTGTTACTTCAAATTTAGATTCCTAATTCTGAAATGTATTTTTTAAATAACGCTAATAGATTTCGGAAATGACCATTTGATGTAATTATCACAATATGATTATAACAACTTTTGACGCTAGAGTCAGATACAGAAGGCGGTGATTCTCGAGACGGCGCGCATTGTCCGGAGGTTCCTTTGTAGCCCTGATCACCGGTAGCTTGGGCCCTGCCCCGCTGCTGGCGGTGTTCTAGTTTTTAAGTTTTTTAATATATTATTTTTTATATATATTGTAGAAAAAAACATTTAAACTAAGATTTTAAATAAATATGGGAATAATAAGATAAATAAATATATAATCAATTGATCACAATTATTATACAACCAGATTCTATACCAATTTGGAGTACAATAACTCAATTTAGGTCAATCATACCTTAGTTGTAACAATCATGAAGGTATTGTCTCGGGATGCTATTGAAGTTAAATGATCATGTATGACAGGCGTCACAGCTCAGTCGGTAATAGCTCTGCTTCCGTGTTGTGGGTCGTAGGTTCGATCCCCACCGAGAACAAACATTTTTTGTGTGCCAAACATAGTTTTTTGTTGTATGCATGGGTGTATATTTACTATGTATTCATTCCTGAATATTTGCTGTTAGGTTCGATTGATTGTTTTAAATTCTGTTTATTTTTTAAGTTTCCATAGCTTTTCTTAGTTTGCGACTAGACGGCGTTGTGTGAAATGTCCAAAAATATTATTATACTAGCTGATCCCCGCAACTTCGCACGCGTGCTAAACTTTCCACCAAAATATCAGTCAACCAGCATACGATAAACCTCGTGTCAGAATCTGCTTTTGGTTTAGAGAGGTCAAGCTGTATCTAAAAATACACGTCTTTGATTTCAATAAAATAAAGCCTATGTTTCAATCCGGAAAAAGAGCTTCCCAATGGTATATAAGTTCTGTCGAAATTGGTCCAGTAGTTAAGGCGTGATCCGCGAACAAACAAACAGATAAACAGACAAACTCGATTTGCGGAATCAGAATCGTTTATTTAGTAGATCTGCATATTTCGTTTATCCATATCTTTAATTTTAGTTTTTGGCATTTTTACAGTTTTATAAATAGTATAGAATAAATTTATTTATTATTTAATGTACTTAACAACATTAATATGCAATTTCTGTTTACTAAAAAAAACTGATAGGTATTATTACTATAATAATATTGTGAAACACGAAACTCTCAAAATAAAAGATCTAAGTAATTATTACAATTCGCAAAAAAAAACTCGCAACGCACCGAAAGGTGAATAACAACTATCGACATGCGATAAATACTTACGTTTTCGTGATGACTTTCGCTGACAATCTCAACTGCGCGGGCGCACACTTAGTTCTCACTCACACACTGGCCGTTGAGTCGGTTCCACTCACCGTTGCTTACCCCACCTTAGTACCTCGAAATTGTAGAATAAGTCGACTGCTTCGTACCAGGTGATACAGTTATGTCACAATACCGTGACATGGGTGGGTTTTATAATTGCGATGCTAAATCGTGTAACGTGGATTCCGGATGTGCCGATTTTATGCATTTTAATAACATTCATATTTTTTTCCATATTATTATACCTTCACTTCTCGTATGGTACCTTCTCAAGATCGTTGAAGATGTCAGTTCAGTTCTATTTCACTTCACTTCACATTAGAAGTGTTTTGACGTTACAAATACCTCCCCGAGCAACGTGAAAACATGAGAGCATGACAACATGAGAGCATAAAATGTGATGGCATAAACGATATACAAATTTTGTATATCGTTTATGCCATGATATTTTTGACGCATACCACTCTCAACCAGGGAATTCGTTTTAAATATTAAGAGGCATGGCGCACTACATCAGAGCTCAAATTTCAAATCGAACCACCTTAATGTAACCACACGCTCGCAAAGCAATTTAAATAGCTAAATCATATTTTGCTTAACATTTTTTTACCTGACTGTACTCAACGGCTTCCTTAATTTGATGTTCTCCGAATCGTCACAACAAAAATTATTAAAATCAAAAGTGACAATTGGGAGAATTTCTCCCAATTTTTTTCTCAGAATCGTCAGCAAGTCCAAATTTCGATATCTGAGCCTTCACACTACAACAAAGTGCACACGCACACATTGAACGTCGCTTTACGCTTTTTATTTTTTACATTAGCTAAACTAATCTACTAAGATTAGTTCTCAAGATTAGATTAGATCTTCAAGTACTAACTTGAAGATTAGGTAGTCATCAAATTAAATAAATGTCACCAATATTGGCATTTGGTGCTATATTTATCTTCTATCTATTTCATCTATACAAATACAATACTGAAGGTGGAAACCTTTGCATTCAATATCCTTGAAAATTTTAATTCAGGAAAGTAATGCCCCCGATTCTGTTGTATCTTTTTCCTAAACTAAGCTTATTTGACAGAATCCAGGTATTTCACGCGCGTTACTAAAAATTAAAGAATTTAAATAACATGCTTGGAAGTGTAATGAAACTCAGTGAGGTTTAAGATGGCTTTGCAATACGAACGGACTGCTGATTAATAACGCTATCTGCACTTACGTTAAACTTATACCAGAATCCGTCTCCGAGTTGCGAATTCAGAAATGTAGTTGGAAATAGTTTCCATCGATGCCAGCATATGTAGTTGCTGTTTTTGAATTCAGGATTCATGTGTCTATTTTGTACCTAACTTGCCGCAGCATTGTTATGGACTTTGACGGTCCCAATACTAAACAAATAAGTAAAATTATCAACTGTGTTCGAATTTTTTTAGTTTTTATTCTGTAAATATTTATTGAAATTCGGTGACACTAGTTTGAAACTTACGAATCGTACACATTTTAGTGCAGCTGACTGTACTTTAATTATTTTTTTATGAATACTAATAAGTAGCTGTACTCGTGTGTCAATTTAATGTCGCCATTGTAGGTTCACGGTGTATATGTGTGTACTACTGTGCAGGTTAATTTAATTGTGTAGATAATTGTTACTATAAACATTCAATTTCAAACTACAAAAGAATCTGGTTTAAACTATTTTCTTTTGAATCGTTATGCTTCTAAATTTGAGGTATATTTTATATGTGTCCCACATACGCACACAAATTAATTCTTCTTCAGACTCAAGACAAGCCTAACTTTGGTTGGTTTATACTATTAGACTGCGCAATGTTGAACACTTGTTAATAGATACTTATTATAATATTGATTTGTGTTGCGAGTTTTATCAGTATTTTCCGATCTTTACAAATCGTTGTTATACAAACTCCGTTCAATTCTGTTGCCAGTTTATAAAAAAGTATTTGTTACATAAACCCATTTCAAAGTAGGTAAGTAATTGAATTCCATTTGCAAACGGAACGCCACAGACTACCTGCTTGATATAATAATACTTGTATTGCATAATAAAAGTAAGATGACTCAACATTGCAACCTTCGTTATAATAATTTTGAATCCAGTTCTGATATTGTGTATAACTTTGTATAGGGTTTGTTAGTAATTTAGTTCATGAAAGTTACACTAGTTACTGCTTAGCGTTAAAAGTGGTGATGACGGGCAGACATACACGGGATCGGAGCGACTTCATTAAAACCGGAACATGAACGCTGAAATAATTTGAATTAAATCTTTTTATTCTATAGTAGCTACTATTATTCTATAACTCATGATAGCTAGCTTTAATAAACAGTCTGGTAAGCAAAAAAAAAACTACTTTTCCATACAAAACGCAATACTTCCTCGCTCTTGGCAAAAATGTATGAAACACATTTTATTCCGCCGTATTTATGGGTATTACCTACCCTCATTTATGGGATTTGTAAACCCAAGGCCGGTTTCAGAGCTCGACCGACCGTACGTCGGTGCGTACGTCAGTCGCGCTTGTCATTTGTATGGAAATTCACGCGCGTACCGTCAGCGTAGCTGTGTACGCATTCATAGACTTGCATAGATATAGCTACGCCGACGTACGGTCAGCGCTCACTGTCGGTCGAGCACTGTTTCCAGCCTAAATCTTTTTAGCTTGATTTTATGGAAACCGTCTACTGTGTCACAATCCGGAGCGTACCGAGTGAAATAATTTATTGCTCTACAATACTCTACATGGTACACCGTGCATCGGCATATTTGCGTGTAGGTATATATATATAATATATATTGTAAATACCGACGACGACGCTTCTTACACTCGGATTCCGACCCAGTGGACGCGTAGCTCTATTAACCTGCAGCTGATAAAATTAATTTAATGGAGGCAAAGAGTGGCTTTGTGAGTGAAGATAACAAATTGCTTTTTCTTGGAGTTTATTTCTGAGATTCAACAGACGAAGATTATTTAATCATCTTGCTAGGGAATTTATTTGTGCGGTAGACCTCGTTATTTATTCATTCTTCTTGGCACTTAATAAGGAGGAAATAATAACGTGGTCGCGAGGGACTGGCGCCAGAATCACGTAGCTCATAAGAGGATTTTAAATGATCCTTGTGATTTTATTGAATATAAGATTTTTAACTTTCAATGCAATTAAAAAAAAACGAGAACCTACTGTAATAAAATCGCCGCTTATAAAACCGGTCTTGGGTCAGTGGACCAACAAGTGGTAAAAAAATACTTACTTATATTAGGAATTGATCTAACATAACTTTTTTTTTGAAATTAAAATTTTAAATTTGAACATTAAGGAAAGAAAGAAAGAAAATACATTTATTTGCAAATACTTACAGAAAACCTAAATACTTAATAAAAAGTAGGTACAATAAAGCCTAGAGTTGCAAAGCGGAACCTGACTCAGCATGTAGTTAGTAAACCACTAACGCTGGTCTTCCGGCCAGAGGAGCGATCACCAATATGGTCAGCAATCAATGAAGTAGGGTGTTTAGTATTACAATGACATTTAAAATACAATTTCGGACATTTTCATCAAGGTTAGTTGCATTCTTAGAACAGTGATAATAATCATTTCGATGCAACGTCCGCTTGTTCCATCGTTTAGTTGTATAAAACTAAGCCTTATATATAAATTAGTAAATAGTAACAAGGCATAAAAAGTATAATGTACAGTCAACCAATCTCAAAGTTCCACTTACATTATATATCACATATTGTTGACTGTAATCGTACACATTATTAAAACGAATGCAATGACCGACATTAAGAGAATTAAAAAATTCATGCAGTGACCTCATTATATGTTAAGCGTATGATGATGAATAAATTAACAATCCAAGTATGTTCTGGTTGCTAATTCGCTAGCTTAGAACATAATAATTAATTATAAAGTAGATTAATTTTATAGTTAACTGTGGTTACAAATAACCACTTTAATCCCAAAATAAACCAAAGTTGAAGAATCAGCGAAACTAATTTCAACCATCAGTCGTATAGCGTAACGTCTGAATGCGCCCTAACAGGACCCTCTTCACCGTTTATGAATTCGATGGTTAAAATCATAAAAAAAAACTGAGAAGATAGTTTCAGCTGGAATCCTTACCGAGTTTATTTGATACTATTCGATGTATAAGATCTCTTCTGCACACTGCACCTACGACGCGAAGCTTACACCATATCGACGGAGTGCTATACAATTTTACATGAAGGCATGCACCGGATCATCTTTACCAGGCTTACGCCGTCTTGCCTGAGGCAACACTGCGATGTAAGCTTGTTTACTTTACCTACTATTGGTCATGACGAATGTCAAGCAACTTTCTCGCTTGCACATTTCAATATTTTTCGAGATATAAAATTAATACCGAATTTAATTATGTAAAATCACAAAGCTTCACGACCTAAAAAAGTACCTAAATAAGTTTGTATGAGTTAAGGTACGAGTTGGCAGTGGACGGCATGAGGCAGCAGCGGACGACGTGTCGCAGCGACAATACTGGTTTCTATGTATTTCTATAAAATTCCCTCCGTAGTTAGCGACACATTCGACGTACACATTCGACAATTTCATAGAAATACATAGAAACCAGTAGTGTCGCTGCGACACGTCGTCCGCTGCTGCCTTATGTCTTCCGCTGCCAACTCGTAACTTTAGTAGCCAACTCTAGTGACGGGAGTTTTTATTTGTTTACTTACGTTCGTCTTCTAACGTAAATAAGTCATGTAAATATGATACCAGGAATGTCGAGATAGCAAAGCACTACATTTTAATGATGTCGCATTGTAATAGCATTGGCAGAATATTTTTAATCTAAATTTAAATCGTATAATACAATCGAGAGCAAATGTATAAAAACATTGTTCAGGAGAATTAAAAAACCAAAATTTGGCTATAACTTCTTAACGGGCTGGCGTAGCACGGTTTTTGCCCCCCCTTTAATTACTCAGTCCACAGCTAAATAAAAGTAGTTGTTTAGTTATTTTATCATTCTAAAAGTTTTAGCACTTATATAAATATATTTAATAATCATTAGTTTATCATCAAGAACTATCTTGTAAAAGTATTCTATCGCATAAATTCATCCACAAAATATATTTAAGTTAGTTTGCGAAACTAGTTTATTGTGTATTAATATTCGATAAAATATTTTATCACGTGATTTTAGAAAAATAAAGATTAGAAGCCGGTTATTATTTTATTTCTGTAATCTAGACCGGAAGTAGACTACAGGTTCTTAGAAATCCTAAGACTATAATATTTTTATTTTATCTAAATCGGTAAATTAATTTCCGGTATTTCTTCGAACTCTGACAGGATACTCACAGTGTGAGTACTAGTTGGCGTCTGGTGTCTAGAGCAAATATTATATTATCAGTCTAGCGCCATCATCATTATTTGTAGCTCTCATTTGGAAAGAAAAAGTTTGACAGGCACATTAAATCATATCTACTATAATTAATTATTGTGGCGGATAGTATTTGCCACAGATCATATAATACTAGGTATTGCAATAGGTGTTTAGTGTTTGAGATCAGATATCGCTTCATTCAATGATCTTTTATAAAATGTCACTTGGCTTCATTGGTTATCAATAATCGCTTAAATTGGGTTAAATATAAGAAGTATACATTTTTTTATTGTATATGTAATGTATATTGGTGGTGGCCAACCAACACCACATCCTGGAAGGAAACTTAAATATTTACGTAATTTGTACCGGCACGCACAAAACGACTGCCGAATGTTGATCGAAATGGCCTAGAATCTAAATTATCCAAGTTAAACTATTCAAACTGATCATTATGGTTCTAGGCTTTGGTCGTAAGAAACTTGCGCCTAGTTTATAAGTCGTTCGAAAGTGATCTTCGAGATTTTGTTGAATAAAATTAAATGTGTATTAAGTTTGACTTCCTTTTACCTGTTTGACGAAGAAATGATAATTATATGGGTTTTTTTTCCTTTGAGTATCAACGACATTTTAAACATCAGGCTTGTGACGAATACGTATGTCACGTAGGTATAGATAAACTACCTAAGTTCGTCTGGGGATGTACTATCACTGTACCCATTTCTTGGTAAGCAAGCAAGCTCGTATGAGCTAGTGGCCAATTCTGGTGAGGGAGTTTTTAGGCCGCCTTAAAGCCTCCGTCGTTGCTTAACGACATTTCTTGGTTTGAAGGGTAGTGGAGTACCGGCTGGTCCAATTACAGGCACATAATACTTAACACCTTTACGTCTCAGGGTAACGCAGTGCATTATTGCCTTACAGGACGCGTCCTCACTGGACTTGCTCTGTTTGGTAATGCATTGCTATAGGCAGAAGTAATCGCTTAACATCAGCTGGTTTGCTATTAGTTGGTTACATAACTTGCTCATAGAAAATATATAATAATAACTAGGTTTGTTCAAAAAGTAAAACCACGAAATGAGAGCATAGCATGCTGTGTGAACTGCCTGCAGGCAGTCGAGTTGCGGACGCAAATCTCAGTAGGAGCTCTATTACGATAATTGTGTCTTGTCTTGCAACCTGCCGGCAGCCACTGCACAATCTCTTACACCTGCATTTCTGATATTAGGTACTTCAAATAATCTCCGTGGTAGCTAAAATTATGTGCGAATTCAGTTTAAATATTCACCAATTTATGACGAGATAATAAAGTTGCGAAATTTAGATGCATTCTATGGTGACCGATCTCGATTTGAATAGAACTGTGACCTAAGTGCTTATATTAATGGTTACATAACCTGTTCCAGAATATGCAGTAAAAAAGAAAGTGTTGACGCGAAAATGAACAGCTCTGAATTAATTGTTTAATATAAACGATTCCATATTAAACCCCATACTCGGCTGTAGACAGACAAATGCCCAGATATTATGCAACTTCTGCTCTTTTTTTCGTTTACAACCTGTAAAACCAGTTTGTACTCGCCAGAATAATTATGACCCACAAAAGTGTAATGAAAGCACTCTCATTCCGAAGCTTGTGATTCAGAAACACGAACCGAAAGTAAACGGGAGTAGATAACGTAATGTGACATTTGTAAAGATAGTATAAGCTAAAATGGCTTAACTGAACTGACATCCATATCTAGTCTCAAGCAGTCGAATTTGCAGTCATTCGCTTCACATTAGACTGCCCATTGTACCTCATACTTAAAACTTATTACTCGTTTATTGTTTTTCTTCTTTTCTTGGTGTGCAATAAAGAATATACCTATCTATCTATCTATATTATTATATTACACACACGAGTGGTTTTGTTCTAAAGCACTGTAAAACAAGAGCTTTTGGGCGAGTTGGATTTAAATGTGACAGCTCTAGAGTTGGAATTGAATATAATCTGCAGGTTTCGAATTCGCAGTCCACATTAGTCACACACATGAGTGGTTTTGTTCCAAAGCACTGTAAAACAAGAACTTTAGACCGAGTTGAATTTATATGTGCCAACTCTAGAGCGGGAATTGAATATGATTTGCATTAAACCAAATAATAAATTTAAAGACTGCGAAATTTAGCTACGAAGTAGATTGGATCGCAATCGGTTTACGGTTGTCGGAACGCATTGGTCATTCTGCCAACACTGCCTACGTGCTTACAACCTTGCATAATGAACGCTAATTGGTAACCTACCAAATAACCTACGCAAAATTCACTGCACAATATTTTCGAAATTATTTGGTAATTGCGTAAATTAAACGGTAAATTCTTTCGTTATTTATTTTAATATTACTAACTAAACTTATTCCAATCTTATTAATGAACTAATCAAAAACACATTATATTTTCATACAGTTTCGTACAGTCCCGAAATAGTAGGTACATCGTAGAAAGATTATTTTGAATAAATAAAAACTTAGGTTTTATTTCAATATGTATGTGTAATCAACGTATTCCTGAATAGTATTGTAAGTGCAAAAATGAACATTGCGTGTGGGTGGGATCCTAATCAAATCTCAATTTATTTTTTCATTTGTTACTTCAAAGAAAACAATGTATATTTTGGTAAAATAATGAAATATGATAGAGAACTAAAGTGGGTTTGAAACGTTTCTTACATTATGTACAAACACCGAAATGCTTAAATGTTTACGTGACTTAGTGACGATTCGGACAAAATATTTTGGGACAAATTCTCCCAATCGTCACTTTTGTCCCTTACCGATACATAAATTATGAAACTTGGATTTAACTTTTATTAAGTTAGCAATTTATGTTCCTACATTTCTAGAAAAAGAAGGATAAGTCCTCTTAGAGAAATATAGGAACTTAAATAAAATAGATTTTTTTTATTAAGTTCAGGCTATTTGAAAGCTACTTACTTATAGGATAACACTATTAAGGTAACAGGCTATTTAAAAAAACCACAAAGATCTGTAGTGGTTCTAGGATATGCACCACCGAAAAGACGAACAGGGGTCTTACTCCAATCTATGAAAAGCTTAGAATTTTTTTCTAGAAATGATTCAGCTAAGGAGCATTTTTTGTAATTTTGTATAATAAATTCTATTGCTAAGTTCTTTGCCCTTACTGGGGATAAAATATGTGTCATATCTATACTCTCATCTAGTTGAACATATAAGACTCGATCATATAACTCTACGTTTTTACATACTTTCGGACCAAGAGATGAAGGCACTCTTTCATTTTCATTATCAATATCTGACCTATACCTATTTATATCTGGTATATTTTCAAATCCTCCGACAAAACTTTGTTTTTTCTGAACTTCATCGCCTCCTAGTACATGCCGCTCATTCAAAGCGTTTCCCAATTTGACGTGCTTATTAAAACTGTGCCCATCCATGTTTCGCTTTGAATTTATTTTTGAACCCATACTCATTTTGTCTTTTACTTTGACCTTTTTGTCTGTCGGCAAGAAGCCATGATTGTATTTTATTATAGATACTGAATCTTTATTGTCATTTGATTGGTTCGAAACTTCAACAGCCAACTTCCGGCCGTTAACGATTGTTGGATCATCATCTTCTTCGACGAGCTTTTTTTCATGCTTATACTTTAAACGTACTGTTGGATGCTGCTGCTTGTAGCTAGTTTCACTTTCCTCGGATTCCATGTTTATACGACGTGGAGTATAATCGTTACTATAAGATTTTACATTGTGCCATTTATTAGCGTTGGCTAAACTTTTTGAGTACATGTCTTCACTGGTAACTACTGCCTGCGATTCGATTTTTTCATTATCACTAATATGATACTCCAGTGACTTTAAAAACGGGAGTACTGATTTATATTTTATATTTGGTATAGACAGTTCATGAATTCTGTTATTTTTTTTATCAGTCGACAACATAAAAGGTCGAGGCTTGTGAAAATCCTCAACACTGTGAATTTTTTCAATAGAGTCATAGTTGACATTTCTATAATACCGATGATCCATCTTTTTTTTGGTCCGTCCTCTGTTTGTAATTTCAACTTGTTTTGGTCGTGTTTGTGCATGTATCTTTAAAATGTTGCTTCTTAAACCATCATCTAAAATCTGCACATTAATTTGTGGGTCCTTTTTGACACTATCATATCGTTTTTCTAGAATATTTCTTCTACTAAACTGAGGAGGTGGACGAAGTTTTGTTATTTTAAAATCTGATGCGTACGGATAAGAGTCTGATATTTTAGATAAAGGTATTGTTGCAGGAATTTTTCTTGTATGCTTTTCTTTGGTTTGAAAATTAATACTTTTAAGATAATTTAACACAGTTCCAGCATATTTAGAACTTGTCCACTGGCCATAGACTTGAGTGTTTTTATTGATAGGCGGTGGAGTTTCTATTTCTGACAATTCAAATTTTGGCTTCGTTTTAATGGAATTTTCGTTTAGTTTATGTATCGACTCGGTGAAACTTTGTTTTTCCTTCTCAAGGCTATTGTCAAAGTAAACACTAGGTGGTGGCGGTGGCGTCTCAAACTCAGACACAGTAGCAAGTTTCTGGATACTAGAATCTGGTTGTTCGTTTTTGGATTTTATTTGACTATTGAATTTTTTTGTTGATCCTGCGTTATTAACGAAATTCCAAAGATTTGTTTTATCTTTGTCTGTTGTTCTAAATTTATCAGAATTCAAATCTAAAAATTCTTTTTCATCTGAGTTTTCTACTATTTTCGGATTCATTGACACATCAACACCGACATCGTGTTCTATAAAACTGTATGGTGTTTGAAATTTTATATAACTTTTATTGGAATTCGCTGCTGGCAAGACTAATGTTTTTTCATAGTTATTGTGTATTTCATCAGTTTGCAAATCACTTAAAACGATGTAGTTATTAACATTTTTATCATTGTCTTTAACTTTGTTTTTCGAGAATGGTTTTTGTTCAAAAAAAGGGTCCTTCCGCATCGTGTAATTTCTTTCTATAGTTGACATAAGTATCATATTTGCTCCAAATATTTCTCCTTCAAATCCGTTTGATGCTCCTAAAACAAGAAAAGAATTATAGCCCTGAGTATGTGTAGCAAAACTACGGAGTCAAATAAGACTAACCATCATCCGTAGTTCCATATCCAATGATAACGCTGCCTCCCTTGGGTATCACAAAACCATAGACCTGCAAAGTATACATAAAAATAATATGATATATCGCACCCACAAAGCTTCAAACACCTGTACATATTTATATACCTACCTCCTTTTAAGTATGAAATACCTGTATCTCCTAATACAGGTATTTCATACTTAAAAGGAGGTATCCAACCCCTGTCAATACTATACTTATAAGTGAACGAAATAAAACATTTTTGTATTTTTTTTTTGTACCTACACAGTCGCAATGCCATGCAATCCCTTGTATACCGTGCCCTAGGTGGTTTTGCAGTTATGCACCATGAATGCTGCAATACCACCAATGTTATTTGCACCATGCAAAATTCAAAGAAATAAATTGTACATAATTTTAAAATCGAAGTACCTACTGGTATCTATGTCCAAACAAACATGCTGATACATTGAATAAAATTGGCATTAATAATAAGAGCTGCACCGAGATTTTAGCAAGATTAAAATGCGACATTCGGTTGCTTAATATCGTCAAGGCATTGAATAGCCCTAGGGGATCGAAATGTGAGGGAACTATCTCTTTACAGATAGCCAGCCTTGTGTTGAGATCTAGTTTCGTAACTGCTGTGTAAGTCAATTTATCGTCAGTTAATCTGTAGGCTCGTGTAGGCTCGAATCACGTTGTTGGTCCTTGACCCTCAAATTATGCTAAAACTCTGAATAATGGCATGCAATATAATGATCTTGGATATTTAATCGGCTTTCGAGCCACTCATGTGCATATTTTCATTCGCTTGTTTCAAGAGTTACTTACGCTTTGAGCTGCCTCGCAGGATACGAGTCGAGAGTCGATGTACAATGCCCAAGCTCCGTAGTCTGATTGGTAGGAAAGACACACGTGACGCCAAACATCCTTTACGATGTCGACAGGAAAGCTAGACGTGACTTTTCCCTTTATGGAAACCTTCATGTTATGCCCGCCGGTGTCTAACCACAGCCGTACCACGCGATTATTACCCTTAGCTGGAAAGAAACAATTGCTAAAATATATATAACTAGATGATATCCGCGACTTCGAATGTCAAACTTTCCACCAAAACATCTGTCACCAGTATACGATGAACCTCGTAGCAAATAGCTGCTTTTGGTTTAGAAAGTTCAATGCAGCATTTAGGAATCCACGTCCTTGATTTCAGTAAAATATATATGTATGTTTCAATCCAGAAACGGGGCTTCTGATCTGAATGGTATAAGTTTGACTGAAATTGGTCCAGTAGTTAAGGCGTGATCCGCGAACAAAAACAGACAAATTCGATTTTAGGAATCAGTATCGTTTATTTAATAGATCTGCATATTGAGTTTATTTTTGACTTTTTTGCAGTTTTATAATAGTGAGTAACAATATTCAATGCAGTGCAACATTGCAGCAATGCATCAATGCATATGACAAAATATCTATGGTTGTGATCACAGTTGTCGATTGGCAAGTTCAAAAACGTAATAAAACGAAGACTTCTTTTAAAAGCATACTATAAAATATCTGATTATTAGAAGACAAACAAGCTTGGGACGAACTAGCTCCAACTCATCCAATAAAAAAAAATTGTAATCATACCTAATCATACAAAACGTAATGACGATTCAAAGTGATCAGTGAGATTTTATTGAATAAAAGATTTTTGACTTTGACTTTGAGTAGCACTAAAGTTCAAGTCAATTTATTCAAAACGCAACTCTCGTTTAACCATTGTCTACTGATCTAAATCGATAGAATACTGTTCCCTAGCCTCGCTAAAAAACCCTTTTTCAAGGGTCATTGCTGGTTGAATGGTTTGTCACCCTACTTTGTTCAATAAGGTGTAAATACGTTGGACGATGCATGGACACTTCTACTCGTCAGTATTAACCCGACTTTGCTGAAAGGTACTGTTGTACGTGCCAGTGCGTGTCTGATTACCGAAATACAATGTTCAATCCCAACCAGGTACCTACATACTTTACCAATCAGGGCATTTATGTACCAACTTTGTTTGAAGCCGCGTAAATCATTACGGTCTCTTAATAATGCTATTTTTGGGTACCGTGTGATGAAAGTTAAGTAAAAACCAAAATGATGCAACATCGAACTCGAAATGCAACAAGTTCAGCTTTTAAGTGGGTCAAACAAGCAGGATAATGCAATCATGTTTGCACACATTTGATTTTAATGTTCTGGTCCTTACGCATACCATTGGTATACCTACCGTGTTTGTAATGTACCTATACCTAACCTAATGTCAATAAATTAATTTACTTTTACATAATATAGGTACATAGCTTAAAATAAACAGACCTTCAAATCCCTTCTAGATACACAGCATCGTTGAGAATATTTTTTTTAACAATGCTTGTCTGAATTGCGGGACGTTGCTCGTGAGTGAACCTAACTACGGTAGTTTCGGAACATTTTATACTCCTCAAAATAAAATAAGGGCCACTTGAGTATTTTTGTTTCGCGACCATTTTTTGCTCACCTCGCATATTTTTTTATGAATGCGACTATGTTCACAAGGGTCGAGTTAACGATAATAGTGAAGCACTAGGGATATTAGTGTTAGGGGTACAGAAAAAAATGTTGTTGTCTCAAATATCTGGGTATATATATAAACTGGGTAGAGTTTAGTTTATTTCGTGATTTGAGTTCAGATTAGTTCAACGCAAGACTACTTGTTTTCGTACGTTAAAAGTGTAATTTAATCATTCAAGAGTAAAATGCCAAGAATTCGACGCCATTTAGACAATGCGTCTGCTACCAGAGCCGTAACAATGATAGAGGCTGGTCAGTCGCAACGTGCCGTGTTACAGCTAGGATATTCGCGAAGGGCTATACAAAACCTTTGGAACCGGTATCAGGTGACCGGAAGTGTATCCCGGCGTCGTGGCTCTGGCAGAATTCGTGCTACCACTGCCCAGGAAGACTGGTACGTGCGACTTACTGCGCGACGTGATCGTAGGTACTGTGACAGCGCGCGCATTACAAAACCGATTACGCCAGACTACTGGTACCATTGTCAGCGACCAGACCATTAGGAATCGTTTACATGAAGACCAGCAACGTTCACGAAGGCCTGTAACCCGCACTAAACTGACCGGGACTCATCGTGCAAATCGATTAAGGTTTGCGCGTCAACATCTCGAATGGGGCATAGGCGAATGGCGTAATGTGCTTTTTACGGATGAGTGTAAAGTGAAGTTTTCTAGTGATGATCGACGTGTGCGAGTATGGAGATTAAGCGAAGAACGATTTTCTGATCCTTGCATTCACGAAAGTGACAGGTATGGTGGTCCCAATGTCAATGTCTGGGGCGGGATCAGCTTACAAGGCAAAACTGACCTTGTTTTTCTGAATGAGGGCACTGTAACCTCCCAGAGTTACATCGAACGGGTTGTCAGGCCACATGTCATCCCATTTTCACAACAAGCGGTAGACGGTTTTATCCTGATGCAGGATAATGTACGACCGCACACAGCCCGGGGGACCATCTCAGTTTTGGAGGAAGCCAATATTTAGGTTTTGGCATGGACTGCGAACAGCCCTGACCTGAATCCTATTGAACACCTTTGGGACCAATTAAAACGCGAGCAGCTGAAGAGGATGTGCACAACCAGCAACAGTTGATTCAATTGTTGAAAAGGTGCTGGGAGGAGATCCCAGAGGAAAATATCCGCCATCTTATTGAGAGCATGCCTTCGAAGCTTCAAGGCTTTCTATGTGTTTCGAAAAAGGGAGGACATACCCGTTATTAAACAACTCGAAAGTAAATAACTCTGCGGTGCGTTAAGTCTACAGTTGAAAGAAAAACATTGTTTATTGAATTTTAATTAAAAACAAAACAAAAAACCTAGTCGAAAAAAATAATATGGAAAATTAGTGGTGGCCCTTATTTTATTTTGAGAACAAGCTTAATATTATTTGCAAACTAACCGCGAATGCAATGCTACGTGTTATGTATTATTTGTGAGCGAATTACGTCGTCCACCTTCTATTATTTGACCAGCTCAGTACAAATCAATGCTAATATTGTCATAGGAACTGGACAGGTATGCACTGCACAGTGTAACTCGCGGAATTGGATATGAACTCGGTCAAAATGGGCTTGAGCGATTTGATCTTCAAGTATAAACACATACTCTCTGAAATATATGAGCGAATAGTAATACAGGGCGTGTTTGGTTAAAAATGTTACGATTCATTGGAAAAGGCTTTATCTCGGACAAAACGTACGTTTTCATGTGACACTGCTTATCTATCTCTCAAAGAAACAATTCAATATCTAACAAATAATTGACTCACCGACGTATGTGAAAATACTTTGATCATTTCCAAGGTCGTAGACTCGTATCCAAGTACAAAACGTGAACTCTCTCAAAGGCGGCGTCTCGATATCATATTGAAGAAACTGCAAAAGCGGCCAGTGTGACTTTGTGAGCAACTAAGGTCAATACCTTAGTTGTTTTTACATAACTTAAGCCGTTAGTCATCGTTATATCACCGGTAGAATCAAGTTAATTAAGTTGATTAATGAGAGTGGTTCAGAGAGTACATTCTTTAGAAGTAAAAACTATCGGTCTATCTTATAAAAAGTTAGAGTAGACATTAAGTCTTGTTTAACATACGTAATCAGGACATAATGTCTACTCTAACTTTTTATAAGATAGGGGGTATATCTTTGCGATCAAAATGTATTAACTTTTGATTTTTAAGATTTAGGTATGTCGAGGACTTCTAAATATTGGTTTATAAGAAATTGCAACATACCTGGGCGTATCCCTTCTGCGTGAGAACGATTTTGTATACCGGACGATTTATCGCGTTTACTGACACGACACTCAAACATGCGAAATGAATAAGCCATGTCAGTGCCATTGCCATTGACAGGATCTACCTACAAAAACCAATTAAGTTAACGCCAACGTACAAGGGCTTTATTTGTTTTTTTTTAATAAGATCCTTGACAAATATGTAGTCTAGAATGTTTTTTCTAGTTTGTTTTTTTTATTCACTATGTCGACCCCAAGATTTCGAAACCCAACTAAAAAAATGTTTCTTCCCAGTATGGAAAGATTGTATGTGTTTTCTGTAGGAAAACAAAGTGTCAACTGAAGACTGTCGCATAAAACAATTGTTAGTTTATAAATAATGTTTACAAACCGCTAAGCTGCACACATTTTTACGTTCTGATTGTACCTTAGAAAATAATTTATAAGCAATATATAATAGCATTCGTTGTAGTCAGAATGCTGAATGGGATCATAGTTATTTTAAATACTGCTTTGAGTTTCATATGATAAACATATTATTGAATTATTAAACATACATTATTATTACGATCATAATATTATGTTCACAATATAATGCATAAAGTACTAATAAATACGTATAAAATACAAACTTACACCATTAATGTGGTGTTTTGTGATGGATCTACGCTAGCCTCAGCGTCCGCGTTCATTCTGTAATTCACCTAATGTACCAATTACATGTCCGAGCACGAGGAGGTATGTAATTGAAATATGAGTGTACCTAAGTGGAACCGCATTATACAATTTAGGTGGGTGAACATCTAGGCACCTTTGAGACTAGCGAATAACTATTAGTCAAGCCATGAGAGGTAAGGGTTCAACTCCTGCGAAAGGACAATCATTTGCATAGTCTTTGTAAGTTTGGCCTGGGTGCTGTTACTTATATTTTTCCTTGCGTATTGTTTTATGATTCTGGTACTAGGAGAGGTATCCTTACGTATTGTTAGACGACTCTGGCTCTTGTGGTAATTAATGCAACACTCGCTAGATGTTTCTTGTAAAGGCAGCCTCCTTGACACTCTCATGCGACATGAAGGCAATCATCACTTTTATTTGGCTCATGTAGTGTGTCCGTTGTCATTCCCTTTACAATCTTTCGAATGCCGTTTAGAAGATGGCTTATCTTGTTTATTTTTATGTATTACTATAATGTTATAATTTATATTGTCTAGCAGGCCAAGGCCCCAGCTTACTACATCGGAAATCAAGCACCAAGCACTCTTCCACGTGGTGGACCCATGCTCCATGCTTTTTCACCAGCTGCGCCACCTGTTCCTGCCGACCGGGCTAAAAATATCCCTGCTGGAGGTAAAATCACATTATTTGATTTCTATAAAGATAAAATTCATTATTGTCTACTTAGAAATCAAAACCCTTGAAACTATAATATAAAATAAGCTTCAATTGTTTGTGTATATTTTTTTCTTTTTAATTTTGAATTCTTCGATCTGTAAGTCGTATTCTAAGAAATGTACGTGGAATCATTATGTAAGAACACTGAGGAGTGATAATCGTACAGAGAGGCTATATGTGTAGGTACGCCAGCCAAACCCACGCGTACATACATCCCGGGCAGTGGGTCAGAACGGTGTTTCCCCTTCGCAGCCGCGGAATGCCCTCGGGGTGAACAACTGTATACCATCCCCGGTACCACCCTCTTATTAAACGCCAATTTGTCCTTACTCTTCTATTGCCTCTACACTTGTTTTGCAGCTTCGCCTCTTAACATTGCGATCAATTATAAGCTTGATCGATTATTTTTTTACCTATTTATTCCATTCTTATTTGACTTATACTTTAAAGTTATCTGATCCTACTAAATAAAACCTATCCCTTGAAAATCTGTACAGCCGATACCTTGACTTATTAAGATTTGTAACGTGACATCAATGGGTCTTGTGCGAGTTTGTTTAGGTACCTTTTATTAATACTTAGGTATGGCCACTATTTTAAAACATATATTAATCGCATGCTTCTGTTAAGCTTTGTTGAATTCGTATATTTTCAATCTCGATGTTGTGATAGTTGCGTATGGCGTTACGCAGGGTTCTCCTATATGCCATGTTTTGTTGTTACCTGCAGGCCATGACGGGTATATGTCGTCACCGGAGCGCAGCGCTGCTAGGGCTCCTTACGAAGATCCTTATTACACGCAGTTCCTTGGTCCAGCAGCAGGCAGGCCAGCCATTACTCCTGTTATCGATGAAGAGAATGGGTAAACCTTACGATTCTTAACTTTGACAAAATCATTTGAAGATCTACACTCGAGAGCATAGAAATCGCACATAGAGGCATTTTCCTACATTTTAATTTCGACCCTTATTTTTTTTTTAAATTAATGTGATGTTGCAAATATAACTTAAATTAAATTGAAGTACACACTGTTAGCTTCCTAAAAACACAAAATGTCTAGCCTTGACCTTCGAAATCATAACAGTGGCAACTAAACAATAGAATGGCCTAAATTAGCTCGTTTCAGGTAGCGCGGTTTGTGGGACTTTGAGCAGTTATAAAAGGTTAAAAAAACAATAAATTTGTGAATGCATCGATTTATTAATACGAGGTATTGCCTCCCCTAGCCTGAATAACAGCTTCCATTCGGTGTTTCATTGAAGAAATCAATTTTTTGACGAAATCCTGCGGTATGCTGTCCCATTCTTCCTTGATCGCGGTTTGGAGCTCTCTGAGACTCGTAGGCGCTGCGTTTCTGGATCTTACTCGTTTCTTTAGTTCGTCCCATAAGTGCTCAATGGGATTGAGATCTGGGCTTCGAGCAGGCCACGCCATAACGAGTACTTCAACCTCCTCCAAGTACTGGCGTACTATAGCAGCGGTGTGTGGTCTAGCGTTATCCTGCATCAAAACGAAGTTTTCGCCGATAAATCCAGAAAAGGGCACAACATGTTCTTCCAGGATCTCCTCGACGTAACGTTGGGAAGTCAATCCACCCGATCGACGGTCGGTATCGGGCCCTGTGATGAAGACAAGTTCGGTTTTCGCTTCCAGAGAAATGCCTCCCCAGAACATACACGAACCACCGCCGTATGCGACCCGTTCGGAGATGCAACATTGAGCAAAACGCTCACCGGATCTTCGGTAGACTCTACCTCGTCCGTCGTTACCATGAAGGCACATCCTGCACTCGTCGGAGAAGAGGACTGCCTGCCATTGATCCATAGTCCAATTAACGTGATTTCGAGCAAACTGAAGGCGTGCTTGTCTGTGCGCTGGGGTCAATTTTGGGCCAGTTGCTGGTCTGTGCGCTGTCAGACCTCCTTCGGCTAGTCTTCTTCTAACAGTCCACCGACTGACTTCCACTTCTCTAACTTCCTGGAGCTGCTGTCCGAGTTGAACTGCATTCAACCGGCGATTTCGTAGTGATGTATTCACAAGGAAACGGTCATTGCGCTGTGTTGTCGCACGTTTTCGGCCTGTTCCTGGTCGCCTGGTATAGCCACCAGTTTGCTGATATCGCTGGTATACACGTCCAACAGCATATCTGCTCAAATTTAATTGACGAGCCACTTGACTTTGGTTCTGTCCAGCTTCGATAAGTGCAACCACTTGAGACGCTGCTTCTGGTGTGGTATCCATTTTCTTGTTTAGAGAGATGACGTATTCGTTAAAGGACCTTTCTGACTGGGAGTTGGTATGCAAATGATGTCATTTCAATCATCCCTTACCGTTTTATACCTGCTCAAAGTCCCACAAACCGCGCTACCTGAAACGAGCTAATTTAGGCCATTCTATTGTTTAGTTGCCACTGTTATGATTTCGAAGGTCAAGGCTAGACATTTTGTGTTTTTAGGAAGCTAACAGTGTGTACTTCAATTTAATTTAAGTTATATTTGCAACATCACATTAATTTAAAAAAAAAATAAGGGTCGAAATTAAAATGTAGGAAAATGCCTCTATGTGCGATTTCTATGCTCTCGAGTGTATAATGATTATAATAGTATATTTTATTCTTAGATTTCTGATGAAAGTATTTTTGCAGTGATGCTGTTATTATTGACGAAACATACCAAATGTACGGTACGATGGGCGCTCCTAGACCCGTACCACGCCCGCAATTCGAGTCGAGGTACCTATACACCATTTTTTGCTAAAGAAAAATCAGCGCGTGTTTTTTTTTTCAACATATAGGTAATGTAATATATTTCAATCCGATAAGTTATGAGATTTGTGCGTACAAGTGACACTACGAATAAGATCCAACCGAATTTCTAGAGTACCTCCACAAATGGACGAAATGCAACGTATGCGAGTAGAGAAGATGGAAAGGCAGCTTGCTAATCTTACTGGCCTCGTACAAAAAGCTTTACAGGCGCCGGGCTCATCCGGGACTCCTCCGGCCGTTGCTCCACGACAAGAAATCAATTACCAACGAAGCGGACCAGGTAAACCTAATATAAACTCCTCGATAGCCCAAATCGTTGCTTATTCGACTTAGGTCAACGTTCATATTTAAATAGTTTTTTAAAACTTGGTAAACCAAACCCAATTGGCTTTAGTATCATTGGTACGGTTGAGAGGCGTGGTGCCTAATATGTCCCATGCCTTTTCCTGCACTCAGATGCGGCGCGATTTGCGAGCACCGAGAGACCTCCTAAATTAGGGAGAGATAAATTTCGTAAGTGTGATTGAGTCGCGATCAATAAACCGCTGATGCATTACTAATGTCTGTTTTACACTATGTGTACCTATCAAAGTAAAAAGATGTTTTATTTTCTCGTACATTTGCTTGTACTCATTACATATTCGTACATCCGAAGAAAATGATGATTATGATGATTATGATGAGCTTAGTAGTCAAGGAGGGAAACAAAACCACAAAGCAAAGGTTCCACCACATTCCAATCAAACGCCAACTAGAAAACGCAAAGTCTATGGTGCTTCCGTACATCTGACTTGAGGAGAGAAAGCGTCGCTTTCACTCTTTAGCTAATAAAGTGTACAGACAGTCAAACAATGACACTCGTTTAATGTCCTGTTGACCAAGTTTTAGATGGTGACATTAGTATTGTATCGTGCATTGTGATTTCAAATGAAGTAATCACGCAGTTTGCTTGCTTGCCAACTCTCAATAAATTGTTTGTTCCTTGGTTTCCAGCTTTCATCACACCGATGATTGTATTAGGTTATTCAATAAAGTAATAAATTGTGTCCTTGTAACAAAAGCGTTGGCTTTTGCCTAATACAATCGTTGAAACTCATCTCGATTAAACTTTAAAAAGTTATTAGATTCGTGGCTCTAATGTATCTGACATTCTAATCTCAGTTTGCGATCATGTTCGTTTTGTAGTATTCTATTCGCCATCATTAAAAACTGTTAGGTTATAAGAATTACCTGAATATCTAGTACTACGTCTTAAAATAGATCTCCATTTTGCTTTTAATCATCACATTGAGTGCTCGCGTGTTAATTTGAAACGTGCCCCCAATCCAAGAATCATGGTATAAATAGGTAGTTATTGCTGATACATTCGTCTGAATCAATATTTGTTTGTTGCTCATTTCACAGCCCAATGTTACCACTGCAAGATATTCATAATGTAATTTTAAAGTTTGAATCAATTCATCCACTAAATCATTGTGAACATTTGACACAAAATTTGTCATAAAACACAAATGCACACAATTTAATCAAACACGGCACGAAACAGCCACTTTTAAATATCTCACTGAGACATTTCTTTTATAGCGAATAAAAATCATAACAGTAGTCATGTCAAAATATTTAGCTGCAATGGAATCAACTACTGTTTTGCTTGATCAAAATCCATTTGTTATTTCAGAAAAATCAGTGTCCTTTGAGAAATCCGTATCATTTAGCGATGATCCACCAGATATGAATTCACCAAAACAGCACTCACCTCAGCATTCAGGTATGCATACAAATCATTGTTTTACTAAGCTATGGTTCCCTTTTCCTGTGCCTCCAGGTTTTGGGTAGAGTTGATGCATACACTATCTATGTATTATGTATACCTATTTACTCTATGTTAGATATAAACAGAGTGTCAACAGGCCATTACTTTTTTTGGCACATTGTAATGTACTACTTTAAAATTTAGTTTCAAAACTAAAACTCAAAATACGATAGAAATATATAATAATAAAAAATATCAAACAAATTGGTTATTATGATGTGTCATCCTAGATACAGTTTTTTAGGAAACCTTTAATAAAAAATATACACACTCGACTCTACTAATGAGAAATATTTATTTATAAATGGTTTTTAGTTTGCGGTATTTTTAATACATTTTAAATTAAAGTACGAAGCAGATTTTGTAGCCTCGATACAGGTGCATACCGACCGCAGAATGAACAGTTGGCACTTTGTAATATGCTCTCTAATGTTGAGAGAATATTGTGCAGAGGTTTGTAATCTGTTTTAGAAAAGAGCTCACTTGATAGATGCTCAGTAGGCATTAGCTGCCTAGCTACTACTTAACTAGGCATCTTGTGATTGGGTATTATAGTATTAACGTGTGGTTGCGGTTTGGATGCTTTTTGAATGGAATTAACTGTTGCATCCTATTTCGAATGGCAGTAGGTATTGGGAATACTTATCTAATTAAAGTCATTTCATGAATCAACACAATTTTGGTTTCTCGTTTATTGTAGCTTCATGGACTATAGTCGGGAAATTCATTGTTTTGTTCACAACTTTTATTTGTTTGTAAATGTATCTAAATGCATTTTTAGCACCGATTGAAATCGACAATTGAATTTCTCGTAATGTCATGTTCATATTTTATATTAGAATCAGTAATTCCAATACTCATACAATATCGTAGGAAAGGAACCTTCGGGAGCCGAAGACAAGATATTAAAATGTACCAAATGTTGAATATAATGTCTTCGCTTTCAAAGCTAATCCCCTTGCTCGTACAAACTGTCTATCATTCTTGTAGTTATTGTCATAACCATGTTCATAATTCTTGAATTTCTTTCCGCTTACTTCTTTGCAATAGCTGATACGAAACCAACAAAACCAGCAATAAAGTCCTCCACGTTGCCGCGGACATCATCGCAAGGTAATACTTGTACACATTTACTTGCAACCGATGCTTGAGGTTCCTAGCAGTACCCGTAGCTTCAAACCCCGAGTACTGGGTACCGTACAACCCTTACCAATTGCGTGACTAAAGGTGTACCAGCTTCCTTTGTCAACAGCTTTATCATCAGGCTATGTGGATGTCTGCGACTGGTATAACTGGATGATTATTTCAGAACGAGATCGCTTGAAGCCCGCTCCTCCGCCGAAGCCGGCTGGTCTGTCTGGTCAGCAGCTGACGATGGTGCCGCAAAGAATGATAGGCATAAACGTGTCTTCCGACTTTTTTAGTCAGCTCCGCTTGCTGCAGAAGCAAAGTCGAGATCTAAGGATCGAGGTAAGATATTTATCCCAGCACAAAAATTTGTGAGCTTATCCTCAGAAACTGTGGTTTAGCTATGGAACGTTTTTGGTTGTCAGACACGTAACCTGCGGCGGTCAACGTTGGGTCATGCGATGCAAATGCGTCAAATGATGGGAGAGACCATCATTCAGATTGGAAACTTGGCCGAGGCTTTCGCAGAAGCAGCCCCTGACACGGTATAACAACATCTCGAGTTATATTCGTTGATTCTCTTTGTAGAAAAAAAAAACTAAAATTACGCGTTATATTTGCAGCAACTCACCCGTGAAGAGGAGATTTACCGGCAAGATATGCTACTCCTTGAAAATGATCTGTATGAACTGGAAGCAACTGTAGAGCGTTTGCGTGGCCAAGCTGCGAATAGATACAAGTAAATATTCTTAAATATCTAAATACTTCAACAATACTGTGATATATTTTTGTATCACTTTGTTATTAATTTTTAGGGAAACAAGAGTGAACATGGCTGATATCGAACGTATAGCAATGGTGTTGTCAAAGAGCAGCAAAACCGTAGCCGATTGGAAAGTCAAGTTTCCAGTTTTGCAGGAGACCATGAAAGCAAAGTTATCTGCTGAGATGGACAAGGTAAGCTGGCCAACTTTGCTTGAGCTCAAAAATGTGGAGGACATGATATGACCGTTACACATCTACAATAACTACACGAAACCGACATGGCATGTCACTTGTTTAAACAAAAATAATGTCGTCGACGACACCGTGTCAAAGCCTCTAGTACTAACCGCCGTTGAGCCGCTACGGAGGCCATAAGGCGGCCTAAAAACTCCCGTCATTAGAGTTGGTCACTAAACCATACAAACTTGTAGGTGTACGCGAAAATTACGCGCCCACTTTATTTTGTACTTAGATACCCGCAACTTCATACGCGTGCATAACTTTCCACCAAAAAATATCTGTCAACCAGCATACGATGAACCTCGTGTCAAAGGCTGCTTTTAATTTAGAGAGGTCAAGCTGTGTCTAAAAACCCACGTCTTTAATTTCAATAAAATATAGCCTATGTTTCAATCCGGAAAAAGGGCTTCTGAATGGTATAAATTTCATTGAAATTGGTCCAGTAGTTTAGGCGTGATGCGCGAACAAACAAAACAAACAGACAAACTCGATTTTCGGAATCAGAATCGTTTATTTAGTAGATCTGTATAGTTTATCCATATCTTTAATTTTAGTTTTTGGCTTTTTTACAGTTTTATAATACACTCGAGAGCAATGATTCCGGGTCACTTAAAGAATGTTAAAAATCTCGGAAACTAAAAATGATAGGTTAATGCAATAAATTGTATTTAATAGACAATGTAATACTCCTTAAATGAAAGTAAAAAAATATGAGTCACCATACATTTTATTAACACAAAATTACATAAAGAAAAAAACTGCTGATCTCTCCTTAAAACAAAAATAGGAAACATGAAATTTTTGAACTTTATTACGATTTGACTTGAATTTTAATACTTCGTATTGCCTCCTCGTGCTTCCATTACTGCGTTTACGCGGTTTGGCATGCTGTACACCAAGTTCCTTATACGATTTTGGGGAATATTCTCCCATTCCTCTGTGAGAGCAATTTTGAGCTCACGAAGCGTGATTGGGGGAGGGTTTCGTTGTTTTACGCATCTGCCTAGCTCGTCCGATCGGGTTGATATCCGGGCTGCGCGCTGGCCACTCCATACGAGTAATGTTCATCTCTTGAAGGTAGTCATTCACAATCCTACCTGTATGAGGTCGGGCATTGTCATGCATAAATATAGCATCCTCACCTAAATTGACCATAAATGGACCAACATGATCATTGAGGATTTCTTCCACATATCTTACGCTAGTTAAAGAGCCGTTTTCTATGATCACCAGCTCTGTGCGACTTTCAGAAGAAATTCCGGCCCACACAAGTACAGACCCACCACCGTAGGCTACTTTTTCTTCGATGCATGCTTGCTTGAATCTTTCCCCTGGTCTTCGATACACTCTGTGTCTTCCATCGTGCTTGTAGAGCATAAATTTTGATTCGTCGGAGAACATAACTTTTGACCAATCTTCAATACTCCAATTTACGTGGCTCTGGGCATATCTTAGTCTTGAAATACGATGCCCACGCTCCAGTTTAGGGCCGTTTGCAGGTCTAAGGGGTTTTAAGTTAGATTCAGCAAGCCGACGTCTTACTGTCCATGCACTTGGGTTACTTCCTCCGAGGCGTCGAAACTGATTTGTGAGTTCAGTTCCTGTGAGAAAGCGATTTCGAAGCATGGTGTTCACCAAGTATCGGTCTTCTCGTGCTGTGGTACACCTGGTTCTGCCCGTTCCTGGTCTGCGTAGGTTAGAACCAGTTTCTTCGTAACGTCGGAGAACTCTTTGTACTGTTGACAGCGACACACCGACAGTCCTGGCTGTATCGCGCTGACTCCGGCCGGTTTCCAGCATTGTAAGTATTCTGGTGCATTCTTCAGGCGTAAGCGACATAATTTCAGCTTGAATAATGAATATAGAGCACTATCAACATGGTTTATATACCCACATAAATGACAGATTACAAACAAAAGCAAAACCAAATGCTGTAATTTCGTAGTTCCATCTTCGAAAGTGGCCCTTTTTCAAATTTGATTTTTTTAAGATATAACTTTACAATAACTAAGAAGTTTTAATACCTTCATTTAAGGAGTATTACATTGTCTATTAAATACAATTTATTGCATTAACCTATCATTTTTAGTTTCCGAGATTTTTAACATTCTTTAAGTGACCCGGAATCATTGCTCTCGCGTGTAGTATAGATAGGCATTTATCTGCTTAAGCTAGGGAAAGTCTAAAGTAGAACTTTTGTCACATCATGCTTATAGGCACTACTGAGGTGTGTTACAAGTTGACCATAATCTGGGGTCAAACACGCAACTGTTGGCAATTTGTTTGTATTGATGAAAGCATTGGCTGTACCAATAGTAATATCACGAGTGAGTGTTAATTAATGTTCTTTAGACTGGAGATTACGAACACAGGTTATAACGTAGGCTGGAGGTTAATCAACCCACGCAAACGAAAAAGACTGCGATTTTCATTCAAAATGAATTGTTCTAATATTCGATAGGCATGACAGCTCGGTTGGTATTTGTTCTGCCTTCGGTTCTGTGGGTTGTGGGTTCGATCCCCTCTGAAAACACAATGACATCTGTTTATACCTGTAATGGTATATCACACCGTCCTAGAATGTTAATATCTTTTTACTTAAATAATATGTGAATATGCCGTTGGTGTAACATAATCATCATAAATATAAAAATGAATTGCTGTTCGTTAGTCTCGCTAAAACTCGAGAACGGCTGGACCGATTTGGCAAATTTTGGTCTTGAATTATTTGTGGAAGTCCAGAGAAGGTTTAAAAGGTGAATAAATATGAAAATTGAGGCAGTACGAAGTCTGCGGGGTCAGCTAGTAAATAAATAAAAAACAAACTGAATCTTCTACGACTGGTAATAAAGGTGGAAATCTTTTGCACACAGGTAGTGCGTAAAGAAAAGATGCTAGAAGAAGAACCCGAACGACTGGAGCTGGCTTTGCGGAGGTGTAAGAAACTGACAGGCACGCTGGTCACTCTTAAAAGGTGATTAATTATTTCTTCATTAAAATATGTACGGCCCATAACCTAATAAAACACAGAGTTGTCCTTCACATAGTGCAATTGTTTTTTATTGTTATTTAGTTACCTAGGTTACCTGCAGATAGCTCTACCATATAGGGTGACTTAGTTACAAATACTAAAAAAACCTACTTTGTTTTCTTTGTCTTTTTATCTTTGGTGATTGATAACATTGATTGAACAAAACTTCTCAAGAATAATAACTTGATATACCGCAGATTTTGGCCCAAAACATTTTCTACAGTAACTTTAAGGGTCGGCCCACATCTGACCGAAGATACGTCGCGTATTATCGGTTGCGTAACACCAAAACAGACAATTATATAATAAAACATTTAATCTTTCACACTTAACCGAAGATGCGTTAGTGCATGCGATGATACGCTCGACGCATTTTTTGTCAGATGTGGGCCGACCCCTACTCTCCCAGAACGCTTCTGTCCAAAAAAATAGATGAAAGACAAATCGTAACAAGATATGGGGTGGTTACAGACTGGCCTGCGTCCAGGAGCAGCGTTTGCCCATGGCAGACGGGCGCCTATCCCCTGGATCCTCGCAAGGCTCCACCTCCTGTCTCGATGGACCCCCTGACGATTACCCTGAGAGCACTCTGCCTCAGACCCCGAACAACAAGGTGACTGCCATATCCTCACGTACTCACACATCACACTTTCACTCCTAGGAAGAACATTGAGAGTTTCTTTAAAGTCTAGCTATTTGTGGCACTGTTAACTTATTTTGTGAGTGCCTTAAAACGTGATCCATCAATAATTTGCAAGTGACATCTTCTCTCCCCGGGATCGTATATAATATATACTTGTCGTATAATAAAATTTTAATATTATATTTCTTGAAACAAAAAAGAAATTTTTACGTATGACCCTGGATTGATTATAAGATAATATGTAGTCTAATATGTAGTATAAAATCAGAATCGGATGAATGCTACGAGTATAGTATTATTTTACGTGTTAAAACCAACCCACTAAACTACAGAGATATAAGTAGGTATTATGTGGCTTTAATTAGTTTAACCAAATTAAAGAACTCGTAAATTTTCTTCCTAATTCACATACGTACCCTTATTTTATTATTATACGTACTAAACCCAACTTGAATTACAGAAATAAGCAGATGACTTTAGGATTCTAGCTGTCTGATATATGTAACGATATTGCGCTTAACAATTGCAGGTTTGCCAAAAGTTATAAAATTTGCATTTTTTTCCGACACTTTAAAAGTTTAATTCTTGTTTGCTCCCTTCACCCAGACCGTGGCTTTTAGTATTAGACCCACGTCCGTGGCTTGGATTAGACGCACAAATTTTTCCTTCTAAGCATGAACCCCTCTACCACCTGGAGTTGACATGCATGACACTACGGCATTCGTGAATAGATTTCTTTAATCCTTGTAATGTTCATCAACCTCTTTTTCACCATCGGCTGATTTGCTTTTTAACATTATTTCAACATTTCGGAACCCTGCAAGTAGACCTCGGCGCATTATGTAATGACCATAGAGTACTTATCCCGATGTATTCTGTGTATCAACATGAATTGGCTATAACTTTATGATAACACAATGAACATTAATGTCTACTTGTAAGCACTTACAAGAATTGGCTTGTAAATTATTCAAAATTATATTCCTCGCATCACACTCTGTCTTGTTTTTAACTAAGAAAAGTCAAACAAGTAAAAAATTGACCAACACACTTTCAAAAAGTTTCTACCTACGTTCTAAGGATGCAATGATTATTTTGATAAATTTACTTCTTAGGATAACATCCATTAATTACTTTGCTCTCAATATTAACTTGAACAATAATAATGATCGGATTATTAGTTAGAGATCGTAAGATAGAATAATAGGCACTTTGATGCATACACTTAAGGTTAAGTAATATAGTCTAACAAGCTAGGGAAGTGTTAGGTAACGTTTGCGTGTTTGTTTCCAGTTTATATTTGAACATGCAAACATGTAGATTGAATATCATGTTTTTTTATATACTTACCTATTGCTTTCTAGTATATGCAGTCCTTATGACACATTATACGTTTTCTGAGATGAGGATCATTCCAATTTGTCCGACATTCAACAGTTTGAGCTCATATATTGACTTAAAAATTTACGCAATGGCTATTTTTAGGTAGCTACTTATTTTTTTTATATATTATGGTATTCATCACTACTGTGAAATGTTATCCTCATAACTTTACTTTACTTACCTACTTATCACTAGGTACATAGTATAAAGCAAAGTCGCTTCCCGCGTCTGTCCTACGTGTGTATGTATGTATGCTAAGATCTTTAAAACTAAACAACGGATTTTGATGCAGTTTTTTTAATAGATAGAATGAAGAGGAAGGGGCGGGTCGCTAGTTATGAGGATAAGACAACAAAATGACAGAGTGTGATGACTTTGCATCAGAATACAGTGAATTTTAAATTCTTTTGCACTTACTCCCGCAAGATGAGCACTACCCTTGCTTCAGGAAAACAATGCCAATTTTAACTCATTATTCATTAAATTAATGGAATACATAATTATACATACACATGAAAATATAACTAAGGAGAACCTGGAAATATCTCACAGTATTTCTTGTGTATACTTTATCCTCTATAATAGTTGTAAGCAGGCAGAATGTGCTGAATTTTATTATTTTGAATATAAAAACAATGCGATTCAGTAGTGGTCTATACAACAGTTATAATCTACATTACATCCCACGATGGGGGATGTAATGTAGATTCGATCTCGATTTATCAATTAGAACGTAATTTGCTTGCTTGTCTAAATTCAGCGATACAGGACAAGACAAAAAGACGCTGTCTTTTACATAGTACCCATAGATGAACTTGAATATAAGTAGTCAAATAATTACACCTAAAAATGGATTTTCATGGTATTGGGACGTATATAAAAAATAGCCCACTTTAGGGTTGAAGCGGCAGGATAGTAAGAGGTGTTCCTTACGCATATTCTATTGCCGTCTATACCGGATGATAAAACACTACATATATGCAAGCATTCGTAAGTTTCCATCGATATATCGAATAGTTTATCGATCACTTCTGAATCACGTTTAACTAAATCATTTTGTTCACGTGGTTTATTTATTATTACCTTATGTATTTTAGTATCTACTACTTATTGATGATAAATTCTGTCGTCGAATTGATTTAACGATGCATTTCATTTCCTCTCAGTTCGCGTGGAGAGAACATACCCTGTTTCGGGAAGCTATTGTTATAAATGAGTAATCCTTCGTCATTATTATGGTTTATTTTTAACATTTTATCTAACCACGTTTGTGTGTTTTTACTTTGAATTTTACTTTACTTTTACTATTATATCTTTATGTAAATCTCTTACCACGAATTTTTCAATATATATTTATGTAGGCATGTTGGTGCACTGAATTGACTCACCACGCTATATGGATAAATGATCATTTATCCGATTGAGTAGCTTGCCTTGTTTAAGTTGTTGTCGAAATTTAAACAATTTTTGCCTTTTTCAGTACTACCTTCACCACTGGTACGCATGCTTTTTTAACTATTAACATCAATGTCTATAATGTTCGTTTGAGTATGTTAATAGTAAATGTTGAAAACAGCACAGCTTCTTTGAGCGTGTGCTATTTTCAAAAACTTCACTAGCCAGATCCTTTCTGCTAGAATTTCTTCTTACTTCCAGGTGACTTAAGTGCATTCCAATCAATATCAAAGTTAGGTTACATGTTAGTTTCATTGCTAACTTGTCACCAGCATTTTTACGATAAGTTATCAAACTTTGATGTTGACTGGGAAGAGAATAAATTAAGTGACTGCTATGGAAAATAACTAGCACTTTAGATGATTGGCATTCCTTAGACTATAGGTACTCGTTCTTTCAATACCTACCTATAGATACCTACAACTGTGTTATTTTCTTTATTTTCACATTATATCTTGATGTTCTTGGATGGTACCTACCTACTATTTACTACGCCAAATATAACATTAGTAATTTATAATTATTGGTTATTTACAATATTGTACTTGCACGTGCATGTCTACACAATACCCTAGTGCTTGTCATTATACGTATAGGTATATTTTGAAGCACTAATCTCTCGTATTCTATGTTAGTCTGTTAAAAACGTGTTCGTAGAAGTTGGTTTAACTTTTATTCTTTCATACGACCTGTTCGTTTTATTATATAAATATATATATATTTAGCAATTGGGATGCCTCCACTCTATTTACGCAAGTTAGAGCTAAATATTCTATGAGACACGTTTTTTTTGTCCGCGTGCATAATTTGTAAATAAATTCGACGGAAAATATATGCGACATAAGCTATATATATGGTAAAACTTTATGGCAAAGCGACAGTCAGCGAAAACTAAAAAAAAATATTGCCATATACACAGTAATGCGCTGCCTTTTAGTGGGTTACTTTGCAAAGGTATTTAGTACCTATCGACGGTTACCGTCGCTTTCTGTCGTCTTGCGCCTAATTAACCTACCAATATGGTGCAAGTACAAGCAACCTTACACAAAGTGGGATAAGGGCAAAGAGATGATGATGATGATGATGCAAGTACAAACAATCTAAGTATAGAAAGCTCAACTGATCCAAATCAGTACCAATCAGAAACGCACCCTAGATATTGGCTGCATTAGGTACCACGCTAAAATAGCAATGCATTCTAAAAATATTGTTTGGTGTAGGGTGTACATTGTATTCCGGTATAAGTAGTAATCTTCTCTTATATATAAAAATGAATTGCTGTTCGTTAGTCTCGCTAAAACTCGAAAACGGCTGGACCGATTTGGCTAATTTTGGTCTTGAATTATTTGTGGAAGTCCAGAGAAGGTTTAAAAGGTGAAAATTGAGGCAGTACGAAGTCTGCGGGGACAGCTAGTAAAAAATTAAATGATGGTAAAGCGGAAGGTGTCTTTTCACCGGTATCTAAGCTATTTATTATTAGGAATAATAAAAAGAATTGAACAATTTCATTCCAACAAAGATGTCATTTTGAGCCACGTGACATAGGTAGATGATGTTAATGAAATGCGACACGCAAGAATACCTACAGTGTTCTAAACTTCGAAGTAATTGAAGTTAATGAAACATTTTTCGATCTAGAATGTTTCGTATGTGCCTAATAGTGTTTAAACAATTGGATTTTGTACTGATTTCTTAAAATTTTCTAATTAATATTTTAGGACATTTTTGGATAAACCTAGGTACACAATACAAAATACATAAATCCAACACTTTAGAACCACTCTTTTGGAGAGATGAGCCAATCCATTTTGTGAGTAAAATGAAATCGTGTAGGTAGAAATAAAACAGTAGGTACGTAACCTAATCAATGGCGCATCTGTGTAACTGCTCTCTATTTTCTATGCGCTCTGTTTGTGGCATGCCGTTTGGCTGTGACAGCTCATCTTATATACTTGTCTTAATACATTAAAGTAAAAGACAGCTCATTTAATGGTTGCAATAGGTATATGTTATACGAGAGTGCAAAGTTGCTTTTTAACCGCGTGTTTAATTTTGATGACCGAGCAAGCGAAGGATTTGCGCGACTGATTCAAAATTAGAATCCTGAGCGTTAGCGAGGGAATCAAAAGAGCACGAGGTGAAAAATCTTTGCACTCGAGTGCAACACGTAACTTTTCATTCAAGAATAGATTTTGCCTATTCTACTTTCTGCGAATATTCTAATTATAATATTTTTTTACTGACATAATCGGCTAGTAGGTGTACTTGCACCAAATTGGTACTTTTGATTTGGTACGTTTGTATATTTGCTTTTTGAAGAAATTTTTCGCGCGTTTCGTTCACTTTAGACAAAAATCTCGTTCGCCAATAGAGTATTATTGAGTTTTTAATATATAAATTAACCTGAAATAATATACGAGACGGGGAATATTATATTGGTCCTACAGAGAGCTAAGTAACAGGGCCTCTACTGTGAAAAATGACTTACGAAGATTCGGTAGCGTCGTTTGTGTTACCCTGCGCGGTCATCTCGAACGATGACGTGGGCTCTTGCGAAGTGACAGCGTCATTGCGGAGTGTAACAGAAACGACGCTACCGAATCTTCGTAAGTCACAGTAGAGGCCCAGTTTCTAGTAAAATGTCGTGTTATTCGCATCTTACAGGATATATATCAAATATTTTTCGTAACAACTAAATGAGTAACATACGTACATGAAAGCGATTGATTGCAAATATACACGCACCAGTATAATGCATGTTTGTTGTTGACATTGGCTTTGTTAAAATAGTTTGTGCATCTCGCTGTTTTCTATTCTGTTACAGCACATTGATATCAGGAGCAGCACACAGTCCAGTACCTTCGGAAACCAATGAAACGCCTTAACTCCTTAGTTTTCTTAGTTTATTAGATCTATAACATTCCTTATTTTTATCACTATCAGCGTTGCCCTCCTCTTTAATTGCAACATTTTCAATTTTATGAACACTTACCAAAGTGTCATTGAGTATCAAAGAGAACACACTGCCCGGTGTGCCTATAACCCCACAGATTGGCCTTTTAGTGATTAGATCAGTACAGTACTAACCCACACTGGAGCGCAGGTAATTTATTCAAAATTTTTATATGCTTTCACGTATTGTGCAAGTCGAGTATTCGTATTTTTTGACACATTGATAAAGTAAATTAGATTTTGATCGCAATTTTCACAACCACGTAAGCTTTTAGTATTTTTGGGTTACTGGAGTTATAATTAGCTTCCTTTTTATTAGACAATTGGTAAAAAGCTAAGTAGCTCTCTCGTTTTATATTTTTGACTAATGGCAAAATCATCACAATTGTTAAGAGTGAAATTAAAGTTCTTTGATAACTTGCATTGATAACCACAAACTTTTAATCTTTCATATCATCACGATTATATAAATAAGTATTTACTTTTTGTTTCTTATTAATATTTATATTCACCGGTATGTTCATTTTTCTTTATCTACCACCATTTTGGTTTTATATCTTCGACAGGCTGCTGGAATATACACAAAAGTCGTCTTCAAGTAAAGTTTAATTTTGTACCTAATTTATAACTATAAAGTTACCTCGGAAAAGTATTCGGCCGTTTCTTTCTTATTGAAAGATACGGAAATATGCCTTATTATTATTATTTAGTTACCAATGCCATTTAGTTATACCTATGTGACTATAATATAGGTAATTCAATTATTATAGTTGCGATACCTCTTTTAATAAACTAAGCAAAAAACTTTGTTTGATGACGACAGGCATTCGCCTTTTATTCCATATGATTTATTGTGTATGAGTGTTTTTTTTTAAATTAAATGTGATATCTAAATGTTTTAATGGTCGAATGATTGTTCAATGTTTAAATGTAATTTCAAATAACCCTGTGTCTTAAAAACGCGATTGCAAAGATAAAGCTTTTTAAGTTTGTATCTACCTACGAATTTAATCCAGTTTCGATTTCTCATTTAAATGCAAAATGATAAACAAAATGCAAAAACGTGTACGTTTTCGTCATCAGTCGGTTCACTCATAAATCATCAAAACACGCTTTTGCAATCGCGCTTTTACTGTACTAGGCGATGTACGAAGAGAGCTAGAGTTGGTGGAATGGTGCACAGGGCGGGGGCGGGAGCGGGAGCGGGTGCGCCGTCCGACCGGGTCGCGGAGCCGAGCTGCGCCCCGAGAATGCACTCGATGCGCTACTAGACGAGCTGCAGACGTTCGCGAAGCCGAGCGAGCGCGCCGACGCGCCGCTGCGGCGGCTCGCCTCCTACCCCAGCGGCAGCGACACTGACGCGTCGCCGCCGGTGCGCGCGCGCGGCTACCACCCGCCCAAGCCGCCCGTGCCCGAGCGGCATCCCGAGCTGCTCGCGCTGGCGGCACGACGTGCGCCGCCGCCGCCGCCACCCCGCACCACGTCGCGCTCACCGCTCGCGTCGCCATCGTCACCCGCCTCGCCGGTCGACGACGGCGGCGGCTCGCGGCAAGCCCTCCTCGAACAGCGGCACCAGGAACTACTCAAGAAGCAGCGCGCGCTGCAGGAGCAATACGCGCGCCTGCAGATGATCCAGCGCAGCGGCGCCGTGCTACCGGCCAACGCGCAGCCCGATCTCAAGAAAACGGGTAGCGAATCTAACCTGCTCACCAAGATGAACCTGAACCTAGCCATCACTGGAAGCATGAGCCATCTAAGCATAAAAAATGATGCTTATTCGACTCGTGACTCCAATGACGATGATAACCAGCCAGTCAAAGATACCGATGTCTCTATTAATAAGGTGTATGAAACTGATATAATATAAGTGCGAAGGAACCTTTAAAGGACGAACCGAAAGAATACTTTGTGGATACGTAAGTGTGGTGATAGTGTTAAGTTATAAGAGACCGGTAATCTTGTCTGGCAACGGTGTCTGAGGCTCGGTAGGTACTTACGAATACTAGAGTTTCCCTGTTATTCATCGATAAAATACTAATTGACATTTGACCTATTTACCTAGGCAAGGCTGTAAGAATATCCATTACCTATACAATGAGCAACTCGTGCGGACCTACCCTGCCTAGTGCCTATGAGGTTTCAAATTCAAATAAAATATTGTGCCAATTTCCACATCATTTAGATGGTGGTATTTGTATCCTCGTACGTAAATAATATAACCTACTTAACGATTTCACCCAGTAGCTCCCATGCACGACTCTCCTAAAATACTTAACTATATAAAAACACTTTAGTAAGTGTACTTAGCTACCATAATACAATATTAACACTATAGGTATCAAAAATGTATAACATTTTATCTATTTATTCAAGCTACACTCAGGTCATCAAAATAAAAACTTTCATTATCATAAATTGTACCACTTTAGAGCACCATCATATTTTCACAAGATTATGTGCATCGTTGTCTTAAATAATCTCAATAGGCAAAAAGTAAAAACCGTAATAAAAAACCACAAGCAGATGAGTAAATTGTTTGATGACCGGGGTGTACCTACTATAAATCATAATTATGAAAATTTCATCGGTGTGCGTAGTTTTAATCGATTTTATTCAAATTAAGAAAAGTTGTTCTCAATTGTTTGAACATTTAATATGGTTTGTGATAATTAAATGTCAGTGGAATTAAAGTATGGAATTGTCGATTTGTCGTGTACCTACTGTGCCAAATTCATCTCTTTTTCAAGCATACTAAAAAATACACTCATTATAACTAGATTCCGCAAGGTTGCGTGTTGGTTCCAACACACTTTAGTATTTACGCATTATAATGACTAGTCCATTACGCTGCTGTAACATACCAACAGATCCTCTTTAGTTGATCTAAACCAGCTTAGAAGTGGCAAAACGACAATTTCATGCCCCAAATCTATCTGTAGCTTGCATTAATTAAAAAATTAAAGAAATTTTACTGATATATAATTTTACAACGAGTCGCTTTTAGGATATTTTTACCTATAGTACCTAGAATACTTTGAAAACTTAACAACGATGTGTTAATTGTGTTAAGATAGGCTTTTCATAATTATGTACTTCTAAAACGTCTATAATCAGTAATTGCACTATAGCCAGTATTTATCTTACGTAAAAATTAAAAAATAACATCTTTAATAAATGATTTAATTAGTGTCAAGGGTCACTTTTATGCATGCCCCGATGAACGAAACGCTGCAGTGCTTGGGACATTTTTTTAGATCGAGTAGACTTGCCCAGCACCTATACCATCCTCTCAGCCTAGTCGGCCTTGGCCACATTTTATGTAAGATAATATAAAAAAAATACTAGATTTTACTAGATGGCATGACACATATCTATCTACAAAACTAACGAATATCTAAATATGTATATATAAATTATCTTAAACTGTGACATTCCTTTGCCTTGTAGTAACGAGTATATTTTTAGTACAATAAGCTACACACATACTTTTATTTGAATACCTGTATAGTTTAAGTATTATTTGTGTTTAAACATTGTTTATTATTGAAATACACTTGCTTGTTAGAAATTTATTTGCTAACTAGCACTACATACCAAATTATTATGGTACCTACCGAATAGACAGATCGACTCCACATGGGTCATATAATTATCTTAGAAATTCTGTCTATAAATTACGAAATTTTATTGCTCACTGTATATTTTAGAAATTATATACCTGAATATGAATAAGCTTCAAACATAACATAAAATTCTTCTGACTAATAAATTATACCTAAAAACAGTAAAAATAGATAAAAAATGTCATCGGAATTAATTAAAGGAGAATGCCCATATTTTGTTGGCCCAATGAACTCGCATAAATAGATCCAGAAACCAGTCAGTCCGTCTATACATCTGTAGGTATGTTACCTTTAAGGAACTAAGCCGTACAAGATACTTTTAATAAATCGTACCTACTAGTGAGGGATAATACCTAAGTACCTACTATGTCCAAAACTAGTAACATCATTATTTAGAACATTGTAAAGTTGTTAAGTTTAGGAAAATAAGTGATACAATTATGTTGATTGATTTTAATTCAGTAGATACTTTGTACCATTGTATTCAGAACCGGACTCCATACATTATTGGGCATTGTCTTTTAGGTGTATATGTAGGTACCTATTAACTTTTAATGTTCCTAAAATAAAAAAGTTGTTAAAAGAATTTTTGACGGAGAATGTAGGCTTGTAACAGATGTACTATTATATTATCATGTATTAGCGATGTAAAACGAATGAATGTAATAATTGTAAAAATAAATCTTCAGTGTAAAGCATCGTTTTATTTTTTCCTATAATCAGATCACTAACAAACACCATTGCTCTGTGCTACGGCATTGTACATGCCACTTTTCTTTTCATATTCAGAAGCCTTTTTTCCAGATTGAAACATAGACTATAAATTATTTTATTAAAATCAAAGACGTGGGTCGTGGATTCTTAGATACAGCCTGAACTTTCTGAACCAAAAGCAGTTAATCGTATGCTGGTGACAGATATTTTGGTGGAAAGTTTCGCACGCGTACGTAGTCGCAGGTTATCAGCTAGTAAGAAATAAAACAAAAATTCTTGTCACAGAATTAGGTATGTATTGAACTATTTAGAGATATATCCATATAATAATAAAAGTTTATCGGATAGATCAAACCTAGAATACATGAGCTCAACAACAGCGGCTTGCCTAGAACCAGAACTTATAATTAATATACACATTATCAGCTAGAGAGCATTCAAACCATAGCAGGGGCATTATTCTGTATGACTTAGGAGATTCCTTGCCGTAACCGTATGACGTCACCGTAAGGAATTACATTTATGGCATAGGAAATACGGCATAGGCACAGGGCGATTTCACGCCGCTGTCTTGTCGTGCTGCGTAACGCGCTTGTATTGGTCATAGTGAATAAGGCCCCAGCATGTTATAAATAAATCAAATACATTGATAATTGTCTGGCGTCATGGCTCAGTCGGTAGTAGCTCTGCCTTCCGTGCTGTGGGTCGTCGGTTCGATCCCCACCGAGAACAAACGTTTGTGTGTGGCAAACATAGATGTTTGTTCTGTGTCTGGGTGTTACTATGTATTATAAGTATGTATTTACAAAAAAATGTGTATATGTATTCTATCAGCCATCTAGTACCCATAGTACAAGCTTTGCTTAGTTTGGGACTAGAAGGCGTTGTGTTAAATGTCCGTGAATATTTATTTATTTATTTTTATTTTATAATTAAAATGCTCTCTCCTGAACTATGGAATGAGAAAATATAATACAAATTATGTAGATGCAAAACAGATGCGTGAGCAGGCACAGACAAACCTGACAGTCGCCACTTTACATAAACCTAAACGTATTCGAATCGTATTGCGCGTCAAAGTCAGCTCGACTACCAAGCGCTGTAGCGTCACCGCGCAGTGTATCTCGGGTACGATATCGTTACATTTACGATTGTCACATTTGTTCATTATCAAAGCACAGCACCCCAATTGTACTATTTCAATGGATATGAGAATAACTCAAAACGACTGTCAATTTGTTACCAAACGGTATCAAAAAAGGGTAATTAAAGATGTACCATAATCATTGAAATAGCACACAATAGTGTTATTCGGTGTTTGTAAAACCCTAGCCTAAAAAGGATAAGGCGGAAATTATGATAAAAATAGTAACAGCTTGTTACTTGTGATGTCTTTAATTAAAAGAACAGATGCTCAATCGACATCTCGTAAGTATACAGAAATTTAAAATTTGGCATGTAAATGGCTTATCATTTGGCTTTCCAATAGTTAAAACACTGTTAGATGTCATTAATAAATTTCCAAAAAAAATATTATTGTAAATTATAATGATAACAATTAATACAATTCGACTCTTGCAAAATGGTTTGAATATAAAAAAGATTTGATGAGTGTACAAATTCATTCTAAAAATACTTGTGAAACTAAAGCCGCGTGTATGATGAAAATAGCATGTAGCTTAGATAATGGAAACGTATAACCACGTCATGTTGAATGTAGCTTGCACAGTGGAAACGCGGCTTTAAAGTCACGTACTATGGATCCGCTCTTGCTTAAATATATCAATACCTATGTATTTAGACTACAGATTACACTCAACCTACTTAAACCTATCATTTATAATTATAAGATTACAATTTTGCTTTTGGTCACAAATTAGGATATAATTACGCACTAAAACTTAAAACTAATATACAATATGTTTTAACAGATACATACAAATTAAGAATAAGCATGAAATATTTTAATAATAATTAGAATAAATCACAGTCCTTTGCCTTAAGATCGGGCACTCTAGGAATTATAAGAAGTCACCGTTGACTGTTACTGTAGGCATTATTATTACGTATATGTTTGGCGCGAATGTGATCATTCCGTAGACGGACCTGCCAATCTCGTGGAAAGCGATATATTTAATAAACACTGGTGTGAATTTGCAGCATTTGCACATATTCAACTAATAGCACTTATAAATTATGCCTTCATGTATGCAGAGCTTCGAAAGCCACAGCAAAATTGGAATATCCTGTTGTCAAAGTACTCCAAACCGGATTAGTACGTAATTTTTAAGTGATTTCTAAGTCATTGACTGTACTTTTTTTTAGTAATACCAACTCATCGCACATCTAAAACTTCGAGCTCACAGGTGGGTATATTGACTATAGAACGAAGTAATCTACAGCTTAAAATATAAACTACAGCGAGTGATGTGTGATATAGATATAAACTAAAACATTTCATTATTTTTACTTTCATGTAAAAATGTTGGGTCAATAGCAATGTTGTATCAAAAGATTCATGTTGTTATATTTACAAAATATAAAAGGGTATACTTATAAACGCTGATCAAGTTGAACCCTTTTAAAAGTGAGTTTTTTTACTGCTGATGTAAGCTATACAACGATTATAAGTATAGCGGTAAATCTTGAATTATTTTTGTTTCTAAAACAATTGGAACGTCTTTTACTTGTTATAACATATTCAAGGCTACAAGTGTTTTTCTTATTCATGAAACAATTTTATGGAAAATACCTAAGACCATGAAATAACTTAAACATTTAAAATATAGGTACTTTGGTCGAAAAGTCCAAGACATAAAAACTTTAAATCAGGAGGGTTGATCACGAGCAAGTCTGATATAACTACGTCACGTAAACTTTGATGTATTCCAATCATATTGCGTGTTAGCGCCCGCTCTATCTCTAAATGTTGTAGCATCACCGCGCAGTGTATCTCGGATACGCTACCGTTACAATACGATTACGAATAAATGTGACAATCACATTTATTCGTTCCCAGGTCTTTGGTTATATTCGTGTAGGAATCGAACAAGAATAAATCGTTGTAATTTAGTATTCAAGCCATGACGTAGATCTTAAGGCGGCTTAAAAACTCCCGTCACCAGAGTTGGCCACGAGCTTGCTTGCTTGCCTTTTAAGTCATTGCGTATGAAAGAACCAGTGACAGGAAGAATCCCAGTATTTAAAAGTGTCTGGCTTACCGATACCCGTAAGTGACTTACTGCTATCGGAAAAGTCAGCGGCAAATACATGTAAATGTCTAGTTTGGCTGAAGAATTTTGTCACGTCACGGCTCTGAAGGTGAGCGCATCGAATGTAGCACGTTGCCGTGTCCAGCCGGTCGCCGACGATCCAGGAAAGTCTTGAGCTGTGTCACGGATAACTGACTAGTAGACGCCTGGAAACGAGATTGTTTTCTTAGACTTTTTATAAACGAAGGTGTAGTCATTCAGTAAAAATTCAAACACGAATGAATACATCCAAGTGACTTGTAACCTATTTGTGTATGAGCGACTTTGAAAAGGTTTTGTTATAATTCTTATTCAAGGTGAGGTCGCTTCTGTTTTTCCGGGCACGTTAAATTGTCGGTCACAGCTCTAGCAGTTGTTAAGCCACGACGGAGGACTTATGGCGGATTGAAAGCCACGTTATTGATGTCAGTAACTAATGATTACGCACTAACTTTATTCGCACTAATGCGGCCCAAAGATGGTAGCCATTGAATGGATAACATTTGTTAGATAACTATTTCAATAATGTATTTAAATAGCGAAATTAATGGCGCACCGGAATAGGTAAGCATTATAATGTACCTCGTCGAACCAAGGATGGTGCAATGCGTCTTTGGCCAGCAGCCGGCGGGCGGGCTCGGCTTGCAGCAGCCCGCGGACTAACGGTTGGGCGCCTTCTGCGTCGCGCCAGTGCTCCGCGGGGAAGCAGTAATCGCACTTTATTATATTCTCTGTGGTCTCCTCCACGCACTCGTCCAAGAACGGTGATAACTGGAAACAAGTTAGAAAATACATTTTAGAACTGTTGGGCTCGTTTAAATACTTTATTTTATTATACATACCAAGCATAAGTAACAAAAATAGGAAAACAAATAGTAATAATTGACAATTGTTATACTCCTATTTTAATTACCTCAAAGGGCAAGTTTATTGGGTATGATAATGTCACTTACGCCAGTCAAGAAGACGTATATAAAAACCCCGGCGGCCCATGCGTCCCAGGCGGGTGCGGGGGGCCGGCCGAGCACGCACTCGGGGGGCGCGAACTCGAGCTGTGCGGGGGCCGGGGGCAGCACCTCTCGCACTGAAGGGCCCCCCGCCAAGCCGTCACCGCACATCTCCACAGCAGAGCCTAGGTCTATCAGCTTCAGCTGGGGCGTGGCTCCACCCAGTTCTATGAGAATGTTTTCAGGCTGGAAACACAAAGTATGAATACTAATCAGTACGTGATTACAAAAGATGTACACCTATCAGCAAGGAAGATGTACACCTACTCGTTCAATCAATAAAGCAGTTCGGTTTCTGAAGAAACTTGTACTAGATTTTTTATTAGCCCTGCTGGTAGAGCGTATGTGCTTGAATACAGAAGGTATGTATTGTACTCACCCTCACATCCAAATGTGCGATATTGTGCTCGTGTAGATATTGCAACGCGGATAGCAGTTGCTTCGAATGTTGTGCGACGGTCGCCAGGGTGTATGCTCGCGGGGTGGATGCAGCCCAGTCAAGCAGCGGCCCTCCTCCCACCAGTTCGAGCACGAGGGTGTGCGCGCCGGCACACGGCACCTCCGCGAAAAGTGCCAGCGCACGCGCCACGCCGCCGTGCGCCACGCGCGACAACATGCGGTACTCACGCCACGCGTCCGCGCCGCGACCGCCACGCACCTGCCAATCACCACGCTTATAACTATGCAATACAGTGGAGTGTACTCACAATAACCACAAGTTATAAAATGATTCGGTAATAACATGTGTGGCTAGAATAATATGATGTAACAGCGAACCTGTTTGAGTGCAACGCGTTGTCCGGTGCCGGTGTCTCTTGCGGCGAACACTCTCGCGGTGCGCCCCCGGCCGAGCTCCTCCTCAGCGGCGTACCGCCTCGCGAACTGTTCGCGCTGCCAGGTGCCGGGCCCGCAAGCAGCGGCCGCCGCAGCCGCGCCCGCCGCGCCAGACGCAGCCGACACCAGCCGGAAGCTGTACTGCCCCGCCGGCAGCTCCTCCAGCGTGAGTGTACCGGCGCAGGCCGCAGCGGGCGCGTCAGCCGTGCGCCGCCACTCGCCCTCGCCCACGCGGCAGTACTCCAGGTGCACGGGCGTGCTTTCCTCCCACTGCACGGCGAGCCCGCCCTGCGGCTGTGCGCGCACGAGGGGCGCGGCGGGCGGTGCCTCGCCCGCGCGCACGCTCAGCCGCGCCGACGACTGCACGCCGCCGAGCTCGTTCGACACCAGGCAGCAATACACGCCCGCATCCGAGGGCCGGCATTCGCGGATCGTGAGCGTCGCGAGACCGTCGCTCGCCAGCGAGATGCCGAACCGACCGCCGTGCCTGAGCGCCCGCGTCTCCGGCGCGGTCTTGCGCCAGGTGGCGGTGGCGCGCGCGGCGAGTGCACGGCACGACAGCGTTGCGGTGGCACCGGGCGCGGCGCACACGTCAGCGGCAGGCGAGGCGAGCGTCGGCGGCCGCAGCTCCGGCGCATGCCCTTCGGCACCGGCACTCTCGACGGCGACTGTCGGTGCGCTGCCGCCGCTGCCGCCGCCGCTGCCGGTCCCGCGACGCAGCTTCAGGCCCCACGGCCGCTTGGACAGCCCCTGCCGCAGCACACTCACTGATCACGTCTAACGTCTCAAGCGATGCATGCAAGCCCACCGTTCTTTTAGTCTTATTTACATTACGCTAGTAAAGATGCAGATACTTATAATGTTTACAATCGATATATTTATTGAGTTAGTGACACCGAAGCACACGTTTATATCCTAGTCATCAAAGTTTAAACGTTTCTAGTACGCGGCCCATAAATGTACCCCCCTAATGAACCTACAACAAAAGAAAAAGAACAAAACAATAAATAAAAAAATATATAACGAAATATATACCTACTTACATAAAAGGGATTGAAGGATGATTAACAATTTAGATAATTCCAAACTAATAAGGAAATGAGAGCATATAAAGATACTAAATAGGCGACAGGTACTAGTAATGTAAAAACTTTTTAAAACGAATTAAATAACTATAATTTGGAAGTTTTCAAGAGTAGAGTGAATAGGTATCTTCTAGGTAACCGTGCTACATCATCGACCACATCATTGCTTAACATCAGGTAAGATTGTGGACAAACGGTTGCTTATATTGTATAAAAAAAAAAAGTTGAGAGATTGAGCTCTTATGCAACATTTTAGTAATTATTGGATAAAGAAATAATAAATTAACCCCATACATTATGTACCCCATAGCGTTTTTTGCCATTTGCACTTGTGTGAATACACTTTTTTTTCGTCAGTTTCTACTAAAAATATATGACACTTTGTGTGAACCTAAAAAGATAGCAGTAGAGTTATTTTTTTATTATTATAGCTGTACTCCATCTACTCAGATGATGTCACCTGACAGCCACCGATCTTATTGCAAGCGCAAACCCAGTCCCAAGTGCAATGTTGCACTAGTTCTATACCGGGTTCGATTCTGTTGGTGCATTTTTCTAAACTTAACTAATTTGACAGCATTAAAATGACAGCTGTCTTTATCGTTTCAGCTCATGAGAAAGAGATAGAAACAATTTCAGTGATGTCAAAGGCAGTAAAAGCAAATACTATTTCCAATATACAAAGCTGATTTCACTGGTTTAGTTTATATGTAAGACTAGTTTATATGTAAAACTTAGCGCAGATCATAGGTACATGATGTACTTTACCTACCTACTAGGATTATGATTTCTTTGAGTTTTATGCTTCAGTTGGGTTATGATGGATGAAACTCGTAAACCGAAATCTCTTTTCTGTACAGTTTGTAAGAAATAGTACATTGTTCACCGAGAGGAGAAAGTGACCGATTACCGTCCAGGGTGTCGTTTGAAGCCCGAGCCGTAGGCGAGGGCTTTAAAACACCCGAGATCGGGAATCGCACTTTCTCTCGAGTGATACATAGTGCTTTATACTACACCTACGAGGAAAATAAAAAACTAAAACTGAATCCTCAAACAACACACAAATTGAAAATGGCGCCAATGGCGTCTGCAATTTTCACATGTTCTTTTTTCAAATTGTTTATCCTGCCGCCGCAGGGTCGCACTGCCAGCCCGACACCATCCAACACACAGCTAGTGGCCAGTGTCATTTTGCGAACTTGAGAGATAAAAACTCACTGTAAAAATTTTTGGCTTTTGATATTTAGGTTACCGGCGCATAGTCTTACCCAAAATTAAAAAAAGAAAAACCACGTAAGAAATGGATTTTCATACACTTTTCTCTCCCGCTCAGATGCGTTTTCTCCTCGCATATTTGTTCGATATGCCATGACGTACTTTCTACCGTAAATTTGATAAAGTATCAATGTACTTTCCAAGCAGGTGTAGTATAAACGTCTTTCCAATTCAAATGTGCCATTTTAGAATTTTGGTTAGACATATGGCATGCGTTCGGAACATTAAGATTTCAGAATCTAGTTATTTAGTAGTGAACCCTATTTTATTATGTATTAGGTAGCGTTTTATTTATTGAATAGGCAGTTACTAGTGAACATCAGCGTTCAATACTTACATTGGCATGCGGCGGAGAAGTGGGGCTGACAGCCACACTTCCCCCGACCTTCTTTCGCTCCTCGCAGCGGATATTGGTGGGCAAGTTGATGGTGTTTGCCTTCGAGTGTGGCCGCTGAGACCGCGACCGGGGCTCCGGGACACCCGAGCCCGGCGGAGAAGTCTTAAGCTGCCTTGAAGGGATGGGATAGGACAATTAACAAAAATAAAACAAAACAAAAAGGGCACTCCAGCTTCAAGCGACAGCATTTTCTTTTTTTATTATATACGAGCATTGGCTTAAAAATAAACTCACCATACGGATTTTGCTTTTTAAATGTATGTACCTATACACAGCTGATTATTCGGCGCCGGTAATACGCGTTGAATACCTCTTTTTAGTAGAAAATGCTGTTTCTTTTGATTCAAATAAAAAGGATTTCCTGTTTTATTTTTCATGTTGGTTAGGTCCTAATACATATTAGGTTATTATGAAGCTAACTAGCTCCTAAATGTTAGTTGCGCTGTGTCATCTAATGCGTTTTACTTTGTGTATGCGTCTGTCGAATCACACTGAGATTTATTAAGATGCTATAAATGGAATCCAAAGCGTCGCACTGCCATATTTGTTTCGAGCTATTCTTATACCTAACTGATTTTAGGATATATGTTGGTTCACCTTTGACAAATAACATCTTTCCAAAGTATTTATTCTATTTTCTATGATTGTTTTACTTTTATATGATGTTGTAATGCCATCTGTACATACATGTAGAAACTTGAAGGTTCGACCTACAACTGTGCTTAATCCGAATGTGATAACGACAGAACTCAGTGTGTTTCGGCATAAGGTTAGCTCAAGCTGGGCCCAGAAAAGTTTCCACAACAAAATCAAACATTAAAAGCATGCGGGACTAGAAGCAGAAAACCACAAGCATTTTAGTACACATTTATTTTCAATTAGGTACTAATTTACAGTAAATTTTATACATACGTTAATTTTGCTGTCAAATATATACATAATGAAGGATACAAAACTATTGACAGCGATGTCCTTAATTTTGGTCGAAATGGAAGTTCAGAAGAGTACATTTATGTTTTATAGGTAGATGAAAAACAGTGAAACTATTAATACTGGTAGAGATGTTTCAATACCACAAACTACTTTAACTTTAGTATAAATAATACAGTTTAAAAAAATTGTACAATTAAACATTAAAAGAAAGCTTAGGATAGACCGGTAGCCGGTGTAGTGCTAACTCATTAACATTATATAGTTGATACGTATATAAAAAAGTTCATTAAGTTTAAGGCTGAATGTAAGTGTAGATATTGCTTCTTGTTGCCGTTTTAAGCAAAGTCTACATACAGATCTCTCAAACTTACCTACAGTGCAATGAATGGAGTATTTTTTGAATACGAAATGTTTTTCTTATAACTAACACCGAAAGCTAAGTTATTTTGCTTAAATATGGCCCTATTTTTAATAAACCCGAAACATTACTATTTTTTTTATGAGTAACAAGTATATTTAGTACATACTGTTTAGCAGAGACTTACAATAAGTTTAAAAAATAAAATCGTTGTTTGAAGTCCATTAAATTTATTATTTTGTGTTTTTTATTGATCATAATGAGCGTGATTACATACTACGGCAACGTACTACCATGGCCTACGAACTACGTCGCGTAAATATTAAAAAATGATATTCTAAGCACATACCTCGACTAAGATATGTTATAATTATAATCATTAACATGGTTATTTGAATATATTCTATTGGATATGAGATTGACTACTATAAAATGTTAAAAAGTTTGAGTTAATTATGAGCTAACCTAGCGTTCAGTACCGTATTTAATCGCATCGATATTTTTTTTTCGGCCAATGTTGTTAGATTTCGTTTCCTCTGACGAGAGTGATCTAATTCTTACATAAAAAGGGCAAGAGTGTTCGTTCGTTTGTATGTCACGTCACCAGTGCTAGTGATAAACTATTATCCATTGCTTCCTAGCAGATGAACCGCATTGCGAGCCTGATAACGGTGGGTTTGATTAAAAACCGTTCCCGAACTATACATAGAGCGATTTAACGATAACTTGTATTACAGCATTGCAGGCGTTAGTCCCTGGATGCTATTAGAGTTCTAACGAATGCATTAATTTTTCAGGAACTTTGGATAATGAATATCTCCACCGTGCCGGGTCGGGTCTTACCTAAGTGTAAAGAGTAAAACTTATCTAATACTTACGCTTTTATAACATTCGAAATAGTTAACACCAAGTTACAACAATAATAATTGGGCGTCTACATTTCATAACGTTTACATTTTAAAGAATTAAAAAATCCAATACACATTTTGACTAGAGGGAAATGTATTAATTCTTCGTGTTTGAGCTACGGGATAACATAGTGAAAAATTTCAAAGGGAGATTATTATATTGCTGTGGTCCAGAACGGTCCACAACGGTCCAGAACGTGACTAGACTGCCGTCTCGCGGTACATTAGTTCATGGCGAGCCTCTAATTCTTCCTCAAACTTGTCCGGGCAGCATCTCTTTTTGTCCTTATCCGTGACCATTAGTGGATAAATGGTGTCCGGCAGGTAGTAATAGTTATAGAACATTTCAATCGGACACAGAGTAAAATTTTCAATAATAATATTTTTTTTGTCTTCAATATCGTGTTGGATGTAAACCAGTCGGTATCTGAAATGACTATCACTCAGAGCGGTGTACTGAACAGTGAACACGGGATAATTAGTCCGCCTGCTGTCGATAGAACATTCCCATGCACGCGTGTCACTTACGTTCAAAAATTTACAATATCGTATAGCCTCGGGCAGACCGGATGCCCTATCGACAGACATCTACGACAGAATAATTACCCCACTAAATACATTGGCTATGAAGCATTCATCTTTATAATCCTAATAATATCTGAAAATATTAAAATTATAATTTAGGTATATCTATATTATCAATTCCAATTTCAAGATTATCTATATGGACCATTATCAACTAATCAACACTACTGCCGATTGAATAAGCTACATTATTCATAACACATAATCTAAATTACTTACTAAATGATATAAGTACAAAATAAATACATTTTACAAATAAATATAAACATAATAGTCATACAAAATGACATACATATATTTATATGGCAGTAAACTTTTAAAGTACAAAAACTTTCGGGAGTTAAACGTTGAAAAACAACAGCCCGATCGTAAATCACTATCAAAATGCTCGAACGGAATCGTTACAACTTCATCTGCATCGAGTGACCACTCACTTATGCAACTATATCAAACGAATGTATCCCTAGCCATCTAACTAAAATTAGGGTACATTATTTAAGCTTCTATAAAAATATATTGGTTAATTAGCATGCTAACTCCTGAACATTTTTGCGTGTAAACATGTAGCAATAACGTGCTTGGTTAGTAAACAGCGTTATATTTCAGTTATAATTATTATGTAACATAATCATCGATTAACGATCGCAACGGACTCGCGTCGCCTATCGTGGTACGCGTTTTTATCACAATTTGTGTATATTGCTTAAATTCTGTATGTAGTGGTCAAGATATAGACTCCGCGAGCCCAGCAGCGTAGCGATAGCAATCTAGACGATCGAACATACAGATCGGATGTGTGAGTTCGATTCAAACGCAGTTTAAACCACAAGTTAAAAGCTAACATAGCGTAGAATAGTCGGCGTTTTTCATGTGTTCTCACCGCTGAAATTCTGCTATGGGTTATGCTTAGTATGTGGTGTAAGCTGCGCTTGTAGCTACAATGTTTGCCAACAAGCACGCGCGGTCGCGTCGACGCAGCGACCACGCGACGCGATACACTGCACCCCGCAAATAATACCAATTTGCGAAAAAAATAAACAATATTAAACGATTTGTGCGTATCGTTTATTTAAAATTATTGTATAAGAGCACCTACAAGCAGATATTCTCACATCTGGATTCAAATTACCAAACTAATAATGCGAACCGGAGAACATTCAGCCGCTTAATTACGTTCTAATCTCACTTTGAAAGATGACGACTAATAATGTGCGGGGTGATGTGTTGTGGGGTTGGGGTTTGTGGTTGGGTCGCGTCGCGCCGGTACTTACAGGGGATCACGGAGCTCGCGCAGGTAAGCGCCGGGGTTCTCGAGCGCGACGCCAAAGTTGAGTTGGCTCTCGATAATATTCTTGAGCGCTTCGAGCCACTCCTGTCGGTGCCCTTCCGAGCGACACGCGAACGACTGTCGCGGCTTGTTCGGGTCCAGCGAGTGGATCACGAATGCATCACCTCTGTTCTCCCCGAGCTCCATTTTGTTCATCTGCAAACGATTAGATTCGTACGTCGAAAAATTATCCCAATTTTTCCAATATTACCAAACTAGCTGTCGCTCGCGGCTTTGCTCGCGTGGTAGCAGCTTTCGCATTTTTTTTTAACCTATATCGTCCCACTGCTGGGCAAAGGTCTCCCCCAAAGACTTCCAATATTCTCTGCCCCGAGCTGAGTCGTATTATTATTAAAAATTATAAAACGCGCTCTCCGCCCTCTATCTCGAAAACGATTCAACGTATAAAAGTTTTATTGAAACAAAAGTTGTAGGGAAGTTAATCCTCTACAATATGAACCATACATACAAGTAGCCAAAAACCCATAGGAAACGAGATATTTGCAAAAGCTCGCTTTTGTAACCTTTGACCTTGAGATTTCAAAGGACGCCAACACCCTACCATAATATGTAGGTTTTAAGACAACTTTTAGGATGTCAAGGTACAAGTTTATACGAGTTTAAAGCTTGGTATCTCAAATTCCGAGGTGAAATGCTAATTTGACTGGACTACAAGGCGTTTGGTCTATAGAGCGGCACAAAGATTATACAATATACATAGGCTGATGAACATAATATAACCCTTTCTTCGCATCTTGCGGATATAGCTGCCGGCATTAATTCCGGACTTATTGCAACAGTAACGCCTTTATTCTTTAGAGAGCAAGGGAGAGCACGCCGGGACAAATGTATGATCGTGTTTAGACTACGCTCATGCCCACTTCCCATGACGACTGCAGCTGAGTGTGAACGATAAGAAACAAACCTGGATATGAGCTCTGTAGTGGTAAGTGGGGCTGACGAACTGCGAGCGCCTCCCAACGGGGTCACTGAATATAACGCACTGCTCAAACAGAAACACATGCGTTTCTTTCTCGCGTCCTCTCTCATTCGCATTGTTTGATATATCCGCGACAAACATTGTGTCTTGCCTCAATAGTTTGCCTTGCGCTTGGATGTTACCCTGAAAGTGAACCAACAATATTTTGAGAACGTTTGTAATGATACGTTTTTGTCTCTAAACGCGGCGCTTGTGCCTGCTATACTCTGAGACTAACGTTTAATAGTAATTAACGCGCAGTCTATTGACAACTTTAACCAAGTACCGATGAACAGAGACACCGTTACTTTTAAGATTATTAACGGCCGAATACTCAAACGCCACATAAATTAAGTTCACGCTTAAATTATTGCCATCTCTTACAAATGAGTAATGTCAAACAGAGGCAGAGCATTTAAGTGGTGCTTAAATTTGAGGGACGTTTCAGTATTCCGGCGTAAGAATATTTAACGTTTAAAAGAAGTCTCCGAGTGCGGCAGTTACTGAGCCGTGCTAACTTCGATAGATAAGTACTTATAAAAAGAAAACAGTTAAAAAACATAAAATCATCATATCTAACAACGCAAGTGGAAACGAGCCATATCTGGGGTCTTATTGTCAGTTCGACAAAGATTTTATACTAATAGAGATGACGTCTGAATAACGTCTATCGAGTTTATCTTACAAGTTGAAGATTCAAAGGCGCGGTTTCTCGACAACATTACCACAGATAATGCAATAGTTCAGAAACTGGTGCAAAATTCTTACATTTTGACAGAACGACATGACAAATATCTCGCGTGCGCATCCTAGGCCCGCTGGTTCCTAGCGTTTTTATATGATTCTTCTTAAGAATATATTTGAATGCCGAAGTTCCAATGTGGTGCCATTTCGACGTAGTAACGCTTAAGTGTAAGAAAATTATAAAAATTCAGTCATGTAAGCGGCAATTGTAATGAGACAGACGAACTGTATAGTTTAAATTGCACGGTAAATAGTAAATACCTAGTTGATATTGTGTGAATAATTGTCTGTTAATGCTCGGCATTGGTTTGACGGCAGCGGCTACATCGCTCGGCTGAAGCGGTTTTAATCATGAGCGCTATTCAATTATGTAAACCATCGCTTCACGTGGAGATACGCGGCCAGCCAGCTTGTTTCTATACATTTATACTCCTTTTTTGTAAAAAAAATGTATCATGCAACATTGTATGTAACGGCCGAACCCCATATAAACTATCCCCCTATCTTATAAAAAGTTAGAGTAGACATTAAATCCTGATTACGCATGTTAAACAAGAGATAATGTCGACTCTAACTTTTTATAAGATAGACCATAAATGTTTGTATAGTAAAATACCTTAGTATAGCGAAACTAGAGATATAATTATTAAATATTACGAATGGCCACAATTGGGACGAAAGTTGGTCTCAAATGAAACTCAGAATTTTATACCAATTTTTTGCTTCAATCAACGCAATATATCTAATTGTATAAAATATCAAAGATCTCTTGTGTCGATACTAAAATAATGGACCACCGCATATAATCGTAGCTGCCAAAATGTACAAGCTTCAGGGCTGTTACTACGTTGTTTCCTCTGATATTTGCATTTGCAGAACAGAATGCAATTATCAGAGAATTATTCGCCGGAAACCAATTCCTTTACCCCGGCGATCAAATTCCCCAACAAAGTTTCAATGCTCTTGCTAAGTAATTCGCTATGGCTATGGCAGGCATTCGACTTATAATACAGATAGGGCTCGTCATTTAGGTTCGCAATGCAACACAAAATAAATTAAAACAAGCTTAAACTAGAACAAAATCAATAGTAAAAAACGAAGAAGGGAAGTAGGTACAAGTATAAAACAAAATATTGTACAAAATAAAAGGTCTTACCGTAAATCCTTGCAGACGGCCAACGTCCATCATATTATTAGCGTTCTTTGGAATGATGGCTGAACAGTTCATGGCATCGGTAAGTGAGGCAATCACGTGCGCGGGGCAGTTCGCCAGCTCCGTATAAGAGAGAATCTTTTTCATCAATAGGTGATATTTTTGTATGCGCTGAATCGGTTTGATCAATAGATCCGCGAGCTGAAAACGTTCACGCAATATTACAGACATCATCAGACGAATGTACCATTGAATACGAGAACGCAACGTTTCTCATATTCAACGGCGTTTTGCGCATGTCAACATTTAGAAGCCACGACATCCATGTTAGTGTCATGTGTAGTGTGTTCGTGAAAAATAAAATAATGCCCCGAAACATAAAGTAAAGTGAGATAGAGTGATGTGGATGTGACGAGAAGCGGGTCAGGTCATGCATGCGGATACCAGTATAAGATTTTTCATTTATGGTCCGGAGAATTCACTGAAAAGTTAAACGGAATCTGCGCAAGCGCTGGTTCCGTTCCTTCCAAGTAATGTAAGTAGATTTTTAGTAGTCCTGTGACCATCAAGAAAAAGCTTTAGTCAATAGAAGACCGAGTGAGTCGCTGGCTGGGCCACACTGCAGCGTTGCAATTAGCTCGGCTGGTAATGACAACAGTCATAACTAGTAATTTAGAAAAACTTTAGATTTCTATTCAAGTATCATTATTGAGTGAACTAGGCCGAATCAATACTGTTTAGTTAATACCGAGACCAGCGTAGCATCTGGTCTTCAATAAATATGTGCCTTGTACCTGTTCTAAAGTACCGCGTCCTCCGCGCAATTTAGTGCGCTTATTTAAACAACTCTAAAATATCATGACACGAATTAGACTTTATCCTAAACTGCAACATTGCAAAATAGAATATTTGGTTGTACACTCGGGACCAAAAATTCCGGGTCATCTATAAGAACTGTAATATCTTGGCAACCATGAATGCTAGCTTCGAGAATTTATGCAAGCTAATAATGTAATTGGTAATAGCTCTACCTTCCGTACTGTGGTTCGTGGGTTACATTCCCACCAAGAACAAACATTTGTTTCTGTCAAATTTACATAGTTGTTGGTTCTGTCTGGATGTTACTATGTATTATAAGCATATATTTACAATAAAATATCTATATAAGTATTCTATCAGCAATCTGGGTTCCATAGTACAAGTTTTTCTTAGTGTGTAATGTCCATGGATATTTATTTATTAATAAATCAATTACTTTTATTTAAGCAAGAAGTAATTAACTGTCCATCAAGCACAATTGATTTTACTAAACTAGCATTCATAGTTTCCACGATATTCAAGTTTTTATAAATGACCAGGAATATTTGCTCTTGACTGTACTGAATAGGTTTCAGAGCCTCTTAGCTCCCAAGCATTTATTTTTGGAAATCGATCTGTGCTCAAATTAAAGCTGGCTGGGTAGTTTTTTAAGTAGTGTAGTATTTTTAAAATATCAGAAGGTAAATCCTGTGGATAGTGAATTCAAGAAGCAAATGATTGTTAGTGATTTGTCACTACAAAGGGTTCCATCGTGTTACCACTGACACATTCGAAAAAATACATGAAGCAACTAGCGTGGTTCAAGATGTTTTATAAAAAAAATCAATTGTTTGGTACATACTTAGTCTTTGCAAACTGAACAATATTGAGTTTTACAATTGTATGAACATTTAGAACCACGCTGACCCCCAAAAAGTAAGTTTATACTTGTAGATACTGACCTGCAGTTTTTGTCCCAGTTTATTCCGTATTTCCTGGAAGTACTGGTCATGATCGGATACAATATATTCAGAGACTGGTTTGTTCCTGCAGTAGTGCTCATACATGAATATTCTCTTCTCTAGGAAGCGTCTGAACAGTGGGCCGAGTAGTTCAGGCCTGTCGACGCATTTGCGTAGGTCTTCGAGGAACTTGCTGCAGAAACCACAGGGTACACATGAGCTTCGACGTCATAGCGAGGCATGGCTTACGTTACGCCAGCAACGTGCTATATCGCCAGCGCTATTTATTGTCGTCGAGTTGACGGATAAAGTACTCGGCCGTGCTCACTTTGGATACGATTTCATCCGAATTTGATTCGTACGACTACGCACGAATAATACCGACCTTCCAAGGACTATGGGAGCGCACACACTGCATGCGATCAGTCGTACGTATACGTACGTTTACTTACGACGTCCGGATACAATCCGAACTTGTTGGGATTTATCACGCAGTCGTACTATTTGACTGAGAAAAACGTATTCAGTGTGAGCACTCAATTCGTACGAACATTACTCGTACGAACAAAGTCGTGTCCAAAGTGAGCACGGCCTTAGGTTATTGCAGTACCCTCAGTATTTACTGTGCTAACTTGATTATTAAGCTAAATACATTTAGGTATAAATAATAGATTGTTGTACTAACATGTTTTTGTACTAACGTTATTTGATTCTGTTTTTGATGTCTGTATCAGCAATATTATTTTATCCGTTACCTCGATGACGAAAAACCAGCATTCTCAATCAAATGTTTATAAAAACTTGACGTGTTGTTATTTAATTATCTTGCTACACATGAAATCATGAACATTTGATTCAGAAGTTATTTATACTAAGGCAAATCTAAAGTAAGTAGGTAGGTATTTTTGAAATATGAATTACTTTAAGTATCGCCTTGCCTGTCAGAGCGCACAGCATAACGATACCTACAATAGACGAGTAAACAATGATATCTTCATGAAGATCGCTCTGATAAAGTTACTTCCAAGGTGAGTATTCTGTACTATATCTTGTATTCTGTTATTTTTGTAAGGGAATTTTATTTTTAAACGCGGAATAAGACACTGGGAGTAAGATTAATATCAGTTCTGTATAGAAACAATCTACAAGAACAAACATAATTTTGAAGTAGAAAACTCATTAGGTCACAGAATTCGGAAATTTAGCTTGAAATCTTTAATAAAATCTAAATATGAAAAAGAATTTCTAATTTATTCACAAAGAAATTTACAACTAATACAGTATTTACAATATTTACAAAAAAAGACATGAAACAGTTGAGCTATCTACAATCCGTTGCAAACGATTTATATACAGCTCAACTGATTTGAATCAGTACCAATCGGAAGCGAGCCCAAGACACTAGCTGATAGCAATGCCGATACGCTGGGCCAGAATTTATTTAAATTTAAAATTGATTACTGAATTAGCAGGAAACCTGGGAAGTAACTTATATATATATAGATATATAAACAACGCATATACTAAAAAAATACTCACTCTCGGTGCCATTCGTAAATAATCTCAATATTTCCAAATATCATTCTGTTACGCCGGTCTCGCAATCCTTCAGGAAGCGGCGGATCATTGGGGTGAGCCTGCAATGAAACAATAAAATTTTACGATTCTTTGACATTACATGAACGAACGTTTTACACATTGTGAATCAATGTGAACAAATTTTTGTACAACTTGTATGCATCATCAAACAAATGTTTGTCCTGTGTGAAGGATACTTTTTAGTTATTCATTTACTAGCTTCGTCCCATTCGGTCCGGTTGATTTTCCGGGATAAAAAAGTAGCCTAATGGTTAATCTAGGTTACGAACTAGACATAGACATAGACATAGACAATCATTTATTCGCTTTAGATTGAAATCATTACAATAGATCAGTTACAATTAAATTGGTATAACATAATATAATATTAATTTAAACAAACAATAGTACAAAATAAGAAAAAAAAGTATGCTATAGCAGCGAAAAGGTCACGACTCAGCATTATGCTTCGCCATCCGAAGACAGGTCAGCGCTGTTATTCTGCCGTAACCTACGGTTCAGTCACTCAACCCCATGAAAAGCAGTGTCGATGTTAAAAAGATGATACCATAATATTACTTAAATTTAAATATACATAAAAAATAATAGCCGCAAGTGCGACAGAGATAATAAAAGATATGTGAACTACATATATTTCAAGTCTCATCCAAATTGGACCAGCAGTTACAGCGTAATCTAAACTGCAATTTATAATATTAGTGGCATATGTGTTGACTTACATGAATATGCGCCATGTATCCCTCGACTATAAGGCGCAAGTCTGTTACGTATATTTCCTCGGTTTCCACGAGCTCCTTCAACACGTACTCGCGTTTCTTGAGAATGGCCTCGTTCGGCTCGTCGGCTTCAGCGCCGGACGCCTGTTCCCCATCCTCGTCAACCTTGGACGTGGCTGGAGTAGCTCCATGCTGCTCCTGATGTATGGACAGATATTTACGAACACGAACATAGATGCAGTCAAATCTAACTGTCGTCGCTTTACGTAATCGTAACGCATACGAGTTCTATTGCGCGTCAAAGCCAGCTTGTATTTTGAACGTTGTAGCGTCACTGCGCAGTGTACCTCGTATACGTTACCGTTACAGTACTTTGCGATAATCACACTGATTCAAAAGTCAAAGTCAAAATCCACTTGACACTTGCAATATTGTCTGTCGAAAATGACGGACCGAGGCCATAAATAGAAGAAGAAATCGTCACTGGGTTTTGGATTTTGTAAGATTACTGTTTTAGATAAAACTGTAACATAAGTTTGTATAAAAGACTATGGTTATAAAAACGTATGGAAAAATAAGTCGAATTTTGCAGCTTTGATTACCGTGGGACTAATTATGGCAATATTTTGGTCCCTTCGTACAGTACGTCTATTTCAGGAATGCAAGCCATCTCTGTGCCAAAGCATAATGGGCAGTAATACACGGAACCGAAGATACTAGCTCCAATAGTATCGGCAGTTGTCGGATCAGAGTAATATCTTCTATCCATTGCTTGTTTCAGCGGTTTAGCTGTGTTATGTTATAGACAAACAAACAAACTTTTCGTATAAAACGTGTCTTAAAATAATATCTACTAAAGGCACACACAACTGAACACCATGCAGAATAAAACAAAAAAAAACACAACCAAAACCAAGCTCAAACTACTTCATAAACAACGAATACTACTAAGAAAACTATTAGATCTGTTTTTAACGACTGTCGCATACCATAATGAAAGACGAACCAACGAAATGTAACAAAAACTTGTATAATATTCATATTGCACATTGAATCAATCAAACGAAAGCCACGCGCACTCTCCAAAAACTGTAGTGAGTGCCTACCGGTAAACAAACATAACAAAACCACAAAAACCGTTCCACATGTTAAACTTTGTTATTTGTGAAACTCTGCATTCTGTCTGAACCACAAAGTGGCTATAACACTGGTTGATACAAAGCACGCTAACCGATAGTGATGTGACGTGACGAGTTGAGTTTTTAGCGTGATTAAATATCAAGCAGTGTAAATAGCCCCCAAAAGCTGGTCTTGGTCATGAATTTACAGCAAAGAAAAATTTGAAGTTGGATAAATAATAATGTTTATGATTTGTACTAATTAATGCAAATTTAAACGAATGAATAGTATTTGGAGAGAGATTGCAAAACCAAACCATGCACACAACATGCCCCTAGTTACTGAGTACGAACTATGCTAGTCTTGACGATCTGTTCGAGATCCGCGATATCAGCCGAAGCCCCGTTCGCTTCCATATCCATTTGCAGAGTCTGAAAATGTTCACCATAATGATATGAAATGAGCGAGCAAAGTCAATTGAGGTATTATACAAAATTACAAACAATCATTACACAACACTGCACAATCTGCACATGTCAGTACAACTTGTTTTGTATGTGACTTTGGTCGCTCACTTCGCCAAATCCCGACTGGTTAGGTAATTGTTAATTGAAATTGTGAAAGTTATTTTATTATAAGATAAGATAATAAGTCATTTCGAAAAACTTACGCGTTCTGCCTGTGGTGTCTGTGCTGACGGCGTTGGAGCTTGCAGGACAGTTTGTGGATCCTAAAAATAAAAAAAAACCGATGCCAAATATCAAAAACAGTTTGTACCTGTACCTACACACGGTGTAACATAAATACCCTATAAGTCCGAAAGGGGAGTATTTTACAGGTCATGGCGAACAGTGTTTGTTCTGCGATTTTTCAGATTTCGAAGATTTTCATTCATGAAATGCGCTCGTAACTTTCACTTATGATGTACCTACACACAGCATGCGTGTGCGTGCGACGCGGTAGGAGGGTACCTACGTGTACATGTGTGTTACTACGTGTACAAGTTTAAGGAAATAAATATAATGACAGTACCTTGCCAGTACATCTATGAAAACTTATTGTATGTTCAAAAAAATATCAATCTATTCAACAAAAAAAGTGATAATAATAATGTTAACACTAGAAATAAAGACAAACTCGCTGTTCCCACCACTAGGCTCACAAAAATTAGTAAATCTTTCAAAGGGCAATGTGTACGCTTCTTTAACAAAATCCCAAGTGATGTGTCTCAGTTGTCGATTGGCAAGTTCAAAAACGTAATAAAACAGAGACTTCTTTTAAAAGCATACTATAAAATATCTGATTATTTAGAAGACAAACAAGCTTGGGACGAACTAGCTCCAACTCATCCAATAAAAAAAAAAGTAATCATACCTAATCATACAAAACGTAATGACGATTCAAAGTGATCAGTGAGATTTTATTGAATAAAAGATTTTTGACTTTGACTTTGACTTTGTGTACAGGTCTACGCAAATAGTAAACAAACTTTTAGAGTTGTCGCAAAGTTCTAAAATAATAAAAGTTGTACTTTGGTAAGAAAATTTCAATTGTGATTTATTGACCCTTTGCACACGTCCAAGCACTCAGGTGGTCGGTCTGATTACGCCCCCTTCGGACTTATAGGGTAATTATGTTACACCTTGTATAAAAGACAAGACCCTCAGGACACTTTGCAGTTGGATCGTCGTGAAGATCCTGCCGCTCGACATAATATGAGAAAATTTGCATCAACCTAGTAATTTATTAAGACTGTACTAGAAAGTAAGCTCTAATTGCAAAACTTTAAGCAGCCAGCCATTGTTGTATACTGCTGCATAAGTTTTGAATCAAAGGGAATGTAATGAACTTCCCAAACAAAATTACATTGCGAGCGCGGACTGGAGTACTCAAAGATACCTAATATAAATTTAACAATTTATAAATTTAACAATTTATAAATTTAACAATTTATATTAGGTAATATAAATTTAACAATTTATAAATTTAACAATTTATATTAGGTATCAGGAAAAATAATAAAAAATATAATTTGAATAAATTAAATATTTTTGTTTTTAGTACATGTAGGGAAGCACTGGTGTGTACGAACACTTATCGTCCGATGGTTGTGGGTTCGAACCTCGGTCATGCATTTATCGTATACCCTAACTAAAACGTAATAGAGTCATCCATGCTCGAAGACGAGAAGAAATGTGTTTAATATAATTTGATTTTACGGTCTACCGAGGACATGAGAAAATAAAATATAAATGTAATTTCGATAAATACGTAGATGGGTTACTTATTCACAAAAGACAGTATTGCTATTATTTTCACCAGCTACCAATCTAAACCAAAACTCATTCTAACATAAAACGTGTTTGAAAACACTTTATCAAGGAATAGTTAAAGAAGTGCTGCTCGAACAGCTATCACTCTGGACTTATAAACGTGAATGTTGCAGAAAACTCATTATTAATTCAACACAACATCAGAGTCTCGTGATAGTAATGCACACCGCAGCGTTGTGCGTTACGATCGCGTGACCAAGGCTTTACAAAGGTTAACGTTAAATTATGTACCAACAATAGTTCGACCGATCAGTAGCCTATAGCTGAAACGTCACTGTTCAGCTGGATCAAAATAATCTAAAAACTAAAAAAACTACGGCTCAACTGCGTTTCACCTGTCAAAGTTTAATGGTAGAATACGAAATAACAGAAAACTGATTTAAAACTAGGGATCGGCAGCGTTTCAGCCGACAAGTTAGTTAGTGGAATTAGTCCTCTGTGCTAAAGCTATTGTTCCAGCAAAAGTAAAACTGTCCCTTGATCACGAATAAATGTGACAATCGCAAACGTATCGTAACGCGAACGTATCCGAGATACACTGCGCGGTGACACTACAACGGTTGGCAGTCGAGCTGGCATTGACGCGTAATATAACTCAAATACGTTAACGCGGCGACTGTCAGATTTGTTCGTGATAGAGGTACTGGGCCTCTACTCTGAATAATGACTTACGAAGATTCGGCAGCGTCGTTTCTGTTACACTGCGCAATGACGCTGTCACTTCGCAAGAGCCCACGTCATCGTTCGAGATGACCGCGCATTACCGAATACCGAATACCGGTACTGAATCTTCGTAAGCCATTATTCAGAGTAGAGGCCCTGGGCCTCTACTCTGAATAATGACTAACGAAGATTCGGTAGTGACGTTTGTGTTACACTGCGCGGTCATCTCGAACGATGACTGGGCTCTTGCGAAGTGACAGCGTCATTGCGCAGTGTAACAGAAACGTCGCTACCGAATCTTCGTTAGTCATTATTCAGAGTAGAGGCCCTGGTTCTGAAAGGTTTCCGATTACATTTTGTCTACTGTTTATTTTGTTTACTATTCATGTTGTGAATTTGGAGTAGAGTACTTCTAACCCTAATAACTAAGCCGTGTGGATAAGTCGCCGCCTGCTATGACGTCACAGAGCCTGTATTTCCAGGAGCCAAAGTGTAAGAAATACTATATCAATAAAGCAAGTACATTCATATTCGTACATTCTTGACATACATTATCGTAATACTATAACTATACCTCCATAACTATGTCTGTTTATATGAATAAACAGACGTAAGTTGAAATTTAAGATGGATAATACGCAAAGTTTATCTTCATTTCGTAATTTGTATGTTGTACTAGCTTCCGCCCGCGACTACGTTCGCGTCCCGTTAAATCCCGTAATTTTTTTGGGATAAAAAGTAGCTTATGTGTTAATCCAGGTCACGGACAATATATATTCCAAGTTTCATACAAATCGGATCATTCGTTTTTGCGTGAAAGAGGAACAAACATACATCCATCCATACGTCCTTACAAACATTCGCGTTTATAATATTATATGTAGGATGTTAATCGGGTAATAACCAATAACAATATTTCTAGAAGATATTTATTCTTTACAGCATAATCAAAATATCTCGCAGTCGCGATATTGTATCTATTCAATATTATATTTTCTGTTCAATATTGCGCCAATTGCCGTTTCTGGAACGGATTACCTCGGAAATGTTAACACAAGTTTATTTCCGGGGGTGCTGTACTGTGACTCAAACCGCTTTCCAAGGGTTAATGTCATCCCTGGCCCATTTATTGAAGTGTTAAGACGGCGTCCTCTCCTTAACTCAGTCACACTTGGTTTCGAGCTTGTTAGTGGCTGCCTAATCTCTGTGCGAGACGAACAGAGTAAATATTGTGACGGACAAATTGGATTCGCAATATATTTATTAGTAAGTATTTGGTTGAAAAAGTGCGATGAATACGTAAAACGTAGTACGAGACGTTGGATCGTAATCCAAGATCGAATGTAGCGTCTACGAGTGAGTCATGTTAAACTTCGGCAGACTTAATAACTTATTGGTATTATATTTGAACTTCGGGCTATGTTCGTAATTCTATGAATGCGGTTTGAAAATATGATTTTTTATGCGGTGGTAATAGACGTCAGTACTGCAAAAAACCTTTAGTCTAAGAGACTAACATGTTAAGGTCAATCCGAAATATCTACTACACCGTTTTTTCATCTGAGAGCACCACGCACGCAAAAAAATTACACTTTACCAAACTTTACTATGTGTACTGAGAAATAGTAAATTGTCCGCAAACTTGGATTTCTCTAAAGCTCGTACTACGAGTTTACTAATACAAAGTTACAGCGAACTAAACCAGCAAGGTTTTATGCACGATGGAGGGCGCTATAATATTATTTGAGTACTATAAACATCTAGTCTGTATTGTCGCCAGAGCAACAACTAGATACAAAGTTCAGGTAACACAGCCAGCAAGCGAAGTCAAAAATATAATTATTGAATAGAAGATTGGAGATAGATTGAATATCACGAATGGCCATTAATTTATCATCTAGTAGAGTAAGCTCACCTGGATCGGCTTCATCGGCGGAGGCAACTCCAGCTCAGCCTCGTCCACTTCTGTCTCGTCGACGGCGTTGTGGCCGCCATCGCCATTGTTCTCCGTCGCAGTCGGGTACGGCAACTGTTTATAAGAAAACAAACAACATAGTAGGGTACATAGTAACAATATGAGCAGTGATCGAATAAACCAAAGAGCTCTCTCACACTTGGCAGCCCTTGAGTGTTGAAGCGAAGTGAGCGCTGCGCGTCCAACGCCGACTCTAAATGTAGGATATTAGCTAGGCTCGTACACTGCGGCGGTCCATGAACGCGCAGCATTGACGTCGATGCTGCCCATGGACGCCAGTAAGTGGACGCTAGAAAGCAACCTAGTATGAGGGAGCCCTAAGGTCGTGTCATGGCTGGCAGTCAAGCTCATTCATGATTATAGAAAGTGCTTTATCCACTTAGTAGTTAGTGGCAACGAACTAAGATGAAGGCCTAGTTCTAGCTATCTCATTTCTGTAAAAATATAGGCGTATAAAAGGTCAATCTAGCCTAGCAAGTATCTTAGTAAATATCAATTATGAATAATCTGAAAAACCGAACTAATAACGTTGTTTGATGTTCACTCTTGTTTCAATCTTTATAGAAATTTATAGATAAACTCAATTAAAAAGGTTCCGCGGCTGGGTTTCACCCCACGCCCCAGACCCGGGTTTTATGGAGTACATAAAAAGTGTTTCAGTAGGTAGGTACTTCCTATTGAAGCATTGCAGCAGTGTAAATGTACTTCCGAACAAAGTAACAAAACGAAATCAAAGTTGCTAATTGCTTAGACAACGTAAATTTAAACAAGTTTTCAAAGTTGTTAGTTTTACTTTTCCGATCACGTCACTATGTAATGTAAGCCATTATTTCAATTATTAGTATTGATAGCTGAACGTATTGGACTAATTATAATACGTCAAATGTTATCCTGCGCTTTCTATTTGAGGTTGGAATTAATTAAACAATGCTTAAAAATATAATCCTGAAAGCATTATTATCACTCTGAATCCAATTTTGCAATAAACTGATGGTGACAGCTCCTTTGTTGACATAAAACCTACTATTTTGAAAACCAATATCACTTCGTAGTATAAAGCAAAGTCGCTTCCCGCGTCTGTCTGTATATGTATGTATGCTTAGATCTTGAAAACTACACAACGGATGTTGATGCAGTTTTTTTTTAATAGATTGAGTAATTCAAGAGGAATGTTTATATGTATAATACATCATCATCATCACTGCATTGCCCCCGTGCGAAGCCGGGCGGGTCGCTAGTATACATTATAATAATAACACTCTGGAATAAAATTCTTTGAAATAAATTGAAATTCCTTTACCGGGTCTTAATGAAAGTTATATCCGTGAAGCGTCTCTTTTATTATGAACTCGCATTTTCTCTAGATTGCTTGTGAGTGAAGTATTTCGTTAGCAAACGAATATAGACCTTAGTGTAGTGTACTTAAGTATAATCTAAAGGCTTTATTAACATCGGTCCTATAAAAAATGGCTGCTAAATCTTTTGTCATCTCTTCTGTCACGCAATTGACAATGACAGAGCGTTTTTAAAGCCGCGGTAAAATTACAAGAGAATATGAATAAAGTCGTATAAGAACATACGTTGTGTGGTCCTTAATTTATTGGCTTCTATCACGGTCAAATCATTTATAACTCAGCATTCATCATTATACTGGTCAAGTGCTCAATGCTCAAATCGGATCTTTTAGTCAAAATTGATGGTTAAATATCAAAGCATTCATTACAAATCTTACCTTAAGTTTTCTCTCCGACGGTATCTTCTTAAACGGAACTGGTTTTTCAGTGTTTGCAGGTGACTGAGACCCGCTTGTCGACGACTTGTCGGTCTTCGGCTGGTTGGGTTTCCTGCTCAGCCCTAACCAACGCCTCCTTGCAAAAATACATGAAACCACTATTTCAACTGATCTAATCATACTCGTGACTATAAAAACAAACGAAGCGATTATAGAAATTGCTATTAGATTTTTTTAGACTCTCAGAATCATTTAGGCGTCGCTTTCTAAAGACAGGCGTCATCGAAATCTACACCTAATCAAGGTGGACCAACCAAGGGTTTACTTATAATTTTGTGGGGAAGTGTCATGTTTGTCTTTCGTTGCGTGTCAGATAACATCAAGGCTGTGAGGCTAGTATAGAGACCAAAACATAGTTTATTAGGCTTGCCTATGAGACGTCCATGTATGGTCTTGGACCACAACATAATGCAATAAGATACCTCTACCGCAAAGCTCGGATGGATATCATGCGTCACATTTGAATATATTTTACAATTATAATTCCCCAACATTAGATGTCGCCTGCAGCTTTACTCGCGTACATAATATTATGTTATTCTAGACCAGGTGCTTTATCCATTCCAAGTCCTATCCTACTCGATCGCTACGGCGTGATTGACTCGCGAAAGTCTACAAAAAAACAGCATTCTTTCATGATAAATAATATGAATCTACACTATTATAAAACTGTAAAAAAGTCAAAAGATAAAATTAAAGAAATGGAATCACTAACTATGCAAATCTACTAAATAAACGATTAAGATTTCAAAAATCGAGTTTGTCTGTTTAACTATTTGTCTGTTTGTTTGTTCGCGGATCACGCCTAAACTACTGGACCAATTTCAATGAAACTTATACCATTGAGAAGCCCTTTTTCCGGATTGAAACATAGGCTATATTTTATTGAAAACGATGTCGTGGATTCTTAGATACAGCTTGAACTCTCTAAACCAAAAACAGCCATTTGCTACAAGGCTCATCGTAAGCTGGTTGACAGATATTTTGTTTGATAAATTGTTGTTCAGACTGAACTTCCTGAAGACTTGTAAAAACGACCATGCCTAATAAAACACTCAGAAACTAAATAGAAACGAATATGAACTGAACTCCCATTCGTAGGAATTTTAATGACTGCCAGTTCTCATTAGACGGACACCCCAATCTATGGGGTAGGGTAATATCGACCGTATATACCTACCTCTAATGAATGCGAATATTTTACTTCTATTTTAAAGCGCTCTTGGGTCAACAAGCTAAATATTATGAATAAACTGGCAGAGGTAGGTACACCATGGGTGTGCTGTACCTACTGCATATAAAAATAAATAATTATATTTTTATTTTGTCAAAGACCTTTAAGTCTTTGTCATCATCGTTTTACATTGCAAAGATGCAGACAGATTATTTAACCAGGGACACTCTACCGCATTGCGGTTGAACCGAAGTGTCAAAAACACTTACACCAATCAATAATTGCCGCGATCAATCCAGATAACATGATAATTACGAGCCTCAGCGATGAGCTACTTTCAAAAACTTACTTCATAAACACCACTTGACTCCACATGTTATGTAAATGCGAGCACGCATCACCGGCGTTGACACTGGCACATTTCCGCGCACACTGACAACACCGTGCAAATGTACGTCCCACAATATTGTTATCTTGGAGTCATCGTTAAAGGAGTCGATATCAGATCGACAAGGAGCTGTATCGACAGATAAGTGCGATAGTGTCGAGAAACGAACTCACATTGTCATCACCGCCGGCGGCATGACTAGCCACAACGTAAGGCAAGAACGTGTGGCCTCTGCGGCTACTGCAATAACGATTCAATTACAAGTCCTAGTTTACCACTGCCAATCCGAATTGGCCAATTAACACCTAGGCCATGCATCTAGCGGGCATCCCCCACAGGCCTCCCTGTCACTAATTACGAAGATTTACAGTCGGACGCGAATACGTTTCCAAATAGCCAATAAAAGTACATGATTAGATAATGTAAGAAGGAGTTATACGCATTTTATAATGTATAGGTATGTAATAATGTATATGTTTAAAAAACTAATAAACCGACTACAATGTGACTTTACCTTCCGGCTTGATCATAAAAAGATGACGATGATAGCAGTACATTGGGATTCTTCAATTGACCATATTAATACACCGAAAAGTCACAGGGAGGCCAAATACGCGATTTCGTTTACGTGGACTAGGTATTATTTCCAGTTATTTAAAAAAAAAAAATTTCGATTCGACGGACGTTCTGAGGAAGCGAACGTAAAAAAATACAACCGAATTGAAGACCCCTTTTTTATCCGGAAATTAAGTGTTCCGGATGTCATGTTATGAACAAAGTTAGGGAAGGAAACAATTTCGCATTGAGCCACCCCACGCCTATTCAGCGAAAGTGGACTGCGACAAAAGCCAGACGACAGCGCTCTGTTTAGCAATCGTTTGACTTTGGGTGGTGTTGGTAACCAAAACAAGTAATCAAGAACACAAAATGTCTCCCGTCACCCCATATTTTTTTGGATAAAATAAAATAACAATGAATTCACGAGACACTAAGTTGCGTTGGGTAACAAGATATTCAGAGATAAAACAAGAGCCTCCGACATCACGTTCAAACATGTAAGTGTACTGGGACGAAGAAAACCTTATAGTGCGACAGCAGCAATAGTCGTAATCGTTCCCCGAGTGATCGGCGCGGTCGGTCATGGCGACGACGGACTCCCGCGACTCCGCGCAACGACTGAACGCTCAGCCACTATCGCGGAAGAATTAGATAAAGTCACACTAAAGATAAAATATGACTAATGACAAACGTTGACAATTGCTAGATACAGATAACAAGACCATTCTAAAGGAAATCCTCATCATGTTACTATGAATTCATGTGACGTACTAAAATTATACAAAACGCAGAAAATTAGTTGCATTCAAAACAAAAACATAGTCAATTTTATATCGAAAACAATAATGATTTTACTTTATGCTGGTCACTCTCAGACGTTGGTGTACGAGTATGACATCAAATCAGAATACATTGAGATGAACCAAGTGTTTTAAAATGAAATTATTATTCCTGATATTCCTCTAAACTCAGGTTCAGAGCTAATGAATATCATAATAATTGGAAAACGGCAGCATCGACTTTTATCAAAGATCTCACTAAACAAATCATCTCAGAACAATCAGCTTTCTTACAAAAAAAACCCGCATTCAAATCGAAGCCCTACTTTTGGAGCTACGTCTCCACAGACACACAACGTCGGTCCTAGGTTAAAAACAACAGTTTTTGGGGTATTTTCGGGAACCAACATAGGTAAATATAACCTTGAATTATTCCAAAAAAAAAAACTGCATTCGTCAAATATATCAGAGCTCAAAACTACGACCCGCAGGTGCAGGTAATAGTAGAACCTGTAAGCGCGACAGACGTGGTCCGGCGACAGATTGAGTGCGGCGCAACGCACTCAGTCCAAGACAAAGGATAATTGAAAAGGTCGAGCACGACGGATGTCACAGACCACTCACCCACTAAAGCCGCGACGCTGTTTGCCCGGGCTGGCTACGCTCACACCACTTCCTACGCCGCCTCCTGGGTCAGAGCTGGATGCTTCTGCAACAAAACAAACTATTTTAGATAACAGTTACGTGACACCGCTAATTTGTTCCACTGATCAGATTGACTAATTAAATTAATGAAGTTAAGATTGATTGACTGACATCAGGTAAAATAAACTAACGACGGCCAACAAACATCTCATGAACGAGGCACTTGGAAGAAAAATTTACTAATGTAGTAAATACTTAACCAGGCAACGTAGGAGTAAGATAATAGATGGTAAATAATAAAACTTTTGTATTTCAGAAAATTTGCAGATATAAGTAGATTGCCTATTTCCAAAAAAATATTTTTTTTGTGTCTCACGACAGCGATGACGGAAGTACCTAGCTATAAGCCGCGTATAAACATGAAAAAACTAGTAGCCTGCTGTTCAATGGTATTCATTAATAAAACTTTTATGATCAGCGATGTATAAACCTTAACAGCAATTTCTTTTATTTATTTGGACTTACAGGATAAAAAACCTCGTTGAAATATGCTCACGACTGAGATCCCCCAAACATAGTGAACATTGCTCGAAGCAAAGCACGGATAAGCAGCGCACTGTAGCGCCAGAGAGTTAGCTGAAAAGCACGTTTTATTCGCAAAGGGTGAGTTGCAGATCAATTGTACAACATTTTCCAAAGGTTTTTTTTATTTATAGGGAAATGGAATCGTGCAACGTAGAAACTTAGATGGTCCTATACCTTTTTTAATCGATATATATAGTTTACATAGTGGTCTAACTGAAACAGCCCAGTATAAAACCGATCCTTGCGTGAAACTGAACCTATTCGAAAGTACGAAACAATGGCAAGGAAAATGCGAGGTAATCAAATACACCGAACGTAAAGCTTTATAAAACATATTCAATCAATACAAACGAAACGCTAGAAATGTAAACCTTATTGTCCTTTGTCGAACCAAAAGTGAAAACGCGCAGCAGAATTTTCATTGCGTGTTGTCTTACAATACCTTTTTGAACTCACTAAATTAATTCTGCCTGAAAGATTTTCATGGGGCGAATGCTTTGTATAGACATTCCAAAACAGTTTTAATTAGTTTTGTTTTCGCCTAAGTAGATTTTCAGTACGTGAGATTTCATTACTTATTTTCAATGATTTTGTAGTTCAAGTAAGACTGGGAACTAGCTAGATCGCGGTATTGATGCAAATTGCAAAGTATTTCTTTGCCACACCGTAGATTGAAAACAATTTTTTTTAAGAACATCGGGAACCTGAATTCGGGTTGAAAAATATAACTGTTATACATAATTAGTATAAAGTGTAACAGTTATTACTCGTAATATATAGCTAAATCATCATTCACTGCTTGGAGGTAACCATGAAATCGGAGATCTCGATGCTTACACCCGCACTGAACGCATCGTTTGCGGATAACGAGTCAAGGTGACCACGGATGGCAATGATATTGTGAAAAATGTGGGTTTGAGCTCAAAGTAAAATAGCTTAAGCGACTTGTACTTGTTTTTACAAATCTTACTAACGTAAGCCACATTTTCGTAATATTTTTATGAGACTCTGCGTTAAGTATTACAGCGGTAAAGGTGCAATTTTGTCAGCGTTTCTGGTACAATAAAAATTTATAACGGATTTTTGCGTTGCTCATATTATTGCCAAGGCGAGCTCGGGATTGCCGCCTATCGTGCCGGACCTGTTGCCGGCTCGGGTACATCCAAAACCAATCTTCCGAATGATCGAGCCTGTGCTCTGTGTCGCTTCCCTGAATCTCGAAGATGATATGTAAAAGAAAAGCTGCGCTCAATAGACAGTATGCTGGCAATTGTTTTAAAATTTACTTACAATTTCGATTAGGTGTTCGATGAGCCTGAAAAGTAACGTGAATATAGTAAATGGTGTCATAGTTATTTGTCAAATTGGGGCTTATAAACACTGATCAATCAAGTCCAATTTCACACCATTCTTGATTATTCTTTGATTAACCTTTTGACTATTTAAATTCCAAATTGTGTTTTAAAATATTTAAATTCACCCAGTTTCACTCTCGCTGCGACAGACAGACGCTGCGATCGTGAAACTAGGTGAACTCAATTGTAAGTATTGCAGTGATTGATAGCCGTGCGGATAAACAAACGTTACGACCATGTTACCGCTTTCACTGATGTCGGTATGCCACAGGTTAAAAAGCCGCAAGAATTATTAGTAAAAGCGTGAACATATCTGTAATCTATTTGGGACCGATTGAGCGTCCGTGCGAAACTGGTTGGCGTTTAGCCCAATTGTTTTTTTTTTTACAAAACAACATTAATGGGTTGAGTTAAGATGTTTGTTGAGTTCGCGTTCCTTTGTGACTGTTTGTAGATTTCTGTTAGAAGTGCGTATTGTCTTCGGTAAGAGAAAAAATCGGGTATCCTGTATTCAAGGTTAAATTCATATTTTTTTTTGGTAAATGTGAAAGTAGGCTAAACTCGAAAATTCTATTGAGCGCATATTTTACAGTATTAAGAATCTCGTATTATTAAGCGTGTTGCTGGAATGTACCTGCGCATACCACATATGAAACTGAAAACACGCAGGTTCAGATAGTATGTATCATTAATTAGTACTAGGGTCACTAACTTTGCTCACCCGACCGTTAAACTGTCCGAAGAGAATTCTCAGGGTAGATTTCTAGGACATCAATGTCACTCCAAGCCGAATCAATCTGCCCTGGCATTCCAAACGCACATTCCAGGGATCATTCCAATTTCACAACACAATTGTTGTGAATTTTAGAATTATTGAGTAGATACTTATTTTAGTTGCGTGTCTGAATATTTGTACGTGATGCTTCTATGTAGGTATGTATGTATTATGTAAAATATTTGTAACGTAGAAGCATTCAACATGGCGACAGCAACCAATATTGACCGCAGTATCATTTTTATTCAGCTTTAAGAAAGTTTGGATGTTCACCGAAGCAAACATTTCAAATCCCGCTGGCGACTCGATTACATTGTCATCAAATAGTGCTAATATCAGAATAAATATTGCCAGCACATTGCCAGGCAGGGTGACAATGTAACAAGTGAAGCTAGTACTGTTCTTCTTGTACAAAGCACGAGCATTATGCAGTAAGTACATAGCAGTATGGAGAAACTGCTTTGATATAACGAAATTCGTCTATTTAATTATTAATTTCTTAAGATTATCAAGAAATTTATTCGAAAAATTATATACAGACAGACGTGAGAAAGTTGTTCGCGTCGACGATTGCCAAAAAAATGTTTGTAATCATGATCACCGCGCAATCCCTCTGTATAAGGTCCGGGTAACCTAGTGGCCGAGTGGCGGTTACGTCCCGGCCCTGCGGCGTCCACACGCACCGGCTACCTCCTCAACTAAAGCGCCACTAACAACTCTAACACTCTAAGAATACGGCCTATATTGTTACAACCGCAACAAAATGTTTGTACAAGTATACAGATGCGAAGTTATATTTAAATCATGGCGCTCATCTGCAATGTTAAGGTTGAATTCCGGAACGTTTGCGTCACGCGTACATGGGATGTACGTGTATGGGATTCAACTATCATGCAGCTAAGTCTATTAGAAAAAACCTATCCTTTAATACAAAGGTATTTTAAAAAATGCACTTTGGTATTTTGCTTTATTTATTCGAGGAAAACTAGGCTTGCTCAGACTACTTTAGAATATTTTAATTACTTTTTTTATCTAATTATCAAAGTCCAAGAACACGTTCTTGGTGGTTACTGATAGTTCATGTATATCAAAAAGATTTGAACCACCTTAATAAAGCTATAGTAGGTGCCAAATAACACCGCAATACAGGTCATTCACCCACCTTCACCACGATGTCGCAAAATTCAATTTGGCTAATTCTGTCGCTTTCCATACAAACCTGTCGCTAAGACGGTAATCGCTCGAATCTCGTAGTACTGTTTATTTACCATACATAAATTGAATTTTGCGACATCGTGGTGAAGGTGGGTGAATGACCTGTATTGCGGTGTTATTTGGCACCTACTATAGACAACCGCTTATCATAATTTTAGTGACCATTTATGGTTACGTAGACTGCTATACTTGACAGATGCACTAGCGCGTTCCAAAAGTGTATTGATGGGTTTTTAAAGTGCTTTACGTTGGTAAGAAACAGCCGGAAAGAACAGGTTGCAGTAATGACCTGTAGGATTACTCTCGACCACAGTTCCGAAATTCGTGTCATTTTTGAGTACAAAATGACTCGGTTGCTCTCAAAATTTCTATAAACGTACTTTGTTATCTTTTGTAACCATACTTCAAGCAAAATAAACGTATTTCACTGTATTTATTTTGTAAATCCGGATCCCGCTTGGAACAGGCTACTCTTGACCGTCAAGAGTAGCCCAAGAGAACCAATCATTAGTTGCGGCCAGTGGTTGTGGTGAAGTAAACGTGACCGCGATCAGTTGCATGAGCTTTGTACTACGACACCTCTCTGAACACGAATATGGACTTAATGCTGTCTCAATACATAACTGAGGTTATATGTCTTTGGAATACATACATAAACCAATTAAAAAATAATCGCCTTTTAAACAAATTTGTTCTTATATAAATCACATTTTTTTCGCAACATCACAACTAAATTTGAACGATTTCTCATAGTTCTTGTACATAAATTTTTTTTAACGTTAAATAGCTAACTGATGAGGATTTTCCACGATACTGAAGCTAGAATACGACGATGTTGGACGATGAAATACGGAATGTCGTCTAGCAATATTGCATTTAATTTGCACGGTGAGCGTCCCTCTGCTCGGGTCGCGTGCTCGCCACCTGCTTCAAGAATTTAGATATTGCTTTTTACATCAATAATCAAGACCAAAGGTCGAGCCGAAGGGACCCTCCATAAATTACTTTACCCGAATTTCGAGAAGATGTCCACTTAAGTAACGAGTGCTGTATCTAATTTCAGGTTATTTATTCAACGACCTATGCCAAACCCGCCTTGAAGCAAGACCGAAGTAATTAATTAACGTCCCATAAAGCTTGAAAATGTATTTTAACGTTTTAATATTGTGGTTGTTGCACAATAGAGACTGGCAATACAACACAAAAATAGTCTATAAATAGTGATACATATAATGACACACTTCGGTGTGGATTAATATATAAAAAAGTTAAAAAAAGAGTTGCGTATGGCGCCGCTGTGGGCACGCGCGCCGGAACCGCACTCACTACGTCGGAAAATATATCAAACCTAACCTTGTACTCACTTTAATTCACGAGATTTAAGTAGACTGACATTGGGTGCGAATAGTTTTATTTGGTTGATTGTGTAAATGGCACGACGCGGACCGACGGCGCGGCGGCGGCAATACAGCTCCTCGACGAGCACGCTATGCCTGCCAATTAGATCACATTAAGACGCACTGACGATGGTCGACTACGTTTGGCTTTTTGTTGTGTCAACAACTAATGTCGTGATACTTCTGCCAAATCAAACCAATTAGTAGCTACATGAAGATACATTTTCCGGACGAATGCGGTACATACATTATATTTTTTGCAATTTCATTGAGTAGTACGATCGCTATTGAATTATATGTCGCGTTTATTTGCAAATGACTATTCGTGGGGTAGTGAGCTGGAAACCTCATTGCTAAACAGGAAACTCTGTGTATGGATAGTGTACCGTGAGAGCGATGTTCGGTCCCGTGCACAGAGCGGACGGGAAACAGTCTCTTACTGTGTCTATTCATTTAATCAGTTCCCCGGCGTGCCGCGACGGCGGCGGCCCAGCTGCTCGGTTCAGTGTTATGCTTCATACACAACGCTTGACACAAATATTTTACTTACTTTTCCGTTTGCTGGGCTATAGAAGAGCTGTGCCAGGAATTACCATCGGGAGTTTCAATTTTTCATCTGATCAGCGTTATTTAATTGCGCAGAAATTAGTACTAACAACAAATTGATATCTTTTCATGGTTCAATTTGCCATCCGCGCTAAATAACAATATTTATATTCTGTAAATGCAATAAGTAATTTTAATTTGTAATAGATGCATAAAAAACAAAGCTGCGGGATCATGATTCATGAGACATGACGGGGAATGTCTTGCATGGCGTTTATTCCCACCTGTTCTGTTGAGTAGTTCTGTTGACAGAACTACTGGGATTTTTCTTCCCATTAGTTCTGTGACTTAAAAGACTATGCTTTACACCTGACTTATCTCTACTATTCCCACCTGTTCTGTTCAGTATAATTCTTGACTGAACTACTGGTAATTTATCCGCATTAGTTGTGTGATTAAGAAAAACTTTAATAACCTATATTGGCATATTGGCAATAAATAAATAAAAACTTGAGAGGTGTCAAAGGACACCCGGATGGAACAAAGTTCCTTGAGGTGTTGTTTTCTTATAGTACACCGAAGCACCTAAATTAAAACAAAAACTTCCAACAATACCTACTTTCATTTGTTTCCTTCCTGCACCAATTTATTCGAATGACGTTGTCAAAGTTTGAAAAAAGTGTCGTTACAACTTTTGGTCTTAATTTTTTCCGTCTAGCCCCCTTTCGCAACGCGCGATAAGGAACTTCGTTCCAAAACTTCCAACAATACCTACATTCATTTGTTTCCATCCTGCACCAATTTATTCAAATGACGTTGTCAAAGTTTGAAAAAAGTGTCGTTACAACTTTTGGTCTTAATTTTTTCCGTCTAGCCCCCATTCGCAACGCGCGATAAGAAACAATCCTGTTTGAACTTGCAATAGAAGCACTTTACCCTAGTTTCTCTAAAAACAAAGGTATGTCTATGTTACCGTTAACCAATTGCATTTGGTACACTCTGATCATAGCATCGTTTGCAATCTGTTTATTTGTCCTTCGTTTAACTGATTTCAGTTGGCAGGCTTTAACAGAAAAAAACGATGCATCTTCTTCTAATTGATTGCATGGAGAAGTAAATAGTTTGAATCACAACAGAACTACTCAACAGGACAAGTGAGAATTGTATTCCCATTTGTGTAGTGGACAGAACTAATGGGAAAAAAATCCCAGTAGTTCTGTCAACAGAACTACTCAACAGAACAGGTGGGAATAAACGTTGCATGGAGGCAGGAATCAAATTCATACGTCCAGCGTGAATGCAATTCAATTACTTTGACGCTGGACGTATGAAGACGTTTGAATAAGACGCCGGAACGAAGTTTTAGTTTCCTGTATGATTGGATTTCAGCCGTTCCGGCGAATACCTGCAGTGCCTTTCAATACTCGCGACAGTCAATATATTTTTGAAGCCCGTTACAAATACTTGGCTACTGCTACCTGAAATGGGTAAATAATTTCGTAAATGCTGAACTCTATTTTAAAACTTAATTGAAACTCGTACTTAGTTTACAGTTTAGCGATGTTACGGTGTAAGTATGAGAGTTTTTTTGACGTCCATTACATAAGCGTTAGGTTTATAGCCTGACCAGCGGGCCTAAGATGCGCGCCGCGAGATATTTGTCATGTCGTTCTGTCAAAATGTAAGCATTTTGTATCAGTTTAGGAACTATTGCATTATCTGTGGTACCTAATGGTGTCGACAAAACGCGCCATAATGTACACTTTTGACACTTCTTAGTCGTCGTACCTCTCTGAGGACGAGATAATAGTCATGCAGAACTGTCAAAAGTTGAAAATTCAAAGGCGCGGTTTTTCGACAACATTACCACAGATAATGCAGTAGTTCTTAAACTAGTACAAAATGCTTACATTTTGACAGAACGACATGACAAAACTCTCGAGGTGCGCATCTTAGGCCCGCTGGTAGCAAACCATGTAATCTACATATTCTACATCCGACACACATAAACAAAGACCTCATAGCGACTAAATACCTCGCTCTGTAATGAATTATTCAGTACATTTTGCTGATTAGCTCGTCTAGTAACAAGTACCAAATGTAAAAACAGAAAGAGGATGAACTGTCTTGTTTTAGATGTCACAAAAAAATTTGTAAGTCTAGGCATTAATTTAATATACTAATGTTTAGTTTACGGATCGAATAAACATATTATATGGTCGTTAAATTGCGGGAAAAGTGTTGGTTAGCGGTCAGCCGGTCACTTGCTACCAAATATTTTTTTTTATGTTTATTTTTAAAATATTTTTTTGTAGCGTTTGTTAATTTCTAACTGACATAAATAAAAGGTTATTTATTAAATTAAACGGAACTCACCGCGTCTTATCTCCATTTATAGCAAAAAATCATCAGCAGAATGTTCAGTCGCGTATTGATTACCGCATGAAGCGACTCGCGCGCCGGTTACTGCTTCACTAGCGCGTATTATGGAGCAGGACCCGTGATCGACGCCATTCAATTTCATATAAGGAACAAGGCGCGCGCGCACGTCCCGACATACAGCTACGTACGGCGCGTGCCAACGAAACGGTCACAAAATCGAATTGTAAATAAATCAACCGATCAATGGTTAAGTGGAATATTTAAAATTGAAGGTCGGAAATGGTAATGACCAGAAATAACTGTAGGGTAAACAGAAACGTAGTCAACTGGTGTGTCCAACTCATAAACAGATCTTTCAAGCTGTTTTAACCAACATTTGCGTAAAGCAGCGCCTGAATACCGTCCCTAGAGGAAGCTCTACGTCGCGACGGTCGTATTCACTTTCGACAGTTAAACGGGCAAGTCTGCCGTGTAACATTACATTTTGTTTATAACATACTAGCGGGTGTTAGGTTATCGAGATCCCATGCGAACAATAATACAAATAAACGTTATACTGGTTAAAGAGGTTAGTTTTGTGTATAAGTGTACGCATGCTTTGAACTAAATTGTGCTGAGTAATATTGACGACGGCACAACGACGGTATAGGAAGAGGAAAAATTATAATTGACTGCAGTATCTTCGTTAAATTATAATTAACGTTCAAATGTTAAATAATTGTTTTTTAGCATGTTTTCGTTGGTAGACATTTTTGTGTTTTAAACCTACTTTTACTAATCACCCACGTGCCCCAATAAATACCGACACGCGACAAACCTATTTCCAGAGCAGTCAGTATATTTATGAGTATATTTTGATAGTAGCATTTTCTACGGAAGGCAGAGATGAGTCACCCACCTGTTTCGAGTAGATATTTTCAAATTCAAATTTCTTTATGTCAGAAGTTCACATTAATTTATTCTATAACTTTAGATGTGCGTTTTTTGACAGAAATTAACCACTTGATAATAGTGATAAGATAAATGAGTAAAATCGAACATTAAAAAGGCAAACAACGTTGCAAAATGCAAGTGTAACATGTAAAACTAAAGATTTATCCACAAAGATAATAATCATCAGCATCTCACAACCCAACCTCTCCACTGTGTATGCTCTCTAACGGTCAGTGCATAACTCATCTAGGTTTTTCCTGCGATGTTTGCAAAAAGATGACGACGAGGATAATATATGTTTATTAATTTTACAATGATGATTCATTGAAAATTTAGTACCTACCTACAAATAATAAACATCTATCACCACGATGAAAGTTAATATAAATGTTAAAATTAAGGCAGGTCGATTGCATTCATCGATTTGGTACATATTTTCTAGGAAATAAATATTGATTGATATTTTATCATTGTTATAAATAGATCTTTATGTTACTTATTCCAGATAATTTATACAGCGCGCAAGGCGTAACTTTCACTCATAGCCTTACATTTACGGGGCAAATACTCAATTGTATAAAATGTACGCATATTGCGATTGACAACAAATATAAATAATAGTTAAAAAAAACTAAAAAACCAGCTTTATATAGAAAATTAAACTAAATAAATATAAAATAAATTTGAATTAAGAATAGTGTAATGTTTTTAATATATGTAAAATTAACCCTTAATTAACTTCCTGAGTCCCTGGGACTCACATCAAAATTTCAAACTTCCATAATTTTAACATTTGAGTGGCTAGATTCCCCCCCGTCTCAGTACCTTCCTGCAGTGTCGCGGGCTACGCGGAGGCGAGAGGACGTGTGCCGGCACTGCGTATTTGGTGAGTTATGGCGTCGAGTGAGTCCCAAGGACTCATACAAGTGAATTGTGCTATATTTTTTTTTATTTGTTTCAATTTTCGAATGTTGCTTATTTGTCGTTATTATTGATATAAATTATATTTTTTATATGCTTATAACATATATCTTTTTAGGTTTGCAGAATGAATCCAGAACAAGATAAATTCGTTAGTATGAATGAAGATGGGGCGGATTCCGTATTGAAATCTTGGCTGCAAGATGTTTTGAATGACGAGAGTGACGATGAACAAGGTACTGGTCAGTCGATGAACGCAAATGAAGACTTATTCAACTGCCACGAAAAGTTCGCTGCTCGTTTTCATCTATATTGAAAAAAGACATTCCTGAAGATGCGAACCACCCTGAAACTGAAGACAAGCTACCTAGGAATGAAAGAAAATACTGCTATATGTGCCATTACAAAAAAAGAACAAAGACTGCATATCTATGCACCAACCATGTCTGAAACCAATATGTTTGACCTGCTCGAAAAAGGTATGCCGACGTTGCCTGTAAGCAGTGCCAAAACCCATTGCACCTTTTATTTTTTTGTATTGGAGCATACATTTTTGTTTTATTATTATTAATTTGTATATCTTTGAGAGTCCAAACACATAAAAACATATATAAGTTACGAATATTTCATAGTTTTGTAGAGGTTTTAAAATACCTTTGTTTTTTGAGACTGATAAAATTAGTTTCTTTAATTTTTAAGAGGATCTCTGAAGTCTGTTCAGTTTTGATACTTTTTCCTAGTGCCTTAATAAATATTTAATATGATAATAAAAAAAAAATGAAAAAAAAATTGTTTTATTTGAAAATATCACGCTTAGAAAATATATGAGTCCCACTGACTCATACAAGTTAATTACGTTAGTAAATTTCACGAAGTTAATCAAGGGTTAATAATAGTGTAAATAAGAAAAAAAATATTCTATTTAATAAAAAGCGTGGGGTGCATGAGTAGAACGATTATCATTTAGTTAATATCTTAAAAAGCACCCCACGCTTTTTATTAAATAAAATACATTTTTTTCTTATTTACACTATTATTAATTCATATTTATAAAAAAAAATACACTATTCTTAATTCAAATTTATTTTCTATTTTTTAGTTTCGTTTTCTATATAAGGTGGGTTTTTTAGTTTTTTTTTTTACTATAATTTATTTTATACTTTTTAGTTCAGTTTATTTATTTTAGTTTGGTTTATTTATAAAAGCATATTTTTTTAGTTTGTTTTAACTATTACTTTTATTAGAACAAAATTAATAGGTAACTCAATCACCATTCACTACAACAGCAATCAAAGCGTGTTGAAAATACGTGTTAAAAATTATATATATTGACAAAAACCTTATTTAGCAAATTGAATAATGGAATAATCTTATCAAATTAGTGTGTCATCGGTCCTCGATAAATCTACAAAGTTTGAATGAAATCTGTCCGTTTCAAGAGGGTCAAAATCGCGCCCAAAGGAGTCGGTTACAAACATAAAGTGAAACTAATATAAAGCGTGTAAAAAGTAAGACGTCCTGGAAAAGAAGTAAAAATTATTTTCGATAGTGAAACCATAAATCCACTGGCGCAGCTATTTGTTCGCGTTGGACTACCTTAAGCCGTGTTTTCAATACAATTTGAACTCCTAAATCATGAACGGTGTAGGATTCTCGTAGGTATGGCTTAGCGGGCTAGAAATTTATTTCTTACGTGCGCAAAGCACATGCACTCTTATGAATAAAATCATGAGGTCGCAAATAGAATGCACAAATGTGAACCTCTTACTAAGTGGTTAAACGATGACCACTGTAGCAAAAATTTACAACAATTAGCAACAGATTCTAAATTGTATACGAGTAGGTACTTTTGTTAGTAGTTTATCTACATAATATTTAAAAAGAAGTTATTATATTTTGTTTTCTTCAATAAATCCAACAAAATTAAGGCTAAATATTTTAAACAATTTAGCTGTTCTGTTATATTGAAAGACAGCAATGGTTTTGTTTTTACTGTTTTAGATAAAATAAATTCAGCTTATCAATCTCATGAATATACTTATATATATTTTGTTTTAAAATACATTATGCTACTTAATAGGAGTGATATCGTAAGTGAAATTGAAAATAAAGGCAACATAAGTCAAGGTTTATTATTTGTTGTTTGCGACTTACCGGTACCTTCGCCGTTGGATGATGTTAAAATTCTGGACATAGCGCTACAGGCCCGCCTGAAGGAAAGAGCGCGAGACGAGCGGGAGCTTGAGGTGGTCGCGCCACTATTACTATAACTGGTGTCCGTATCGCTTCCATGCCCCGAATCGGACGCCATAGCGCGCGCGACTCGAAACAACCGGTCCGCCGACATACACCACTCGCTAATGCATCGCAATCGAATGCGACGTGTTATCAGGCCGGAAGTGGAGGAAGTTGTGAGCGCATCCGAGGTCCGGTGGCTAGTCCCGGTCCCGGGCGGGCGGGAGGCGTGTCCGCTTGCAGGGTATGCAGCGCGCGTGCAACGACGCCGGCGACGGCCGCGGGCCCTGAGCGACGCGTCGTGTGGGAACGGGCGGGCGCGAGCACGCGCTTCCTCTATCACCGCCCGCCCGACTGACCGGCTAAGCGCCACGCGAGCACGCCCATCCATTGTAACAGGTTAGCGACACCTTTCCGTCTAACAAGCACGTGGCAATGCTACGCCGCGCCGCCCGTCGCGGCGCGCTGTTCCACCCGAGTGCGAACAGAATGGCAATACGCCGCCGGGATGGCTGCGACGTCGGTTGTTGCATGCGAGCAATGCTCACCGGCGCGGTGTATTCGCGCTTCAGACAGAAAGAGACGATGTCACGCATCTTTACTTTTTGTCCAGGTAAATAAAAACTAGTGGCTCTGGGAGCTGTAGACCTCGCGAGCATACTAAATATTCCAATATTCAACATCATCAATCAACATCATCAATGTCGTGTAAGGTGTTTTCTGAAAGTCTTTAAGTGCACTTTTATTCATTTCTAATTTAAGGCTTATTATTATGCTGATGCTCTCATTCAGTGAAGAAAAACATCATGAAGATAATTACCAGTTAGTATTCTAACAGCGACGAAACGCTTGCAGCCTGTCACGTATTGAAAACTAACTATAATGCAAAATGTTGTGTGTGTGTGTGTGTGTGTGTGTGTGTGTGTGTGTGTGTGTGTGTGTGTGTGATGTGATGTTTTTTCTATTTAATTTTGTAAATTTTTGAGGAATGAAATGTACAAGTGAATTTTCCGTTTTGTGATTTTTTTGATCTTTTTGGTTTTTTTTTGCATCATCTTGTGTAGAATGAGGTCCTTTGTGTTTCTCTCAAATTTGATTGAAAACCATCGATTGTTTGATGAGCTATTCTGTTCATCATGCTGAAGATCCTTATCAGATCTTCGCCAAACTTTTATGAGACCAACTTATAGTTACTACCTTTCAAATAAAAAAAGAATAATCGAAATCGGATCTCATTTGGTGGAGAAATCCAGTATATCAAATAGCCCCCCTTTTGCCCTTTTTTTGGGGGAAGTACCCCTCCAATCAAAAATCCCCGACGACAAAAAAATTCTAATAAGTCATATAACCTGTGTACCAAGTTTCGTCCAGATCGGTTGAAAAATGCGACCTGTAGAGGAGAACAGACAGACAGACAGACATACAGACATCCGGACAAACGCATTTTTGGCCAATGTGGAAACTGAGACGCTTCGCTCGCTTCGCTCGCTCGGTCAATAATGATATGATATGTGTCAACTTCCAGCTTTGTTGGAGCATCCAGACCAGAGTAACAGGAGCCGCAGGCTCCGCTAACGTGACAGATTCAATTATGTGTTCTATCATTATGTTAACTCTGCACTCTCAGCTCTGCACAAGTAACATAATATCATGGAGTAAGTAGGGGTAATTATAGTTAATGTACCTATCTAGTAATAAAAGTATAGTAAAAATAGTTATCTAAGTATACATAAAACAAAAAGATTATCCACTATAACATGATCTTTTTGATGTAAAGGTCAAGCTACCTATCATGCACAGGTAAGCTTGACCTTTCGTAGACCCTCTAGGACGTTGAATTATAAATAAGAAAATTAGTTCTAAAAAAAAGTGAAATTTTGTTAATTTTTTACCCTTGCGAAACCGAGACGGGCCGCTAGTTTAATATAAGTAGGATTAAGGAGCTGCTCAGTATCCAGCTGTTACAACCCCATGTCAAAACAGGATACAATGATTGCCTTTCGTGCCTCTACTGTATTTTCGATTAACGTTTGTAAAGGTCAGTTCGCGTAGCTTTTGTACATTTGAAAGGGACGAATACGATTGGAATAAACTTGTTTCATGAAACAAGTTTTGACAGTGATAGAGAAATAAATTGGACGGTAGACTCGGAGGTGGAGCCACATCGTTTTTTATTTAAAGAAAAAGGTGTGCTCTCGGAAGGATTTGTTGAAGTAGGAATAACATAAGTGCGCTTTTTATTATGAATAAATTTATGTAATGAAAGTTTGCATCAAGCTTTGGTGAGCGTAACAAATTTGATATTTTTAGGATTTGGGTATTAAACCTAAAGCATTTTTAAGGCATTTAGGTTTTTTTATTTGTCCATTGAAACTGATGTTCCAATTTACGACGGCAATAAGACCAAATAATAGCAAAATACGCAACAAAAAACTATTTATTACCATCAATCCGGTATGAATCACCACCTTGTGATAAAAATCTTGATTAATGATCTGTATAGGTACACTGTACCCGCTCCACAATATAGCCTGCTTGAACACCCTACAGAGGCAATCCTATTAACATGTCAGAGGCATGCAAATCTGTGCAAGAAAATATAACATTGAACATACAGCACAGCGTGACCAAGGGCCACTTTTAATGGAGAATATTTCATAAAAACGTTTCGAATTGTAATTTTATTAATACGAGTGCGCTCTGCAACTTAATTGAATCATACATTTTCCACTTTGTAGTGGCACAATCTGATCGAAATAAAATAATACATTTCAATCCATCGCTCTAGTAATTCGTATCGCGATGATGAGTTTGATGAACGAAAACTATCTAAACACAGCGATTTTAAATAAATAATTTTGCAATTATTACAACTTACATAGAATAAGTACCTATATAAACTCTATAGCGTTTACATTTGTTTATGTTGTGTAGTGCAACGGAATAACAATGTGCACGAGTATAAAACTAAACTGTTTCACCTCTTCTGTCTATTACGTAGTAGTAAATGCCATCGCAGATTGCTATTCCAATAGTAGACAACTCAGCTCATAACCGGCGGTACTCTGGACAAAATCAACGTATTTTGTCAAAGCAGCGGCCACGGCTATGGGGTTCGAAAAATCTCATTCCATTTCGCCGGTCCGCTGCATCTAATCTATCCTATAGCAGCTAGCTGGAATGAACGAGGTGTAGATGACTATTTTACGCTCCACTAAATATTTCTCGCACATTTCAACAACTTCATTTCTAAAACTAACAACACGCTTGCGGGGTTTTCGTAAACTTATTTAACTTTATCCCGAATTTCGGATATTAGCTTATTAGTTCACCTTGGAGTACAAAGGAATAGAAACTTGCCTTTGGCTTTGTCCGGGTAGAATTGGTTTACTATAAGGCTTCGAGTATTTTCCTGCGATAAAATAAAATACATGATCGATCATCTTCAGAATACAAGGTTTCTCTTTATTGAATCGTTTCTCTCGTTCCTGCTTTTACAAGTATAATATTGAATAGTATATTGAAATGAAGCCCTAAATTGCGTGTCGCTATGAATATGCAAACAACAAAGGAATGACTGTGTTTTAGATTACAATATGGCTGGGCCCTAGATGTATCTAGCAATCTTGACGGGTAATGTAGTGTTGTCAAAGTCTGTTTTGATGGACATGCTGTGCTTTATTTTTTAAAACCCCGACAATCAAACTCAAGAACAACTCTCCATTGAAATCATTGTTTCCATGTACACACACCAACTGTGGAATAATCTAATTGAGGTTTAAGGCGTATGTATAAGGCAGACAACCGTCTCGCTCGCACATTTCAACCTTTTTGAAGATATAATATAACTAAATGTAATTATGTGAAATTGCAGACCTTCAGGGTCGAGAGAATAACAATGCAAAGGTTCAGTAAAAATATCACATTGATCCAAACAAGTTTTCCGACCAAAAAACTTATACCAATTGCAAACTTTTTGGTCTAACATTTTTTGCTGCAAAACGTGTTTTTTCGCGAAAATGCATAGCTGTACTTGATTTAACAAACACGAAAAAAAATCAATTACAGTGTACATTTTAATTAGATCTTAATTTCGTTCGTATCATCATTATGCAGTTCCTGAGATTCCTGTACCTATGTGATTATTTTTAAACTAATATTACCTACCTACCACATGTGTTTTTGTGAGTACTTGAATAAATTGAATTTGTAACGTAGAGGTCCAGTTGTTCTAAACTTTCGCATTTAACATTAACAGGAAAACATGCATAATGTAGGTATGTTCATTTGCGTCATAGCAAGCATCTCAGTATTGTTGTTTACATGTACATTGTCGACATCGTACATGGTTGTGTAGCTGTGAAGGGTCATATATGAGAGAGCTTTAATGAACCCTGAAGCCAAACACCATAAGTGGTAACGTTTTTTTGGCGTGTACGAAAATGTGTCAGCAATAAATGATCATCAGTTTGTTTGTAAAACACGAAGTCGTTGAAACTTGGAAAGGAATGTCGCAGTGATATTGTTTCGACGATCACTTTATTCCGGGAACACAGAAAATATAAAAACCGCATTTATTTTGCGTCGAAATCGATACGTTCCCCTTAGGTCCTTGTTGACTACACGATATCGTGTTTACAAACAGGTTCCAATTTCAGTTGATCAATACACAAATCTTTGCATTATGCACTAATTAGCATTTTGAATTGTTCGCCTTACAGTATTCCATTTTATTTGATTAAACGAATAATTTTGAATTTACTTTTACCTATTGCTATATCAAGAAGATATTGATACATTATCATAATATCCGTAGTTTATTCATTGTTGTCGGCCTGCGCTGTTTCCAATCTTTTTAGTTAAGTGGTTTAAATAATTTTTTTTTTAATAAAAAAAAAAATATTCACAAAGAAAATTAAAACGAATACAGTATTTACAACATTCACAATATTTACAAAATACACATGAAACAGTTACCTAAATTAGAAGTATTATTTCGTTACGGAAGCGATGAAATGTACGTATTTTAAACTGGAACATGTTTGCCTGTGCATATATGCATTTTATAATATCATAGACTAAAAACTGAGATCCCAGCCCCGGGCAATGCCCTAAGGGTTCGACTTCAGTGCTGTCGGCCAGCAAGCTTTAATCCGGTTTAACATCCTACTGTTTTGCGCCAATCCGTAATGAAAGTGCCCCGACGTAACCAAATACAACAGAATAAGCTCTCTATTATTTGTACTAAAGTGTTATTACTCTTGCTCCTGATCCTATGAAAGATCATAAAGAACAAAAGTAAAAGTACTATAGTAGTTGGTTCACGCATCCCCTTATCGTGGGGAAGATCGAGTTCGAATCCTGCTCGATTCATAACTTTAAACGAATATTAACAAGAGATTTCAATTGTAATAAAATATTTGTTTATTTATTTATTTATTTAGAATCACAAAATCCACAGATCTTAAAGGCGAATTGTTTAACTACTTAAAGATAAACCTTACATCCAATAACGGATTTACTTTATATAAAAAGATTTAATATAAGAGAGCAGTCATACCAAGTCATAACAATAACTTAGGTTATGTACTTGTACTTATAAGAAATGAACCTGAAAATTATACAACAAACTTAATCAACAATTTAACTCTAAAAGGATATCGGTTACACCTCTTCTAAACACATACTTACTTGTGTTAAAAAGATCTACTGAACTAAAGAGTGTATTATACGATTTAAGAGTTCGACAAATAATGGAATTTTCATAGTAGTTAGTCTTTGTGCGCGGGATATAAAACAAAGGGGTATGTCTAGTGCGGGTGGAAGGCGTGCGAAATCTTAGGAATTGTTCAATAAGCGCAGTGCAGTCAATACTACCAAGGCAGATATTGTGTAGGAAGGACATTTCCAAAAGTCTGCGCCTGTTTTGAAGAGTTAATATTTTATATTGATCACATGATTCCTCATAAACACCGTATCTATGTTGAGAGCGGTAGTTTAGGTGTTTAATAAATTTACATTGAATTTTTTCGATCTCCAGTTTATGTGTAATATACTGGGGGCTCCAAACATTGCAACAGATCATATAACCTGCAATAAATAAATATAGGCTCACGGCCAAATTTATTTATTGGGGTAATCTTAAACTTACATACAATATTGTTAAACATTCATTTTTTTCTTTTTCGATATGAACCTTTAAACAGCTGAAAACAAATAAAGTAGGTGGTCCGTTTGAAGGGTCAGGAATCAACGCACAGCCAAACGGCTAAAGCCAGAACTTTGATCGTTAATAGCACCGCAGTTTAGGGTTAAATTTATTTTTCGTCCTTTTGTTGTAAGTATACACAGCATAAGAAATGTACTCTACAAATTCAACTTCTACGAGAAGCATTGCAGGCTCCGAGAAAGAGTTTTTACAGCTAAAATGATAAATGAATAGACTCATGTACGACTTTATTCTCATACGGTAAGCACTGTCACTGTTGACTAATGGATATCCCCTAGATAAGAAAACACCACTTGAATAAACGGGTAATGTAAGGCATCTTGCTACTAAATCAACTAAAGTATGCAAATATATTTGCGAACCACAAAAAAAGTACTGGAATTTCATGCGACTATTACATAATTAAAATAGTAAAATTCCGACATGTTTATTTAAGTAATTATGTCCTATAATAGCATAATTGGACTCGGGCTAAATTAGTAATTTAGCTAAGAGTTAAATGTTCTATCTGTAACATAATTTTCCACCTTTTACTTCCATCTCTAACGAAGTTGTAGGATCCTGAAAAGTGCTTTGCTTCGAGAAAAGCTACAGTCTCGCCCGCTCGACTTGGCAAATTGTTTTTCACGTTCATGAAAATGAAGCGCTACAACTTTACTTCGGATTCAAATAGTTAAATTTGATTATGCAGACACCTCGTGACACTTAAATACGTAAAAAAAGATTTAGTTATTAAGATCAAGCAAGTAAATTACGGAATCGTTTAAAATAATTTTCAAACATTTTCTGTTCCTAAACATAAATGTTTGTTCTGTGTCTGGGTGTTACTATGTATTATAAGTATGTATTAAGAAAAAAAAAATATAAGTATTATATCAGCAATCTAGTTCCCATAGTACAAACTCTGCTTAGTTTGGGACTAGAGGGTGTGTGTAATGTCCAAAGATATTAAAAAAAAAATTAAAGTATAAGAATATATTACTATTACTTTTAGTTCATATTGTCTCGCTGTTGAGCTCCTATCCGCCTTCCCGCGCATAGGCGTCCATATTGTTATTATTCAATAAAATATATTGGCAAATATTAATTTTCAGCACACCAATTCCGAAATGAAACAGCGAAATTCACTTTTAGAATTGGATGCAAGGCCCACTTTACATTTTATCGATAGTGATCATGCAACTCGATTCCCTCAAAGCTAGCGGCAAGAGATAAAACTGATACGGCTTTTTGTTTTCATACTTAGGTATTGCTTGCTATTAACATTTACGTCGATTCACTTATTTTAGATTGAAAAGGGCTTAATATTTCATTTTTTTAATATTCATTACTGCTTTATTCATAAGAATATGTCGCGTTGTAAATCTAAATAATAAATAAAATCCATAAAAAAACACTTTTATACAGACAAAGCACTTCCACTACCAAGTTAACCGCTACCAATGTTCATTAAAAAGTAGAAAAAATAGTGAATAGAAAGACTAATCTGCCACATTTCCCATTACATTTGTTTAGGGAACACCTAGCTGAGCTCCCTATTTGATTGAACTCCCTAAGTGCTCAATTTGCTCATAGGTGGGCGGATCAATAGAAGCGGCTTGATGAAACGCGGGAGGTTATGCATACCGAATGTGAGGGTTACAAACATGCAATCGCGATAATGTGTTTATGGATGTGTTGTTATATTATAATTTCTAAAGCTGTAGCACAATATAACTGGATGTTAAAACTTTTCGAAGTACAGGTTCGTAAAACGATTGGTATTTTGTATTGTGTTCTTTCCAAGTAACAAATAAAAAAACTGCTGAGTTGCCGATTTACCTTAACATCTAAGAACTAATTCAAGTTAAAAATAAACAGTTAATTATTCCGTGAGTGTACCAACACAATTAACTAAATTTATGGGGACTTACCTATCGTCTCTTCGCAGGGCTGACTCAGCGGCCTCCTTGATGGCGACGTCTTGGCTTGGTGTGTTGGCTGTGGTTTCAGTATGTGGACCGGTACCGAGCCTTCTTGGGGTGGTTCGCCCGGTACACGTACCACCCACCACTCGCTCCTCCCTGGGCAAGGCTCCACCACCTCTACTTGCTGCCCTTTGGACACCGTCAACTCGCCAGCCCCAGATGCTGTGTGCTCGCCTACCACCCACGTCATTTCTGGACCAGCCTGTAGACAAAGTTAATTATTTATTATGTGCTACTAATTGAATAATGAATGTGAGCCACGGCCGGATGGTGGAAGGAAAGTTTGATCAACATTAATACATTAATAGAAAATTGTCTCGAGTTATGTGTGGTGGCCCGATACCAAATAAGCAAATGAAGGCGGAATTGTGTCGTTACGTCTTTCTGTCAATTTTCAGCTTCAATTGGTTAAAAAATTGTTTTCCTACGACGACGCACCATTTGATTGTTTTTATACAGGATGGCGCAAAACTAATGACCCTTTTTGGTTTAGCTACTACAACTGCCTTCTAAATTAGAAAACTATGATTAGTTTTTTGTATATTTATGACTTTTAAATATCTGCAAAGAAAGAAGTTTGAACAGGTTACGGGCTTCATACTCTGTTCATTTTTTATCAGTGATGAAACCACATCGACACGTTTATTTCACGTTCTTGAAAAGTAAATGGTACAAGTTTATTTTAGGTGTATTTTTTGTTTACTAGATTATTTACAAAATGACAGGAGACACTAGTTAACAATTATAAAAAAAGTTATAGGTCGCGAACTTTTGCAAATCATGTGATATATTTTTTATGTATGGCAACACGTTGGTGCATAAATGGAGCACACTACAAAATGCCCGGGAAAAAAAATGAGCCGACACTCTAAAATCAACCAGCAAACATAAAACGAAAAGGTAAATTAGAAACTAGGTCAGCCTTGACACGTTAAGTTAGAATGGTGTATGAATGGTTAAAAGAGATTAAATAAACGAGATGAAAATATGCAAATTCAGTTTGAATGAAGTCCAGTAGCGCGGAATTGGTGATACAATACGAGACCATCGATTGGGGAATTCGCGTGTACAAGATAAAACCCACCGCAGTCAACAACATAGATACAGATAAGGAATAACAAACATAGATAGCATCTCTAGTGGTTTTCAACAACTGTCAGAGACCACATCGCGTTTTACAAGTAGTTAAAAGTTTTACATACTTAATTACTTATACTCTAACAACTAATTCTATTCAAAGTTAGACAGTGCGCTAATGTTAAAACTCGTAATAATGTCTGCTAGTGATGTTATGTGACAGATTTGTAATATGATCTGATTGATTTTGTTATTTTGATAAGTTTAAGACTTTCATGTTAAAAGAGTTGTTACTTACATTGTACACGCACACTGCACAGGGATGCTTAGCCAAGCTCATCCCGGCGTTTTGCGTGCACAACGCCGCGAGATTAAAGGAATTACGCCTGAGAAACAACTTATGCTGGTTTTAGTGTAAAAATATTTGCATTATAGAGAAGTCACAACCATTTGGCACAAAGTATCTTTGAATCTTTCATTTTAAAATGAGTTTTTAGATTTTTTTATTAGATGTCACGTTAGTCATATTAGCTGCTCATCTAATTCACTTCACTTTTAAGTTTTCATTAAAAACCGACAACACTCTATCTGTCAAGGTTTTATTTTTACAATATAGGCAACCGTTTGACGACAATCTCACCTGATGTTAAGATTATATGTTAGAGTATAGTATACCTACTGCCTACTCCACATCTCTGCAACTGGCCAACAAAGACGTGCTACGCCTTCAATCATTCTGCATCATGGAAGGTTGGGCACAAGTTATGAATTAAATATGCATCATCAATCGAACCAGTGCCTCCGAATCTTTTCATTCATTATAGTAGATCCAATAGGGCAGCTGGCATACCTGGCTAACGTAATAATATTAGAATGGAAAGTGTGAAATATCATCACCCGTGTGTTCGCATTACTCGTGCACACATAAAGTTAATGCGACGGTGGCATCGACGGAAGCGCATGCCAGCCTCGTTGACGAAATTTAGGAATTTAAATTCCAAATGTTGCTTAAGTACGCAGTATGCGCTTCATCGATGCCGTTGCAAGTTCGCAACATTGGCTTTACACTCAGGGACTCTTACACTGAAGAACGTATTTGTGCAACACGCCAGAAAATGTCAGTCACACAATTTGCAAAGTTTACCAAATATTATGATCAGTATTATTAACCAAATTATTGTTGCGTAAGTACGTACGATGTACGGGGTGAAGTGATTGAATTTAATGGTTTTTTTTTTTTTCAATTTAGAAGATTTACGTTTAATAATATCCTTAGAAATTTCTTCACAAGATAAAAAATAAAGTATTGCTAAAAGCTACTAGTATCTAGGCACGTCGGCACACATAAGTACAAATTTTGTATTTCAATGTTGATCGATCATCGGTGGCGCACCTGTCTTGTCGCCTCGGAAGGAGTGTTTCGTTTGCCAATTTAAATTTTACATGAATATTGCTTAGGGATTCCATTATCAAAACCGCGCTTCAATCTAAACGTTCACGGGTAAAATTAAAGCTATCTTATTATCTTTGTGAAACTCGGCAGTGACTTAATAAATAATGCAATTTTTACAATATGTATATATCCTTTAGTAAAATCGCATGATGATGACCTGTCCAATTATCACTATAATTAGGAGGATAACATTTCATAACATTGTAAGCTCTTGATGTCACAATCAAATAGTACCAAAGAAAATAAAACTACGTTGATTGTTGATTATCAATACCATGATTATGAGATTTGATTGGACGATCCTGTAAAACAACGCCATCCGCAGCCTGCCAGCAGGATTTCAGCTAGAGAACAGTTTGTCGGTATTGTTCTCCGTTTGTTTGTCAACCTGAATATGAAGCCATCAAAAGAATTTCAATTAATCCGGCAATCCCAAACGCCCTCACATGGCGGACATTCTGCAGTTCGAAATAATAACCGGACCAGGGGAAGAGGGTTTAAAATGTAATAATATTTAAAAATATTTACAATTTGTAAGCTTTGACGCTCTACTCATATCCATCTAGAGTTCGTTCGATCTTCAGCTTAGCTGAAACGTCACTGAGCAGCTGGATCGAAATATCCTAGAAACGGATGAAAAGTTACGGTTCATCTGCGTTTCAGCTGACAATTTTTTTAGAAGAATTAGGCTGGAATACTGAAACGTCATACCACTTAAAATTGCTCTGCCTCTGTTGGACATTACTCATTTGTAAGAGATGGCAATAATTTAAGCGTGACTTAAATTGAGTGGGGTTTGAGTGGCGTTTGAGTATTCGACCATTAAGCCCTTGTCTCTTGGTTAATGTGCATTGTAATGACATCCTAGTACAGTAATCGTTGACTACAGCTAAACGTGTATAATTTTAGGTTTTTCTAATATTATTAATAAACAAAATAACACCGATATACTGAAGACAGAGTGGTGGTACTGTTGTTATAATCATTTAAAGTGCTCTAGTTTCATTTGAGATTTTTCATTTCAATTACGAAGCTCAAAATCGCGCAAAGATAATTTTTAATAAGGCGAGAGAGTTTGGACCTCGAATAACTTGACTTTTTTGAAATGTCCTCCTTGTTTGAGTGAAATTTTTAAATAAATAAATAAATAAATAAATAACCTATACCATAGTAATACAAATACCATACTTATATTTATATATATATATATATATTATTTTTGTAAATACATAGAATACCTACCTAATACACTTCTCAACATTGATTCTTCGCGCTTGTTGTTGTCACAATCGATAACTCGCTTGACAACACGAATGTGTTTATATCCCTTTGCGACAGAATAGGCGTCAACATAATCCCATAACACATAATCCCAGTGCGCGTATTCAGAGTTGCGAATAGACCGTATCACGAAGGAATAAAACTCATCGAACTCGACTAGCAAAACTAAGCCAGCGCGTATACTAATCACGTTTATTTTATTTCAGCATGAATAGGCCTCCGAGCTCTGTATTCACACTTCTGACTCAAACGGAATAAATAATAAGCGCTTTACTGCCTTTACTCGTGTTACCAATAAACTCGGAATAGTCAATGCAGTAATAAAACCGGATATTATGGTTTGTAAACCCAAAATAATGATCGTGTAACAATTGATTGGATTACTTTTAGTAGGACATTTATTCACAAAGAAAATTACATACAGTATTTACAAAATTTACAAAATATGCATAGAACAGTTAAGCTATCTGCAAACCGTTGCATGTTTTAGATTAATGTAAAACAATTTATTTTACTACCTATTTTAAAACATTAGTAACCCAAACTAACATCCGATGAAACGGTCAGTAACCACAAGAAAACTAATCTTTAAAACTACAGAAGTGTGTACCGTACCTATTGCATATACACATTGTCTTTGCAAAAAGCTGTGTAAATCTGTGTAATGTAAATAAAATGTGTAAGATTTATAGCTTGTACCGCGCACCCATTCTATTTAGATGGGTTGTAAATATTTTTTCTCGCATTTTACACACAAGAATATCTAACACTTTAGCAAATAGCATAAGTTGAGAATCGGTGTGATATTAGATTTGAACCCAGCTGCCTTACCGCGAAGCCCTATGGTAATGGATAGATTTCGAATATTATGGTCACCATTTTTACATTAGCAATCTAGAAATTAAAAATCCTGAAGTGATCAATTCATCTATTACACTTCGCGGTAAAGGCTCTGGCTACTAGAAACATAAAGCCCAATTTCGCATCGTGGCTTGTAATATGCCTTGTCGTCTCTGTCCATTTCTGAGATAATACCTACAACGTAAGCAGTCTTGCGGAATAATTGGCTAATTGCTCAAATTAAAGCGTCGGATACCAGCTAATCACAATATCACTGTTTTTTCAATTGCCCACTGTTTCCATTTTTGTACCTAATCTATGTTATGTGCTGTGCTGTTAGGTTTTCCTATAAATAAATAAATAAATATCTAGCATAGATGAATGGTAAATGCTTCTTGTTTAGATAATCTAAACAAGCTGAACCCATCCCTCGGTAAGGGTTAGATAGCGATTTGCGTTAGAGCTATGTATAAAATATATTTTTTTGCGGAATAAACTATGGCACCAGAAACCAGAGATCGATTGATTATATATTATGAATGGCCATAAGTTTATTACCAAGACTCAATCACATCTGTCGGTGTATTTATGTCCGTTGGTATCCGTTCGTACAAGTACATTATTTCGTAATAAAAGTAAGGAATAAAAAACTAAACAAAACCTTCACTAAGTACAAGCGCAAAATGATTTTAGGCATATTTTTTTGAAACACAGACAATCAAAGTTTCACGTCCAGTGTATAATCGAGATTTACTAGTTATAGAAGTATCTATTTTATCTACGCTCAATTTAAGCGAGACTTTAAAAGTTATTTTCCGAATGAAATCACTTATTACTTCTCCCCGGCTAGGATGACATCGTGAAATGAAAGTTGGAAGAAGAGAAGTGGCAATTTTACATTGCTTCTGTGGTATTCTGGTATGAGTTGAGTTCACACAACTAATAAAATATTGAAATGATGATGAAAAAAACGTATCAGTATTATTTTCTTAGCGATCGGCGTTGTATGTTTGTTAGAGCCTCATTTAGAGCATCACTTTTGAACCGCTAATCCAATATTCATGGTATTTGGTACGTCGGTAGGTTACTGGTGACTATGAGGTAAATCGTCCAAGGGGCAGTAAAGTTATTAGGATCAAAAGAGCACAAAAAAATAAATGGGATGTTATATGATAGCGTTTCGTTTAAATAAATAAATAAATAAAAATAAAAAAGCCCATTTATTCTATAACTTAAATAGTACGTAGTTAGACATTTCATGCTTTTCTTTCAATTTATTAAATTATTATACATTTGAATTATAATACATTAGAATAATACATTTGATTTTTATTGAAATTATGATTAAATTACTCAATTGTATTTGTGGTTCCTTTAAAAATAATAATAATAATAGTTGAAATAAGTTGTAGGATTTCATTTCATCATTTTCATTTTAAAAGTAATATTAAATTTTTTTCGTTTCTTAATTTCTTTGTATTTATTGTCCTCTATTGGTTTTCTTATTTTTTTTTTTGATATTTTATATGATAGCGTTTCGTTTAGACATTCTAAACCCGTTTTTCTTTCGTTCTAGGTTAAACAGATTGTGAGCTATACTGAACATAGTAAAGTTATCAGGTGAGATTGTGGTCAAACGGTTGGCAATATTGTATAAAAAAAAATAGAAAACTATTGGATGTTTTTCGTTATTGCTTGTAGTAGAAAGAAGGATTGATGATTTCATCGTTCATTTTATTTGCATGCATGCAGATTTGCTAATAAAAATGAACGATGAAAACTTTAGTACGAATAATTGTGCCAATTTGTTATTTTTAACAGGATCATATTTATTTGGTCAGTTAAGTATTTTTCGAAGTGTTCTCTCTTTGCCAACGCTACTATAATAACATCAAGTCGTCGTAATCATAGATCTAAAACTTATAGCAAACAAGACACAATTTTTCGCAGACAAAAAATTTTATTCACAGAAACATCGGTAATTGTTATATTAATCACTGCACAACGTAAATATACAATAATGAGCTCACAATGACGTATCAAGCAACATAGAGTAAAAGCAAATGTATTGAACTCAACGACCGTTGACCTTTACATTACTAAGGTGCCGTCGACCTATGATAATGTGAAACAAAGCTCCACCTCTGCATGAAAACTGATGGAAGCGGTGCCAATGTCGTAGTACATGTAGTGTTCAAGTGCCGGGTGTTGGATTGCGTTTGTGAGTGCAGGTGGGGTGGGAGAGCCTGGTGCTAACAACGGCGACGGCGCACGAGCAGTGCAATGCGCCGCCGCCGCCGCCGACGCAGCGTTGCGCTGCATCACCTGTCGCTGACGCTCGCGGCCCCGCATCAGTCGCGCATGGAAAGAGCTCGGGGTATCGATGGTGTGCTGGCGCGACAGCGTGGCGTGAGGCGCACTCACGGAACTCTGCCTGAACCATGGCAGCGAAATTTTACGTCGGCTTTTGTTCTGTTTTGGCGTTCCGGAATCCATCGCGGTATCGGCGGCGGCGGGCCGGGTCGCGCCGTCCGTCGCGACACGCGGCGCTTTGCCCACTGAAGCAGAACCGCTCCGCGCCCGCAGCCCGCGCGCCTACAATACCCGGCTCGCATACTACGCAGCCTCCGCTACGTATCGAGCTACGGTTCCCCAATTTGTTCTGCGAAGGATCCCGCAGCGGGCGGCCGCCGTAGACTCCTCATGATCGGTACTCGATTATGGTTGCGGCTGCCGGCCACGCGCTCTTATTTCGATAAATTCAAGGACTCCCGAAGGATTCAAAAGAACGCTTTCGTTAAATTTTTGGTTTCATAGCGCAATTGAGTTTTTCTTACTTTTTGACCTTTTTAATTTATCTTTCCAGCAAATACTAGTGGACAAAATAAAAAAAAAAGGATGAAAAGCTAGGAATTAAATAGTACTTTAAATAAACTTAAGAACCACTCAGAGTTTTTACGTTTCAGAGCCACCAAATGTTGAAAGTTCTGTTCTCGTGTTTGGCTGTTCCATAAGCTATACTTAAACATTTATGAAATTATAAATAAAGAACTCGTTGAATTTATATGGATGACAAAACACAAGACGCGTGCGCAGGTCGTCGTGTGCGCTTCTGGTGAAACCCACAGATTCAAGCACGGGCGGGCTAGGATGCGTACGCGAGATATTTTTCGACTAGTTCTGTCAAAATTAAGGCATTTGCACCACATACTCTTTGAACAACATTATCTGTGGTAAAGTTGTCGACAAAACATGTTTATAAGTATTCTATCAGCAATCTAGTTCCTTGCTAGGGTTTGGGACTAAAGAACGTTGTGTGGTATGTCCAAGAGTAAAAAATCATACTTTGCAAAGGCTATTCAGACCAGAATTGAATTGAAAAAAATAATTATTATTAAAAACTTTTTGCTGGTTGTCAAATATTTAAACAAACTACTACCCATACGATGCGAGACTTGCTCAACTAAATTCTGATTTACTTCCGCAGTAGAAACGTTCAAATATTAAACACTAATTTTACTGCATTTCAACTTTAAAATTAGCAAACATTTACCAACCGATCTGAGTTCATAACAAACATGCTGTGGTATGTTGCTCCGAAAGCGAGTGCATAGTAATGCACTCGCTTTCATAAAGTTGAAGAATTAATATCGCTAGGTGATGGTTTCGAAAATGAGCTGCATATTATATCTCCCTAATAGAAATATCAGCCTTTTCTTACATTTTCGTTGAGTATCTATTTAAAGACTAGCTTTCGCCCGCGACTTCGTTCGAGTCCCGTCGGATCCCGTTGGTTTTCCAGCATAAAGAGGTAGCCTATGTGTTAATACCGGTCAGTTTTTGCGTGAAAGAGTAACAAACATCCATACATGCAAACTTTTGCGTTTATAATATTAGTGGTAATAGAAATGCTAATAGAAATCGTGAATTTTTTTCACAATATTCGTATAATGTTCAATGCGTTTAACTTAATAAGTTACAAGTCATTAATAAGTAATAATAATACTCTATTTCAGAATCTGGATGAAACTTTAAATATACCCATGTTCTTAACCTCGATTAAACAGTTGAGCTACCAGTATCGAATAATTTACAGTTAGCTCAACTGATCCGAATTAGTACCAATCGGTTCAGTACTTACATCGCACACACAACCAGCGGGCCTAAGATGCGCACCGCGAGATATTTGTCATGTCGTTCTGTCAAAATGTAAGCATTTTGTACCAGTTCAGGAACTATTGCATTATCTGTGGTAATGTTGTCGAGAAACCGCGCCTTTGAATTTTCAACTTTTGACATTTCTGCATGACTATTATCTCGTCCTCAGAGAGGTACGACGACTAAGAAGTGTCAAAAGTGTACATTATGGCGCGTTTTGTCGACATTATTAGGTACCACAGATAATGCAATAGTTCCTAAACTGGTACAAAATGCTTACATTTTGACAGAACGACATGACAAATATCTCGCGGTGCGCATCTTAGGCCCGCTGGTTTCGGGTTGAGTGAGGCTGGAGGTATACTTAATTATTCTCTTTGGCTGACGAGAAAGACGATCTTCGAGACAGAAAATAGCACCATACCATTTGCACACATACTATTTGGGAGATTACACGGATGGCTTTGAGAATCATGTTCGTACATCAACATGCTTCCAACATTAAACAGAATTATTTAGTAGTCGAAATTGACAACTGCTCCATTTTTTATGCAATTTTGTATTAACCAGGTTACGAACTACATATATTTTTTTAGTTCAAGTTTCATTCAAATCGGACCAGCAGAAACACAAACAAAAAACTTTGACATTTATAAAATTAGTGGTATTCGATCGAGCTGATATTATAGCATTTATTTGTATGTAAACCGCGAGTCTATACTATAATAAAACTGTAAAAAGCCCAAAAACTAAAATTAATGATAAATGATTCTGCTTCCGAAAATCGAGTTTGTCTGTTTATCTGTTTGTTTTTTGTTTGTTTGTTTGTTCGCGGATCACGCCTAAACTACTGTACCACTGTTCAATGTGTAACTACTGTTCAATGAAACTTATACCATTCGGAAGCCCTTTTGCTGGATTGAAACATAGGCTATATTTAAATGAAATGAAAGACATGGATTCTTAGATACAGCTTGACCTCTCTAAGCCAAAAGCCGCCTTTGACACGAGGTTCATCGTATGCTGGTTGACAGATATTTTGGTGGAATGTTTCGCACGTGTACGAAGTCGCGGGTATCAACTATTATTTTACTATTATTCTCAATTAAATAATTGAGAATTAAATATTAATGTGAATTAAATAATAAATTAATCAATAGAGTACAAATTAATTCAATAACCACATGGTTAAGCCCGTCGTGTAAACAGAATGAATAGATTGTGTACCCGTGCTCAAAAGAATCAACATTTTAATTGGAGATCAAATCAACCGAGCTCAAGTTGCTTATATGAAAGGATTGGGAGTAGGCTTAGGGGGCTACTCACCCACTTATAATCTCACCAGTCAGCGGCCTTACGATTCGAGGGTGGCTGGTCTGCATAGTTAAGCCAGTAAACCCGGATGAAGTATAACAGTCGTGTATTAGATAGAACAAGTAACACGTATGTATCTGCCGCCAAGTAGTAATGCTCGCATTGCTATGTTCCGGTTTGATGGATTTGGATACATTACAAGCAAGTATAAAAAAAAACATTTTTTACTAATTTATAATTGATCGCCCCACCGCACAGGCATTCAAGTGATAAGTGATTTATTCATAAAATCACCCTCCTTACATAGGATCGCTGCATAACTTTATTCAGCTGTTTAAATTATTGCTGTCACCTACTAACAGGTAATTTCAAACAGTGACAGAGCTAGACTTGATTCAACTATTTGACTATTCGTCTTTCATAAGTATGGCCCCACAAGTGCATCCCGCTGTGCGTAATCGTGAATGAAACCAAACGGAGGGGTTGACTGAAATGGTAATGAAATGGTATCACAAAGACCAGCGCACATCTCGGGTAGGATTTAAAAGTTTTACTGGATCGTCAAAACAATCGTACGTATATTCTACTACAATATCTTGAAACGCCCATGAATATGTATTTATTGTAAAACGTAATTACCTTAATTAACCAACTCAAACAAACCTTAAAAGGCAAGCGTCCATGCACAGGCCCGCATCGCACGCATCGGACGCATCGCACGCAACGGATTTTAGTTTGCCTTGTATAAAAACTCATACAACTGCGTCCACTGATCCGCACCGTACGGACGAGTTTTTATACAAGGCAAACTAAAATCCGTTGCGTGCGATGCGTCCGATGCGGGCCTGTGGACTCTAGCCATAAGGTACATACGCCTTAAGGCAGTCCACCCTCTCGCTCGCACATTTCAACATTTTTCAAGATATAATATAACTAAATGTAATTATGTGAAATTGCAGACCTTTAAAATGCTAGGAAAACAATAATTTATGAAATTCCGAATCTAAATCAGCCTGTTCGGTCTAATCAAGTTAACGTCACAGCGAGTCCTGTACACAGCTAATTTAATTATATACGTTATTAAATTACCAACATACACGATATAATAAGTACCTCCATTTCAATTGTATTTCATATAAACCCGCGGCTCGATTGTTGCTCGAATAAAAAGTCGTCTCATTTCATACGTGTATGTATATACATTTACCGTTGGCAGGGGAATCCCGCCACAGATGGTCCAACCTTTGCTACAAACTGTATTGTGTGGGTGATGAGAATAAACACAGACGTTACCACAACCGTATACTGGAACCTGAAATTTAGTCTAAAACTTACCTTATCTGAGTCGGTGGTGTTCCCGCTACCGAAGGAAGCGAGAGAATTTCTGTCGACGTTTTCCGCATCCAAAAGGGTTGTGTCGTCCAAATCTCTGCAACAATTTACTGAATTAAGTAAATTGGACGTAATCATGTTAAAAGGATCCAAACTACATCCAGTCACTTTTGAGATACGGCATTTTGAACTTCAAAAATGTAGTGAATTGGTATCATAGGTATTAAACAAATATAATTTACTTTTTGCCGCGTCAAAGGTAGAGTTTAGGAACCGTTCGGTGTACTTAAAACGATGACAAGAGTCAAACAAGAGTCATCTCTCGTACATTTCAACAAGGCCTGCTGGACCACTTGCAATTACTTATTGAGTCAGTCTAAGTGGAATGATCCGATGAACACAGCAACTAAATATTATTTGAAAGATTGAACAAAGAAGAACAAAATTGTGTTAATTAATAACATCGTACAGATTTTGAACTGTGCATGAACGGTAAATACTGTGGAGTGGGGTGGATTCAACTAACAGTTTTCTAACCCGAAAACGGAAGCTTAGGCTTTCCCTTTCAGAGATAATGAATTATTCAGAACACATGTGCTGTTTCAGAATGCAGAGATAATCTGGTTGATCGTCTAACTGGTCTAACATATTTAAGTAACGGGAACGGTACTCAATGATTATTTCTTAATTAGTTTGCGATAGTGTAATGGATGGCTAAACCAAAATAACGTAACGTACGATAATTGTACTAGTGCACATCACGGTTCGCTACGAACTGAGAAATGTAGAGTTAAGAGAGATTGTAGAGTAATGGAGAGTTCTAACAACTACGGTAAGCATACGAAAGACTTTGACATTTTTTTTATACAACCGAATGATAGAGCAAACCGATGACGTAACCGAAAGTTTTCACATGTTTATACTCTTAGAAAAAAAACACAATTTTACTGAATAACTTTTGACCAAACTTGAGAGGGAATTATAAGGAAGCCCTTAAATGTTTATCTTTACGAATCCTACTAATATGATAAACGCGAAAGTTTGTAAGTATGGATGTCTGTTACTCTTTCACGCATAAACTACTGATCCGATTTGGATGAAACTTGGAATATATATTTTCCGTGACCTGGATTAACACATAGGCTACTTTTTATCCAGAAAAAACAACGGGATCCAACGGGACGCGAACGAAGTCGCGGGCGGCACCTAGTACGTTATATTTGCATGAAAATCTTGTAGTACGATAAAAGTCGGCTCTTTAAAAACTAATTACATTTCTAATAGAAAACACGCCCGCTATTTCATTTATTAGGATTAGGCAATGCCCGCGATGGCTGGCCAACAAAGGATATCGAAGTGCATACACATCAAAGCATGCTCTTATTTACGCTAGGGATTACTGCAAAGCATTGCTCCGAGCTTGGGAGGTAGGGTGGTATGCCGATGCAACCCCATAATATACTCACCGGGTATTATTGCAGCACATGCTTGCAACAGAGCGTTTTGCTTTAGATACCCCATCCCACTAATATTCTACACAGTTTAGATATTTGTGTTTCAATCACGCCGCAACTGCTGCTGGTCCGTTTTGTAATGAAACTTGAAATACTATATAGTTCATAACCTCGATTAACACACAGGCTACTTTTTATTTGGGAATTTTATTTAAGAAAATTAACAGGATCATTGGTACGTGAACGAAGTCGCAGGCGGAATCTAGTAATTTAATAAGGATATCGACGGCGTGCTCGAGGTAAGCTAAATATCGTACCAGTGCGGAACTCGTAGACCGGAATACTGAAAAGTCACCCGAATTTAAGCGCCACTTAAAATTGCTCTGCCTCTGTTTGACATTACTCATTTGTAAGAGATGGCAATAATTTAAGCGTGAACTTAATTTAAGTGGCACTTGTCACGGGGAGAGTGGATGAGTGTAGCTGGACTAGTTTTTAGACAAACTCTTTAACCTGAAATGTTTCCGTGATATTTTTTTATGTGATATAATACTTTTTTTAAATTTTGATGATCTGATACGCAATTTAATAAATTAAGTCTAAAGAAAATAGAAAAACAGAATAGGGAATTACTTAGGAATTGTAAAAAGGCACTTGATATAGAGTGAACTTACCGACTTGATCGCTGCGAGCTAGTAGGACGCACTCGGACTGGACTGCGTGGCGGTCGCAGAGCACCACTGAAGTATGTTTCCTGACACAAAAATATACACGTTAAAGTATTATTGTCAACTGCAGCTAATCGTTTACTCCATTACCGGAGGACCAGTCTTAGCGTGTTTGCACACAAGCGATTTAATTGCACAGAAAATGTTTTGTCTCTGTAGTTGTCTATCAACTGTCGCGTCGTCGTTACGTGCGCGCACGTCCATGGAAGCCTTGACAAATAGTTGCGGAGACAAAAGTTGCTCGTGCGCGGACTGTGTATCGGTCAGATAAAGCAAATTACTTACAAGAACTTGTACTATACTCAAAATCGTGTGTTCACCAGAAATAACTACCCGTTGATTTCATAATCTGCCGCTAGACGTTTAACCAAAGGTTTGACATTTGGATGAACGATTATAAACGGTGTTTCGGCAAATAGTGTACACAAATTGTTACTTAAACGACTGTTTACATATTAAAACGATTGATTTGTCTTTGGTCCGTACGGCCCTAAATGTCTTTAAATACCATTTGACCTTACACGAATTTTTCCAAACAAGGTGAGCAATTTGGAGTTTAAGCAGAGTACAGAATAACCTTGCGAAGTTTTCCACAAGATGCTTGTTGTACCTTCATCACGTGGCCCCTTGACCAGGTATTAGTGCACAAGTATCATGGGATATCCTGGATAATGTATCTGTTTGGTAATTCCAAGGTACTAAAGAATCAATCGGCCTGAATAATTAAAACCGCATTAGGCAGTCACATCGAACCAGCCTAGCTTTACGCACAAAGCAAATATCTAATAATTGAATGTTAAGTGATTCACATGCGAACAATAAACCTACTCGTAATTTCAGTTTCAAAGTACCTCAAGCCTGAAACGATCCCGAAAGCAATACAAAAGTTCTCGCAGAACCTGATGTTTGCTCGAAGATTACGAGAGCTCTCCATAGAATGGTTTCATCAGGCATTCAGTAATTTTGTTCATGGATTTAAAATGTACTTGTTACTCAGATAAGCTTTGGCCTTGAGCGATAGCGTGCTGAGTCACATCATCCCAAGGGTACCTCCCCTTACTATGACTAAAACGCAGTTAATAGAGTAGGCACATAACATGATACAGAATTACTGTTGCGTCTATAATAAATCTATAATTTGCATTTCATTATTACTTTTGACGCTAATATTAACATGTTTTTTTACAAAGAAAATTACAACTAATACAGTATTTACAATATTTACAAAATACACATGAAGCACTTGAGCTATTCACAAACCGTTGCAAACGATTTATAGATAGCTCAACTGGTCCAAATCAGTAGCAATCGGAAGCGTGCCCAAGACACTGGCTGCATTGCCGCGCTGAATAGCAAGGCTGATACGCTGGCCTAGATAATCACCAGCCCTCGGGTCACGCGTCGCTTTGACTAGACTTCGACTTTTTTTTATGTAAGTAATAAACTAACAGGCGTACGGCCCACCTAATGGAAAGCGGTCACTATCGCCGACTAGCACTGTCGGTGCGTTGCCTACCCTGAGGGACTCTAAGAAATTAGTTTTAGAAGCGATTCATTGTTACGCATTGAGGTTCATGGTCATTTCTGAAAAAGATAAGTGAAGATCACATTATGTATATACCTGTATGACTTCCCTGAGCCTGCGGACCCAGGTTTGCTTGACCTCGAGGGAGGGTGCCTTTAGAACTATCCTGCAGTCGCTGGCCATCGGCTCCCGTCCCGTCCAAACTGAGAACTTGCACTCGTCGCCTTCTATGTGTTCCGTCACGCCGAGTTCTGACGTCTACATAACAAAAATAACAAAATAAAAATTGTTACATTGCAATGCAGACTTATAAGGCGTATTCCAACGCTTATACGCGTATAACTAGCGAAGTACCTATAGTTTTTGATAGTAGACGGTCCGAAATCGTCGCTACAGCTTGTTTTCGCAACAATTCCATAAATAGTATATTTCATTACAAGTGCGGAAAGGCTGTCATTGCAAAGAGTTCCGACAAATGTCTACCCGAGCCGAGGCGCAGCCGAAGGCGAGGGTTGACAGTCGGAACAAGTTGCAATGACAGTTCCGCACGTGTACTGAACGACTATTTTTAATACAATTGCGAAAAAATGAAGCAATTTAATAAATAGAAGATTTCTGAAAAATGGCGCCAACCGTAGAATATAAGCAGAGATTTTTTTTTCTTCACCCATTCTGGTAGGCAAAGGGAACTATGCCCACACAGCCAATACATTTTTTATTGATATGAAATGAAAATGAAATTTATTGAGATGAAATGAAATGAAACCTAACCTAACTCATTCAATCAAATCATTAAATCTGATATTGAAACAAATTAGTAGCTTCTTGTTAGAAATATACGTATTTGCATGAATCATAAAAACTTCTATGATTTTTTTTAGTAAAATCTTCATGGTTGGTTTTTCTTTTTAATAGACATTATTTTGACAGTTGGGAAAGAGAACGCACTAGTTCAGGAAAGGTAAAAAAAAAGCACGAGTGTGTAATCGCCCAGATCCCGAACGCTATACGTCCCTGCAATACGCCACTTTTTGAGCAAATGTATTAAAAAAATAGTATCATACACATGTTTGTTTGTTACAAACACCGTCGTCTTCTGCTCCGGCATATTGAACTGGAGTGTTTTCTAAACATTTTACGTGCGACGCTTGTGAGATACATTATATTTTGTACTCCAACCCTTTTAACCCGTGCGGCGGCATAAGTTCTATGTATTCTATTGGGAATAGAAAGCCCACTCATTGTATTTGCCTCTCGATTCAAACTTAGATGGAACTAGTTTATAAATAGGTATATTCGACCAGGAAAACACGCTGCATGAGACAAGGCTTAGATCATATTCATGTGGTGTGCACCGCCTAAGATTTTTAGGATAGTTGTTGTCAGTTCGCACTGTTCCACTGCTGGGCAAAGGCCTCCAGAGTGCACGGTCCAAAGCTAATTGTTGCCATTACGACATTTAAAACAATGTATACAAGTTCTGAGTAATATCTTAGAACTTATACAATCATCAATGTTGAAGTAGGTACTGTCCAATCTTACGGAGAGATCTCTGAAAGTTTTCCAACAACAAGAGTAACTTGAAGTCGTCTACTGATTTATCTGTCGTTCATTATGTAACTTTGAAACATGAAAACTATAAGTGATTGGTCAAACAACTAAAAGAATGCGGTTGCCGATAACATTACCAAACATTGATTGAAAGAAGTTCACTTACCATAAATTTGGTTTTGTAGATGTACTTGGCTTTTCCGTGGGAGTCTTTGACCTCCTTAGCTAGGAGGAGGTGTAGGTCGAACAGAAAGACTCGCCTTTCGCGGCCCTTCTTGATAATCTGACGGAGGTCCCACACGTGGAAGGCATCCTGGAGGACCACTTCTCCAAGACTGTCGGTGGGCACGTCACATCCTTCTAGGAGGGAGAGGTGCATGGCGTCGTTTGCCTTCTTTGGCACGGATAGCATGACTTCCAGACCGTCCTGTTTGGATAACGAAACAACGTGATAGCTTGTTACTTTTGCAGGTCCTTTCAACACTGATCGTACGAGAATGTTTTGAAGCTATATTGTTACCATTTGTGTTCTGTTCAGCCATGAATTAAATGACAATCCCTCAGTGAAACACGATTTTGTGTTTCCTTAAAACTCTCGTGTCGGGATAATATAAACAAGCAAATTAAGTATATTACGAGCGTGGCGTGTTTCTGTGATCTTTGATGGAAGTACCGAGTAGGTGGGATGGGAACTGGCCAGGTGCCTTTACACCATAGATGGGCAGAACCAAACCGCGGGCCGGATGCGACCGGCGGCAGCTTTTGATCCGGCCCGCAGAACGTTTGCAAATAAGCACGAAAAAAGTTAATATTTTTGATACACGCTGTAACATAAGCTTAAGAGCTCAAATAAAGCGACAAAACTGACACTTTGATCTCCAGTGGTTGTTTTACAAGACTTAAGGCCCTATACAGCTGTCTTTCGACGTATCTATATCTATACTATATCGTTGGTTATGAGGACTTGTTGTTAGAAACATATTTTTTTGTAACTATCTATTTATCTACGATCGCGACTTATTTCTATTACATTCTAAAGTTTGGCCCACAACTTTCCAAAGGTTACCCATACCTAACTTACACGATCGCGTGTGGGCTTGTATCGACAAGCATAGTAAACATGAACATATTACGAGGTTTTTTTTCATACAACTAAGTATATGATGGAACACTTAATGTTAAGTGATAACCACTGCCTATAATAATGTATTGCCTCTCTGAGCACGCCCACGGAGTGCATTGCAATGTCCATTACTGTGAGACATAAATGTGTCTCATAATATGTCTGTAATTGCCCCGTGTAATTAAGTCCGTGACTGTTTTGTCAAAAACCTGTTCACTTTAACTAATGCATACCAACAAAAATGATATCTGCAAACCGTAGGGTTTTCGTTTAAGTTTTAGACTAGGGTTCTCGATATATTACGAGTGTGACTGATTATCAACGAGAATTAATAAAATCAATCAGTTGGTATCGCAACAGTTTTATATATTTAGAGATGATTAATGACATTGACCCAAATAGTCTCCGATTTGTTTGAGCGCTTAGTTAAGAAATCTGAGCAAGTATTTATATGCTTTGACTACAGTTTATAAATTGAGTATTCGAGATAGAGCTCCGGAGCGAGTTTGCACGAATCACTGATCAAGGCAATTAAGATTATTTCTATGTAAAATTTTTACGTGGCCAGTGGCCATCGATATATTTTCTTGTATGTTGGCTGTTTCATTGCCAGGATTTCATATTGTGAGATAACTCATCTAATTCTAGTATCGGAAGTTTTTATACTATGATGTTTTTACGTATTCTGTGGAAGGAAGCATACCAACTTGTGCAAGCATGTATTTAACAAAATATTTAATAGTAGCAAAAGTAACATATTTATGTTGCATATTATAAAACTAAAAGTGGTAATCAAGGAAGGTGGAGATCAGAAGTTCATGGTGGATAATAGTAGACGAGCAACCACTGGATAAGTGCTATTTAGAAGTGTTTAGATACATTATTTTTATTCATTCTATCTGTATTTGTCAGGCGGTTTACCATTGGACAGCGAACACAACTGAATCTTTCGAAATTTGAATCACTACAAAAAATACGAGGCATCCGAAAATCAACTTCCATACCCCATTATGTAGAACTCATCTTTACTCAACACCCGCTGACTCATTTTGTAGCACTACACTAATAACAAACCTAATATAATTTCTAACGGGGAAAAATACGTAATTATCAGAGTCCCGATCATTTAAGTCCGCAAGGAACCCTCATATAATTATCATATCTGTCTGTACCAATACTTTGCATATGCAATTACTAAGAAATGAGTTTTTTTTATTGTGTTTGTAGTATAGGAAGTACCTACTGATTTTAGATGTTTTCCCTTTATGGTAATGTATTTTCAGTAACATTTATTTTGTTATTATACGATAAGACGATACATCACTGAATTAATGTTATTACAGTTTAAACTGAATTTATGATGTTAATGCCATTATTATTTGCTACGGTTAAAACATTTAACTGGTAAGTAAAAGTCTTCGTAATACGTACATCTTCCAAATGGTGTAAAGACAGAGGTCCGATACGGTTATTGCTTCTCAGTATATACCTCAGCATCATGGACGTTAGCACTTCAATATTCCACGAAACCATCACTTCAACACCTCATAATAATAATTAGTAACGCGGGGCAATATCAAATCACAGCGTCGTTTCGCAGTCCGAGGCGAGACTGGGCCCGCGGCCCGCGCGATGACTCACGAGGAAAACATTGTACCAAATCTATTGTTAATAACCACATATACTGGACTGCCAGCTGTCTAAAACTGATCCAACGTGCAACGAACGCGCCTAACTTGAAACTGAACGATGCCATCGAGAGTAATGAGTCTGCTTTACTTTAGGCATTCATTACCGAACATCGTTAGGCGCCATAGATAAAACTCGCATACACTTCTTGATAAGTTACCTTTCGTTACATTTTTTTTTATTTAGCCTATTGTGTCCCACTGCAGGGCAAAGGTCTCGCCCAAAATTTTCCACTGGTCTTGGTCGTTGGCGTTACTATATACAGACTATATTTATAAACCTTTTAGAATTCATACAATGCTAAATTTGTTTCTTCCTAAATACTTTGCTCGCATCACAGTAGGTACCATTGTCCATTACGGATCGGAGAATTTTTGTTTTCATAAAATTTATACGCAGCGTATGCCATCAATCAACTCTAATATCATCAAACGATTTCATTACGTGTGAGTATAACAAGAAGGTCTCTACATCGCCCCTTTTAAAATAACCATTGCTGTGTTATTAACGGGATACGAAGAAGGTTGGGGTCGTGACCACCCCTAAATTAGCTACTTGACGTAAATATACTGGCGGTACTGTGAAGGGATGTTACGGCACCCACTGCCTGAACTTGAACACAATTGCCATGCAAATGTAGTTTGTACGAGTATCCGTCTGTGAATTACACAAACAAGTATTATTCGGACATTGGCTCATTTTCATTTATTAAAATTTGTAAAGATCTTTGTAATCTTCATTAACACATGTATTTGTACAAAAATAATGTATTCTCTTTATATGTATCTAGTTATTTTCAACACACAATGATATTAACAGTGAGTTCCACCTGATTTGTGGATTTATGAAAATGTATTCGGAATATTATGATTCGATCGACGATTATATTTCTCGGCTAGTTGCTCGATAACAATAACATTACGTCGTAGTTTTCGCAGACACGTCGATGACGAGACAAATCGAAATCATAGATGCTAAACGCAATCGTCCGTAAATTCAGACAAATTGGAAGGAGCGAGAGACTAAAGCTTCAAACTTTTATAATACGCGTCTTTTAGGTCAATGATTCAAAATAAAGTAATGCGACGTTTCTATTAGTAGGTGATCGTCACCAACTAGGTACTTTATAATATTGAACAACACAATTTTAAGAATTAAATTTATCCTTGCTAGGGTGGAGGGGGGGTTAAATGACAAGTTTGCTCATCTACGTCATATTATTTCTATGTAAGGACTAAGTGACTAATTTAGCAGCAAATAAGCTGTAACTATTTAGTACAATTGGATAAGTTTAAAAATGTCCTCATTACGAGAACATTACGAAGCAATGACAGGCGCCATGGCTCAGTCGGTAGTAGCTCGGCCTTCCGTGCTGTGGGTCGTGGGTTCGCTCCCCACCGAGAACAAACATTTGTGTGTTGAAAACATAGATGTTTGTTCTGTTCTGTGTCTGGGTGTTTCGATGTATTTTAAGTATGTATTTACAAAAAAAAATGTATGTATGTATTCTATTAGCCATCTTAGTTTCCATAGTACAAGCTTTGCTTACTAGAAGGCGTTGTGTGAAGTGTCCGTGAATATACAGAATAAAATAGTAGTCAACTACTTGTATCTGAGAAACTAATCAGGATTTCCTGTATTAGATTACCTATAGCTTACCCAGTTTGATTGTTTGTTACCAAAAGCACTACCGCAAAAACCCCCTAAAAACTCTTAAAAATGCCTACAAACCCCTTACAAACCCTCATAAAACCCTATGCTGGATTTAGTACATGTTTTAATTGAACTTTTGCATTGTCAAGCAGATTCAAACTCGATTCAAACACGGTGTAACTTATTCCAAGCTTACATCGAATTTCATGTCCATTTTGTTTCTGGTTAGAGTAAAGAATGTTATTCAGAGAGAACTGTAGAGTTTGGTGAATACAAACGTAGTATTATGAAATAACCAACACGAATCACTGTCATTTTTTAAACCGTGTACTTACTTTACAAAGCCCAGTAACTAATTTTATATAGTTTTCATAGAACACACAATTTTTTTCACTTCTTTATAACGTGAACGTGCAAATGGATATCCTGTCAATGTTAGGCCCAACGTCTTTATCTAATCAGCCGTAATCTTAGCTGATACAACTGCTAGTACACAATACGTGTAGGTAGATACATAAGCGATTATCGCGTATCAGTGCATACGTTGTCCTAAGGCTCGGTGAGGCATGTGTAACATAAGTCACATTCAATAAAATTTGAGCTTTATCAGCCTGACTTAAAATTCAAAATAACTCTACCACAATTGGGGTGGCTGCTTGTGGTCCCTTGTTAATATATCAAGCGACATATAGCTGACACGTTCTCTGAGTGTTCAATCAAATTTATAACTAGCCCGCGGCGTTTCTCGCGTGGTGCATACGCATTATTTGGTTAAAATCTTTGATCCTAATTTTAGACCCTTTAGGGTGCGACTTTTCAAAAATCCTTTTGTCGTGCACTCCCACACTATATAAGGATACTACCCTCTAAATTTCATACCTCTAGGACTTATAGTTTAGGCTGTGCGTTGATTATCAGTCAGCTTCAAAAGAGTTTAATATATTTAGAAGATATTATTCCAAGTGTTCAACTCAGTCGTAGCAACATGAGTAGAGTAACAACTATACACTTTTACAGTAGCAAGATTTTGAGTTTGTTAAAAATGTTAAAGTAATACGCAGTTTTGCCTTGACATATTTAGGTTCTTTACATTTGTTTATTATAAACCCTAAGATTATCGTCGATAGCTGTCGAAACAGAATACAACTAGCTCAAAATTCTACTTTGAACCAAAGTAACTTGTTTAGTTTACCGATTAGATGTTAGCGGTACTTATTCAATGAATCCTTTGTTATAATTTAATAGTCTTGTTTTTACATTAAATAAATTTTCATCTCTCATATTCGGTAAGTAGGTCCTTATTACCCCCTAATGGGGCTTGTAGGCAATTAGCGCTCTAGGGTAATAATGTAGCGCTAATTGGTCACCAACAAGCCCCATTTGTGGGTAATAAGGACCTACTTACCTCACAATCGAGATGTAAAGCAGAGTAGTTAGCTCCGGTGTAAGCATCAATTGCACCCTCGAACTATCTCGGGCTGCAATTGATGCCTTACAGCCCTTGGCTACTAATCTACTATAGTTTGCTCTCAAAGAAGATCAGAGTACTTTTATGTTATTGCGTAATTTATTTTGCAGCAAATATGTCCTTTACTAAAGCATATTTCCTCAGAGAGGCCACCCTACTATTAACATAAATGAAAAGATTTTTTGTATGTTGTTTATAACTGAAAAAAGCCGTAACTGCATATGGATAGGTCAAATAAAGAGTAGAGTTCAAAGTATCATAGTATTTTATAACACTAACTAAAAGGTTGTTTAACTATTTGAGAATAGCAGGCACTGTACTATAAGAAAGAAACCGGGTGCAAAAGGTACATAAAAATATATTTATAGAATAAGTACACACTCACAGGATAAGTCGACAAAATGCTCTGCGTGAATCCAATAATTACAAAACAGGAAAATATGTCTTAAACAATATTATAAACATTAGAAGAATAATAATATTAATATTAAATATCAACAAAATATTCAAATCAGCTGTAGATTTTTTTTTTAAAGATTTATTGAATTTAAGAAGAAAAACTAAGCGCTCCTATAATTAAAGAGCATGCGTCAACAAGCAACCACTTATACAATAGCAATACTAAATAATGTAGGATTATTATATTAATAGTTGATACTTTTATCTCAGACTTCATAAAGAGAGGCGGAAGAGTCCGCCAAACCGTTTCAAATGGCATTCGTCTAGCGCAGCTCCTAACCCAGCCTCTGGAGGAGACTACATCGTTTATGAACTCGACAGAAAACAACCCCCCAATTCAAAGAGTCAAACATTAAGAGGCGTTTCTAAGTATAACAAGCCAATGTCATACACATACCTACCAACAACAAAATTATTTACTGCAAAAGTCCTACGTTATAATACCCAATTAGTGGCGCCATCTACCGATGGAGCAGTAGAGAAAAATGTTTAAACGAGACCCTGTTTTACCTCCACCCTTCGAGGATTGGGATAAAAAGAGAATATTATGTCCAAAAATGAACCCCTTACTTGGCGCTTCAATTACGAGCTAGCAACAAAAACGGACAGATGTCGCTACTGTCTGTTCTAGCGCCATCTTGACTGTGAAAACCGGGAATAGAACACTTTGATGGTTTTAAATCTTGTTTTCAACTATTTTTGATGCCAATGCTTGTGGCAGTAGGAAAACCGGCAATTGAAGTAACCGGTAGTCGGTAATGGACGTGTTGCGTGAAATAATTAAGGCAGGAGAATCCAGCTACTCTACACGGGTATACCATTCTCATGAATTCTGCTAAAAGCATCTAGTCTAGATTTATACCGTGTCACGAAGCCACTGCCCCGAGTTGGCACTGTCAGATTTTACTATAACCAGCTGGTTGACCGAGCTTGGCTCGGTGAAAAATGAGTCCTAGCTAGATCGATTTATCGCCCCCGAAATCCCCTGTATACTAAATTTCATGAAAATCGTTAGAGCCGTTTCCGTGATTCAGATTTAGGTATATATCGACGGTGTTAAATGTCCGTGAATATTTATTTATTTATTTATATATACAAGAATTGCTCGTTTAAAGGTATTAGATTTAATTTGCTTGTACAGCAGCGGCTAGGACTACTTATTCATTCCCGATACGTACCTTTATAGGTGGGTTGCCCAGTACATATCCACAGAAAGGATATGGTCACGCGAAGCTAACTAATCCGCAATTGTGATAAACTGGTGTGGAAAGCTCTTACCTTGATTTCCCCTTGGCCTTCAGCGCAGCACGCTTGGAGATCCTTCAGAAGCAACTGGTATTTCGTGATCCTCTGAACTGGTTTGATGAGATACGCGGCTAAGGGGTGCTCCAACTTCTTTTTTCTTTGCACTCTGTTGAAAAATGCCGTGATAGATAAACTAGCTTTGGTGTTAGATAATAAAACTAAATTGAAATGTGCACTAGGTGAACAAAATCGACTTGGGATGAAGTACCGTGTGCTAAGTGTGGACTTATATACTGTATACTGTTTATGTTTGAGTTGTTTTTATTTTTGTATGGAGAATGAATCATCAGTTTCAGTTATGTAAACTTTCCGCTAGACGCGCTGCTTCCCTCAAATGTTATTATTATTGAACCATTATTGTCCCACTGCAAAATCCCTTCCCGTTTTTCACTCTTCACGATCTTATAGCGCGATCACACTATGCCGAAGTGGGCAGGGACTTGGGCAGGGAAGTGGGCATGGTTCCGGAATTAATCGCGGCATGAATGCCGCGATTAATTCCGGAATGATTGCTGCAGCAACATCGCCTTTATTTTCACGGAGCTAGGGCATGAACTTGGGCAGGGAGACGGGACAGCGGCATGTTCGTGTTCACGCCACTTCCCTGCCCACTTCCCTGCCCAAGTCCCTGCCCACTTCGGCATAGTCTGCACGCGCTATTACTTAGGTGCGAGTAAAATTGTGCTGCTCAACCCATATAAAAAATATAGTTATAGGTCCCGTCACGGATTATTACGCTCGGCGAAAGTGGAGGGATGCTATGCGCGACCAAACAGGTCGTGATTTTGTTCATAATAGTTTTAACCTTTTTTGAAGTGAAAACTTCTTTAGCATCGTTGTGATTTGAAAGTCGATGAAACGAAAAAGCGCAAATAAAAAAAGACAGACACATGAACTCATAAGACTTAACGGGGGAGAAAATGAGATAGGAAGCAAAACGCTTCGATAGCGCGTTCTAGGATCCGACCAAACTTAGCAGCGCCATCTAGTTCTGATTTTAGGCAACATGAGCATAGAACCTTTTCTAACTAAATAAGTACTGTATATTGGTTAAGTACATAAAAATAAATACTAAATTAATGTTCAATGTAGGATAAGTTACCTAGGTAGGTAGCCAACATTAGCATAGAACCTTTTCTAACTAAATAAGTACTGCATATTGGTATTTGAAGGTTTCACTTCTACTTCTTCCGTGCTTCGGAGGGCACGTTAAACTGTAGGTCCCGGCTCTAGCAGTCGTTAAGCCATGACGGAGGCCTTAAGGCGGCCTAAAAACTCCGTCACCAGGGTTGGCCACTAACTCATACGAGCTTGCTTTTACTTCTACCACGTGTGAATTGCACACATGTTTTTTTTAGTTGTAGGTAGATGAAAAAGTTAGTTGCTGTTACCTCTCGAAGTAGTCTCCGGCGTGCGTGACGACAGCCGCATTGCTATCTGGCTTGTTGCGACAGTACGCGACATACATGTCGAACTCGCGCGCCCACGTCACAAAGCAATGCCCCACGTCCTCAGGCATTGTCTCGTACTTGTCCAGTTCTCGTAGGAATACGCGCTCGTGGAATCGATGGATCTCCTCCACATTGCCGAATATTATGTCCTCCTGTGGACAAGAGATATGTTAAACAATCAGTAAGTCTCTACACTTTCTTTTGTTTTTGAGAAGACTGCTGTGATTCTCTTCTGTTTTTAGAAGACATCAAATGGCGGCCGAATCATGCAGCATGCTCTGAAAACATTTGCTTTACCAAGCACTTTTGTTATTTGTTTGCCGGACTTTCACAACAAGTCCATATATACGTTCTTTTTGCGTGATGGGCGGCGGCCGCCATTTCAGCCACCCGGTGTCGCATCACTCTTTCAAGATTTTTTTTAGATTAGTACAAAAGTTCATAATATATTCGAGTTCAAGGAGTATAGATTACCTTTCCCTGCAGCGCAGTGGGAACGGCGGAAGGATCTGTTCGCATTTCCCGCAGATAGCATGTGATGCACGTTTCTAAATCTTTGACGTAAGCTCGTTCCGTTTGCAGGAGCTCGGCCATTATGAACCTGCAAGATTAATAAATGGTTTAGTATTTAAATTGGGATAAAGATCACACTCAGCTCATTTTTAACTCCCTTGCAAGATACCATGATGTGTAAACTTGGAATGGGAAAAAAACAAATCTATAGAATAGACTAGTAATGTATATAGTCTAGTAATTTGTACTAACTCTTTTCTTCGCGCCGATCGTCGTTTGTCATCAGCGGCAGCGGCGGCCGGCGGTGGTTCAGTTCGGTCAACGTCAGCATGCGATGACGTCAGAGACGGCGCTACACCAGAATCGCTTTCTGGTTCACTTTCCCCACCTTCCATAGATCCGCTGAACTCTGCATATCTGTGAACGAATACTCTATTTAGAATCATGTCCGACAGCGTTTGGAAAAGTATGACTGATAAATTAAATTAATCTTGGCGGTGCAAGGACTTACGCTACCGCATTGATGAGCGGCGTGCATTCAAACAGCACAAGTTAAGTTACTAAATAGAGAAGTCTCCATTTATAAAACAACACAAGGTCTATGTTTACTGTTTCATTTACAAATCCCCCTGCAATTATTTCGAGTAGAATTGCTGTAATATCCCGGAAAGTAGATCCAACACAAAAGCATTTATCAAATGAATAGACCAGCGACAACGACACCCCATTACTAATTATGTTGTGATTCTGATTTACAAACCGATTAATGCAGGGCATCCTTTTCAAATACAAAGGGTTTTCAAGGATATGATAGGACATTATCTGATACTTTATAAACAATTAAGTATCAAAACATAGGCCGATACAGAAATCGTTACTCAAGCAGAGTGTTGGGTGGAGACTTTCCTACAAAAATGTATGCTCGAGTCCGGATGAGAGCTTGAGCAGTAAATCAGAATACGACCATTAAATCTCTGATCCCATCATAATTCTATCACTTTTTTTTTGTATTCCTAGTCAGCAGCATCATACCAGCCTGTAGAGACTATGAGAAAATGAGTAATGAAACGCCCTAGCTTTTCGCTGCTACTTTTGCCCAGAAGTCTGCAATCCTACTAAAGAACAGCTGTCACAAGGATCACCTGCAGGGCTAGGATGCGCACGCAAGACATTTTGTCGACTGTAAACGACGAAACGAAGGCGGCCTATAAACTCTGTCACCAGAGTTGGCCACTAATTCATACGAGCTTGCTTGCTTTACCCACTCCTCGTTGATTGACATAGCCGTGCCAGCAGTGGCGGATTTGCCCTAAGGCCCAGTAGGCTCGGGCCTAGGGCGGCAAATCGTGACAAAAATCACTGAGCAAGAAATAAATCAAACGCAAAGTACCTAAATAAAGGCTGCGCATATTATGGCGGGCCGCACTGTACCACAACGTATAGCAATAATCTTCCTAAGGGCGGATTCGTCCAAAGTCATGATATTCCCGAATAAGTATCCCTTGTATAACTTTACTGTTTGATTTCATTCTCAGATAAATTAGTTTTTGTTTTTCCATTGCAATCTTGAGAGTAGCAAATCCTACGTATTGTTATCTATATACATAATAACCAACTTAATTCAAAATACAATTGCTTAGAGAGCGCAACACAATAATACACAAATTATCCGGGTGTCAAGTTGTCAATATCTATGAAAACAAACAGCTGTTTTGTCAAATATAGCAGCCGCCATTAAAATATTCGACAGATAACTTGTTTATACCATAGATTTTGGCAGTATAACGATTTATTCTCGGATAGACAAGTTTTTCCTGGAATAAGACTTGGTAGAACAAAAAGTTTCTTATCACTAGAGTGATTATTGATTATAATCGCAGTATAAGACTTAAACTGCGTATAAATAGTTTGGTCGAATCTGCCCTAAATCAGGTTTTTTTACGTATAAAAATAAAGTAAAGAATATTGTAGTCTAATAATGGGTGCAGAGAAAGGGGCGGCACATGGCGTGGGGCCTAGAGCGGCCAAGACTGCAAATCCGCCAGTGCGTGTCAGTAGGCGCGGCCGCAGGCTCCCTAGGGCTCGACTAACCTGGCATCGACAGCCGCCACCCATTCCTTGATCTGCACTGCGTGTGGATGTCCCTTCTCGACGAGTCCGTCAGCGAGCTGCGCCAGCAAACGCACTCGCTCTCGGCTCTCACGCGCGACTCCGGCCGCTGCCGCCGCCGCCGCCGCGCCACATCGCTCCTGCGTCTCCCGAATCCACTCGACGGCGGCGCGCGCTGATCGCTCGAACAAAGCAAACTGCTGGCACTGCTCGAGCCGCTTCTTGCGTACCGTCCAGTGCTCCAACACCTGATTGTAACACTCACTTGATGGATAATGCAAAACACAGTAATAGACAGATAGATATGTCTTTATTGCACACCAAGAAAATAATAAATACAATAAATGAGACATAAGTTTAAATGATGAGGTACAATGGGCATATATTGCAAATTACAGTAACGCTCTGATCATAGATTTCAAACCTAACAAGATGCTTCTTGCCCCGTCCCATGCTGCAGTGAATATTACGAATCATTGTGGTGCATTGGTAACATATTTTGAGTCCAACAAAAAAGGTTTATTTCACATTTCATTCAAATTATGAACTGCTCGTTTTTTCGCATAACAAAACTTTGGTCTGTCGTGTGTTACTTTATAATATTAATTGTTGTACAGCATAAAAAAACTACTGCATTTAATTTAAACGAGAAAAAACCGTCCTACTGTTATTTATGTGTGAAAGTTTGAAATAATCTATTACATATTTGAAAAACACGCGACTTTATAAACGACGCGCTAACAAGAGAAATGGGATACGCGAACGGAGAGAGAAACGTTATGAAACTGACAATCAAAGAATGCGCCAATTTACCGGTTGCACGAGCACCACAATTACGTTCTTGAGCATGGTCGCACAGAATGCGATGGAGTGCCAAAGCCATGGTAGAGCGCGACCGGCCGTCATACCGACCCTGCTGATACCATCGCCGGCACAATAGACTCCATTGTCCACTACATCGCCACTGACACTGGCAATGAACACAACCGTCCATTACCTCTCATGACGGCAACTCGTCATGTACTGTAGCTAGCATATTATAATTGGCACGCGCTGTTTGCACGATTGCATCATACTACGACGAAAATATTTATTGTTTCATAACGGCACAATGAAATAACGACAATAAAAATTCGATACCAACTTCATTCAATGTTATTTCAGTACGTCCTGTGAAAACAATTACTTGTTTTTGTTGCAGATTAACCGGATAACAATCTTGGTGCTAATTTTAGCTCAACTGTTATAATTAAATTTTATTCTATGAATTAACTTTGTTTAATCCGAAAGTAGACAACGCGGCGGCAAAACTCAGGATCGAAAATTAAATAGAAGAAAAAACGTGTAGATATCAGTTCGTACCGTTTTCTGACTTCGATAACACCCCCTGAATCCCAGGACCCAAAAGCGTTGGAAACAATAGAAAATCGAATGATTTTAAAATCTTTTGATTCTAGTGGAAATATCAGAAAAGTTTGGAATTTTGGAACAGAAAACGTTATTTAGCGTGCGTCAAGGCACACTCGCAACAGCCTTGACGCGCGTCAATACCACTGTTTGACCAACTCTTAAGAATCACACTAACCTTATTCTCCTGAGCGAGTAGAGTATCAAGAATAGCCCGAGTTTGTTCGTGATGCGCCTTGCTGGCCGCGGCAGTTTGTCCGTGCACTTGCGCCGACCTCGCCGCGTACTTAAGGAACGTTTCAGCGGTGCGCCGAGCGAGCGTGCACGCTTTCAGGAACGCCTCCTTTTGCTCGCCGTGCTTTACTATCAGAGCGGCGACCTGGAGGCGAACAAGGTATTTCCATGTGTTATTCTTGTCACAAAAAACTAAACCTTATAACATTAAGGCGCTACCTCCACGAGCGAATGAATCGCGACGATATTACGTATTTCTTTACAAACTATCGCTGCGATAGCATGGCCGTGTAGAGACACGTTCTAAGAGAGTGTACAGAAATACGTGGCACGACGGTGATATCGCTGCTATTCTTCGTGGAGATGGCCCCTACAAGACTGCATTTACTCTGATTTTAAAAATTCTGAGGACTGTTGCTGCCTAATAGTCAGATGTTGCAGTGACTATTCTACCAACAGCACCCGAGTGCAGTTGACTAACCTGAGCTGCCTTGTCGACTGCGCTGAGCTGAGCGAGCTCGTCACCCGGCGCGGCTGAAGAGCCGCACCAGTCCTCATCGCGTCGGTACTCGCGCTCCAACGAGTCCAGTACGGAGCACACTTGCTCAGCTGTCTTGTAGAAGTTGAGGGACGCTGTGACCAGCTTGTGACGTTCCTCGGCGCACGTCACCAGCCGCTGCCAGCGCTCGGTCACTTCCTCGGATATCTCTCTGCAAGGAAACGTTTTCATGCTGTTTGATTTCCGTCACTATCATTTCTTTGTAGTCAGGGTTTTTTTTTCTGCTAGTTTCAAAATAAACTTTTGATAATGAAATATTGGATAATAATAACTAACCTTATAGTGTGCGGGTCGTAATGATTAGCCGCCCTCAGCGCGTCCGCCCGGTATTTCACTTGGACAGCACTTGCGTGGGTCTTTTCCACAGCCACTTGGAACTGGTCGTGTTCCCGCTTCAGTTGTTCAGCCTCGCTCAGCGTGCCGGGGACAGAGAACGAGGCCGCCAGCATAGCTTCGCCGTTGCGGATCCAGCTAACAACTTGTGCTGCGTCCTTTTGGAATTGACCTGGAAGGAATTGATTACTCTGTTGTGTACTCCAGCGAACTTAGGCCAACTCTACAAAGTTTAAGAGCATAATAATTATAATGGCGTGATCTGTGGCATAGGTAACCACTCAACCTTAAGTGGGCCATGATTATTCTATCTATTGATTACATCATTTTAGTATCATAGAATTTTTTTTAAGAAACTAATGAGTTGAACGCAGAATCAACTCTTCCAGGACTAGCTGTCATGTAAGAACTCCAGCAGGAGCTACACCTTCGCCTGTGTATCCAGCGGCGCCACCTCCTGCTGCTAGATGCTATCACATCTTGTAGACCTGGCTAACAGACTCACCGAGCTGAACGCACTGCTCGAAGCGAGCCCTCCTCTCTTCAGCCAGCTCTTCGAGATCCAGCTGTCGGTCGTGAAGGAACTCCAGCAGTAGCTGCACCCTGCCCTGTGCGTCCAGAGGCGTCGCTTCTGCCTCTGAGCCGCTGGAAGCCATCACATCGGACGCCTCTGCAATAGCTGCCGCCAACTCTTGACCTTGTTGCACAACCTGATGAATTTAACGCAGTCTTGTATACCAAAATAATTTATGGAAAACTATTAAAAAATCCCACAGCAAAAAAAAGAAACATTTAACTTCACACTTAGCATTAGCGCCTCAGACAAGTCCAGTCATACTAGGTACGTCAGGTAGGTACACGTTTGTTTAGAAATAAGTTTTATTGTCCATAGACAAGTCGTTATCGAGGGCGTAGACTAAATGATACCTCTCCGTCATTCGCGCGATAAAGACGAATCCAACTCCTCCATAGTAACAATAATTTCATCAAGCTCTTTAAGATACTCTATTAACATATGAACAATTTACACGAAAAAAACATTGCTTATTGAGTTGGTAGAAAATAAAATCACGAACGATTGGATGGAAGCCGTCATGCCGTGCACTGAAGGCATCTCTTCATATCTCCTGGTACTACATATACACCAGAATGCCACAAAAGGTAGTCAGCTGTACATACAGTGATACAACCATAGAGCCCTCGACGGCTTTTTAGCATAACCATTTGAGTCTTCGTCTAGACTTAGTTATTTGTTATTTGACCATAAATGCTTTGAGAATAAATCCATTGGACACAATTCTTCTTGAGATAAAAATAGTTACGCGACATAATGCTCAATAGATTACTATGCATCTGACTAACAAGCGACTACGACGAAATTACTTTATTTCCCGACTTCGCAATGTATGGATGTAATTTTATAGTATAATAAATCTTCTCCTTCTTCTTATTTTAACCGCCTTATTGAACTCTTTACTGCACAGCGGCGTTATTCGCTTTAACTTGACTTCTACTCTTCATTATAATTCATTAATAAGCCACAGATTAATTACCTGAGCCGCAGGACGTAGCCATTGTGCTTTTGGTAATGCTAATGATCGCTTAATTACTTTAATGCTTACTTTTCGGAATGCCTGCACTGCTTTGAATTATAATGTACATTTTGTATGCTTATAGAATTAATAGCTACTTATTAATAAATTTGATTGAAGTTTTAGAGAGGATGCATGTTACATAATTATACTGCAATATTTTACTTATAAAATCGAGGCAACTTACAAGTGTACAACAAAAGCAATACTTTTTTGCAGTTAAATCACAAGGATCATTCGAAACTGTATAATGTAGGATATTCTGAGTGCCCGTTTCTCACGAGCATAGCCTAGCAAAACGGAAAAAAATACAACTTAGTTCCTATCCTTTTTTGTACGATTGACTAGAAACATATTGATACCAGACCTCAAAAAGAATGAGATACTCTTTTTTGTGGGCCGGCCATGTTTGCCGCAGAACTGACAATCGTTGGAGCAAACTAATACTCGAGTGGAGACCGCGTTTAGGCAAGCGTAGTGTAGGACGCCCTCCGGCTAGGTGGGGTGACGATCTGAGACATGTAGCCGGCAAACACTGGATGAGAAGAGCCGAAGACCGGGCTCAGTGGCGCGTCTTGGGAGAGACCTACGTCCAGCAGTGGACCGATATAGGTTGATGATGACGACTCTTTTTTGATACCCTGTTTACCCACTGCAGCAATGAGCAGGGAAAAAATTAAAATTATTTTGAACACTAACATGTTAAACCAAAGAGTATAGACGGTTAAAGGGGGCACAACGGGCGGCATTATCGTAGCAAGGGAACTTGTTACCTGGTACGTAGCATGTTGCATGCGCGCCACGCTCTCAGTATGCCCGGCTAAAGCCTGCTCAGCCTGCTGGGGGTCTCGTGGTGGATCTGTTCGTTGGAGCTCGTCGCCCCACAGCTCTAGTCGACTAGATACCTGCAAATTATACCTTAACATCAGATGTGACTTAAGAAACACGGCATACATCGATATTAAAATGTGACTGTAATCGGTGTAATGTCGAGGCAAGTTGTGTCTTCGGAGATTTTCTAGCCGAGTAACTTTTCAGAGTTATTTGAGGCATAAATAAATATTCTACGACACACAACGCCCTCTAGTCCCAAACTAAGCAAAGCTTGTATTATGGGAACTAAATAGCTGATTTGTAGATAGCTATACTGTTTCATGAGTATTTTGTAAATATTGTAAATACTGTATTAGTTAAAATAATAAAGAACAGTTATGTCTAAAAAAAATACTGATAGAATACTAATACATATACATTATTTTTGTTAATACAAGCTTGACTATGTTTTTACATTTTGCATGTTTATCGCTTTTCAGAAAATCCAAACCCTGTAAGCTCGCAGTAGTTACACCGTGTTTTGTCCTTTGAATTGACAAGCAGATTCAAATTCGGTCGAAAGAGACAAAAAACGGTGTAACTACTCTAACCTTACATCGAGTTTATTTTATAACAGGGTAAGATGATAGAGGTGATTGTAGTGAGGTTTACAAAAAAAGAATTATTTATTCGTATATGCTTTAATTACCTCTTTGTAAGTAATACAATCTACTATAAATTTTATCTAATGTTCAGATACTAAGTTAATTAGAACCGTAGAGTAATTTTATTGAAGCATTTTTGCCCATTTGTGTTTTTATAGCTGTCGACAAGAACAGTTCGAAGACAAGCAGGTACGGTTTGAAGTTGCACTTGTAGAGAAGTAATAAAACGTGCATGTACTGAAGTTCGGTGACCTTGGTTTGTTTATACATTCGGATTTCCTAGTGATGGATTTCACCAGCGTAATAATATGGTAATGAACTGTTGAAGTTATTGCCGTTTTAAAGAGTTCCGGTAGTCGGACAAATAGGACTACACGTGCATACGTAGTAGATAGTATAATTCATTTATGAGAGCACTATTCAATATGAAAATCAGGCATTCGATTGTACAGTGGTCTATGAAGCGTGGTGTGCAATGAATCGAAGTTTTTTTATTGGATTGTTGCCAGCGAAAGTATAGATAAGGGACATTATCAAGTTGAATATTACTTATCCAGGTTAATAAGGTACTATATAGGTATGTCTTTAAATAATTAATCATCAACAGTACCCATAGTAAAGTTTTACTTAGTTCGGAACTATAGACGTTGCTTGCAATGCCCCTCAGTATTTATTTTTTACGTCGTCGTACGAAGTGTTAACGACGTAAAAAATAGAGGAATGCGATTGAAGGAGGAGGTTCGTATGAATACCGGGTGTGATGAAGAACTTACTTCAAGGGCGTCTCTCTCAAAGTGCCTGAGCTGCAGTGTTAGTTCGAGCCTGCGCTCGCGATCCGACCACAGCTCCTCTAACGCACCGCGAGTGCCCCGCAGTCGTTCGAGGGTCGTCTCCACCGCTGCCGTGCTGGCCGCATCGGAGTCGCCAGACGATCTGCAACACACATCACTTTTAACACTTATGTGATAATCAATAGGTGGAAAAAAAGATGCCACACAAAGATTTTAGGGAGGGGCCAGAGAGCCAAGAATATATTTGCTTACCTGGCAGATCAGGCAGGCCTCCTGATGGAGAGTTAATATGTATTCTAGTCCAGGCTAGACGCGACATCATAATATTTCAGTAAATATGTGAAAAGTTACCACAAAATAATATGATAGCAACTCCAAAGACGCAGACAGAAAAAGCTATCAACTGTTTGAAAATGTAAACAGCTAAGGTTATACATTGACATATTTTACATGGTAACAAAAACAATACATTTACGAAAAATCGGCTATTTTGCATTTACCATATTATGTTGACTTGTACATATTTAGCCCACTCAGTGTAAACTTGGAGTAGTTACACTGAATTTTGTCATTTTGGAAAATTGCTTAGAATTGGAATCTGCTTTTCAATGCTAACGACAAAACACGGTGTAACTATTCCAAACTTACATCGAGTTTATTAAGGCGAGGTTATCCAAGAAGTTTAGGACGAAGACGTCTAGACGGGCACTGGGCGCGAGCGAGCGAGCAAGGCGCGAGCGCCGGAACGGCCTGAACGTATAGAATTTGATAGTTTTCTTTCACAGAGATGAATAATAACTAAATTATAATAATAGTTATTTGTTATACAAGAGTGCAAAGTTGCTTTTTAACCGCGTGTTCAATTTTGATGACCGAGCAAGCGAAGGATTCTAAAATTGAATCACGAGCGCAGCGGGTGATTCAAAATTAGAATCCTGAGCGTTAGCGAGGGAATCAAAAGAGCACGAGGTGAAAAATCTTTGCACTCGAGTGCAACACGTAACTTTTCATTCCACCTCAGCGAGGAAATGACTAAATGCAAAAAAAATACTTCTCGCGTGCTTGTTGAGGGAGAAAGCTCATTTGCGCATTATTAACAGTTTCAGTCAAGTCTGTTGGCGTCAAACAAACTTCCTCGTCGCTAGAATCACTCATTTTAGTTTTTTCACTTGTTTTCAAGTTTCTTGTTTTTAATATAAGGTTTAACAATGACGTGAAAAAATGCCGCGTAAAGAACCGCGTACAAAGCAAATTGAAAAAAGAACACCAAGAAGGTTCCGAGTCTGAGTTTTTAACAAATTAAAAAAAGTTGTATGATATATTCGGCACCATAGAGGTAGCAGTAAATAGGTTTAATGTTTTTTTTAATTCACAAACTTAGTGCACACGATGTTCTAAATTCAATTTACTTTATCCTCTAGAGAATAAAAACGGCTTGTGCACTCAGATATTGAAGAGCAAAAATACTCTTTCCGAGATGGTGGGATGAAATTTTTTTTTTACAGTTCCCTAGTAAATAATAAGCCCTATCTTTTGATATAACTTTGACATGATTTCAAGAAGAAACATCGTAGTATGAACCGTTTGAAATATCGATTTAGTGTCATCTTTACGATTTTTTTTTATCGAGAAAATTATTATTATTCACGTTTCTATCTTTACAAAGCTCTAGGATATATGTTCAATTTTAATAAAAATTTTTTTTTTTGCAACTTATGCACTTCAGTAGAGATACAGTTTGTTAAAAACTTAAAAGTTTCGAATAACCCCGCCTTAATAACATAGATATCTACAGTGTTTTCATCTTTACTAGCATACAATATGTATTCCACTTTATAACAAAGCAACAAAATATCAAAGCAACGCACTATATTCACATAAATCTTTCTATTAATAATAGTTACACGATAAGTACGCGACGTTCATGCACGGTACGGATCTAGAAGTTCTGCATAACATAACACACGACATACACATAAACATCTAAATTGTTGTGCGTCACCAAATCGTCTCTACAGCCTTATCTTAAAATTTGGTCTCTGCTGTTGAATTTCTATTGCATGTGTTGGATTGTATTACTATAATACGAAGAAATTTAATGAGCTTGAATATAAAAAGCCATTTTAATCAGCACTGATTCACAGTGAATTGTCTCAGTAACCTCTCCTAAAACGTGATGAGATCATCTACATTTAGTAAGAGCTGTACAGGAAAGACTGGTAGAATGATTCGAATGGTGTAATGATACGTACCTCCATCGTAAGCACTGCACCGGGGACTTATGCCTGTGGGACCGTCGATGATACTTGAGCATTTTTCACAAAAATGTTCATTTCACCGACTATCGAAAGCGGTTAGAGCCAAAGCTTGGTTATGAATAAATGTCGCTGCGAATACTAATCGTAAGCGGTCACCGGACGGTTATGCGACGAGCACGTAACAAGGTTAGGGAATTATTTAATAGATGTAATTAAAAGCTTACGGTAGTTTAACGCACTCCATAATTTATTAGGCTTATGGCTTATAAACAATGGTGGTGCTTTACCAATTAACTTTGTGGAAACCGATTGGTAATGCGATAAGAATAATTAACCTATGATCATTAAATTACTTAATTATACGATCAACGGAATTGTCGAACATATCTTAATTATAAACACTACGGGAAACTAGAGTTAATTTGAGGCGAAGTAATATCTCCAAGTAGGTAAGCCACTAACTAACATTTCGTAATGGAAAAATCCAACAACATTACTTGAAACTGCTTGTACGACAAATAGGTAGTGTTATGGTAATTACGAATGAGGCAACGCATTTTGTCGGTAGATTTCGCCAGGGCCTCGACGGTCTCAACATCCCGTCATTGTCGTCAGTGCTACCCTAATATAAGTGGGTTGCAAGTAATTCATTACTGACGGGCGAATTTCCACAAGGTTACGTTATACTAAATTTGTAAAAACTACTGTACACAGTTTTCGACTACACATCAGTGCACGATGTAGCACAGTTTAATCTAAAGTTATTCACTAAAGAGTTATTGATATGTAGAGCAGAATTTTGTAAAGCGCTGTGTATTTTTGGTAAACCATGTTCTACTTTAGTTTTCTAGATTTGTCTTACTAAAGTACAGACACAGAAGAAGGAATGGTTTCCACAGTTTCGTACGTACATCACAAAATACTGTTTGGGACGAACTACTGATAACACTGTAACTACCTTTTTCAGTAGATCAAGGAAAAATAACAATATAATATTATTGCGGCGTCTGCTCATTAAAAAACATGTGTTAAATTATGCGATACCAAGTGCCGTTGAAATTTAATTGTAGCGACTATTCAATGTTGTTGTAAGGCGTCGGTCATGAACCTTTATTTTTGACAATGGCTCGTTTCGCATGTACAAATGAATAAGTGTCCGTACAAGATCTGGTACCTAACACTTTTAAAGAGCGGTCCACAGTTGCTTAGTACAGAAAGCGACTGACAACAACGATAGAACACTGCTTGAGCGTTTTATGCGATCACTGCGCGAGATAACACTACCCGCGCGCTCGAACGCGGCCTGCGTGGCTAATTCGAAGAAAGTCCCACTAGGTAACTCCCATACTTTGCGGCGAAATTACCCGACCAGGTAAATATCTCACATTTGAGATCACGACTTAAACTGGTTTAGAGGTTAAACACGAAGCACAACCGCCAGTTCCATAAGCGCGATTGAACATAACTTCCCCTCATTGAAAAAAAAAACTATTACGCAATTCCAATTCCTGGTTTCCAATTTCACAGTATTCAAAGCTCGTCCAGTTGCATCAGAAGGTTGGAGAGCTTTCGTGGGTTCTTCGAAAGGGTTGCATTTTTACAATGATACCATGACTGGCAAAGAAAACTAGAAAATAGACGTGCTAATTTATGAAGCGATTAAAACATCGATGAACGACGAGATGCGAGCATTCCAGTCCCAAGACCGTTGCCGGTGTCGCCGGAGCGAGGCGCATACCTCACGCGTCGGCGCCCAATCGGAACCAAGAGATATCGTCAACATTTTGCACTATTGCATCTAATATTATAAGAACGCGTTACACGTACTCTACACTACAGTATGAAAAGTGCCTTCCTATGTCAGAATTGATAGCAACCGGCAAACAAGGGGGGAAATTAACGACGAAAGCATTACGCTCTAAGTCGTAAAACGTATACTTCGCCCATCAGTATAGGTAATTTAAACCAGTAGCCTGAGAATTCTCATTTCATACTACTAAAGCTGGCGTAGAGTCGCTTAAACGCTCATGTAATAAATTTAAATGAACCTTTGTAATACCAAAAGCTTAATGTTCTATTTCCCTGCTCACTTTTCTATTTCAGATTTAACATAGCCAGAACGAGCCGTCTCAAGTGAAACTACTTACAATACTGCGGACTCTATTATATGACTTCAGCACTTAGATAGGCTAAGTGATACCAAACGAGAAAATTAAAAAATGTAAGCCCAAGAGAAGCTTCTCCCTAACGAATATTACTCGAGAGAGCCACCTCGTTATTAGGCATTTTAAATAAAAGTTTTCAGAGCTTGATGAGGAAGACTATGGCAATTTTCTCTTTGAACTGCAACTTGCTTACTTAATAATATCCGACACCTGTTGCGCGTATATTGTAATAATTGAATTTCCAATTCATAGTTGCCAATATTTGGCGCGTTCCGAGTACCTAGTTAAGAATAGTGGAACGCGTCGGCGTTAGTTGGTAACAAGGCATTCACGAATAGTGGGGAATCGGCGGACGATAATATTTTTAGATAAGTACTCGAATTGTTGAAAATTTAAAATCATGTATGCCCGATGGTGGGCACTGGCACGCCCTCAGCAGTATTCAATTTTACGAGTATTGATTCGTAATCATGAATTGTGCGTGTAATTTGAATGGAAACCCTCAAAAGAAGGGAGTCTCGTTCGTCGGACAATAAGCCTCAGTGGTGGTTTATGGGCAATTAAGTGCCATCGATCACCAGTCATTTAATATACGGTTTTATGGTGGAGCCAAGAGAAGTCAGAGTGTAACACGAGTGGACGATCGGGCACGCAAACCTACTCGGTTGCACAAAACACAAAGCGCGACGCAAAACGCAACGCCACGACAATACTAGTTTCATGTCTCTCAAGCGAGCTTATCGACGTTCCGCTACAAGAGGATTAAAATTAATATTCACATAAAAGTTACCTAGTCACTGGGCTAACACAAGTTATCCAAGAAAATCGCAGTAGCGAACAACGAACGGATGACAGTAAATAAACGCTAAAAGAGTAGCGCTATCATGCTTTTGGCGACTTAGGGCTATCAGGAATAATGACTAGGTATAAAAATGACTAGAACGTGATATTGTCAAAAAATAAAATATATTATTAACTTATTCAAAATTCACTCAGATAATTAATTTATTGAAATCATACACCAACAAAATAAAATACTGTGAATGAATACCTATGCATGCATATATACTTATAAAATAGACGCATTACGCACTGTTTAGTTTGAATGTAATTGATGTTTTTAAACATTCTATCGTTATGGAGCGTCGACCGCGGCTACCATTGTCTTTCGTGGACGCGACATCTTTTTGATAAACACATTCCGTATTGCATACTTGCATTTACTGCGTCAGCAACACATCAAGGGCATCTGATTAACGATAAACGAAAACGGATAGCATCTGATTCATAGATATTCAATCCCCGATTTAAGGTTCTATTGTATGCGATATACACAGATAACTATTATAAACCGCATAGCCAAGCTAGAAGAAACTGAAAAGTATAGAGCTTATGTTGTAATTAATTTGCTAGATACCAGTTGTAGTTTTTAGGAAACCATTAGAGATGAAAACTTTTCTCTGTGACCATTAATTTTCAACCTCTGACTATGAATGTAATTCGTGAAGGTACGACAGCTTATATACGAAGTTCAGAATTAATTCGCGCTTTTCCAGTTTTATATGCAACCGCTGCGTACAATCACAAGCGGTTGCATATTAAACTGTAAACGCGCGGTTAGCCGCCCCCGCGGATAACTGCTAGTGCGTTTCAGGCCTAATTATATGAGAGCTTTGTCTCAATCTGGGAATTTAGGATTAGCCAAGACGTACGTTCTAGGGAATTAGACGCAGATCACAAACATGTTCCAAGAAACATTTGCAGTAGAATGCACAATAATACGACAAAATATGAAATACTAGCTGACCTGACAGACGTTGTCCTGTCATTCAAACTCTTTAGGTTTAAGATTATTTATTTCTCATAAAATTTAAATAAATTACTTACTGAGAAACATGTTTTTTCTTATGTAGGTACATGGTCTAAACCAGTGAGCACTCCGAACAGTAACAATTATTTTAAAAACATAGTTCTTGTAGGTACATAACATTCGTAACAAATTAACAATGATATCTAAGGTATAGGTAAGAAACACAGCTTTTTTTTACATTACAAACTTATATAAGTAACCAAGTAAATGTGGGTAGTTTTAAAAAACTGCAGTTGTATGGAACGTTGACGACTACGTACCTACTTGCTGCCTACTTGCAGCTCTTACTGTCAAATAACTGACAGTTATTTCACCCCCCCCCCCTTTTTCAACTCCTTACAACCCTTTTTTCGCATTAAAAAGTAGCCTATGTCCTTTCTCAGGCTCTAGACTATCTGTGTACCAAATTTCGTTCAAATGTTCAGTAGATTTGGCGTGAAAGTGAGACAGACAGACAGAGTTACTTTCGCATTTTTAATATTAGTATAGATATGCGACATTAGGGATCGTGATGCTTTAGTCATGCATAGTTTTATTTGTTGATGCACAATAGATTGACGACTACTTTCTAGGTGGGCCAGTGGTTGCGTGACTGGCGCCGACCGCTACTCGACAGCATGGTTCTAAGCATACAGCGTTATCCGTGCAACCATGCGCATGCGACTATACGTATATAATAAATTAGCGGTCCGTCCCAGCTTCGCACGGGTATAAATAACAAAAATAAAGGAATTTTTTAGGTAATTTTTTTTTATGTCATAGCTGGCAGACGAGCAGGCGGGCCACCTGATGGAAAGTGGTCACCGCCGCCCATGGACACCTGCAACACCAGAGGTGAGGCTAGTGCGCTGCCGGCCTTTTAAGAGGAGATAAACCCGCCTTTTGAAGGACCCCATCTCAAAACTCCGCGGGAAAACCGCAGAGGGACCTTGGACCTTTTACACCTTGGGTTACATTATTGCAGTAGTTGTGAAGACCCCAAGTTTTTTGAAAATATAATATAGCCTATGTCGCCCGGAGGTAGTGTAGCTTACCAACGATGAAATAATTTTTCAAATCGGTCCAATAATTTCGGAGACTATTCAATGCAAACAAACAAATAAACAATCAAATCTTTTTCTATTTATAATATTAGTATAGAAGTAGGTGACAATGTGGAACGGGATCTGGAACGGGAACGGGATCTACTACCCCATTCAAAGAAACAATTAGTATACTTATAGGATAATAACAAGAAAAATTAAACTAGAAACCCTAACAATTTCTTTAAGTCTTCATCTTTTCAAAAAAAGAAAACTAAAAAGACCTTGAAGAAAAAAAAACACTAAAATCGACCAAGATCATTCAACAAAATTCAAAGAATTTGCGCATTTCTTTCGTAATGGTTTTTAATCTGCTTTCTAAGATAGCAACGGATGCAATTTGCTAGAAAACTCATGCGAATGATAGTTTTTGCAAACAGTTTCGATTCACATCCCTTACAATAGTAATTATAATTAGCTTTCTCTATACCTACGATCCGGTAAACACGATAATTACATCGAGACAATGGTTCCGCATCGTAATTCAAAGATCAATATTATCTTACAGACAAGATTAGTTCAACCAAGAAATTTGATTTTACTTCCACTTGAAATATTTTGGTCCAAGCTGGCCACGTGATGTTCACAAAATTTTTGATTAATAAACAGTACATAGTTGACGCTTTTCATTTGTACTAACTAACGTCGTCGTACTTAGTTAGGAATAAATAATCTGAGGATTTTTTATAAAAACAGTGATGGAACAAGCCGAGGGACATCTGCTGGTCTGTGCCCCTAATATTAATTAAGCGATTAACTCTGTTTATAACAATGCATATTGATAATGATGAAACGTAGTTCAAACCTTAGTTACGTTAAGGGCAATTGTCACTACTTAACATCAGATGGGCCATCATTGTTTAATTATTTAGTTGAATAAACAAAGAATAAGAAAATTATCAAACTTATAAAAAAAAATACGATTCAGTAAGCATTCGCTGCTGAAGACTACGGGAATACATCGCAAAATATGACGTAGATATTTTTAACGTATGTACTTTCAATAGGACAATTGAATATCCATAATGATGTAGAAAATGTAGCTATAGAGGCGCGCGCACTCGCTAGCCGCGCAGTGCAAGCACTTGAACCGTTTCATTTGTTGCACCGTATACTAGGTACGTTATGTACGGTACCTAACCTACACAATATGAACTTCTAATGAGGCGGGAGTTCCGAGGGCGCGTCGACAACCCCGATACTTTATTCCTAACTTAGCTACACATGTGCAGTAGAACTACTTGAAGAAATTATTTACAAGCATGTTCACAGATCTGAAGAGTCCCGTTAGCATAAAGACCGACATTGTCGAATCGGTTCGATGCATCAATAAAAATGTCGTAAACACGAGTAGATAAGATGTCAAACACCCAGTCAAGCCAGCTTTGCCGTCCTGCACATAAACTATAGTTGTGATATACTCGAGTCAGTAATTTTATAGAGGAGTAACAATTGGAAGAGAGAAAGAAGCGCATAAAAAGCTACTATTGCGAGTACACAGCGAAGCGATCGTGAGAGCGAGCTTCGATTACAAATCAGTCAGAGCTTCGTTACATGAGCAGCCGATAGGAATAAATATTGTTATAGGTGCATGCGAATGCAGCTCTATTGCTTTTAATTTGAATGGGAATATATTTCCCATGTCGCAATTCAATTCTTATTAGATAGACCCACGGTAGAGAATAATAACAGTCTCAGGAGCGTAACAATCGTGACTAACTTGAGGACTAGCTAGGGTATTAGTGAGGACGATTGTGTTGCGTGCCGGTAGCGGGGGCGTGAGCGTGAGGTCACGGCGTCCCCTCGCCATCTCCCGGGGTCCTTACTCGACCGGCCGGAAGAGCCGATTGTGAGACAATTTGAACCACTGAGACCCATCAAGCGTCCACTTCCCGACAATCTCTGTCATTGTCAATGTATTGTATATCTCGGAGAACGAAATGGGTCCCAACTCCCACAACAAAGCAGGAGTGCCCTTATTAGTTAGCGTTCATATTTGACTACTAGACAAAACATGAAAAATAACATAAAATCATGATATTGAATAATATAATAGTTTTTTATAATATAACTAGTGAATGGTTCTAGGTACAAACCTCACCTATACAAATTATGCGTGATAAAACAAAAGTATTGCGGAACAATTGCATAGAATTTAAACTTCTCGTATAGCACGGGGCCAATCGATTACATCTGAAGAAGGTTACGCCTGCGAACGACGGATCCATGCGATCAAACAATGATGAATGGTGATATTGGCTATTGGCTTTTTATTTTTACAAGGGGAGGTTAGAGTAACAAGCGAGAAGCATTCTGCTGAACTAATATTGACCAAGACCGGCCAAGAGGCGTAATAAAGGGGACGCAGACTGTGGGAGGCAGACGCAAACAATACTGCATCTGTCCAATATTCCGCAGGCAACTACGGATGGCACTTCTTTGTCGTTTGAGCAATACTGCTGGAGTCAGTTGGTATGATAAGATATAATAATGTACACCTAACTTACTCAAAGAAAAACATATGATATAATTGTTTTTTTTATATTATCAAGACACAAAAAGGTTTTAATCAGAAATATGTTACCCATAAACATATAACATAGGCTGGTTTGGTACCTATAGAAATTATGAGCCATCCAACAAAGCCTCCATTCAAGTAGGTAATAAAAAAATTATGAAGACGGCACAGACCCTTACACACGTGTATACCGTTTCATTGACGGTTAAACACCGTAGAAATAGCTGATTCAAAAAGAATATGAGGTAGGTATTTTATTCCGGTGGAAATTTTCAGTTCCACGGAAACGTAGAGTACAAGGGCCATACAAGGTTTTTTTTTATACTACTAAGTAGGCAAACAAGCGTACGGCCCGCCTGATGGGAAGCGGTTACCGTAGCCTATGGATGCCTGCCACACCAGTGGTATCACATGCGCGTTGCATTATTTTACGCGCATTTTGGTACCGCCTGTTCTGTTGAACGAAAAAAATGAAAAAAAATAAATGAACCATTGAATGAAAAAAATAAATATTCTAACGATGCCAATTAAAACACTTTCCTTTATATAACAGCACTGGAAACATAAAAAAGTATTCCACAGCCATCCGTTAACTCTTGCCGCAGTTTCAATTGCGAAATATATTGAAGACAAAAACTATCCATATTCAATAGCCGAGAAGCACCCTTAGGACGATTTGTGGTTATTTTGTGTACTGCGCTCTCTCTACATTCAGAAAAGAATTAAAACTGCCAAGCAAAGATATGCAAAAATGTAGCACGTTTTTAATGAAAATTCGGAGCCAGAAGGTGAATTGTTATTTTCTGACTAATTAAGATTGGAATCGGTTTTATATAGGAATTTTAGTTAGAACCAGAGCTATATTTTCAAAACCTCTATAGTAGTATTTGTTCATCGGAACATGACTATGCCAAGTTTATTATTGTTTATATACAAATATGTTTTATAGTTTAGTAATAACTCGAAAAAAAAACTCTATTCTAAGTTTTGAACAGTTTCTCTTATTTCGTTCTATCTATTATATTTTAAGGACTCCACTGTTGCTACATTTTGATTGTGAACTTATCAGCTTTTTAAATGACACCAAGGATCTTACAAGTCTTTTAAAACTTTTACCGTCAATTTACGTAATTTAGGCATTCAAATTAATTTGTAATTCGTATCAATCTGGCGGGCACAGCGGCAACGTGCCAAGTTAACTATGTTTGGAGGGAAAAGCATTGGCAGACGATGTAGTATGCCTATTTACATTTTACACTCTACGTTAAACTTGGTAGAGGACTCGCCAAACTACAAATAGTAATTAGTACCCTCTAAATAGTTCCTGTTGACTATACAGAGCTCGCATTTAGTACCTACATCAAAAGGTGACCTTTCAATAGTTTACATTGATGTAGATCTTTTTGATTCGTTCCCCTATCAAAGGGGGAGTTTGACGGACAGTTGGTTTAATAAAGCAAATAGGTATAGTATACTCGTACCTATGTATTTGTGTGGCCTATGCAATTCTGGCCGCGCAGTGAGATCACGCATTGGCTTATACAGCCACCAAAGAAAATGTTTACCCCGGCCGAATACAGACACTACTTAAATCGTCTGTAAAAGACGAATAGGGCAAAGATGATGATGATGATGATGTATTTGTACACAAATATACCTTAGCTAGTGCCTCTGTATGCTGTTTTTAGTAAAGGTACAATTGACGACGTGTTTTAGTCGATTCTGTTGAGCATTTTTAGCGTTCTAGTCCAGTTTTCGAAAAAGGGACACTCATAGCCTCTGTCTGTCCGTCACCTCCACCAGAGCTGAACCTTAGAAGCCAGAGAGTTGAAATTTGAAATAGTAATAGTATAGTATTATATAATCTGTGGAAATAGTAATAGTTTGTTACAATACAACCCATGAAGCTTTGTTGTTTTGTTTTGTAGAAGACTTTGTTGAATACAATATTCTGCAAATTAGGGACTATTAATGGCTTAAGTCCACAGGCCCACATCGCACGCATCGGACGCATCGCACGCAACGGATTTTAGTTTGCCTTGTATAAAAACTCGTCCGTACGGTGCGGATCAGTGGACGCAGTTGTATGAGTTTTTATACAAGGCAAACTAAAATTCGTTGCGTGCGATGCGTCCGATGCGTGCGATGCGTGCGAGAGGGACAACGTAAGGCTATAATTTTAGCGCTGTCAAGTTAGGTTAGTTTAGAAAACTGCAACAACAGAATCTACACTATTATCAACACTATAGTCACAATGATGGTGATTACAAAGAACATAGGATCGATCTGAAACCGTTACAGGAGTGTAGATAAGTTTGGTATTGCCATGAGTAAAGCTTTTATACTTTACTTAATTTTACAAAATAAACCAATGAGATGACCTTGTAACAAACTAAACTAGTTAATACATAAAATTATGTATTTACTTGCTTTATGATTGTGCAATTACGCATATCACACAATATTACCTGAGTACCTATTCATTTGGAAAATTCGAAACTGATAAAAATGTGTTTATAGGTTTATATTACAAACACGCGAACTATGTAGTGTACGCATAGCGTACATTTATAAACATGTAACTAAGCAATGTAAAATAGAAAATAATTAACATTTGGTTTAATACTCGCTAAGCCATAGCGATTAATGAATCGATGTAATTATGGTAGGGGCTATAATCCCCAACGTAATCTATTCCAGGGCAAAATCTATCTAATATTAAGCAATTACAAATAAAAAGATAGATCGTGCAAAAAAACTTCTAATGCATAAAAATTCTGGCTGCTAAAACTATTTATTATTATTTTGTACGACCTTCCGAGTTCACCGCATTATCTTGTTACGTGTTCACCAAATAACATTAATTGCCGTTTTTATTACCGAGCTAAAATTTTTTTTATTAACTACAAACTCATTTTTACACCACACATTCACATGAAAGTAATTTAATTGTAATAAATCTAAATACTGATGTAAAGAAATTCTAATTTTTTGAAAATAATCTTTCATACGTATTCGAAATGTTTTTTGTGGCGCGAGATCGCGGTATGCAGAGGGAGCGAGCGTGGACGTCGACCAGCTCGCTTTCCCGAACAACTACTGAGTATGATCTAAGATGCAAGCTATGCAATGGCGCGCTACCGCCATCGGCAGTCGCCGTCTGCGTGCATAGAACAAACCCGTCGATCACTGGCTATCATCGAAAGGAAACTGCGCCTGAGAAAACTCGTGAAAAACTGTGCCAATAAGAATGTTCAATACCTACTAGCTGTTATCATATAAGATGTAGTCAATTAGTCGGAAAACCTACCTGCCTTGCTCTACTAAAAACTCTTATCTTATTTATTAAACCTACAGTGAATAAAGAACGAATAATATACCGAGAAAGCGAATTAAGGCGAAAGGTAAAGTCAGACAACCTTCTCGCTTGCACATTTCAACATTTTTGAAGATATAATATAACTAAATGTAATTATGTGAAATTGCAGAGCTTCAGGGTCGAGAGAATAACAATGCAAAGGTTCAGTAAAAATATCACATTGATCCAAACAAGTTTTCCGACGAAAACTTATACCAATGCGATAAATTAAAGTGCGAATTTTTTTGTTTGAAAACTTTTTTGGTTCAATGTGATATTTTTACTGAACCTTTGCGTTGTTATTTTCTCGACCCTGAAGGTCTGCAATTTCACATAATTACATTTAGTTATATTATATCTTCAAAAATGTTGAAATGTGCGAGCGAGAGGGTTGTCTGACTTTACCCTTCGCCTTAACCATGCTTGTTTCGCAAACATTTATGTCTGAGTGTTACTATGTAAGAAGCGGTTTTATTTAATATGCTTCTCCTTGACTAACTTCTACTCGAAAAATGTAGTATGTACGAGTACTTACTCTAATAATGCTTGAAAACGCTCAGAACGCGACGAGGGCCAAGGGCTGAGGGTCTTTTGTGTTTGAACTTTGAATCAACCCCCGACTAAGTTGAAAAATAAACTCAAACATGCTCAAACTAATTGAAATTAGTTAAGTACTTTCGAGTGTCAACGTGCGATATAATCGTTTGGGAAAACTGTCCTTAAATAATAGTTATTTACACAATAATAATTATTGTAGAAAGATGTAATACTAGACAAGAGATTGATTTATGTTACTGCTAAAAATACTAAGGTAACGCACAAGAAATACATCGAAACGTAAAAAAGTATTGATGTCCATATTCAGGAAAAATCGTTTCGATCCTAATCGGAAAACGTAATTCTATTGCGCAAGGCGCCACTTTTTTCAACGATCATCTAGCAGTTTTATAAGGTATGTCGTGAGCTGTCCCTGCAGAATCCCGGTTTCGCCTTTCCTGTTACGGTAGCGAGTTAGACAAGGGTTGATTCATGTTATACCGTAAAGTGATAACTGGTTTATACTCGCTCTGCTGTGCATTATGCGTGTCATTACTATGACAAACAGTTTATTATCCAGTAAATCTCCAGAAAAATGACAGCGATATCAATGTCTGTTAGGACTTACAACCCTTAACCTTGTCTAGCTAGGGGTTGTAAGAAAAATTTCATGAAGCTAGCTAAGATTTTATAATGCTAATTGATTTGCATTGCATTATTTTGCTAGTTGTTAATAATTCTCAAATAGCTTAATAACATTTCGCAATATCTTGGTAAGCAATAAATTGCCAATACCATTCCAAATGCTTCTTCTAATCAAGCATTTCACACAGCCACGGCGGGTATTGCATCAATATCTCACGTCAATTTTTCAACGGAGAGTCAACCATGGGTATGTAAGACTGCAATTTTGTATTGCAAACTGGCTTTACCGATCGAAATGGCAAGTTTTTCACGCGTTGAGTAAGAGCCTGCGCGCCGTCGGAAACCGCCAAGTTCTCTGACCTTTTACGGGATATCTCGATATTTATAGACGGGATATGAGGTACATGTTTGTAAAATATAACAATTATTTAGAACCCAAGATTTAGTCTGTGCGAAAGTGCAAATCTTAGGTATGTTACATATATGCTGCTATCTTTAGTTGACGATGGATACAAAGGTGTATAGGTGCACACGTATATATATATAGTAATGATTTTACAAGACTATCGGAACCAGCCAGATTATCATTTAACTAAGTTCCTGCGGCAATATCCGGCTCAAACCACATCCACAGAAATTGAATACCATGACTATCAAATCAACTAAATGACGTGCGTTTCTGCACAGATAATATGCCTAATATTAAACTAGGTTTACATTTGGTTTGAATAGCCTTTGAAATGTTGCCTGCAATTTCACTAATGTCACGTTTTAATTTAGATCATGCTACAACTTCTCTTTCTCCTATCTGGCAGTTATTTCGTAGAACTATGACCAACGAAAACCTAATTCAAGTTCAATATAAGAACCGCAATTTTCTGAGACTTTTGAAACAATGACAGTAGAAGACTAACGGGATATAAACTGGAATATCGTCCTGCGTATTTATTGCAGTTTCCACTAGGTAACTGATTATGTTATGGTACATCATGATATTTTGTAAGTAACGTTATTTACGTAACTTTAAAAATGTTTTTTCCACTGCTAGTATTATTATACTTTAGTGAGTAGTTAAAGGTCTACAGAGTTACAAATCTATAAAAATTATATTATGACTAGCTTCCGCCCGCGACTTCGTTCGCGTTCCGTTGGATCCCGTTTATTTTCCAGGATAAAAAGTAGCCTATAACTGTTAATCCAGGTCACGGACAATATATATTCCAAGTTTCTTCCAAATCGGATCAGTAGTTTTTGCTTGCAAGAGTAACAAATCTCCTCACAAACTTTCGTATTATTAAGTTCACGTCCCGTTGGATTCCGCTGATTTTCCGGGATAAAAAGTAGCCCACGTGTTAATCCAGGTCACGGACAATATATATTCCAAGTTTCATCCAAATCGGATCAGTAGTTTTTATGTTTAAGAGTAACAAACATCCATCCATCCTTACAAACTTTCGCGTTTATAATATTAGTAGGATAGTACGGCACTGATGCCGCAAGATATATTGCTTTTGGAACAATATCTGCCTAATTTTGTTTTGTTAACTGTGTCAATATTGACATGCGTCTAACGGTAATGTGTTTTTATTATTTAACTTTGAGACAATAATAACAAAACAGGACATAGTAATTGCCTTACATTATTAAATGCAATCTACTAGAGGATAATTACAATCCTTCTAAATTGGTTTTGGTCCATAATAATGCCGTGGACATTGCCGTATACATAGTTCCAAACGTTCTTGGTAACCGCAATTATTATTCGACTAGCGGCTCATCCCGGCTTCGCACGGGTATTAACCAAAAATGAATAGGTATTTTCTAGGTAAGCGTGCTACATCGTAGACCACATGATCGCTTAACATCAGGTGAGATTCTGGTCAAATGGCCTATAAATGTATTAAAAAAAATCTTAGGTAAGGAATTTTTCAGGTCATTTTTTTACACCTTGGGTTACATATATTATTATTATTAATTCCTTATTTCAGACGATAAAGGTCCATAGGAGATAAAAATTAAACTAAAATTAAAATTACACAATTAGGTGAGAGCATTATTTGGCTCGTCTAGAAAACTACAATTTATAATCATTCGGCAATACAGAAAACATTCAAACAACGCTGATTGTTCATGCCTCAAAAAACGTAATATATCCTAACCTAATATATCGTTGGGATATTCTGAACAGGTATGGCTACATTTTTATTCTACTCAGCAACACCTAACAATAAGTGAAGAATAGAATAATAATTGCAGTATGATATAACATGTCACTTTCGCCATTTGTAATTTTGTATTCTAAAAATGATTTCCTATGTTTTAGGTGTGATTTCAGTTTGTAGAATTCTTAACTAATAGTTTTGTTTGTGGTCACTGTCACCTAGAAACCCGAGAACAATAAACATGACATGCAGTGGACGTGCGGTGATGATTGCACCCTCGCCATCGCCTCTGTGGCGAGAGTTGTTTTCACAAAAAGCCGGGCAACAGTTCTGCGCGATGCTCTAAGAAATTAGGTCGCATCGCATCGCCTACCATTGTCAAACATTCCGAGCGAAGCACAAAGGCAGATAGTATTGTTGCACGAATTTCAATGTTCAAATCCAGGTTCATAGTCCACTTTTGAAACCAGGACAATATACCCTGAGGCTTATATTCTGAGGGCGACTTATAAAGCTCGCCGGGTATTATTATGCACAAGCACTGATCAAAATATTTTTAGAACGTTCCTTGCATTTGCATTAATCCATAGGTCATGTTTTTCTTGGTTCGTTTAGCATGCTAACTAACCAATAGTCTGTATGGTAATAATTGATCGAGTGACCGAAGCGAACGAACAACTTAGTGACAACTTGGGCAAAAATCCTTTGTATGTTTGTATATTTGTTCTTCGAGATCTTTTGAACCGCTTATCCGATTTTCACAGAATTTGGTAGGTATACGGATAGTACTCTTAAGTTTTACTGGTTTGTTAAATGAAGTAAATTGGTTAAGGGATCGTGAAGTTATGCGGGTCCAAAGAGAGTAAAAAAAGTCGTACAAAAATATCAAGTGGGGTGTCATATGACAGGGTTTTGTTTAGACATTCCAAAACCGTTTTTATTTTGATTCTAGGTCTAATAGTTTTTAAGTTGTTGTAAAAATTATAAAATTCGAAAACCCAGTATAACGTGAGCTAACAATTCATGGAGTTTCAATGATTTTGTAGTTTAAGTAAGACTGGTGCTTAGCTAGACTGCGTTTTCGATGCGATTTGCAAAGTTTATCGCAACCATTGGTTCGGGTTCGGGGCGAACTACTAGTGATATTGACAGTTTTAAAATCTCGAATTAACGGTAGCACGGCGTCATGCTACGAGTACCTATGTCGATCTTATTATAACTGGGAATATAGTGAGCAAGCGTGGCTACCAGCCACTAATTGTAGTAATTTTAATTGTTATGCTAAAAACAGAACGATGTATCCAAGCTCAATTTTCTAAATTATATTGCGTTCACACGCTTGATTAGTAAGAAAATAAATACAGTTTTTTTTTTCTAGACGCATGTTCAAGCAAAAACTATCAAACTCGTTTGGACACTTCTTATATGGAAAGTCGTATAATGCCAACACGGAATGCTTCAGCTAATAGTTTTTAAACAGAAACACATCGCGAGTATTTTATTCTATTTATTAACCTCCTACTCGTATAAGAAGCAGTGTACTTTTTTATTTTTTTCTTGTAAATATTTCAAATCCGCGTCGTCGGGCTGGATACAAAGTTATTTATTATTATCGTCTTCGATGAACGTGTCATTGTGTAAAAGTAAAACTATGTGGGAAAGATACTCGAAGTTTTCAATATCAATCTATGTAGGAATGCACTCGTACATAGACCATGCAACGAGCGTCGCAGTATCACAGTGGAAGCGAGTGAAGTGCTTATCAGACTTTATAGTATGAATCGGACAGTTGAAGTGTGAGCAGAAGCGGACGCCGCACGTGTCATGTTTCACAGGATTTCTGAAGTTTCGCGAAAACTTCGAGGCGAAGTTTCAAGTACAATTCTTAGTTCTTCACACTGTGATCGTGCTTAGGAATCGTTACATCAACATAGTGAAGTGGTACTTAGTCAGGTGCTGTCAGATCTCAGTAGCCGCGATCTTTAAGATACCTATCAATCATCAAGTTTTGATCGTTGAAGAGAAAGTCTTTGATTTATACCCATATAGCGTTTCAATCAAAACAGTTGGAAACAGACGCTTCGTAATGCATTGAACTAAATTATAATAAGAAGGGAACGTCTGGCTAGGACGAAAATATAAGTCGATCTGTAGATGTGAAATAGCTATTCTTTTTGGTAATACACTCAGGGCCGAATACTGAAACGTCACTCAAATTTAAACACCACTTAAAATTGCTCTGCCTCTGTTGGACATAACTCTTCTCTCAGAGATGGCAATAATTTAAGCATGAACTTAATATAAGTAGCGAGTATTCAGCCGTAAGTCAGTTTAGTTGAATCCGTTTCAACTGCAAGAGATACACAACATCATTTGAGTGTCAGTGCTGCCATGTAAGAAATAACAAAATAAAGATTCAATTTAAAATATTACCCGTAGTCCGTAATATGGACTCCGTAACATAAAATTATATTATAGGTAGCGCTCGTGGCGTAGCTTGCTTAATCAATCTTCACCGATTATCTAGGTTAAGCGACGTTCTGCGCGGTCACTATTTAGATGGGTGACCGTTATTGGCATTTACATCTGGACGCTTTCGTGCTTCAGAGGGCACGTTAAACTGTCGGTTCCGGCTCTAGTCGTTAAGCCATGACGGAGGCTTTGAGGCGGCCTAAAAGACTCTGTCACCAGAGCTGGCTACTAACTCATACGAGCTTGCTTGCTTATATAATATTATAGGTACACCATGAAAGAAAAGTGAAATAAGTATAGCGATTGCACTTTCCCGGGTAGGCTCTTTTGTCGTGCACTTTCCAAGAGTTCTTTGTTTAAAAATTCAACGCTTTTAGCGATGGCATGGTTTAGTACGTATCGTTTGGAAATTGGGACACGTTTGAATTATTCAACGCGTTATTGTACCTTAACCTATACTGGTCTTTGCGTAAATTAATAACTTGTATTAAAATGATGCGTATAAAATGGTACGTGTAAATTCTAATTCTAATTCGTCGTTGGGGAATAAGATCTGCACTGACGTCCCGCGTTGGGGTGTATTGTGCATTGTCCCCCTGCTGACCTCACCCCAACCAGTTCAACTCCTTGAAGTAACGGAGAAGGACTTTGGGTTGATGACAGCAATGTTCCAGCATCCCCGATGGTGTTGTGGATGCCAAGGAGTGAGACCCGATCAGCTCCTGCAGTCCCGTTTTGGATCTGGCTTCAGCTGTGGCAGAGCAATGTAGCAAGACATGCTCTACTGTTTCTTTTTCCTGAAGACAGCCACGACAGAGGTCGCTGTCTGTCGCTCCGATCTTGAGGAGATGGTAGTTCAGATCACAGTGGCCCGTGATTATATGGTACGTATAGTCAGGCCACGCAAATTTTGCACTTAAAACATTACAGAATTTAAAACTGCGAAAAAGAGCCGATATTGAGGTGTATTTCTTTTTTACTAATAAATTGACTATCTGACTATAGCTTTAGTAAAGGTGCTTATATAAAAAGCTAGGTACCCTATAAGAGCGGGGTCGGAACCGATCCGTGTCTTTGCCGCTCAGTTGTCGTTCGACGGACACCCTAAGGGTCATCCATAAATTACGTCACACTAATTTCGTAATTTTTTTTGAACCCTTCCCCGTCCTTTGTGAGACCCCCCCCCCCCCCTTCCCTAACGTGACGTCACATATCTTGCAATTTTACATCTAGAAATTATTAAATTAAAACAACAGTTCTGGAATTACTTTTATTTCCATTTAAGTATACAAGGTGTAACATAATTACCCTAAAAGCCCGAAGGGGGCGTAATCAGACCGACCACCTGATTGCTTGGACATGTGCAAAGGGTCAATAAATCGTAATTGAAATTTTCATACAAAAGTACTACTTTTATTATTTTAGAAATTTGCGACAACCCTATGTGTTTGTTTACTATTTGCGTAAACCCGTACACACGCATGCACACGCACATGCTAGCTGTGTGTAGGTACATTTTAAGTCAAAGTTACGAGCTCATTTCATGACTGAAAAACTTTAAATCTCAAAAGTCATAGAACAATCACTGTTCGCCTGTAAAACACTCCCCTTTCGGACTTATGTTATGATTATGTGATTATGTTACACCGTGTATATTTTAACACTCAGATAAGAATAAATTAGAAAAGTATAAGATGAAATGTGACATCACGAAACTTAGGACCCCTACTACCCCTTGTCACACAATGTCACACATCGTCGACCCCTTCCCTGCCCCTTAACGTGTCGCGTAGTTTATGGAGGAGCCCTAGTGTGTGTATGTGTTGTGTTGTAATGTGGTTTACCTGAGATCTTGCAGCAATGCGTCACCGTGCGCGATGGTAGCGGCGCACGCGTCGAGGCTGGCGGCGCGGTGCGTGGCGCACTGCTCGAGCGCGCGGCGCGCTGCCTCGGGCGAGTCGTCCGCCGCGCACACGCCGCCGCCGCCGCGTAGCGTCTCCAACCATTGCACCAGCTGCCGACAATACCATCATATCAAGTAATTATACTCAAACATGCTTGGAAATTAAAGCATTATTCTGACAACCTTCTTCGAGATAAATCGAAAATGCAGTACTGGCCAAATACATGCGAGCAGCGGCCGGATAAAAATGTGTGAAAATCCATTGCTGGCGTGTTTAGCGGCCAAATAAATTCATTACATACAAAACTCATACCTGTCGTGTAATTTAAAAATGGAACGATTTTTTACTCCATAACTGGCAACCAAGGAGGTAACTTTTTTTTTATTTTATTTTTATTTAATTACAGGGTTTAATCGCTGATTGATTATAACTACCCTATTATATACAACTTATCTACTAACTTATCAACTAAAATATACACAAAAAAAAACTTAATGAGGTAACTTATCAAAAGTTTTAATCAAATTTCGGACAGGCTTTCAAATAGAAAGCTGATTATTGAAAAATAAAACAAATGAACACTGTAATTTCGTTATTCGTTATTGGTTTTGAAAAGTAAATGTATTTTCAACTAAAAAGTTTTGCCGGGGTACTTAGTTTTAATTTCCGCGCATTACTTGAGAAAAGTACCATACAAGTACCTTGGCCACAACTAGGCAATGAGGGACTCACGTATGTGTGCCTCGTTTTCGACTCTGCCCACATTTACACGTTCTTCCCTTATTGCTTCTGTTGCGGGCCGCTGCAGTAATGTACTAATATTCCAAAATTTGTTTTATAATAGTGTGTTTATAGAGTTTTATTTCTCCGCTATTAAAACAAAATATTATGATATCAAAACGTCATGTTACAGCAACAACTTTGGTCTGAATACTTTTAACCAAGCAGGTTCCATAAACAGACCCCTTACAGTTTCTTATTTAAAAAAGGTTATTTGTAAAACAAGATTTTATTTTTAGGATTGGCTTATTACAGAGTTTCCATGGCCACCTTCCAGATGCATCATCAGATCAGCATACTTAGTGCGTTTTACGTATACTACAAAGTTGACGTAAACTTTATTTTTGTATAGAGACTGAGCAGCGCCCCTAGCGGGAAGTTTACACTGATGATATGAGTAGCGACTTTTTTTCGCAAAAATGAGGCTCTTACTAGATCTAACACTAAACCTTTTTCCTTTCTATACTCTTTGTTAAAATGTTTTTACTTTTTTATCTTTCTGCTCTTATACTACCTTATTGTTTTTATGTTTTGTTCACATTTTTATGTATCTATTTCTTTTCTACTCGTGAAAACCTTTAATTGGCCCACTGTTTCCATTTTTGTACCTAATCTATGTTATGTGCTGTCGGTTTTCCTATAAATAAATAAAGAAATAAATAAATAAATAAATAAATAAATAAATAAATAAATAAATAAATAAATAAATAAATAAATAAATAAATAAATAAATAAATAAATAAATAAATAAATAAATAAATAAATAAATAAATAAATAAATAAATAAATAAATAAATAAATAAATAAATAAATAAATAAATAAATAAATAAATAAATAAATAAATAAATAAATAAATAAATAAATAAATAAATAAATAAATAAATAAATAAATAAATAAATAAATAAATAAATAAATAAATAAATAAATAAATAAATAAATAAATAAATAAATAAATAAATAAATAAATAAATAAATAAATAAATAAATAAATAAATAAATAAATAAATAAATAAATAAATAAATGATTCTCTATACAAATTATAGTTTACGTGACTTTGCGGTACACGTCACACGTACACATTAACATGCTGCTAATTGACACCATATTTCATTGTCACCAATTCATCGTTGATTTTTATCATAATTTTGCTTGGATTCAAATTCTCCGCCGAACATTACTTCTCACCACCGGTCATTCTCCGTCGTGCTACGGTCTAACAAAACGTGGCACTGGCGAAATTGCGGGCAACACTGCAAAGGCCATTCAGACAAGAATTGATTGATTGAAATTTATGCCTTTCAGCTGAATCGGACATTGGGGAGTGGGTCTCATTTAAGTTGATGCAAGATCTTCTTGGGGGGCGTCCATTAATTACGTGAGGTGTTCTAGGGGTGGAGGGGATCGAGCTAAATCTTTCCAAATCTCACTTTAGGTGAGAGGGGGCGGTGTCTTGGCAAATATCACGTAATTATTTTTCTCGCAGAAAACGGTCTAAAATTGCATGAAAAAATAGAATTAGAATAAATCTTTCTTAATTTTTGTTTGATATTCATTAATCGAGAGTGACCACTGAAACCAACATATCCAAGTGTTATTTAATTTTATGACTGGTGATTTTAAATTACGGTAATATTCTCAAATACTAGTCTTTGCTAGTCTTCAATAAAAGTACTAGAACAGGTTTTGTTTTTTTTTTTCAATAATCCAACACGTTTACAGCCAAAATAGAAGTCTTGAAGAATACCATTATACTTAAGAGCTGTGGATTTTGTCACTCAATAAAATAAAAATAAAAAATAAAATTAAGGGACGGGGGAGGGAGTTGACCAAGGGGGGAGGGGGGGACGAAAAATTCGCAAAAATGCCTCACGTAATTTATGGACGCCTCCTTGTAAAAAGCCGACAGTTAGTACCTCCTTCTCGTGCGTGTAGAGTAGTACGGCCAGGTCGAGCCTCCGCCGGCGGCGGTCGACGCGCGCCGCGAATGCCGCCACGTGCGCTTCCAGCTCACGCGCCACGCCCAGCACCTCCTCGGGATCGCATTCGCCACTGCGCGCCAATTCTTCCGCAGCACCGAGTAGCTTCTCTGCGTTTGTGTACGTATTCTGGCGGGATAAGGTTCAAAATCAATTTGCAATATGGACCACTTATGTAGCACGCAGGATTGGCTGAAAGGTGTCATATTGAAGAGTGATTTGGCATTTTGGTCTTACAGAGCCATATTTTGACTTTCTTGTTATGTGTTTATGTCGCATGTGTAATAGAATAAGCAAATCAATTATTGAAATAAAAACTTACTTGTGCAACATTTTCAAAATGTTCATGAGATTTCTGATAAACTCTAGCTTTATGGAGATTCCTTCCTATTCCAGTATTCTTTTGTAGAAACACTTCACCGTGATTCGCCAGCCAATCCAGCACCTGACGACATTGTATAAAAATTACCCCATATTATTCTTTTACTAATTAATACTTTGATCTGGTGGTCCAATTGAAGAAAGCAGACATACTGAGCTCAGTCAATAGAGGATCGAATTTATCAAAATATCAACAGCACCTTTGCAACTTTTATCTAGTTTCACAAACAATAAAGGTTTCATTTCAAAGGTGTACGAACCTGCCTACAGTCTTCTTTATACAGCAACAGAGCCAGGCGTTGGTGTAGCTTGAGCCTCGCCTGGTGGTACCGAGCTTCTAAAGCGCGATGGTGGCCCAAGATCTGATGGATTACTGCGAGGACATGATTGGCGCCAGAACTGTAGTCGGCTGCAGGGTCACCACCGCTACTGCCAGCACTGCTTACTGTGCCATCGTTCTGTAGGACGAAATGTACTTTAGAATAATACTGTTGATAATATAAAGGTAAGATAATTTTTTATTGTTGTTGTACGTTGATGTTTGTTCCACCATTTTTATAAAAGTAACATTTCACACAACAAAATCAACAATCATTTAAAAGATTGTTTATTTTCTCTGATTGGTTTAATTTCTGGTTTAATGTTGTATCACTTACCATATCAGCCGGGTCAGTTTGATGGCACACTTGAACTAAATGATCCAGTTGGTACAGCAACTTTTTACTCGTTGAATGAACCTAAAATGAACGAACAAGTTATTTTATTGCGCGTAATTCTTCAGTCACAATTCCTGTGATAAATACTGCATTCTACCCTGACCTATGGTAAAGTTACCTCGGTGTAAGCCTGGCACATGTGCTCGTACAGCTGCCTGTGCCTCTGCGTGTGCTGCTCCAAGGCGCGAGGTTCTGCACATGGCGTCCCACCGCTTCCACCACCGCCGGTCCCTTGCCCCGTAGCGAGTTGAAGTGCGACTGCGCATTGCGCGCCCCAACCGCCGACAGCTGACGCGTACGCTTCAGCCTTGTGATGGAACACTACGCTTAGGGAGAGCACGGCTGAACGCTCTTCTAAACCTGCAACAAGTTATTACCTCTTTTGATTCAGTTACCTTATTCGCGAGATGCCAATGAGGGCATTATACGTAAACATGAGATTCATCTTCTCCTTTTTCGTGTGGCTGTTCGGTGGCTAGGACCGCCACAAAGCCAATGACAGTGTCTATTGGCGTTTACTTGTTTACTTATCTTTTTGCACAAGGCGGAGATCCGGGTAGGGAAGTTATGAAAAATTACCGGTGAAGAAGGGAGACTCTAAAAAGTTGATTTGTTTGCCACTTTAGTTAGCATGGCGTTTGACAAAGATGGTTGGACATTGGATTCGACTTCTGTTTCCGCATTTAGACAATAAAGCGGTCCATTGTGCGTGTGATCAAGAGCTTCCATAGTTCACAGTTAAGTCATAACATAACAACTTTTGTAATGCCGATATTTACAAACAAATCATTAAAAGACGATAACGGGGATTACCAGCAAAAAACAACATCACCACTGAAAAACCTTTTTGACTGCGTAGCTTTACTTGTGAGTTTGACACATACCAGCGGCTAACTGCTTGTAAGCCCGTTCGAGTCGTAGCGCGAGCGAAGTAATCTGTGCCTCGGCGTAGTGTCGTTTGTCTGAGAGTCGCCGCGCCGCGGTAGTGACGCGCGCGACACTAGGCCGCCCCCCGCCAGTGCAAGCCGCGGCAAATCTATAACAATGTGTGTTATTCACTCCCGTATCCGTATATTTCATTGCGTGACAACCAACAATAATAATTACTTCTGGTGAAATCATACATTTATTTGTAGAGAAGTTACTGTACTTTTTACTAATATGATGCGAATGGATGAATTTATTATTATTTCAACAAAAACATAGCTTCGTCATAGATCATTTTGAACTATAAATGTACACTAAACTATTATTTCATTTCATTTGAGATAAGTATCACCTTGATAGAATGAGTTTCGAAACTATACACTTACCGTGCATGTTCTTCTTGTAATCGTTTCGCCGCAGCACACGACCGTCCGATCTCAACGTATGTCGCGAGAAATGCAGTGCGATGATTCACAATCCATTCAAGCATCTGCAAAACAATGGTGAAATACAGAAAACTTGCAGCCAAGTTCCGGTGTGACTTATAAACCACAGAGTATTATCATGAGTAAGGTACCTTCTCGCAGTCCTGTTCAAACAGTCGCAGTTGGAAGCACTGATCGAGCTGCATTTTCTTGTGCTGCCACAGTTTGTGGGCATGCGCGTGCGCCGACCGCACCGCAGACAGTTGACCGCGGACCGCAGACGGCGAGCCGCAGTGGAATGCGGGCGACTCGCCGCCGCCACCGCTTGCCTCAGAGCAAGCAGCTTCAGCCGCTTCCAACCGCTGGAGGACTCGCTCGCCTACAATACAAAACAACAATTTCATTCAGTACCGGCTATAACTATTCGACAATGCTTGGTGTCCGAATTTCAAACCAATTCATGTTGATCTTTTAGTTTTTTCGAGTCCCAGTCTATGGACATATTACCACGATCTCTGACGAATATCAAGACTTCTTTGAAGATTGTTCCCAGTTCACTTTATCGTGACGGCAACAAAATAAAAAATAAAATATGTAAGTACATTACTATTGTTAGTCAGTTATCTGTAACGCACTGCACTACACTGTTCATCGATAGATTTATTTGGATCAATAAAATTCCTCATACCAGTTTCTTTAGAATACCACAGGCAATCGAAGCACATAATTCGTACGAGTATTATTCAACGGCGTTGTGCATTTTGTAAGACTAGCGTGAGGTGTTAGCCGACAAGCACTGCCCTGCCAAGTTGTTATACAATCTTGGCCGCAGCGGCGGCGGTGGTTCACGCCATTCGACCGTGGCTGATCGAGTATCCGCCAGTTAAACAATCTATTTCAATAATCCTATTCCGGCTATTACAGTTTTCTAATTGAATTATTGATTAGCTCAATCCTCTTTTAGGTATTTGATAGGTACATGATAATGGAACTATTGTGTCGGTAATCAAAAACGTAGTTTGAAGAGAGTTACTTATTTGTTTTCGATGCGTAATAAAGATCGGAGTTTAGCGCACGACACGGGTAGTTACGTTACTTGCTATTACCATCAAATATTCAACTGCTCGTCCCTGTCTTTGCATGCTAGTGTATATTTGTAACATAGCGCTGGCGGCAATTACACAGGGGTTAATGCACTTCAAACTTATTAATTATGCCTTTGCATTTACGGCGTAATTGTAAGGTACGCAAAAGGAACAAAGCTATCATTAGCATGAGTTGTGTGTTCCTAGGAATAAGTATACTGAAGCGTGACATATAAACACTTGAAGCTGTTGATTGACTAAAATCGTTTGTTGATAGATAGCATATTGGTGTTATCGTCATTCAACAAACACACTTATTAGAACATGTTATGGACGCACCCAGAGTCAACAACTCACAATTTTATTGTTTGGAATGCCAGAAAGCCTCACCAAAGAATAATGTTAAATCCACAGAATCTTACTTATTATAGTCTGCTGTAGTTATATCTCTAAATGCCATAAGACTCTCTATAATAAGCTGCGTTAATAACGGTTCTCGAAAGCTAATAAGATAATAAAATAATTTACAGTAAGATAATGTGTTACTGACAAACCCTGATAATTAGATTGGCTATAATTTAAAACAAAGCACCACCACGGCTTTAAAGCCTTGAATATATCTAAGCTCTGTGAACAGCAAACCATATTACAATGCCAATCATTTCTTAACCAATTAGATCTGAAGCAAATCTGATAAGTACAGGATGCAAGACTGACCTTGCGCTTCGAGTTCATCCACAGGTACTTTGGCAAGTCTTTTGTTAATGTCAGCGTGGGCGTCGATGGCTCGCCTGGCGCCCGTGACGTCATCCGCGAAGTCAGCGCGGGCCACGTCCTCTTGCAAATCGTCGAGACGATCGAGCAACTCACCGGCTTGCCACATCAGATCTTCCAGAGCCTAAAAATAAACCAGTCATAATTATAAAACCCTTCAACTAATTTCAAAAAATGTTGTGCGACTTAGCCCTTACCAATCTAAGATCAATCCATTGCGCGTGGTCGTAAGGCAAAGTTCCGTCCAGATCTTGGGTTAGTTGGCTGCTATCTATAACTTTAGGTAATGCTTCTAAGCTTATCATAGTTGTCTGAAAACAAAAATATATAATGAGTACAGATACTTGAACATTGAAAGTATGAAAAATCTGCTATAGAAAGTGGTTGCCTGGACCAGAATATATTTTTTCTGATGACTACGTTTAAAAATTCACAAGGCACAGCTAAAGGGATTGTTAGTCATTATCTTCATAACAGGTTATCAGTTAAATTCCGTAGTATGATTCGACTCGGGCGCGGGCTAACAGACGTTTACAGATACATACCTCGAACTTATACTTATGTGCTCCAATAGTAGTGCGTTGTTTTTGCCAGAAATTGTCAGGTTTTACGACCAAAGCCTGGTGGACGGATGATGGGAAGTGCTCCTGAAGAACCTTTAATATTGGTTTGATTGCAGCCCAAGCTGATCCTCGCATATCAATAAGAATAGTAAAGCCATGAGATCTCACTGATTCGCTGCAACAAATATTTTACACATAAGAATTTGATCATACAGTAAATTTTGACCACATCCTCTGATAAAACATTTTTCTGACAAAAGTTTTTGCTTTCAGCGTCGGGCTGAAATCTATGCTATGGCACGTACGATAGTGTACTTAAACTCGTAAACAATGTAGCGGTTAGGTACCCTGCTATTTGTAGTATGTACAGTTTTATCAGGTAGGAGCATCTATGTCTGTCTACGTCGTTCGATTGACGTGATCACTCAGTACTTCTCGCTATGGAAGGTATACATAAACATAGCATCAATATAAGGTATTGTCACTTTACCAAGCAACTTGAGAAGGCTTTGTGGTTGTAAGAAATAGATGCATCAATTTGTATGCATCTTGTTTATCGCGACAGCTGGGCAAGAATTTATTAATTAATTGTCTTGGTTTATATGTATAAAACGAAGACATCATGGAGTTTTCAGAGTGTAGGTTCTTGCATTAGAAACTTGAATAACTAGTGGGACCGATCAATGGTGGGATTTAATTTAAACTATATGAAGAAAGCTGCCATACGGCTTTACTTGTCAGCAACTCCAAAAGTATGCATACCTAGATGCCTTGTGCTGCTCACCACTGCATACATCCCAACAAAAAACGCATCAAAAAAGCAGTACCAATACAACATAACTATAGAGATAATGACACTAAAAGTATACAATTACATATTATGTACTTGGATATAGTCTGTACTGTAATACTCACGTAGGTATACTTATGAGATAGTGCAGCAGGCGCCTGTAGTCATCTGGTGCGATGCGATCCCGTCTCGAGTTTGCCGGGAACCATACGATGGGTCCGCCGCGGCGGTCGCGCCCGCCGGTCAGTGCTGCCACCCGCTCCTGCAGAAGCGGCAGCACGTCCAGCGCGCGCGCGCCCACTTCCATCACGGACCCTCACCACGCTCGCTTGAAGATGCCTGAACCAACACATTAATTCATTGTGTCAATGCTGGACACTCAAACTAGTTTTTGTTAATAAATAATTTTGTTAGTGTCAAGCTAGTTTCAAACAACTTGTATGTCTGATGCCGATGCCCCTGCGGGATCTGCTTGGGTGCAGGTGGTCGGCACTAAGGGCAGGAACACATTAATAACAATAAAAAATATTCACAGACTTAAAATAAGAAGAAGAACCATATGAAATTGATATTGTTTTGGAACACTGCTACACACACCCTCACCCGTTCGTAGCTGTGTGTGTATCCAGCTAGTGAGAATACCAGATATTCAGACACAGAACACAGGACTAAATTATTGTTGTGAGAAATGATATTTGGCAACTATTCAACAACATATCTTATTCAATGTTAATTATAAAAATGAATAATGCGTAAATAATAATATCAGAGAATTTATAGGCCAAACAACTATCAACCGGCCAGTCAACACAATTGGTCAATAATAACATGATTATTGAATTTACAAGTAGACTAAGTAAACAAGTTTTAAAGCAATCAAGACCTGTTAAAATCCAATGTTCTATATTGAATTTACCTACCACTGATAACAAAAACAGTAGGTATCATCTAGAAAGCTTTCTTTTAGAACTTTTAATGATAGTGAGATGAATTTTATGAAAGATAGTAGGCAGTATTCATATAATAGACAGTATATCACATTTCAATATGAATAAGTAATAATTTTATTTTGCACCTTCTCGATATAGTACTTGAATCGTAACTACAGAGTTATGCAATAGATATTGCATATACAGAGTTATGCATATACAGTAATATGATTTCATATAAAAAAATATATTTTTAATAAAGCAATCGAACATAAATCTAATACCTATAAACAAGCAATTCTTGTATATTTATTTATCTCTGAATTTTGGAAACGGCTCCAACGATTTTTCATGAAATTTAGTATACAGAGGATTTTGGGGGCGATAAATCGATCTAGCTAGGACACATTTTCAGAAAATGTTGTTTTATTCGTGTTTTCAAGTAAACACTTAAACAGAAAAATGTGACTCTTCCCGACATCCATTGGCGAATAATAATACTATTTTTTGAAGTTATACTTCTAATCGTTAATAGATGGCAGTGTTGAGCATAGAACCTTTTCTAACGAAATAAGTACTGCATAGTGGTTATGTACATAAAAATAAATATAAATACAGAGCAAAGCTCGGTCAACCAGCTGGTACAGTATTCAGTAATTTAAAAAAAACGAAACAAAATAATTACTTAATTAAAATGATAATATCTACCTACCACATAATCCAAGCAAGAAACTCTGACAAATAATAGGCAAGAAAACTTTAAAACCAGAATGATGCCAGCAATGAAGTTCAATGACTCATTGCACACATATTATTATGTTGCCTACTGGTAAGATCATAGTATGAATCTGGTGATTACAACAGGAATAACATCTTGCAGAACAAAACAAATTTGTAAGAAAAAGCTTCATAGAAAAGAGAATATCATAAATATTTAGATATAATAGGTACTTATTTATAAACTTTGTATGAATTGTGAGTAAAACACTAATGCAATCTATTTTGGAAATGGTATGACTTTGAGTATTCTGATCTGAACAGTGGTATGATACTTACTTGAACAATGTTCATGATTGATTGTTATTACCTACCCACTTACAAAAGAAATTCCTGCACTCACACAATGTGTAAACATTGGATAAGGAACCATAGCACAACATGAACTTACTGTACAATAAGTAAGTACCTACCTTCCACTGAAACACCGAAACCGATACAAGTTTTAACTTTTTCAAACATCACGTTTCTTTGTACAGCTAACGACCAACGCCAAGAAGGGCCAGGCCAGTATTATGCACCTATTGTGGTAGAATTAAAGAACTTTGCCACAGGCACAGTGGATACCAGACGACGAGAATTTCATAACAAAATCTTCGTGTCGAGAGCGTTTCTGATAATAATGTAAGGTGATGCTGATGACAAATTCGAGCAAATTCAAACCACAAGTCACAACAAAATAACCTCAGCCATCGTAAAAACTAACCGTGATGGTGATTATGAAACACCAATCAATCAGCTATAAATGTTTCAGCACGCATTATCAACACATAAAATTGATCGCTTCTATTCGTTGAATAACACAGAAACTCAATAAAATGTCAATTTGGAGAACCGACCACCACAATGGCGCGCCAGTGTTGCCAACTACTAGCTTTAGAAGTTTAGTTAGTTTAGCAAAAAATCCTGCAAAAAATGCTTGATTGCTATGTTTTGCCACCGTTTTTTGAAATTTATGATTTATGTACCTAGATACCTTTCTGAAAATTGAATTTTATATGCCTTGGTTCACTGTCAACCAAGGAATACAGCCTGTATAATTATTATATAATTACATAATGTACAGTAATAGTACCTATATATTTTAAAAGAGATATTATTTTTGATAGCATTATATTATTGTTATTTGTTATGTAAATTTTATTTATTTATTTATTTAATACTTTATTGCACAAAATTATAGGTTACAATTTTCTATGTATACCTAAGTTTTCTTCTAGTAATATGTAGTAATCGTTTTGGGCCCATTTATGTGAATAAACAATTTGAATTTGAATCAATTAAGTACCTACATAAAGGTACTAAAAATAAAGTTTTAAAACCTTTGAAAGTAGGTAATTATCTTTCTGCACTCGAGCACAGTGTGAAGTTAAACATTAAAAAAAACCAACAGGTGGATCATCGCTATGGAAATGGTATTGAGGTGAGGACATCTTGATTGATCGGAGAGGTCGATCAATCAACCTGAGCACCTAAAGCTACTTGTGAAGAAGCTCGTCCAAGGAAGTATGTCCTACCACCGCACTTATTACTGCCACCCAAAAGCACCCAGTTTCTAGTACACCTCATGAAATTTATAACAGGCACCCTTAGTCCCCTTTGCGTCAAAGTAATGGGTGCAGTTGGCGCTGTGCAATATATCACGAGGACTTCTTCAGTGGGCGTGCTCAATAAGACAATGCATCGTTTTATGCGCTGTGGTTACCTACCACATAACGTCAGGAAGTCCGTAAATTATATTCCTTCTCAGATTTATCAATTATTTGGTATTGGTAGTAGGTACCTAAAGTTACCTATGTTCTTACCTAATAACAAACAACACCCCCTTGTTGTATTATTGGTCTTGCTATGTCATGAAATTATCCTTAGGTAAGAATAAAATACTGAGCCATGTGAAAGGTTATGTAGCTAAAGTTTTAGCTACGAGTTTCATCCTACTAATATTATAAACGCGAAAGTTTGTAAGTATGGATGTTTGTTACCTTTGCACATACAAATTACTGATCTGATTTGGATGAAACTTGGAATTTATATTGTCTGTGACCTGGATTAACACATAGGCTACTTTTACCCCGAAAAATCAACGGGACGCGAACGAAGTCGTGGGCGGCACCTAGTAATAAATATTATAGCTGTCTGACCCAAAAAATCTATAATAAAATCCCAAATGACATCAAAAACGAGAATGTACAAATAAAATTCAAAAATATATTAAAAAAGTATTTAATAAAAAACTGTTTTTATTCATTGCACGAGTTTCTAGATGAAAGTTATTAAAATATTTAAAACTAGATACATAAATATGCCACCTAGTGCCTATCTACACCTGAACAAATTGCTGTGCCCTAACAGGGTTTATGTTTGGTACCCATACTATCTTTTGTACAACATCTTTTTAACAACATAAGCGCAATAAACGATTTGAATTTGAATTTGAATTTGAAAAATTGGGAGATGTAGCTATAAATTAGCTAAGTTGGCATCACAATGGTACGCCAGGGATGTTCGTTTGTTCGGACAATTTCAATTCGATTAAATCGACTAAAATGTCTAAGAGCCAGTGGATATTATATCTGTGCTATTGCAGTACTGCCTACTCTAAAGTAGATAGGTACCTACCTAAGATTTTTCCTCAAGTCTCAGTAAAAATAACCGCCTTCGTGAAATAAAACACTTATAGATACCTATATTTACCTATACTAAAAACATTTATTCTCAGGTTTATAATGAAATAATCTTAGAAATAATTTATTTTTTGTTGAAAAAAAACATGACATGTGTGCAATTCACACGTGGTAGAAGTGAAACCTTCGAAAATGTTGTCTTCAAGTTAATGAGACGAATGTCAAATTTCATCAGGTAGGTAGGTAGGTAAAAGTTCGCTATGCAATGCAGTAAGTAGGTAGGTAGGTAAATATAAAATCTTGTAAGCAAAAATAAACATTCTACTTAGTCATTTGTGACTATACTTGAATCTTTGTCACTAGAAACTCGGGAAACTTGTACTAACTTGTAGCGCCATCTATCTCGCTACATAAGAACTAACATGAGAAAAATCCTAGATCGCGCAAACGAAGTTATCACGGAGTTTGAACATAAGTAATACTACCGAATACCATCCATCGGTCCTCGGACCCCGAGCCAAAGGTCGCTCGGCGTGGAAGATCTTCCCTTTTCGTAGGAGGACACCTATCGCTACAATGTTCTCCTCATTGGTGACCCCGACGTGATCCAGCCGTCAACCACTACGGAACAGCTGCCGAAGCCTGACGACTGGAGTTTCCTGAACACGCACAACCTTCTTCAACCATCAAGCCGATCTAGCCGGATCATCATCTATCTACTTTCTCTCATCCTCCCAGCTTCTATCAGCCATGCAGCAGCAGCAGCAATCATCAGCCAGCAGCCTCCGCAGTTCCATCGCAGCCGCAACAGTCAGCTTCCTGGACCTGCAGGCTATCGCGACATCTCCTCATCGTTGCTACATCCAGCACATGAATCCCAGCACCTGTCTCGACTCACCGCAGACCCGCCAGATTCACGCCAACAGCAACGCCACCGCACCGCTTCGTCTTGACTCACCGTAGACAACAAGCGCATCTCGTTCCGTCTCGACTCACTGTAGACAATGAACGCTTCGCATCGCATCTGCTCACCACGTCTCGACTCACCGTAGACAATGAGCAACGCTGGCACAACTTGGCTTTCATCGACGCTGCTACCAACAACGGATCGACCTCCGGTCTGGAAAGGGAGTGATGTAGCGCCATCTATCTCGCTACATAAGAACTAACATGAGAAAAATCCTAGATCGCGCAAACGAAGCTATCACGGAGTTTGAACATAAGTAATACTACCGAATACCATCCATCGGTCCTCGGACCCCGAGCCAAAGGTCGCTCGGCGTGGAAGATCTTCCCTTTTCGTAGGACACCTATCGCTACAATGTTCTCCTCAAACTTTTAGATAATCTGTTACGCAAAATGTAAGTAGTAACTAGTATATCTACAAGATATTTTTGATCGAGTGAGCGAAGCGAACGAGATCTTATAGTGACAACTTGAACGAAAATGATTTGTATGATTGTATGTTTGTTCGACGAGATCTTTTAAACCGCTCATCCGATCTTCATAAAATTTGGTAGGTATACGGACAGTACTCCTAAGTTTTACTGGTTTGTTAAATGAAGTAAATCGGTCCAGGGGTCGTGAAGTTATTAGGGGCCAAAGAGAGTAAATAAAAAAAAAGTCGAACAAAAATATCAAGTGGGGTGTCATATGATAGGGTTTTGTTTAGACATTCCAAAACCGTTTTTATTTTGATTCTAGGTCTAATAGTTTTTGAGTTGTTGTAAAAATTATAAAATTAGAAAATCCAGCATAACGTGAGCTACCATTTCTTGGAGTTTCAATGATTTTGTACCTAGTTCAAGTAAGACTGGTAGTTCAAGTAAGACTAGATGGCGATTTCGATGCGATTTGCAAAGTTTATTGCAACCATTGGTCAATAAAAAATGTTTGGGTTTTATTAACCTCCGATCATCACGAGATCTCAGTTCGGGGCGAACTAGTGAACTTGTGGAGATTATAGAAGTGAAAACTTCTTTAGCACCGTTGTGATTTGAAAGTCGATGAAACGAAAAAAGCGACAGATTACAGAGGTACTATTACTATATCTATTTACCTACTACATGTAGATGAGCTTACAGTTAGGTTTTTATAGTAATTTTTTTTTTTAAATTGCTTACCTACTGAAGATAAAAAAGATAAAAAAAATATCAACTTATGTAATAGGTAGTATCTATCTACCTAGGTAGGTACCATGCTTTTTGTGAGTTTGGTTTTTTCAACTGACACGACAATGACATGATAAATAGAATGTGCTTGAGCTGACTGCTAGCTTTGCGTTTTATTAAAACACTGTCTTATTATATAACACCACCACCCCAGTACAACCACCAATACCACCACCATCTACCGTAACTAAAACTTGGCGGTGCACCGACAAGTTTGGATTTCCAAGAAAATAATGATAGTTGGATACACATCACATCACTAGCTGTTGCTGATTGGCTGGGTGTTTGACGTTTACTATGGATTTTCTGATTTTCCTCAGTTCGCGCAAAATCTCGTTCGGCTACGATTGTCTGAGTGAAATACACCGAAGAAAATATATAAATTACATTGTGAAAATGATGTTGACTAATCGTCAGGTATAACTGACTCTGAAGCTGCAACTGATCCGTGTTATCTTTAGTAATTTAACGGTGAAAGTGCCATTAGTTGTATGCGAAAAGTTCGATTATGCTCGCATGTGAGTCCTAGTAAAATCAGCTTTTATAGTCTTGTTTTTGCATTGCATTTCTCTATCTAGGATATTTTTCTTATTGATGACATATTTATACCGAACTCTCCTCTTCCTGAACGTACGTAGGTATATGTCTAAGTAAGTAGGTAATTAAATAATTTCTTGCAGTGCTTACTGTCAGGCACTATCGATTTTATCCCATCTGCAATGGCAGCTTTCTGAATTAGGTCATTGCACCGCGATTACTAGTACATACTTTTATATTCTATGATTCGAAAAAGTATCATTTTCGCCTGGTAAGTTTGTACCTACCTGTTAGCTTATACAATCAGTGAGTGAGTATGAACATTCATCTTGGACAGAAGGTACCTGTCTGAATGTAGTATCTACTCCCCTCTGTCCAAGATGAAAGAATTCTCATATTAGGGCATAGGTAGATAGGTACCTAATAGGCTAGGGCATTCAGTACCCGTGCCATTCTCCTCACAGTACCGGTAATTCCCGGTACTGTCCAAGAGAATGGTACGGATACTGCATGCCGTAGTACCTAGGTACCACTTATTTTTTATTCTTTAAGCATTATAATAATTTAATTAGAGAAAACTTAGCTTATAATTGACCATATTTTTAAACTAAATGAACCTAAAGTTTGGTTTCATACAAATGCAAAAGTGGTTCTAGCTTTCAAAAGAGATAGTCAATGTGCAAGTTCAGCCTATTTTGGTTAATACCAGACACACACAAAATTGTTGTCTGAAAAACCTCGGTGGTGATGTCGGCAAGTAGGGTGAGCCGCAATCACTACCTATTTTTTAGGTTCTTTATAAAAAACATTCTACATAAAATTATAATGATTTCCATTGGCTTAATTTTAATTATAATTGAAATGGTGAGCGAAAGTAACCAATATTTTTGACTTTGACTATCGAAAGCTCTATCAAAAGTCCGCACTTTTAATAAACACTACGAAAGTTATGGTCATGACCCATTGACCCATATGAACATACTACCATCTTCTCTAGCAAGGATGGTTTCAATAGGTGTTAGGCTGCGGTCCCATTATGGCTTATAGTTAGCAGGTGACTCTGAACTGCGAATTTCAGTTACCTAGTTTGCTTGCGTATTCCCGCGGTGTAAAAATTAGGCGTCACTCACTGGTGAGGTGAGGTCGCGGCGGCAACGAAGCGCGATCTATCTGTAGAGTCTAGACGCTGTCGTGGCTCTGCGTCCATCACATATTTCAAATGTCAGAGTACCGAATATTCAGATACGAATTTATAGCTACACAAACAGTATACTTTATATACTTACTTGTGTTAACATAGCTACGCAAGAAACTAAATGGCAAAATGGCAACGGAGTAGCGAGGGTAGACATAACGGCCGCCCTTCGCCTCGACCACGCGGCGGCCAAGTCTTTCCGCCGCGGCTCAACTCACCTGTGGCTGATAGGCCTTAGATCTCGCGCATATTTAGGCTATGTTTAGTAGGGGCCTTATGCTCACTTCGGCAGATAATTTAGTCTACTAGGGACGACGTCAAAATAACGTGGAAAACTCGATTCACGAGTGGGTAGAGATAGAGAAATATTTTGAGAATGGGTCAAACAAGTTTTCGACCGAGTTATGACGTCAATATTTGAGTAAAATCTCTGCCGAAGTGAGCATAAAGGCCCAGGTTTAGGCGAACAGTGAGTGGCTGATTCGCTGATCACTCGACATTGAGTTTAACCGATTCGCCTTTCAGAGTCAAGTCGCATACTATACGCCTAATCAGACCGCAGCCTTAGTTTAATTTGTTAAGATAGTAAGTAGTGTAGATTAATTATCTATTCTAATCCTGTTACCAACAAACTTGTCTTGTGTTTAGGTACCTAAGTTCGGAATAATTTCAGAGTTTGGTCTTTTGCATTGACAAGCAGTTTCAAATTCGAGAGATAAATCATGGTGTACCTACCTCTTTCAAGCTTATGCCAAGTTTATTGGTAATAGCATATAACTGCACACCCCAATTAATCTAGCCATTCAAAGTGATCAGGTTATCCTACTAATATTATAAACGCGAAAGTTCATAAGGATGTATGTATGGATGGATGGATGTTTGTTACTCTTTTACGTAAAAACTACTGATCCGATTTGGATAAAACTTGGAATATATATTATCCATGATCTGGATTAACACATAGGCAACTTTTTATCCCACAAAATTAAAGGGATCCAACGGGACGCGAACTTGTCAAAAGCGCCTAGACCATTTGGCATAGCAAATTGCACTTCTAAACCTGCGCAGAAGTCGCAGGCACCAGCTAGTTTATTCATAAAGTCACTGGAATTATTTTGAAACATTTAGCTGTGCGCCAACTTAAAGAAAATATGGTGTGTGTAGCTTAAAACTGATCATCTCTATTCTCTACGTATTTACGCAGCGACTAGCATAATGTTCATTAGCGCCTTGCATGTTCTGTTCACAATGCCCAGCGAAAAACGAACTTCTGTTTCCATTTAAAACTGGACCGGAACACTAATGTTCCGGTCCAATTTTGGAAAAATGGAACACTTAATGGTCTCACTCCGGTGTCTGTCTGTCCGTCTGTCTGTCACCTCCACCAGAGCTGAACCATAGAAGCTAGAGAGTTGAAATTTGGAATAGTAACTACATATATAGTTATTATTATTCAAATAATGAAAATTAAATGAAATCACTAAATGTAAAATCATTATGAATTGAAATGTGCTTGAAGCCCTTTCATTTGATACCCTACACGGCATGATAAAAAAATATTTTTTTAGTTCACGACTTCGTGTCCCCTAGAGAGCGCCATATTGAATTTAACCAGACGTCATTTAGTCTATAACTAGCGGCCGATCGAGACGCGTACATAGGTAATCATTTGTCAAATTTTGATGAGTAGTTTTGGAGTTATGAGGGAACAGATAAGGAACAGATGGAACATAGTAAAGTAGGTACCCTCCTTTTTGCTTTGCCGTAGTCGGTTAAAAAGTAGATAATGATCCGTATGAATTTTAATTCATATTGAACCTACTTCGTATACTTGTGTAACTCAGAATAATGGGTGTGTGTATAATAATATTAAATAATATTCTCCAGGGTCTGATGTTGATCGGCAATGAGGGTCGGGTGTGGCGTGAGTCGAGACAAACGCTAAGATCGCCGGGATAAATTTGTTGTTAAAATTTCGTCGATCGATTGATGATGTTAAAAATAGAAAAAATTAGGCGAAAAATAAGGCTGGTATTCCACTCCCGACCCGACTTCGTTTGGGCGTGGGATGTTCTCACGTGTATCCCGTCAGCTTATTTTGTTTGAGATTCTTTACCAGGAAAATATTTTGAATAGGAGATGATTATTACGAAGCTCAGAATATTTAACCAGGCATTAATTCAGACATTTACCAAACTTCATGTTTCAATTAGATAGGTAGGTACATAAATAACGAAAGATGTACCGTAGCGTAACTAAAGTATTTTTGGGTGAAATGAAATGCAATGCAAATCTACTAAATTATAACCGATGCGATCAAATTCAGAACATACCTATGCTGTTTTAATTGTACCATTTGAAGTTTCATTGTGTGCATTTGTTATTTGAACTTACAGGGTTGAAGTAGATCTGAGCAATGGGATCCAAAATGCAAGGTCCAGAGCTGCAGTGCATGGACCCGGAAAATTATCGTAAATATTTCCAGGCACTTTGCTGGAGTGGCACCAGGTAAATGTTCAGTCTTAGTATATAAATCTATATTCAATGGTGCTCGAACAATTTACTGACGCCATGGAAATTTACAGAAAGATCGATAGGCCTTTCAAGCGTAGAAGCAAGAAGGATAGGTATCGCCGGCCCAAAACAATAAATGCTGCTGCCGTGTGCTATGCACCGGCTCTCCTTGGCAATCCGTCGCAATTCGCTGTGTATGCGACTGTTCGTAGATCTGTGTTGGCCAGATGGAAGCAACTTCATGGAGTCTCTGATTCAGACGATAGCGATGATGAAATAGCTCCTACTTCTTCGAGGATACAAAAGGTTCAAAAAGTAATTATCCTTTGCATTAAAACTAGATAATTTATAGGTACAGCATCAAGTGCTAATTTTTATCCATGCCTCTATGAACGAGACGCTTCACTGCCTGTGCCATAGTTTTTCCCAGCACCATCCTCTCAGCCTAGTTGGTCTTATCCACAGAAAAGGCAAGGTCAACACGTGCGGTGCTGACTAAGCCGCGGGTTTCCGCGATGTTTTCTTTTACTGTTTCAGAGCACTGGTATTGCGCACATAATTTTTCCGAATAGAAAATCCATTAGTGTAATACCGGGTTTGAAGCAGCGTCCTTAGGCGGGGCTATTACCACAAGACCCCCGGTGCTCAATTCACAATATATTTATATGACTGACTATGGTTGCTTTAAATTTTTTATGTTCAAAATCTGGGAATCATCTTCAAGTATAACACCAGACCTTACCTATCTATTTGTTCCTAAAAAAGAAACTACAACAAAACAGCATACCTACCTACGTAAACCATAATTTCAAAGGTCAAGCCGTATATTAGTTTACATTACTATACTAGTGTCTTGTCGAAATTTACATAATCCTGAACAAATAGGCACGGATGCTGGGAAACCATTATTATTCGTTTGCGTCAATTGTGGTACTCACTGATCAGATAATAGTTCTATTATAAATTACATGTATGTTCTATTATTGTATCTAATTCTGTTTTCTGTGGTGGGTGGTACTGTTTGCATCTTTTTAATTATGAATCTATAACATCCTGGCAACCATAAACTGAGAAAACGTTTACATTTTTTATTGCATTTATGTGTTTGTTTTTGCAGATCACTGGTATAGGCTTACGAACGGTGTTCTCACTGGTATCGCAGTCGCGGGCGGCGGATCCTAAATTTTGCGAGATAGCACTGCAAGCATTACTAGATGTGCTGCAAGGCCACGCGCCCGAAGAACTTGCGCATGAGTCTACTGAGGTATTTTTATGACAGGCGCGTTACTTTTCCATTATATAATGCACGTTTGTGTCCGTTGAGCGGGAAACATATTGGCGTATCACTAGCGTAGGTACAAAGATTGGTCATGGTAAGGTTTTGATGATAATATTCCTAACAGTTCCTACATACAATAGTAACTAGGCACAAATCTGTTACTGTATCATCTGAATGAAATTTACTAAGGTTTTTGTTTAAATGTTTCTGTCAAATTCGAGGCTTTGGCTGATCACTGAGGTCGTGGTTCGCGGTCTTGTCGGAGAGCGACCACGGGATCTCTTGCCCTCCATCCTGCCCTGTACTACCAGACGCTCCATTGAGACTTCCTTGTGAGTCACGTAGCCAAAAAACTGGTGTATTCGTATTTGCAAAGTCGACTATAACCTTTCCTTTATGTGAAGTTCAATTAAGATCGGCGTATAGCGTCTTTTATCTATCAGTTTATGTACCTGTTACCAAGAGTTTTTGTCAACGCGATGTCTACTTTTCTGGACCCAACGTGTCCAGAGTATTGGAGTATCCCATCCCACTAATATCATAAACGTGAAAGTTTAGATGCTTGGACGTTTGAATGATTGTCCTGGACGAAGTCGCGAGCAAGCGCTAGTTTTTAATATGCAAATAGAAAGTAGGCGCTTAGCACGTAGCTGAACCACGGAACGGAATCCTTCAAAGACATCTCGAACGCGTTTGTTGGCAAAAGCTTCCGGGTAACAAACAGCACTGTACCGGAACATGGAAAAAACCAGCGTGGGAACTTGAAACGTCTTGTTCTGAATGTGGTCGTCTCACCATATTTTGGTTTTATTCAGCCCGCTATGACTATGAATTCGAAGGGTATGTTGCTGAAAGTTTTTTTTTCCCAAAACCGAATCATAACTTGTGACATGTTAACTTCAGTAGGCTTAGGTACAATGTGCATTATCATAATGAAAAAGTCGTATAGCGTTTGTGATTATAACTACTCACAGTATCATTATGTTCTGACGATGTGCGATGTGCATTTAAGTTTGTCAGACACATTAGGCAAATCGAATTGGACAAAAAATCAAGACACGCTAATATGTTTCTAGCTTTGTCCTCCTGTTGCCTTAGTCCCATCGATGTTATGTTCGGGTCGGCGGTCGCTTCCGTAAAGCGGCATAATTGGACAGCGGTCGAGCAAAATTAGCATGTTGTCATTCCCATTCCTTGCATATATTGTACATCCCCATATTAGATGTTTCATATTGTGGATAATCGCAACGAGGTTCTGTTGCTGACATATATGTTGAAATTGCAGATAGTTTCTCATATGCACAGCATGCTCGTGGAGGTCGCCTCAGGAGCTGCGTCACTTGAGATGCCAACCAATCTTACAGCCCTAGGCACTTCCTGCCTTATATCTCTGGCGGTTGCCAAGGGTGAAGCTGAGCTTATCTTGAACGCGGTTACTTCGCTCATTATGTCTCCGCAAGCACTGGCTGACCAATACGTAAAGGCAAGTTTTAGTAAAACTCATGTAGAACTCACAGATTTGAAGGAAACGATGTTAGGGTGATAGAAGCTTATAGTTTAATTTTATTTCAGATACCAATTAATTTGACGACTCTGCAACGTAGCGTTCAGTCGGTGATACTTGGCACTCCATCCCGGAATATGTGGATGAACTATGGTGTTCCTCAGCAGTCTTTAGCCATGAGCTTTCCTGTAGATCTCCCTGCAGGCCTGACCGTCGGGCCCACAGAGCTCGTGGTCCGAGCTCTCGTCTCTGATGGATGCTATCTATACGTGTTCACTTCTCGAGGCCTCCTTAAAATCGGCTCGGGCTACGGTAGCTCTATCAAACAACACGTGTACTTGTATAAACCTGACTTCTTTCCCAGCGACCGCCATGGTTGGCTAGGGTTTTGTAAGGTTAGTGATACTATAATTTTGTCCTTTCACGAAGATATCTCCGTGGATAACATTATGAAACTGGTTGAATTTATCTATTAATAAAGTCATAAGACCTAGTTAGTTATTTTTTAATAATGCTTTATTTTCAGAATAAACTTTACGTAAGAATCGGCCGTAAAAAAACTGAAGTGTACGAAGTAGATAAGGATACTCTGGAAATACGCAACTTCATAAAACTAGAACCTGGAAGTTCTCATTCTGTTGAGTCTAAATCGGCTGTTTTTAGTGACGGACATCAGCTAGGAGTAATGACGCTCACTAACAACACTGTAAGAACTTTTTTATATATGGTTTTTATTGGTTTGCGTTCTTTTTAACTAAACGTTTTGATTGGCAAAAGCGTATAAAATCTTCATTATTTTAGGAATATCTGAATATACGATTTTATGATGTCGAGAAAGCGCCAGACCCCATTGGTGGTGATGCTGTAACTTTGAAAAGTCGTAAAGAGATAAACGTTCCACTATTGCGTAAAAGAAACTTAGCTCTGGGTAGAGCTAGCTATGATGACGCACCAGTACACAGAGACAAAGACAATGATACGCCCACAGCTATGCAACTTGATGACAACGAAGATGATCCGCTTATGTCGATAGGTGGCGGCGCGGAGTTTGGCCTGTTAGCCACTACTTCTGGGAAGGTAAAACTTCAGTACCGCAACTTCCTAACACGAATACCGATTGTAGAATCGCTCACGAAATATGGTTTTTCATAGGTGTATTATACTGGTAAAGGGGCAAGTCTAGGATACAAGGCGTCTCCACAATGTGGACGCTGGACTTTGATGAAGGAAACCTTGTTCAACAAGAACGATGTACCAAACATTAGGAGATACAAAGCCGTCCAGGTTAGTCAGGTGAGTAATCATAAATCAATAACATGTTGCGTGGTTTTTATATCGATATCCATACCTCTAGAACCTCTTGACTCCGGAACTAGACTCGAGCTCTCGACTTACTAAACGATGTAAAAAAAAACATAGAACGTAGTTATATCTTTGGAAATATTAATTAATTTGGGTGGATGGTGGTAGGTCGCTGTGGGTCACGAAGGAGTCCATGCAATACTGGTTCTGGACAACGGAGCCGTATTGTTCACTGGAAGCGCGCGTCGCGGCGAGGACGGCGAAACTAGCAAACACCGTCGCGCGCCCAGACCATCGCGCCCGAAGAAGATGTATAAGGTGAGCGTAGGCTGATAAAAAAGATAGATAGAAATAATGAAACTCTACTAAATTTTTATTTTTATTTATATATAAATAAGCCAGTGATTAATCCAATTGGATTAATTGTTAGGACTGAGCTCAGCCGGCCTTTCGGGTCCTCTACAATCAATCAATTTTTAAACATAGCACGCAATGAGGTGCATGGCACCGATCGATGTTATAGGTACTGGGCTGAGTTGGGCGGTCTGATTGTGCAGGAAAAAGTCTGAAGCCTGTAATCATAATTCATTTCATAGCCGGCGTAACAAGGTGGTAACGTAGCGTCACGTGCGATCAAGGCACCACTCTCCAAACTTAGGTACTTACTTATTTTGTCGGGGTTCATTTTTTTATTATTTTTTTCGTTAAAACCCACCCTTACGCAACGCTTTCGAATTTCTATGCGTAAGGGAAACTGTAAGTATCTACTGACTTTATGAACATACCCCGTGACTTCGTACACGTGCGAAACTTTCCACCAAATTATCTGTCACCAGCATACAATGAACCCCTTGGCAAATGGATGCTTTTGGTTGAGACACTTCAACGTCTTTGATTTCAATAAAATATAGTATATGTTTTAATCCGTTATCCGCGCACAGACAAACTCGATTTACGGAATCAGAATCGTTTATTTGGGGAGCGTCCCCATCAGACACGGCGCGGCGTGCCAGAGCACGGTGCCGCAAACGGTGCGCCGTCCATTGCCCCTTTCAGTCGATATTTCGCTGTTGATGCACTCGAACGTGGTGGAGCGTGGGCAATGGACGGCGCACCGTTTGCGGCACAGTGCTCCGGCGCGCCGTGCCGTGACACGACGACAGGCGGCGCCGCGCCGTGTCAGATGGGGACGCTCCCTTAGTAAATCTGCATATTTAGTTTATCCATATCTTTTATTTTAGATTTGGGCTTTTTTACAGTTTTATAATAGTAGGTATAGATCGATTTCGATATCGTGTGCTGACGGCGTGCAACGATTCAAACAGAACTAATAGTTTCAGACAAGCTAGCTACCTATCGATAGTCAGATGATACCTACCTATTTGTGGTTGTAGGCCAGCAGTAGAGGAGACTGGTGCAGAGTTGGCATATTCTCAGCTGCAGTGCACACCGGCTAAATAACAGAATAAATGGACTCTTAGTTACATAACTGTAACAGTGATGTGCATAAATATAATGAAAAAATATCATACCTAGAGAATCTACTTCTATTTTAGAACTTCGAAGCTTTGCATCTCGGCACTCGCAACGCCAGGGCTTTGATCGATCATACCAGACATCCGAATGCGCAAGTGCAGCAAATGATTGAGTTATAGAAAAACTTACGTGATAATACCTACCTGGCTATGGGTGAATGTCCTTTGTGCAGCCCGGATGACCTGATCTGGTCCGTCAAAGTGCAAAATTTGATCTTTATTACACAGAACTTACGGTTTATAATTGAGCGTCGTCATAGAAATCACGGCAGCATCTAGGCGGCGTGCTATAGTGTAGGTACATGAGCAGCGCTAGCTTTGGTGTCCGAGGCTTTTATTGGAATATGTACCAGAATATTCATATACCACATGAACGTATGCCTCATGGTATAAGCATACATTACCTACACACTTAATACTCACCAGCTGGTTGACCGAGCTTTGCTCGTCATTTTTTTAGTATTTATTTTGATGTACATAACCAATATGCAGTACTTATTTAGTTAGAAAAAGTTTCTAGGTTCTATGCTCATTTGATTTGAAGTAATTTCAGCAGTGACATCTATCAAATGCTGAACACTGCCATCTAGTAACGATTAGATGTATTAAACTTCAAAAAATAGTATTGTTATTCGCCAATAGATGTCGGGAAGAGTCATATTTTCTGTTTAAGTGTTTACTTGAAAACTCGAATAAAACGACATTTTCGGAAAATGAGTCCTAGCTAGATCGATTTATCGCGCCCAGAATCCCCTGTATACTAAATTTCATGAAAATCGTTGGAGCCGTTTCCGAGATTCAGATTATATAGGTATATAATATACAAGAATTGCTCGTTTAAAAGTATTAGATTACATTTATTGCTCTCACTACTAATTGATTGTTTTGAGATTTGACATGACGCCTTGTCCGACAACAGGGTTGCTTGAAGGGGCCGTTTTCCTTCTTTATTACAACTGAGTCACGCCTAGGAGCTAGACGATTTAGACTTAGTTGAAATAAGGAAGGCACCGAAACTACACGAACCCGATCACGTTAAAAATTAAGCTGCGTTCAACAGACGGATTCTCATCACGTGGTGCTCGCGGCGTGTAACTTCGGTTCTACGGCACTGGTCACGCGAACAGGTGGTCTGTTGATGTTTGGGAAAGACACGCAGCATTGCAATAACCAGGGCGTCGTGCATAGCCTTCGCCACGAGAAGGTCACTCAGGTAAGAACAAGGGAGAAATTTCCAGCTGTAAGCCATGTGTGATACACATCGCCTGATACTAGGCCAAGGTTGCACTGGCTCAGAGCACATTGTGCTTTCCTGCGAGAACTTTATTATTCTGAGAGTATTTAAAAAAGTACAATTTACAGGTGTATAAAATTGCGTACTATTTATTGGTGACTAGGAAAGCGAGTAGAGATATAAGGAACGTCGATATCAATTTAGACTTCATTTTCCGGAGCCTGAAGACAGATAAGAATTTCCGTTCAGGTTTTTATAGATTTTGCTAATTAAAAAAATCAGAACTGCATAGCAGCTAACAAATTACATGTAATATGCATACAATTCAGTGTATTTCTAATAGAAAATTAAACAATGTTTCCCAATAAATATTTTTATAACTTTAATAGTAACTTTTTTAGAAACTCGCGTCACACATGTCGTTTTACTGACTAGAAAGTTACTAGTATCTAAATTGTATATTAATTTTTATGGATCTTGGAAATGTCTTTCATTCCACGTAAAATCTACTGAATCATATAAGTACCAGTTGCTCAAATGCAACAGTGTGCCGTCGCCGGGTCGTTCATAATTAGGTTATTGATAGCGCAGTGCGCAAGTTCCGGAGCCTGGTCGATATCCAGGACATCCAGGCATTACTAGAGCACACATACCTCTGGGGCGATGTCCTACTTCATATGTCTATTCAAACACGTAGCATAGTGGTTTCTTAAAGATTAGCTATACCCTAACAAATAATTTAATACAATACTTGACAGATAGTATTGCCGCTATTTCATAAAAACTTAATAGTGAAGTGAACTAGATCAGCAGCTAATATGACTTATGTGACATCTAATAAAAAATTCTAAAAGTAACTGATTTAATCATGAAAGATTCATTTATATAGTTGGTGGCATATGGTTGTGACTTCTTTTTATGCAAATATTTTTACGTTAAAACCGCCATTAGTTTTTTCTGTGGCACTTAAACCCAGGTGTCATTGCTTTAATCTCGGCATAGTGCACGCAAAACTCCGGGATGCGCTTGGCTAAGTATCCCTGTGTATGTGTACAGTGTAAGTAACAATTTTTACATGAAAGTAAACTTATCAAAATAACAAAACCAATCAGATCATATTACAAATCTGTCACGTAACATCACTAGCAGACTGAATGTGGTAACAATATTACATTGACATTAGCGCACTGTCAAGCTTTGAATCAAATTAGAAGTAGGTACGAGTATAGGCCTGTATGCCGTCTCAATCAGGGCTCGTGTACTATTGATGCGCAGTTCCATGTAAATATTCGTGGGATCGAATCCCACTCAATTCGTAACTCTATCGCACAAGTACTGAAACCCTATTTGGATTAATTTTATTGTACTTAAGTTCATAGCAACAAATATTTATTTCTCAGTAATATTGGGTTCGGATTTTTATTGGACTGTTTTGGTATCTACCTACACAGTCAATTATCCTGATTTTCTTGGAACCAATATAACCTCTGATATTTGATTGAAATACGCTTTGCAATTTGAGTAATTTCTCTATTAAGGTATTTAGTTTCATAAACAACAAATATTTATTTCTTAGTAATATATGCTTCGGCTTATTTTGCCTAATTTTTGTATCTACCTACACAATTATTTACAAAGAAAATTACAACTAATACAGTATTTACAATATTCTCAATATTTACAAAATACACATGAAACAGTTGAGCTATCTACCAACCGTTGCAAACGATTTATAGACAACTGGTCCAAATCAGTACCAGTCGGAAGCGTACCCAAGACACTGGCCGTTTTTCTTGGTACCAGAATTACATCTGATATTTCATTTGAATTACCTGCCTACATCTTTATCGAAGTAAGAGGTTCGCTAATTGCGATCTTGTTATTGAAGTAAGGATATTTCTCATGAAAAAAAGTGAATCACTAATAAATCTATGTTTTGATAACATAGCTTTGACAGGCGTCATGGCTCAGTCGGTAGTAGCTCTGCCTTCCGTGCTGTGTGTCGTGGGCGTGGTCGTGGGTTCGATCCCCACCGAGAACAAACATTTGTGTGTTGAAAACATAGATGTTTGTTCTGTGTCTGGGTGTTTCTATGTATTATAAGTATGTATTTACAAAAAAAATGTATGTGTGTATTCTATCAGCCATCTAGTTCCCATCGTACAAGCTTTACTTAGTTTGGGACTAGAAGGCGTTGTGTTAAGTGTCCGTGAATATTTATTTATTTATTTATTATTTATAGCTACTAAAATCTAGAGATTGTAACACTTGTAGATTGTAGATTGTATGACTGAAGCAAAAAGCACCATTTAATAAATGATAGTTGTTAAGTTTTGGAATAAAGTACCTACTAATATTTTAAATTATTTTTTTCTGTATTGTAAGTATACCCATCTACGTATCGTATAATACCATGTCTATAGTAGGTGCCAAATAACACCGCAATACAGGTCATTCAACCACCTTCACCACGATGTCGCAACATTCAATATTATGTATGGCTAATTCTGTCGCTTTCCATACAAACCTGTCGCTAAGACGGTATCGCTCGAATCTCGTTAGTACTGTTGGTTTACCATACATAAATTGAATTTTGCGACATCGTGGTGAAGGTGGCTGAATGTATTGCGGTGTTATTTGGCACCTACTATAGTTGATGACTGAAAAAACACGTAGCTATAAGACCATGTACCTTAGATCTCACAATCAATAAAAAAACTATGCACACATAATCAGAGGGCCTAGTACGAGTTTTCAGTGTATAGTGTGGGTGTGAAACGTCTGACGCCCAGCACACCAGTGGGCGCTGATTTGTATGGAGACACTGAGCGGATTCTTTGAGAAGCTCGACATGCGAGTACAAGCTTGGTGTAGACCAAGCTTCTCAAAGAATCCGCTCAGTGTCTCCATACAAATCAGCGCCCACTGGTGTGCTAGGCGTCAGACGTTTCACACCAGATTTACACACCAAAACTCGTACTAGGCCTTCAGTACTACAGGGGTTTGTGTAGGTAGGTATTACTTTAGATTATAATGCAACTAAATATAATTTTATAATTTAGGTCGCTCTAGGAAAGGCTCACACAGTTGTGCTAACAGCGTCAGGACAAGTCTATACATTTGGCATCAATAACAAAGGACAGTGTGGACGTGAATTTGGATATCCGAAAGAGAGTAAGTCCCAATTTGAGTATTTCATTAAATACCAGGTTTTGAAACCTGCATAGATTTGAGTAGAGATTTTTATACAAAAATGAAAAACCTATTTTTGTGTCTGAAGTAGTGCTTGAGCAGTAATCAGCATACGGGCCTTCTGTGTTTTACTCTCCTCATCAGTAAAATTTTTCTTCCCTAAAGATTTAAACTATTTTTTTTACTATTTATTAAAGGAAACTGTACTTGCAAAAACTAATTTTATGTTCCTTGCAGAACACCCCGCACCGCAAGCCGATGAAGCGGCTGGGAATAAAAATGTGGTTCAGATATGTCAGGGCGCGCACACTTGGATCACGGAGTATTGCCGCGTGTGCGTCAAATGTCGCAAGTGCACCGGCTTTGCACGAGCTTGTCACCTGTCGTACCTACCCACCAGAGTGCCCGGCGAGTGAGTCTCTCACCTCAAGTTTTTAGAACAGATGTTTCGGACCCTGACTTGTGGTCACGGAGTATTATATTTTATGGAAAGTAGGCATCGGGAAAGTTCGTAAAGTTCCTCGTAAGTTTTAAATAATTCAGTGCTAAGTTTTCCGACCTTATGTACTTTTTAAAGTACATAATATAGTGCAAAGTTACGTCTTTCGCTCCGAACTGAGATCTCGTGATCTTTGAATGACCAAACAAAGACCTATCTTGTCACTTGTGACACCCTATGTAAATTTTTTCTATGACTTTGTTTTACTCTTATTTTGATTTTTGAACCTTATATAGCTTACCAACCCCTCGACCAATTTACAACGACGATTTGTCCAAGTTGACACCTTCGCATGTTTCGGTCGCTCAATCAATTAGTTTCAGGTCAAGACTGAACGACATAGGCGTGATCAATGTGTTCATAAATTTTTTAGTCTTACGAGGTTGAATCGAGACGTGTATTTCATGTCGAAGTATGGGCCAGTTTTTTTATAAGCGGTTATGTTACTACAATGTGTCTTCTCGTGCGAGTATGTCGTTGGTCTGTCTTCAGAATGTATGCTAGTATCTCTGTGCTTCTGTGGCTAAGTCGTTAAAACAGAAAGAAACTTTCAAACTTCGCAGATAAGATAGTAGCAGTATGAAAAAAAAACCTTTGCCCAAAGCCACAGGATGAATACTATATTAAAACAACCAGTGCATACGCAACGCATGCAAGTTTGCAAAAACCTTGAAAATTTGAATGACAAATCATAGCTGGCCTGCAATGTTTAGACGCTGTGGCTGCGGCGAAGGCGACAGCGGCTGCAGCATTTGCGGCATTTGCCGTCAATGCGCCGACGGGTTCGTGGCTGCTGCGCGACCGGAAGCAGCTGATAGGCGTCTGGTGCCGCCCGCCGCAGACGCCTTGCGAGAGGAACCGAAGCCGCCTGCTGAGGCTGAAGGCGGTTTGTTTTTTTTTATTAGCTTTTTGCGGCTGCGATATCACTGCGGCCTGCGCCTATTGTGAAAGCGGTATGTACCTTATCGGTTCTAAATTCAAATCGTTTATTGCACTTATAATATTTTATAGATGTTGTACAAAAGGTAGTGTAGCAAACATAAACCCTGTTAGGGTAGGGCACAGCAATTTGTTGAGGTTCTTTTACAGCATCCGGCGGTAACACTACGGAGTCAAGATGGTCGGGTAATCTCTCATGTTATAAAATTTCTGGTACAATTACGAGATTCTTACGACCACTAAGATTCAACAGGTAGTTAGATCGGTGATGATGAATGTTGGATGAATCTTTGGTTGCCACAGTATAGTTAGGATGGTTCCTGACATTCTCTGTCATTACAAGCTTATTCTGTCAAACCTTTCTCTAAAGCGTATCTGAAACGAAGAAAGATCTGGATAGTAAGCAAGACCTAAATATTAAGTCAAATATTTCATTCATTCATTCAGGAAACTCGTAGTAGCGTCTAGGTTACTTCAAGCTTATGGAAATGTATGTTATTATGAGGGGTTATTCCCGCTCGTCTCACGTTTCGTCCCCAATGGGGACCAACAGAAAGTTTACTTCCCGTTCGTCCCCATGGGGACCAGCGGGACGTTTTTTAGTAGCGTTCGTCCCAGTAGGCTCCAGCGGGAAGTTTTTGTAGCGTTCGCCCCCACTAAAATAAAATGAGGATAATTTTGAATAAAATCATACCAACTTTAAACAAAAAAAATATTAGGTGCCGCCCTCGACTTCGTTCGCGTCCCGTTGGATCCCGTTGATTTTTTGAGATAAAAAGTAACCTCTGTGTTCCTTCCTCCTCTATATTCCAAGTTTCATCCAAATCGGATCAGTAGTTTTTACGTGAAAGAGTAACAAACATCCATCCATCCATACTCACAAACTTTCGCGTCTATAATATTAGTAGGATTTTAATTAAAAATTGTACAAATTTTTAACATGGGGACGAACGGGAAGTATACTTCCCGTTGGTCCCCATTGGGGACGAAACGTGAGGACATTATGAGCAGGTGCCTGTAGATATGGAATTTTCAGACAAAGATGCAAAAGCTGAGGAGCAAGCTTCAGGCTCAGACGTGGAACGCGATGCAGCCATGAAAGTGAGCAGTTTACCGCCAGCGCGCGTCGCAGTGCCCGGCGGACACAAGATAACGGCAATATCGTGCGGACTGCATCATACCATGCTACTTACCGACCACGGTATGTATACATGTGGTACTGTCAACGAGCAATGGAGTGTGCGATACTTTGTCACTCAATCCTTTATTACACACTAGCTGATACCCGCGACTGTGTACGCGTGCGAAACTTTCCACCAAAATATCTGTCAACCAGCTTAAGATGAACCTCGTGCCAAATGCGGCTTTTGGTTTAGAGAGGTCAAGCTGTATCTATTTCTATTTATTTATTTTATTTTATTTATAACATAACACATATAAAAAACTAAATAGTGCCTTAAAACCTAGGTAAGATGTCTAAGAATCCACGTCTTTCATTTCAATAAAATATAACCTATGTTTCAATCCGGAAAAAGGGCTTCTGAATGCTATAAAGTATCATTGAAATTGGTTCAGTAGTTCAGGCGTGATCCGCGAACAAACAAACAGACAAACTCGATTTTTGAAATCAGAATCGTTTATTTAGCAGAACTGCATATTAAGTTTTCCCATATCTTTAATTTTAGTTTTTAGCTTTTTTACAGTTTTATAATAGTAGGTATAAACGAGCATATAAAATATCTGATTATTTAGAAGACATACAAGCTTGAGACGAACTAGCTCATACAAAATCTAATGACGATTCAAAGTGATCGGTGAGATTTTATTGAATAAAAGCATTTTTACTTTGACTGAATTAAATGGCCCAAAATAAATTGCTATAAGTAATCGAAGCAAAATAACTTGTCAGAGTTCAGTTAGTCTAGTAGATCGAGCTTCTGTGATGTTCCATTAACCACTTTACGTTTCTAGCACTACAGCTGGAAGTACCGTCTGTACTACCGTCTGCATATGTCGCTGATAACCTTACATCGTTTGATGCAGGCGAAGTACTGACATTCGGATCAAATCAGTACGGCCAACTCGGCGCTGGTGATATCGCACCCCACCATAAGCTGGTGAAGGTGAAGCTGCCTAAAGCGGTCACCGTCGCAGCTGGCAGCAATCATTCCGCCGTCATGACAAGGGATGGAGAGGTCTACACTTTCGGAAACTATCAGGTACCTCACGCATTCACAGTGAAATATGAAGTACTACCTGTCTGCCCGCGACTTTGTTCCCGTTAATTTTCCGGGATAAAAAGTAGCCTATGTGTTACTCCAGGTCACGGACAATATATATTCCAAGTTTCATCCAAATCGGATTAGTAGTTTTTGCGTGAAAAAAACATGCATACATCCTCACAAACTTTCGCGTTTATAATATAAATAGGATAGGATATAGCGCTGTTAAAGTCATCAACAGAATTAAGCGACTAGAAAATTGCAGCAGTTCCATTGGACATTTTAATTCATCGTTTACTTCAGCTACCATATATAGTAAACTACCCTAATCTTGGCACCCCCACCAATTGTTGGCACTTCTCTGATTTATCCTATTTACTAAGAAAAAGCCAGACCTCACGACGTTTATTATTATGTTAATTTGTTGTTTATATAACAACATCGTGAGGCTGGCTTTTTCTTAGTAAATAGGATAAATCAGAGAAGTGCCACAATTGGTGGGAGTGCCAAGGTTAGGGTAGTTTACCCTATGCATATACATTACATATTTTGTAGCCTTGTCCCCTTGGTCCTAGGAGAATAACGGGGCTAAAAATACAGCATAAATGTCGTCTAATGTACCTAGGACCTAGGTACATATGAAGACTTCAACTTATATGTTCGTAAACCTTGCAGAAAGGTTCACTCGGCCGGGTAGCTAACAGTGAAAGTACCCGTGGTATATGGTACGCGAGTCCAGGCGCCGTGCCTCGCATTGGTCCGAAGCACGCCTGCCGCGCTGTTTGGCTGAGTGCTTCGGCCGACCAGACCTTCATGCAAGTCTGCCAGTCCATAGTCAAGACGGACACGCTGTTCAGCGCTACTATCATTGGAAACAGCACTACTATTAGTGAGTATTGGCTTTTATATAACCTCCAACGTCTGGAAGATATGAGCGATAAGGCCGCCCATTTTACTGTCTGTTTTATGTTATTTCCTGTACTTAGGTAATTTATCATTGTGTACAATAAAGTGTTCAATACTCAATACTCAATATATTTATTGCTTTCACATGGTTTAGGTAAATTTTACATTGGTGGTGGGTGGTGTTTATCTATATATCTATAACCATACTTATTTCATATGCTTAAATTTTAAATAAAATAACTCTTTTATTATATTACGTTATTTTACTGCGTTATTATAAAAATGTGTGTTTGTGTGTGTCTGGACTATCATTATCTCTAGGCATGGTTTTAATTTATTTTTTGTTTCTTTCAGTAATGCTACCAAACCAGCCAGAGCACTCATTCAAATGTTTGACCATAAACAAGAACGACAGCGTATGCAACACATGGCCAGGTGCCGAGCAAGTAGACTTCGTAAACACGCTGGCTTGCCTCGACCCGCAATACGACGTGCTCTGGTGCTACCAGCCGCAAATGCGAGTTATGAAATGCTACAACATTCTCGCTTTTGACTCGCATAAGCTCCAACGCTGCTGCAATCCCGATCTCGACCCGTCAGAGAACGTGGAGTTCTGCTATCCGAGTGTCGGTACTATGCGTCGGTTGGATGACTTCAAGAATTTGGAGAACTTTGAACTGATCAGCAATAATGGGGACGTGCCGGTGGAAAGCATCGCTTTGGCGGACATGTCCATTTTGAATCAAGAGCTAGCGATACCCACGATACATGGCGCATGGGTGACAAGAATGCATATTGCTATGCATCTGTTGGGATGTTTGGATTCGCTTATCTACGTCCATGACAACAAGTTCGTAAACATTTATCATTCTTTAACGTAAATTCGCTTGCTTGGAATTACCTGAACTGAACAAAATTATCATAGAAATTGTTCAGTAAATCTGCTCTCACAATACTTGTTTTTAGGCTCAACATAATCGAATGTAAGCGTGAAAATATAACGTCACCGATAGCTCCTCTCAAGGCAGATTGGCTGACAATCACCAGATTTGAGAGCCATGGAGGTGGATGGGGTTACTCGGGACATTCTATTGAAGCCATAAGATTTATGTGCGATACCGATATACTTCTCGGTAAGTTATAAATATGGTTTTGTTAAAGAGCTTCGGTTATTTTTGTCATTTCGCTAGTAAAGTACTTGTTTATATATTTTTTTACATTCGTAGGTGGTTTTGGTCTATTTGGCGGTCGCGGAGACTACACGGCAAAGATAAAACTGTTTGACATCGGTCACGATGGCGGTGACCAAGAGGGTGATGGCGAGCTCATCGCAGAAAGCGAAGAGGTGGTTTACGAATGCGCACCGAGGGACCGATACCCGGTCATGTTTGATTCCGCTATACCTTTGATCGTGAGTATTTTCTGCTTCTTGCTTATTTTGTTATTGTTAGTGAAATCTTCATTATTATAGCTAACTTCCTTGGTTCCGCTGGGCTAAGCTTATCCTCCACTCATACTTTTCTGCCTTGTCAAATGATAGATAGCTGATACCCGCGACTTCGTACGCGTGCAAAACTTTCCACCAAAATATCTTTCAACCAGTATACGATGAACCTCATGCCAAAGGCTGCTTTTGGCTTAGAGAGGTCAAGCTGTATCTCAGAATCCACGTCTTTAATTTCGATAAAATATAGCCTACACTCGAGAGCAATGATTCCGGGTCACTTAAAGAATGTTAAAAATCTCGGAAACTAAAAATGATAGGTTAATGCAATAAATTGTATTTAATAGACAATGTAATACTCCTTAAATGAAAGTAAAAAAATATGAGTCACCATACATTTTATTAACACAAAATTACATAAAGAAAAAAACTGCTGATCTCTCCTTAAAACAAAAATAGGAAACATGAAATTTTTGAACTTTATTACGATTTGACTTGAATTTTAATACTTCGTATTGCCTCCTCGTGCTTCCATTACTGCGTTTACGCGGTTTGGCATGCTGTACACCAAGTTCCTTATACGATTTTGGGGAATATTCTCCCATTCCTCTGTGAGAGCAATTTTGAGCTCACGAAGCGTGATTGGGGGAGGGTTTCGTTGTTTTACGCATCTGCCTAGCTCGTCCCAAGCATGCTCGATCGGGTTGATATCCGGGCTGCGCGCTGGCCACTCCATACGAGTAATGTTCATCTCTTGAAGGTAGTCATTCACAATCCTACCTGTATGAGGTCGGGCATTGTCATGCATAAATATAGCATCCTCACCTAAATTGACCATAAATGGACCAACATGATCATTGAGGATTTCTTCCACATATCTTACGCTAGTTAAAGAGCCGTTTTCTATGATCACCAGCTCTGTGCGACTTTCAGAAGAAATTCCGGCCCACACAAGTACAGACCCACCACCGTAGGCTACTTTTTCTTCGATGCATGCTTGCTTGAATCTTTCCCCTGGTCTTCGATACACTCTGTGTCTTCCATCGTGCTTGTAGAGCATAAATTTTGATTCGTCGGAGAACATAACTTTTGACCAATCTTCAATACTCCAATTTACGTGGCTCTGGGCATATCTTAGTCTTGAAATACGATGCCCACGCTCCAGTTTAGGGCCGTTTGCAGGTCTAAGGGGTTTTAAGTTAGATTCAGCAAGCCGACGTCTTACTGTCCATGCACTTGGGTTACTTCCTCCGAGGCGTCGAAACTGATTTGTGAGTTCAGTTCCTGTGAGAAAGCGATTTCGAAGCATGGTGTTCACCAAGTATCGGTCTTCTCGTGCTGTGGTACACCTGGTTCTGCCCGTTCCTGGTCTGCGTAGGTTAGAACCAGTTTCTTCGTAACGTCGGAGAACTCTTTGTACTGTTGACAGCGACACACCGACAGTCCTGGCTGTATCGCGCTGACTCCGGCCGGTTTCCAGCATTGTAAGTATTCTGGTGCATTCTTCAGGCGTAAGCGACATAATTTCAGCTTGAATAATGAATATAGAGCACTATCAACATGGTTTATATACCCACATAAATGACAGATTACAAACAAAAGCAAAACCAAATGCTGTAATTTCGTAGTTCCATCTTCGAAAGTGGCCCTTTTTCAAATTTGATTTTTTTAAGATATAACTTTACAATAACTAAGAAGTTTTAATACCTTCATTTAAGGAGTATTACATTGTCTATTAAATACAATTTATTGCATTAACCTATCATTTTTAGTTTCCGAGATTTTTAACATTCTTTAAGTGACCCGGAATCATTGCTCTCGCGTGTATGTTTCAATCCGGAAAAAGGGCTTCCGAATGGTATAAGTTTCATTGAAATTGGTCCAGTAGTTTAGGCGTGATCCGCGAACAAACAAAAAAACAGATAAACAGACAAACTCGATTTTCGGAATTAAAATCGTTAATTTAGTAGATCTGCATATTTAGTTTATCCATATCTTTAATTTTAGTTTTTGGCTTTTTTACAGTTTTAATAGTATAGATAATATGTTGTTTGGTCAGGCTTGTCGCTGGTACGTGGCATGGGCATGCATAAACGGTCCGTCATCGGATTGCGGCTCGGCCGGCCAGGGCATGGTGATCAACGACGACGTCGGCTTCCACTTCAAAACCTCCAAGAAGTCCAACAACGGCACCGACGTGAACGCCGGTCAGATACCCAGCCTCCTGTACAACCTCGCAGGAACCTACCACTCGACTCCGGCAAGAGTTATCGACCTCGGCGAACCTATCATAGTGCTGTCTCGAAACCTTTCCCGCAAAGTTACCGTGCCTTGTTTCAAAGCGATCATCCGTCTGCTTACGTGGAGCTGGGATACGTTGAGGGCCGGCCTTCTTTCAACGAATGGTCAAGTCCCGATCAACTATCAGAAACTGAACAGGATGAAGCAACAGAAGCGGCTCGTTTACCTGATTCGATCATGCCTGCGCATAACAAGGTCGTACGTTCACGAGATTTTTCCGCAGAAGAGTAAGAAGCGGCTAACTCACGAGTACATGTCGTATTTAGAGTCGATCGGGGAACTGAAGAATTTGATTCAGGCTATTGTGGCAGAGGAAACGCCGACTTGCTCGAAACTCCCGCGTCGCTCCTCCAAGGCTAAGATCAGATCGTGCTACGTTCAGTTCGCGCTGGAGATTACTTCTGCGATATTGAGGGAGGCTCACGAGACGTCCACTGCGTGCTTTCACGCATTCTTCCCCACACCCACATTGAAGTGGGATCATCTGTGTTCGATGCTGCGTAATGTTAGGGTATGTTTCAACAATTTTAAAATTCCACATTTGCTACACAAAAAAAAACCTTGTTACTGTACCGTGAATGTGCTATTTCAGAATGGGAAAGTGCCTGTATCACAAATCCGCGAGTTGACTTCAACGTGCGCAGCACTGTGCTCGTCGCGAAGTCTCCGAGATGTGTTGCACTACGTCGTACCGATCACCCAGTGCCATTTGGATATCGAGGAAAAGCTAAGGAGGCCTGACAGCAAGGTATACCACACACGTAGCCTTATTCTAATTCCAGGGGAAATAAGAACTGCACTGACGTCACGCGTTGGGGTGTATTGTGCATTGTCTCCCTGCTGACCTCACCAACTCCTTAAAGTAACGGAGATAGCATGACCTGATCTACACCTGCATCGCAGTTTTTGCCCTGGCTTCGTTTGTGGCAGTACAATGTAGTATATTCTAATTCGTCGTGGGAGAATGAGATCTGCACTGACGTCCCGCGTTGGGGTGTATTGTGCATTGTCTCCCTGCTGACCTCACCAACTCCTTAAAGTAACGGAGATAGCATGACCTGATCTACACCTGCATCGCAGTTTTTGCCCTGGCTTCGTTTGTGGCAGTACAATGTAGTATATTCTAATTCGTCGTGGGAGAATGAGATCTGCACTGACGTCCCGCGTTGGGGTGTATTGTGCATTGTCTCCCTGCTGACCTCGCCCCAACCAGCCAATGTACCAATGTAGTATATGTTAGACCATTTCTTTTCAACTGTCTTAGCCTAATTTTAATAAAGCAAGCAAACTCGTATGAGTTAGTGGCCAACTCTGGTGAATGAGTTTTAAGGCCGCCGTAAGGCCTCCGTCGTGGCTTAACGACTTATTTTAATTTTAAATGTATACGGTCACATAATTTTTTTTAAGTAGCTAAATAACTTACTATTTCAACTTAATATTTTTACTTGAAGTAGGAACGTTTTAGCATAACAATTGTTTGTATGTTTATTTATGTTTTGTAGGCTTTTGGAATGGTCTTAGTCAAATCTCCCGTGAAATCGGCTACCGTGCCGCGATCTGCGCATTCGTCGAAGCCACCACCGATACCGCCGAGAGCGAACCAGAAGGAACCAAAGGTACCCTTCCAAGCCTGATTTGACGGCCAAAGCCTTACCGAAAAAGAAAGGGGTGTTATAAGTTTGACGGCATTTTTGGTTGACCTTGGCAAGCTCCTAAAGTAAGGCTTCGATTTGAATGCGGTGTTTTTTAGATAGCTGGTTTATTAGGGATATTATAAACTGAATCTAATGAGATTTGTATGGTCGGGAAATTCCAAAAAATTGAGTAATTAGTGGTGGGAGTTAGTGTTCCTACAAATGTTTCTTTTTATCAAATTGATGTGGTACCTACCAGCTGATAATATATAGTATAATGTACCTAACATACCTGCTATAATAGCTATAACTTATAGTTTGTAAAAAAAACTGTAATATGCTATAGTTCCAAGAAATAAACTTTGTTATTATTTCTAGCGACCCGCCCCGGCTTCGCACGGGTGCAATGCAGTTATGATGATGATGTATTATACATATAAACCTGCCTCTTGAATCACTCTATCTATTAAAAAAAACTGCATCAAAATCCGTTGTGTAGTTAAAGATCAGACATTAGGACAGACGCGGAAGCGCCTTTGCTTTATACTATGTGGTGATTTTTAGTTTCAAATTATTATTTATTTCCAGCCGTCGACGTCTAGCGACGCACCGGCTTGGTTCGAGTTAGACGAGGAATCCGAATGGGACATCCGTGATGTGATACCAAAGTTCCTAGACATCGTGATGAACCCCATAAAACAGCAGATGATGACGCGGCAATGCGGCCAGCCGCACGACCACGGCGAGATCAAACAGAACGAGATGCTCGCTGACTACTGCTGCAAACTAATCGTTCGCATTGTTGCCGAACTCTCTTATAGCGCTACCAACGTCAAAGTAAGCTTATCCACAGGTACTGGCACGATTTAATAGCGCTTCGAATGTGTCTATCTATCTATCTATTCAGCCTGTATGCACTCACTGCTGGGTATAGGCCTCGTGTTTAGTACGCCAGTCTCTCCGGTCCTACGCGAGTCTTCTCCACTGCTGCCCAACCACAGCCACAATATCATCAGACCATCGGGCGGGTGGTCTGCCTCGTCTTTGAGCGTCCCTTGGCCACCATTCCGGTAATCGCTGTCCTCCATCATCCATCATTCCATCTTGCCACTTTATATTTCTTCGAATGTGTACAAGTCGATTTTAGATCTGCACCCCTCCAGTTCCACCGAGCGCTATTAAACCGTGACTGGACCGTACAGGTAAAATTTGCTGGGTTTTCTATCCTATATCGCTTTCGCTAAAATCTTCATGGTTATGCTCGAACAAAATAGATCACGAATATACTGTACAAAGTCGATTTGTAATCAACTTCTAAACCCAACTGCTAAAACATACATAAATATTGCAGGATATGGAGTCAGATACAGTAAAAGAGATGCTGACACCGTCTCGTTTCATGAGGGTGAACACTTCCCGTTCTTGGAATACCGGAAATGGCAGCCCTGATGCCATATGCTTCACTGTAGACCGGCCGGGGGTTACCATAGTTGGCGTGGGCGTTTACAGTGGCTCTGGCACCTACGAGTACTCACTGGAACTGTTACACGACGTGAGGGTACGTAGCTTTAGTCAAATGGCAACAGTATTGCCATCAAATGACAACTGTTACCATGGACACTATGGATAGGTCGCTTATGAAACATTTTGTATAGCGCCATTTGCAATAACATTATGTCTAGGAGTTATAGTAAACATTCTTCCTAGAACCTTTACTTATGTACTAAATCCTACTAATATTATAAACGCGAAAGTTTGTAAAGATGGATGGATGTTTGTTACTCTTAAACGTAAAAACTACTGATCCGATTTGGATGAAACTTGGAATATATATTGTCCGTGACCTGGATTAACACATAGGCTACTTTTTATCCCAAAAAATCAACACAACCCCGTTTATTTCAGCAATCGAACGGTACAGATGAGACACCCACCTCAAACTGCTGGGTCAGTATCGACGTCCTCCATGGCACTTTTGAAGGCGCTGACTGCCAGAACGACATGGCACTAATCAAGTTCGAGAGGCCTATATCGCTCAAGGTAAATAGCATCCAAAGCTAACGTAAAAAAGGCTAGTTCTGCTCTTGATACTTTTCAAGTTTCTTATTAAGGTGAAGGGTAAAGTCAGAAAGCCTTCTCGCTCGCACATTTCAACATTTCGAAGATATAATATAACTAAATGTAATTATGTGAGATTGCAGAGCTTCAGGGTCGAGAGAATAACAATGCAAAGGTTCAGTAAAAATATCACATTGATACAAACAACTATTTTTGAAGTGAAATTTTCTTTAGCACCGTTGTGATTTGAAAGTCAATGAAACGGAAATGACATAAAGACATAGCATGACATGAATGAAGCATAATGACAGCCGTAATTTCAACCATCGCAGCAGAGCTACTGTTGGCCAAATAGTGAAAACGTTGGACTGCGGTCAGACCGACAACGGGAGCAAGTTCAAATACAAGGCGACATTATAATTTTTGCAACTTTTTATTTTGAAGGGAAAACTTCTAAAACTAAATGAGTACTGCATATTGGATAGGGACATAAAAATAAATACTACGCACTGGTTTTTTTAAGGTTTCACTTGTGAATTTCACAAGGTTTCACTTGTGAATTTCACCACGTATGAATTTCACACATGTTTTTTTTATATCTATAGGAGGAACTACGCTACGCCTTAAGGTTCTGCAACCACGGTGGACGAACGTCAAGCGGTGACTGCGGCTTACCTTCTGTGAAAGGGCCTGACGGGACTACATTCCGATTCGCTTCCTGCTCACTAAGCTTCAACGGAACCACGCTGGCGAGGGGGCAGATACCCTGCATTATTTATTATGCGTACGTATTTATACGGCAGGGAAATGATGATGATGTGGTATTCTTAGTATTTCGTAGTAAAGGGTTCGTATTTCTCTGTCGCCAAGCAGTGCTTACTGTTTGCAGTTTTGTTTTTAACAGTATAAATAAGAGCAAATGAGAAGAAAATTCTCTGAGATAATGTATTTGCCATAGACAGAGGAAACTGCTTAAATTCCAATACTTTGTTATTCTTCCTACTTTATGTTATTGTATAAGTTGCTGGTTCTTATAAGCATGCTTTGGTACCCTGTAATTATGGGGGCACCTTGTTTTATTCCCTTTTAAATGTACGTTGGTTTGTGTTGTGTAAACTGGGTGTTGGGTATGCATTCTTTTAAAAATAAAAATAAGATAAATAAAATAAAAATGAGTCAGGTAGTCCATCTGCTTTTTCCGCCATAAAAAAGGGTCACCCATCGAGCCCACCGGGCGGGCCACTGGTCGGCCAGATGGGAAAAAAATCACATCGATCCCACGATCATTTGCATAGTGGGCTCGTTGGGATTTTTTTTATCCCATAAAATTAAAAGTCAATACCTAGTGAAATTGTCATAGAGATATAAATGTGTATCGATTTGATACTAGCACTTGGCTTGGCCACAAGGTGCTTGTGGCTATTGGTTGAATGAATTACAATTTAATAGAAATTACAATAAAATCATTTCTCACCAGAACGACAGCGCGATGCTTCGAGCAAGCGTCGGAAACAATGGACGCGCTGGTAACGGCATTGCGAACGATCACTCTGCGAGTTTCCTCGCTCGTTCTACAACGTGCTGTGGAATTGTTTCGTACACTACGCAACGAGCTCACTGCCGAGGATCTGAGACGCAACGCTTCAGTGCTGCAGCAGTCGCCGGCCATCAATACACTGATTCCATACATCCTGGCGAATCTCGAGGGCATTGACGACTCCAAGGTACTTATAGAATACTAGGTGCCGCCTGCGACTTCGTTCGTGTCCCGTTGGATCCCGTTGATTTTCCGGGATAAAAAGTAGCCTATGTGTTAATCCAGGTCACGGACAATATATATTCCAAGTTTCATCCAAATCGGATCAGTAGTTCTTACGTTTAAGAGTATCAAACATCCATCCATCTTTACAAACTTTTGCGTTTATAATATTCTAGTAGGACTAGCTGACCCGACAGACGTTGTCCTGTCATTCAAACTCTTAGTGTCAAACCACTGACAGTTATTTCAAATGTGACATTAAAAAAGTTTTATGAAAAAGGTTAAGGAACTTTCACCCCCCCGCCCCCCTTTCAACCCTCAGGCTCTAGATTATCTGTGTGAATTTCATACAAATCGGTTCAGTAGTTTAGGCGTGAAAACGAGACAGACAGAGTTACTTTCGCATTCATAATATTAGTATGGATTCTCGAATCTTCTATAGAATAACATGTTTGGTGAAAATAACTGCTAATCAGCCTGACATTGTTCCAGAGTATTATAAATCTCCTAGAGTTGATACATGAGCTGTTACCCCACGTGACCGCAATAAACCTGCTTGTGCCAAGTCCAGATGAGTTTACTACTACAACCACGAATTACTACACGTGGATCGAGAGCGAACATCCGTATCGACCTTCCGCTATCAGCAATATGAGGTGACGTTACATTGCATTACCTAATTTAGATACTTAGATCATAAAAAAAAGTCTACGGTCTGTTAGGACAAATTTGATATTGTATTGATCTCCAACTTTCATTAGCTTTTCCCAAAATTACTGATGTTTTTAAATGTCGGACGTAAACCTTCGTACTTTTACTGATTATACGATATAGGTATCCTTTACATGTCTTTGTTGTGAACAAGAGCGACTAGCCTTTGTTCTGAATAAGATCGACTATTCTTTGTTGTGAACAAGACCGACTTTTCTTTGTTGTGAACAAGACCGACTTTTCTTTGTTGTGAACAAGATTGAATAGTCTTTGTTGTGATCAATACCGACTAGGCCAAGAGAATGCCATAAGTGCTGGGCTGATAAGTGGCCCCTGCTACCATTTATATCATTTTGAACAAATGCAATGCAACAGCCAGTTTTACTAGTAGTAGTTCAATACCGTAAATTAGATGAAACTGGCGGTTTATTCCATCCAGTCCTACCAGTAGTTCGATTATCTAACTGTTTGGACAAAAATATTCCAAATTTTTAGACTGACTAATCTGTGTATCCAAAATGTTCGATTAGTCAGTGGTAACTTCTGCCTATAACAATGCATTACCTCATAGAGCAAGTCCAATGAGCAGTTTGGAATAACCCTGAAATCTGTATCAAAGTCAAAGTCAAAAATCTTTTATTCAATAAAATCTCACTGATCACTTTGAATCGTCATTACGTTTTGTATGATTAGGTATGATTAATTTTTTTTTATTGGATGAGTTGGAGCTAGTTCTTCCCAAGCTTGTTTGTCTTCTAAATAATCAGATATTTTATAGGAGGCTTTTAAAAGAAGTCTCTGTTTTATTACGTTTTTGAACTTGCCAATCGACAACTGAGACACATCACTTGGGATTTCGTTAAAGTATGAAACATAAGTATGTTAATAATATAAACTTCTGCGATCACAGGGTGCTATTCCCCCCCAATATTGCGTGGATCGTGCTCGAAATGGACCCTCGCAGTTTGACCGCTCAGCCAGAAGACACTCTGACAATATACGCGGTCGCCGGAACTCCCAAACAGCGCTGTCATTGTCAAAACGACATACGACTAGCAGACCCACCATTCCGTAAGGTATACAAGGTAGATTTCATTCGGACACTCCGTTCACTCCGCTCGCTTCTCATTTACCATTTAATCCCGCACACTTACATTCACCTCGTTTGACACACTTAGGGTGTTATCACACTGGCGATTTGCGAGCTAGTTAATAGCCTTGGAAGTCGCGAGTATGATAAAGCACGTTTAATTATGGAGCTTAAAAACAAGTATGTACCCATATGTATCTGTATATTGCATAAATCACTAAAATACGACAATTAAGAGGCTTTTATAATGGTTATGATAGCCGTTAACTAGCGCATCTCATGCAGTTTTGACAATGTAAATACGTATTGATTAATCTTCCGCTTTTTGAAATTGATTCTAAAAACTATAGACAGTTGAACAAATCATACAAGAACTGCATACATTTGCTTGAATACTAATAATGATTCCATGTAGTTAAACTTACCTTTATATATGACTCGGTGAACATAATTCAGTGAACAGTATTTATTGTAAAATGTGTTTCTGCTTTTGCGTGGCGCTAAAGTTGTAACCAATTTCGCATGCACCTATAATTATCCAGTCTCTTGCGTTGTAACAGCCAGAATCAATACGCTTAGTAAATGGTATAAACCTATGTACTTTTAAAACTATCACGTTTGTGAACATTAATTTCACACATCGTGGTAATATATCCTGTTTTTAGTGAAAACTATGAAAAACTAGCTGGTGCGCGACTTCGGCAATGGAGGATTAGAAGTGCAATTGGCTATGCGAAATCTTCTGAGCGTTTCTGAAGAGCTCGCGTCCCGCTGATTACAGGGGATAAAAAGTAACCTATGTGTTAATCATGGACAATATATATTCCAAGTTTCATCCTAATCGGATCAGTAGTTTTTGCGTGAAAGAGGAGCAAATATAAACTTGCGTTTATTAAGGGCGGATTCGTCCAAAAGGTATGATATTCCTAAATAAGTATTCCTTATATAACTTTACTCTTTGATTTTATTCTCAGATAAATTCGTTTTTGTTTTTCCATTGCAATCTTGAGAGTAGCCAATCCTAGGTATTGTTATTCTATATATACATAAAAACCAACTTAATTCAAAATACAATTGCTTAGAGAGCGCAATACATGTGCACACAAATTATCCGAGTGTCAAGTTGTCAATATCTATGAAAACAAGCACCTGTTTTGTCAAATGTAGCAGCCGCCATTAAAATATTCGACAGATAACTTGTTTATACCATAGATTTTGGCAGTATAACGATTATTCTCGGATGGACAATTTATTCCTGGAATAAGACTTGGTAGAACAAAAAGTTTCTTATCACTAGAGTCATTATTGATTTTATTCGCAGTATGAGACTTATACTGCGTATAAATAGTTTGGTCGAATCCGCCCTAAGTAGGATATTTCATGAAGTTATACGCGTTACACTGTACAATTGCGAAGTTCATCAATTGCTCGGACTTTGGTGTTGTACGTTGTGCGCTGTGGTGGCTGTAATATGTGTACTCTTGTGCAGAAAATAGTTCAGCTCTCATCGGAAGGGGAGTTCGAAGAAACGGACGACGATGGAGACAATGAAAATACTTGCATGCATTTCAACTGCACTTACGTCAGTGTGACGCCGAAACTCGCTAACATGTAAGTTATATTTAGATATTTTTATAAAAAAATATATTATAGATATTTCACACAACGCTATCTAGTCTTGAACTAAGCAAAGCTTGTATAGGTACATCTATTTTTGTGTTAACACAAATATTTGTTCCTTGAGTTGATCTAACTGGAAAAATTGGTGTGAAATAATAATTTGGTTCTTATTGTCCTAAATTTAAGGCATTTTTTACTGTTTATTGCAGCGCTAGCGAGTGGCCGCAGAAAGCGCTAGTGATACCCGGTAATGAAGTGATATTCGCCCTCGAAACGGCATCTGACTACCTCTCCGAATACAACAAGTCACAGGGGTAACTATGATTTAAATGTAGATGGCGCTCGTAAAAGTCGCCATCTTGTTTATTATAATTTAGCAAAACTACCCATACATTTTTCAATCAGTAAAACAGCGCATTGTCTGCTACTAAATAAATTAGGATAGGTACTGTTATCTATGCCTTGTAAAACTGTAAAAAAGCCAAAAATTAAAATTAAAGATAAGGATAAAATAAATATGCCGTTCTACTAAATAAACGATTCTGATTCCGAAAATCGAGTTTGTTGGTTTGTCTGTTGGTCTGTTTGTTTGTTCGCGAATCACGCCTAAACTACTGGACCAATTTCAACGAAACTTATACCATTCGAAAGCCCTTTTTCCGGATTGAACCGGCTATATTTTATTGAAATCAAAAACGTGGATTTTTAGATACCTTTCTAAACCAAAAGCAGTCTTTGCTACGAGGTTCATCGTAAGCTGGTTGACAGATATGTTGGAAAGTTTCGCACGCGTACTAAGTCGCGGGTACCAGCTAGTTATATTTATAATTTTATTGAATTATGAATGAATCCCAATTCAGTGTCAATTTAATTTACCCGCGGATTGTATTATAGCGAGGAGGCTCGCTTCGGCTACCGTTGCCTTTGCTCCGGCTATGAAGACACGCCGCTGACGTCACAGCGGCAAGGCCTAGTCGCATTAGAAATGGAACTTGTGTATGCTGGCGGTAACTGCGCTTCCAAACTGCTCGCTCCAGACTTGGACGTACCTCCGATGGTTTTTTGTAAGTATTTATACAATGCTTGGACGTGTGTAAACGGTCAATAAATCGTAATTGAAATTTTCACACAAAAGTACAACTTTTTTTAAGAATGGGTACCCAACACAGGTTTACACAAAACAAATCAAAGTAAATTTAAAAGGAAATAAAACAATGTGCTCCCATAATTAAAGGATGTGGATAAGGGCAAGGAGATGATGATGATTGTATTCAAGGACATTGCACACAACGCCCTCTAGTCTTAATCTTAGCAAAGTTTGTAGTATGGGAACTTTGTCCTAATTTCTTTCTGCATCAGAGTACAAGTACAAGTTTTTGCAACATTATTTGGTCGTAAAACCACGAACTTATAATACTGTGTAAACCACAACGCAGCGCAGGGTTGCGCATAAATATGAACTGAAATTGTTTGGAATTAAAGTCCAAGTTTGCTTGCACGATGAATACATTGGATGACCAAATGTAAGCATTGTATACAAGGAAAAAAGTTTGCATCAAACAAAATGCTAGGGATTCACGTCGTATCTTCTTCATTCTTAATGCTCCTCCTGATTTTACTGAATAGATGTAATCAAGCAAGCGCGTGTGGATTAGTGGCTAACTCTGGTGACGAAATTGTTAGGACGCTTTAAGGCCTGCGTCGTGGTTTAACGACTGCTAGAGCCGGGACCGACAGTTTAACGTGCCCTCCGAAGCACGGAAGCGCTCAGATGTAAATGCCACTAAGGGTCACCCATCCAAATACTGACCGGACAGAAGGTCGCCTAACTACCTACCTACCTAGTATCAGCCTGTCTCGATTATCCATTTTGTTATTTTCACTTTCACTAACTTTTCTCAAAGTTCAACGACGAAATCTATTTTTATTTGGTAACGTCAAGACTTTTTTAAATTCGACAAAGTCAAAAAGGTAAAAGAATCAGTGACGTCACGCAAAAGGTTAGCCTAGGTGTTATTGGTATTTTGCGCGTGCGCCTATCTTGGGATAAACAATGGCTTCGACACCAGCACCTTGCATTCTCGTCACGGGTAGTTCCGGACGTGGTTGTACATTGTAGAATACACAGGAACGTGATAAGAAATAGCTGTTGACAGCCGTCACAGCTCAGTCGGATAGCTCTGCCTGCGTGTTGTGGTTTGTGGGTTCAATCCCCATTTTTTACGCATTTTGTTAGTATGTATTAAGTATTGGATTACTTAGTTAGAATTTGACGAGTCGTAGCTTGTTAACACGTAACTTACATTCTATAATTTACTTATGTGTTTTTTACCTATGCCAATAAACAATGCATATTTCTATTTCTATTTCATTGTGGACAAACATTTGTGTGTGGCAAATATAGATGTTAGTTTTATGTTTGGGTGTTATTAATTGGTAAGGTGTAGGTAATTTTTTTTGATATTGGGTTATATTATTGGAGATTTAGTAAGGATTCCTAATTTTTTGAAAATATAATATATCCTATGTCACCGGGGGATAGTGTAGCTTCCCAACGGTGAGAGAATTTTTCAAATCTGGCTCTTAGTTTCGGAGCCTATTCAATGCAAACAAATAATCAAATCTTTCTTTAAATTTGTATAGAATACTACTACTTTAGCTGTCCCAGTTGAAAATGTACGTTCTCCCGCAGCTACCCTGGTGGACGTCCAGATCCATCCAATCACTGAGGGCGATGATGTTCAACCAGACTCGAGTGAAGCACTTCTCCTTTCCCGCGGACTCGAGCTATCTTCACCGCTAACCGTACATCAGGTTCTAGACGGGCAGTCGCTGCTTAGGTGAGTACATCCAATACTATGTCTTCTATGCCTTGTGTTTGAGCACCGGTGGTCGATTAGTAGCCTTCTGATACTAAGGTTGTTGGTTCACATGGAAGATCTGTTCAGATTTATGTGCGCAGTACCAGAGCGCTTTCGAACGGTGAAGGAAAACATCGTGAGGAAACCCGCGGTTTAATCAGCATCGCACGTATAGGCCGCACGTATTAGCCTGGTCTTTTCTGTGTATCCAACTAGGCTAGAATGGTAATAGGTGCTGGCCAAGCCTACATCTAAGTCAAGTCCCAGGCACTGCAGTCCCCCGTACATAGGGGCGTCGGTGAAAAAATTCTCCTGACGCTGTATAAACCATCTACATCAGATGGGCTGATTATGATGATGACGCTGTGTTCTGTCTAAGGTAAGTACCTACTAATACGCTACGGATCTCGGCAATCGTAAAAAAACGGTTGGTGATGTGCCAACACAATTTAACTCAAAATTGTCCATTACGCATCAAAACGGCTAACTCCACAATTGATAACATCCGTACGTTCGTACTGTACAGAATTCCCTGAGAGTGAATTGATTTTCCACGAAGGGCAAGCTACGAGCTTCGAGAGTTTGAACCTCGGTGAATCACCTTTTGACTCCCGTTAAATTAATCACGAACGTAGGAGTTTTTTTTATTTGTAGGGCAATGTAAGTAGCCTCTACGCCGTACGAATACATCTTTATTGAATGATATTAGGAGTTCGCATAAGAGGGCGTGGCGTCGATTACCGCATTATTTTTTGAAAAGATATCATTATTGTTTCTTACAAAACAAACGCCAGACGAGTCATTTCTGATTTGGTTTTAAAAAAAAAATAGAGCGATCGACAATGAAACCATTGAACTACACCATGGAGACACCATTAAATTTTGAAAAACGCCAAAATTTGCTCACTTTGAAATATGACGTTTTTACGCTTGTCAGTGGAGAGTTTGCCAGTTTTTTGCCCTTCACAGTGTTCGATGATCAAACAGTGCATAACACAAGTTGGATAACTTTTCAGACTGCCAATGCAAAGTCCACTGTATAAAAAGTCGTTGCTAGACTCGTTAGTAAACAGATATTTTTCAACTGGATAGGCTCATAAATTCGCTTTGTTATCATCAGATTTGAAATAAATATTAAAAGATTTATCTTGTACCTAATGATTAACAGATATTAGTATTGATTGTCTTGTTTCATTTTTCTAAACTAACGTAATTTTACAGCACTAGAAATGTTGCCGTCCCTTTCTCGTAAACTGAAACGACAAAGACCGCTATAATTTAAAAACTGTCAAATTAGGTTAGTTTAGAAAAATGCATCAAGATATCGATACTAATGATATTGAAATTAAAATAGGAAAAACAATACAAAGGACGGTTTTATAGTCTTCTTGGGTGGATAAAAGATGGTCCCTACATGACTCATACTTGTCACAGATAAAGTAATAAGACGAACCTCACAATTTGTGGCTTGTTAACTACGTGGAACATTACTCAGGTCACAGGTCATAGTGCTGTAATACTGGAACATTTTCATATTAACTCATGATAATATTAACTAGGTAACATAGATGGCGCGCAGATGATATATACGAGTTTTGAACTATCAGTTATCTTAAGTACATACCCAACTAGTGTATTTTATTTTTATGCTGAATTTACTCATACATTTTCCTTGTTTCAAATAAAATTACGTAAATAAATTGGGCAAGGCGCATGTAATCAAAAAACCTTTGAGGTGTTTGGTTAAAAATACGCTTTATAGCGAGATAAGCAATGTGATATGAGCTCCCATTTGTAAGATACCAAATAGTTATTACATGTATTTGTACCTACCTAACAGGTGGATTATAGCTAAGCGTGCTCCACCTTAGGCTGCAGCTACACTTACCACCAGGTGTGCTGGCAGCCAAACGCTTAGCTATTGCTCAAAAAAAAAAAAACTATTTATGCAAAAGTAAACCGCACACTTTATATAGTGCAAACGTGATATTTGTAGCACATTTCTTCCAACAAATACAAAACAATAATGTCTCTAGTTATTGGCACTATGACCTCTTAAATCAATCCGCACTACGATAAGGGGAGATAGATAACGCAACGTGACACCGCGCGGTCTCGCAAAGGTAGTAACTGACCTCTGTATCTTTGTATAATCTTACTGACTCTTTAAATGCTTTTTCTTACCACACTTGACTAACATAATTTTAAAATTGTCATTTTCTTATCAACAAGAGCTAGCTATTATTGAATGATGAAAGGGATTCGAGTTTTGTCATTTATTGAAACAACAATAGTGTTTCAATGAATGCACGTAAACATTATGATGGAAATCTCTTGAACGTTAAAATGTTGTAGGCGAGGCTAACCGCGGACTCAATGTGATCTTACCACGATAAATGAACCGGCTACAAAGATGAGGATCTAAGCACACCACTTTGTTTCGCTCTTCGAATATTCGAGACTTACTATTTTGCAGATTTACGAAAACATTGCTATCAAACAAACCACTTTATGCTTTAAACACTAGGCATACAACACAACACAGGAACAGTATGTACGATACGTATATGCAGACGTAAACAATAAAACTTACGAGCAAGTAGGTAGGTAAGCAAGAAGGTAAGTACCGGGAATACCGTATACAATGTATAAAAGTAAGCAACCATTATGATTGACATATTGAGTGCGGACGCGGGACGCTGTATTTGTAGTGTCTGTCAGTCTGTTTACAGGAACGTTAATTATATATTTATATATTCCACGAAAAACTTGTGTTAACAATATACCTACCTACTGGTCTTCTGATAGGTTCTCCCTGTACTCTATAAGTATTTCGAATTACAAAAGTTTGCAGATGTATTAAATGTAAGTCACTGACAAATAAGTCTTCGTACATCTGTGATATAAATAAATTCTCCTTGTAAAATGTAGCAATTACGTAAACTTGGTAGATTTTTCTGGAGCTACGTGGTTTTACAGGAACTTAGGTATAAGGTAAGTAAGCACGTCTTACTAAGGTGATTTGATGTGACATACTTTTATAATCACTACGAATACAAACACAGAAGAGACTATTTAAAAAAATAATTATATTTGAACTCTGTTTAAATATTAAAAACATACCTGCCTGATTATTTATTATGCTGTTAGATTAAACACATTCCAGTGTTATTGGGTTTACTAATGAAATATATGACCAAAGTGGATTTTATATTCTTTTCTTCACTCTCGCCGAACTTAGTCGCAGGAAGCTCCGGAGACCTCGAAGGACAGTGAAGAGTGGGGGTTCAGTGCATAACTTCAAAGAGACAGAACTATACCAATTTAGGACCTCGACTATGTATAGAAACATAAGTTTTGTGAATATAATCATACGCTGTGGTATAGGTATAAAAAAACCAAAAAATACGTTACTGGCAATACCAAGGCCGCTATTATTAATATTATCGCCTACATTTATCGATAGACCACGATAAATGTATTAATTCCTGTGAAAACCTTGCACATTATTATTTCGTATGTGTTAATTAAGTATACAGACGGATGACTTGATACAACAAATTATTTTTACCACATATGATACTTAGGTATATTATTATTATCTATATATAGCTTTTACCACGTGTGCTCGCACTCCTCCATAACTAACAACTATAATATAATTAACTGCGTTTGTAGTACGTATGCGATGACGATCGATCGATGATGCAATCGCGTGTTATGCAGGTGCGGTGTGATGATGACAATATTCTACATTAGACTTGTTATATGGACACTGTTGACCTCTCATTATAAAAAAAATATACTATAAAATCGCATTAGGTATGTACAAATAGTTTACTTACTTACATCGCAACGCATTATTATTTTCGCATTCATGTAATTGTAAGTGTAGCGTGGCATAGAGTGCTAGGTGTTTAGCAACATTCGCTTGGCTATGCGTCATCGAACTAGACCAGACCAGAAATAGTCGTGACTCTAACAAGACGTACCTAGTGGGCCTGCCTGCCTAATAGTAATTTTACTGTTTACCTAATTATTAAATAACCTTAAATAACTAAAACCATCATTGATCTATCAATACCAGAATGCAATGAAAAACACATAGTAATGATGTTCTTTTTATTAACATTTTTATTCATACTACATAATAATTTATCGGCAAAGGATAATACAGTTCCAACTACCACATCGCGTAATACTGATCCATACGAAACTAAACTTGGCACGGTTTTTACTGACGTAACACTGAGGTAGTTAACTAAATATAACGAAAACACTCTTAAAACATTATTTTGGCGGAATGTTCCATTGAAATTGGTACTCGACAAATAAAAATAAAAAGAAAATCGTTGAATTAATATCGGAGACCAGAAGTCGAGTCTCAAAGTTTTAAACTCAACACTGACTCATAAATCAGTAGTCAAGAGCTCCGCTCTTTCCACAACTATGTGAAACTCTGTTTCTCTGTACGTCTTTCCATCTGGTAAAACTATTTGCACTTTCTTCTTTTTTTCATTTTCTCGTCGCACTATAAAAAATATCACTATAGACGCAAGCACAAGTACGATAAGAATGCCTATCAGCACAAATATCCAAAAGTTTTGTTTGAAAGCGCCGCACCGTGTATCTACGTAAGTTGGCATGGAGATGTAGTGTGACTCGAGTGCGTACCAGCAGGCGAGCGCACCACCTTGCTCCTTTGTGAGTTCGTGCCACGTCTCCGCCAGCTCGCACGAACAGCTCTGGTTCACGCTCAGTCCGCCCACCCGCATCGTGAGACTCGTCCGGTTGTACATCAGAGAAGACGGCATCAGCCGCGTCACTGTATTGTTATCTATTAGCAACTCCTGCGCACCCATCGTTGACGCTATTTCGTGGTCTACCGTAAAACCAAAAAACGCTCCTTTTCTCAACTCGGTTACGGTATTGTTTCTAAAAGTTATGGGACCCCTGGTTACCATGTGAAACCCATCGCCCTCCAAAGTCTCTATAGTGTTACTCTCTATTATAACTCTCTTTGGTGCACTGACAAGAAAAGTTAAACTATAAAGGTACTTAACTTTAACTCCTTCCATACGAAAGAGATTCGTCACTTCGACGTCTGACAGAAACCTGCTGGGAAAGGTTTTCACTCTGCCTCCACGCATCAAAAAGTTCAGCGTTGTGAATTTTTTAAAAGCCTGTATTTCAATGTTCTCGAACACATTGTCTAGTAGTTCTATAGTTTTAACTCCCGTGAGACTGGAGAAGGCGAAGGGTTTGACGTTGATCAGTCTGCTCTCTCTGATGATAATATCGTTGACGCGTCCTTGGACGGCGTGCGACGATATCTCGTCTACGGTACAATTGTGTATGACTATCCGTAATCCAGGATTCATCTCGCTTTCTCTTGAGAATGGTGTCCAAGCAAGCGCTCGTTCGTTGATGACTACATGTTCTATGTTTTTCAATTCCACATTCCTTAGTTGAATGAGATTCCGAACGGTATCGGGTAAGAAGGTCACGCGTGAGCATCCTTCAATGAAGATGCCCGTAGTGGTCGAAGGTACTCTGTACGCTCCATCGGGTCTCAATGTTAGTTCCTGTAATGATAAGAGGTCAGTTACTGACGCGACTTGCACTAACCCTGCGCATTTTTGGTGGGAAAGCGTTTAACTTACGGTAGAGTCCCGAGTGCAGTTGCAAATGACCTTTGTGAAAGAGTCGCAGCGACAGGCCTCCTCTTCGCAGACGGTAGGCGTGCTGGCTGCCACCTGCGCCAGCGCCCGCGCCTGCAGCGTCACCAGGATGTGCCACCACGTTGCCCAACGCATGCTAGCTGCATCACGTCACCATCTCACTTCATAACTCGCACCCTGGAAATAACATTTCCATCATTTTATCGTTGTATAATATGTATAATGACATCACCAACTCGCAAACTTGTATACTCTTCAAAGCAATGAACCAGAAAATCTATGGGCAAAAGTTATCAATTCATTTAATAATACACTTTGTTCACCTTAATCAGTAAACCTGTATACTCTTCAAAACAATGAACCAGAAAATGTATGGGCAAAAGTTATCAATTTATTTAATTTGAAACCTGTGAGTTCGAGAGGTAATGAAGTAGGTCTGAGTCAACTAGGTATCGGCCGTTATCGGGCGGGGCCGCGTTATCAGATACGTAGACCGACGATATAGTTCTAGCGGTTACTGCCGCGCACAAAATGAGAGGGGTGAAACGAGTTTAGTTTGCAAATGCTATTTATTTATTTATTTATTAGTCATATAAGATTATTTAATATTAAAGTCATATTAAGTCATATTTAAGATTCACAGTTTTATTATGGTATATTAAAAGCTATCTATTTTACATTATTCGTCAACCAATTCGAATCTATATTTTGTAAGTCAATAATATAATATAATAATAGCTATATTATACTTGGTGGGCAATACAAACTCACGTTTTGTAAATGTAAGAACGCAGTGTAAAATCTATTTATTACTGCTCTAATAACTTAATTAGAGTAAAACGTTGACTAAACCGTACCTACTCGGCGTAACCGTACATTCCACTCTTAATAGATTTTACGGAAATCAAATCGTCTACGTCTGGCTTCAAGTACCTATGCTGTACCGCGTGTTCCGTGCTTAATTCAAGTGCCTACTTCTACTTGCAGGTTTACGATTGAGTTCAATTTATTACTTCAAAGATTTATCTAAGGAAAAAAAACCTTATATATCAGTCTCTTGATTGTCTATCTTTTGGTACCATGAGAATTTGTTAATAAATCAAACAGCGAATGATCGCCAGCAGCCAGCGTATCACCACCACCAGAATCAGCTAACAGTAAACTGCGACATTGATGTGATGTGTAAAATTCTCTTGGTACCAAAAGAACGACAATCACCGTCCAGATGGTAATTTAGGTAAATTCAAATAAAATAGTCTTACGCATGAAATCTGGTTCCTGTGTCCACAGCCAGTGCTTTCACTGTAAACATTCTATCAGATCTCTTGTCACCTACCCGATACTTAAAACTACTATTGTCAACTCAAGATCGTCTATGTGAAAGGGATGTAGTTATAAAATCCATAAATTCATTACAAACTCGTTAATTAGGTACATTATATTGCTTTAAAATAAAATTAATCTATAGGTTATAAACTTCTAAGATAATTCGCTTTCGAGGAGCTTCATCGCTCACCCAAAATTACCAGTAAATATCCATAGTCTAATGCTGGCGAGGAATGCGCATTGATATGAGCATTCCATATCTGAAGCGTCTGGCCACGCTAATTGCGACCTACCTCGGTTTATTTTAGTTAAAAGACTACTCAATGAAGTCTGTATTAATGTAGATAGCATCGTTTGACTGATATGTTTCGCGGATGCTTTGGAAAAGTTAACTTTGAATGTAATTTCGACAACCGCTGTGCTTTACATAAAATTTTATGAAGCAGAGAATAAATTAAAACATTTTTGAACTAAGGAATCACCTAGATTTGAGTGCTGACGTAAAAAATGTGTTTATCAAAATTCTTCTTGAATGAATCTAAAAGAACAACATTTTCTGAGCCTGTTTTGTTTCAGGATGACTCGGTTTGTTTATATAATTCTGAATCACTTTATGCAGTACCCAATTATGATAAACGTTCGTTTGCTTACAAATTTTTCAGTTATGTGTCATTTGTGTTAAAATAATGTCAACACGTCATTTTTCGATTTCAAAACTCGTGTTTATTCCAGAGGATTGGGTTAAAAAGTCACCCCCGTTTCGTCTCATCTACTCGTACAAAAAGGTCTGTTTACTTATTTCCTACGCATTGTATTCTTTCTAGCTTACAAAGCACAAGACGAGCCAGCGTCAGGTAGGTACAGTTTGTTTATTTAAATAACATTTCTCCTTACATAAACAAAATCATATAAGTTGCGGCTTTATGTGCGCGGTCGGATTGCATTAATAACTACATAGCTCCGGTTTCTGTGATTGCGCCTTTGTTTTGGTGCACATGCTGATATTTTCTAGCACTCGTTGCTTAAAATATTATATTATGGTACGCCACGGTATTTCAAGGTACAATGTCTAAGCTAAATAATCATCAGAAGTTTGCTGAATAGTCTTTACGAGTCGGTCGTCTACTCGTTACATCTTATGTTATTTTCTCTTCTCCTTTCCAAATATTTTCTGCTGAATAATAGTTTCGTAATTATGTTTTCCTATAACAGAAACTACAGAAGCTCGTTATCAGTCCGAAAAAAAAACAAAAAAAAATAGAAGGGTTTTACGGCGTTGTCCGTCTGTTTGTTTGTCTGCGCCCTTGTAGCTCCGGAAGTAAGGCTCTGACTTGAATGCAATTTTTTTTGTAAAAAAGCTGATATATTTGGGATGGTTCTAAGCTGTTTGGTGAAACTCGGTGGAGCCGTTTTAAGTAATGAGGATATTCATCGCTCTGAAATCCATTTTTAAACAATCTCAGGATTAATTGTGGTTTGAATCATTTAGTTCATCTCAAAGTATTGAGATTTGAGTCCGAGTCCATACTCGTTCGTCTTTTTCCTGGAAACTTTAATTTCTGTTATAGGGACGTACTCTTTACGCATTGGATTATTTTATTAACGTGTGCACTTGAAATTATATTTGACAGGACAGTATCTGATACTTTGGTAATATAAGACTTTTCTTGTGGCTTTTGCTGCATTGTTGGTGGTTTTGCACGATGCGGACTCTACATTAGGTTTGCAAAGGTAAAAGAAGCTTAATTCATTAAGCTTTATGAACGAAAGGTATATTTAAGGTCTTGTCCTAAATTCGGCAGAATAGAAACTAGAATACTACTACCAATATTTTTTTTATAGAAGATCATTCTCTGCCACTAAGATTCGCTTGCGTAAAGAAACCATTCCTAACTGAATGTCTCTTCCAAATCGGTTTAATGACTAAAATGTTATTGATTTTAAGTTTTGAGTCAGTTTTTTTTAAACCCTAAGTTTTCAACCCTAACCCTTCTGTACGTACCTATTATTTGTGTACAACAAAGAATTATCTATTTTTCCTTCTTGAACGAAGAATTTTATAGTTAACCATGATCTTTGCTACTTATCATAAAACTAAATTTGGTGTAAAATATCACTAGACAAAATTACAAATACAAAATGTTTTATTTTGGAACATCTTTAAAAAGTTGTACAAGAAAATACGTGGTACGATGATAGCTACAGAGATAGATACAGTTTGTAAAAACTATGTCGTAGCAACCAACCAACCTCTTAAAACTAGATATAGTATGCAACTGCATACCAAACAATTGAACAAAGTAAAATTTATAAAAAAATTGGTGGTTAGTGAGGGCGTGTGTGTAAGTTAGTGTAGGGTGTATTTGTGTAGGTTTACATAAACACCAATACACTAAGACAATTCAATCAAGGTTATGAAGTGGGAACAAAAATAATAAAAAAATGCTTTCTAGTCATGTAGTCGTTTTATATTTGACAGCCTAGGATTTGAAGCTATTCAGTAGAAAGTATGTAGGTTTGAAATTGGGACATTTATCAGCTGCTATCAAGGAATGATTTGCTACAGCACGTGAGTGCAAATTCTATACTTTATTGTGTTAAATTGTAGTATTACAACAATCAGAACTTTAGTGTTCTTGTGATGTATGAATAGTTAAGAAGTCCGAGCGTAAAATATCATTTCAGTGCCATTCACTAGTATCGATAATTTCTTATATATTTAATTTTTTAACCATTATAGTATTAAGATTTTATAACCGAAGTTCTTATATTGATGAAAAGTTTGGTTTAGGAATCCAACGTAGCACATCAGCTTGAGTCCTAATACCAAATCAATCGATCGATGTTACAGATACAGCCAGCAAGATGCCGTTGTTAGAACAACGATGAGACTGTTGGTTTTTGAGTTCAAGTTAGTGCAATTCTTGTGAAAATAGTGACAGTAATGAGACCATTGGTTTAGGGATACAACAGGCGTATTTATATCTGCCTGATCTCTTACACCAATGTCATTGATTATTGTGTCCACATTGCTGCTGTACCTGTTCAAGATTTTCTCAAGATCGCCGTTATTTATTCTACCATCATCGCTTGTCTCAGCAACAGGGTCTCTACAGACACTAGGGGTCTACCATGATGGGAATGGTTTGGCCCTTTCAGTCTGTAGAATCCCTGTGCAAACCCAAGAGCTAAGAAGTAGTTTCATGTCTGTCAGCAATCACCATACATTTTTCCACGAAGAAGTTTTTAACATCGATAAAATGGTTAGATTGGGGGAACCAAGCTTGTGCTTATGTGCTTGTTCCCTTCCTCTAGCTTTGTAATCAATGTTTCCTCAGCAACCTAGAAGCCGTCTTCTCGTGATGATCATATGACATTGAAGAGTTCGTTAACTTAACGAGTCCAAGCAAAAAAAAAAAATGGCTTGATTCCATCGAGTAACATTTCGATCTCTGTCACTTCAATAATCGTCATGCTCTCCAGCGTGACGACATTCTGACATTGGTCAGCCAGTTGGTATATTTCTTCTGATAAAATAATGACACTGATGAGACTGTTGGTTTAGGGAGACCATTGGCGTATTGCTATCTGCTTGGTCCCTTATACCAATGTTATTGATCATTGTCTCCACAACACTACCTAAGCTGTCCAAGACTTAATCAAGAATTCGAACATTGCTTCTTGAATCGTCGATCGTCTCGGCAACAGGGTCTACTCTACCGTTCGGCACCAACCTGGTTTAAAATGGCTGGTCCCGTACGTCAGATTGGTCCCTCTTGCTTGTACCCAACAACTATAACCCGAAGAAAATATTCATCATAATATAACAACAGTATCTCATGGTAAGATCATAAAGAATATGTCTCATTGATTTGCTTATTTTTCTATTTTAGTAAACAATTTACTGTACTAGAAGATGCAGAAATGTTTAGTATATGCCGATTAAATTGGGTTTGTACAGGTTTTTTTATGTTCTTTTACTTTGTTTGGTTTTTTTACCCCTAATTGTTGGAAAATTATCTTTCTTTTACACACTACCAGTGATTCCATGTGGATATCCAGTTGGTTTTGAATTTTCGATAGGTACACTTTCCATGAACAACTCAAATCAACAGTATCGACTACTTCGCAACTTCATGTTTTATAAGACGTGTAAAGGTGCAAATTAGATATACCTGATCGTGGCTGTCAAAACATCTTTACTGCAAACAGCAGTAATCTAATTAATGCCTTTGACAAACATAAGGTTCATTTAACACCTGTGGCCATTCGTATGTTTGGAAGTAGCATCAGGGCAGGTGTATTACTTTATCCTGTCGGTGGTTTCGGTTAGAGCTTTCTTTTATCATAGCCAAAATGCTATGAATAACTTAATTGTTTAGATTAATATTACTTTATACAAAAATAAAACATGTTGAACATGCACATAATAATAATAATATACCACTTTAATTTAATGTCTTAATCATTGTTCATTAGATTGTATCATATCTAGCCTAACAGGTTGCTTCCTTGCAGTATCACGCCAAACGCGGGTCACCTACATTATATTATTCACACGTACACTAACCCAATATATAATAATCTCTTGTCATTGCTTACAATATCAATTCACAATACCAGGTGGACGATATAAAATTGAAACACATATTCATTAGTACATTTATAAATAACCACTAGACAAAAAAGGTTTAATGAGATTTGTCAATTTTGTGCGATTAGTAATAATCGTCTCTAACGGTGTTTTTATTTAATGTCGTACACACGTCCCCACCCTGTATGCCACTAACTACCTGTAAGTATATTAATATTAAATAATAACTAACTACTGTGTATTTATCTGGATTTGCATTTTATGAACCGTTCTCGAGCCATTTGCCGTAACAAATAAGACTAAAGTCATTGTTTATGTCACTAGAATATATTAGTTAAGTATATTATAAATTAACACTGTTATATAGGCTAACATGTTAGTAAGTAATTTACTTATCGTACATAGCAATCCAGTGATAACAATTATAATTCTGCAATTATAACACACATCCGTACCTTTTTAAAGATCCGCCTGTTTACCTATAATCCAAAAATGGTTCTAGAATCGTCGATCGTCTTGACAATGGGGTCTACGCTGCCGTGGGGCACCAACCTTTTTTCATAATGGCTGGTCCCAAACGTCAATGTTGTCCCTCTTGCCCCAACAACTATAACCCTAACTACAGCATGCTTATAGTAAGATCATAAAATATAATGTCTCATTGATTTGGGTTTTTTTCCTATTGTCCTAGAAGATGCAAAAATGTTCACTTTATCCTGATTAAATTGGGTTGTCTGTATCTTCAAAAATGGTTCTAGAATCGTCGATAGACTTTGCAACGGGGTCTACGCTGCCGTTGGGCACCACCCTTTTTTCATAATGGCTGGTCCCATACGTCAACGTTGTCCTTCTTGCTTGTACCCAACAACTATAATCCGAAGAAAATATTCGTCATATAACTACTGCATCTCATGGTAAGATTATGAAATATATGTCTCAATAATTTGATTATTTTTCTATTTCAATAAACGATTTAGAATTTAAAATTTGTACTGGAAGATGCAGAAATGTTCAGTTTATTCTAATTAAATTGGGTTTGTACAGGTTTTTTTATGTTCTTTGACGTAATATGGTTTTACTTTTGTACCCCTGAATGGTGAATAATTATCTTTTTTTAACACAGTACTAGTGATTCCATGTTGATAGATCATCTAAAATTGTTCAAAAATCGTCGATCGTCTCGGCAACGGGGTCTAAGCTGCCGTTGGGCACCAACCTTATTTTAAAATGGCTGGTCCCATACGTCAACGTAGTCCCTCTTGCCCCAACAACTACCCGAAGAAAATATTCATCATATAACTACCACATCTTATGGTAAGATCATAAAATATAATGTCTCATTGATTTGGTTGTTTTTTTATATTTCATTAAACAAATTGGTCCTAGAAGATGAAAATGTTCAGTTTATCCGGATTAGATTGGGTTCGTGCATTGCAGGTTTTTTTATTCTTTGAATTTTTAGGTTTTGTTTTGTTGTCTTTTGGCACCAACGTTTTTTTAAATGGCTGGTCCCATACGTCAACGTAGTCCCTCCTGCCCCAACAACTGTAACCCGAAGAATGTATTCATCATATAACAACATAATCTCATGGTAAGATTGTAAAATATATGTCTCATTGATTTCATAATTTTTTAATTTCAGTTATCAATTTAGACTTTAAAATTTGTACTAGAATATGCAGTTGTATAATAAATGTTCAGTTTATTCTGATTAAATATTAATTGTACAGGTTGTTTTTTGGTCTTTCACTTTTTAATACTTCTGGTGATTCTATTTGGATATCAAGTTGGTTTTGAATTTTCGATACACTTTCCATAAACAACTCCTATCAACATTATCGATTACTTCGCAATTGGATGAGACAAGACGTGTAAAGGTCCAGAAGTTCTGTCAACAGAACAGGTGGGAATAAACGCAAATTAGATATACCTACCTGATCGTGGCTGTCAAAACATCCTTACTGGAAACAGCAAGGGTCTCATTATTGCCTTTTGACAAACGTTAGGTTTATTAAATGCAAAAACAGTATTAATCTGGACTTACAAATTATTATGAGCTGTTCACGAGCCGTTTGCCATCACAAACAAGATTTAAGTCACAAAAATATATTGGTAAGTATGTATTATAAACACTTATGTAGGCTGAAATGGGAGTAAGTAATTTACTGATCTACTTTATTTACAACAATGATACATAGCATTCTAGAGATAACAACTATAATTCTGCAATTGTAACACACATTACGTACCGATTAAAAGAGCCACCTGTATATCATCCAAAATTGTTCTAGAGTCAGCGAATGCTACCGCGTTTATTAAACACTGAACAAAAAATATTATTGCTTACACTTACCTCATTTACGCGAAAACTGGCACTGGTTAATAGATATAGATGAAGTAAAAACTCATTCACTGACACGTTATTTATAGGTACATGTTCATTTTGTATGACACCGGGGCTTCAATTGTTCAATAAATCGCAGAACGAGGCTAGTACATTTTGCGTTGTAAAATAAAACACATGCGTGGTTAGGGTCTGAGAAGCGCGCGTGCGACTGGCTCCGACTGCGCGGTAGATAGAGTGTAGAGTCGCGGCGTATATCGTCAGATGGACTGAGAGGTGCGCCTGCGCTGCGGCCTGCCTGCGCCTCTATGCGACCTTCAAACACACACCTACCATTCAACTGTTATTATTTAGCAGCTTTGTATTTATTCGCGAAATTACGTAGAAATAAACATTCTTACATCTTCCTAAAAATTATTCAACACTATTTTGTAAACAGTGTTGAATTTATCTTGTATTTATACGACATAATTTTAAACCTATTATTGTAATGATGTTATCTGTAAGTACGTGAAGATAACTACAGCTTAAAGATAATTAATAATGCAGATTTGTAGATATTTCAAATAATACTTAAGTATGATTTTCAATAAAATATGTAGATACTACATTTCGGTCAGTACTAGGTATGCTAGTTATATAGTAGAGTCCTAAGAAAAAATCTTATTAGATTGTGAGAGTATCTTTTTGTTTCTTGTTTTGCAATTTCAAATGCATAGTTTATATAAAAATATAAGTAATAATATGTTTGTATATTTTTCATTATTGAAATATTTACAATGTCAAAGCGATGTTTTACTATGTTCAATTTGAAATAAATGCTATTGTAAAAATTGTGTTGTTAAAAATAAACTGAATATATTACTACCGTATTTTTAAAGCATATCTAACACTAATTACTAATATAACAGCTTATGAACTAACTTGTAGCAATCATCCTTGTAAGCAGCTGATATATTACTAAAATGACTAACCCTAATATTTATTTCATACTTTAATTTCACAAAACTATAAATTTGTTACAAAGGGTGGACTTAATGCTGAAAGCTGTCTGCCAGCCAACCCAGAGGTTTATCTATATCAACATTAACCAAAATATTCATAAGGTACGAAACACTTTTGTGATTTTAATTCACGGTCATATGTGGTTTAATCTTTGAGCGTACGTAACTAACGAACGGCCGTGAAAAAAATCTCAAGTTACGTTTTTAGTGCAAATAAAACTGCTGCATTGTTCTCAAACATGTATAGAAAATTAGCAAAAAAAGATATACGTTCTTACGCTTTCTTTTGTCTTTCCTTCTTTTATAATTTACTACTTTAAAAGCGAAATTTACCTACCACACTACGTAGACACAATTTATTACCTATTTCTGTCGGAAATACAATACCCACTTGTACATTACAAAACCGTCAGATCTGTAAAAAACTAAACATGGCATAGGTTTTAAAATATGAGGCAGTAATATTTTTCTGCGTTATTTAAAGCTTGCTTAATATTTTCTTAATAAGAAATGAGAGATTAAAATAGAAAAATATATACCAAACCGCGCTACACCTGTAATGTTTAAACACGTTTTACACCTGACTTTAAAAATTAAAAATGTCAAATTATGCCATCAAATTAGACAGTACCTATAACCAAGCAGAGAATAACTGCACTCCGGAAACAACCGGATTATCGAACGCTAAAATGCGCACAATTTAGCGGATGAGCCAGTGTGTGATATTCCATAACTGGAATGAAAAATATCGCGAAATTCACGAACGTCGAAACGTGCATCAAGAACGTGACGTACTCGACCCATCCACTCGGATTACATAGAGTATCTACGCCGGTAACAATTTTGAAATACCCAATCCACTGATCCACAATTCGGATCTCTGCATCCTTCTGGTGTACCAGGTAAACATGGTACGACTCGGTTACATTTTATAAGCGATTGAGTCATTAGCATGCCGGCAGTTTTATGGCATTCTATACAATTATTTCTTTCTTTCAGCACAATGACAATTTTATGCAATTTGCATTGGGGTTCTGATAAGGAAACGAAGGCGTGAGCACTTTTTTAGTTATACATTACGGTTTGATCATCGAACACTTTGATGGGCTAGGCTATAGAATGCATGTCAAACTCTATTGTGCGTATAAACGTCATGTTTCATGGAATGATTCCATGGTGTAGCTCTCTTTGCGTAGTATAGATAGGCTAAGACAGGTACTCGTAATCTTTTAATTATGTCGATGCCCCAGATACCTCGTTTATCAAAATAATGATGTCATTCGATAGTGTACTGTGTTGAAGCTGTAACGGGGCTTCGCAAGAGTGAAAAAAGATTGGAGAGAGTATGTATCCTTTCACTCGTTTTATTTGCGTAGCGAATTGACCGCTTGTATCGCAGTACCAGCGATATAACACTTGGTTTTGAAGTAACAATCTCAAATATTCTATATAAATCGATATTCTTTTTCTATATGATGTGGTACCTACCTGCTGATAATTATTATAGTGTACCTAGCATACTAAATATACCTAACTTTAACATCATAGTTTGTAACATGGTATCTCTCGTTCCAACAAGTAAACTTTTTACTTTACTTACTTTATGTCTAAATCACAGAATAACATACCATACCATATTAATATTTTTTTTGTCGGTTCCTTAATTAATTTTTTTTATATACCTAGTATTTAATTTTATGTAATTTAAAAACTACTGAATTGATTTGGATGAAACTTAGTATGTATAAACAAATTTTTATTATTGTTATTTTGCATATTACGCAAACGAAGCGGATGAAGGCAGAATCTGGTAACATAAAAATGTTTACAATATTAAAGGCTGTGCATACGGATTTGAAACCTAAGTGTACCGACTGATGACATCATTCATTTTGACCTACAACCATATACTTACAACTATAAAGGTCGGCTTCAGTTTATCTACTCGAAATATACACTTGTGTAATCTTAACTATCTTCTGTTAAAACTTGAGTCTAAATCCACCGCATGTGTTATGAATAGTTACGATAACCCCGTGATAGCGATACGCGTTTTCGTCAGATTAGTTAAAAAACACCGGCCGAGAGTGATTCTTGTTTTGTTTGGAAAACCATGTAACAGTTCCACAATATTTCAGATTTCGTAGGAACTCTGTTTTTTTTATTTATTTATAGGAAAACCGACAGCACATAACAGTAGTAGTAGAGTATAGTATTATATAATCTGTGACATAGGTTAGGTACGAAAATGGAAACAGTAACCCAATTAAAGGTTTTGCACGAGTAAAAAAGGAATAGATACAGAAAAATTGCGATCAAAACTTTGAACAAAATTATGACTTTTTGGTCCAAGTTAGATAAAAACTTGGGCTGATACAATTAACACAAACTGATCTCAAAGATATACCAGCATCACTCCGTTATGTAAACCACGTTCTGAAATGACTGAAACAGTCAATGCTTATTTGGGATATGAGGCAGATACTGTCAAGGTTTCCGATCGAATAAGGTTATAAATCCACACGTTGGTTCTGCTCCTTATTGTCTATCTTCAACTTCAACTTCTTGGTTTGTGGCTTTTGTGGGTAGTTGTCACAATTCTGCCAGTGTCGAGTTCGGTAATGCTAGTTTCATAAACATGAGGGGAGTGCGAACTAATATTGTTAATCTTTTGATACCATCAAAATTTGACAAATTACAATTTACCGTACGCTAAATTGTCATTTGAATTAAAATTTGTCAGATTTCCTTAGTATCAACAAATAGTCAATCAGGCCGTTCTAGTAGATTATAGATTTTTCAGTCCTAATACGAACCAAATTCTCTCGACATTCATTTTTATAGACAAGCAGGAATTAATTGATGATGGAATAAGTATTAATTTTAAAGTCGCTCTTTAGTGTGCTATTTAAAACAAGCTCAAACAAGAAATAAACTACTAACTACTAGAACCTACTAACGAAAGAATATTATAAAGAACAGATTTTGCAGTTAATAGCACTGCTGTTAATTAAGTTTTCGAACTCTATTTCCGAAGATAATTATTTCAAACATCTCTAGTTTACACTCGTACTTCGGCTCAATACCCCAGGGAATAGTTAACACCGTGTTTTGTTTTTTGGACTGACAGACAGATTCAAATTCGATCAAAAGTGATAAAGAACGTTTAGTGACATATTATTAGTACACACGTATAATATAGGTATAGTTAAGAGTACTGAAAAAGAGTACTGACTTCGGAGCGCTTATAGTTCTACGACAAAAAGTTACTGGACCAAAGTTGTAGAGAATTTAATTTGCAACAAAAAATGTTAACAATTTTTTTTTATCAAATAAATAGTTTAAGAGATATATCGTAAAAACCATTTCAACCCCTATTTTCAAGATGGCGGCCGTGGGACAAGGGTGGCGACCCCACAAACTTGGTTTTAGCTTTACACTGACCCCCCCTACACATCAAAAAAATAAAATTGCGTCCTCTAAAAAACGCAACCCCAAATGTAACTTTTCAATGGACTAGTTCTACTATTCCAAACTAACATCGAGTTAATTAATAAGAGGGATACATAATATGTTATTTGTTAAATCTGGAGTTTCATCGATTTTCTAGTCAGTTTTCCATTTTTTTTATATATAACATTATTTCTAATACAAATGAACCGGAGCATTTTAAAACCACATCATTCACGCCCTCGTACATACTCTACAATAAATAGATCGTTGCTAGAGAATATTAACAGTGCCTGCCTGTCCAATCAGCCTTAAAATAAAAATAACATCCGCTCTGTTCGGATTAAGATACGTAACCAAAGCTACACGCTCCCGTAATAACAACGTCAGACTTGGTCTACACTTACAATTTTTTTGCGAAGCGCTTAAATATCAAAACTTGGGATCAATATAAATTCTTTATTTCATAATATTATCATAACATTCATAGTTAGTATGTGCATTTATCCCATTTTTATTATATTTCCGAAATTATGTTGGTTCCCTTTAATATGTAATAATAAATATATTAAAGGTTGAAAACTTACTAAATTCCCGCTGAATCAACATACCACACGATTACGATTCGATGAATTCATTGCTAGTGAGGAAATAGGAATTAGAGCAGCTATAGAATCGATTGATTCTTGCGTACTTATAGGAGTCGTGGGTTACCTGAATATCAGAGATATAATACAGACATTCTATAAAATGCTAAGGGTCCATTTGATTTATGCCAGTAACATAATTAATTATTATTAAGACGCTTGTATATGGTTTACGTGTTTTGTTATAGTTATGTGTTGCACAATAAGATTACAAATGACACCAACGAACCACATTCAACATTTATTTTCTAAATAACATTTTTACACGAATGGAATTACTGAAATAATTTACCAAACATCAATCTCACATACAATTTGATTAGGTATGTTTACACATTATAATATTCAGTGACTTAAAAAGCATATAATGCTTTATTAGAGATAGATTATAAAATATTGTAAGTATCGTATTTTACTAGCTGTAATCGTAAAAAAAATAATGATTTTGTAACTTAAAGTTCAATTAGGACTCATAGTAAACTTGGTCATTCATTTGTATCTATGAATATTTTTTACATTTGTTTCTTAAATAATAATAAAAAAAAAAATGAAGTCAGTTTATAAAACCAAATGTATTGAAAAAAATAGAAAGATGGCAAATTTGGCGTCAATACAGCGGGTATGGGCAGACGACAATATTGAATTATACTACGAGTAACATGGCAACTTGATATAATTTGGGAATACTAGGTAAATACTTATATCTATTTTCAACTACGTTTTTATATCTACAACATTTAAGAGTGTTGAGCATATCAATTTTATATAAATAGGTAATAAACAGTATATTTGCAAATGCGTCATAGCTTCGTTCTAAAAGTGGAAGGCTCACATGTCCTAGATATAGAAAGATGGTCAGAACGAAAGCATCAACAACGTACGAAACTTTCCGCCAAAATATCTATCAACCAGTATACGATGAACCTCGTGTCAAAGGCGGATTTTGGTTTAGAGAGGTCAAGCTGTATCTTAGAATCCACGTCTTTCATTTCAGTAAAATATAACCTATGTTTCAATCCGGAAAAAGGGCTTCCGAATGGTATAAGTTTCATTGACATTGGTCCAGTAGTTGAGGCGTGATCCGCGAACAAACAAACAGACAAACTCGATTTTCGGAATCAAAATCGTTTATTTAGTAGATCGGCATATTTAATTTATCCATATCTTTAATTTTAGTTCTTGGCTTTTTTACAGTTTTATAATAGTATAAAAAAGCGCTTCTAAATATTTCATTTTTCAATTGTATTCTACGAATTGTAATCATTATAAAAGCAACAGCATACACTAAAAAAATTAAATATAAGGACAATGACCACACCACACAGTAATATTAGTGATATTACTTGCTAAAAATGACTTACCACTAACCTTTGGGATATAAAGGTAGTGTTTATTTTCGTATTAGTAGAGTTTGACAAGTATTTACTTACATAGCTAACTTTAATATTTAAATTTACATCTTTTCTTAAACCCATGTAATTACTTTTACTATAATAACGTTCTTGAAGCTCAACTCTACTTATTGAATATGACAATTGCTAGTTATATATAATTGAACTCGTATAATTTCTGAACAATTATTCTATATTTATTTACTCATATATACATCTATATTTTTCCTATATGATACATATATATGTATATATATATATTATTACATATATACGATAGGTCAAGTCATGTGAATAAATTATATGCTATATTTATATTACAACTATGTACAATTAAATATAAATTACGCGTATGGATTTACCCCTGTTAATATTGTAATTATTAAGAATAATCTTTTTCTATGTTAAATAAGAAATAATTTATGTATCGTGTAACATTATTTTGTAAAAAGTACTGTAGTTATTTATGAAGTATCGTAAATACATTATAATATGCAACAGAAATAATAGTTTAGTTTGACTGCACCCCCATATCATAACTTCATATATGTTTCCTATCAGTTATATTTATACTATAATTAATTTATAATGCTGTAGGTACATACCTACGTACTTCTCATAAGAAGTACGACGAAAAGAGATCATAATCTCTTTACAGACATTTTGTAAGAGTCAATTAGGTAGGTATACACCTCGAATTACGCCAAAACATTTACCATTAACGGGAAAGATAACATTTAGTTTATATACATCAAAAGCTATTTGGTTACTAGTAACAAGTATTAGGATAACATTAAGTTTCATACATCGAAAGCTATTTGAATATTTCAATAACAACTAAGTTGGTATCGAATTATGATAATTACAATAACAAACCACGAACGTATTAATTCAGGAATCGCAAGTATAATTAAAGCACAACCAACAAAACAGGGAAATGAGGACGTACAATGGCATTAAAATATTATTTACAACATTATTAATTATTGTAAACATTTTAAAATTTACATAAGTGTCAATCATGACTCGATCACTTTTGAAGAACGTAACTATCAATTAAATAACACATAATCGAAATTAATATCACAGCAAATAAACTATCAAGCATAATAAACGCACTTTGCGGCAGAAATCCGCGATAGGCATGTCAGGATTAACCTGTCACGCAGGGATCGAGGTTGTCGTAGAACTCCTGGACATCGGGAGAGGGTCGGTGCCGGCGACGCAAGCGTCGATCGCAGCCGGGCTCGTTCACCCCGGAGGCAGTCGCGGGCGGCGGCGGCCCGCTCTCTAATTCTCAAGTGAGCTTGAACGACGTACCCTCGCCCGGGTCCAAAGATGGCTTATCAGGCAGCGGCCGGTTCATCATTTTAGCCGAGCTATTAGAGGAATTCGATTTTAGAGTAGACGTTGATCGCGGGCTGCTCACCGCGCTAGCAACTGATTTATTAGGACTGTTGAACGGCGAAACGCTGTTCTGCAAAACAGCGCGCAGGTACGGTCCACGAGGCACTGCTTGCTCAGCTATCACATCTGGAATGGCTCCCAATAGTGTTCTTTTTTCCTTATCACTGTTTGCAATCTCAGCATAAAGATGAACAGCTAAATCTTTAGGCTCAAAGTATTCATGCGCCAGAGCTGTTTGTCTATAGTAGGGAGACAGCGGTAAAAGTTGTTCTAAGGAGGGTACTCTCGTCCCGACACTCACCATTTTCTTATTGTTGCGCCCAATCCGAGCTGTTGTAGTTTGAAACGGTAGCTCATAAATATTTTCAACATTAGTTGGTGTCATTGCTACTATTTGCGGTGCTTCTTCAGTCATTTTCGTAAGTTCATACAAGTGTTCAATAGCTTCGCGAGCTTCAACGTAATTTTCAGGACTGTCGAGTTTTTCTTTTAAATTATCTAGTAGTTCTTTTGTGAGTTCTTCGGGTAAAGTCTGCGTAAACTTATCGATGGTTGGCACAACTGCTGGCTCTTGAAAACTTGATTCTTGAATAAGATCTTGAGCCCGAGATTCATTTAGTCGATGGCGCTCTGAATATTCATTCACAGACATCTGGGAAATAGATCTAGCATTGTCGAGGCCCAGGTTTGTTCCGCAGACACACATGCGACCACACAAAGATCCGCATGAATTTGAGGATATTAAAAAGTTTTTTATAGTAACACAGTATCCCCGGCGGCGCATCCACCTGATCAAACTGATCAAAAGTGCAATTATCACACACGATAGACAAGACACGATAACAATACCTATTACTTTTTTATCTCGGTCTGATAGTGTATTAGCTTCGGTTGTTTTATGGGGAAATCTAGGATTTTTTATTTCTATTATTCCAGTTTCTGTTTTGGCAGTAAAAGGTTCACATTTTATTTCGGGACCTTCAGAGCATACTTGATCAATAAACTTCTTGAATAACATATTTTGTTCTGGCACATTGAAGCACCTGGCAAAAAACTCATTAACCGTACAGTAGCTTTGAGATTCATACGACTCGCCTGATACCTCTCCCAGTGCTTTAGCCAACCATCGGGTTACGTTGCAATGACACTGTTGTCCGTAGTAATTGTTGGCATATTGTATTTTACGAGTCGCCGCAGCTTTGCCAATAAATGCGAGACTTTCAGGATGCATGGTTTCAATTTCATTGTCATTAAATACAAGCTCGTGAATGGATGCGCCGGGAGCCGATATGGCGTTCGGAGGCAGTTCATCGAATGAGTTTCTTTCCATTTGTAATTTGTTCCAAGACGTTAACTCAAATCCCTTTTCCATGAACTTGTGAAATTCACTGTCCAGGATGACGACCGAAGCCACAGTCGTATTTATCGCGCCGCTCTGGACGTTGTCAAACCTGAAAATATTATAATCAACATTATAACACAATATATTACTCTATTTGATGATAAATGTACAAAATTGTCTTTAGTCCTTCCTTACCTAGTTCGACTTATGTTGATATTAGCAATTGCCGATCGCAAAGCTCGCGATTCAATTTGTTGAATCTTGCATCCGTCAAAATTGAGATAATTGATTAGTGAGTTCTGTGAAAAAGCTTCTTCTTCTATTAAGTGGATGGAACAGTTGATCGCCATCACTACGTTGTAGGTGTTTGCGGAAAATGCACCGGTTCGAATAGCATGGATGTCCACGCCGACCATGAGAAGTTTTGCTAGTGATGAACCGAATGTCGATCTAGCAATCTCTGGGATCGTAGTATTCTTCAATTCAATCTATAAAATAAATACGTATATAAATAAAAAAAATTGTTAAAAAATAGGTTTATTAAAGAAATGAGGATTGGTCGTTCGCTTTTGCAGCAATGCTGTTTTTCGCTGTGCTATTTGAATTTGCAAAAGAATTATATTCAGAACTTGCAATATTATTTATAGATTAAGATACAAATTACAATATCTCTAGCTATAGATAGGTTAACTGATCCAAATAAGTTTTAAATACAATTGAGTACCGACCGACATGCCTGGTCCATGTTCTCCGACGTTGGCAGCAGTACGCTCTAAACTGAATGATCCTCCGCCCAAAGAAAGTTCACGCACGTTCGTCACGTTCATACTTAGCAGCCAGGAAAAGACAAGACCTTCGACAGACACTGTATCACAGTTCTGTATAGTCACCGATAAAGGACCTGGAACCAGCATACAAAAATATGTTAATCACATATCATGGTTACTGACAAATACTACGCAGTATAAAAGCTTTCCAATTGTTCTATGTGTCTCGATGCGTGAGTCATTATCCTGGGTTGCCGAGTCGAGAGTAATGCCGAGTCGGGAAACACGGGTATTTATAGATGGTGGAATGGTGAAGCGCTTTCGGACACTCATTACTGTCTACTTCATTGTCACCGAATTTTGTCATTCCATATAATTTTTTGTGACATTAATTTCACCAAAAATTACATGTAGCGATTACATAAAGCTCATAAAATACTATAAGGATTCACCTAATAATATAAGAGCGATATAATCGTTATCACATTTATCTAAGTCTTAGATCTATCTAAAAATATGCATCTAGTCTGCATTTTTGCTGAAATATACTTAGTCAAATATCCATCAATAATAATGAACTTTCTATCTATGAGTACTAAGTTCATGGTCGCTAAGTATCGCTAGGCGGTGGTATATTTACCGTAGGTAATCTATTATGTTTGCGTTCTATCACAGCACATTTACATATTCAATAATAAGTATGCAGATAATGCTGGTAACATGATTATACTAGTACAACGAGCAGCAGTATTATACCATTAAAACCGAACGCACACATACGCAAGCTACGTGACTACATAATAATGAGTCTGTACTAATGCGGAGACTCAGAAATAGTCTAGAATTAGTCATCAGAATTGAGAATAAGGCGCGCGGCTGCACTGTTCGCAGCGAAACTTAGTTGAACTTGCGAAACTCCAACACAACTATATAACTTCAACTCGCTGGAAACGACTTGTTCTTCATTAACTATTGTGAGGCGATGTTCTATCGTATTTTGAGTGAGAGATGATGATGCTTTCTGCATGAGTGTGTTGACAGGCACGTGTCGGTGACCGCTACTGTCGCCAGTGCAAATTGCGTTAGGGTCTGTGTTTTCGTAACATGAAATAAAGTTAATAAAAACTTTCATGAGGACAAAAGACATGTTTACCAGTTACAGTAACATTTCATAATTGGCACAAGGAATACTTTACAAAAAATATTATTTAATAGAACTGGTTGTTCCTTTGAGTTTTAAAAGTTATTAGTGTTTTTTTTTGTGCTTGTGAGCGAGACGTGGCCACATTGACTGTGCGTCATAATAATGCTCAATATACAGCATCGTTACACATGTGAAGACTGCGAGGCGCGGTAATGTTGACATCATTCCTTCAGTTCAAACTGTTCATTTCATATACAAAATTTAGTTCTAAACCTTTGATATGGTAATATGTAATATAAAAATTTAAATCCTCTTTTTAAAACAATGTTAATCATTCTTTCACTTATCCACAGACAAATCTAAAGTCTTGCATTGTACATTGTAATCGTGAAATTACAATTCTCTTGTGCGATCCTAAGACATGACCGGTGCTTAAATACCGCATTTCAATTTCTAGCACCTAATAATGATCGGTGTTTGTCTCTGTAACGAAGGCATTGTAACCCGCTCCGCATTATTTTGTCAGAGTGCATACTTGGTACTAGGTATATTGGTACGGGGTGGTGCGGTCGCGGTTCGCAATTCCATCAAATATAACCGATACGAAACGTGCATATTTGCTTAGGAAAAATATGACCGGAATTTGCGTGAAGATTTTTCACAGCAGTAGTAGGTTATCATCATCATCATCATCATCAATATATATAAAACTCTTTTGAAGCTGACTGATAATCAACGCACAGCCTAAACCATAAGTCTTAGAGGTATGAAATTTGTGTAAGGGTGCACTAAGAAAGGAATTTTGAAAAATTACATCCTATAGGGTCAAAAATTAGGGTCGAAGATTTCAACTAAATAATGCGCCTCTTTAATATACCGTACATGATAGACCCTTCAGAATTGGTACATAGATTTGACGAAAAATTTAATCGACACGTGTATCAGAATTTTCAAAAAAAAAATTAAACTATTTGTACGCTGCTACCACGCGAGCAAAGCCGCGGGCGCCAGCTAGTTAGAAGTATATGACAAGTACATTTGATTTAATAGCTCTTTGGTAGCGAACGTCCTGATTGGATCAAATTAAGTGATCAACACGCAGATAAGTAAATATGTACTCGTAATAAAAGTCATAATATCGGGATGTAGAATATAATGTTTGCCACCAGCAAATACTGGAATTACTCAAGGACACTCACCAACCAAACAACGTGAACATATAAATTTAATAATGCTGTTTCTCAATGCGGGTCTCGCAATAGATTATATTCTAGCTAATAATTTTTGCCAGTAAACCGATAGAATTTGCAGTGGCGACCAAAGATGTCTAGAAAATATGATTAAGACTTCAAAACTACTCACCTGAAAATGTATGACAATATTAAATAGCAATGCGGCGATAGCAGGCACAACTAATTTCAGATATTACCCATAAACATTTATTCAAGGGGAATTTATATCTTTATTAAAAAATGCACTTAATCTTAAATTATCTGTCTATCCCTATTTTAGACTGTAAAATAGTGTAACAAATAATATTTCGCGCTAAAATATTTACAAACATTACAAATGGCAGAACTGGAATAAAGAAACAAATTCATTTGTTTTAATACCTCCGAGATAGATGACTAATATCTATAGCGATCTAAAATATTATTAACGTGGTCAGTCTAAATGAGAATAGGGTAGCGTAGCGAACGACCCGAGAAATGGAGCTCATCCGGAGACCTGAGTTGGTCTCAATTACTAAACCAGTTACTTTCCAGCCAAACATTGTGTTTTTATTACCATTGACGTTCGTAAAGGGCTACACCACGGTTTATGGTCATTCATGTGAAAAAGCAGAAACTGTCCTTTTAGTCTATTCTCTAAATTAGGAAGCCCAAATAATCAGATCTACTAAAACAAATAGCACGAACATCAATTCTACTAACATCAAAGTAACACCATGTACGCAAGCAAACAGTTTGAAAGTTACCTTTGAGACTCATAAAAGCGGTTTTTTCGAATCGTAAGACATCACAGTTCTCGACGTCTAAGTAGAGATTGAGCAGGTTCAGATTGACGGCGGAGAATTGTCGGAATATGACGATCTTAATTCCTTTGAGTGCGATCCGTCGCAGGTCCACGATCCCGGAGAAGGCACCCTGCCGGAACATCACTCCATCGGAACCTTGCACTGATAGCTCTATCGTTGTCTCTGGCAGGTCCCGACTGAAGACGTCCAATTTCTGAAAAACACGGCCATATTGAAAACACGCAGTTACAAAAAAGCTCTACCTGCTTAAATATTATCCTTAATTTAATTGTTATATTACTTTACGGTTGTTATGGTTACTCATCGGTCATAATGAGTAGGTAGAAGCGATAAATACCTAAATTTGATGTGTCGTTAGGCCAAACAAAAGATGTAAAATAATCTGTTCTGAAAAATGGTGTTACTCATAAGCTTCTGAGATCGCTTCATTAAACTATACCAAGAAACACCTCTATCTTTATACCAATTAGTTATTATTATTAGCAAGCCTACGGTTACTGTTAAAAGACCCTGTTGTTTTTTTACTTGTAATATAATATCATGTTCTTTGACTCATTAAATGTATGTGTATAGTAAGTACACTACTTATATTAATACCATGCGAATTATGCGTTGTTTTATTGTCTTTCATAATATGGTACTCAGTACATAATCGGTGTGATTTCTGAGATGTTAACGTGTGATTTGTATAGTATTTTGTCCTCTTACTGTCGTCAAGTGTAGTTTTGTGTTGTAATTTTTCAATTTATAATCATCCCGGTGGTCTTAAAAATCGGAGGGTTTCAACAAGCGGATACGGGCGGTTGATTAAATTACGTTCAAATTGAGTAAAGCGGTCCTAGTATCTACGCAGCTGAGCCAGATCATTCCTCTGTATCTATTAATAACTGGTAGCCCATTGTAATGAAAGTGATTGTTAGTGTACACTTTCTACTTTTCGTGTATTGTTCTCACTCGACCGGTAAAAACGGATACTTCCTATCAGCATCTCAGACATAATGCTGTAGGTATATCTAATAACCGATAGTTCCTTTGGCGTTAGTAGCCGCTGTTATCGGACTGTTAGCATTAAAGTCTACAGATAATGAATGACTCACAAAGATAGCTTGAACAAAGCACTTGACTTACCTATTTCATTCGAAAATAAAAATTTAATAATTGATAAAATGCTTTGTTTGCTTTCGGTTATTGTTATTAATTAAATGGTTTAATAAATAATGATAATGTAAATATCTTCGTATTTTGAAACGTATAGGATTATTTTGGTACGCTTAGAACTACAAAAGAAACTTGACTAAATGACACATCCGCTCTCGAGCGTACGCGATGCAAATAAAAATAAACACATCGTCTTACCTACCAGCAACCGACACCGCATGTCTCATCTAAACTAAACACCAATTGGGCATACCGACTTATCCGAATTATTGTCCTGCAAATCGCAGGCTGCGAAAATAACACTTGGTTAAAGTATAATAATAATCATTTATTTCAGTAACCAAGTTAATTATATACATAGTGACGAGAAAGCATAGAAAACAAACAAGTGATACAGCCAATCTTATAAAGTAGATGGTGGGAAAGGGGAACTTAAATCTATACAATTCTTAATGTTTAAATTTACAAGAGCTGAGTAAAGTTATCTTGGTCCCCAAACTAGGATTCCCTGAGATATGGGTAACCAAGGTTCTCGCTATTAGTGGTCCGGAAAGAAGAAAAATAACAAAATATCGATAAAAAGTTAGCGAAATAGGTAGGTACTTAAGTTAAGAAAGCATTGTATAAACGAAGATGAAATGAGAACCTTTGTTGTGAAATATTAATTGGGCGTTGCTAAAGTTCACATGTTTGCCCTTGTACTGCGCACTGCTAGCTGCTGACTCAGCCAGAGCAGCTTGAGTTTCGCAACTTATGTTCTCCATTTAAGGATATCGGCATTGAAAACGAGATATTACCAAACAAAAAGTATACAATTGGCTATGGGGTGAAATGAGCATCTTGTTTCATTCTCGACAGAAAGTCAACGAATCGAAGCACACACAAATTGCAGGTAGTCGTAGCCAAACCCTATTCTATCACTTCGACTCTATAGTGCAGTGTGGAAACAGAAACTCGTGAGAGTATCCTACGGCGGGAAGGACCTCCGAAGTGAAACGATGGTCAAGTAAGTGCAGAAGAGTCAACAAATAAGGTTACAAAAGTCTTATCGAGTGAAAGAGAGCCCCTTTGCTTTTTCGTATCTCACAATAGCTAAATTGCTTTGACTATAAACAGAAGGTTATCTTGTTTGTAAGTTATATATATGTTACAAACGGCAACATGATGTTGATATTGTAAGTAGGTGCCCAATGCCCATGCCCACTTGTTATCATTCCTATTGTCACGTCACAATGTATGAATGTACTATTGTCCACTTGTATAAGACAGTGTTGTCTTTAAAATTACTTAGATAAGATTATAACCTAAAAACTTCATTCTTATTTAATTATATCGCTAAATTCTGGTAATAAGTAACTACATCATTTTACAACTATTCTTAAAAAAATAGATCTTATCTTCAGACCTTTCACCATGCTAAAGTGAAGTCATACTAAAGCGATTGTGATTTTAATCCGTACGAAACCTGTTTCATCGAGAGTAGATTAACAGCTGTGTGGCTTGCTAGTTGCTGCGTATATACTTTGGAGCAGGTAGCCAACCGTGTTCACTTTATCTCACTCACTACCTAACTGTGAGTGGTTCTGCCTCCGCCTATACTAGGATTACTAACAGAAGAAACGATCCATTTAATGGTAAATCATTCAAACAGAACAATGGATGGGTGCGATCTCATAGGCATGAGATAAGAGACTATGGAGAACAAACACGTTCCAACAATTCGACGAACTGAATGGAAGGTCTGTGAAACCCATCAAAATTTAATTAAATTAAATTGTAATTTAAAACAATTCAAAAGAATGATTATAATTTTTTTATAACCACAATAGTGTTTTTATCATCAAGCCTTTTTTTGTAGAACATATTTGGACGTAATGAAAAAATATGGCAATTAATGTTGTTGAATACTAATATAGTACAGACCTCTGACATATCGCAGCTTTTGAGTTAGGCCCTATCCTGACAATCATTCTCTTACCTAAGCGTATTTTGAGACCACAAATTGTAACAGGTATTTATAAGGCTTAAATGTGCCTTTCTAAATAAACCCTATATAAACCCAATAACCCACATCCACTTCGTTGAAACGAGGCTAGATGGTATTTTCTTGAAATAACTTTTCAGGATGCCTGATAGGAAGAACAGAATAAAAGCGGAGATCGATCTGGAAATCGAAAGCTCTTTCGCTTTTCACGTGCAAAAGTATTTCTACAAAATATATTTTAAAATCGTTTACCTAACTCGTTATATCAGACATGCCTGGTGTTCGGCAGAAAAAGGCGACAAATTAGGTATGTTTTCAGAATTGTGGTTCTCGTAATAATAGCAGAGCTTTTGAGAACGTTGGTGCTCTCGTTATTACAAAATACGTTGCCAAGGCAAACGAACAATTTCTTACAATCGACAGGTAGAGTGAGAGATCGTTAGCCTTCTTACATGTTTTTATTCCGCGTTAATAATTTTTTTGGAAATGGCACTTTTTTCTTGATTCTGTGATTAGGAGGGGTTGCTCTTGTCGGATTTCCTAACCCGTGCATAGACTTTATAACTTTGCTATGAGTACTAACACGTTTTTGCTTTGGCTAACTTGTTATACTAATTTATGCTCAAAGCCCAACAAATAAAGCTTACTTTCCGTCGGCACAGTTTTATTAATACCGCGTCGTCGACCACGCAGCTCAAATCTGACTAATTGGCGCTCAATGAAAGAGGTGAATAGCCAAAGATCACAGCGCTTTCGAATTTATATTCTTATCGCCTATCAGGATGGCTAGTCATAGTGAGATATGCAATTACGCATCAGAATGTAAATTAAAACTGCTCTATTTCACTCATAACATCGTTAAAATTTACAAAAAAATAATATACATATTACCTAGGTATATAATAAAATTATAAATGTAATAAACTATGATGATCTGTTTCAGGGTTGCAGCAGATTTTATTTCCTTCCCTTACAAAAATATAGATCACAATTTTAGATGTTGTACCGCATAAACCACAAAAGGTTGGTGTGGTAACTCGCAGCTGACTACATACATTACACTAAAAATGTTGGATTTACGTTATTTACTATTCGGAGTGCAAAACTGAGAGCACGCGTCGTCTATGCATTGTAAATGTAAATACAGAATGCGCATTTCTGATTCTGCTCTAAATTCTTGTGCGAAGCTGCTATTGAAGTCTAGTTTAGTTATTTAGCTGGTTAACAATAGTGTAATCAATGATTTGGTGCATGCAAATAAATGGTACGTGTCTTGGAGTTCAAATCACACGGTATATGTTTGGTTTAGGCACGATAAGTCTCTTTCCCGTACCTATACGGTAGATGATTTATTGTAGATTTTAATCTAAGGCCAGTATTATTATTTACTGCTCATGCACTGATCAAGCATAGATTTTTGTATGAAAATCTCTACTCAAATCTATGCTTGAATAACGATTCCTGTATCGGCATATGAATCACGCACCTGACTTTTCACATTTTAGACCTTACGGTTTACAATTCAGTCATCTCGTCATCAGTAGTCATACATTTTGTCAATAAAATATTCTATGTCCCCATTTACATAGTCTGAGTATATATATGAACGATGGAAACAAAAATCAAATATTTTGTTAGCACGTGATCCGGTTCACGCTATGACATAGGTAGACTACTAGACGTTGTTGGCTTGGCATCGCTTGTGTTTCACATTTAATATTAGACTATTCCTGGAATATAAACTCGTCTCTCGGTTCAATAGAAAACGAACCGAATAGTATGAATGGGAAACTGAATGATCAATTAAAAAGTGAATCGTAAAGGTTGCACATTCGTTTAGATTCGTAGATTTGTTGTTTATTCTGTTACCATAAACAGAATAAACAAGAAATTGTTTCTCAAGCATAGATTTGAGTAGAGATTTTCATATAAAAATCTATACTTGAGTCCGGATTGCTTGAGCAGCAACTGCGAATACGGACCTTCGTTTGGGAATAGGTATAACACTGATTCCATCTCATAAAATCCTCCATATTGTGATTTCAAAAAACTCTAAAATGTAGTTAACAATTATTAAAACTGTAAAAAAATAATGGGCAGACTAAAAACGAGAAATAAAACGTAGGTAACAAGTGTTTTTTCAAAACTGGACCAGACGTAGACCTACAAATTGAAACCGTAAATGTAAACTCATACTCGTATATGCAGTAACTTTGTGAGATCGTGATAGTATTCGAAAGTAGGTAAGTTCGTTATATTTTATGTATTTATGTAGGTATAAAAGGGTAGAATCTTACAGGGCGTATCATCCTTGGGTACCCGAATTCGTTTTGTGACCCTTGAATAAGGGCGGGAACGTGCGTAAACCCCTCCCCATTCACAAAGTACCCTCAATCCAAAGTTTACGTAATAATCCCGGTGCCCGTACTACTATACATGATTGAAGAACGTAGGTACACTATACAGCTCCTGTCCATGATTACTTTCCTCCATAATCCATATTGCGGTTAGAACGAAACGGCAGCAAAGCCAAATTGCCAACGGCAATGCCCTTAAAAGAATCTGTGGCAAGATTGTATAGAGCCCATGGACCCACGTTTTTTTAATATGCGATGTTAGAATTTTATATATTCAAATGCACTTACGTAAAATTCAGTTATTAAAAAAATTGTAACTTATTCTAAAGCAGCGAGAATCATTAGTTATTAGATATTACACTTGGAGAAATACCGTGTTTCCAAGGAAGATTATCATGATAACATGTGTTTTTACGATTGCCACTGCAATATATTTTTTGATAGAACCACATTTTATACAATGGACAAGACAAGCGTGAGCACATTTCTTAGTCATAGAGTATATTGACAGCTTGATCACTTTGAAACTGTGCTTTGAAAAGTTGAAGCGCCAATCTTTAATGCATGAAAAACTTACTATTGAGAAGCGTAAGCAAGCATGACATTTCGGAAGTGTCGTTTCGGCGTGTTCAATGAAATCAACAATTACGAAAAAATATCAAAATTAGTTAATCGCGATATTACATGCATAAAATAACTCATTCAACGTATGAAAGTCGAAGACTGACATGCCCCAACGCCTTTCCGCATTGTACAACACACGTGTTGCTTACGCGTCCGCTATTTGGTATTTTGTTTACAGAAGCCAACAGAAACATGCACTGATTTCAACTTTATTACGACAAAATTTCATGATAGTTGCATAGCAAAGGTTGTATCCAAATAAATATGTTAGTTTATAATTTTATCTTTTTTATAAAAGCTTTTAGTTCACCCAAAACGAAACAAGAGCTTTCTCAGTATCAATGGACTTAGTTAAAGAAGTCTACTTTGATATCTCATCATAATGATAACGAAGCACGATTATATTTATTTTCCTATTCAATCGCGCGAAATTTTTGGCTTTTATACAGACCGAAAAGCTAATCTGCTAGCAATTGAATAGGTAAGTACATTGATGAAGCATCAAATACACTGACCTGCAAAAATAAGTATCACACTTTTAAAATGGCAATATCTTTTTAAGTAAAAAAAAAAAAGTACACATGATATTATATACTTTCGAAACAAAAAAGACTCGAAACAGAGTTTAATTTAGTTAGTATATAAAGAAAGCTGATAAAAATTGCTATAAACTTTTTTTATTCTAAATCTCTAAATTCTATAGTTTAGAAATAAAAAAAATAATTAAAAGTGTTGTACATATTTTTGCAGGCCAGTGTAGTTGGTTCCTTTTGTTCTGTTATTTTTTACCTACGTGAGGTAGAGATATTTCTGCATCAAGATGCAAAAGATAACATAATTGCTGGTTTATTTGAGTTATTTGATTTTATAAATATTCCAGTTATAAAGTGATAGCCAATTAGCTCTGTCGTGCGGAATAAAGTCTTTATCAATCGGTTCAATATCAATTTTTTTATTCTATAAAACTGTTAATTGAAATTCTGGATTAACTCTTTTATTTATAAATATCAAAGTTTAGATGATTGGATGTTTGTGTTTCAATCTCGCTGCAACTACTGGTCCGATTTGAATGAAACTTAGAATATATAATGTAATTCGTAACCTGGAAAATCAACAGGGCCTCTACTGCGAATATTGATTTCCGAAGATTCGGTAGTGACGTTTGTGTTACACTGCGCGGTCGCCTCGAGCGATGGTCTAGGCTCTTTCGAAGTCACAGCGTCACTGCGCAGTGTAGCACAAACGTCACTACCGAATCTTCGGTAATCAATATTAAATAAATAAATAAATATTCACGGACACTTAACACAACGCCTTCTAGTCCCAAACTAAGCAAAGCTTGTACGATGGGAACTAGATTGCTGACAGAATACATACATACATTTTTTTTTGTAAATACATACTTATAATACATAGAAACACCCAGACACAGAAAAAACATCTATGTTTGCAACGCACAAATGTTTGTTCTCGGTGGGGATCGAACCCACGACCCACAGCACGGAAGGCAGAGCTACTACCGACTGTGCCATGACGCCTGTCGCACAGTAGAGGCCCAGGATCAAACGGAACGCGGACGAAGTCGCGGTCCAAAGCTAGTATTTTAATATGCTTACAGACAGACCGAGTCATTCAGTAAACAATTTCGCGAAACACTGGTTTGACCCGTTTGCTATTGTGGTTAGCTCAAGGATTGTAACTTTGTCTTGCCCGCAGTTAGTACGATTTTACAATTATAATATTCCTTCATTTCAGTTCCTTTCTAAGGATGAAGATAATTTCTTCGTTTTGAATACCTACTTTTATGAGTTAGTCATTAATACAATGATCGAAATGTTTGCGTGTCATGGCAGCTCTGCTCTACCTAAACCATCGTCGGCGCTTATGGTGGAGTGGAGACCGCGTGCGTCGCAGGAAACGATCTCTCATTACGTTTTTTTATGGTTTGTCCGTTGCTCCCGCCGACTTTACCCGATGCGTTCTCGATGCGTGCTAGAGACCGGCTTATACGATTATATTATTTTCTCACCGAATTCATAGATTTGATTATTTTATTATGTTGGTGGTAACGGTATTCATTGATTGATTTGTTTGGAATGAATAAGAGAAAGCAGTTTTTTATTATTTCAAGCATGAAAAGTATTTTCTGAACGCGTTGTACACGTTTGACCACTAAGAAAAAAAATAGTACGTGGAGTCTCTCCGCGCGGAAGAAGTTATACTTTGAGTGCCATTTGCGTTTTGTGGGGGTCTCCGTATGTGATCACTCTCGCTCTGTCTCTTTCTATTTCTTCTCCCCAGGAGCGTTAAACGTTTAACGCATTAAACGCTGTCTCTTTCTATTCCTCCTTCGTTTAACGTTTAACGCCGTTGGAAGTCGCATTAGAAGTATAACTTCAATAAACTTTTTTAAATGTGTGCTAATCCGCAAACTCAACACTCTTGGTTAGCAATGAAGAAAAAATTGGGCAAGGCGCAAGTTTTACTTTCTTCATGTAGTGTTCCGAGTGAAAGAATAATTTTGGTAAGCTTAAAAGTTACCTTAGCCGCTTGACAATACGTATCAGGTTAGGCTTAATTATTGCTTCCGGTCCATAAAAACTTAATCCCAATATTGTAGTTTTCTTTAATTTCTCTGATTCAGTTATTTCATATAGTTTTCCTTTCATAAAACCATAATGATACAGGTTTTCTGAAATAATCTCCCAATTTTGACGGTTCCTTACGAGATTATCCGTATGGAATGAAATATTTTGTACTATTTTTTTTTTAAAACAGACAAACTCGATTTTCGGAATCAGAATCGTTTGTTTAATAGATCTGCATATTTATTTTATCCATATCTTTTATTTAGATTTTGGACTTTTATCACTTTTATAATAGTAAGTAGTTATCAGCAAACTAGATAAAAATAAGACTATTATAAAACAATTGTCACGTGGGAGCGCAAAGAAACACGCTGCATACAAAATTCAGATATCCGAGTTTACTGTTTGTTGTGTGAATGTGATGGACAATAGGTACCTTTGCTACGTTGCTGTGTAATTAACTTCCTGTTTTACGCATCGCATCGCTTTGACCGTGCATTGCTATCAACATCAAATTCATAAATATGAACGGCGCGCCATCGCGTGAATGACTCTCGTCACATTGTCCATTCCGTTGATGCCAATGCCGATACAATATGAATACCTGAACCATTTTCATTCTACTGTAGCTGAGAATTTCAAAGATTTCGAGATTAATTAGTTGTGTGATGAGCGCTGCATTTAATTAATCCTTAATCCGCCGTAGATATGTAACAAAAGCCTTGTGTCGTTTGTGAAAACGATATTAAGTTAGTCTTGCATTAATCAATTTTAAAACTACAGTTGTGAAAAATAATTATACATCTTTGTAGTATACAATAAGTCCAAAACGAATAAGTAGGACTTTAACAGTAAAGTTTGTGATTTTATTTCGTGAAATATGTGACCTATTTTCATAAATGTGATTTTTTAAGGTCTTTGAAAACTTCAGTCGTTCTTTCTTTGTAGTTGATTTGGAAAATCGAATCTATTTATTATTTTTAAAATATTTCATATTCATTTTAAATCTACTTATTTGAACGGAGTACCTACACATTTTAATGGTCAGTGAAACTATTTTTGAGACTCACTTCCTACTAGACAGTAGACTACAATACAACAAATAAAAAAACAAAAAACTACGCATGTCTGATGTCTTCGATAAAATTTGGTGCTTTGCTTATGCCTAGTTCCTATTTATAATTCTAATGGGCTAGTTTTAGTTGAAATTTATAACATTATAAATAGGTAAAAACATGTAAAAGAAAAGTCCTAAGTCTAATTTTGAAAAAGGCATAATCTAAATGATAATAAATATTACTGTGTGTGTACATTTAGGTACTACAAAAAGGTGGAATTTATACAGCACCCCTATAAAAATGTAATTACTTATGCTACCCGATTCCCAGGAATAGCCGCAAGCCGCAACCCAATGAACTATGTCTAAAACAAGATAATTCAAGTATTTGCGAGGTGAGCGAGTATTTTACTATCGAAGACTTTAAATAGCCGAGGGGATCGACCGGTACACACAGATTCGGCAGCTGACCGTCGAGTGCCGGCACCGTACGCCCCCGCCGCGACCCTAATTTATGATTAGCATTACATAGATACGCTTGAACTAGGGATGGTGACAGCATGTTATTCTACGACTTTCCATAAGATATGAATCCCAATACCTCGCGCAATACTTATAAGCGCACATACAGAATGCAGTTTTCCCTGTATACCTGCCGAAGATGTAAGAAGAGAAAGCTGCGCTCGCATATATGTTTGTGCATAATCATGTATACTATAAGAAAGGTATTAATGCACTGTTGAATTTTTAAGCTCAGTTTTTCATAACTTTTTAAAAAATACTTACCTCTATTTTGAGTGCACACACACCATAATAAACACGCCAGAAGTCTTAGTCATTCGACCATATTATTATGTTTAGGACATTAGGATCTTTGATTAGGACCTTCTATTATATTTCACCAGTTACTTGTGTCAGTGAATGTATGAAAACAAAAATGGAATAATTCTAGACTTTCTATACTTATGGTATTTTTCACAATAGTAGGTTTTATAAAAAATATAAATTATATAAACAATCCTTGTAATTAGTGTCTGTCTAAACTGTTTTCATCATCTTATCATCATCATGATATGCTTTAGTACTGTGTCTTATGTTTATTATCTATTGTTGTAAATAAGCAAATTATGTATTTCTTGCTATCTATAGATCATACTGCTACGGAAAGCCGATAGCTCAACTGTTTCCATGCGTGTTTTGTAGACAATATTAGGTACCTATATCATTGCCTTTAACCTACCTAATTTAAGTATTTCCATACAAATCCACATAATGTTCCATTCTGCATAATATTATGTAGTAGCCTACTCGTTAAACTGTTTGTAGCCCAGTAATATTATTTAAGTAAAAAAAATACAAATAATAGGTAATTGTTTTAACAGAAACGTAGATAATCAACATAACATCAGTGGCATTGACATAATATTATCTAAATAAGCAAAACATATTGTTCTTACCATAGGCTTAATAAATTCAATAAACCCATATAACTTAGTTTAAAAGAAGGTACTACTTACCTTCTAAGGATAAATAATAAGCTATCGCAGATTGAAATCAAAGCAATTTGAAATGCGTCGGCATTTGCTCGAAGCTATTTTCGAATCGCTACTCTTCGTTAAACTTGTCAACCTCTAGTTTCTTGTGTTTTATAAAACTTTACGTCGTAAAAGATGCTTGAAATTAGTATCGACGTGCATCGACTTTAAATAAACAGCCCTTCTGTGCCTTATTCCTTTAACTTTACGTACACGATCCATTATAAAACCTTATACCTACTTATTACTTTATGTACGTAATCATCTATGAGGCCAGCCAGACCGATACGGCTGTGTTATTGAAAACCAAGTTGAAAACAAAGGAGTTTGAGAATAATAAAGCTTTGAAAATAACAGATAATAAGTAAATGACATACCGTGCCCTTTGGTACGGTGCAATTGATGGTGATCCAGGCGGGGTGTATGGCATCCGAACAGTCACAATAGTCAAGTTTACAAATACCGCGGTTAACATGTTTGTTCGCTTGAGATAGAGAAACAAGCGCAACTAGTGCGAATAACGCGGTGAGACGCGACATGTTGCCGCGCTCGGCGCGTGCGGGCGGTCCGCTCGAGGTTCATGCACCGACTGGTGTGTGTGACGGTGTGAGGGCAGGGCAGGCAGCCCGGCAGCTGGGAGGGCGGAGAGCGGAGCGCAATGCCAGATACTCGCCGGAGAACGCGCTGAGGCTTACTAGTGATGTGCTGTACTACAATTAAACACATCGATGATGCTATCTAATTTGCTAAGTTAACACTGCACGGTAATGAGCTTCCTTATAATTATCGTTATTTACAAGTGATGGCGTTAGTTACCAATTACCGTAATGAAAATCTGAGTGATTCGATTGTGTTTAGGCAATGTACCTACCTGCACTTATTTTATGAAATCATTAGAGATTATTTTAGAGATAATGAGGGCCTAATTAAGTTTTAAAGCCTACACCGGAGTTAGTTACCAATGTAAGTGACTCATTTACCTAATTATGAAAACTGCATCAAATTTAAGCACAATGTTTTGATTATCCCTCTGCTGTCACCTTTATATTGGACTCGCAACTAACCTTCTGTTTATATTGTTTTGTAACAACATTCTATGTTATTGAATGGCGCCACCTAACGTGTTACTACGAATCATATTTATTTCTTCAGACGAAGCCTTAGAACTTCACCAAAAAGGTTCGTTTTATCATCAAATATTGACCGTCATACTTGACCGTATTAATACTACATGGATATTATAACATATTCTAACTAAAACCTGGATAACAAATATCGATATGAATTAATAATGAGGAGCGTCACTACGCCAGGCTCGGTAAATGTCGGCCGGTGCTCGCTGCAGGGTGCACAAGGATGACCTACTGTCTGTGTACAACTTACCGACTCGCTCGCACCATACACGCACATACGCGTGTAACTTTTTGTGATCAACCAACAGAAGCAATATTACAATTTGTAACACCTTTGGCTACTTTGCATTGTTACGTGGGTTTTGAAAGCCTAGAAATGGCCACATCTATTCACTGACGACTAAACATTTTTTTCATAATAACTCTTAAGTATACATATCCCACTTATCAGGCCTTACAATAAAATTCATTATTGAACAGGTAGACTAGACCTAAGTGCAGCTTTTCAATATCACTCAGCAGGTTCGTGTTGGGTAAAACTATATCACATCCTTAGAAGCAAATTAATTAAATTTGTAGGTAAACCAGTATACTGCGATGCAATAAGAAACTAGGAGGTGTTAAATATAAGATAGATAATGTATTTATATGTCATTTTTGTGTTAGATGGACCAACACTTCTGTTTGGAGTGAAAGCTAAAATTCTGTTTGGAGTGAAAGAAATCGTGGTGCCCCAACTCAATTCTCACTTGGGATTCTACTTTTTATTTGTACCCACTAACCTTAACGCACACTTATTGCATTCTTCAGTGACTGCCAGTATCGTTTGCCATGTCACATACCTCTATAACATAAATATATTGGTTATGTGTGAACTGTATCGGTTTTTACTTAGCTTTGACGTGAGTTTTGCAATAACCTGATCGAGGGTCGAGTTTGCATCGAGCTTCGATCTCACAGCGAGCCTTCAACGAGGTATAATATAATAATTTATAATATAACTAGATAATATAACTTATAATATACTCTGCTTTGTTGTTATATTTTTAGATAAACTTTAATTTCGAGGTCTTCTTCAGCCTTGGTCTTCTTTATCTTTTCCTTGAGATAAAAAAGTGAATAAATAGTTATCTTAGGTACTATTTCGAGCTCCTTCATTTGTTTTATGAGATGTTTACACCAAGAAAAGTTTCGAAGCAAAACGTGTCTAACAGGCAAGAAACCTGTATCATGTAGGTAAATGGGCCTTAACGTTTGGCTAAAATAAAAACAGTACAATATTTTGATTGAATTCAATAATAATAATAACTCTAAATAAAACTGTATGTAAATGATGACATTAATATAATTTTGTTAAACTTTCAGATGGAAATGACAATATCCGTGACAATTGGCTATGCTCGCCATTACTAAATACAAATATTCAGCTCGAGTATGGTCTTCCATACTGGAGGTGGATATTAGTCTTCCTCGATAGAGTTTATAATTACATTCATTTCATGTCAACAAACTTTCCAAAGCGGACGTCTATTGTCTACAGGTGTGTGTCTACCGAGCGGCAGTTCCTAATGGATTTCATAGCTGGTGACGAAAGAACGGCAGGGGGGCGCCTGGCTTGCTGGCTCGCCCCCACTCCTCGGGTGGACCCCTCCAAGTCTGAGATCAAGCGCCCCTTTACGCCGGCCCACCCTGCGGTTATGGCCTCCCTCCCTATCTTCATCCGAGACCAGTATGGAGACAATGTTGCTTCACCCTCACTAAAAATAGAGGTAAATATCTACATAAGTTTTAATAACCTACTATATGATGGCCCATCTGATGTAACCACTATCTATTATTATGTCGTATTATATTAGGTTACCTAGGTATATATAGGTATCTAATAAATATTATTATAATGTACTTTTTCACTGGAATTTTAACGTTGACGCTAGATATCATTCATTATCTTATACCAGTGTTCGAAGTGGAGTACCTAGATCACAAAGTACTAAAGTAACGAAAGTATACAAGCGTGTTCTTGGCGCTGACAAATAGTAGAATTTCTAGTTATTGGATCGATCGTATTTCACCAATGTTATCTACCTGAGCAGAAAAGTTTTGGGACAGTTAATCATGGTCGAAGTCTCTTTGCAGGTAAGACGCATAGTATTCCAATAGTTCCCTTGATATCTGATATGATCACTGATCAGTGCTAAAGTATTTCTAGAGCGGGAAAAGTATTCGAACGCTACGATCGAATAACTCTAGTCTCATTTCGCAACGATCTGAAATATTTTAATCCATTTTATTCATGAATAACTCCATGTGACTTTGGAGAAGTAGGTGTGATCTTGTGATCATTTCATAGTTTATTGAGCGTGGTTCCGTGGGTAGTAGCCACGGAAACACGCCATGGGGTTCAGTTTTGAAAAGACTGTCTAGACTAATAAGGAGCTTATTATTAGATCTTTATCAAAGGATCTAAAAAGATATCAATTCTGTGAAGAGAGCTTCGAAGCATCAACAAAAATTGGAGTGCTTTTTTTCTAGTTAGGCGGAAAAAATATGTATTTCTCATTTCGTTAGCGTTGTGCTAATTGGTTTTGTTGCGAATTGCGATGTTCGTTACGTAAGTATTCATGCACGCTAACATTTTGAGTCCGTTAAATCCAGCTTTACTTTAATATTTGACTAGAAATTCTCATTTTCTCTCGTTAAAATTTACAGAGCCTTGTAGAGAGTTGGTTGGTAAACATTCCTGGAATTATATTTGCAATGAACATAACATATTATGCACATCTGTATTGAAATAAAATAAACAACATTAAAGTTTGAAGAATTATAAATATTAAAATGAAATCTGAAATCCTAATGTAAAATCTGTGAGATGTGTTCAGTGAGTGTACGGGTAAAAATGGGTTTGTTGAGCATGAAATTTAACGTATCTCTGTATTTTTCTCGCAGAGGAAAACTTTATTGCATTTGCGAGAAAAATACAGAGACATCATTAAAAATTCTGACTAACCGTTGATTTTTTTTATTCAGATGACATTTAATTAAAATTTGCACAAAATTTAAGTTTAAGATTGTAGCACATTTTATTGACACATTTATTAGAATTTTTTTTATTGCACTCGTTAAAAAATCGTACACAGGCGAGTTTAATGCTATTGAGCATTATCTACCAACTAACCTGTGCGTAGTGTGGAGATGATGGTAGTGCTTTTATGGAACATTTTAAAATTAAAAAACGCCTTTACAACTACTTTATTTTAACTCTTACAAAAAATACCAATATTACACAATTTATTTTACGTAGATGCTTCGTTTTGACCTTGACGATACACTATTTTTAAGAACCCAACCAATCCTAATGGTTAAATCAGATCTATTGCCATTCATGATTCGTGTATTTGTGATATGTTAAAAAGTCTGATAACTAGACATTTAGAAGGCTTCAAGGTTTGAGGAATACACGTGATAGTAAATTAGAAAAATTAACATTATCCAATTCTGATTACACTCAATTTGTAAAAGTATGCAAGGTCAATTATAGTAACTGGCAAAGGCTATTGCTGGATTTAGAAATAGCTATAGAATATTACGTGTATTTGTAATTTCATTTGAATCAAAATAACTAATTATTTCTATATAATTTAGTTTACATAAATCAAATATGACAAAGTTCACTGATAATACCACAGAATATTTGCCTGAACGAAGACTGTAAACACAAAATGCAAAATAATATTGTCTAACATGAAACGAATATTCAATCGATTCTATAGTTTAAATTCTTAATTAAAAATCTGTGGATGTGCTCAGTGAGACAAAGGAGTTACCACTTAACATCAGGTGAGCCATTGGCTTTTCCCATCATTTAGTTGCATAAAAATATATAATAATAATTAAATTTAGCTTTTAAATGAACTTGAAGCACGCGTAAATGCAAATACAATTATTTACGCTGTATGGTATGTGCCTTACCTATCACAGCATCTCGGTCGTATTACAGAGTCGGTCTCACAAGTTGCGAGATGAGAGCAAAATTCAGTTCATTTATAAAAAAATACTTTTATTTTCATTATTAACTTGCATAATTTCACTAAGCAAGCCATCATGCTTTCGAAGATATTCAAGTTTTTATAAACCCGGAATTTCTGCTCTAGAATGTAGTTCGAATAACAGTATTCTCTGTACATCCGTTCATTGGTACCTATTTGTCGATTTATCTGCCTCAAGTATATGAAACTCAAAATATTGATACCTATCTGCTCTACATGACATTTTTATGCAGTGTGTTTTGTGTGGTGCTGTTACACAGAGGGAGCCCGCTGCACTCGCACTGTCGTCGCTTCGCTTTAAACTCGCAAATCGGCAGTGTGATGGGGCCCTAAATCATTACAGAAGCTCGGAAAATGGGGGAATATTGAGCTCAGCTTCAGAGGCCTTCCTACTCATATGGTGGTTTATTAATAAATTGTTAGATATATTTCAAATTGTATGAATCTGCCTTCAATTTATTAAATAACAAAAGCTATGAATAAATTATATTATAATTTGTTATTAGCTTTGGATATTGATGAATTAGGTTAGTTTGATAGTTGGGTTATGGCCACTGCGTACTTTCCTTTGTTATGCAAATCACGAAAAACAATTTTGAAATCGCATACATTGATATCCTATCCAGATAACTTTACCTATAAACTTCAGAACATTAAAACTTAGAGAAACGTAGACGTACAGTCAATTTGAAAAATCGTTTGCATTTTTTTCGCTGTCGCTCGACCCATATGACAGCTAACTTCTCGAGTGCTAATATTCTCATGTTATGCATAAAGTATCACATTATTATTAATAAAAAATTACTGCTACAAGTGTCGTCTTCAGCAATTAGGATTAACAACATTACAACAGCGAAGGCAACGCGGCGATCTGATAGAGACCTATAAAATCCTTAAGGGTCACTACAATGTACCAGCATTAGCAAGCGTCTACAACTTAAACGAGAACACAAACCTAAGAGGACACTCTCTCAAACTGGTTAGCCTACCAGGTACAAGCAACCCTAAAAGACATACCTTGCCAAACCGGTATTATAAATTAAATTAAATTAAATTAAATTAAATTAAATTCAATAATAATATAGAATAATTGACTTGCACACAGTTTGTAACTTGCTTATTTTATTTATACAGGTGGTGGTCCAGAAGTATGAAACAACTACCGGCCGAATCAACCGAAATAGCTTCATAGACACCCGAATTGCTTATCCTGATAAACCATATCAGCCTCCGGTCAAGGACAACATGTTATATCATGCTATCTCTATGATGAAGGTATGTTACCTCCAGTTTTCAAGGGTGAACAATTGATTAATTTTTAACAAGTTCATTCATCTACGTCATGCATCACTTTATGTGCACTTCAGTGTACACATAAAGTGATTCATGACATACTTTGATTTACAGTACATCAGCTTCAATATATTCTTACAAAATTTAATAAGACTTCAGCTAATTTCTTCAAATTCTTCATTTTAAACAATTTTCACGTGCAGTCTTACGTGAAACGCAGGATAGATTTTTTTACATCTATCTAAAGAAATTAGAGCATTATTTTGGCAACCTTCTTCGAGATAAATCGAAAATGCAGTACTGGCCAAATACATGCGAGCAGCGGCCGGATAAAAATGTATGAAAATCCATTTCTGTCGTGTTTAGCGGCCAAATAAATTACATACAAAACACATACCTGTCGTATAATTTAAAAATGGATTGATCTTTTATATAGTTACTCCATAACATGGCAACCAAGGAGGTAACTTAGCAAAGCCTTTATTCAAATTTAGAACAGACTTTAAAATAAAAAGCAGATTATTGAAAAAGAAAAAACAAATGAACACTGTAACCTCGTTGTTCGTCATTGATTTTGAAAAGTAATGGTATTTTCAACTTAAAAGTTTTGCCTAGGTACCTAGGTACTTAGTTTTAATTTCCGCGCATTATATGAGAAAAGTACTACACAAGCCTTGGCCACAACTAGGCAATGATGGAGTTACCAGTACGTATGTGTGCCGTGTCTTCGACTCGGCCCACATTTGCACGTTCGTCCCGTCCGATTATTTCAATAGCAACGACTTTTATAAATTAGTTTTGAAACTTATTTACCCGCTCCTGTTAGTGAAAAAAGTAAAAAATATTTTTATTATCAAAAGACTTATAAACATAAAAAAATATACAACCGAATTGAGAACCTCTTAAAAAGGCGGTGGTCGTAATTGGTTATTGCCACTTGGTACAGTCTCTATAACCACGGGAAACCGAATGATATAACGACAAATGAAAACGATTTAGAAACTCCTGAACTAGTATTCGTTTTATGATTGTTGTATTTTTATATAGGTAGGTATATAGAGTCAAAAGTCACTATTTAGGCAGGTACCTACATATTTTTTGAAGCCTTGATGCCGATCATCCAAAGCTTAGATGAACTGCATCAATCTCCTACTCGGTCTACTAAATTTTTCTACAGGCTTACACACGGTTCAGTTTCGAGGAGTTACGCCTAGCCAGTGGCATTTGGGGGGAGCCAGGGACCGCAAATAAAAAACGTATTCCACCCCAGCGGTTATGCATCAAACCCCAGCCGGATGGATCCTACATGGTGAACTGGACACCCAAGGTGCCTGGAGTTTTCATATTCCGCTGCACTTTAGATGACCTTCCTATTGCAAAGGTACTTTGATACTAATTCGTTTACTACCCTATATTTTTTAAGATTGGGTTTTGCTTACCTTTTTTTTTTTAATACAATTTTTTTTTTTTTAATACAATTTTTATTTAGTGACGTTTCGCATATCAACAAAGTCAAACTCAGACTAAGTACGGCCTCAGAGGGGTGATCAGAGCCCGTAGTCTAACGTTTTGTTTTGTTGATCGAAACGCATATCGAGATCTTTTGTATGAAAAACCGATAGGCGCCTCTAGCGGGATATTTGCAAACAATTTTTCTTCATGCAAAAACTGCGAGTTTCTTGATACTCGCTTGTCGCAAATCAACACAAAAAAAACAATACTACGGGCTTTGTGATCACGAACAAATCTGACAGTGACTGCGTTAGTACATAACATCGATTATTATTGCGCGTCAACGCCCCCAGATCAACTGCCAAATGTTGTAGCATCACCGCGCAGTGTATGACGGATACGCTACTGTTTGAGCCTATCAGTGGATTGATTCAATGACAGGTTTTATTTTGTTTTAGTTCAATTATATTTAATGGTTTTATCGAAAATATGAAAATACAATTTTACACGAAAGTGGGCAATAGGCAAGGGATACAAAAAAAAAGTTTATATGAAGTGAGAGGGAAGACATGACGTTGGCAGTTGATGTCATCTTGACGTATGACAGCTGTCATGTCACAAGTTGAACAGCTACCGTTACAATACGTTTCTGACCGTCACATTTATTCATGATCGAAGCACTGAGCTCGTGTCGCTTGTGATCCAGGAGCTGTCAGTGGAGGTGACCGAGAGCGCGTCGTTTGGTTCGGAGCGCGACATGCAATTGCGTCACCCGACAGGGCCGCCAGCGAAGATGAGCCGCTTCGAGATCGAGTACAGCGCGGGACTGCGCGTGCGTGCCAGCCCTAGCCTTCAGGCCGAGGAGCTAGGCAGGATTAACAGAGGCGGAAACGTCGCATACGTTGAAGAGGTATCAGAAGCTAGTTGAATCAGCCTTTAGGTTTTGCAGCGCGTCACTTGCGACTTTCAATTTCTTGAAACGGTTTAGCTATATCAAAATTACTGGACATTTGTCGAGGTGAATCACAGGTTTTCAAGCTTTTGGTTGGAACTGCGCCCGCGCTGACGCCGTAGGTAGAGCGGCCGTGCTAACTTTGGACACGAATTTGTTCGTACGTAAACGTACGAGTAATGTTCGTACGAATTGAGTGCTCACACTGAATACGTTTTTCTCCGTCAAATAGTACGACTGCGTGATAAATCCCAACAATTTCGGATTGTATTCGGACGTCGTAAGTAAACGTACGTATACGTACGACTGATCGCACGCAGTGTGAGCGCTCCCATAGTCCTTGGAAGGTCGGTATCATTCGTGCGTAGTCGTACGAATCAAATCAAATCAAACTTAATGTCTAATTTTCCACCATAAAAATGGTGGAAAATTAGACATTAAGAGGTACCTACGCAATGTACAAAGCAATACACCTTTTCAATATTTCTAGGTATTTGATACTAAACACTGTCGAATCTATTTAAAAAAAATACTAATACGGTTGTGTACAATTCATAAATCTTGTGAAATCATGCGTCAGCTTAGGCGAGCTTCGTTTCACCTTATTTTGTACATAAATATTCGTCATAATTTACAATAATCACATTAAAACAAGCGTAACTAGTATTATGCCTCGAACTCAGGTCTCGCGATGTTCCCTACAAAATAAAAAAGAAGTTTTTCTTTTTAAACTAGAATTTATCTGGTATATTCTGTGTGATTATGTGTTGGGCGGTTCGTATACTTAATATTAGTTCATACTAGGGGCCGCCCGCGTCTTTGTTCGCGTCCCGTTTGATCCCTTTAATTTTTCGGGATAAAAAGTAGCCTATGTGTAAATCCAGGTCACGGACAATATAATAATTCCAAGTTTCATCCAATTCGGATCAATAGTTTTTACGTGAAAGAGTAACAAACATCCATCCATACATACAAACTTTCACGTTTATAATATTAGTAGGATTACACTCACGAGGCGCGTGGCTACTCCAATATTATAGTGCTTCATGATGATAGAGGTCGTTAGAACGACTGGAACATAACAAATTTTCTGGCTAAACTATGGACAAAGTGATCTAGCCAACACAGAATTTTGAATAATCCAATCAAAAAATCAATTTTCACTTTTGACATTATTTGTTCCTGCGTCTGCTTGGCTCTAGGTATACCTATAATTTTTTTCTTTTACACTATGTGCCTGTAAACTAAAGCTCTCGCACAGCTGTTGAGTTTTTTCTATGACATATTCATCTTTTTAAGATAACAAACAAGGATGGTACATGGGTTCGTTTGAGTGGAGATTCATTGCGAGCATATACTGATGGCACGGCTAGTGTAGCGTGGTGTCTCAAGCAACATCGACATCTGGACAAAACTTTACTGGTGACGGTGGTCCCACCTACCAAGGAGGAGGTACAGAGTGGTGTTCAGGTGAGTTGTTCACTACCTACTGCGTTGTTGCATAGTCTATACTCTATACCAGTGGTCACCAATTAGTTTCGCTCGGGGTCCGTTTTAAGAAATAAAATTACCATCGTGGTCCGCACAGCTTCACAAATTATATACGTTGACCCAAACAAAATATGTAAGAAGTTTCAAAGCAAATTTTAGTAGTTCTGGATATTTATTACCACACACATTTTTGCGAGAACTCTCGTCTGGAAACTTGTTTGTGTTTTAAAACTGTTTTCTTGGAAATGGATCATTTCCTCCTGCAGAGTATCTAGCTTTATCACTCCCGCGGTCCGCACAAAATGGGTCGGGGGTCCGGATGCGGATCGCGGTCCGCCATTTGGTGACCCCTGCTCTATACTATTATAAAACTGTAAAAAGCCTAAAACTAAAATTAAAGATATGGATAAACTAAATATGCAGACATACTAAATAAACGTTAGCTATAAAAAATAGCCTATGTGTTAATCCAGGTCACGAACAATATATATTCCAAGTTTCATCCAAATCGGATCAATAGTTTTTACATGAAAGAGTAACAAACATCCATCCATCCAACCATTCTTACAAACTTTTGCGATTATAGTAGGATTCGTACATCGCACCTTGTGTGCGGAACACAAATCAATTGACAGAGTTTGAATACGATTAAATTATTTATACCATCTTTTTCAGGAGGGCGATGATGGTCAAGCAGAGCCAGGATTTATGGATGATCTGACGGCGCCGATACCATTGCCGACCAACGTGTTTGCCTCAACAGCCGGCCCTAGTCAGGGTACCTACTTATTTATTTTCAGTTTTAATTAAATCTCGAAAAATTTGCACGTTAATTTATTGCATTGGTATAAATTTTTTGGTCGGAAAACTTGTTTGTATCAATGTGATATTTTTACTGAACCTTTGCATTGATATTCGCTCGACCCTGAAGCTCTGCAATTTCACATAATTACATTTAGTTATATTATATCTATATATATTTATAAATTCTAATCGACCAACTATTCTGTTTTAGGTCCTGTGGAGATAGATGATAAGGCGTTTCGGTTTGTTCCTGATGAAAGTGACACCGATGAAGTAAGTACCTATACGCTTAACATTGCCCTTCTAAAATTGCACTAACTAAAACACTTACTAGATCTGTTGAGATCTCTTTTCATGAGATCACAACAGATCTGCAAATGACAATAAAAAATTATAGCCGCGCTAAAATGACAGGTAATTATGAATGACGGGGTAGGTTTTGGACCTTTTGTCAATAGGTCATATAGGCCGCGTCCTAGTGGAGGCAGATTTCAGAGGACGCTCACTCGATTTCAGAGGATAAAAGTCAAACAAGTTCACTGGTTTTCTCGTGGTTTTTTATACTAATACGTTAAATCCCTATAAAAACTCATTCCTATCGAAAATTCTCAATCCCAGGTACTTACTGTTATTGTACTTATTTCAACTATATTATTTTTTTAGAAAGGTACGTGGGCCTTGGAAATAAAGTGGCCTATACTCATAAAAAAAAATCCGACACTGCCTTGAATATGGTGTGATTTTAAAGATGTTAATGTCTAATTCGTTTAAGGAACTAAACGGGCTTACTCTGTTTTCATTCGGACTACGGCCGAATAAGAGAAACAGACAGATGAGGAACGAAGCCGCTGCAAGTGTTACGTCACCAAGGTAAAGAAGATTCCGTCATCCAAAACTACTTAGGGTCAAAAGAAGATTCCGTCATCCAAAACTACTTAGGGTCAAAGAAGATTCCGTCATACAAAACTACTTAGGGTCAATTTATATTATAGTACCGCAGAGTCGAAGCTAATCGAAACATCTATCCAAAACTAAACAAAACAAAATAATTCAACCTTAAAATAAAAAGACGCACGCGTTCGCGCGCTTTCTTTGAAATTCGCGCGCCTGCGCGTGAACAACGCTGATAAAAATCTCAGAAGTAATGTGTGCGTTACGCTGTGGAGTTAAGGTTAAATTTGTTATGCTCAAGACGCTTCGATTTGCTTCGACTCTGCGCTAGTATAAATTGACCCTAACGATATTATTCAATGTGAAATGTTACTTATTCGTATGTTTATAAAAGTCATTTTAAAAATAATGTTATGAGTCGACGTACATACTGGCCATACTGCCAGAACGGCACATGACGACGAAATAAAACCTCTTTTTTTGATGTGGTGAGGAATTTCTTGGTTTCAGTAGACGAAGTAACGGAAACGAGTCCCAACCCGACAATGAACAACATGCAGTTCCAATACCGGAGGTACGGTTTTATTTTATTAACCCATACTATCCTACTGCTGGGCAAAAGGTCTCCCCCATATCCCTCCAGTTTTTACTATTATTACGGTTATTTATATTTATTACTAGCTGGTACCAGCGACTTCGTACGCGTGCGAAACTTTCCACCAGAATATCTGTCAACCATCTTACGATGAACCTCGTAGCAAATGGCTGCTTCTGGTTTAGACAGGTCAAGCTGTGTCTAAGAATTCACGTCTTTGATTTCAATAAAATATAGCCTATGTTTTAATCCGGAAAAGGGCTTCCGAATGGTATAAGTTACATTGAAATTGGTCCAGTAGTTTTGGCGTGATGCGCGAACAAACGAACAGACAAACTCGAATTTCGGAATCGGAATCGTTTATTTAGTAGAGCTGCATGTTTAGTTTATTCATAGATATCTTTAATTTTACTTTTTGCCTTTTATACAGTTTTGTAAAGATAGTATAGATAGATCGAGCGAGCGAAGCGATTAGTGTATTTCTTCAATTACGTTTTATAATTTATCGATTAGTCATTGTTAACTTGGTAACAAAAGTTTTGACAGGTAAAAATATTGCTCTCGGTTCTCCTCACTCAGAAGAAAACCCATATCTGATATTAAAGACAAAAGATGGTCAGTTCGTATTAAATATAAATCACGTCATCTCGCGATAAAAAAAAATATCGTCAGTTCCACCGGTAAGGCCGTGCTCGCTTTGGATACGATTTCATCCGAATTTGATTCGTACGACTACGCACGAATGATACCGACCATCCAAGGACTATGGGAGCGATCACACTGCATGCGATCAGTCGTACGTATGTTTACTTACGACGTCCGAATACAATCCGAACTTGTTGAGATTTATCACGCAGTACTATTTGATGGAGAAAAACGTATTCAGTGTGAGCACTCAATTCGTACGATCATTACTCGTACGTTTACGTACAAACAAATTCGTGTCCAAAGTGAGCACGGCCGAGTTACATATAATTGAATATTGACAGGCGGATATGGAAGAACCCGAATCAGATGTCGATTCCGACACAGAAATACCTATTGCTCGTGTACGAAGATTCCGCCAGCCGGTGTATCAAGAAGAAGACGTGGACCCTGTGCCGGTGACGCAATACCAACCCAGATACAGTTTACCAACTGCGCCGTTACGACGACCTTATTGTATGGACCCCGAGGTCGTGCCAATCGCACGACCACTACCACAGGTCAGTTACCACTGACGGAACAGAAAGAACCTGAGTGGTTACCACGAAAATCAATATTCGTAGGTTCGTCGTATCGTTTTGGGTTACACTGCGCAGTGACGCTGTCAGTTCGCAAGAGCCCGCGTCAACACACAAGGCGGCTGCGTAGTGTAACGTAAGTGTCGCTACCGAATCTTCGTTAGTCATTTTTCAAAGTAAAAAATCAGGGCCCCCCCTGGTCATACTGAACCACGCTCGAGGTTAAACATGAACCCTGCGGGCCTAAGATGCGCACCGCGAGATATTTGTCATGTCGTTCTGTCAAAATGTAAGCATTTTGTACCAGTTTAGGAACTATTGCATTATCTGCGGTACCTCAAAACGCGCCATATTGTACACTTTTGACACTTCTTAGTCGTCGTACCTCTCTGAGGACGAGATAATAGTCATGCAGAAATGTCAAAAGTTGAAAATTCAAAGGCGCGGTTTCTCGACAACGTTACCACAGATAATGCAATAGTTCCTAAACTAGTACAAAATGCTTACATTTTGACAGAACGACATGACAATTATCTCGCGGTGCGCATCTTAGGCCCGCTGGAGGGCTAAAAAGTTCACATTGAGCAATTCATCAGCTAGCAATTCATTTCCCGAATTCATAGCAGATCCTTAGCAATTCCTCTAAAAATCGTAAAATGGTCACCAATTTGAGTGAATTGTACGCAATTCAATTCAGCAGCAGATTCGTATTATCGTTGATATTGCAACACGAGAACTTAGCACTACGTAATTAAGTTTGTTTTCGACTGGCAATAATTCGGATAGCAATCCACTTCACTTTTTTCACGAAGCGCTCGTGGCGTAGCTTGCTTATGTTATCTTCACTGATTATCTAAGTTAAGCAACGTTTTGTGCGGTCACTATTTGGATGGGTGACCGTCACTATTTGGATGGGTGAGTGGCATTTACATCTGAGCGCTTCCGTGCTTCGGAGGGCACGTTGAACTGTCGGCCCCGGCTCTAGCAGTCGTTAAGCCACAACGGAGGCCTTAAGGCGGCCTAAAAACTCCGTCACCAGAGTCGGCCACTAACTCGTACAAGCTTGCTTACTAAACACACTTTAGCAATCGTTAAGCCACGACGGAGGCCTTAAGGCGGCCTAAAAACTCCGTCACCAGAGTTGGCCACTAGATTTTCAAGTACAGCTACTCTTGACCACCGCTGTTCCAAATTGAATCCGGATTTTGACAGATCTCGTGTCATTTTGTATTGAAAAATGACATTACTTCTGTCAAATTCCGTGAATCCGGATTGGAACTGTGGTCGAGAGTTAACCCACCTGATAATACTATAGAAGTAAAACGAGTTCCTTTATAAAAAGTGTTGTTAATTTAGTCTCTGACACTGTTTTTGACAAATGTCTCGATTTACGTTTTGACTATGTCGACTGGAATGACTTGACTTCGCTTATATTATTTCAAATATCTCAATTGATACTGGCAAAACTGTCTGCTGAAATGACGGACTGAGGCCATAATAGAAAAGAAGAAGAGTTTTAACGTTGTTTGAAACAACATCAAGTTTTTTTTGTGTTATTGTGAGCGTTGTTGTTTAATTTTGGTGGAATTTAACCAATAATACATAAGGTTGTAACATAAAGTGTAAGCCATTGGAATAAATGTGTGTAAAGTGGTTTCTCTGAATGTGAAAATTAGTTTCAGGTTTTGAAGAGAAAATACACCATTTTCTCTTCAAAACAAACGACAGCTGACTTAACGAATGACTTGACTGATACTATTTCAATTAACTCACTTGACAATGGCTAAATTGTCTGTCGAAATGACAGACAGAGGCCATAAATAAAAGAAGAAGAAGGCACCACCATACTAATAGCCTATCTTAAAAAAAGTTAGAGTAGACATTATGTATGTCTACTCCAACTTTTTATAAGATAGGGGTTATATCTTTGTCACTAATCTCGGTTGACAGGATAATGTGTCTCGAGTGACTCCACTTGTAGCGGCTGCAAGGCAGTCCTTAGCCCGCGAACGCATGGCATCACCATTGCCTCCTCCACTGCCGGCGCGCAATGCACCCGCACCACCGAAGAAACACGCCTTGAGTCCTGCGCAGGCTGAATGCTTGCGGGCTATTTTTGCCGCTCTTCTGTGGCATGAAGGTTAGCAACATCCTCCTTATCCCGTTTGTATACAGATCCTGTGAATGTGGTAAAATAGGCTACGAATGTGTCAAGTTTCATCCAAATCAGACCAGGGCCTCTACTGCAAATATTGATTTCCGAAGATTCGGTGGTGACGTTTGTGTTACACTGCGCGGTCGCCTCGAGCGATGGTCTAGGCTCTTTCGAAGTCACAGCGTCACTGCGCAGTGTAGCACAAACGTCACTACCGAATCTTCGGAAATCATTATTCACAGTAGAGGCCCAGTACTTGCAACGTGATTGACAAACATCCAATAATCTAAACTTTCAAATTTATAATATTAGTAGGATACTATTTATATTTTAGTAGTTATTAGTTCTAGTATTGAACCGTTGCGTTGGAAAAGCATAAAAAAGTAATTTGATTACCTGTAGTTTGATTCTGTCACTAATTTTGTTATTATTATGATAAACTATGGAAATTGTGAGAGGTTCTTGAAAAATTAACTGTTAGCACGTTTCGTAAAGCACGCAGTGTTCACTGTTTTTAGAAACTACGCCGTGAATGATTTTTCTAAACCATAATGTTATATAAGATTAATTTGTGAACCTATTAATAATAAAAAACGTGGTTACGCCATCTATTGAGATGTAATTAGAACTATATTTTCTTTGTTCTGGATGAGACCCCATAGTATATCATATTTTGCTTAAAAAATGTCTACCTGACTGTACTCAACAGCTGCCTTAATTTAATGGTGTCCGAATCGTCGGTAACAAAAATATCAAAATCAAAAGTGTCAATTGGGACACTTTGTCCCAAAATATTTTGTCCGAAACGTCAGCAAGTAGTTTTAAACGGACGAAGCTTTGTCACCAATTTTGACACCAAGCTCACAGTTCTATGATCTATTTCCATAGGTGTGGTCCACGATGCTATTGCCTGCGCTGCCTTCCTCAAGTTTCATCCACAGCTGCCGAAGCAGGGCGCTGAAGTGGTGACCAGGCCGGTCAACGATATCACGACACCGCGCCATCAACGGCATTCCGTTGAAGTTACTAACGCAGGTATAGATAGCTGCTGTCATTCTCCGTAACGACACGTCACGTCACGATATTACCGTGACGGCAGGATTGTGTGTGATACGAGTTTTGACATTTTTTGAAACGATTTTAATAGTTTTTCTTGTGTTATTTTAAGTATTGTCGTTTCATTTTGGTGGAATTTTAACGAGTAATACTTAGGTCTTAACATTAAGTGTGAGCCATTGAAATAAATGTGTGTAAAGTGGTTTCTCTGAATATGAAAATTCGTTTCAGGTTTTGAAGAGAGAATCCACCATTTTCTCTTAAAAACAAACGACAGCCGACTTGACGAAGACTTGACATTTATTATTTCAAATTCATCACTTGTAGGGACATGTAGGTATGAATGTTAATTGTGTATGTCAGCGATTGAGAGTGCATGAGAAAGGTATGAACGAGCGGTCGTCAGTTACTGCGCACGGGCGATCGGTGCGGTTGTTGTGTTTAGCTAAAGGGAAAAGCTAATAAATCCAGTGAAAGTAAAAGTGTGTTTGAACAGTAACTCCCAATCCCCACAACTTGACACTGTCAACATTGTCTGTCGAAATGACGGACACAGGCCATATAGGTTTAAAAGAAGAAGATGGATTGTGTTTTTGTTTTATTAAACTACTAGCTTCCGCCCGCGATTTCGTTCGCTTCCCATTAGATTCCGGAATTAAAAGTAGCCTATGTGTTTATCCAGGTCACGGACAGTATTTATTCCAAGTTCCATACAAATCGGATCAGTAGTTATTGCGTGAAAGAGGAACAAAAATCCATACATCCTTATAAACTATTGCGTTTATAATATTACACATAAACACGTTACACGTTTATATATTACACGTCAGCCGGATGCCTCCCGATAGGTGGGCGAACATCTCCACAGCTTGGGTCCCTGACGGTGTGCGATATCGGGGTCGGCCAAGGAAGCGTTGGCGCGACGAACTAGACGCCTTCGAAAGAGGATGGTGGGAGGAAGCTTGGGACAGAGAACATTGGAAGTCTTTGGGGGAGACCTTTGCCCAGCAGTGGGACGACATAGGTTAATTAAAAAAAAAGGATGGCAAATCAAAAAACGTTTGTTTCAGGAAACTACTTAAACATCCAACAGTCAACTCTTGATACGCTTACGCGATCTGGCATGGAAGCGAGCACCAGTCGCGTTAGGAAATCTGATATAACCGATCCGATCCGCGAAGAGGACGGACAAATCGTACCGGGTAATAAAACTATAAATAAACATGAGAATCTGTACTAATTTCAGTTAATTAAACTTGAATGTTTCAACCAAATTAGTTCAGATTTAACAGAGTGAACGTTAAAATGTTGGTTTTATGTTATTTTTTTATTAAACTACCGCCACGTGCTAAGAATTACTAGGTGCGAAAGTGCTTTATTTCCATTACCATTGCACTTGGTATGACGGCAAAACTGAAGTTGCCTACAAGTTAAATATAACTTGCATTGTCTGTAGGTACATCAAATATTGCTGGTGTGGTGAACGTTCTGCCTCCGTCTATGCGCGCCTTAGTCGCTCTATGGGACGCACTTTATGACTCCGATCAATTATCTGCTGCCACTGATAAGTAAGTATATAAATATGTACATAACTAGCTGATACCCGCGACTACAAACGCGTGCGAATCTTTCCACCAAAATATCCGTCACCAGCATACGATTAACCTCGTAGCAAATGGCTGCTTTTGGCTTAGAAAGTTCAAGCTGTATCTAAGAATCCACGTCTTTGATTTCAATAAAATATAGCCTATGTTTTAATCCGGTAAAAGGGCTTCTGAATTGTATCAGATTCATTGAAATTGGTCCAGTACTGGGGGTATTCCACTAATAGTCGGTAGTGTCGAAAGGAATAGTGATTTCAAACGACACCACCGCACCGGTGGTGTTCTGAGGCCTTAGATGTATTTAGATTAAATATTTCTCCTTACTTTCAGATACAAGATGAGGCCTGAAGAAGCGCCAGTGGGTACTAAAGTATATACGGATATTGCGTGCTACAATTCTGTGGGCCCGCCGAGAGTGGAATGGATAACATACGCTGAACCAACAAGTTTGTGCTCAAATTTTACATTATATGCTTAGGTACTATCTTTATAGAAATGTTTGAAGGTTCAATCGATAATTATGCAACGTTAAAATAGCGGTTTTTGTAGTGATTTCAATTTGTGGATGGCACAGGTTATTGAACCATTATCTTGCTAGACAGTAGACATACATTTCAAAGTCAAATATGTTTTATCTAATAGAGTCACTAGGATCATTTAGAATCTTCTATTAAATCAATCAAATCTAATCATTTGGAGTCTTATTAACTGCGTGATTCTGGCTAGAATAACGGGCAAGAAACTATGTTCCTACAGCTTTTTTGTATGATCAGGACCATAAAAAATAGGTCTAAGAACGTAGTTTATTTCCTTCGATTTTTTAAATACGACGTCAAATAAAACATTTGAAACGTATAATTTGAAGAAAAAACCTTATAGTATCTTGTAGACTTTTCAGTTACTCTCTACTTGCTCTAGTTATTGAGGTTATAGCATCGCTACCTACGGAAAAACAGCTTGGTTCGGGGAAAACCGCCTTAAGGCGTATGTAAAAGGTAGACAACCGTCTCGCTCGCACATTTCAACATTTTTGAAGATATAATATAACTAAATGTAATTAGGTATTTGAAATTGCAGAGCTTCAGGGTCGAGAGAATAACAATGTAAAGGTTCAGTAACTTGTTGTTTGAAAACTTGTTTGGATCAATGTGTTATTTTTACTGAACCTTTACATTGTTATTCTCTCAACCCTGAAGCTCTGCAATTTCACATACCTAATTACATTTAGTTATATTATATCTTCAAAAATGTTGAAATGTGCGAGCGAGAGGGTTGTCTGCCTTATACATACGCCTTAAATCAAAACTTATCGTATTTTGACGAGTGTTTTGTTCAAGGTCGCTGTGAACTTTGCGGCAGTAACCGGATCCCGCCGCCGCTCGCCGCCCACTTGCGCACGAAGCACCCTGGATGCCGTGCACCATCACTCAGGGGCTACGACCGCGCAGGATACTACAAACGTACTGAACCACCACCTGACCCCGCGCCAACTGACCTGCCGCCTTCTATCTGCGGGCAGCTCATTCAAGTCAAACGTAATATTGATGTTCAATTTCTGTGCTATAGTAGTTGCCAAATAACCATGCTTTCTTCTAACAATTTGTTTTGTTTAGTCGGCAAACAGACGTACGGACCATCTGTCGGTGAGTACTTGGTCACTTTATTTACGTACTTGGTGCCGCCCGCGACTTCGTTCGCGTCCCGTTGGATCCCGTTGTTTTTTCGTGACAAAAAGTAGCCTATGTGTTAATCCAGGTCACGGACAATATATATTCCAAGTTTCATCCAAATCGGATCAGTAGTTTTTACGTGAAAGAGTAACAAACATCCATCCATCCATCCATCTATACTTACAAACTTTCGCGTTTATAATATTAGTAGGAAGGATGACGTCACAGCTCAGCATCCCATGCTGTGGGTCGTGGTTTCGATTCCCACTGAGAACAAACATATTTTGTGTGTAACAAACAGAATTCGGTTCTATTTCGGGGTGTTACATTACTGTGTAGGTGTTATAAGTACATATATATTTACAAAAAATATATGTATTCTATCGGCAATCTGTTTCTTACAGTTATCTTTGCTTAGTTTGGGACTAAAAGGAGTCGTTATGTCCAAGAATATTTATTTATTTTCCAATGTTGCATACAACTAACATCTACATAGGTACTGTGTTACCAGAAACGTCACAGCTGTGGTATATCTTCTGTGAGAGATGCCGTGACAGAAACATACGTTCATTGGCCAAGTCGAAGACGACGCCGAACTCCAACGCTGCCGAAATACCTCCAAGCATTGATCATAATGTTATGAAGGACAATGCTATATTTCTGCTGGACCTCGCCCCGTTGACTAATGCAGGTGTGTATGATTTAAAACTTTTACTGCACTTGTACAAAAATATCAAGTTGGATGTCATAGAATAGGGCTTTGTTTAGACATTCCAAAGCGTTTTTATTTTTATTCTAGCTTAAATAGTTTTTGAGTTATAGTATAAAAATTATAAAACGCGCTCTCCGTCCTCTATCTCGAAAACGATTAGACGTATAAAAATTTTTTTAAACAAAATTTGTAGGGAAGTTAATCCTCTAAAATACGAAATATTTGCAAAAGGTCACTTTTTGTGACCTTTGACCTTGAGATTTTAATAGTCGCGAACAAATAACTGGACTACTACTTGGGGTGGGGTTGGTTTAGCGAAAGTCTATAGTTAGACCTCGGCGAAAGTGCTAAACATGTTTCTTAATATGAAAAAAAACACGAGTTAGAGACAGGGTTTTTTGATAAATCCAAGATAAATCTAGTATCGTAATGAGAGGGAATATCTTTAATTTTTTCTTCATGTATCCTGTTTCTTCTTCGTGTACGATAAAGAGTTTATCTATCTAAACAGAGTCAATAAGTACAGCGCCGTGGAAAGAGAATTCAGGTCGCAATCCCCCCACTCCTCCGGGTAGTTTATGGCAGCCAGCGCCGCCGTTCCAATGTCTGGCCGCGCTGGGCGCAGCGCCTCGAACCTCGGCGGCTGGGGATACCACTCGCTACCACTCGCTGGGCAGACCTCCGCCGCCGCCCGTTGCACCTGTAAGTACCTTATATGCTCTGACGTCACCAGCGCCGCGACACAAGTACACAATGCTAGCTGCAGGTCTCAGCAACCAGAGAATTGCAAGATTGCTGGTTCAAACAGGTTTTTTTTATATTAGGTTGGTTTGGTGTCCTGTGACTATTATTATACGAACCAGCAGTGCAAGTACCGTTCTTGTCGATCGCATAATTTGACATTTAGATTCGTTAAAAATGGTTTTATCGACAGTTGCGGGTACGCTACCAACTTAGTCGATCGGTAGACAAATTCGTTAAATTTTAACGAATTGGCAATGGTGTATGTTTACTATGTTTTGATTCTGACAAACGAAAGTGATTACTAATGATATTGACAGTAAACTAGTAAATCATTTCAGCTGTGAATGAATGATTTCGATAAACTCTGACCTTATTTTTGGGAGTACGGATTTTTTGTCGACAAGAGATCCGTACTCCCATGAAACGATACGATTCGATACGTTCATCGACTTTAGCGATCGACAACTAAGCGATCGATAAGAACGGTACTTGCACTGCTGTACTTCTGTAAGCTAGTTTTAAACTTTCCACACCTGTTTAAATTGTAGCAGCTTTACTGTAGTGTCTGACCTTAATTAATATATTATTCGTCGTGAACAAGTAACAACAGAGGGCCTAGTACGAGTTTTCAGTGTATAGTGTGAGTGTGAAACGTCTGACGCCCAGCACACCAGTGGGCGCTGATTTGTATGGAGACACTGAGCGGATTCTTTGAGAAGCTCGACATGCGAGTACGGGCTTGGTGTAGACCAAGCTTCACAAAAAATCCGCTCAGTGTCTCCATACAAATCAGCGCCCACTGGTGTGCTGGGCGTCAGACGTTTTACACCAGATTTACACACCAAAACTCGTACTAGGCCCTCAGCTCCTTACGGAGCCAGGAACAATTATAATCCTAACAGTTCTAAGTTCCGACTGGGATATTCATACTTATTTCTACCGTATATCCATCCACACATTAGCACCGATTCTCTTGTTCCATTTTTCTAACGGTTGTAATTTGACAGCTCTAAAATTATAGCCGTTCGTCGTTTGTTTGTGAGAAAGGGACGTCAACATTTTTAGTGCTGTCAAATTAGGTTACTTTAGCAAAATGCAACAAAATAATGGATGCTAGCTTGATGCGTGCCTCATTGTGAGTAAAATGGTCATGAATACAATCAATCAACAGAGAGATGAGGAGGAGTTAGATGGCGTAGGCACTGTGCCGCGCGTTCATCGCTCAGTGTCGATGGGGCAGGCAGGCGAGCGTGAACTGTCGCACGCAACATTCCCACCGCTCAAGCGGAACGTTGAAGATGAACAGCAGGATACGTTGGCCGGTAAGCCTATGTACAGTTTACTACAACTTTAAGATAGATAATGTAAAATTCATGTTAACCATGTTAAAGCAAATATTTATATTGAGTTATTATGATCTGTGTTATAAATAATTTAAATTTATTTTCAAAGAAAATTACAACTAATACAGTATTTACAATATTTACAAAATACGCATGAAACAGTTGAGCTATCTACAAACCGTTGCAAACGATTTATAGATTGCTCAACTGGTCGAAATCATTACCAATCGGATGCCCAAGACACTGGCTGCAGTCTGTGTTATTGGTCACGCAATCGATTAATTTTACTAAAGCATAGGTTGTCCATTGGCCTATCATGGCCCCATCATGTCACTTACAATGCCCTTGCGCCATACAATTCCATACGAATTGTACAAGGGAGAGCACCATACTCGTATAATAATAGTTTGTTATATTCGACAGCGAAAAAAGTATTCAGCAGAAAAGTCATCAGATGTAAACTAATTAGAATGTTTATCGGATTGTATAGGCACATCGCTCCTAGCACTACCAAGCGCTGAGCTTCAACGGCTAGTCAGTGGCGGAGAAAGTGGCAACACTGCGTGGACTCTCTCCGCCTTCGAGCCTCCTGTAGTGAAAACTGAATCTTTGATGAAGAGTCCTGTCTTGTCGTTTGTACTGACGCAACGCGACTTGCCTGCTTACAGGCAGAAGTTAGACGCCGCTGTCAGAATCAGTACTGTGCGTCAATACGCTTTTGAGGTAAGTGGATTCACTAACTAGAAAAAATTTGTTTAGATAAAAGTTTTGGGTGTTTTTGTTAAATAAATTATGAATTATTAGCTCTACTTTAATAATAAAGGTTTTAAGACCTGTTTTGAACTGGTTCAATAGATAGCGCAGACTCAATGACACAGTTTGACTTTTTTTTTTTTAACATGTATTTTACAAGCCAAGTTCAATCTTTGCTTAGTTTGTGACTAGAGAGCGTTGTGTGCAATGTCCAATATATAGTTGTGTAACAGGCAATGAATTGGCTGATGCGTTCAACGACGCAGCCGACATGCGTTCACGATGTAATGTGGTGGTTTTGCACGGCTCTCGATAAATACGCCAGACTCGTACCACCTCCGGAAGACGAAGACGAACCTATGCCGGTAAGGATCATTCATTTATCATTAACCACCTTCTAGAGGAGTCTTCTATATCATTACTAGCCGTCTCCCGCGGCGTTGCTCGCGTTAGGGTGTGACTTTTCAAAATTCCATTTTCCCGCTTTTCTGTTGATATTTTTCCTGAATTTTCTTTGCTATAAACCTCACGGAGCCCGAGACCTTTCCAACGAATGCAAAACCGTGGAAATCGGTTCGTGCGTTCTGGAGTTATAGCGTCAGGAAGGAAAACCCGACTTATTTCTATATAGTAGATAAAACTGTAAAAAAACCAAACAATGAAATTAAAGATATGGATAAACTAAATATGCAGATCTACTAAATAAGCGATTCTGATTCCGAAAATCGAGTTTGTCTGTTTATCTGTTTGTTTGTTTGTTCGCGGATCACGCCTAAACTACTGGACCAATTTCAATGATACTTTATACCATTCAGAAGCCCTTTTTCCGGATTGAAACATAGGCTATATTTTATTGAAATTAAAGACGTGGATTCTTACATACAGCTTGACCTCCCTAAACCAAAAGCAGCCTTTGACACGAGGTTCATCGTATGTTGGTTGACAGACATTTTGGTGGAAAGTTTCGCACGCGTACGAAGTTCGCGGGTATCAGCTCGTATGTATCTATGTCTTATGTACTATCTAGTCTCTAGATAATCCTAATTCATAAGACACCTCTAGATCCTAGAGGCTACATTAACACATGTATGTATTCGCCAGAACGAGGCGAACGCTGGTCGAGTGGTGCCTGCAACAGCAACAACCTCCGCCATATGTCCTGGTGGGCGATCAGCACGTGGTGCTCGGGCTGCTTTCCACTCGTTCCTGGGCTCCGTCAGCGCGCTGGCGCCATCACTCGCCACCACCAGCGCCAGCGCTCTGCAAGCTGTGCGGTGCTGGGCGCTGCATTACTCGAAACATGATCGGAACTTCTTGCACAGGTCAGTTTCAATAACTATGCGCCCACTAACTGGTTCAGTGAGATTTCTTCCTAGCGAGCTTACTAACAAACTCTACAGGTCCAGAGGAGATGCACTATACGCACACTAAAGGCTGGAGCAGACTGGATGCGTATACGTAGACGTACGCGTAGACGTGCACGTACCACTGAGTTGTAATGTATGAAACTGTATGAGACAGGACACACTGCTTGCGTAATGACGCGCACGTCTACATTACGCAAGCAGTGTGTCCTGTCTCATACAGTTGTAATGTATGAAACTGTATGAGACAGGACACACTGCTTGCGTAATGACGCGCACGTCTACGTTACGCAAGCAGTTTGTCCGGTCTCATACAGTTGTAATGTATGAAACTGTATGAGACAGGACACACTGCTTGCGTAATGACGCGCACGTCTACATTACGCAAGCAGTGTGTCCTGTCTCATACAGTTGTAATGTATGAAACTGTATGAGACAGGACACACTGCTTGCGTAATGACGCGCACGTCTACATTACGCAAGCAGTGTGTCCGGTCTCATACAGTTGTAATGTATGAAACTGTATGAGACAGGACACACTGCTTGCGTAATGACGCGCCCGTCTACATTACTCATACACCTTCATACATTACAACTCAGTAGTACGTGCACATCTACGCTTACGTCTACGTATACGCATCCGGCCTGCTCTAGCCTTCACGATCAACCACTCGCACAGATTATTGTAAAATGGCTGCCTAAATGAATTGCTTGTACAATAATTCCTCTAATATTTGAATGCTGCTCGGACGGGACGCAGATCTCAAGTATTTAGCGTGATCAGCAAGATATTGTCTCACTCTGAGGATGGAATATATGACGACGGATTCATGGGCGCCATCAACGAAAGCTTCCAAAGCTACGGCCATAGGGTGGGTACATGTCTCGACACAGTTTATTAGCTCTGACCTTGAATGGCGGTGAAGTGCGAAATTGGTTTGCGCAGCGAAGACACCGAGAATAAAAGGTTACTTTTGCGGGAGCTATTAAGTCGTGTCGAAGCCTAAAGTGATATTCTATAGTAATTATCTCCCTTGGAAGTATTGATGCGGCTCTTTCATTACTAGTAATATCTCATAACATTTAAATTGCTAGTACTCTGCATACCGAGAAAAGCATAGAAGCTGGACTAATTGAATCATTCCTAAAATGATGCCCTAGATAGAGTCTAGAACCTAGACAATGCCCAAGCATATTAATTTTTAGTTCTAAAACCTCTTATCCGGTTATTAATAAACTCGATGCAAGATTGGAATAGTTACACCGTGTTTTGTCTTCTGCATTGACCAGTACCTCTATCACGAACAAATCTGACAGTCGCTAGTCGCCGCGTTAGCGTATTCGAGTTATATTGCGCGTCAATGTCACCGCGCAGTGTATCTCGGATACGCTAGCGTTACGATACGTTTGCTATTGTCACATTTATTCGTGATCAAGGCACAGCAGATTCAAATTAGATCGAAAAAGACAAAACACGGTGTAACTATTTCAAGCCTACATCTATTTATATCCATAAAAAATCTATCAATACATCAATGGTTTTTGGGCTCGTGAAACAAGTGTGGTTGACGATACATAGAAAAATTCGATTTCTAGGAAAGTTTTCTATGGTCGTGCGCTGATGTGACCGCATGGTGCGATATCACAGTATCCTCTCGGCAAGGCATGACCGGATGCTTGGTAGACGGAACTACGGAAACATTCTGGGAGAGCGGTGACGAGGATCGCAACAAGGCGAAGTGGATTCAGATGGCATTCCCTGGAGGCACGCCGGAAGACAGTCCGCATATTATATGCGTGCACGTTGATAATACCAGGGACACTGCAGTATGTACCTAACTGCCTTACTTATAAAAAGAAAAACAAAAATTCTTAAAAAAAAACAGGATCAACCCGAATGCTCACAGTTTTGTAAGGAGTGACTGCGTTACACTGTGTGGTACACTACGTTTACACTCAGCTCATGCCGCTGCCGACATTACTGCCGCGATTAATTCCGGACTTATTGCCACATCGCCTTTATTTTTACTAAGCAAGGGCATGAATATGCCGGGACAGAGGCAAAATCGTGTTTAGATTAGGCTCATGCCCACTTCCCTGCCGACTGCAGCTGAGTGTAAACGCAAAAGTAAGCGGACGTTGCCTGGTACCGAGTTCTGGACTGATTATTTATTTTGTTCGTGTTGACCCCTGGTTTTTAGTACGAATATGATGACTCACAGCTATTGAATAACCATGAAACTTCACCAAGAAAGAGCTCTGAATATGTTTATCTTGTGCAAAATCAATCGTTGATCAACAGGTGGTGAATACAGATGTTTGTTTTCAGCACAAAATTCTTCTAGTGTCGTTCTTGTACAGTGGAGGTTCGGGAGAGATGTATCATATGCAGGATATTGAGGTGGACCCTAAAGCGGCTACCTGGGTCTGCTACACGCTGCCTAGTAAGTCTTCAAGTATCTATTTAACTTTGCATAACAATATATATTTATTCATTTTACTGTTCTAGGAGATCCGCACGCGAGAAATGCTTACATTTTGACAGAACGACATGACAAATATCTCGCGTGCGAATCCTAGCCCCGCAGATTACGGAATATAGGAATGGATATATGATTGACAGTCGCTTATTAGTGGACCAAGCTTTGGTCCGGCTGCCATCAAACTGGAAGTAAGAAGGATAAAAGCACAAAATATTTAATGTACCTACCAGTATAGATTGGTAATGTTACACGTCTCTTTTATATTAGTTTTGTTCATTTTTGTTCACCTAATTTTATTATAAGATTCTTTTTAAGCCTTTTTCCGTACAATTCCTAATGAGGAACGCTCTATGCCTACGTTTTGAAGGTGGGCGTCGATCGTTACAACACAGTTTATATCCATTGTAGCTATCATCGTTCTTTATTTTTGTTATTGTTTTCATTGTATTTTTGTTCCAAATAAATACTTTTTGATTTTATTTTGTATGTGAATGCGATGGTTTCAGCATGCTACCCAGGAGCGACGTCATCAACTCTCCGCGTGCGATGTGAGCTGCGTGGTCCGGAGCCGGCGGTGCGGGTTCGACAAGTGCGCCTACTGAGTGCCCCTGCACTCTTGCACCGACCCATGGTACCCCCTGCCCGCCTCCTGCACGAGCTCGTTGAGAACGACACGCTGCGAGTGTTCCGTCTTCTCACCTCGCAGGTACCAAAGTCAATAAGTCATAGCCAAAAAGCTTCTCTATACTATTATAAAACTGTAAAAAAGCTAAAAAATAAAATTAAAGATATGGATGAACTAAATATGCAGCTCTACTAAATGAACCATTCTGATTCCTAAAACCGAGTTTGTCTGTTTGTTTGTTCGCGGATCACGCCTGAACTACTTGACCAATTTCAATGAAACCTAAATCATTCGGAAGCCCTTTTTCCGGATTGAAACATAGGCTATAATTTATTGAAATTAAAGACGTGGATTCATAGATACAGCCTGACCTCTCTAAACCAAAAGCAGCCTTTGACACGAGGTTCGTCGTATGCTGGTTGACAGATATTTTTTGGTGGAAAGTTACGCGCGCGTACAAAGTTGCAAGTATCAGCTAGTTTGTACATGCAATTTGATTGCGATGCAGGTTTTCGGCAAACTGCTGGAGTGGGAGCTCTCCGGCGAGAAGGCGGAAGGCTCTGTGGTAGTACCACGCGCGGCTCATGGCGACAGTGACCTTAGGGAGCACCTCGTCGGCATCCTGTTCGCAGGGAATCAGCTCACGTGTCTGCAGCGACAGGTACAATTGTCCTGTTATATTGCCAATTAGATAGTATTAAAACACATTTATAATGTCAGTAGAAATTAAGGATTTAATATTATCGGCAAATGGTTTATGCACAAAGAAAATTACAACTAATACAGTATTTACAAAATACATATGAAACAGTTGAGCTATCTACAAACCGTTGCAAACGATTTATAGATAGCTCAACTAGTCCAAATCAGTAGCAATCGGAAGCGTGCCCAAGACACTGGCTGCATTGCCGCGCTGAATAGCAAGGCTGATACGCTGGCCTAGATAATCACCAGCCCTCGGGTCACGCGTCGCTTCGACTAGACGCCCAGAAAGAATTTTGAAAACCCGGAGTATATTATAGGTAGTTTGTTAAATAAGTTTATGTAAGTAGATATTAATTAACTATTTTTAAGTGCATGCATAGTTGTTTGTTTTTATATTTTCCCTGTGTTGAGTTTGTTTAAATGTGCCCTAATATGTGATAGAGTTGTCGTTTTGGGTCGACTGTTATGATAACATCTATGTTAAATAAACAATTTGTATTTGTGACACTTATACGTCAGACCAGCAGGCCTAGGATGCGCACGCGAGATATTCGTCATGTCGTTCTGTCAAAATGATAATAGATAATAGTCATGTAGAAATGTCAAAAGTTTTTTTTTGTTATTGGCGTCCTGTCAAAAGTTGAAGAATCACAGGCGCGGATTCTCGACAACATTACCACAGATAATGCAATCGTTCAGAAACTGGTACAAAATGCTTACATTTTGACAGAACGACATGACAAATATCTCGCGTGCGCATCCTAGGCCCGCTGACAGCAGTTGTACCACTGCTGGACAGCTGGAAGGACTTGACTTACATGATTTCAAATGTCTCACTTGACTCTGGCTAAATTGTTTGTCGAAATAACGGACAGAGGCCATACATAATAGAAGAAGAATCTATTTCTGTGCATATTATTGAGCTCACTGGTTCAACCAATCTCACTCGTATCTATAATTACTAATATTATAAAGAGGAAAGATTTGTTAGTTTGTGTGCATTGAATAGGCTCCGAAGCTACTGGACCGATTTGAAAAATTCTTTTACCGTTGGGAAGCTACACTATTCCCGGGTGACATAGGCACATATATAGGTGACATATATTTTATTTAAATTAGGGGTCCTGACTAAAACTCCAATAATGTAACCCAAGGTGTACAAAAATTACCCAAAAAAATTTTGAAACTTTGTTAAATACCTGCGCGAAGAAGGGACGTCCCGCTAGTTTGTAATACAATGCTGGTTTTCCTCAGGTGGTGTTACACATAGTGGCTGCTATAGGCGGTGAGACAGCAAGGGTGCGCGAAGATTGGGAAACTGCCTTCGTCTGCGCTGATGGATCTGAGAGGAACAGCGAACAGCCGATGAGACCTAACGTTCATCAGCAGGATAACTACTGCTTTGAGATGCTATCACTGGTAATTAACACCTATTTTAAGGACGCTATGGTTCAAATTAGATTGTGGGTTTGTGACCCAGCGAAACTGATGGCAGTCGAAATTTTATGCATGACTAGCTGATACCCGCGACTTCATACGCGAGCGAAACTTTCCACTAAAATATCTGTCAACCAGAATACGATGAACCTCGTGCCAAAGGCGGCTTTTGGTTTAGAGAGGTCAAGCTGTATCTAAGAATCCACGTCTTTCATTTCAATAAAATATAGCCTATGTTTCAATCCGGAAAAAGGGCTTCCGAATGGTATAAGTTTCATTGAAATTGGTCAAGTAGTTTAGGTGTGATCCGCGAACAAACAAACTGACAAACAAACAAACAGATAAAGAGACAAACTTGATTTTCGAAATCAGAATCGTTTATTTAGTAGATCTGCATATTTATCCATATCTTTAATTTTAGTTTTTGGCTTTTTTACAGTTTTATAATATTGTAGACAGATAAAACTTTGGACTTTTTTTTATGGTTAAAGTATTGATTTGTACGCCATATAGGTACCACCCTCATTATCTAAGAAGACACACATTGTTCGTAAACCTTTTTTTTTAGGCAACATTTGCAATATTTGTATAAGCTGTCTTATTTGAGTTTTTCTTGCAGCTGCTGGCTCTGAGTGGAAGTCACATTGGAAGAGCGCACTTGGCACAACAATCAGAGTTGCTTTCTGATCTACTGTCGCTACTGCATACAGCCAGCGACCGCGTTCAAAGACAGGTGGAGTACCTAGTTGCAATCAGCATCATCACTACCAATATTATAAACGCGAAAGTTTGTGAGTATGGATGGATGTTTGTTACTCTTTCACGTAAAAACTACTGATCCCATTTGGATGAATGAAACTTGGAATATATATTGTCCGTGACCTGGATTAACACATAGGCTACTTTTTATCCCGGAAAATCAACGGGATCCCACGGGACGCGAACTAATATTATAAACGCGATTTTCGCTTAGTTACTTCCAACTAACGGTGATATTTTCCAGGTTATATTCTTGTTACGGCGCATGATGACGGGAATACCACCGCAGAAGACACTGATTGTAAATGAAGGTCACGAAGAAAGGTTAGTTTTACACAAAAAAGGGCGGAAGAGGTGTTACAAGAATTATGGTGGTTTATTTTAATTTGTGCCCTTGTAGATCTGAAAGTATGACTCCGATTTGAATGTAATTTTTTTCGTAAGGTACTGCTCAGATGGTTTAAACATGTTTGCTGAAAATTGGTGAAGCCGTTGCTTAGTTACGAGAATATTCCTATTGTTTTTTGAAAACCTGACCTACTAATATTATAAACGCGAAAGTTTGTATGTGTGGATGTTTGTTACTCTTTCACGCAAAAACTACTGATCCGATTCGAATGAAACTTGGAATATATTATTGTACGAGACCTGGATAAACACTTAAACAATTTTTTATCTCGGAAAATCAACAGGATCTAACGGGACGCGAACAAAGTCGCGGGTGGAAGCTAGCCTTGTAAGCCAAGATGTCTAAAAACATGGCACGTAACTTTTGTATCGTATGTAAACTGATCGCGAAGATATTAATAACAGGATGTTTTCCAGCTTTTCTCTCCTGGACTACTTGCTCTGCTACCTCGGCAAGGCGATCAATATCCAGGTGAAAGTGAAAGGTAGTGTACGCGAACCATTCAGGCTTCGCACAATTGGGTGAAGTATCAGCTTTAACGAGTTTTATGATGATTGAGGCACTTCTACGAAATACCCGAAAAGACGGACGGACACGAATCGCAGGTAGCCATAAACAGTATAATGTGCTACTTACTTGATCTGAGCGTCTTTTCCCACTGCGAGTCTTCCGCCGGCCGGCTAGGCAATAATGTTCTGCACTTGTGGATAACTTTAGAAACATAAATCACAAAATATCTTTCAATTGTTTCTAGTTTGCAAAGTTTTACGACCTTTCCACGCGCTTCGGTTAGTTGCAGTGAAGAAACGTGTGGTGGCGCTGCTTGATTTTTTTTGTTTTTTTCGCTCCTCTGAGCAGGCTATAGTTTTAAAACCATACCGCTATGTTTTTTCTCTTTGTTATGTGTTTGTTAGTTTGTTTATGAGTTTGTCTTGCGTAAATGATAAGTCAAGTCAAGTCTTCGTCAAGTCGGCTGTTGTTTGTTTTGAAGAGAAAATGGTGGATTTTCCCTCCAAAACCAGAATCGAATTTTCACATTTAGAAAAACCACTTTACACACATCTATTCCAATGGCTCACACTTTATGTTAGGGCCTAAGTATTATTGGTTAAAATTCCACCAATACAACAATACTCACTATAACACAAGAAAAACTATTAAAATAAAAATGCTACATGTTGTTTCAAACAATGTCAAAATTCGAATCAAACGTGTGGTGGCGCTAAATGACGCGCGCGTGGTTTATTTTTCCTTTTTGACAGTTCGTTCAGTAGCACATCGACGTATGATTGAAGTCCTCGCTGTGATTGGCAATTACGATCGTGATGTCACGTCCTTTTATTTGAGAAAAAATAAATAAAGAGGGGTAACTCCCATTATAGGACTGTTTTTAAAACCTTTTTTATCACTGTAGTTCCATGGTAGGACTATTGAAACTAGCCCATTAGGGCTAGTTTTTGTTTCAATAGTCCTACCCAAATGGAAGTTACCAGATATTAGGGATAAAAAAAGTTTTAACAGTTCTAGACGTAACAATTCTATAGAACAAATGGGAGAAATATAGAGCGACATAGATTCAAATTATTGGACTTATAGTAATAATGAGTGAAACGTTTACAGGTAGCGTTGGACCGGCGCCCGGCTCTGTGATGATGGGCGGGTGTGTGGCACCAGGCCCGCAATCTGCGTGGTTCATGCGCGGAATGACGATCAAGAAACACGCGCAGTTGGTGGTTAAGCTTATTACGGAAATGACTAAGGTAATTCTATAGCTAAATTACTAAGCTTCGAACCCACTGGGCTCATTTTGACTGTATAGTTTTTTTTTACTACTAATATCTTAAACGCGAAAGTTTGTAAGTATGGATGGATGGATGGATTGTTACTCTTTCACGTAAAAATTACTGATCCGATTTGGATGAAACTTGGAATATATATTGTCTGTGACCTGGAGTAACACATCGGCTACTTTTTATCCCGAAAAATCAACGGGATCCAACGGGACGTGAAGTCGCGGGCGGCACCTAGTTGCCTTATAAGTCCGAAAGAGGGGCATTTTACATGTCACGGCGAACAGTGTGTTCTGCGATTTTTGAGATTTGGAAGATTTGGATTTCATAAACTTTAAGGGTAGAACTAGTGGCTGCCTATCTAACTTTCGTAAAGCGGACTACAATTCAATAAACAAGTTTTTGCGAGAGCAGGATTGGGTAGAATTATTATCAGAATGTGATAATGTCAACATAATGTTGGAAAAATTTTACAATGTGATTCAACATACAATTCTAAAATTTGTTCCGTTGCATAGACCAATCAGTCACAAATTTCCAGTTTGGTTTACCCAAGAGCTTGTTAAGACATTAAAACGTAAAGATCAAGTCAGGCACCGTTATTTAATTTATAAAAATCCAATGGACCAATTGAGATTACAGACTCTAAACAGATTAGCTGCTAAGCTGTTAGCGAACTGTCACAATTCGTACATTAGCAGTATAGAGGACATGATAGGAACCAATATTAAAAGTTTCTGGTCTTTTATTAAATCTAAGAGAAATGGAGCAAGCAGTTATCCGGAAACTATCTCAGACGGCTCAACTATCACGGCCGACGGGTCTGAAATGTGCAATATGTACGCAAAATATTTTGCTTCTGTTTATAGTAATGTGGATTCTGGTAATATGAATATGGTTAGAGCTGACCCTGTAGGGAATATTCTTAGCACAGTCAGTATAGATCATGATACAATATATAGAAAACTAAACAGTCTAGACAAGAAAAAAGGGGCGGGGCCAGATGGTATTCCAGCACTTTTTATTGGCAATTGTGTAAGCAATTTGGTTGAGCCGCTGTATCTAATCTTTAAAAAGTCCCTCGACTCTTCAGTTTTCCCTGAAGTATGGAAGAAAGCTAAGGTTGTCCCTATTTATAAAGACGGTGATAATAAGCAAGTTTGCAATTATAGGCCCATATCTATACTCTCAACTTTTGCAAAGGTTCTTGAATCTATAATATGCCCAATTATTCAGTCACATTTTAAGCAAAAACTTACCCCTCACCAACACGGCTTTGTTTCTAATCGCTCTACTAGCACTAATCTAGTTTCCTTTACGGAGATGTTGGTAGGTGAAATTGATACACAACGTCAAGTTGACGTCATATACACCGATTTCAGTAAAGCCTTCGACCGTGTATCCCATAGTATCTTAATTTCCAAGCTTCTACAGTATGGTTTTGCAGGCTCTTTGTTACACTGGCTTAAGTCATACCTTAGAGGTAGAGTATTCTATGTGGTTATGGGCGGGTATGACTCGGGGTTATATGAAATACTATCTGGCGTACCCCAGGGCTCCCACTTAGGACCGATTCTATTTAGCATATTTGTAAATGATATCACAACTTGCTTTGAAAACTCCTCTCCATTTTTATATGCTGACGATTTAAAATTTGCAAGACCTGTTAAATCTGTTTCTGATGCTAATCTCTTACAAGACGACCTTAATAGGCTTGTCGATTGGTGTAAAAACAATGGTATGGGCCTGAACTGTAAAAAATGTTTTCATATAAAATTTACTCGAAAACTGACTTGTGTTCCATCTTCCTATAGTATATTGCAAGATGAAATACAAGAAGTTGATATCATACGAGATCTGGGTGTTCTTTTTGATAAAAAACTGACGTTTGTGCCTCACATTGATTTGATAGTTAAAAAAGCTTCCAAGATGCTGGGTTTTGTGATACGTAACGGTAAAATATTTCGCAACGCCAAAACAAAGATTACCATTTTTAACACCCTAGTTCGTAGTATTCTTGAGTACTGCAGTGTTGTCTGGCGACCGCATTATGCCACACATAGTCTCCGAATAGAGAGGGTACAGAAGAGATTCATGTGGCATTTGGCTCGGTCAACACCGTTAGCAAAGAGAACGGTATCTTATCGGACTAGACTGGAGAAATTTAAGACGTTTTCCCTAGAGAGTCGGAGGGAAACGCTAGATCTATTATTTATCTTTAAATTACTAAGAAACAAAATTGATTGCTCGCTGCTACTGGAAAAAGTTCGGTTTAAGGTGCCCGCGAGATACCCTCGTTGTAAAATTTCGCCACTTGTCCCTCCGCTGCGAAGAACAGTATTAGGTGCTAACTCGCCCATCCCTCGTTTTTGCAAGGTTGTCAACAAGTGCAATGACCTGGACATCCATTCTGACACCTTAGCCAGGTTTCGTCAACATCTTGCAGACCCTAGTTACACGTGATCGTTAATTTTGTTTTTTTCTCTGTTACAGTACTTATACTTTGCCTTTTCGTAGCCTAATTCCTTGTTTAGTTATATGTTATATTTTAAGCTGGGTGGAGTATGTATGTAGGTCCCTCTGTGTTATAGGATTTCACATCTTTCACCTAGGTTTTTTCTTTTTATATTTTAGGTGTTAATTACAATTATCTTGGTACTTAATGCTTAGTGATATGTTAAAACACCCGGCGTTTTTAATTTGGCATCTCCTCTCAACTTGAACCACCTGGACATTGCACCTGTTCCTACTATATTATTACTTACCATCTATACAAACCGATTCTGCACTCTATCTTAAACGGTGTCTTGAGAGGGGATCGTAAGTGGGGCCCCCCTAATCTAGCTACTAGAGCAAAAGTCAGTAACTACATATAATTTTTAGGGCTAATACTTGTTAATGCTGGATATACTATCCTGCGTGGAATTTCAGCCAGCTGTGTTACTATCCAGGATTGTTTTACGGTTGACTGTATTTCTAGCTATCTTACTGTTAAGATTACTTGTTAGTAATTTTTGTTTATTAGTAATGAGACAGCTATTTAATTTTAAACGGGTGTTTAAGGTACCTAGTTACTTTTTTTATTCACAAAGAAAACTACAACTAATACAGTATTTACAATATACTTATTAACATTAGACACATGAAACAGTAAAGCTATCTACAAACCTTTGCAAACGATTTATAGATGGCTCATAACAAGGCTATGCCACTATTTTTTATTGGAAGTAGGTTGGCTCTGGTTACTAATTAGTTAAGTTTTGGTCTATTATTAAGTCATTCTGTTATCCTTAGTTTTCATTCACAGTTATTATCTACCTAATGCATGTTGTGTTCGCCTGTAAAAGGTTTGCGCACCTAGTTTTAAGACCACTAACTCTAGTTAAGATAGTGCAGTGCACAAATTGTTGGCTTACCTAAATAAATAAATAAATAAATAAATACCTCTAGGACTTATACTTTAGGCTGTGCGTGGATTATCAGTCAGTTTCAAAAAAGTTTTATTTATATTGATTGATAGTTTTTATATATTCAATATTAATAAATACTTTTCAGGACCAAATAACCGAAGAATGGGGCCAAGAAACCCGTTCAGCGCTGGCGCGGTACGCTTCGCAAATCGCGCTGATGAGCGACGCTGACCGTCACCCGGCGAGGTGCATTGTTCTACCGACCATGTGGATGGCTCTGGCGTCGCTTTGTGTCTCGGAGCAAGCACATATTGAGGCGTAAGTTACATTTCTAACTTGTATAGCTCATGAAACTGCTACGATTTGTTATTTATTGTATAGTCACCTCTCTCTAGCCTCAAAGGTTTGCTGTAAGAAAACTCTTTTTAGGGTTAAGCTCGCCTTTGTAAATGTTATCTATTTCTGTCTTCCGTTTATGTGTTATTTTAGTGTACAATCCATACTTAATATTATAAATGCGAAAATAACTCTGTCTGTCTGTCTGTCTCGCTTTCACGCCAAAACTACTGAACCGATTTGAATGAAATTTGGTACACAGATAGTCTAGAGCCTGAGAAAGAAGATAGGCTACTTTTTAATGCGAAAAAAAGGTCGTAAAGGGTTGAAAAAAGGGGAGGGGGGTGAAAGTTTCTTAACCTTTTTCATGAAAACTTTTTAGTGTCACTTTTCAATTAACTGTCAGTTGTTTGACAGTAAGAGTTTGAATGACAGGACAACGTCTGTCGGGTCACCTAGTAAAGAATAGAAGTGCTACTTTTTTGAGGTCGGTGAGTACAGCTATTATGGTGTAAATCGGATAAATATCCCTGAAAAGGGATTTTGAGACCTTCAGTCTCATAATCCCTTGAATGAAACAGCTCAAAGGGGATTATGAGACTAACCCAATAAATCCGTCCACAATCGCACTGTCGGCTACGATAGGCACCATTACTCGTACCTACTCCTGCAGGCCTAGGGTGCGCACGCGAGATATTTGTCATGTCGTTCTGTCAAAATGTAAACATTTCGCACCAGTTTTTGAACTTTTGTATTATCTGTGGTAATGCTGTCGACAAAACGCGCCTTCTTATTGTACACTTTTGACACTTCTTAGTCGTCGTACCTCTCTGAGGACGAGATAATAGTCATGCAGAAATGTCAAAGTTGAAGATTCAAAGGCGCGGTTTCTCGACAACATTACCACAGTTAACGCAATAGTTCCTAAACTGGTGCAAAATGCTTTCATTTTGACAGAACGACATGACGAATATCTCGCGTGCGCATCCCAGGCCCGTAGGTAATCGTCAGTTTGTAACATGTAGTTTGAATGCGGCGTCCGACGACGGTAACTCACGCGACACAGTTGAGCCGCGGCCGTTCTGCGCGAACCATGACGACGGCGCCACTGTCGCCGTGATCGACTGCAGCACATGTGGCGCCCTCTGTGCAGAGTGCGACCGATTCTTGCATCTTCACCGAGCGGCCAGGACTCACAGCCGACAGGTACTGTCTCATATTCTATCCTATGTCCTTCCTACTTCATACTAATATTATAAATGTGAATGTAAGTTTGTTTGTTACACTTTCACACAAAAATTACTTAACCGATCATCATGAAACTTTGTACACATTTTTGGAGGTATTAGAAGTAACATAGGATACTTTTTAGCCCTGAAAATTAACGGGGTCCAATAGGACGCGAACGAAGTCGCGGGCGGAAGCTAGTAATATTATAAACGCGAAAGTTTGTAAGGATGTATGGATGTTTGTTACCCTTTCACGCATAATATTGAACTTGGATAATAAATATTCCTTCATAGGGTACTTTATATCCCGGAAATTCAACGGGGCGCGAATGAAGTCGCCGGTGGCAGCTAGTTGATCAACAAGGGCTTTACGGAATATGATCTACTTTACAGTTAACTGCCAATAGTAAAGCCAAAGATCATATAATACTGGTAAAGCTAAACTAAAAGATAAATTAAAAATGATCAGTTTATCTTTATTGACCTACGTAAGTTCCACAAAATGTTGAACAGATCTGCAAGGAGGAGGAAAGTGCAATTCGCATCGACATCCACGAGGGCTGCGGGCGCGCGAAGTTATTCTGGCTCCTGCTGCTGGTGGACCGGCGCACGCTGAAGGGCCTCGCCGAGTTCCGGGGGCTGGAGGCGGGGGCTGAAGGCGCCGCCGACGCAGCGGGGGCGGGACTCGCTGGCGTGTGCAGGTTCTGCGGCGCGCGCGGCAGTGCCGGCCTACTCGCCATCGGAAACGTGTGCGCTGACCAACAATGCCAGGTACAGTGTCTCGCCATCGGTAACTTGTGCGCTGACCAACAATGCCAGGTACAGTGTCTCGCCATCGGTAACTTGTGCGCTGACCAACAATGCCAGGTACAGTGTCTCGCCATCGGTAACTTGTGCGCTGACCAACAATGCCAGGTACAGTGTCTCGCCATCGGTAACTTGTGCGCTGACCAACAATGCCAGGTACAGTGTCTCGCCATCGGTAACTTGTGCGCTGACCAACAATGCCAGGTACAGTGTCTCGCCATCGGTAACTTGTGCGCTGACCAACAATGCCAGGTACAGTGTCTCGCCATCGGTAACTTGTGCGCTGACCAACAATGCCAGGTACAGTGTCTCGCCATCGGTAACTTGTGCGCTGACCAACAATGCCAGGTACAGTGTCTCGCCATCGGTAACTTGTGCGCTGACCAACAATGCCAGGTACAGTGTCTCGCCATCGGAAACTTGTGCGCTGACCAACAATGCCAGGTACAGTGTCTCGCCATCGGTAACTTGTGCGCTGACCAACAATGCCAGGTACAGTGTCTCGCCATCGGTAACTTGTGCGCTGACCAACAATGCCAGGTACAGTGTCTCGCCATCGGAAACTTGTGCGCTGACCAACAATGCCAGGTACAGTGTTACACCATCATCATCATCATCATTGGCCTTTTCGTCTTTTACAAACAATTTAATTAGTATCTATATTCGGCCGGGGTAAACATTTTCTTTGGTGGCTGTAGGTATAGTATAAGCCAATGCGTGGTCGCACTGCGCGGCCACAATTGGCGCAACTGAACAATGCAGCGGTTGTGTCGCTTGCGTGTCGTCTCGCTCTTTTATCGTCTCATTTTTTTTCTTTTACACCATCATCATCATGAATGTTTATCTGTTTATGTGTAGCTTTGTTATTCTTCCTACTTTACGTTATTGTATAAGTTTCTTGTTCCTATAAGCATGCTGTGGTACCCTTTAATTATGGGAGCACATTGTTTTATTTCCTTTTAAATTTAATTTGATTTGTTTTGTGTAAACCTGTGTTGGGTACCCATTCTTTTAAAAATAAAAAATAAATAAATAAAAATAAATATACAGGGTGTCCCACGGCCATGATGCCACATGGAGAGAAAGTATCTTAAATAATGTAGATAGAACATTTTACTAAAAGAAGACTTTATTATGATTTTAAAAACAATTTAAACGGCATTCAAAGAATTTTGAATAATCGCCTTTCTAAACCGGGAATCGAATCCACCAAATTGTTAAAATATAGCATATGTTTCCGGAAAAAGGGCTTCTGAATGGTATAAGTTTCATTGAAATTGGTCCAGTAGTTTAGGCGTGATCCGCGAACAAACAAACAGACAAACTCGATTTTTGGAATCAGAATGTAGTAAATCTGTATATTTAGTTTACCCATATCTTTATTTTTAGTTTCTGGCTTTTTTACAGTTTTATATTAGTATATATTAATTTATAACTCACTTGTAACAGGAGTACGGCGCATCAGCGTGCAATCGTCTCGTAGCCTGCGGCCATCTCTGTGGCGGAGTGAGAGGCGAACGCAAGTGTCTACCGTGCCTTGCCGGCTGCTCCAGTGACGCAACATTACGGCAAGACGCCGACGACATGTGCATGATCTGTTTCACTGACCCGCTACAAGCAGCCCCTGCTATACAGGTATAGTAGGTGCCAAATAACACCGCAATACAGGTCATTCACCCACCTTCACCACGATGTCGCAAAATTCAATTTATGAATTGCTAATTCTGTTGCTTTCTATACAAACCTGTCACGAAGACAGTAATCGCTCGAATCTCGTAGTACTGTTTGTTTACCATACATAAATTGAATTTTGCGACATCGTGGTGAAGGTGGGTAAATGACCTGTATTGCGGTGTTATTTGGCCTACAAACTGCCAAGTTTTGGGCAAAGGGTCTGGGGCAAATTGGATAGAGCCCAGGTCTTACATTTTTTTAAACTTGCAATGATGTAACTTTGTTTGTTACAATACAAAGCAGCGGTAATCATTAGTTATTAGAAATTTTAGTTTGAAAAATGATTCTTTTTTGTTGTTGTTTATCGTATTTACAGGTGTTTTCGTGAAAATAATTATTTTATTTAGCGTTTTCGTGACTGCTACTGCGTTATAAATAACAAAATGAATCCAAAAACTCACTAAATGTATGCAAATCTGGACCTGAAATGGCCCAACGCCTTTCAAATGAGAATAGACTTTACTAGTATACTAATAACAGTTGTTTTGGTGCAGCTCGGCTGTGGTCACGTGTTCCACTTGCATTGCTGCAAGAAAGTCATCGCCAGCCGTTGGATTGGACCAAGAATCACATTCTCATTCGCCCAATGTCCCATTTGTAAGGTATATAAATAAATAAATATTCACGGACACTTCACACAACGCCTTCTAGTCCCAAACTAAGCAAAGCTTGTACTATGGAAACTAGATGGCTGATAGAATACATAAGTACATAATTTTTTTTTTGTTAGGCGAACCGAAAATACCTGGAGAAACTATTGGTATATGGGAGATTTGATGAAAAGTGAGCTCCCCTTATCGCTCAAGCGTAAACTTATGGAAGTATGCATTCTCCCCGTTCTGACCTATGGTGCGCAAACCTGCGGACCTAAGATGCGCACCGCGAGATATTTGTCATGTCGTTCTGTCAAAATGTAAGCATTTTGTACTAGTTTAGGAACTTTTGCATTATCTGTGGTACCTAATGGTGTCGACAAAACGCGCCATAATGTACACTTTTGACACTTCTTAGTCGTCGTACCTCTCTGAGGACGAGATAATAGTCACGCAGAAATGTCAAAAGTTGAAAATTCAAAGGCGCGGTTTCTCGACAACATTACCACAGATAATGCAATAGTACCTCAACTGGTACAAAATGCTTACATTTTCACAGAACGACATGACAAATATCTCGCGTGCGCATCTTAGGCCCGCTGGTCTTTGACCAACATCCCACGACCCACAGCACGGAAGGCAGAGCTACTACCGACTGAGCCATGACGCCTGTCACTATCATATATTTTGTCATTACATACTTACCATTACATACTTGTCATTACATGCTTTCAGCATTAAGTCCACCCTTTGTAACAAATTTATAATTTTGTGCAATAAAGTATTAAATAAAATAAATAAATAAATTACCTACTTTAAATAATATTATGTTATAGTTACAAATAAACTTTTTGATTTATTTGTATTTGTTAGGAGAACATGAATCACTGGACTCTGTCAGAACTGTTATCGCCGATCCGCCGGCTGCACGAGGAAGTGCAGCGCAAGGCATTGATGCGGTTCCAGTACGAAGGCATCGCCCCGCCGGCGGGGGCCAAGGCCGGCTCCAGCTCGCAGGCATTCGACCCGACGCAGTACGCCATGGACAGATACGCTTACTACGTCTGCCATAAGTGTGAGAAGGTCAGATAGCGTTCCATCAAGTGCTAACGAATTACTATAGCTTCTTCTTCTTCTTCTTCTTTTATTGACAGCTTCTGTCCGTCATTTCGACAGACAATCTTGCTCAAGGGCCAAGGCATTTAGTATGGTTCCTTCTTTTTATTTTATTGATAACCTCGGTCCGTCATTTCGAGAGACAATTTTGCGAGAATAAGTCAAGTCATTCGTCGAGTCTAGTATGGTTCCAGTACTTTACTATTCTTAATCTTAGTAGAACGCTTTGGAAAATTTTATGTAATGTTATTTGTATCTAAATAAATTGTAATTGAAAATATTCTCATGCATAATTTTATTTAGGCTAAAACAACAGAGTGTGGCCCTAACAATGGTACCTCCAAAACTGAGATGGCGGAACGATCTTAACTTACGCGATGATTCCGCCATCAATAGGGAAACTATTATAAAACTAAAATTAAAGATATGGATAAACTAAATATACAGTTCTACTAAATAAACGATTCTGATTCCAAAAATCGAGTTTGTCTGTTGGTTTGTTCGCGGATCACGCATAAACTACTGAACCAATTTCGATGAAACTTATAGCATTCAGAAGCTCTTTTTCCGGATTGAAACATAGGTTATATTTTATTAAAATGAAAGAAGTGGATTCTTAGATATAGGTTGCCCTCTCTAAACCCAAAGCCGCCTTTAGCACGAGGTTCATCGTATGCTGGTTGACAGATATTTTGATGGAAAGTTTCGCACGCGTAAGTTGCGGGTATCAGCTAGTTAATATTAATAATTATCAGGCGTATTTCGGCGGCTTGGCTCGTTGTGAGGCTGAATCGAACGGTAGCTGGGAGCCGTCGGAGCTGGTGTGTGGCGCGTGCAGTGACGTCGCCGGCGCCAAGACATGTCCCAAACATGGCGCTGACTTCTTGGAGTACAAATGCCGCTATTGCTGCTCGGTATGTTTACATTACTACCAAGTGCTCGTGGCGTAGCTTGCAATCTTCACCGTTTTTTTTATATTCTTGGACATAACACACAACGCTCTCTAGTCCAAAACTAAGCAGAGCTTGTACTATGGAAACTAGATTGCTGATAATAATACTTATTATACTCTATTTTTAGCATACGTTTGTTACATAACCACGTCGCCACTGCTTTATCTATTTCTATAAAACTTTTAAATAGGAGGAAAAAGTATACCGGCTACTTTAAGCCCGAATGCGTAGAAGAACGCATTCAATCATTTCGAGCACAGTTCTGGGTATAAGGCTCGTATGCCGAATATGCCGATAGAGAAGTCCTTACTCAACCGATTTCATCATAGAATTGAGTAGAGATTATCATACAAAAGTATATGCTTGAGTCAGAATCAATGCCCTGAGAAAAATATCAGCATGCAAGCATAAAAGTGCCTTTAATATCCATGTTAGCAAATCGCGGGGGAAAATAAAGAGATTACAAAAATTGCAGGTTGCTGTGTTCTTCTGCTTTGGCACCTCTCACTTCTGCAACGCATGCCACGATGATTTCCAACGGGTGACCATTATCCCCAAGAGTCAACTGCCCCAATGTCCAGCTGGTAAGTGTTACTATCTACAAAGTACCGTACAAATCTTGGAAACGGCTTTACTTATATCACCAAACCACAGATCATATAATAGGTACTATACTAGTAACCAAACATAGCTAAAAATCATCTCAGATTACTTTTCTTACTAAAACAAAAACACATTAAAATCGAGCCCTTCTTTAAAAGCTTCGTGGCCGCATAGAGACAAACATAATTTATAAGTTTAAAAACTGAACAAACCGACTTAAATTTGATAGGCCTCCATCATCAAAGAATGATGATGCTTATGGCAGTTTATTTGGACTGTTTTATTGATCGTAAACATCACAGAAAAGTCACGCAAAACACGCAATGTCGTATACGTGTATAAAAAATACAACCGAATTGAGTACCTCGTCCTTTTTTGAAGTCGGTTAATAAAACGCCAAAACGTCAAACTTATACCGAGTTCCAGCGTTTTTAACATAGTTCCTTCTTGTAGGTCCAAAATGCGAGCAGTTGCCTGGTTCGTCGGAGGAATGTCCACTGCATGTCGTACATCCGCCGACCGGAGAAGAATTCGCACTGGGCTGTGGCGTCTGCCGTCACGCCCACGTCTTCTAAACCCGGTTACTACCAGATACCGGCACGGTTTAATAGCGCTCACCTTGAATGCGCTGAAGTGGGATTTCAGATGTGTTTGGCTGCGTAAAGCGCCTCTCCACATTCGAGAGCTGTTAAACTGTGACGGGGCTTTTACGAGATGCTCATTTTGCAGTTTTGCCATGTTTGGGATTACAGAAAGAATGTATAAACCGTGTCTGTAGTATAAAGATGAGTATCATATAGTTACGTCAGATAATAAATAAAAAAATATATATTTTGTTAAAATTAATGCAACTAAAATTTACGGTCCGGATCAACTTTTCGTAGTCCTAAAGTTTTTTTATGATTAGTGGTAAGAAGTCTTTGCAAAATGAGCATCGTCACCGAACACAACATTAAAAATAAGTGTCGTAAAACTACTTTGTGGTGCGCTTGTCCACTTTTGACAGACGGCACCGAGTCCGAGACTGAACTGAAAACCCACCGATTCAAAAAACTAGTAATGGTAGCTCCAGCTTTTTGGTACCGGAGCTGATAATTTTACCATTTTTAAGGTTTGTTTTTTTTTAATCTTTATTTATACTTTTAAGGTCAATATCTATAAGAGACTATTCTACAAGGTAAACCTGAATATTTTATTTTTAGACATTATAGAATGTACTTATGGTAGTCCATAGTCCTCCTTACAAAATTGTTTTTATTAACTGTTTAGTCACAAATTATAATTATTTTATTTAATCTTGATAGAACCGATGAGATTTGATGTAAGGTGGTCAATTACATTACAATTACCTTGGGCTTGGTTATTGGTTATCAAAATCAAACAATTTTTTGTGTCATTTCTTTATCGGTAATCGAACAGAAACTGTACCTTGCCTTATTTTACAGTTCTACTCCCAAAACCGCAGATGCAAATCATTTCAACGTGCTAGTATATCTGTAGATTAAATTAGTTTATGATAACGGTGAATAGATAATAACGATCATTGAATGTACTTTAGTAATTAATAGTACATAAATGTTTTGTGCAATGTAATTGAAGAAAATGTTGAATGTTTCGGCAATTATTTGCATCTATTCCCGGTTTCTGACAAGGTGATCAAATCAACTTACAATGTAATGTTAAATCTTCGCTAAAGCAAGCAAGCTCAGCAAGTTAGTGGCCAACTCTGTTGACGGAGTTTTTAGGCCGCCGCCCTCCGTCATTGCTTAACGACTGCTAGAGCCGGGACCGACAGTTTAACGTAGCCTTCGGAAGCATGAAAGCGCTCAGATGTAAATGCCTACAGTCACCCATCCAAATAGTGACCGCGGATAACGTCGCTTAACTTAGATAATCCTGTTAAGATTGCCTAAGCAAGCCTAGCCACGAGCGCTTCAAGAAATCTTCGGTTATCTGAGAAATATATATTTTTTATACTTGATAAGAAATTACAATGTTTGACAGGTCACTATTTGATGATTAATGATCTTTCAGAACCCCAATATTGAGTTATGATCACCGTTTCATATATGTATTAGATAATTGATGTTTTAAGACTCAAGCATTTATAGAAAGTAAGTCGGTAGTTATTATCGATTATAACAATACAACGTGATTCAAATTCAAATCCTCAAAAACTCTATAATCATTGAACATGTATTGTTTGCCATGGGCTGTAGAATATTCTCTTCTGGGCTTATAGGAATGTTATGTTACACATTGTATACTCAACAGTCACCATGTTAGTAAACTTAAGACTACGGAATCAGATGTATACCGACAGCACCCTTCAGTAAAGTGCACTGTTTACCCCCCTGTGAGACTCCCTAAACTGTTACTACTTCATTTAATTAAAGGGGGTAAGGACTTGTCTTATGTTTTGTATTCTCTCGTTGCGTAGGTTTCTGTTACAGTGAATAATTAATTTGCAACTGTTTCGACAAATCCTATATCGTTAATTCAGCCTCATCTTGTTTGCTGACTACTGGTACCTGCTATTACACAACTTCTTACTGGAATGTCTTCGAATATTAGTTGGAACTTATTTTCGAAGTATGTAAAGAGATCGTAGAATATTTGAAACAACTTGCACAATTTCATGGTCTTTAAAATTGGGTTCCCTGTCAGAAATATAGTTTTTAGGTTATCTTAATTAGTATTAAATCATTGATGTACTATAAAAATTGTTTTATTCGTCTTTTCCTAATTTTCGTAGAAACATACAGGTCCATAACAATAACATTAGCTCCATATTGGTTATACAGAAAACTATAGTTTTCTTGGTTGTTTCGGGACAATATTTTATTTTATTTTATTTTATTTTATTTTAAGAATTTTAGGAAAACTAACAGCTAGGTATAAGACAGTAGGAAGACACACATAATAAAGTATTCTGAAGTATATCAAGCCATTTCTCATCTTCTGAAACCATAGATAAGGATTAGTAAACAGCACGGTCAACAAAACGGGACTACTCGAGTCCACCGCGCTGATAACTCGTTTTTGGATCGATTTTGTGGGACATCAGATACTTACCACTTATCAGCTTTATCTCCGACCGCTTTATCTTGCTGGAGCATTGCAAAATCTCGTAGTGATGCAGTGTTAGGTCAACAGCCAAAGTTAGGAGACTAGTTAGAACATAGGCATGTGAGTTTGGAGTAGTGACATGCTGAACTTCTACAAATTGAAGGTACTATTTCGTTGTGTACTCCTAAGATTTTATATTTGATAACCAAAACTCCCTGAAAAGACAGTGTTGTCAGTAGTGACATTTATATTTTAGGAATGGTTAAATTGGCCTCTTATCCGAGCTCATCTCTGCACACTCGCTATATCAGTGAGTCTGAACGCAACATGGAAAGTGCCTCGAGATGCATTCAGATACGGAGGCCTAACGTACGGCCTCGTGCTGAGTGCTGCCTTGCTAGCTGTGGCACTGCCGGTGACTTTGTTCCAACTTGCGATAGGGCAGCTAAGTCAGCAAGACACTGTGGGAGTTTGGAGAGCTGTTCCTATTTTCAGAGGCAAGTAAAACATAAAACTAAAATTATGTCCAGTATGATAATATTTTTACGTCAGATACAGTAGTTACTACATTCAAAAAGGGTAGGGCTCATATTTTTTTAACAATGGTACTATTACTTTCAGGGGTCGGGTATCTCAGAATCATAATATCTCTGATGAGCTCAGCTTACACAAGCATCTACGTGTCTATAAGTATTGCATACTTTTTATACGCTGCAAGCAATTCTATTCCGTTTCCTGATTGCATTGAATGGACCGGAATTGAGGTAACTTTTTGGGCGTTACGCAAATTAATGCCTTGAAATAAGTACCTACCTACTTTAGTGTACCACTACTTATTGCTGCTAAAATTATTGCCGTCTCTTTTATGTTTTAGGGTGATTTTGGGTATCCAGTCAATGCTTCGGAATGTCTCAGGTAGATACAAGTAATAAGCTTTAGCCAGTGATTACACGATCATACCTAAGTAACCTACATACGTTACAATGTTTTTTTTCAGAATTACTTTCATGTCTCCGGTCAGTGCTGATCCCGAATACTACATCGCAATAGCCTTGGTATTAATAGTTTTATGGATTACGTGTGCATTTGTGTGAGTCTATTATGTTCAATGTCCGTTTTTCTGCGTACCTATGACTGCCTACAGTTTGTTTTCTAATAGTTTATATTTTATTTTTAGATTTTATAACCCTATCAAATTGATGAAAAGGATATTTTATGCATTGGGGCCCGTAACAATAGTTCTTGGCATTGTGACCATATCGTGTATAGGAGATCGATCAAATTTATATACTTTTGTGAACATAGATAATTGGGATCACTATCTTGCACCTGAAATCTGGCTAAGTGGTATAGTCCAGGCGTTGTGGTCAAGTCAAATAGCTGGTGGTTATTTAATATCTGCTGGGGACTCTGTGTACTGCAACACTAAGGTGCAATGGTAAGCTACATCTTGACATACCACGCTGAATTAGGAGCGACTTTTTGGGCTAAGTACCTATTACAATTTATTTACAGGACTTCGATAGCCATTATAAGTGCTAATCTTATATCCAGTTGGCTTTGGCTTTTGTTCTGGTTCGCTGTTAGTGGAACAGGAGATAGAGACACGAGTGTCTTAGGTGTCCTCTTGCAGACATACCAAGTGGCTTTCGAGGAGAACCTTAGTATTGTGTGGCCTTTACTTATGTTTGCCACTTTGATACTGTCGGGAGTTATTTCATTGGTAAGATGATTTGGTCATTTTTAAACTTTTAATAGGTAGGTACTCATGAAATTTTTTACCCTAGCATTGGTACCTCTGTCAGTTAGTTTAATTAATACAAAATATACCTACCTGAAAACTTTATTTAACTCACAATCACAACAGGAATAAGACCCAAACCATGGATAGTACCTACAATGGATGGCAGCGAACTCTTCCAGACGCGATATGCTTTTAATTTTAGTAGAAACTATTGCCGTGGTTACTTTAGTCTTGACTCTAGGTCATGGCTTATGAGCTAGATGACATGAGTCATGACATTAAATTTTGCAGTTGGCCTTACTTTATCCCATTTATGACCGCTTGCGTCGTGTTGGCGGAATAAAATGGCGACTGACAACATTTGCCAGTTCGCTGGGAGGCGCTGGAATTTCACTGGCGATTCTGGCTGGAAGACTACCAGCTCTGACCCTTATTGAAGACGTTGCTGTGCCAATGCTGATTTGCATCGCTACTGTGCTTGAGATACTTTCATTTGGTTTTATATACGGTAAGATACCTCAGGATTATCTATAAAGTAAAAAGTTGTTACCGCTGCAAACATGCAAACCTATGTCTAAACAAACGGTATGTAAACAGCACTTAAACATTTAGTGTCAGATCCCTAAAAACCAGCACAGCAAAGTCAGCAAAGACTCATCTGAACAACTCGTGAGATCCAATTGCTAGTTCTTTTATTTACCTACTTTTCATAGATCGAATAAGTAAGAATGTGAGAGAACTGATTATTTAAACACCTTTGTTTTAGGTTGGAAAACTGTCGTCGAAGACGTGGAGTTCCTCATTGGAAGTGAACTGATTAAGTACTGGGTGTGGGGTTGGTGGTTGTCACCCGCAATTGTCGTGCCTTTTACCGTATGGTGGGTCACCGACACCTTCAGAACTGACTCTGACTGGTCGGAAACTTGGAAAGCCGTGGGCCTGTTGAGTGCTGCTGCAGTGGCCGTGGTCGTGCTTCTGCTCTGCGCTTGTGTGGCTGTGGCTAGACAAGTCCAGTACGATTTTTTTGGAGTGAGTTGTTTCGAGAATCTTTTTAGTTTAAATTCCCTTGAAAATGTTGGTATTACTTAGGCATAGTCTGACTGGGCCAAAGGATAATAGGTTTCATCGTTTGTATTCATCATTTTTGCAAACATAGAAACTTACCTGCTTATTAGGTCTCCCATTAGGCTGCTTGAGTGTTGACGTCGACGTTCAAGTCGACACTCGGGACTCCCCTATAGCGTGAGTGTGACCCCTTACTGGAATATCGAAGATTATAATTATAATGAATAGCCGACACCAGATATCCTAGCCAGACTCTGTGGTTATAATATTCTAATAACCCGTCATTAAAATGCAACAAGAGAATTCGTTTCCCTAAGCGTTTTCCTCTGCGAAATTGAATAAGGCCATGTCAATAATAATAATTAGGTAGATGTACATATGATAAACTAAAAAGAATACAGAAGGTTTTGACAAAACCATTGTGTGGAGTGTGGACAGTGGACACATTGATTTCAATTGTAACATCCTTGAAACATTCAATTTCAGAAACTAAAATCATCGTTTCAACCTTCAAGGCATTGGGGTCCGAGAGACCCCATCATGCACTATTACTGGCTAGCGACGCGCGATGAAGGCGAAAGAGGCAACCTCCCGCGGACGAGATACAATCGCAGGGAACTCGGCCAACTCTCTCGAAGACCGAGTTTTTTAACTGTCTCTGAATCCATTCAATCGAAAGATGGCGTTTCACCGGAAACGAAGAAAAGATCGAATTCTGATGATTGGGTTTATACTATAGGGAGAAAAGAATGTTTATCACAGCTCTATCAGTATGTTGACCAAAGAAAAAGATCGAAGAGTCTCGATTGGGAAGTAACTATTAAAATGAAAGGTTCAGATATTATTAGACTAAGTAAAGATAGGTCGATATTCTCAGTTGTAGAGCATAACAATAATGTTGTCGGTAGGTCACAAATGTAATCTAAATATATTTTTAAAGAATTTTTGTTCTCTATATTGTTGTATAATATTCTTGTAATTCTTACATCAGTGGAGCAAACTTCATTTAGTGTGTAGGTAAGTAAGTACTGTGAATTATTCAACTGCGCAGTATATACCTAAACGTAACACCGCACTTTGCTGTAAGTACCTACCTACCTATGAGAATTAATGTTTACAACACCAAAGGCGACAATTTAAAATGATGTTTCACGTTTTTTACCTTGTTACTGCGCACGTCCTGCTCCAAATAGGTAAGGTAGTTACTTACCTCTAAATTATGAGGAAGTATGAATGCCCAAAAACGATGTAGAACCGCGTACGTGACGGTTTTGTTGTGTATTGACCTTCCTTTAGGAAGATATAGTGCCCCTACCTACGTACACCCTACATAGCGCAGCCTTTGTTCATACTAAATTGAGCGATATGTATTCCCCTCAAACCTATGGCGTCAGAGCTCGTTGTTGAAAGAGTTAAAAAGAGTCCCTTGTATTTGCTTAATTACCACTTGTATTTAAATTTTCTGGGCCCGTTAAGGCCGGGTTCAACCGACGCCGCGTAACGCTATTCGACCGATAAATTATTTACGTCAAGTTTATAAGTTGTAGACGGATAGTAGGTATATTATCGATATTCGGAGTTAGTCAAACCGCCTACTAAGCAATGTTACTTTAGTTAGTCGGTTGAATGAGTTTATTGTTTCGTTTCGTTAGTAAACTTTACGAATCATACAACCTTCGTTTACTTAGAGGTTATCGGTTTCTACAAGTAGTATTGTCATTGTTGCTCCTAAGTTGATTGACATGACGTATGCGGGCTCCTGGCGACGAGGTCGCAGTAAAAAAATTTATAGGTAGGTTTACCTAGGTACTACATATAGCTGTCTTCATCGAGTGGTAGCTTTCTAAAGCAATACAATAGTAGATTAGTAGCCAAGGGCTGTAAGGCATCAATTGCAGCCCGAGATATTTAGGCGCACGAGCGCAGCGAGGGCGCTTATAGTTCGAGGGTGCAATTGATGCTTACACCCGAGCTAACTAATCTGCTTTACATCTCGATTGTGAGGTAAGTAGAAAAAAACCGGCATTACTAGAATAAAACATTTTAAGAATACAGTCTCAGATAAAGACTTTACTCGTTTTTCTTTTCGCCACTTCATGTACTCGTCGTAAGTTTTCATTTAACTCTCTTTAGAACTTTCAGGCAAAATATTGTTAATTGCTGCTTCAGCTTCCATTTTCATTGAATCGGGAGTGCAGCTTATATCTTCATCACTTGCAGAACTCATGTTTATTTCCTAATTAGCACCTAATTATAAAAAAATCCCAAAAACAAACAATATTTAAAGTAAAAGTTTACTATTCCCGCTCTTTTTCATCTTTTTTTTTTAATTTTTGTTTTTAGAACGAATTTGAGCTTCGCCCTTCGATATTTAAAATTGATGACTATTATACTCATACGAAGACAAGGCTGAATAGCGAAGCGACCTCTTTTGTCATTGGGCTGAATGCATAATGTCTATTGCCACAGTATGATGGTTAGATGTACGCGAACTTTTTGAAAGAGTGATGATTGAGTGAGTGTTTTTTTTAATTAGGTACTCACCGCCCTAGGGCTTTTCTAGCTACATTATTACCCTAGAGCGCTAATTGGTCACCTACAAGCCCCATTTGGGGGTAATAAAGACCTACTAACGCCACTTAACAATATTAGTCTTTAGTACTGTTAATGTGTTCTGCTTTAGCAATCAATAAATAATTTTCATTTCATTTTTCATTTCATTTACTTACCGAATATGAGAGATGTAAAATAATATTTACAGTCACCATCTCGGATAAAAACCGCACTTATAAATTCAGTAGAACCACTGCCACAGGTGACAGAATAAGAGCCATTACAGTTAAGTAACCCAATGTTTAGAGTACGATTGATTAAATGTTGCTGTACAGAGCTAGGGTCACTTTGTCAATGTCCACGATGACCCTAACCTAACGGTGTAGAGTCCGCTGTTTTGGGACCCAGTTGCCTATTTTAAAACGAGTGTAAGTTTAGTGCTTATCTAGTAGGTGTATGACATTTTCAGTTTATTTGCTTCGTTGTACCGCTTAACTTTCCACTAAAGTATCACCAGCTTCATGGGATTCCGTCCGCACCACTCCAGGCATGCAGTAAAAACTTTATCTCTCTACCATCAATTATGAAAAACTGATCTCGCTACTGGTTTGGCTCTTTCCGATGTCCGCGGCGCGGCCTTTACTATCGCACAGCTTACCATTAAGTAACCAGAATCAAGGGCCGGTTACGTATGGTGTGGCCGCCGCCGCCGCCGCCGCCGCCTGGCCGGTTAGGTTAGGATGACTCGAGCGCATTCGAGATTTACACTGCGTGCGAAGCGGATCGCTCGGCGGTGACGGTCGCGCGCCTCGAGTATACTACCTTCTATTACGCAGGTTCAGATAACTCTCCAGTTGTACTGTAACCTAGTGCAGTGATGTCGAAGGACGGTCCAAGGTTGAGCCGGCTTGGCGTGTTGGCCCCAGCGGCGTTGTCAGCGTGTATGGACGCGTCCGTGCTGGCGGTGCCTGCTGCAGGAGCCATCGTATCCACTGTCCTGAAAGAGCTCAGCAAGGCTTTTATGCTTAAAAAGTAAGTTCCATTACAAATTCATTCAAACTTGTCAGGTTTTCTGGTTTCAAAATTGGAGAACCCGAAGTTGTGAGTCTAGTTTACCTACATACAAAACAGATATTTGTTATTATCAGCTGGCGGCAGCGGCGGCGGCGCGTACGCGGAACAACAAATTAATAATTATGTTTTGATAGCCAAGTAGGAGAAATGGACGCTGTTCCGTCATCTCTGCGGATGAAAAAGAAGAGGCCTTCTTACTTATGCAGTAGATTTTTCTTGGAATTACTATATACTTGCCTACTCGCATACTAGCGCAAAACATGGTCCCACGACCTGTTTTCCAGGATGGGAAATTCTCGACGCGCGTCTCCGTAGGTAATGCATTATTACAAATGATTTTAGAATTCGTTTTGTCAATAGTTATTTTAGGTATCTAAAGACAAATTAATAAAGAAGGTAGGGTATTTGTATAAAACAGAAGTTTTCTCAATATATGAAAATGTTAATAAGTATGATCAATATTCAGCCTATAATAAGCCTACTGGATATAGGATGGATAGAGGCCTCAGGCCCATTTCCATTGATTTTTATTTTGAACCTGTTTCATCCACCGACTTCACGTAATCGCTCCATCGTCGATTACGCTTGCATAATGCTAATGCGGCAATGTGCTGCAAATTTGGTAAGAAACATGGACAAAATCTACTACGTTGTTCGTCAAGTTCACTCTTGTGGTCTCATTTATACAGAACATTGTTTCAAAACAAAGCTCGTTTACTTACTTCCGAATCGGGCGTCTCGTGGGCAGTGACCGGTGACGAAACTGACTTTATGTACATACCTACGTACCTACTCGAAGCCAATCTGTGGCAAAACCACGAACATTCTGTGCGAGGTCGCGGCGACCAGGTCGGTGTCATCCACTCTACATTGCTCTGTTGCTGATGTGGTCGGACTAATATATCCAACTTTTCCCACCGTGGGCGATAAATTGCAACTATCAAACAAATAAATAGTTTCAAAAACTAAGTAGGTATATAAGAGTAGGTATTCTTTCAAAAACCTAACTAAATGTGTATCCACCTAACCTAACCCGAGATGATCTAATTACATAGAATACTGAAGTTTCATTTACTCATTCGTAGACAGACCCTTGTTGATTTTTATCATTAGCCTCAAATCTTCTAGTAAATTATGATTTTAACCGGACAAAATATGTCGAAAAGTCGAATACCTCGCAACCGGAGGTCGAGAGCAAATACAGCAAATACATCCTCATCATTTGGCTAAGTAGAAGAGGCGACACAATTTTGCATTTAGAATCTTTGATAGTTTCAGAGTAACATTTTCCTGGAACTATTCTGTATCAGGAACTTAGAGGCCTCTTTAGAAGTTACTTTATGTTAGTGGCAGTGAAGGCTGAGGTGAGGTCGTTGTAAGCTGTGCGTTCAATTATAAAGTTGTGTCACCTTACGCGGTGCTTTCATGAAAATAATTCGTGGTTGGCCCCGGATATTGTATTTCAACAAATTCATACTTATACGTACATTACTTCGACATTCATTTAGCTCTTTTCAACTACAAGAGAGAGATGCCAATATCGATGCTAATGTTTTTTATCTGCTCCTTAAACAACCTCAAAAATTTTCAGTGCAAAGAAGTCTGAGGGGTCTACTGTGTGTGGCTTATGGCCGATTTACACTTGTTAAGTTACACTTTTATAGGAAGCCTCGCTAAAGCTCTCTTCAGATAGGTAAGTCAAACTCCCAAATAACTTTTCACACTTTGGGTAACGCGGCAGCAAAGAGTCGTAGCGCGTCGTTGTGGCGCAGTGTAACTCGCGTTCTATGGAAGTATGTAAAAGGCGCTTGCAACTTTCAGCTGGGCTAGATTAATTTTGGCAATCCCACAGAACCAGAATGGATATTGCAAATGCTGTTAGATAACTACTTGGCTATGAAGTCTCTTTTTATAACAGAGGCTCTACCTTCGATTGTAGGATATTCTTGAAGGTGTTTATAAAGAATACGTGATAATTTAAGTACTACTGGTACTATCCACATTAGCTAAATGGGTAATAATCGTAAGACCTAAACAAATATAAAATACCCTTTGTTGTCGGCTATCAGAATTGATTGCTAATTATGTGAATTGTTTGCTTCGAACATCATAAATATTAACATTATGCGGGTATTTGTACACTACGGGTAAAACAAGAACAATAGAACTACTGGTTAGCGAATCCAGGAAGCGGCTAGGGTGCCCAAGGATTAGGATTTTCAAGGAAAACTCTGATAAAGCTGGGGCATGCCCCTCCCAAACCGTAATCCTGGATCCGCCACTGGAACTGAACAGGTAGGCGTCACCGCTCAGTCGGTATTAGCTCTGCCTTCCGCACTGTGGGTTGTGGGTGCGATCCCCACCAAGAACAAACATTTGTGTGTGGCAATCATGGAGGTTTGTTCTGTGTTAGGATTGTATCAATAAGAATAAGTTTACAAAAAAACAAGTATAATTAAGTAGGAACACAAAGTATTCTGTCAGAAATGTAGTTCCCATCGTACAAGCTTTGCCTATAGGGAATCGGCGTCGTGTGATATTTATTTTTAGTATAGTGATTTATTGTTTCATGTGTAGTACAAGTTCTTAGTGGGTATAGGTAGTACAATACATTACTGCCCTGACGGGACATTACAATTTGCAGGCATTGCCTGTACGCTAACAAAGTAGGCATTTTTAATGTGATATTTTTTATCTATTGAGTAGGTGTAGTGTCGGTACAGATACAACCTAATAACAATACTTTGTTGTCTTCGGTGCAAAAAAATTAAAAGCATCCGTTGGTTTATTATGTTACGCCTACACTACAGATTAACATAAATAATGTGTGTAACAAACTCAACTAAATTAGGCAAGGCGCAAGTTTTACTTGCGCGTGTGGTGTTCAGAGTTAAAGAAGCTGTTTGGTAAGGTTCAAAATTCGCCTTCATAAATAACCAATTTGACATGAGCTCCTATTTGTAAAATTAAGTCAGAATAAAGTCAACCATAATTATGTGTCCAGCCTAAGGACACATAATAATTATGGTTTTTGGGTTTTTATTATATTTCTCAATTTCAGCTTACTTTTAGAAGTTGCGTATAGCATACCATAAATTTATTTATTTTTTATTTTTATTTTATTTTATAGTTAAGATAAAAACAAGTAACACACTTAGATCAAAACATTTAGGAATACAATACATTAGAGAACAGTAGGGAGTGACTTCATTGTATGGTCGCAGGATAAATATACAGGTTTTTTGAAATAATACCCATTTTTGACGGGTGCTTTATGATAACACCGTCTGGAATGAAATATTTTGCACTAAATAAAAAACTATAACTCTTTCAACTTTCAACTCTCTAGCTTCTACGGTTCAGCTCTGGTGGATGTGATAGACAAACAGACACCGGAGGGAAACCACACAAGTGTTCCGTTTTTTCAAAACTGGAGCGGAACACTAAAATCATATTTTATGTGTATCATTGAACTTGCTAAGTAGTAGTCTGAATCAAAGTAAATAATATTAGTTGCTTATAAGTCAATAACAATAACCATTTATTGGTACATTATCTTGTAAGCTAATAAATCTTAATATTATGTGTAGGTTTTATAATAACACCAAACAACACAAAGAAATTTTTTTGCACCGGTCAATAGCATCGTAAATTTTGTTTTTTTTTCAAGAGCCTTAGACAAAAAAATACGAGCACAATTCTTTCTTGAGTTCTGAACACTTTAGCGGGGTGGAGGAGTTAAAGAACCTATGTATCAAAGAATATGTAATACGTAGTTCCAACGTAAAAAGAAGCGGGACTCCCATTCTACCAAAATTACACACTGAAAATCTCGTTTTGTATGACACGTGATTCAAAATTTGACCACCGTTTCATACATTGTTAGTTTTTCGAAAGCACGAGTCTAGTTCGAGAGCTTCGCCAGTGTGTATGTATGTCGGGATCAGCGGTTGAGCAATAAATGCAAATACAGACCTAAGTTCGCCTGTACCGGAACTGGACACATTTCGGCTTGATGACGTGACTGTCATCAGCTAGGGTACCACGTCCGATCGAATACAATCATAGCGTCATTTTTGAGCTCACTAAAATGAAAGTATGACTATGTATGACCAGCTAGATGATTTCCGCATGGAGCCACTCACAAGACCTTCCAGAACATGGGCAAATCAGCAATATCATATTCGGTAACTTAAGCATAAATATGCTGATTGCATTATGTAACTATTTTCTCTATTGAACAATAAATAATTTATTTATTTATATTAGTTACACTACCTACCTAACAGTATTTACTTATTTTTCCGATTGCAGGTTTTAAGCCGTGCGTATAAAAAGTAGAATATCCGTATTCTGTCTATACTAATATTATAAAGAAGAAAGATTTGTATGTTGGTAACGAATTGGCTCAAAAAGTACTGATCCGATTTGGATGAAACTTAGAATAAATATTGTGTCCGTGACTTGGTTTAACACATAGGCTACTTTTATCCCGGAAAATCAACGGGATCCAACGGGACGCGAACGAAGTCGCGAGCGGAAGCTAGTTAATAATAATAAGTAATCTTCCGTTCCGATCAGCTTGGCTGATCGGGTGTTATTGCGAGTCGCTGATCAAGGACAAACTTATCGTACCACTACTTGGATGTTTACTTTATTATTGTTTACTTTATGTATTAGGTACCTACCTAACCCACATCATTCGTGTTTTGTGTTTGCACACGAGTTTTTGTAGACCGTGTCTAAACCACAGATTTGTTTGGTGTGAAGGTAAAATCTTGGTTACAAGCTAATAGCACAGTTGTTAGTTGAACCGTGCACACTATTGCACACTGCTTGCAAGCTAGCTTGGTAGGTATATTACCTACCTACACTACAGTAGTAACAGTCTGTGATGATGACATTTTAATACTAAGTAGGTACCTACATGTAGAGACGACACTTATTTTCCGTAATCACTACGAAGGTAATCAACGGTAATGTTTGGATTACATAACCTGATCGCATAGTAATGACCGTAAAATATAATTCCTCTTACTTTTAGGTACAATTTATCAATGATCTATAACCCTAGGTCCTAGGTAAAGAGTAGCATGTAAGTAACGTATACAGTGCCACCGGTTCTGTTGTTTCATATTCCTAAACTAACCTATTTTGTCATTTTTGACAGCACTAATATAGTTGCCATTCCTTTCTCATTAACTGCCTTCTGAGTAAATTGTGTAACTTCGTAACTCTACATAATGCATCGTCGTATTTAGGGCAGTTAGGTACAAGTAAAGTATAATTAGGTATCTTACCTAGGTACTTTAGAGGATACATTACCTATTCCTGTAACGTAATAAAATGATGAACTCTCAAAAATCTGCTGTACAGCTCTAGAAATAAATATCCTTGGACATTACACACAACGCCCACTATAGTCCCAAACTAAGCAGAGCTGTACTATAGGAACTAGGTTGTTGATAGAATATTTACTTAGATAAGTATTTTTTGTAAATACATACACACCTACTTATTCATAGTATTAGCCCCTTTGGGACTATTTTCGAACGTAAGTATACGGATTAGTTTATTGTGCACGGACTTGTCAATTTCAAACCTATGGTAGATCTGTAAAAATTATCCTACATACCAAGCTAACGACGACGGTTCTTCTAGTCGAACTGCCAAGTGAATTGTTGTAATTTCCTTCAGATGGTTCCACGGCGTGATGTCCGCGAAGGAGGCTGATCACCTTATCATGGAAAAAGGAAAGAACGGCTCGTTCCTGGTTCGGGAGTCGCAAGCGCATCCGGGAGAGTACGTGTTGTCCGTTCGAGTGCGAGGACATGTCAGCCACGTCATGATCAGACGGCAGGTCAGTTATGAACTCAAACGCCACTTAAATTAAGTTCACGCTTAAATTATTGCCATCTCTTACAAATAAGTAATGTCAAACAGACGCAGAGCTTAAAATACTGGTTTTTGGGATTTTACAAATGGGCGTAAGTTCTGTATTCTCATACCGCAAAGAAAGACTTTATAGTTGAGGTTTTCCGTATATGGTATGGTATGATGAGAGTGTTCACTGTTCAAGACATGACTTACCTAGCTCGTTTATGCCGATGATGAGGTATAGTTATGATGTTGAGGATGGTATAGGTGCTGGGCAAGCCTACTCCATCTAAACATTGTCACAGGTACTACAGTGTCCCGTTAAGTGTAGGCATAGGTTGCCTCCTGACGCTGTATATATCATCTTCAATAGAGGTATGGAGTATGGCATGCAGTCTCATCCGGATTAATGGGAAATAATGCCTTCATAATGAAAGGTCGACGACTCCGTGACTCAGTGAAAAACCAGATCGAATGATACATCTGCCGATGGCTTGAGCACTTTCGTAAATTGTAATGTTCAGTTACTAGTATAGTATTATATAATCTGTGGTTCAGTGTAGGGTACTTTCCTTGTTCTCGGGGTTTCCTTGACTTATTATTTGTATGCACCGTCTTTGTTTGCAGTAATTAGTTGCTGATTACTGTCATTTTCATTTTCTGAAATGAGTAGGTATTGGATTTCGTGTTGTCGTCCCGGAGTGGAATTCCGTGACCCTGATGAACTTTAATCTGTAGGTTTTTGAAACTGTGGTGACTCCGCAAGAAATGTTATACCTACTTACAAACCTAGGAAATTATAAGGCGGGCTATTGAACGGACTATGCGAAATATATTATGCGAGAAAATGACAAGAATGGGCATCAAGATGACAAAATGACAGAAAGGAACGGAACCTGAAAACCTGTTTCGCCGACTGTCATAGTTTGGAGTAAGAGTAAGAACCCTGATGATTCGTGCCTCGACACTTCCGATTACCTACCCACATAGGCACCTACCTTTGTATCTAAAACACTAATGGGTCATTCCTTCTAGGCAGTGCATACATTGCATGACTCATTATTTATGATATTGTTGAGACTAACTGAGTTTTCTGAGAAGTGTCTGTTCCATTGAGTCAAAGATCTGGTCATCGCAAATTCCTTATTTGGTGTAGTCGTGTTCGAAGGTTGATGTAAATCGACAATTCTGATTACAACGAAAAGGTACTTGTCATGTTGCATCTCTTGACTCTATCACGACGAACATACCTACTTAATACACTTTTGTAAATATTTTGAACTTTTAGGCTACAGAAGTGTCAGACTTCATTGAGGCCTATATTTACAACAAATGCTAGGTTAACAAAGGGTTAGGTAGTCGGTAGATGATTTGGGTAGGTTGAATACATGTAGATTGTAGGTTTGTTCGGCGCCAAAAGTACCAGGCAAGCAGGACACCGGTGGAGGTGGGTGGCTCCAGTGACTAGACAGCTACTGGATGCATTTTAGCTAACCTGCTCCTGTAGATAAGTGGCGTTGCTGTGTGTTTCAAGGATTCCGTTGTGTTTTCTTACTCGATAGTTAGTTTGAAAGAAGTTCAGTCAAATGCGGAAGACCAGCGCTTCTGTATGGAAACATACAGAAGCACATGCTGAGCTATAGGCCTCTTCACCACACTATGAGTTCATATAGAATTATTTATTCTATATGGTTTTGTCTAGATATAAGATATATTTATAGTTTGTTATTTTAGTTTTTAACTTTATTTCTTGTTTTTACTGTTCACTTTTTTATTGTGGCGGCTGAATTAACGTTATCTTATCTTATCTAAATACTCAGGTAATTTATTTACGCCGTAGTTATAAAAAAAATAAGAAAGTGGAGATAGTGATAGACGGAAGTCAAAAGGTTAATTTATTTAGTACATAAAGTAGTATTGCAATACGACTGATAACAAGAAAACTAGATAAGTCGATCTATTATAACCCTATACGGTGTCAATATATTGATGTACCTATAAGATGTTAATAAAAATAATATTATAATATCACTATTGATGCAAAATATTTGCCCGATAAGGCATTCAATAGGTAGGTACCTATTATAAAGAAACTAGACGGTCAGCTTATTATTTATTCAGTTTGGTCTAGACGTCTCGCGCTTGTCTTTATGGATTTGAATAACTTTAAAATTCACTTCTTTATTAACTGGTAGGTAAGTTGGATGCCGCAAGGCAACCCACATTGAATTTGGAGTACCTACGAACAGTCGTAGTCTCCAGAGATTTTAGTTGGTAAGCTCCAAGAAATCTGAAAGTGAAATGCAAGTAAGTTCACGTCGCATGCGCGAAAAGTTGAGAAACTGCAGCTGAAAATCGATCGATATAATAAAGTTTGTGCACATTCTACCAGGACTACATAATCTGCTAGGAGGCAATCGAGCATGCGTAGAAAGTCTAGACCGGTGCTACGTCATAAGTGCATTGCCCCAGCCGTGTTGGGGATCAATAGTGCATAAAGTTCGCGGAATAATACCAGGAGCTCATTGTATCGAAGCGGTTATCATATTGCAACTTTGCAGCTAAAGTGGCTATGACACACAGATATCTTAAAAGAGAAGAGTCTGACAGTTATTACTTATTCCTCTTCATTGTGCCATCGAACAGTCTGGTTGTAAGTAAAGTGGTGTTCAATTTGTTGAATGTCTTCTGGCATAATATTTTGGGAGCATGATCGTGGCAGCATGCACCACACCGAGCCTCTTTGATCTATCGTCGATCAATTTGACATTTGTGTCGTGCGTGATACACGGAAGAGAGGTTACTCTTCAGTGCCACCGTATACGGAGTCACTTATTTTTTGTGAAATGTGCAATGTTTTTAATCACTGATTAATTATACTTTTTTGTCATTGCCACTAAGTATAATAATATGTTTTTTTTTATCTGGGTGGTTTAGTTTGCACTTAGGTTAGGTATAGTGTTTGTTGACTATAGAATAAGCTTGTTGCCGAAGTATTTCACATTGTGTGGGTACAAATGCTACAGTAGGTACTTAGCTAAGTTTAAAGGTAAGTGGACCATAAACCTAATTACCTACGTGGGCAAGTTCATAGTGAGTAAAGTTATAAAACTGTTTTGTTCTCAGCATTGAAAAGATACTGGATCTTTTACACTAAATATGATTTTAATTATCCTGTTTTATTTGGCGAAAAATCACATAAAACTGCATGTTAGGTTAGGACGCAACTATGGGTTTGCATATTTGGCGTAATGGCATAAACATAACCAAAAGCTATAATTTAGCCACGTTTTACCATTGTCATGTTATTTAAATTTATGCATACTACGTATAACCAATGATATCATCCGTGCATTCATGGTACGTTCCTACTATTGAAGCGTCTTAAGTGGATTTATGTCATTTTAAGAAGTTTTATTGTTTTATGTTATGTAGGTACTGTGTACTAAATAAATAACGAAATTTACACTGGCCATACCCCTGGGGATAGGGTGGGAGGAAATTTTCATTCCATCACTACATAGTATAAAGCAAAGTCGCTTCCCGCGTCTGTCTGTATGTTATGTATGTATGCTTAGATCTTTAAAACCACACAACGGATTTTGATGCAGTTTTTTAATAGATAGATTCAATAGGTTTATATAAATAAATAAAATAAAATAAATATTCACGGACACTTAACACAACGCCTTCTAGTCCCAAACTAAGCAAAGCTTGTACTAGATGGGAACTAGATGGCTGATAGAATACATAATTTTTTTTTTGTAAATACATACTTATAATTCATGTAATATATGTATAATACATCATCATCATCACTGCATTGCACCCGTGCGAAGCCGGGGCGGGTCGCTAGTACTACATATAGGTACATAAACATATAGTATAGTTGTAAAATGCCTCCTACAGTTAAGACTAATTTGTAACAATTATTTATGCAAATTGTATCTTGTATCTCAGATACCTAAATATGCCACCTAGTGCCCATGTACCTACACCTCAACAAATTGCTGTGCCCTAACAGGGTTTATGTTTGCTACACTACTTTTGTACAACATCTTTATAACAACATAAGTGCAATAAACGATATGAATTTGAATTTACTACGTATATTTATTGCACTGAGTATTTTTAGACTCACACCGTGGTCCGTGACTCTATAAGACGCGCCTCTACCATGCTACTTTACCTATGGCTTGGGGAATAAACGTCTTTGACAATAGGTCATTGAGTTGACCGCTAACTACGAAGATAAAATCTCATGGTCTCGTAGGCGCCTCCTAACTTTGGACTTACTGTATTTAACTATTGATGTACCTACTGTATTTCTTTCGCAGCATGACAAGTACGAGGTTGGCAGTGGTGAGCAATTTGATGACCTGGTAGGCCTGATCGAGCACTTCAGGTCGTACCCTATGACAGAGGCATCGGGAGATGTGCTGCGGCTGCTGCAGCCAGTCAGCGGCAATCGTCTCAGGTCCCACTTTATCAAACCGCGAACCAATGAAATACCGGTAAGACCACCGCTGTCTTCAGCAGTCTTGTTTAAAATTCCATTATCTGAATCTCAGTAAAAAAGGTTTGAGGATTAGGTTTTTATATCACGTAAAAAATACCTACTAAAGTAATAGAAAATAATCACCATCTTTAGGTTCACTGATCGAAAATGCTTACTTATTTTTTGGTGAGTCGTGTTTTGTCTTTTAGCACTTCGCGTCTGTTGTTTTTTTGCTGTTTAATCAATTTATTATGATGATGTTATGTTAGGTGGCTATTTAATGTTAAAAAACATAATTTTTCCATATTCCTTCTTTTGAACCGGTATTTGTATTACGCCGGTTTGGGTCCTCTAGGATTTGAATAGAAAGGGGCTTTATATAATAAGTAATAAGGTAATAAATTATGCTCTACATAGACGACTTCTGCAAAAATATACCATTATGGTTCAAATCATTTCTAGTACCTAATGTTCCTACTAGTTGTAATTTTCTTTGTGAATAAACTTTTTAATCATTTCTTAAATAAAAGGAAAAGTCTGATGTAGGTAGATAGTTACTTACTCTCAGAAATAAATCTGTAAAGATTACCTCACGTGCGTTGTAGGTAGTAGGTAGACTACAAAGTTCCCACGCCTTGAGCTCGTTATAATGTTAAATGGTGCTAATTGCTTTTGTATTGCATTGTACCTACAAAGATAAGTAATTCCAATCAAGTGATTAAATACGACACAGGGCAGGACTAATGTGACTTTAGTTGTATGTGATGACAGAAATAATAAAACATAACATACCATAGCGCACGTGGCTTCTATGTGCACTGAATTAGATTTATTAGGTATTTCTTTGATTAGTTGGAATTACCGAACCTTACACTCAGCTTGCCATCACAGGATTAATGAAAAGGTGTCCCTACGTCTTGCTTCAGATTCCAGATCGTCCGTCACATGATTACCAAAACAGCTATGAGGGTGAGTTCCAGTCGCTGAAGATGCTGGAAGACCGACATGTGTTCACCACGATTGAGGGCACGAAGGTTGAAAATTTACACAAGAACAGATACCGGAATGTTTTGCCTTGTAAGTTACAGCTCATAAGCTGCGTATCCATACGAAATATGCAAGGTATTAGATGAGCACTTGAGCAGTGTCCGAGGAAAACATGAACCAACAGCATCACTTCATTCATCACGTCATGGATTGGTGAAAACGCAGCCTAATTGCCCAGTCATTTTATTTACATCTCTATAAATACTCTGACATTGTCTCTTGTACATCAGCGAAAGAGCATAGCAACAGATTACAGGCCATTTTAAGTAGTGGAGCCTTCAGCAACCATTTTCTATTATCGCATAGGTATTTTAGCTTCCAAGGAAGAGAATATTCCAAACTGGAGCAGTCTGTAAAGATAAGTCTTTACAGACTACTCCAGAGGGTGTTACCACCCTGTAGGTAATGAGTGAAAGATATTTACAAATACTTACTTATTTCAGATGATCAAACAAGAGTGATACTACGCGGACGTGATTGCGATACGGATTACATCAATGCAAACTATGTGAGATCTTTCCGCCAATGGGACTCTTCCAGCTCCTTCCAATCGTCAAACGAGAGCCTAAATAGCGTTAAATGTAAGTCTAACAAACCTCCTATAGTATCTATGTTTAGTTAGACCTACTTTTTTTAGAGTTTAGTAGAAAGAGTACCTACCTATCGTAGAGATAGTGTAGGGAACATCGTCTAAATAGGCCCGCAATTCCACAAGTACTTAGGTACCTTCTTGCAATATGTGATAGGTAAGTACGAGAATTAGTTATAGGTATAGGTATAGATCCTAATCTTTGCTGATTATTCATAATAGCTACATAGCGACCTCGATCAATACGAATAAAGTGAGCACTTTGGTTTAAAACATGGTCACGGTATTCGAAGCACGTTCCCAATGAATATTTAAACAGGAGTCGGTAGTCGGTACCTATGTGTTGGTCACTAAGTATCTTGGTGAGACGTGTCTGATACCACGCACACGATTCAGAAAGCAGGCTTCTTCTCAAATATATACCTAATTATAGCGCGGCGGTGGTGGTCTGAAAATGAACCGGCTAAGAACGCACATCGAAAACTACAGAGTTTTCTTTAGGACTCTGAAACTAAAAGTTGCCAAGCTACATGCCATGCAGCACGTATACTCTGTGCTTTTGGACAAGGAAAATCACCTTTTCAAATGCGTCATGTCTAATACCTGCCGTGACATACAAATGAGGACCGCAGGTGTAGTCGGAATAATCGAATAGATAGGTATAACATCACGTTGTGGAGTACGATAAAATAGAATAAGTTCATTTACATATCAATAGAGTTTAAAGTACACAAACAATTTGTTATTGCAAGTCTCAGACATGTCAAAACAAGACAAAAGGTACAACAACAACAATAGTAACTTCCAGAATATAATTAATTTAATTTACGACTCTGTCATTCATCAGTATTATTTTTATTCGAAACGCCACAGTCAATATGGGACCTAGAGTTCCTTAAGTACCTTACCTTGCTCTACACAATGCTGGGGCCTTATTCCCTATGACCAATGAAAACACGTTACACAGCACGACAAGACAGGGGCGTGAAATCGCCTAAAACCGTATTCCCTATATGCCATAATGACATGTCATTCCTTACTGTGACGTCACGGCGTTTGGGGCACGACGTATCGAGCCTCAAATACCTACTACTCTTGAGCCACGGTAGATCTGTAATTTCCGATTACATATTTCAGCTCTGATCGTGAACAGCGACTCTAAGAAGACAGTGCCTCTGGTGTGCAAGTCTTTATCAGATGACGCTCTCAGAGAAGCTAAGAAGTGGTTTAAACTGGACCAGATCAACGGCAATATCACGTGCCATGACAGAGGTAGGCTATCTATCATCGTCCTTTGACTTTTTCATTAAAATTATATACTTACACCTAGCTAGCCTTACTTACCTAGGTTATATTTTCCCAACGACTCAAACTGAGTCCAGTCACTCGCTGGACAAAAAATCGTAGCCAATCCGTACCTACACTGAATGTAACTCGTTCGTTGGAAATCTTTGTGGGTGCCTAGGTGTTTTTTTTAAATCGTCGGTAATCCACCAAAAAAATAGGCTAAGAGGATAATTATGTGGTTACTCCGGATATTATGGATAAGGTGTCTCTATTTCACAACTACATTCTAACTTAGGTAAGTACCTACCTAGCATTTTTTACTCAACACTGAAAATATGCTTTCAGTTCACGAAAAAACTTATATTGCGGCACAAGGCTGCTTGCAGCACACCAAGGATGATTTCTGGCGTATGATATGGCAGGAGGACATCCGGGTCATCGCCATGATTACTAACGAAGTGGAAAAGGGCAAAGTGAGTTACTTATTTATGTTGGTATTTGTAGGTCTATCTAACCAAACGCAACACATTTTAGTTGCGAGTTACAATGTTCATTCCCATTATGTTAATTTATTTAAAAACTCAATCGTCATAAATTAGGTGGTTTCCCCGGCTAGTATCAGTAGTCAGATGATTTAGTCCTATGATCGGACTGATGAGACTTTTTAGTCTCATCAGTCCGATAATGCTGATCAATACAGATCATCGGACTACTGAGCCTTTTAGTCCGATATTTACACATTTCGACTTTCCCAAAAAAAGAAATGCAATAACTTCAGTTTATTTTTTATCAGATTTTTTGGATGGTCTCGCTTCGGTCGATTTTTTTATAAACAAACCAAACCTACTCATTTGGGAAAGTCGAAATGTGTAAATATCGGACTAAAAGGCTCAGTAGTCCGATGAAAAGCAGCGGATTACTGATACTAGGCTGGTTTTTCATCGTATTACACGATCTAGCCGCGGTTGTAAGTGAGTATGACTCGTTGGGAATACTTAGAACAAAAAATGTGCAGTGGTAACCCGTTCGTTGATACTCTAGGTAGGTACTTGTTATCAGAAGTATCACGCGGAATACCTACCTAGATTTGTAGAAATAAGTAAATAATATGATATTGTAGTTGTCCTATCGGTTGGTAGGTATACCTAAGCAAACACGAGAAAATAAATTAAAAATAAAATGTTTTCAGAGAAAATGCGCGCGCTACTGGCCAGAACCAGGCCAGGAGGAAAGGCACGCAGGTCTGATAGTCCGAGGAGTGTCTGAGACGCGGCACGAAGCATACCTCGCGAGAGAACTTCACGTCACTGACGAGAGGGGGGTCTATAGGACCGTCTTCCACTATCAATTCACGGTGGGTAAATCTCCTTAGGTCATTTAGAAAAGAATAATTTTAATAGCAGCGTTTTACCTGAAATAAAACGCATATTAAAATACTTACCTCACTGGAAGCTTTATATTGAGAAGGCGTATCCGGTTCCGTCGTATTTCCATTCGTTTTAGTACTTTTTACCCATGTGTATCCGGTCAAGTGGCGCCACCTGGCGGGTGCGATTCATTTTTGCTTCGTAAAATGAAACACGCCATATTGAATTCATTGGCTTAATTTCACCAGGCAGAGATTAAAGTGAAAGCTTCCAGTGAGGTAAGTATTTTAATATGCGTTTTATTTCAGGTAAAACGCTGCTATTAAACTACTGTACCGTCACTGGAAGCTTTATATTGAGACCTGTTTGTTATCGCCTGGTGTCGCCACTTGTATAATTAGGTAACCTAGCGCCAATGTGACATTTAAATATTATAGCAACAAGTATACAATAATACAATTTAACTCTTAGTAAAAGACTAGTATAGTATTATATAATCTGTGGTAAAAGTGATTTACGAATAAACCAAAATTGAACCTGTAAGTGTAAAATATTCATTTACTATTTTTAATTACTTATGTAATAATAAGCTTAATCATTTTGCTACAATCAAAAATCATAAGTAATGTAATGATCATAATCTTATTTCTCACATACATTTGTATATTTTAACCAAGCTTATTTATTGCTTTAAATAATTGTGTTACACTTACACCTACTTTCAGATTGACTGCTGCTCATATCTGTCGCCTGTAAAAATGCTGGAAAGTATTAGCTGATCGCTAATTTTCTCGGCCAAGATTTCGTCAAGAGAACGATTCTCCAACCAACTCTTCCGAGAAACCGCAGATCGAACGCTTCGTGAAGGTGCTGTAATACCTGCTTGTTCAAACAACGTTTTAACCTAGACTGCTATGACAGTGCATGATGTAGGTTTAGCGATACTTCTTACCGTAACAAACAAATTTAATGATTTGGTTGTGCAACGTCTTTCATTTAAAGATTAACAGTTCTTTCAATCCATACTAACGGAGTACTAGTAAAGTATTATAATTATGATCTGTGAGCAAGGTTAAGTTAGGATGATCAGCCTAGCCAGACTGTCTATAACTACCTGCAGTCGGTTTTTGAACGGATTATCGGCCAAAATGTGATACTGCTATTTGATCTAACGCAGTGATAACGATATTTAAGAATAAGTTCAGGTCGTGGATGCGAATTCCTGAGCAAAGTAATACTAGTATAGCAGTGTGACGCGATACTATTACTACTGTCTACTGTATAGTCCATTAAAAAGCGAAGTTAGTTCACTAATTTCCTAGACCGGTGGCTTGGAAGTTTTCGGATTTCATAGAGCTATTGATTTTAGAGTGTACTTAACCAAAAAATGAGAGCTTAAGAGACTGAAAGTGCTAGCGTTACATAATGTAGATGTAGAGACTACAAATTGATGTAAAAGAATAGTATTGTATGATTACTTGTTAATCAAAAGTAAATCTATTTGTGACCCCGTAGGCATTTTTACGTCAACTTTATTAGATTTACAGCAAGAAATCCAATGATTCCAAGCCACCTCATATGTTTTTAGAGTAGGCTTCCGCCAGGAATTTATAAGCAACGATAACTGTTCAGTGTTCCATGTTGTTGTTGCTTCTGACCACCCTATATTTCCACACATCGAGAGTTATGTTGTCAACCAGCGGAGGTGGAAGCCCTGTCGATACGTCAATGGAGATTTTTCAGTGTCAATGGTGCTGCCAAAGCTTGAGCTTTGAAGTCGGCTCGCCGAAATACCATTGCCCACCGGGGACGACTACGAGAAATATTCCCGTTGACTGATTTAGGTGAGCAAAGACTCTGAGGACTAGAAACCGTGGTGGGAACAGCCACGCAAGTTGGTAATTCCATAGAACACTGAACGCGTCGTAAAACAAAGTTTGGCGGTCTCTTAGGTCTCGGGACATAATATAATTGTTGACATACATGTCTTCGGTCTTGTACTTACTATGTTCCTTACTTTGCAAAAACTACGTCCACACAGGCCAGTAGTAGATGCCACTCGATGAGGAGGCGACGATGACGTGCCAGATGGTCTGCAAGATTGATTTGACTTTGAAGGGCATATAGAATAGCCAGCATCTCATTCCGGTTGCAGTGTAGACCTTGCTCTTCCTGCGACCAATTGCTCGAGAGGGCATCTGTTGTCAAAAAGTTCGCTGGATGCGGGTATGATAAAAGACAATTCAGTCCACCAAACCAGTAGGTAGGTCATTGTCGACAGATCTGGAAATCTGTTCATGAGCATTATCATTGACGATGGTTGAGTCGTTATCGAGGAACAACAAAGCTGGCAAAATTTATTATTAAATTATTATCTGAAAATCTTTTACGGTTACCTTTGTTTGTTTGAGAACTTGATCAACTTTCTGAAATATTTTTATAGATTTTTCTTTGGGTAGAGATTTTAGGTTGTCGTCACAGGGACTCCAGGTACATATGCCGAGATATATTATGCTCTTTTGTTGAGGACTGATTTCTCGACATTGACTACCCATTTAACGTTTGGACTGCGACCTTGACATGTTCGTAAAGTAAGTCTGCTTTTTGGTATACTATCAGGTAATCTTCGAGATATACAACGATTCTGTCATACCAATTTTATCGCAATGCCTGAGCCACCTAATTTTCTTAGTATAGAAAATATTTTGAGGGCTGAAGTCATTTCTGGCAGCTCTTTGGCAGACATTTCTGCAGACAGATGTGTGAAAAGGACCCAGGTTTATTTTATTTTCGAACAAATGGTATTTGACAAGAGTCTTTTCTTCCACTGTGAGTGGTAGTGCGCTAACTGACCTGCTCGAAAACATTGAGTCATTCATTGTCCTTGTAAGAAGCGCTCGTGGCATAACTTGCTTAGCCAATCTTCACCGATTATCTAAGTTAAACAACGTTCTGTGCGGTCACTATTTGAATGGGTGGCCGTTAGTAGCATTAACATCTGAGCGCTTACGTGCTTCGGAGGGCACGTTAAACTGTCGGTCCCGGCTCTAGAGCAGTCGTTGAGAGACGACGGAGGCCTTAAGGCGGCCTAAAAACTCCGTCACCAGAATTGGCCACTAACTCATACGAGCTTGCTTGCTTATTCATTGTACTTACCTTTCTGGTTTCCTCTCGGAGCATTCGAGCGTCCTCACCTCAGCTGTTTCCACGGTCGGGCCGCGAGCCCTGTTGTGAAATGAATCTCTTCCATGATTGTACATAGTTATACATAGTTCTAGTATTGAACATTGGACAACTGACTCCTGTACTGAAAGTTGTTATGGAAACATCCACCCCGCGAGGGTGGGTTGGGTTGCTTGCTACAACAGAGCATATTATTATACAAAGGGAGACTAGGCTCGTTATTGGTAGGTACATGTTCCACGCGATGGAACTATAGACTTTCGAATCGAAAGCCTTCCGCCCGCGAGGGGCGGCTCTTGGACTGATAACATCCACCCCGCGAGGGTGGGTTGCTACAACCATGCATATGCATTGGGAGACCAGGCTTATGGATGCATGTTCCTCGCGACGGCACTATAGACCATCAAACGCCTTGCCCCCGCGAGGGTGTGTTGCTATAATCATGCATATGCATTAGGAGACCAGGCTCATCATGGGTAAACATTTCACGCGATGGAACTATAGACTTTTGATTGAACGCCTTGCCCCCGCGAAGGGCGGCTGTTGCACTGATTAGATTTCTCCTGTGAGGAACCATCAGATTTGAGTGGCTTTGCGGACATCCCCTGCTTTTCCAGGGCAGCGGTGAAAGGCTCTGACTCAAATATGTAAGTGGCAGACAGGGGTAAGTAATCTATTTAGTGACGCTTCCACTAAAAGACTATGCGCATTTCGATACTTTCGGCTCAGTGGCCGCAAACTAATTACAAAAGATCTGATGAAGTATTAGGTATGTTCATCTATAAGCAAATCAACTTTACTTTAAATAAAATAAATAAACTAGATTGTCAAAGTTTACGGTACTTATATATAATTTAATTTAATTAAAATATTTGATTAATTTAATTAGAGCAGTGTGTGCCAGGTGACGTAAGGTGTCATACGTTTTACCCCCTTTCGTTTGTTACCAAGTCTATGAAACCTGGAGTATGGTTAAACACCTCAGCGTATCTAACCTCGTACCAAGAGGTACTACCTAAACACTGGACCTCTAGTAGCTTTAGAAACTCTCGGTTCTTCAGCTTTGTCCTACTAAACCGACAATGCATAATTGTAAAAACAAGTTGCAAAGTCATAAACCAAGAAGTTGATGTTGATTTTGACCGTCATCACAGTTCTATCGCTACCACCGTGTAGTGAAACACAGCTTGCTGATTGAACACTAGTTTATTCACATTCGTAGGTAGATGTCATCTACAAACAGTTTTATAACTACCCACCACTAGGTACTACATTACTACAGTTCGTCCGTAGGTAACGATGTGGTCTGTGGTTTTCATAAAGCTTTCCACTAACTTCGGAGTAAATAGAAGCCTCATAAAGACAAGTTGTATTCATATTATCAGAATAGCTGGTAATAAAATTGGTAAAAATGTTTTGTAACTCACCCATATTCTGGACTAGTTTCTGCCAGGCTGGGGCTCACAGCCCATAGATAGGGTAGATAAACATTTATTCAAACTACCATAAAGAAAAAATAGCTGAAAAGGTAAGCTTAAAACTAAAATATTAAAGTACCTAAGAAAGTGAGCTCGATGAGCTACTGCTGTAAGGGATAAGATAAGATAAATCTTTATTTGCTGGAGGAGTTGCTGCTGGAGCAGCTTTGAACTCGCTTAGGATCAGCCACAACTTATGGCTTACCAGCCAAAGCGGACTCATACTATCCATTCTAAATAAATAATTAATTTTTTGCACAATAAATTATACCGGATACTAAACTTTTCTATAATAATAACTTATGTGGGTACATGATCCGAACGGAAAACCGTTAAAAGAATTGATCACGTACAATCATTAAAAAATAGAGGGTAGTACTTACAGTTTATTCCTCTTTTGCGTGTCCTTGCAGGGCCATGCTAATCTTAGTTTACTTGCACAGTTTTACTGAACAAAAGTATGGAGAATTTCACTATTTGAAATAATCCTTACTTTATATGATATATAATAATACTAATATAATATTTAACTATATTTGCAACGGTTGTGGCAGAGAGAGCTCTGGGCACAAGTTGCTTCGACGGAATACAAAACGCCAATGTATTCAATATGGCGTGTTTCATTTTACGAAGCAAAAATGAATCGCACCCGCCAGGTGGCGCCACTTGACCGGATACACATGGGTAAAAAGTACTAAAACGAATGGAAATACGACGGAACCGGATACGCCTTCTCAATATAAAGCTTCCAGTGACGGTACAGTAGTTTAATGTTATTTATTCATCAGGTGATGTGATGTGTGTATAGTGCAGTTTTTCCTCATACTCCGTTTATTGCATATAAGTACATGGTATATATTAAAAAAACTACTTCTAATCTAACAAGTCACGGGGAGAGGTTTAATTTTTTTTTCTGAAACATGCTTGGATGGAAATTAAAGCACTATTTGGACAACCTTCTTTGAGATTTATCGAAAATGCAGTACTGGCCAAATACATGCGAGCAGCGGCCAGATAAAAATGTATGAAAATCCATGGCTGGCGTGTAATTTAAAAATGGAACGATCTTTTGCTCCATAACAATGCAACCAAGGAGGTAACTTATCAAACGTTTTATTCAAATTTCGAATAGGCTTTGAAATAGAAAGCCGATTATTGAAAAAAAAAACAAATGAACTGTAACTTCGTTGTTCGTTATTGGTTTTGGAAAGTATTTGTTATTGTATTTTCAACTAAAAAGTTTTGCCTAAGTACCACTTAGTTTTAATTTCCGCGCATTTTTTGAGAAAAGTACTATACAAGCCTTGGCCACAACTAGGCAATGATGGACTCACGTAATGTGTGCCTCGTCTTCGACTCGGCCCACATTTACACGTTCTTCCTTCATTGCCTCTGTTGCGGGCCGCTGCAGTAATGTACTATTATGGACATAATCCGCCATTTTTGAAATTACAGGGAGTTCCAACTATAATTGTGATTATCAATGTTAGTGTGATTTTTCAGTCGTGGTCAGATCACGGTGCGCCTGAAGAACCGGACGGGTTACTGTCCTTCTTGGCGGAAGTCAACCAACGAATGGTGCTCATCGCTCAGAGCAACAACCCTCCAGAACAGGTATATACCGAGAAAAACTAGACCATCCATCAAGAAACACGTGAAAAGTTTAATGTGACATTGGCTTCATTGTAGTTGTCTGAAATAGTAGTTGTTTAATAGTGACTCCTAAACGCTGACTTCATTCGATAGACAGCCATTCTGTGATTTTCTTAGCTTCAAAGTTTGTTGCTAAGCCGCAGTCGATTCTTCGAACCTATTTTGTATAATAATTCTACTTCTAGACCGTCTTGTTCTATCGTCGGCTTCATCTTCGCTTACCATCAGGTGAGATTGAAGTCAAAGGATGGTCTATGTCTATTCTATTCAATATCATATGGATAACTAGCACGTAGATACTTCATTTTCAAAAGCCTTATGGTAGGTAGGTATACATTGTTTTGTTGGATTGGCGTACCATGGTATCCACAAATGAGTGAAGTGTGAATCCGATAGCTTATGAAATTTTTCGACTTGTTTCAGAACATGTTGTGCGTGCATTGCTCGGCGGGTGTGGGTCGAACCGGCACCTTCATCGTTCTGGATATGCTGATCGATAACCTGAAATATGGAGGTGAGGAACCGGGTTTTATCTCTACCCGAGTTTATAGACAGATACTGAATAATCCGCCAAATTTCTGCAACTAGCATCAATCATACCTACTTGTCTTTTTTTGTTTTTAAACATGGCTTAGTTAGTAACTGTTTGCTATCACTAAATAGGTACCTAGGTACCTACTTATTCTTGTTGACGTGGTTTTAGTATTCGGGTGATAGTCTTTATATTTTTTTTTATTTTTTAGTGCCCTAGCAACCTGCGAAATGTTAAATTCCACTAATCCCATCCTAGGTAGATACCTACTAATATTATAAACACGAAAGTAGGATATTTGGATGTTTGTGTTTCAATCACGCGCAACTACTGGTTCGATTTGGATGAAACTTGCGCTGTACTTTTTATCCCGAAAAATCAACGCGTCGGGCGCGGATGAAGTCGTGGGCGAAAGCTGTCAATATCCTATGCTGAGCGTATATATTAGTGTAAGCAATGCGCAAAAAACATTTTGACCTATGTGGTTAGCAAAATTATATGTGGGCACGTACCAATCTATTCTATCTAGTACGTAGGTATAGATAGTACCTACTGAAACTGAAAGCTTTGCGCTATACTTTTGCGAAAATATTGATGATGATGTCCTCCTTGGCGTATCCGCCAACGGTGAGCCCTGTTATCTGAACATGCGAGCGAATATCGTTTACTCCCACCTGTTCTGTTGACAGAACTACTGCGATTTATCCCATTAGTTCTGTCCACAAAACAAATGGGAATACAATTCTCACTTGTCCTGTTGAGTAGTTCTGTTGTGATTCAAACTATTTACTTCTCCTATTATGGCTTGAAAAGCCAAACTTGGTTTTGATGGTCCTGTTACAAGGCGCGCAATATAACTGGCCCAAGGAATTGTAGTGTATTAGGTGTAAGATGGCTTGGGGCGGTTCTTTTTAAGTAAACGTTTAGCATCAAGATCTTGTTGTCTATTGGTTTCAAAGCTAGGAACGGCCTTGCTAACAGAGTTACGCCACTATCTTCGTTGTTAATATTATAATCACTATAGGTATGTACGTGTACGTTATTATGTATTTTATTGTAGTTTTAAAGCTCTGATTTTGATAGGTACGTGTTTGCCCAATGCAAATGTAGTTGGCTGGCAGACAATGCTTTCAGCATTAAGTCTGTCTGGGTGTTTCTACGTATTATAAGTATGTATTTACAAAAAAAAAATGTATATAATATGTATTCTATCAGCCATCTAGTTTCCATAGTACAAGCTTTGCTTAGTTTGGGACTAGGAGGCGTTGTGTTAAGTGTCCGTGAATATTTATTATTATTATTATTTAATAAGTCCACCCTTTTAAAAAATTTATAATTTTGTGCAATAAAGTATTAAATAATAATAACTATTTCTATTGGTAATTAATTATAACATAATTTAGCGCTCAGGTTACCCACAGCCCCTGTCTCATTGCGAAATGTATACGTATACCTACGTAGGTACCTACTTTATTATTATTTTTTGTGCTTGACGATGATTACATTAGTACTTCATTTACATTTACCAATCTTGAATCTTGTATTGTTGTAGGTTTCGCGAGTGACACCAACGTATTGAAGGCGGTAGCACATGCGCGCGCGCAGCGAGCCGGCATGGTACAAAACAAGACTCAGTACCGATTTATACACCGCGCACTGCACGCCTTCCTCGAGAACCACCGGAAACATTTCAAAAAGGTTTGTGATGATATTGTTACACATCTATTCAAGATGATTTATACAGCGTCAGGGGGCCACCTATGCCTACACTTAACGACACACTGTAGTGCCTGGGACAATGTTTAGATGGAGTAGGCTTGTAGCACCTATACCATCCTCTCAGCCTAGCCAGCCATATCCACAGGAAAGACAAGGTCAATACGTGCGGAGCTGACTAGGCCGCGAGTAAAGGGGTTTGTCAAGGGTTTTTCTTGCTTCATCATGTAATGTCCTTCAGTATAACTTCTCTTATTTTGAAACACTTTTCTTTATTACAGGTGTACACGCTAGAGGCGTGACTGCAGTCAAACCAAAGTATTCCTATCCTTCCTCAATGCAACTATGTCAAACCTGAGTCATTAAGATACTCTAAGTTATAAATAAGAAACTTCGGCCTTTCAAAGGACCTACATAAGTAAATAACATTACCTGGGTACGATCCATATTCATATTTTTATGTTGACTAATAAAATTATGTTAAACGTATTACTACTAATTAGTAATAATATATTTGATTAAAATGGCAGCTTGATAACCTACAAATCTGGAACTAGAAATAATAAAATATTTACAGTTAGTTTTATAACATCCCAAAAAACCAGAATCAGTTATAAAAATCTTTATGAAATAAGTAATATATTTTTTGGCCGAAGTCCTAAGTAGGTTACCTACCTACCTACCTACCTTTACAGGATAGTATATACTTACGATAAATTAGGTATACCTATAGTTTCTAAGATTAACCATGGTTTAACTGAATGTATCACTTATTTGTTACATTTACTTATGTATGTAGGTACTAAGTAGATTTGTCTACTTACGATATAGAAATATAAAAATAATAAGTATATAGAAAAATTCCATCGTTTTATTATAACAACAAGATATACTGCTTTACATAATATTGTCTTCTGCCTAATCCCTAATGTGTGGTGATGCTATTGTAACATCATAAATCGGCCATAGCAGTGGGCCAGCCGGTGGGCTCGATGGGAATAACCCAGTTACATGGGTACCCAAACTTACATAGGTAGGTAAACAATTATTATTATAACTAGGTACTTATTCTGTGACAATGGAATGCACTCCTTGTGCTGTCATTGAGGAGCAGTAAAACAAATGAAATACTACATAGGTAGATAATAATATAATTTGTCGAACGAACTCCTAATTAAATTCTCGTCTCACCTAGGTATATAAGTACTAATTACGTTAGTAGGTTATAAAGGGATTTGAAAGAATACTGACAGTGTTTAGATAGCAACATTTATTCACACAAAATATTGGATACAAATCTTTAAATATAGGTAGGTAATGTATACGTACGGACACGTTGCCAGTTCTTTGATATTTTTACAAAAACACTGTAAAGTGGTAAAAAATACAAAAATACTACGAACTTATTTTGTCATGAACATGATGTGAATACAAATATCAAAAATATAATTTGTCTTGAGACACGATACTGAACTGGGAACATTAAAATCAGCACAATAATGTTTTTAAATAATAAAATGATACGAACATCACATTGCAAAAGTAAGTATACTTACACTTACTTTAGAAATTTGGCTTTATATTGACTATAATGAGGTACCTACCTAACATAAATAAATAAGTCACCTACACTTATAAATAGCTTGGATAACTTAGATTAAGTAGGGCGATGTCATTCAAACCCCATTGTTTTACAATGATAATCACGGGAATTGACTATAATAATACTAAGTTATTAGGTACGTGAATTGGCCTTCTGCTACTGCCTTATGGCTCAGAATACAACAAGGAGAAATTCACAAAGGGATATCGAGGAATGCGCTTGTGTACCTGCACAGCATCAAAAACCACTTGTAGTAGGTACGTGTATTCCACGATATGCACCCCTAATTTACAATAAAATATAATATAAATTAAATTACTAATTTGCAATAAAATATAACAGAAAACGAAATTCGCAATTTGTCATCATTATATTAAATATATTTTGCTAATAAATAAATATTAGTTACATTTTATTACAAAAGTATAACGTTAATAGTAAAAAGTTCTAAGAAATACCTGATATTTGCTAAAGAGTCTAGTTAGATCTAGTCTAGTTAGATTTGGGACGATCAAAACTACTCACTACTAATTCATTTGAGAGATCGCATAACTGAAATGCAATATGTTTAAATATAATAGTTCATAAAAATCTGGATTCTTTAAATTTCAACTGGGCTCATATTATTTTAAATCAACAAAAAAGGAATTAAATTAATTTCCTGCAATTAGTTCAGCTTTTTACCCCACAAAGCAAAGAGGAGCGTTATAATTTTTCAGGAGACGAATCTTGTATATCGAATAGACCTTTCAAATAGAGACCATTAAAGGTACAGTAAATTTTCTGACTAGGTATTGATACTCTTTGTTCCTAAAGCAAGAAAATGTTTATTATACATTTCAAAAGGATTAGATTAAGTATAAGAAGTAAGTATATGCATCAAAAAATCTGAAAACATGGTGGCTTCCAAACAAGTGTTGTGTAATCTACAGTGTAGTGTAGATAGGTACCTACACGACGATGCGTTGATCGAATGTTAATCTTGGGGCAAATGTCAAAACACTAGGTACCGACGCTCCTCAAATATTTAGATAACTATCGTCCGAAACCTCACTAAAATAAAAATAATTACCTACAGACTGTAATCGACACACATGCGACAATTTTATGGGTAAAAGTTTGCTTCTTTACAATATAAACTGAAATAAGCAGTCGGAGTTTATAAGTAATTTCTAGCCAAGAAATGTCAAAATTACAGTTATAAATCGAATCGCATTCATCATAGCCACGTTATCATTTAGTAATAAAAGGAAAACTTCACTTTTTAAATTGTAAGTATTTGTGCAGTTTTCACTGAGGTATTAAAACTTGATGGCTTGTTGTACCTTGTGCATAAGATCTGCAGATTTGCGCAGCTGAGTGAGCTCCGTGTCGGTGAGCGGCTGGCGAATGACATCCGTCACGCCACAGCGGCCTAGCACGCATGGCAGTGAAAGAAACACGTCTTCAGTGATACCATGCTCGCCCTGTAAACAATTTAGAATTTAACGTCAGGTTGTGTCATGTCCACGGAGCTGAATGTATAATGCTTATTGTAACAGAGATCAAAGAAACAGTACCCGCCTGCCTACTAATGTGCTTGTCGCTATTCGTGTTAGCTTAGGTCCTATTTCTATTGTGCTTTTATAGCACTACACTTTTCACAACTTCGGTTATTCTAGAGGACCTAGAAAAATCAATAAGTTTATCAAAACTCACCTTTAGATATGTAGACACAGGGTGCACGCTGTTGGCATTCTGTAGTATAGCGCCACATAGTTCAGCAAGAGACAGACCAATGGCCCAGGAGGTGTACCCCTTCATCTTAATGACTTCGTAAGCGCTCTTCACCACCATCTCGTGGGTTTGCTTCCAGTTTTCAGGGTCACATTCAGTGCCCATCTTTTGGTTGAGATCGCTGAGACGGACGCCAGCGATGTTCACTCCGGACCAAACTGGAACTGTTAGCAGACTTATTAGGAACTGCTACTTATAGATTTTTTTTTACTCTCAAAGATGCTTAGAAGGTCCATGAAATTTACCACTGGTGTCTCCGTGCTCGCCGATGATGTATCCATGCACGGAAGTGGTGGCGACACCAAGCTTCTCCGAGAGCAGATAGCGGAAGCGAGCAGAGTCAAGGTTGCAACCAGATCCAATGACGCGGTGCTTCGGTAGTTTGCTGATCTTCCACGTGACGTACGTCAATATGTCTACGGGGTTGCTAGCGATCAGGAGAATGGCATCAGGGCTGTATTTGATTAGCTGTGAAAGAAACAGTAGGTAAAGCTATACGAGAATTCGGGCTCTTATTTATTTGCGCTGATATTCATGCCGTGTAGGTATCATAAAACTTACAATCACAACCTTAGGCGAATGTTAATTTATCGGAGCTAATTCGTCTAAGCTCACAACCCTCCTATAACTCCACGTTAGTGGGTTAAAAATGAACCATTCTCTTCATTATCATAATAAAGAAGTGTTATTGAGCGCATCATTAGGCATTTACCGTTCATCCATGGTTGGTTATTAACAGCTAAACATTACCTGCGGAATGATATTCTTCAAGACATCAGTGTTTCTTTGAACCAAATCTAGTCGAGACTCTCCCTCGCGCTGCCGGACGCCCGCCGTCACCACGCAGATCTTGGACCCAGCAGATACGCTGTAATCTGAAAAGTACCACCACTTCATCATTCTCCGACTTCTGATCAGTAGTAGATCCAGGATTTCGGTTGAGGAGAGGCTTGGCCCAGCTATAAGGGGTTTCCCTGACAAATTCTGGTCCACTCTTGGGTAAATTCAGAGATTTTGGTGGGCGGGGGAATTGAGCCCCATAGAAATACATAAGACTTTGAATATACCTGAGCTGGCTGTGATCTTGGCGTACTTGAGAAAAGCAGAGCCGTGTTGGAGGTCCATCATCTCGCCCTTCAGCTTATCGGCCATCACGTCCACCATGCACACGTTGTTAGTCACGTTCTGCAATACACAACGCAGTGTCAAGTGTCAATGGCGAAATTTGGTTCTGAAAGTGTCTTACATTGAAGATAGGTTTAAGATTATCAGCACAGGAACCAACGAGCACACAAGAAGTAATCAGGAATGACAGAATTCAAAATCCTTTTTGCCTATGCTCACTAAAACTCATAAAAAGTAGTAGGTACCTACTAGGTGTTCATCTTGGTAATGAATAACACCGTTCTCAAGGCCTTGGCCAACAAGCGATTGTTCGTTTTTAGTCAGACTGTAGAAAGTAAACAAACTATGCACTTAACTATGTAAACAAAAAAACCACTGACTAAAACTGCGTAGCTACCTGCCTGCAGGCGTTTTGTACTGCAAGATGACTGTGTACACATATACCTACTTTTATGTGATAGTAGGTAATTACAAGTTTTCAAGTCATCCCAATTATAATAATATTTCTGCCGTGCCGGACAGAACATAACTGGGTGTGTGCATAATGAAATCTAAGGTGAACATCCATACAAAGTGAGGAGAACCTCAGTCGTACTACGTGACTGAGCTTACTTTATATTTGTACGGAAAATACTTACGGGAAACCCCAAACCCATCGAAACCGATCGGCATAAGTACATACGTACAAAAATAAACAATTTTCTACAATATTTTCCTTGAATTAGGTGTGCCAACGAGTATGCTAACTACATTTGTTGGTCACAACTAATTTAGTAGGTGTACTATCAGAACAATAAGTAGGTAAGTAATCTTTGTGAAAAGCAGTGACAACCAGATGGATTTGCCGGTGGAAGGTTGGTAGTAGAGGCTCTCCACGGACAGTTCTGAACATTTTAGTAAATTTCGTAGTGTTCTCATTTGGTTCTGATTGTCCAAAATCATTGTCATTATTTCCAAAGGTAATATTTAGTACTTAAAAACCTCCCAACTAAAAACACTTCAAATAAAAAATAAACTTTATGATGTTATTTACATTTGACTAACGACAGCAACTGTGACGGCGACGCAAAGCCGTGGTGCGGCGCGGAGGCGGCGGTGTAATCAAGCGAAACATGTCATATAAAAAGCAAGGACATTTCAAGAAAAATAAAAGCACAATATATACAATTCCTAACCTGAGTCAGAAGGGAGAATACCGCAGCCATGCCCACTTGTCCAACACCCACGACGGTAACCTTGTTCCCCGTGTCGTCAACCTTCTCGTGGCAGGTTTGGAAAAGCTTGTTCAGAGTCGCCATTTTTCCTGGAAAATCAAAAAGTATTTTTGATATTTTTTTCCTGGCCAGGAGCGGACTGGCAAGTTGTACAACGCACGCTATAGGAGCCATCCAGGTTTCGCATTAGACTGAATCATTGCCTCATACACCAACACTCATTGGTAACCTTGCAATGTAATGTAAACTATTAAAACTGTGATGTGCTTGAAGCGCGTGCGAATATAAGCACTCTTGATTTATATATAGATATGGTAATGCTGTGGCAGTCAAAATTATCTGATTGAGAGATGTCGAATAATGATTAGCACTTTGAACAAGACCATTTTTAGGTACCTACTTACATACGTGAGAACAAATAAATACTTACTTAAAAATGAGTAGGTACTAGGTAATACAGAATAAAATAGGCTGAATGAAAATGATAATAATACTGCTATGAGAGATGTTATTCTTAAAATAAATAAGCTACCTACTTTTTATCCCGTAAAATCTACGGGACCCACCTGACGCGAACTAATATTATTATTATAAACGCGAAATAATGTTTGTTACTCTTTCAAGAAAAAACTACTGATCCGATTTGGATAAAACTTGGAATATATATTGTCCGTGACCTGGATTAACACATAGGCTACTTTTAATCCCGTAAAATCAACGGGATCCAACGGGACGCGAGCAAAGTCGCGAGCGGAATCTAGTTCCACTATAATTTTATGGCAGTTTCAATCGCATGGTATTTCAATAGGTAGTGAAAGACTTACGTCATTTCAAGTAAGCAGGCACCCCTACGTATTCTTACAAACCATAAATTTACACATTTGCATTTAGGAGAAAAAAATTAAAAAATTAGAGTCCAATAACAAGTTCCTAGTCTTCCAAGATTGGTGATCCATACGTTTTTTAAAAATTAACCCTAAATATAAAAAAATAGGAACTTACTAAGTCCGCTGTATCTATTCGGATCTCCTCCATTGGCCTGACCATTGCTATCACCGTTGATATGATCATTGGTATGGTTGCTAGCACTGCCGTTAGTGTTATTCCCGTTCATACTTAGTTCCAGTTACTTAGTTTAAAATACAAATAGGTAAGCGATCTTTACTGTATCACTGTTAGGTAGCTACTGAGAGCAAAATTTGGCGTCCCGTTATTTATAATTTCAAAGAGCACAGTTCGATAGGGTGAATTGTAACTGAATGAGCATCTCGCAGCTGGCAGTTAGCCGGTTGAGTCAAAAGTAGGCAGGTACCTACGTTTCAAACGGCACGCACGTCGCGTGAACCGGCCAGCGAGACCGGCTGCGCGATGGCGGTGACCACTACTTCCCTTGCAATGCTGACTCAATATGATGAAATTATCAGTAACTACATTTATAATTATGAAATCAGGTACTAACTTATGCCTAATAGTTTCAGGAACTATAATATCACGCTCCTATACTTTTTACTTGGATGAATTACCACACTATTTGTAACCCCTTTATGGCATTTTAATTAATTTCTCGTAAGATATAAAGAAGGAAACACCGATATGATGAAATTCAAAGTTCATAAATATTTTATTATTTTATGGTACCTACTTTAGTACCCAGGTGTAATAGAAGCTGACCAAAGCTATCTAACTTAGGTAGGTAAGTACCTACTACGTACAAGCCTTGGAACTTGGAAGAATGATAAAAGGTACAAACTGCTTTTATTTTGACATCATTCATAGCTTTCATAATTTCTAAAGTTATCGTAGGTACAGCAAATTATTATCGCTTGTAGTAGGTAAGTACCTACCTAGTTGAAATTATTATATTTTTAATAAAATCCAGACGTAACTGGTAAGCTTTATGTATGAGGTACAGTGAACATCGTTAGTAAGTCAATGATGAGACAACGTTCCGAAAATGTTATAAGACTAAAAACTAACACCTCTTACACTACCGACTATTAGTGATGTCGGTTTGTTGATGGAAAGTACCTAAAGGACAAGGTTAACGGGACGCAAATAAAATTACTTCTTGAAAGACCTTTGACCAAGGACGAATTATTCGTCCTTGCCTTTGACCTTAGAAAGGTGATGGGTCGCAGTAAGTAGCGAGGAGCGAAACGACGACGACCTGTTAGGTTTCTGTAAAAGGCCCAAACCAAAAGAAAGAGTGAAGTGCAGGACTTTGCAAATTCCCATTTGTTCTGTAAACGGAACTAATAGAAAAAAAATTGTACCTAATAGACGTTCAAGATATCACTAAGGAGTGTAGTGTCGAACAGAAAAGTGATTCCAAACGACACCACCGGTGGTGTGGTTCTGGTGGTGTCGAGTGGAATGAACGGTCATTTTGGCTAAAGGAGCTTTAGCAAAAGGATTAAGGATTAAAGAAATTTATTCTCAAAAATAACAAATTATAGTCACTTACTTGAGAACAGGGTTAACATGTTCGTAACATGGTAAGTAGGTATCCAATAATCTGCACACATGCAACGCATTCAATATGCAATGTAATATATATAATATTCATAATAATTCAAACCTTAAAAAAATGTATTATATTAGGGTTGTCAGCTCATCAGCTACAGTTTTTCAAGTTTCTTTGTATTATAATTTAAGACCCATACTACATAAAGAAACGTTTGAAATAAATACGGCAGATCGTGTAAAAGGTAACCTGCCACATGAGCAACATAGCTAATTAAAGTAGGTAGATAGGTACCTACTTACTTAGGTATGCCTTCTTATACCTATAGAATTACATTATTATTTTAATGCATTTTGTATTTTATCTTTTAAACAAAATAAAAATACCTATGTGATAGGTATAATGATAACCCTATTTATCATCACGTTTACTAACCATTTTATTACTTTAAAAACGTACTATCACAATAATACGTAATTAACTCTAGTAACCGTTCGTACGAAATTAATAAGTCCGTATTTGCGATTTTAGGTAAGTAGAATAAAGTCAACTTTCCCGACGCTCGGCTCATTGCAAAAGTTCAAGATGTATCAAATATAATGCAACTAGTAGGTAGGTACATAAGCAATTTTAAATAGTTCTATATTGAGTATCAATCTACTCATTTTCAAAGTTGTATCAACTAGATCAGGGAAACATGCAATAGGTTTCAAAAAAAATAATAACAAATCATACTCACAATGTTTTCCTTGTTTCGTGTGGAGCGTCACGTAGTTGCCGGTTTGTTGCCAGCGCGTGTCTGGTCGCGTCGCTTCACGCCAGCCGGTGGCGGAGTCGTCGCGTCGGTCGCTCAACGGGTACCCTTCAAGGTGACCTTCAACAGTCCATTTTGGAACCCACCATCGCGCATGCCCGAATTAAACCAATGTATACCAACGATAATGCACTATAACGCAACACCAGTAAGCGCAAATTCAAACGTCGAATGATTGATACAGGACTTTTTTACGAGCCCCCCATTAACCAGTCTCGAAATAAGTCGTAAGAATTGCAATGATGATGAAAACTAAATGAAACGATAAATCCGTGATGCATTAGAGTTCACAACCTCTCCCACGACAGGTCTGCCTATTGCCTAATCAACTAGAAACCAATCAGGTACCTAGCTAGCCATGTGAACGCGAAAAACTAATTTTACAATGCTATTTCAATGGAATCAATAGTAATGATGGAATAATGTAGGTGCGTTACGCATACTCGTTTAATACGTCGAAGATCACTCATATTAGGTAGGACTAAATATTAGGTAGGATATGTACCCAACCTACATAAAGGTACTTATGTGCTTGTAGATAATAAATAAGATAATGGTTGTGGAGCTGATAATGCACGATTTAAAAACTACAGAATGAAATTACCTAATATTCAATTAATGAAATGAGGCATTTGATTAAACCCGACGCATTACGTACCTTTTATTATACTATGTATATATAGTAATAGGTATTATGTATGGGAGTTACATGTTGATTGTAAAACTTAGTCACTGAATAGCCAAAACTATTACACCAAATGTGACTACAATAAATTGTTCTCCGTCGTGGTCCCATTAATGGGACAAAATAATGGGACCACGAAAAAACGGCGAATAAAATTTCGTTTACGACCTTATGCAGACAAGTCGTAGACTTCCAAAATTGAGATATACAGAAACCACAATCTGCCTGTCATACTTACTAATTAGGTACTCATTTATACCTAACGGTGTCTTGCAGTGGTTCCCAAAGCGTGGTGGGTTCCTTGAAAGATTACATTTCTTTATTGAATGAGTTGAAGTCGTTGGAGTTGAGTCGCGGTGTCAACTTTGGGAAGCATTGTACGAGGGTCAAGTTTAATTATGATTTCAATAATGTGAATAATAAAAAATTATAACAAAAACACTTAACCCCGTGCCATTAATGCGATTAGATAAAGTAGGTACCTGTGGACAATATTATTATGTACTAGCGACCCGCCCCGGCTTCGCACGGGTGCAATGCAGTGATGATGATGATGTATTTATTATACATATAAACTTTCCTCTTAAATCTCTCTATCTATTTAAAAAAATGGCTTCAGAATCCGTTGTGTTGTTTTAAAGATCTAAGCAAACATACATACAGACAGACGCGGGAAGCGACTTTGCTTTATACTATGTAGTGATAAAAAGCACTGTAAGGCTCGCATTTTGATATTAAAATCAAACATACATATATTTGGATGGCTGTTCCATCGTAATTCGGACTTACAGTTGATTACCTCCTATCCCTTATTTACAGAAAGAAATGCATGTTTATATATTTAAAAAATGCCTATAAGAATTGTTCTCTTGCAGAAGTACTTTTTCTGTGGTACCTACCTACTACCTAAACATTCAACTCGACACCAACAGAACGTCACTACCAGTGGTGTCGTTTGGAATCACTTTTCTGTTCGACACTACCCTAGTGATGCAGCGTTTTTATTCTATAGATCCAGTCAAGTCAAAAAAGGATTCCGCCTTAAGTATCTAGAAGTTGAAGAAGTAGTTTGAGTTCTTTTATTATTGGTCTGTAGTACCTATCTTAAGCTGGACCACCCTGAATACTCACATGCACTTATTATTTTAGGTAGGTAGGTATACAAAGGTACCTATATACCTAGTTGGTTTTGAAAAGAATAATGACAATGTTATGGTAGCAACATTTATTCACACAAAATATTGGATACAAATCTAAAGTATGTACGTACGGACACGTTGCCAGTTCTTTGATATTTTTACAAAATAACTGTAAAATTGTAAATCAAACAAAAATACTATGAATTCAATTCTTCATGAACATGACGTGGATACAACATTAAAAAAATGTTGGTCTGTCACGCGATACAGGCTAGTGAACTATAAACATTAAACACGGCACATACCAATAGGTTTTAAAGTATTATGGTAGGTGATACTTTACATAGAGGGAGGTACTATAAAAATTAGGCTTTGTGCCATCTGATTATTACGTAATATCCGTTAGTTATAAATATCTCCGTCTCTACTCTAGACTGACAAAGACTACCTATGAAAATATGGATATTATGATAGATCTAACGCATGGAGTTACTTACACAGGTGTATTTCATTAAATCAACTAATTTACACTAATATATAAGTAACAGAAAATAATTCAAAATAATTATTATGTCACATTTTGTACCGTATTTATCATTGATATGCATTATGCAGTTGCCTGGATTCTTTAGATTTTAACTGGGCTCTTATTATTTTAAAGTTCACCTATATATCAATAAAAACAGGAATCAAATTTATATATTAACATTCTGTATCCAGAATGTTAGGAACCTACACTAATAGATTATAGAACCTACACTGATATATCTGTCGTAGCGAGATAAGTTGGACCTACTAATTTCTAATTAAAAAAATAAATTTTGATGTCAAAATTACAGTTTCTTTGAACAGATGAAGGTAGTCGCAACACAGCGTAAGAAAGACAAAACTGGAGCGCCTCGCCGTGACTTGAGACTAGGTAGTAAAGACTGCATCTAAGCAGGCGACCTATTAGCGTCATCACTCCAAGGAGCAATAGTATCGTGCGTGACGCAATTCCAATCAAAGTGCGCCTTTTGTGGTGTCCGGTGCGCATTGCATTCATCGTAGCCACGACCTCATTATTCATAAAAGGTAAAAACATTAAACTTGTATTCTTGCTGTATTCGCCAGGGTGTGTTAGAACTTGACGCCGTTTTGTATTTTTTGCAAAACTTCTGCAGATTTGTACAGCTGACACAGCTCCGTGTCTGTGAGCGGCTGGCGAATTATCTCCGTGACGCCGCAGCGGCCTAGCACGCATGGCAGTGAGAGAAACACGTCATCCTTGATACCGTATTCACCCTGTAAACATTTTATGGCGGCTGTAAACAATGCGCCAACTAGTTAGACCAACGGCAACGTGTAGAACGCTACTTGGCATTATGTTGGTAGACTGTAGTTGGTGACGTGTCGGCGACTTTGGCTGGCCAATCTAATATTGTTTTGGGGCAAATTGGATGGAGCTCAGCACCCTTATCGCGAAGTGAAATGGGAAGTGGAGTGATAAGTTAAAATAAATGCTAATAACTGGCCCAAGCGTAGGTGCAACTCATGGGCAAGTGTCTTGGGCCAATTATATCGCGTCGTAGACCTTCGTAGGTTTGCCTACGAAATTCGTAGGGCGTAGCACTATCGTAGACGTAAACTCGTAAACCACGAATGAGTAGGCTTATCATACAGGTCAGATCGGACCCGGCTGCATAGTCATCTTAGTCATATTTACGAAAGAATCTCAGAATTTAAAATACCCAACTATAAGCTCCGCCGCTTATCCGCTATAGAATCTATAGCAATCTGAATGATTGAGAGGTTGGCATTAGATACACATAGCACGCCAAGTTGAAAACTCAAGTTTTTGTACTCAAATGTTCACCATTATTAATTAAGAACTGCACTAAAGAATCCTGCCAAATCAGAAAGACTACCTTATTTAAGGTAATTGGAATTTCTATTGATTTGAGAAACTAGAAGGGCTAGAAAAAGGTCATTCAATCAGTGAATCACAGCTCACCTTCATGGATGTGGTGACAGCATGCACGCTGTTGGAATTCTGTAGAATAGCGCCGCACAGCTCAGCGATAGAGAGACCGATGGCCCAGGAGGTGTACCCCTTCATCTTTCTGACTTGGTAACCACTCTTCACCACCATCTCGTGGGTTTCCTTCCAGTTCTCAGGGTCGCATTCAGTGCCTATCTTTTGGTTGAGATCGCAAAGACGGACGCCGGCAATATTCACTCCGGACCAAACTGGAACTATTCGGAGACTTGTTAGAAACTGCTCATCATAGAAAATATATTATACTCTCAGATCTCTAGAAGTTCCATGTGTCCTACCGCTAGTGTCTCCGTGCTCGCCGATGATGTATCCATGCACGGATGTGGTGGCGACACCAAGCTTCTCCGAGAGCAGGAAACGGAAGCGAGCAGAGTCAAGGTTGCAACCAGATCCAATGACGCGGTTCTTCGGTAGTTTGCTGATCTTCCACGTCACGTACGTCAATATGTCTACGGGGTTGCTGGCGAGCATGAGGATAGCATCAGGGCTATACTTGATTAGCTGTGAAGAAACAATACCGTGAGACTAGTCTTCGGTCGCTTACTTATTTACGCTGATGTTCATGCCGTCTATCAAAATAACTTAACCGTTTAATCTAAAACGCATTGACAGTAAAATCCTGGTCTTATACCTGCTATTGTTGGAATGGTAGCTAACACACCTGCGGGATGATAATTTTCAAGACATCAGTGTTTCTTTGCACCAGATCAAGTCGAGTTTCTCCCTCGCGCTGCCGGACGCCCGCCGTCACCACGCAGATCTTAGACCCGGCAGAGACACAGTAATCTGGAAAGATTCTCGAACTTAAGATATCCTAAGTACCTATGTGAAGTCTTCATGAATCTTCGAAATACACACAGGGCTTTAAACGTACCAGTGTTGGCTGTGACCTTGGCAAACTTGAGAAAAACAGAGCCGTGCTGAAGGTCCAACATCTCGCCCTTCAGCTTGTCGGCCATTACGTCCACCATGCACACATTGTTGGTTATATTCTGCAGTACATAACTAAGGTCAATGGGGATTTGGGTCTGAAAGTGTCTTACATTAAAAGATAAAATATCAGGGTAGGAACTAACGACCGGGTTCAAAGAAGAGATTAAACACAAAAACTAGGCAAAAAGTAGTAGGTAGTGTGCCACCGAGAAAGAAGCTTACTTTCCTTAAGTAAGCTTCTTTCTCGGTGGCACACTTCAACATGTTTTCAAGACATCTTATAAAATCACTGAATGTAGGTAATTATGCAAAGCTTCCCGTTCTAGCTTGAGAATTTACAATGCCCTTTGTATTGTAAATTCTCAAGCTAGAACGTAAAAAGTAAAAATAATATATAATAAGCGAAAATTGGCCGCATGACTAAAAATCCTATATAAAGCCGAGTGCGCGCTTGACTCTCTCTCTTGCATTTCTGGCTTCAAGGCGTTCACACCTCTCGAATATTGTTGAAATAGGCTGTCACTATGCCCAAATGAATTTAAATTGTATTCCAATAAATTATCCTGACTGATGTATTTAGTTATGAAGTAATTTCGTAATAATTAAAACATTTTGAAGTTGTTATAACTTTCATGATCTTTTTTTTAGTGGTTTTAGATAGAAACCGCGCAGGTATTATATCTATATCAGTTTGATCCAAACAATTTCTCTTTAAAACACATTGTACCACCTACTTAGCCAACAGTTAATTTAGTAATCAAGTCCATTCTCTTCATTCCTTTTTCATTGGTGTTTTACTGTGCAGATAATTGGCTCGTAAATTATCAAAAACTGACTCCGGTGACATTACCGTATCGACTCAAAATAATTGGTTTCTGATGAACTGCCTGCCTCTACGTGTGACCTGGAGGGTTATCAAATCCAAAAATATATAAACTTTGGTGCTAGTTTGTAATAGCCCTTTTAGACTATTTGCGACGAGACGACGAGACGAGACGAGACGACGCGACGAGCGGCGGCGACGGCAGCGAGAATCTCTAACCAAGCGAAACAAACATTGTGAACTACCTACTACCGTCATAAAATACATGGACCTTAAGGCGGGGTTATTCGAAACTTTTAGGTTTTTTAACAACTGTACTGAAGTGCAAAAGTTGCACGAAAAAAATATCTTTTTATTAAAATTGAACATATATTCTAGAGCGTTGTAAAGATAAAAACGTGAATAATAATATCCTAAACTTCTTGGATAACCTCGCCTTAATAAATTTTCGAGAAAATACAAGCATATTACACAATTCCTTACCTGAGCTAGAAGGGAGAATATTGTAGCCATGCCCACTTGTCCAACACCCACAACGGTAACCTTGTTCCCCGTGTCGTCAACCTTCTCTTGGAAGGTTTTGAAAAGCTTTTCCAGAGTCGCCATTTTTCCTAGAATATCAAAATGTATGAGAACTTTTGCCAATAACGGGCTGGTAAGCTTCTGAATCACGCCCGCCAGGTACCTAATGTTGCGTTCACACTATGCCGCAGTCAGCAGGGACGTGGGCACGAGCATAGTGTGAACACGATCATGCCTTTGTCCCGGTTCCCGTTCCAAATTCATGCCCTCGGGGAGCAAGGGTATGATGAGAATAAAGGCGATGTTGCTGTGGCAATAAGTCATGGGCATGGGCATAGTGTGAACGCGGTGTAGTGTACTTCCACTTTCCGCACCCAGTTTTTCAACACCCACGCTACTTCACGAACACTGATCGATTGTAAGCTGGGTGCTGGAAAGTGGAATATACTTATTTCCACTTACAATATCTAGGATAAAGTAGCGCCCGTGATGGATGTGATGGTATAGGTACCATAAAATGTTTTTCTTTGACAGTATTTATTAAATAAAACAAAACGGTAAAAAAATGTAAAAGTATATTACCTACAACAAAGTATTTTTCGTTGTACCAACCAAAATGTTTCCGCGACCGATTGACCTTCACACAGATCTCTTGTCAAGGATAAGAAAACGTTCTCATAACCTTCACACTGATTTAATGCCATGGTAGTAGGTAGTTTCGTTATTCATTGTAAATTCGTCTACTCTCCTTTTCATTTAGTAACATATATACTATTATATTTAGTAACATATATACCTATAATTTGTTTTCCAAACACTATGGAATATATTGTAGGTATAAGCATATAGGCACGCTTCGTTTATTTTCTGTAAAATTCAGATATTCTTTAGCTTAAAATGTCTCAAATTTTTCGCTCTAGTAGGTAAGTACTTTCAGAATGCGAAAAGGTAATTTTGGACTGTTTTCACCGTAAGTCGAAAAGTAGGTACCTGTGTACCTAAGCAAATTTAAAAAAATCAGAGAATGTGCAAAACAAGCCATTTTCTACGATACCCAACTTACTCACATCTATGATTCCACTGCCAAGGGCGCCAAGTGCGATTGTCCAAAATAAAATAATACTTTCTTGGAATGACTAGGAACAGTATTTTCGTACTTTCTATTGGAGATATACGTGGATATATGTACCTACCACCTGTTACAGTTTGTTAAAAAACCATTACGTACGTATAATTTACGAGCATTCCACAATCCGAGTGCAATAAGCTTACATTAATATCTTTTATTGTACGGCATACGTTATATCTTGAAATTCGTCCGTCACTAAACTTACCTAAATACTATCGGAGATCGGGAGGTGGATATTTGAGACTAGGTCCAAATAACTGATACGTAAGTTAAGGGTTTGACAATCTCTCCTTGTTGGAATCACTGTAGAATTTTCAATGCCTGTTGGGTCTCGGTAACGGTTTGCGCGTCTTTGCGCAACAGTGTTGTTTCCGACGGAGAAAGGGGTAGGCGAACGACGTCCACAATGCCGTTTATTCCAAGAACACACGGCAGGGATAAGAACACGTCTTCCGTGATTGAGTATTCACCCTAGGAAAGAGTATAAACTTACACGTTTGTTAGAAGGGAGTAAAGTGAAAGTTTCCGCACAGTTTGGGGAAAGCTCGCTATGTAAAGTCGTAGCCGTTCGCTGGAAAAAACAGCTTTAAGGATGACTATGTATCGGGATCCTAAATATAAATCTACCTACACATTTCCTACTCAAGTCTCGCAAAATCTTAAAATGCTACAACAAAATTGTCAAAACAAGGGACATATTTAAAGCAATGCAATCTTGGCGAATCGCCATCTCAATATAAATAATGCAGTAAGTATCTCTTTAGTGTTATAAAATGCTATCCGTCAGCGCGCAGATATATCAAACCTTAGCGTAGATTGAAACCGGGTGGACACTTTGCGAGTTATTCAGAATGGCTTCACAAATGCTTGCAATGGATAGTGCTAGGGCCCAAGTGTAGCCGCCTTTCGCCTTGCGAATACACTCTTCCTCCTGGATGATCTCGTCGTAGCACTGCTGCCACTTCTCAGGGTCATTTACAGTCCCAATATAAGGGTTGAGGTCAACCAGACGAACACCACAGACCGATGCTCCCGACCATACAGGAACTGAAAACGTTGTCAATTTAGACTCTGAAAGCTTTATTATATCTCTAGCAAATAAGCGACCAATACCCCAAATATCTCTTAGGTCTTAAATACCTTGGACCTAGGATAGATACGCGTGTAAGCCATAATTTTACAATCCATAATTTTATTCCTTATCATTCATAATCCATAATATTTTAATCGCCTTGTACTCAATACGGTGACTGATGTCTGTTTAAAGAGAATTTAGGCAAAGCGTTTGAAAATAAATAGGCGGTCGAATCGTTCAAAGCGATTCCAGGCAAAATTACTTTGTTGTAAAATTATGGATTGTGAATTAGGTCAAATATTTTTAGCATAGTAAAGCAAATTATGGAAAATGAAATTATGGCAAACAATACTACTTACTGCGTAATAGTCATTAACACTGTTGTTGTAGTTCATAAAAATGGTCGAAGAGTGCACAAAAACTTTGGTAAAAAATGTTGGTTGTCTTTCCGCGGAAATCATAGCCACACCTATTGTGTTATACCTACAGCTGTTTCAGCGCTGAAGGCGACAATGAACAGTAGCAGTGGTAGTGGATTCTCATTTCTCGTAGTCAAGAAAGATTTAGAAATAACATTTTAACAGTGGATGGTGATCATCGTGAGAACAGTAACATGACACGTCATTCCTGAAAGCCAGTGAACCGTTGAGATTGCCAACCGACCGTCCCAGCATCGCTCTCTTACCCAATGTGATAGAACAAAAATATAGCTCTACCTAGAAAATGTATACTTATACTTACCTACTTAGTAAGACGAATATAATATTGTAGCCCTAGGTCAAAATCAGGTTAACTTACATCACGACCTACATAGTAAAGTTGATAGAATTTCTTCACAAAAATTAGAAAATAAGACGGACGCCTTCAAGCTGTAACAAACCTCGGCAAACATTGAACTTATGGCTAAATACCGAAAATACTATTCAAAGAGAAAAAGACACTCACCCCCGCCCCGGCTTCCCCCGCAAGGTCCACAAGGATTGCACGGGTTTCTTCCAACCACAACTCCGAGGCAAGAGCTAGGGTCGACCCTGAGTCTGTCTGCTATCATGTACTGGAATCTAGCAGAGTCCAGGTTAGTCCCAGTGCCCATTATTCGATTCTGCGCTATGCCACCAGCTCGCCATGCCTGGTATGTCAGCAAGTCGACGGGATCGCTCGCAATCAGATACACGGCTTCCGGACTGTACTTCTTTAGCTGAAATATACAAGTATGAAGGTTAACTCTGATCCCAAACCAAGAGCCCGAATGGGCTTACCAATGTAGAGTCAAGTCAAAACCTGACTCTACATTAATAATCCATTGGTGCGGACGACGCTTGGAATTGGAACCCACGACCTTAGAGTCGGGAGGCGGGGTTACTTAAACCACAGTATAATCGATGCATACAATGTTAAATGTTCCGCATAAAACCCCAAAACTGAGAAGAAGTCTACACTGCCACTATTCTCTATGTGAGCCTACCTTTATAGTGATAAACTAGATATGTACGAGTAGGTAGGTGCAGGTAGGTATTTACTTGTGGCATAACTGCGCGTACAATCTCAGTGTTGCGGATTGTAAAATCCTGTTCGGTCTCATTCGGCCTAGGCTCGGTCCCGGCAGCAACAACACAAATTTTTGAATCGGCAGATGCTGAATGCTCTGAAAAGGTTTTAGTTATTCATTACATGTAAAATCAATAAAATTGTTCTATAGCTAAAACTTAGCATCGGCCGGTAATCTGAAAATAGAACGGCAAGTGAGCACTCTCCATAAATTCTTGAGTTAGAGAGGTCCTCTCCTGATGTTCCGTGAGGTCTTACCTTTGCTAGCAATAATATTAGGACCGTTGAGAAATGTAGAGCCGTATTCTAAATCCCGTTCCTCTCCTTTCAATTTGTTGTCGTCGACGCCTATCATGCAGATATCTTTGGTAACACCCTGTATGAAGAAATCACCCAGTCAAAATGTGTTCACCCAAATTGCCTCTTCTATCCCACAAATATTACAAATGTCATTGTTTAGTTTAAATAGATGTTTGGATTAGTGTTTCAATCACGCTGAAACTACTCGTCGGATTTGGATGAAACTTGGAATTTCATAATATAGTTAGTTACCTGGATTAACACCTAGGCTACTTTATATCTCGGAAAATCACTGGACGCGGACATAAGGAAATTTCGAGAAATAATAATTATTGAATGATTCGCGGTCGCAATTCGGGAATCTCTGTTTCCCATCGGTGGTCAGTTCTGCGAGCACTAAACGACCCAGTCCTCTGCCACTTCAACTTGCTAATTATTAGAGCTAATGTCGGTGACCTTGGTTCTGTTCTTCTACGGACTTCCTGACTTCTGTTCTATCGCGCAGTTAAACTCTCAATATAACTCTCGCCATACAAGCCTTGCTACCACTTTCAGCGTATTCATTCATTCATCGTGTCAATAGTCACTCAGACTAGTTTCTGCCAGAAAGTGGCAAATTGAATGGCGGATGCTAGTGCTCCTGCGAGGTCCGCTTGGGTGCAATGGTGAATTTCAGCGTATGCAAAAACTTGATCATCAATACGCTTTATATTAGTCTAATAAGCCGAAAATTGGCCTGTAGATTGCTCCGTTTAGATGAGCTTGTTAGCTGTACGTACCATAAGTGCAAATAAAATTGATTTGTTCACCTTAGCAAGTAGAGCAAATGTCGAAGCTACTGCTGCCTCCCCGGTACCCACAACTGTAACTTTATTGGCAGTAGTATCACTTTTCTCGTATGATTTCATAACCACTTTATCCACTGTCGACTGAAATGGCATTTTTGTCATTTCTGTGATGTCTCGAGAGTACCATACTTTGGGTTTGGTAACTGTAACAATAGCACTTTGCAGTTTTATATAGGATATCTGATAATGGTCCTTAACTGAGGCAAGTGATTCCCTATAGGGATTATAGGGAATCACTTAAGGACCATTATATTCTATTCTAGAAAAAACCATTATTGAAATGGTTCAGTCCTCTGAATCTGTTGTTTGTCGCTTAAAACGTTTATAATATTAGCTGTTGATAATGTACGAGTATATTATATTTATTGGTAGAGCAAACGAGGAGCCAAGTTAGTATTATAATATAATTATAAAAATTAGGTACATATTTACCGTAACAAGTCCAATGGTCATAATTTAGCTGCACGATCCCTTTCGTACAACGAGCTTTCGCCAATATAAATGTTTGACTGAGCAAAAGTTTACGGCACATTTTTATGTAAAATTGTTCTACAGATATTTCTAAAAGTAATTTTCTGTTGAGTGACAACTAGCACTTCGTTTTGGCAGATATACGTATGTTTAAATATTTTCTTTTTCTTATTCTATCACATCCAAAAAGGTATCTACCTTCTACATTAGTCTTTCTGGTTAGCTTTTCGTTCGCAGAAAAGCCCGTATGCCGATATTGAAATCGTCGTAAAGATTTTCATACAAAAATCTATGTTTGAGTCCGGATCAGTGCTTGAGCAGTTAATCAGTACCTGTAAGAGGCTAATAATATGATGTAGGCACTAGGGTACATCCGTACATACCATCCATTCATAAATCGCTTGCCATCTCGCTCGTCGCGGCAGATCGCGAAATCATTGCGAAACAAATGCCGAGCCTCAGAATATTTACTATCCGAGAACCGAGCCTAACCAAACCGTGCGTGCTGCGTTGATACGGACTTACCTAGTAATTGCCGTTGCTAAAACAACACGCTTCGAGTTGTCTTTGTCACTTCTTACTTCTCACCTACCGCGATAGTCAGCCATTGAATTGAACTCACAACTGCCTTGACACAGGACGCTACACTTATAAATACCTACACGTACAGCCTCCTCCTTTTATAGGGGTGCCTAACTTAGTTCAGTGCAGTGCTCTTCTTACATCTGTCAAAGAACTGCAAGATAATAACCATTGTCCAAGCCTTGATATGGATTTGACCATTTGTGTTACATCATTGAAGAAAGTGAGATGACCGTCGTCACGTAGTGTGCAACTTATGTAAGTACCGTTTTGTTGATTTCCCAGTAGTTCCCAGAGCGGGTTCGTGAGTCACTTTCCGTAGATTGCTTCAAAGTCGATATGCTTAAGAACAAGTAGGTACCTAGTCTTTGTTTGGTGTGCCCTTGGTGTACATCACCGTGTACACATTCAAAATCAATAATGACGTCAATGTAACGACATTGCTTTGCAGATCTGTATATTTAATACTAGCGACCCGCCCCGGCTTCGCACGGGTGCAATGCAGTGATGATGATGATGCATTATACATATAAATCTTCCTCTTGAATCACTCTATCTATTAAAAAAACTGCATCAAAATCCGTTGTGTAGTTCTAAAGATCTAAGCATACATACATGCAGACATTATGACAGACGCGGGAAGCGACTTATACCTATGTAGTGATTTCGCCAGATAATTTTACCATAGACTTTTATTAGGTTATCTTTCAGTCAAAAAGAAAGACGCCAATTTTAGGCAATGCCATTTGTTTTGTTTAAACCACGTTTAAACTCTGTTGAGGTATGGGGTGAATGCATTACAGGACACGTCAGTGGATGTGGTCCGCGAGTCAATGCATCGTTACAGGCAGTGGTTACCACTTAACATCTAGTGGGCCGGACATAGGAATGTTCTGTAATACATAGTTGTAAAAAATATGAACTTTTATGATTATGCCTGTAAACGGAGACAAGCACGAGACAAGTAACTTATATTATACATAGAGTAAGGGAAAAAAGAATAGAGATGACATACCTACGAAAAAAACGTGCATACCTAATCTGAGTCTGGCACAAAGATGGAGGCTTGCCGTAGAGCTGCGCGCACTATTATCGATATCGATAGTTAAATTGCACGGTGTTTACAGAATTTAAAAAAATCGCATATGAGTTTCTTTTAGATTTCTTCATAAAGGCTTCTACGAGTAGTACACACACACAGTGCCGCCGGCTTAGGTTGCCGCGTGCGGCTCAAGGTTACTTAGCTTATTGATTGAGTTTCATGCAGACTGCCAGTTTTTGCGGCTTGTGCCGGGGCATATGTGTAGGAGCCTTAGTAGAGTATCACTATTACTGATCAGCATACCACGCATTCATAATTACCAATGGAAATAATAAATAAATAACTGCTACTACAGATTTTTTCTGGTTTGTCGGACTATACCTACTTATTCTTTATTAATCTATCTTCTATTATTTTTCTATATAATATATCAAAATGAATCCTATTTCGTTGTCACTCAATAGCTCGAGAATGGCTGGACCAATTTGGATAATTCTTTTTTTTTTATGTTTTCTAAAAGTTCGTAGATGGTTCTTGCATTTAAAAAAAACTATGGTGGTACGTAGTGCGCCCGTGTCAACTTGTTACTAATATTATAATACTTAAGTGTAAAGGGAAATTAGTCAGGTATAATTATTTATGAACTACTTGGCACGATCATTCCTAATAAAACGAAAATTATCATTTCAAACAGGTTTAATAAAAACTGTAAAAGCCGTTCCGGTTATAATCAAGTTCTAAAAATGCCTTTTACAAGTAAAATAATTATGTTTACAATAATCAAATATAAGGGTTCATCAAACCGTCGATCCCAGTCATAATCAAGTTCGAAAAATATTTAAAGTTCGGTTAAAACATGTCTCTTCAAAATGCAGGGAACAAATGAAAATATGTTTCGTTGATCTATTTAAGTTTTCCAACCCAATTACATCCAGCCACTGTTCTTTTTTTTTTAGATGTCAGCAATCTAAAATAATAAAAAAGAAATCCGAGTTTAATTATATTCACCTGTCGCTAAGTTATCGATATCGATAAAAATGAAAATGCCGTACTACCGAAACTCTATTTACAAGGGAGAATAATTTTCTTATAAAATCACATAATATTAATGGTAAAACAGTAAATGATTACAGAAAAGCAAGAATATCATTTTAAACATTCCCACTAATAGCAAAATCTTTCAAAATAATAGGAAAAACAAGATATTTTGAATGAATTCGGTAACTTGCCTGTGCAACGTTATAATGGGATGTTTTTTATGGTGTTTCATGCGGCAACCTAACACACTGCACCTACCCATAATAAATGCAGTATTCTGCAAGTTCTAGCACTACTAACAAGCACAATTTTCGCGTAGAACACTAAATTTTCTTGAGAACACTGAAAAAAACAAGTCGCTATGACAACTGATGTACTTGATGTTGGCTGTGCTAAAACATGGCGACCGGCCGCAGGGAGAACTGTTCATAGAGATCTAGGTTCATGATAGAGATGTATAATGCCTGGTCCATAGATTCCTAGGTTCATGATATTATAGAACCTGTGAAATTGTCAATGTATTGACAACTGATGCCATCATTAGGTACCTATGTCAATTTCACGGATCAATGATTTTCCTGTTTACATTGTGGAGTTTTGCAGATTTTGCGAAGAAAATACAGAAAATATCCACATAGTAGTAGTGATTTAATAATACCGGGGCAATAGTTTTATTAGCTAAGATTCATACGACCTCGTTATTTGTGAATGAAGATCGTGGGTAGCTACAATCATGAGCACATGGCGTATGGCTGGTTTGAAGTAAGGCTGAGCGCTAACGAGCCATTGACCACAGCCACCGGTGGCCCGCGACAGCCACTTTCATAGTTTCACATGCTGTATGCTGTGTAGCGAGTGGCCGCCAACGGCCACATGTGTGCCTTAAACTTGCAAAGCGACTTCAATTTCATACGCCTTCATCATCAATAAATGATGATGATGGCAGTTGCATTGGGTCTGTTCTATTGATCGTAAGCATCACAGAAAAGTCACAGGAAAGCAAAATAAGCTATGTCGTGTAAGCGAATAGTGTTTTTTCCAGTCAGTCTTATTTAACCTTTACTGAAACAATTTTGATAAAAAAAATATGGGACCAATCTGGAAATATTATAAGTACTGAAAGTATATATTATAATTCGCTTCATAAATGACGGAGTTAATGAGGTACACATTAAATAAGAAAAAAATATTACAACTGAATTGAGAACCTTATATTTTTGATGTCGTTTAAAAATGCATGAAAAAGGAAACAAAGTGGCCGTCGCAGGCCACGGGTAGCTGTGGTCAGTGAGCCGTTTCCGCTCACACGACGACGTGATAATTCGTAGTTTGTAAAAGATGATGAATAGACGCCAGCGCTTGCAGAGGGCCTAGTACGAGTTTTGGTGTGTAAAACTTCTGACGCCCAGCACACCAGTGGGCGCTGATTTCTATGGAGACACTGAGCGGATTCTTTGAGAAGCTCGGTCTACAAAAAAGCCCGTACTCGCGTGTCGTGCTTCTCAAAGAATCCCCTCAGTGTCTCCATACAAATCAGTGCCCACTGGTGTACTGGGCGTCAGACGTTTCACACCCTCACTACACTATCCAATGAAAACTCATGCTAGGCCCTCTGGTAGCAAGCCTTGTACCGCTGCTCTAAAACACGGCATTTCCTTCCAGCTATGTAAATTACTCGAATATAGCAGCAAGAGTGTTGCGAAAATCTCTAAAGTCTGAATTTAAGGAAGAGGCAGGCAAGCGGGATCAATCCTTGATCAAATTCTTTTACTGGGCTAATGGAGAAATTCTTCGTACGTACTATACTTGTATCTATCTCTATTTTAAAATTATTAGTATTAGACTAGTGGTCTAGTGGTAGAGACTCCGCCTTCCGATCATAAGCTCGCGGGTTCAAATCCGATGGTGCATTATTGGGTTTTTGTGTAATAAGTAATCGGTAGAAGGAATTAAGTATATAATAAAAATATAAGTAATCTATCAACAATCTTATTCCCATAGTGTAGGCTTTTTGCGATTACAGGGCGTTGTGTTAAATGTCCATGAATATTTATATCTATTATATATTTATTTATTGTATCAATTTGAGTAGGTAATGTACATACTTTTTGAGATTGATAATTTGTCCACGAATGGTAGTTTAGTTTTATTTACATTGACCTGACGTTATCATTGCGAAAACTCAAAACCTGATTAGTCTCGTAATGTTTATATTGAAATAATCAGTATTTTGTTTTGATTTTCAGCTGCCGGTCAAAAACCGACAGGCGGTGACAAAGACGTTGCGAAAACTTAGTAGCTTTATCGAATTCGACGTACGATTTTGATGAGAATAATTAAATGTAACAACTTTTCACATTCGGTCATCTTACTATTTTCTAAATCGATTACGAAGAAACACTACTTACACTCAGTCTTCTGTAAAAAAAAAAACAATAGTCCTAATAAGGGTTGCCTCATCTCGAAATTACTATCCTGCATGAAATTTAAATGATATCTTGCAATACCTAACATTATAATTATTTTAGTCTGTACTATCATCGCACTGCAGGGCAAAGGCTTCCTTCTCTTTTTTCCACACTTCACTTTAGGTACATAAACGATAAATAAAAATCGTATAGATTTATAATAATATGACTATATTCCATTTATTAGATCACAAAACTCTACGGCACATAATAATGAAGTCGGATACATTCCAAAATATAAGTAGGTAATTAATATTTTATTTATTTGAGATTACAAAAAAAAAATTATTTATTGCTCTTATTTTTAGATGTAAAGGCACATAATTATGATTGTTATCTTATGTATTAAATAATTTTATAAAAAAAGACTTCTAATAATATATTTATACTTACATACTAAACATAATAGTCAAAGTTATATCTGACCTAGCTATCAAAATATTTTGAATAACATTACATACCAAAATACTTTTATTATTTTAATTACAATGTACTTTACATTTCATTTTGAAAATGGAAAGTAATTATTAAGAAATAGTTGACAGTATCAGAGGGGCTGAAGTGAATAGATTGTAAAATTGTGCTTAGATGAGAGCGTAAGCACTTTTCATTATTTTATGAAGTCTATGCATGGCTCCTCAAAGGTTTTTTACCAGCATTAGTTATTATCTGTGCTAATTTGTAACAACGGCGAACTGTTAGGTCCATTGTAATTAAAATATGATTGCCATTAACAATAAATTGATATAAACTTAATATATTTTTTTTTTGTTATAAAAATCACAGTACTCGTACCATAAAATATTTGCATGGTTAGTTGCTTTGTACAAATCTGATATAGTCCAAATAGTCGTCATAATTATAAAGATTATAGACTTACATTTCTCTAATAGATATAAAATTTGTTACATTATAGAAGGAAGTGTGAGCAAACAAAATAATGACAACCGCAGTTTCTTCCTCCGTCAAAAAATAAAATAGAAAGATCTCTCCAATAGAATAATTAATTTAGTATGGAATGTTTACCTGCATTTGGACTGCAAACTAATTGCAAATTGGCAAAATTATACATCGAGCTAGACCGGTCGACCAATAAAGCCCAAAAATGCGACGGGACGATTTGGTGTTTTTATGCAATAATCTTTTATGTACGATCATTGTTTTTTATAGGATTATGTCAACTGTGGATATGGCTGACTAGGCTGAAAGGATAGTATAGGTGCTGGGCAAGCCTACTCCATCTAAACACTGTCCCAGGCACTACACTGTCTACATCATCTTCAATCGATGTAAAGGATTATTATTATTATATGTCAACTACACAAGAACTGTATCATCGCATGCATTTGCATGTCCGTTCTGTAGTGTGACTGCATTAGGCCATTTTGTTAAACGTTGCAAAATAATTAGGATTGTTAGCACTAATTTGAAACAGCACCAGTTTAGTTAAATAATATCGCTTTTTGATTGCACTACAAAATACCAATAATATCGCCTTTCAAAACCTCTCAATTTCATAACTACCTACCACATAAAATACCTCAGTCATCATAGTTACCCATGAGTTTATCCCAATCTAATTGCGTACAGTATTCCTTTATTTTGGGCCTTAAAAACGTATTTTCTACAGTTCCCACTTCAACTACTACTTCTTATGTATCTGCGAGCAATTTCTGAAGCTCCAAGAAAAAGTTGCAATAAATAGAGCCTCAAAAAATTTAAAAAAAAATAACTTACTAAAATAGTTACGATTCTCCTAAGAATTCTTCAGTGTCTGCTTCAGTATTGACAACATCTCCTTCTTCATCTGGGGTATTCCGACGGCATTCTGGTATAACACCATTATACTCGCACATCCCATACATGAGCATGGTAAAGCCGATTAGTTGCGGCCAGTGGAACGTTTGCCAGCGGAAACCCAACGACGCCATCCAGATCACGAAAGTTCTGAAATAAAATATTAAGATGTATAAATAGGTTTACATGCGTTGCCCGCGATCAATGTCAAGAGAATAAGTAAGGTAATTGCCCGACTGTACCGAGCATTGTCGTTACTTGGAACGCGAACTCTAGGGTGAGTAGTTTCCGAGATATAGCCGTATGAAGTTTGACAGCTGTCATCAAAAATTTAGATCTTGATCACACCTTTCATTTAGTTTTAGAACCAGAACTCTAGGATGAGTAGTTTCCGAGATATAGCCGTTTAAAGTTTGACAGCTGTCATCAAAAATGTAGATCTTGATTACACCTTTCATTTGGTTTTGGAACGCGAACTCAAGGGGGAGTAGTTTCCGAGATATAGCCGTTTGAAGTTTGACAGCTGTCATCAAAAATTTAGATCTTGATCACTCCTTTCATTTAGTTTTAGAACGAGAAAACTCTAGGGTGAGTAGTTTCCAAGATATAGCCGTTTGAAGTTTGACAGCTGTCATCAAAAATTTAGATCTTGACCACACCTTTCATTTAGTTTTGGAACGAGAACTCTAGGGTGAGTAGTTTCCGAGATATAGCCGTTTGAAGTTTGACAGCTGTCAGCTCAAGTTTCATCATGTATATACATTGGTATATTAAAATAATATTATTAGTCTTGTCTCTGGGTATAACTTGTTTTTTATACTACGCTTGTAAAGGCTAAGTTTGACTTACCTTACGGAATCCAGCACCATTCTAGTAGTAGCCGACATCTCCTTAGTAACGGTGATGCCAGCGAAGTTGAAGAATGCGATTGAGATGATGGCATACAGTATGCACATCATGATCATTGAGTTGTTGCCTGAAATATCACACCATTTAGATGAATATATCCATATGGGAAATATTGTGGGGCATGTTTTTTGGAAAATTTCAGACGAGTGTTGTAATCACAACTTGTTTTACAAGTTCAAAAATGCTGCTTGATTTGTGTTCATCATTAAAATATGTAGATATCGTATTTTTTTTAAATAGTAATTTACGCTGAGCGGAAGAACGATTGCTTTTGTAGTGCAGTGAACTTTAGTTAACTATAACTTAAGTAAATATATTTTTTATAAACAGGTTTTCAAAAAACAGTATTGTAATCGTAGTTGATTATTTGCCTGTGTTTTTACGGCCGGACCCAATACTCAACCGAGAGATCTGCGTCAAAGCAATAATTTTGATAATAAATATCTATTTTGATAATAATACTATTGACGCAAAACCACACATAGATTAAGTATTGAGAACGGCAGTAAGCTTAATCAAGTTTCTTTTGGATATGAGGTAAAAAACTAACCAATCTGCACGAATCCATCGATGATGTCTTCAACGGTGCCACGCGCGTTGTTTCCAAAATGCGGCGGCGCTGGTATCCAGTAGAACGGAACCAGCAGTATCGACAGAACTGAGAAACCAAACACGCCTTCCCATCCCACAGCTTGCAGTGGGGGGATGTCCAAACCTGAAATGTACAAACCACCACATCTTAGTAAACCAACATGTACATTTTACATAAATAATCATAGCTATAAGAAATCGCATATATCTGTTATCGTTGCTGCGATCATCAAAACCTGAAGTGTGAACTATATTATCAAATCCGTATGCATTAATGAACTATATGTTTCAGATTGCAATTATACTAGAGACACAGATATTATGATACTATGCTAGAGACATAGACGTAGCAAGAGACGTATTGAAGGCAACACTGGGTTTTGGATTAGATTACATATAACTTGGAAACTGTTGGGACTTTAATCAAACATAATTAAGAACCATCCCAGATAAATTAACTTTCCACCGGATTAAAATCTGAGCACTACTTTCGGACCCACTAAGGCGTCTTTATAAATTGTTTTTTTTTTTTCATTTGAGTGGCAGATATCTATAAAGACGTCACGGATATATGGGCTGTGGACTGTGAACCTGCTAAGAACCATCCCAGTTAAATTAACTTTCCACCGGATTAAAATCTGAGCACTACTTTCGGACCCAATAAGGCGTCAAATTTACAAACAATTTTTTTTTTCATTTGAGTAGCAGATGGACACTCTCTCAAACTACAAGCAACCCTAAAAGACATACCTTGCCAAACCGTGTGGTCGAAGCCTGGAATAGGCTATCAGAGACTATAATTAGTGCTCCAACGTTTAACACATTTAAAAACAGACTAGATAAACCAAGTGCACAGAGAATATTAAGTGATATATACGTATCAGCTTTAAGCTGCCTATGTATAAAATAATAATAATAAGATATATATAAAGACGTCACGGAAAGCACGCATTGACTTACCTGCAACATACTTTTCTTCATACACCATCTGGCATGCCGAAACTACTTGTGCCACGATAATCAGAAGGTTTCCCGTGATGATACTGTTAGGTCCCTTCGAGCCCGAAGACTCGTAGAGGGCGTCGGTCAAACCGACCACCACGAGGCCAGCCATGATGCACACTGGAGACACAAAACATTAGCCCCTTTATATTCATATTCAACTGTCATTTTAGCGCGGCTTCGAAAAATGCTCTATCATTGTTACTTGCAATGACAACGAAAAGAGATGACATGATTTAGCAATCAATTTAGTTAGGTCAGCTTTAGAAGACTAATATGAATTAGGGCCTAACTTTATGGCCAGTTTACATACTATTCACATAACTCTCATCTTAAAATGTAACTACGTTTTACCGTTCATTCCCGATTGGAATACTATAAATAGAGAATACGTCATTTATTTATCTAGATTTTTAGAAATAATATCAGATATATGAATAGTACATCTACTATTCACGTAAGAATATTTGACAAAATAGCGAACGAGTTTATCTTAGACAGATGTGGCTATAAGTTTTATAATCTACTATTATAAAACAGTGCTTAGTCCCTAGGAACCTTACTCTAAATTTAAGCTAAAGGTTGTAATCCTAGGCCTAAAAACATAATAACTAGACACTCACCATGCTGACATCTTTGCTTCTACAAACAGTCTGATCAATAAGCTTTACTAAGGCGTACTAATATAACGGCCCCCACTGAGTTCAATAAGCTGCCAAGCCAGACGAAGGGGAACCGACAATAATAGCACGACCCCTCAAGTCTAAAGAATTGGCATGGACAAGAGTACAACATACAATGGTCCCCTCTATTCAGGCCATGTGCACATTTTTTATAGAACCGTAGTTATTTTTATTTTTACTTGGAATGACGCCACCTGCGTGATACTAACACCCGATTCCAATACGTTTTACGCAGTTTGCTTTTAAGAACGTTTTCGTATACAAAATGACTATAAATCATATTTTGTCTTGTCTTACGGTAATAATTTGAATTAACTGACAGCATTTTCCATTCTTGTTATGTACTATTAGGTGCTTTTGTCAACTTGTTCGTAACGAAGTCAATATACCTCCTATACTTACCTACCTACTATACCTAGCTTATCTACTGAATTAGAATTACATATTAGAATATTGCTGATCTGCGAGATTCAAAATATGTTTACAGAATAGTTTGTTGATGTCAGCTGCACGTATCTACCCCCATCATGATATATGTGTATGCTATACAATGTATAGCATACACGTAACTAGATATAACATAGAGATATGTATAGTATACATATCTCTATGTTGAATGTAGATTTTAGGAATTTCAGTATTGCATTACGTAATAATGGATCTTAACACGTAAAAAGTTCAGGTTCGAGTATTTTAATAAAGTATCTACTGCATTTTTCTAAGACTATTCCCTGACTATGATTTTTCGTTTTGTTTTCATTTCGAAGCCGCCTGGTGCTGGAGTAACCTTTGAAATTCAACTCACTGCATTCAGTACTTTTAATCAGAAAATATTTTAATCCCGTGAAGAAGTGTACGCGAACGATGTCGCGGCCAAAATTAAGTTGCTGATAAACGTGGGTGCCGGTAGTAGGTACATAATTGTTATTTAAATAATATTACAGTAGGTATTGTTTTGATAACAAGCAACTGTTGCTTTTCGTTATGGGACAATGTTTGGAAAGATTGTGTGTGCTGGGGACCTAAACAATATGGAAAATGCAGGAAATGTTCGTGACGTTGCTTGTATATTCTACGAGAACTTAGTAAATAATATGCAATGTTCATTATATTACAACTTTTTAGGTGGGTGAGATGGCTGCTGGTAGCATTTAAGAGAGCCTGCGCGCTTTTGTGAAAACTATTGGTCTTTTTTATCTACCAAAGAAGCTTTACATTGCCCGCGCATGAGGTCACTTCCGCTAAAATCAACGATGCCCAGCCCACCTCAAACTATTACTATTGCCCTTCTAGTGAAGGTTGAAAATAAGAACATAATGGGGAATGTCTTTGTATTCTAGTTATCGAAACAAATCAAGGCTTGAACCAACTAGCAAAGTCTGTGATTCTATGAAGATACCTGTAAGGGTTTTGAGTCTGCTGAACCACATTTTTAAACATGTTTTCTATAAGCTCAGCACAAACAGACACTAGCTGAATAATGACAAAGCCAGTGATGCCAATGATGTAAAGCCGGTTCAGAATCAGAGCCACTAACCCTCAAACTCTTCTGGAATTTCATTTCATTTAAATTCATAAACAAGGTATATATGCTCTTCTAGAGGCAAATTCTTCTGCAAAGTTTACACGCCACGCCACATACCTCTATCTATACAAATCTCTTATTCGTTCCCAGCTAGATTATGCTGTGCCCATCTGGAATCCTTTTTATGAGAAATATATTATTGCTCTTGAAACTGTACAAAAAAAAATTCTACGCTGTATGCACTACCAATGTTTTCATGGACGTTTATCTTATGAACAGCTCCTTGACAGATATGACCTCCTCTCACTTGAACGGAGGAGAAAGCTACTTGAATCAATGTTGCTTTATGACCTTTACCATAATAGATATGATTGTACTCCTCTTATTAGCAAATTATGTTATAGAATTCCCACTAGAACGCACTGCCGTAATCCTTGTCAACTATTTGCGACGGCTCGATGCCGCACTAATACTGGTAAGCGATCACCCTTGTACTGTTTAGTTACCTCTTATAACGCAAATTTCAATTCTATAGATATTGCAGTAATACGTACTAGCATTTTTAGAAATAAGATTCTTGAGATTTTGGAATTGTAAGTAGGTAGGTAGGTACTTACTATGTGCCCACTCATGAACTGAATAAAACTACTACTATTTAAGTAATCTGTGGTAAACGGTTTTGGTGTCACAATTAATAAGTTAGTTTATGATACTGCTTTATTTATATGCATTGAGGTACTGTTTGTTTACCCAAATAAATAAAAAAATTAAAAAAAATTCAGGCTCTGCACTAGTTGAATGCTGATTGAAACGGTCTAGCGGACTGTTCTGTTAATGAATTTGTGATGTATGAATATGTAAAGTAAATGTATAAATACTCACAGATGCCAAGTTTTTGTCTACTCTTCAGACTAGGAGTCCGGTCAAGGAAAACCCTCGATAGTACTGCCACAAACACGATTATAGAACCTCTGAACATTTGAAAACTGCTTACATATGTCAGGGTTAGTCCGACATACATTATGGAGGTGCCCACCTAGTTAGAAATTATCAAAACTTTAGTTAAAGCACATGAACTTGTTTGTATGAAAATTAATCGTTAGAATTACTTCATGTAATGAGTGAAATGATACTCTCGATGATTTTTAAATCATGAACCCTACTCATAATTTAACGCTACAACTTCAGCATTGTTTCAGCATAGGTTAAAGTTCAAAATTACTATTTATAAATGTTGAATTGCAATTATGTTCCACATACATGGTATCATATTATTTATTGTTTGCCATGTGTACCAATGATGTAATTTAATCTATACCCTTATTGAAATGTAGATCAAACTATTATAATCATCATTCTAATACTGTGATTACTCACCAAATCTAACATGGCTGCTGGCATAAGAATGAATGGGTTAAAATTTTGATTGCCTCTTGCCAGTTCATGGTTTTCCGTGCCGCATGACTGCAGCCTGATAATCTTGAATGCTAGCAGACAGAACATCTCACCAATAAACATAAAAGCAGCCTGGAAAAATAAAGTTTATCTATCACCATTAAATACAAGACTGGGAGATGTTTTCAAAGAGACTGTGTCCAACAATGGACCAGTGTATAATTACTGCAGAAGATTAGGATTATTACGGAGGATTTTTTACTCAAATCTTTTGTCAAAGTTAGGGTCATCAAGAAGGTAAAAAATTTTAAATTGTGTTTTCACCTGCATAAATGGGTGGTCAAAGTTTCTGGTCACTCCATCGGAGCCTTTGGCCTCAAGCTGGTCGGCCCATTTAGTGAAAAGAGAGTTCATAGAACCTGAGACAACCATTATTAGGGCCAGCACCTTTAGCTTCATTGTCCACGCCATCCTGGAAGAAACGGCGGGGGTGCAGGTTGTGGCTAGCAATTGAATTTTACAAACATACCTATCAAACTAAAATTGCAAATGAGACTTGTATGACTATTTTAACAGGACTGAAACCTCATCCAGGGTTGGAGTCCATAAATATAGATGATTTATGGAAGTACCTGTCTCGCTCGTGGTTTCTTTGTCTCTGTTAGCAAAAAAACACTTGTGCTGACACAATACCTACACGTAATCGAACAACGTACCAACCTACTTAGGTGGAATGTGGTAGGTAAGGTAGTGATCTTTGCCTGTGATACAAACTTCAGCTATCAAAACAAATACATGGTAGACAGCTAGCCACATGAGTAAGTACCTAAATAAATACCGTTTTGTGTGTTCATACAACACACTAGTTTTGTACCTACCTTAGAGCTATTTTTTGCGTTTCCAACGCACACGGTATAGGTGTAGGTAAAACAGGAGGGAAAGGCAACCACTTCTTGGCTCTGAAAAACTTAAAATAATTCCTCGATCGATGCTTCTTTGTGCTGCTTTCGTCTTTTTCTTTTTGCAACAGTTGCAACTTTTTTGATTGTATCTTTTTTTTTCGCTCCTTGAAGCAGGCTATAGTTTTAAAACCATACCGCCTAGTCTTACGTTATGTTTTTTCCCATAGTAAGTTCGTTTGTTTATGTGTTTGTCTTGCGTAAATGATAAATCAAGTCAAGTCTTCGTCAAGTCGGCTGTCGTTTTTTTTAAAGAGAAAATGGTGGATTTTTCCTCCAAAACCGGAATCGAATTTTCACATTCAGAAAAACCACTTTACACACATTTATTCCAATGGCTCACACTTTAAGTTATGAACTAAGTATTATTGGTTAAAATTCCACCAAAATTAAACAACAATACTCACAATGTGTAACAACAATATTCACAATATTCCTAGGGTGGGAGTTAGTGTTTCCACCAAATGTTTTTCTTGGATCAAGTTAAACTTATCTATTGCCTATTTATAGTTTCTTATTTTAGTTTTTACTTTATTTCTTGTTTTTCTGTTCATATTTTTATTGTGGTGCCTGAATAAACGTATTATTATTATTATTATTATTATTATTATTATTATTATTATTATTATTATTATTAATGAACACAAGAAAAACTGTTAAAATAAAAATGCTATGTGTTGTTTCAAAAATGTCAAAATTCGATTCTCCTTTTTTGATTAATTTGAAAAAAAACACTCTTGTTTTTGAACAGAGTATTTTTTTTGTTTTTGACATGAATTAAAACTGGTTTTTGAACAATGAAATGAATGAACGAATATAATCGTCATGTCAGTCCACTGCAAGGTCCACTGCTATGAAACCACAGACGATTGTGATCCTTCGTCTGTGTAAGAAACCATAATTAATCTGTGCCAACAAAATAATCTGTGCATCCACGAACGACATCAAGTGATGTTACAAGTTGAGTTTTTTAGAACTCGAGTTACATAATTGAGTTTAATAAAGTCTATTGGCTTGAATCGCAAGTTCACTAAGCTCGGTTAGTGTGCGACGTAAATGATATAAAAAGTGGACGTGTAGGATTTTACTTCATTTATTCCATTCCAAAGCTTAAACATTTCAACGAAAGGTTTAAGTTTAACGTACGAACACCCAGATTCAAGTCATTATTCGAGGTAACATATTTTCGCTGCGGCAATGAGTTGATTTTGATGGGCGTTTTCGTTTTTTTCGCAAACGGCTACGTAGCCGCTATACACATTGCAAATCGATTTCAAAAACGGTTTTCAAATATCCATACACGCTTCGTGTTTTCGCGCCTCAAAACCATGGACCAAAAAAAGTTACAATAGAAAGTAAACCATATTGCTAGCCATCTATGACATATTTTTACACACGCCACTAACATGCAAATATAGCTAACGTTACGTCACTCAAATTCGCTCCATCTCTATCTAACCAGTAAAACTATTCATACTTAGAAAGAGAGGTAGCGAATCTAGCGTATCATATCGGTGTTTCATCGTTTTGGTTGGTTTGTGAAGTTTTCGTTTTGGTCGTCATGTTACGTCACTCAAATTCGCCCCATCTCTTTCTAACCAGTAAAACTATTCATACTTAGAAAGATAGGTAGCGAATTTAGCGTATGGTATCGGTGTTTCATATCGTTTTGGTTGGTTAGTGAAGTTTTCGTTTTGGTCGTCGGCCAAATTGCGCGCAGTCTGCGCTGCGCGTAGCGTGCTCCCATATTAAGTAGGTACCTACTTGGAAAGTCGGGATCGTTCGTGGGTGTTCGCAGTTTGTACGTATACATATTCACGAGTAAAAATCGTACGAAATCGTAGGTATCCAAATTGCGCGCGGCCTAAAGCTTAGACCGCACTAGGGCGGAACTGCACTGCAGCGGAGAATCGCGTCAGTTAGCTTCTATATTCTTTTACCTTGGAAAGAATATAGAAGCTATATGCCGCGACGCTCCGCTGAAGTGCAGTTCCGCCCTAGTGCGGTCTAACCTTAACAGTAGAGGTTTTGATTAGTTTTCGTGAAAACGGATATGTGGATTTAGGTATCGATTTGGTATGTTACCCAACCCGTAGCCGTTTTAAGTTACGTTTCGATAAATCGAACTCATGCCTACTTGGATTCGAATTTTGACATTTTTTGAAACAACACATAGCATTTTTATTTTAACAGTTTTTCTTGTGTTAATTGTGAGTATTGTTGTTTAATTTTGGTGGAATTTTAACCAATAATACTTAGTTCATAACTTAAAGTGTGAGCCATTGGAATAAATGTGTGTAAAGTGGATTTTCTGAATGTAAAAATTCGATTCCGGTTTTGGAGGGAAAATCCACCATTTTCTCTTTAAAACAAACGACAGCCGACTTGACGAAGACTTGACTTGATTTATCTACGCAAGACAAACACATAAACAAACGAACTTACTATGGGAAAAAACATGGAAAAAACACAACGTAAGACTAGGCGGTATGGTTTTCAGTATCTAGTCTTGTCACTTCAATTCAAATCCATGGATAACCATAGATAGTGCTGTGGCCAGTACTCACAACTATAGCCTGCTTCAAGGAGCGAAATAAAAAATAAATAAAAAAAAAATCATGCCTACTTGGCATGTGCCTACGAATTACTAGTGATATTTGCATGAAAATTTTTCATCCAAATATCACTCGTAATTCGTAAAGATAACGTAAGACTAGGCGGTATGGTTCTAAACTATAGCCTGCTCCGAGGAGCGAAAAAAAAAAAAAATAGTAATAATTCTAATAAATTAAAAATCGTAAATAAACATTACTATTACTTCAAACAAAAAAAAGAAAAAGTTAAAAACATGTTGAAGTTTGAAATTGAGCAAATTGAGACAAAAGGGGTGTAGCAAAATACTGTAGATACCTACCTACCGAAACGAAAATATACGGTTATACGTGGTCGCTAGCATCCTAGTAATCTGTGCGTGGTTGTCAAACAAATCAAACCAACACCTTCATAAAAGTTTAGAGAGAAACTGCGGTATTTTTATCCAAGATATAAGTTCAAAAAGCGAGGGACTTATAGCTCACAGAAATCAGCAAGAAATAAGCGTTAGTCCTATTTTGCTTCAGCTGAGGCCTAGCTGTCTTGAGTTACTTGTTCGGACCAAAGCAAAGGCAACAATTCTACAATGAAAACTCAACAAATGGTATGTATGTTGTATGTGTTTGATTATTTATCAATAGTGTAGTTAGAATATCTAGTAGTCAGTACTCTCGACTGCCAGGATTTGATACATTAATAAATCTGTAATGTTTTATCGGACCCGTGTCTCAGCGTTCAGTAATACATTACGTAATAATCCTAAAGTCATAAATTTTGTACCAACTTGTCTTGAGGAATAAAATTAAAACAAGTACCTCATGGTACTTGTCTTATAGAACTCTAAATAAACCTCCTTCCGGTACTCTTTGACTATATATTTTGTAGATCATAAATCGTCTGGTTTAATTGCCAATGCGGGTTTTTTTACGGCCATAATATTTTTTTAGGATATGAAATCGTTTACTGGAGATGAGTTTGATCCAAAAAAGTGGATCAACAAAGCTTGGAGCTCCAGTGGAAATCAAGAAAAGGAGGTACCTATTTACAGTAATTTGTAACTATTTATTATCAACCTGTGGCAGTCCACTGTTGGGCAAAGATTGCTCCCATATCATCACCGCTGCTTACTTCCACTGTTCAAAATAAGGCTACTTTACTGCCGGTAGTTCAAACAATTATAAAATGTATTTTAAAGGTAACTGCTTGATGGTCTGTGTTCTAGCCGCAATAGAATATCAAAAATTTGTGGAATTTGTCAGTAAAATAAGCAAAAAAATTTATTTCAGATTTTTGTAGCCAACGCAGTGAGTAGACTTCAGCTCTATATGAAACAGCTGACAAACTCACTTGATGATACCACCACACAGGTAAGATCATACATTGGAAACTTTTAATGGGTGTTCAGTGTACTGGAATCTTTATAGATTCCTGTATTATGTTTGTCTTCCTACTGTGTAACTAGCTAGCTGTTAGTTTTTCCTAAAATTCTTACAATAAAATAAAATAGAAATTTATAAAACTGAGCTTTTAATGATTCAAAGTAGAATGTTACTTATTCACAAGAACTGTGGTGAAATACCCAGCTGTGTGTTGGTGTGTAGAAAACGTGTGAGGTATCTTTATAATGCCTGGTCACAGATCATTATAAACCTAGGGTTGCAACAGACCAATGCTGATCGCACATCCACATTCACTAAGAGTACTACATTCCTAAGCTAGTAGGTACCACACCTCTCTCAACTCTGCACTAGTATTTGTATGATGTTATGCAAACATTAGGCTGTGATTCCCAAATCCACCAATAGTCTTGACAAATAAAGTGGTATTCGTTGACTTATTTCCCTGCACATTTAATGGAAAACTTCAGCCAGTGATATCATCTTTCTTATAGATAGTAACATCAATTCCTCGCGTTATCCAAGAGGCGACAATGCTTCAAGAAGACGGTGCTTCGCTTCAGCGACAGTTGACTGCTCTGGAGGAAAAAGTGCAATCTGTTGAGGCCCAGACTGGCAGCTCCATTGAGAGCCTGCAGAGAATCGACAAGCTTAAGAGCCGACTCGAGGTAAACCTCCATGTTTAATACAAACACCAAAAAACCTTTAAAATTCGTATTCCTAATCTTATATCTTTAAACAAGCAATTCTTGTATATATATAATCTGGAAAAATCTCGATAACAGCTCCAACGATTTTCATAGAATTTATTATACAGGGGATTTCGGGGGCGATAAATCGATCTAGCTAGGACTCATTTTCAGAAAATGTCGTTTCATTCGTGTTTTCAAGTAGCCCCAATAAAAAATGTGACTCTTCCCGACATCTATTGGCGAAGCTCGGTCAACCAGCTGGTAATTCCTATAACAATAATAGATATTTGTGGATATTTAAAGTATACTATTAATGTCAGAATGCAGCATGCACACTCCAAGAAGCGGATAAATGGGCAGCGCTGACGGCATCCCTTGAAGAGTTGTTGGAGACAGGAGTGCCAATGCAGGGCGAACCGTTGACTGAGCTAGCTGAACAAGTAACCGCTATGACTCAAAGCCTTGAGGTAACTGGAAATAATTTTACTTCTCCTGACTCCTATAGTTATTAAGCTATAAACATTAAAATCATATCTAATTGACAAAACCTACTATGACATAAAGGACTACTTAGAATAGGAATATTAGGACATATTATTATTGAATAAAACCAAAACTTAACATTCATTCTCACATACAAACCTAAAAACACCTACCTACTAAATCTACGAACGTTAAACTAATTACTAAATATAAGAAATAAATTACAACAAAGACAAAACTTGACACTAAACACTATTCGCACGCTTACATGAACACTTGAACAACAAACCTTAAAATATTTTCTATTAACCGACCCGAACATTATATAAAATATCCTAAAATAAAATGATTACCTATTATGTAATACTAATTAACGATCTACTAGCTATCTATAAACCTCGGCCTGCCTTCATATTGCTATACCCTATGCCATACCCTACCATGAGACATATCTATTTACATCCACCACCAATGTAAAATTTACCTAAACCATGTGAAAGCAATAAATATATTGAGTATTGAGCTAAGTACTTATAACATACAAGTTTTTAGTGAATTTAATATAAATTATTGTAATGAATAAAAAAATAAAGCTCTAACTAATAAATAAATTCTTTATATTAACTAAGTTTCTTTACTGTAGCGCATCGATACACAAACAAAACAAATATCTAGAAAATTCTCGAGTGCCAGATACCTACAGTTATAAATAAAAGAAAATCAAACAAATAATTTACCTGGAATAACTAGTCGCATCATTAGACCTTTAATCTAAGGAAAGGGGAACACAAAAACTACCAAATTTTGAGAAAGTTGTAACTGACAATTTATTTATCAAATTTTACTCTCCGTGGAGACACTTAAATTTTACCCTCCGTAGAGATCCTACTTACATTGTTTCGTTTACCCTCCGTCGAGAACCTACCTAAATATTTTATCCGTGGAAACTTGGGTGCGAATACAAAATAATGGAGCGATACCAAATATTATTAAATTAGGTTGATTAGTCAAAAATCGATTTTAATATAAGAAATCTATTTTAGCGAAAAAATCAATTTTTTTGTGAAAAATCAATTAAAATTATACGAATAAAAAAAACAATTCAAAACCAAAAATCAAAGGCAATGTTCCTTTAAAAATTTCAAGATAAGTAATTAGGAAACCAAATACACAAATGTCCAGTCCTATTTTGCAAGATTTTTTCATCCACAAGCTGTTTCTCAAAGTGGATTTAAACATGTTGTAGCGCCATCTATCTCGCTACATAAGAACTAGCATGAGAAATATCCTAGATCGCGCAAACGAAGTTAACACGGAGTTTGAACATAAGTAATACTACCGAATACCATCCATCGGTCCTCGGACCCCGAGCCAAAGGTCGCTCGGCGTGGAAGATCTTCCCTTTTCGTAGGAGGACACCTATTCTACCATGTTCTCTTCAATGTAATTAATATAATCAATTTATTAAAAATCGTTTAATATTAAAATAAAAACAGACAATAAAAAATCGGTTATTTTTTAACATCCCTAACCGAAATGTAAACATTGAAATTCGAGACAAATTCAAACTAATTCCTAACTCTGTAACGAAGAAAAAGCGCGCGTTACATTATGTAGGTTTTTAAATACACATTTCACAATAGATTTCAGTGCTCAAGTTCACTGCATACGGTCGGTCTTAGAACTATAAAGTACTTTTAGAATACTCGCTACTGGCACCAAGTTTGACAATTTTAAGCTCTGTGTTTTATTGCATAAATACTAATTTGCTTTAACTTAATATGACATAATACAAGGTTGGTTTTGGTCTTCAGGTGCTCAGCGACGCCCCAGACTACGATCACAAGAAGCTGCAATTAGAAACACTCTATAACAGATTGGAAGCTGCTTTGAGCCCGCCATTGATAGAGGCGCTGACACAGATGGACTCTGGTAAGCTTACTTCTTTTATGTACTTAGACCGAATTATGGATTCACGCAACTCTTTTAACTTTTACCAGCTGGATGACCGAGCTTTGCCCGGTATTTTTTTAGTATATATTTTTATGTACATAACCAATCTGCAGTACTTATTTAGTTAAAAAAGGCACATAAGATAAGATAATAATAAGATCTTAAAGCGAATATATTCCAAATTCAAAAAGTACGCGGGAAAGTTAATTCCGGCGCACTTATTTAATAAGTGCGCCGGAATTAACTTTCCCGCGCACTTATTGTTTCTTATAGAAAACACCACCTTTGGGTACACATAAAGGCGAACCAAGTCGTTCTTTTCGAATAGATGTGATGAAAATAGTATTATTATTCGCCAATAGATGTCGGGAAGAGTCACATTTTTCTATTCAAGCGTTTACTTGATAACACGAAAAAAAAACTACATTTTCCGAAAATGAGTCCTAGCTATATCGATTTATCGCCCCCGAAATCCCCTGTATACTAAATTTCATGAAAATCGTTGGAGCCGGAGATAAATCTATATACAAAAATTGCTCGTTTAAAGGTATTAGATAGATAACGCAACTTTTGTAGTCTTCTCATTCGTAGACAAATCGTTGTTTACGGAGCTCGGCGCCTGTAGTATTCGTTTATTTTAGATCGCACAGCGACATACGTCGCAGTGTTCCAAGGAATGGGGCGCATGATGTCTGTTTGTCGGTGTTGGCGTCGCGCCGCCGCTGTCAGACTATCAGCCGCGTGGCAGCGGCTTGACGCGCACTCGGTACCAGCGCTGAGTCGTTTGCTCACCGGCGAGGCTACTAAACAGGTGCGCTAGTCTGTACTGTATAGTTGGACTGGTTTGTGTGTTTTATCAATAGCGTTTAGATGGATTGATCGACAGGCGTCATGGCTCAGTCGGTAGTAGCTCTGCCTTCCGTGCTGTGGGTCGTGGGTTCGATCCCCACCGAGAACTAACATTTGTGTGTGGCACTATGTATTTTAGGTATGTATTTACTAAAAAAAATGAATATATGTATTCTATCAGCCATCTAGTTCCCACAGTACAAGCTTTGCTTAGTTTGGGACTAGAAGGCGTTGTGTTAAGTGTCTGTGAGTATTTATTTATTTATTTATTGATCTCCGAGGTTTTGAAATCTGCAAAATGGAGGGGGGACCAAAACCCTCGGATCGTGGTGTTTTTTTCGCTCAAAATTTGACTTTTAATTCGTTCGCACTGCCTTTCTGGCTTCACCCTTCTTTGCTCGGGTATAAATGGAAGACCTAAGTATCAATTTGTTTCTTAAGTACCTGTATTTTGTTTCCAGGTGGAGTGGCTACTAAACGTGTTGAAGTCTATAAGACCTCTGACTGAGCTCGTAAGGCTTTACACTGATTTGTTGCTATCACTCGAGCCGTCGCCCATGAAGGTATATTTAACCTACGACTAAAATAGCAATGTATATTGTAACATAACGTTACGTTTTGTCTTTCAAATAGACAAAAATAACAAGTAAATTTGAATAATAAATAGAAGATAGGTACCTACCTACCTACCTACTTAAGCGCAGCCGTTCAAAAGTTCGTTATCTTCTTTTTCTCTCATCTGGTTTTTTTTACTGGTTCTTTCGCGAACGCATGGCCTTTACGCCCTTTTCAAGATCATGTCGCCGCGTCGCCGGCCGAGAATCGCGCCAGGCATTCACGTCAGTACCTCCTCGTAGTAAGGACATCAGAGTACTTAGACAATTGTGACGCTAACGAAAGCCCTAGTTCTCGTATAGAACGTTTTGAAAATACTATCTAATGTAGGTATATACTTACCAATCTAGTCAGTTTTAACTAGTACCTAAATTCAGTGAAACCCCCATTTTGGGTAAGTGTTGAGCAATAATTTTATGTGGTAATGCATTTAGATAATGCATTTTAGATCATCTCTCAAAAACCAGCTTTTTGGTCAGCAACAAAAAGGCTTGTAATTGTGCCCTCTATATCCTAGGTGCCTACCTCTTTAGGTAAGTACCCTTCTCTTAGCGTTGGTCGATTCTGCTTAGCCGGACTGCACACGCTGCTCGTTCTGTGGGAATCCAGTGATCGATCGACCGCTTCAATGCTTGCCTTTTGCCGCGATGGCAGGATCTTGTCTTGGCCTACTGCTGTTGCACTATTTCTAATATGATTCTGGCTTGAAATAATTTTGAAATAACTCTGGAGATATTTATTTATCTATTTTTGTTTTGTTTCTTTCCCTACCCTACATAGCTGCCTATTATTTCTGTATATGTATAGACCTATATTTGTACTGCTAGTAAGGTTTTACTGGCTATTGTAAATCACTATGACGTATATCTTTGAACCCAATTCTTTAATGCGTTAGTTGTTTAATATTATATGTTGTTTAATATATTATAAGTACCTAATATAATTTGCATTAAATCAGAGCAGCTGTAGCTGTGATGTCATCCACTCTCAGGTTCTGACTGAAAACCAGCGCCGCTTTGCTTCTGCAGAGCTGGATTAAGCTGAGGCAGGACCTTTTTGGCTCATATCACCCACAACCATATAACTAGTTAATATTTCGTATTCTGTGCTATTCTGTTCTATTTTTATTTTTTTATTTTCTATTTAATTATGTATTGTTTTCTTACTGTGTGATTACTGTGTTGTACCTGTGTTGTGTTGTGCCAAATAAATATTTCTCTATCTCTATCTCTATCTCTATCTATCTATTTAGCTTCGCACATGCATCTCATTGTACCTAGGCAATCTCCTTCATTTTAAGCTTGTTAGAATTTTATGCCTACTTTTGCCTCGCAAGCGCGGACGCCGCGAGCCGGCTTCCAACGTTTTTTTATGCTACCTACGTACCTACCTAGGCATCTACTCGTGAATATCTAAATATTCACAACTTACATTTAAATTGTTACAAATTCATCATTGCATTTTTAGTTACATAATTCTATTTTGTTTACATTACTTCGAATTTTACAAATTACATTTATACTTACCTCCACAGAATCTCATGTATTTTAGTAAATTAAGCCATAAGCTTACATTTAGCCGATCATTAGTAGGTACCGTAAAACGAGGCGACTTTCAAATTACGGGGCGTCTTTGATGATAACAAAACCGAATACGAATACCGATATTTCTAGGACCCGTCTTCCGTTTTGTTATCATCAAAGACGCCCCGTAATTTGAAAGTCGCCTCGTTTTACGGTACCTATGCTATTACCGGCTTTTGTTATTTTCTATATTTTTTATTCTCCATGTAAACTCGCTCTGCTTTTCATCCATCCACCATCCATCCATATACTTTATAAGCTTAGGCATTCCCCTACCTAGCAGCTTCTCCTGAGGTGGTCATGGTCATGCTTTATGTAGAAAGGCAGATTTTAATCCGGACGTTATTCGGCGGCGGCGCTCAAGCCATTGAGGAGTCCCTTGGTGCTGCGTACCTACCTGGCCGTGCCAACAACCGCCCTTCTTGGACGTACCTACCTGGCCGCCCGCTTGCCGCCAACCGCCATTCTTGGAGCACCTACCTACTACCTGGCCGAACACCCGCCGAACTCCACTGCCTACCTACGCTGACTGACCTTCGTCTCTTCACGTCACGCTAAAATAAGGGGAGTGCCGTTCTACCCAAGTTAAAGTTAGGCGGGCCATAGAATCCACGACCTTGAGATTAAGTTTGTTAATAAATTACTATATTGTGTTGATGTTGGTTTCATTCAAACCCGGTAGACGTCACAATTTGTTGAAGTTTTATTTTAATCCCCCCCCTTACTTAGATAGAAACGCATCTCAACTTCTATTTAAAGTTAATCACCCTTTAAAATAGTGTCTGTTTAAAGGCGATTCTGAACGAATGATTTTTTTAGTTTTGCTTGTAAGAATTAGGTGTATTAAGAGATACATAATATGTTTGTTTGAAGGTGACTAGTGCGGCTCTGAAGCTGATAACATCCCCAGAGCAAGGCATCAACGTGCTTACTGATCTGAGAGGAGATATTGATGAATTTGTGGGTAGTATTCGAAGCATTATCGATGCGACACGTCCCAAAGGCAAGTCGAAGTGAAATAATTGTGGATTTTTTATTAGTTACTTTGTGCTTACTACTTAACAAATTGGGTACTACCTACTTACAGTACTACCAGCTTATTTAATATTCTGTGGTATTACCGCTAGTACATTACGTATTCTGTGATTACGTAGTCGTCAATTATTATTCAGCTAGTTAAAATATCCTTTATTTTGAACAGAGAGTCTATATCCGCCGACGGTGCGCGAGTTCGGAAGAGCAGCTTACGCGCCTCTACGCGAACTCTTACCCAAATACACGGAGTTTCAAAGCCAATTGTTGCTTCAAAACCTCAACGATCCTGCGTTGAAACAGGTATAGTTCTATAATTGCTTTTATTGCCAAATATTTGAATCGGTTTCTCCACCATTTTCCATTCCCTCCTCCCCCCTACCAATTAAGAATAAGATAAGTATAAAATATTGATTTTTGTAATACACAGGAGGATATATTAGAACACGCAAGGGCAGTGCTAAGTGTAGCGGAGCGATGTGAAGCATGGCTTGCGACAGCTCAAACGCGCGGTAGGAAAATAGCTGGTGATGCAATACAACCTTATCATGGACCAGCTGTTGAGGTAAGACGTCCACATAATACTAAGCAAGCAAGCTCGTATGAGTTAGTGGCCAACTCTGGTGACGGAGTTTTTAGGCTGCCGCTAGAGCCGGGATCGACAGTTTAAGGCGTAGGGTAAAGCCAGACAACCTTCTCGCTCCCACATTTCAACATGTTTGAAGATATATATTCCTCTCGACCCTGAAGCTCAGCAATTTCACATAATTACATTTAGTTATATTATATCTTCAAAAATGTTGAAATGTGTAAGCGAGAGGGTTGTCTGGCTTTACTCTTCGCCTTCCTTTGCTTCCGTGGGCACGTGCCCACGGAAGCGCTCTGATGTAAATGCCACTAACGGTCACCCATCCAAATAGTGACCGCGCAGAACGTCGCTTAACTTAGATAATCGGTGAAGATTGACTAAGCTAACTGCGCCACGAGCGCTTCAATCACATAATACTAATAAGTTATGATATAGTATTTTAATTCTTTTTTTTTTAAAGCCGTGTTGGCCGAGTGGGATTGCACCTCGACTTTCGATCCGAAGGTCGTGGGTTCGAATCCCGGCCGTGCATCAATGGATTTTTCATTAGGAAAATTTATATGCGAATTTATACGAGCTTATCGGTGAAGGAAAACATCGTGAGGAAACCCTTGGCTTAGTCAGCTCCGTACGTATTGACCTTTTCTTTCCTGTGGATATGGCTGACTATGCCGAGAGGATGGTATAGCTGCTACAAGCCCACTCCATCTAAACATTGTCCCAGGCACTACAGTGTGTCGTTAAGTGTAGGCATAGGTGGCCCCCTGACGCTGTATAAATCATCTTCAACGAATGTAAAGGCTTATTATTTTCATTCTTATTACAAGTGAAATAGATTATTTTTTCTCAACGCTTGTTAATACGGTTTTTAATACAGATGCTCAAAAAGTGGCGTATTGCAGGGACGTATAGCGTTCGGGATGTGGGCTATGACATACTCGTGCTTTTTTTTTACCTTTCCCGAACTAGTGCGTTCTCTTTCCCAACTGTCAAAATAATGTCTATTAAAAAGAAAAATCAACCATGAAGTTTTTACTAAAAAAAATCATAGAAGTTTTTATGATTCATGCAAATACGTATATTTCTAAAAAAAAGCTACTAATTGGTTTCAATATCAGGTTTAATGATTTGATTGAATGAGTTAGGTTAGGTTTCATTTCATTTCATCTCATTAAATTTCATTTTCATTTCATATCAATAAAAAATTCTACTGAAGACTTGGCTGTATGGGCATAGTTCCCTTTGCCTAACAGAATGACTGAAGAAAAAAAAATCTCTGCTTATATTCTACGGTTGGCGCCATTTTTCAGAAATTTTCTTTTTATTAAATTGCTTAATTTTTTCGCAATTGTATTAAAAATAGTCGTTCAGTACACGTGCGGAACCGTCATTGCAACTTGTTCAGACTGTCAACCCTCGCCTTCGGCTGCGCCTCGGCTCGGGTAGACATTTGTCGGAACTCTTTGCAATGACAGCCTTTCCGCACTTGTAATGAAATAATGAAATATACTATTTTGCAGAACTTCTTGAAAGCGTTTTCGACGCACATATCTGGGCACAGCCGACGCGTGGAGACGACGTTTCTCGCGTCGGTGTCTGCGGGTCAGGCGACCGGCGTATTATCTGATACGTTTCCAGCCGCGCTAGCTTTGCACACTGCCGCGGCATTGTTACTGGACACTGCAGCGGAACATGCGATAACTGAAGAGGAAGGTCAGTCAACATGTAACAACTACAATCTTCGCAGGTAGTCAACTCTCTTTTGCTTTCGCGTTTTGTTTCAACTTTGTATCCATTCGTGAGGACATCTAATTGGCCCATCAGACACTTAATTGTAAGTAGCTTAATCAGTATCACGGCGGTCTTCCATAAAAGTAAATAAATAAATAAATAAACTTCTACATACTCCGAGTCGTCACTTAGACATACGTACTTTCTTAAAATTTGCAATATATTTTCGTAATTTTACTCAATACGCATTGTTTATTTGCAATATCTTTTCGTCAATAAGTACTAATTTTTCATTTCATTACGCATTCGTTCTTCTTCATCCAAAGGTGGTCTGGAAGAAATCGCTGTGACTTTTTATAAGCTCAGTTTATTAGTTGTAAGGTGTGAAATAAAGTTTTTTCATTCATTCATTCATTCATTCATACATTCATTGGTACCTATAAGAAGTCAATAAACAGAATTGATTAATTTCTAAAGTACGTCTCTGAGTTTATAGTCTTCGATACCACAGAAACTGAGCCGCAAGTAACGGTTTCTCATTTCTCAGTATTCGATTTATGTATCGAATTTAAACCGATTTACCATCAAAAATGTTTTACTCTTGCAGTACCAGCGACGCAAAGCCAGTCGCCTCTAGAAGACATCACCTTGCTACTATCAGAAGGCGACGGGCGCAAGCGATCTCAAGGGAAGAAAGAAACTATGCCGTCCATTGCTGCACTTCGACGAACCACTACACAGTTGCAGGCATTAGCGCGAGCCATACTCAGGCAACCTGTTGACTCTCAACTAGGTAAGTACACAATAGGTTATTTTGACTGTAGATTTATAATAGACTAGCTAATACCCGCGACTTCGTACGCGTGCGAAACTTTGAACCAAAATATCTGACAACCAGTACGATAAACCTCGTAGCAAATGGCTGCGTTTGGTTGAGAGAGTTCAAGCTGTATCTAAGAATTCACTTCTTTGATTTCGGTTTTAAGATCTTTATTTCTTCTCATTAAGACAATTGGTCACTTACATGAGATAAAATTAAATCAGTTTTATATGCGTTGCGGGTAGACTTGAATAAGTATAGGTTTAAGTTATGGCTTTGTATTCATATTTACCTCTCAAGCACTGACCAGACTTGTTTTATATGAAAATCTCTGCGCAAATGTAAGCTCAAATCTATGATTGAGTAACGATTTCTTTATCAGAATACGAGCCTAAAAGACAAGAAGCGACTTCGCCACATTCTAAGGGTGGTGGTCCAAGTACAAAAAAAACATTTCAATAAAATATAGCCTATGTTTCAATCTGAAATAAAAGGTTCTGAATGGTATAAGTTTCATTGAAATTGGTCCAGTAGTTTAGGCGTAATCCGCGAACAAACAAACAGAAACTCGATTTTCGGAATCAGAATCGTTTATTTAGTAGATTTATATATTTAGTTTATACATATCTTTAGCTTTAGTTTTTGGCTTTTTTACAATTTTATAATAGTATAGATAGCGAAATGTTTTGATATTCACATGTAACTTAGATACGTGAACAACTACAGTGACCTAAGTATTCCCAAGGGCTTAGCTTAATAAGTGATTACAGAGAAAATTGCACAACTACCTGTTTGGACCAACAACGATGCTTTTACTACTGACCTGCCGGACTTCGCACTGTCGCCACAAGAGTATATTACCGAGGTAAAAATATCATTTTGATCTAAACAAGTTTTACGCCGCCAAAATTGGTCACATTATTATGGCAACATTGTTAGTTAAATCACAGATTAGGTTAGGTGAAGTTTTGCAATTTTGCATAAAATTACATTCTGTGATTTTATAACGGGAATAACCGATGTTGGAAACAAGAGCGCTAGGCTCAAATGGGACTGGGCGGGACACGTCAGCCGGATGCCTCCCGATAGGTGGGCGACCATCTCCACACCTTGGGTCCCTGACGGTGTGCGATATCGGGGTCGGCCAAGGAAGCGTTGGCGCGACGAACTAGACGCCTTCGAAAGAGGATGGTGGGAAGAAGCTCGGGACAGAGAACATTGGAAGTCTTTGGGGGAGACCTTTGCCCAGCAGTGGGACGACATAGGTTAATTAAAAAAAAAAATCAAAAATGTTGAAATGTTCGAGCGAGAAGCTTGTTTGACGTTTAAGAGTTTCTCTCAACTTTTACAAGCGTTTATATTTATTTGGTAACTAGCTGATACTCGCGACTACGTATACGTACGCGTGCGAAACTTTCCACCAAAATATCTGCCACCAGCATACGATGAACCTCGTAACAAATAGCTGCTTTTGTGTTTAGAAAGTTCAAGCTGTATCTAAGAATCCACGGTTTCAATAAAATATAAGTAGCCTATGTTTCGATCCGGAAAAAGGGCTTCTTAATGGTATAGGTTTCATTGAAATTGGGCGTGATCCGCGAACTAACAAACAGGCAAACTCGGTTTTCGGAATCAGAATCGTTTATTTAGTAGATCTGCATATTTAGTTTATCCATTATCTTATTTGGCTTTTTTACAGTTTTATAAAAGTATGGATTGTATTCTAGATCGGTCAATACTTGATGACACTGCCTCAACATCTGGAAATGCACGTGTCCGAGAAGCAATCGCCTTGGCAATTCCTTACAGACGTGCGTATTCATTCATTATCCCCGACTTTTATAAGCTTAAGGGTTTAATAAGATAAGTTAATAGGTTAAAAAGTTTGGTGCACTAATGTCTGTCAGTGACCTCGTGGCCTTCGAAAAAAATATCCGATTTCAATGTGGTTTATTTTGTAAAAAGCTGATTGTCTTGACTAGTTGAAAAAATTTTTTACCAGATACAGCTAAGAAAGCTATGTCTGGTAAAAATTTTTTTCAGCTTCGAAGCTGACAATTCCTATGAAAACTGGGGTTGAGATGATGAATATCCCATACTGATTTACGAGAAGTTTCCCTTCTGTATTTTCTGTATTTTTATACTTAAATGATTGTCTTTTCCAGGTCTGCGTACACACTTGTAATATATACGCTGAAAAGATTTTGGGTATCAAAAATATGGACGAACTGGGTACAAAGCGGTGCCTTACCGATATAAGTAAGTAAACCTAATAAAGAATTATACAAAACTAGCGACCCACTCCGGCTTCGCACGGGTATTTAACAAAAATTACAAACTAAAAACCCTAAAAACCCTTACAAACACCTAAAAACCCCTAAAACCCCTATAAACCCCTAAAAACCCCTACAAACCCCTAAAAACCCCTACAAACCTCTATGATTGTTATGATCGTACAGGGTACATGCCAAGGTATATGACAAGAAAGAAAAAAAAAAGTCAACGAATATTGGTTGGTATTCGTTGTAAAGGGCTTTCTTAGGGTTCTCACTTCTCTTTTATCTCTCTCTCTCTCTCTCTTTTGTCTCTTTTGCGTGTATAAACCTTTGTGATTTTCTCCCCAGCGTATCTCGCCAGTGTGGTAGAAGATCTGGGTTCAAGCATCACGCCTTCGCTGAAAAGACTAGAAACTTCTCTTCGAGCGGCCACTCCAGCCCATTCCGCAGAATGACAATAAACACGGATATCTCTAAGTTAGTGTGAGACAAATTTATTTAGATTGTATAATTATTTATTTGTAGAGAAAATCATAATAATATTGAATTTGGTGATTACAATGGGAACGACCCGTGGTAAAGGTATTTATTAATTTAAAAATATGTTATGGTGATAATTCAAATTTTCTAATATATAGGGTCTAACAAAATATTACACTTGATATTCGAATGTTGGATTCTACAAGAAAAATAAATAATAATTCCTCAATTTTTTTTTAGAATTTAATGATGACCTTTTTGAGAAAATCGCGGTCAATCTATCTTCTCACTGGTTTTATTAAAGTTCTACTAAAACTAAATAATGGTGGATGTCGTGCCACCCGCAGGTAACATGTTAGTTCATAAAGGCAGGCTTTTTGCAAGAAATGTCAATTTAACAATACGATTCGGTAGCGTCGTTTGTGTTACACTGCGCGGTCATCTCGAACGATGACGTGGGCTCTTGCGAAGTGACAGCGTCATTGCGCAGTGTAACAGAAACGACGCTGCCGAATCTTCGTAAGTCATTTTTCACAGTAGAGGCCCTAATTAGGAGGTTATTAAAAAATATATTTATTTCAAACGACTAAGGTTTCGCGTATCTTACCGAGGTAGGCACGAAGCTGTATTTATAAATGGCTTATTTATACCGTAGTGGTATGTTATCTTAGAAAACAATAACGGTCTTATTCAAGAACGGGGACTAAAGAAAGTCACGGTTTAAACGTCACGGTTTATACAACCCGGGCGAATTAAGCGGTGTAGCGGGGGAAGTATCGAGTTCCGAGCCAGGGCTTCTACTGTGAAAAATGACTTACGAAGATTCGGTAGCGTCGTTTCTGTTACACTGCGCAATGGCGCTGTCACTTCGCAAGAGCCCACGTCATTGTTCGAGACGACCGCGCAGTGTAACAGAAACGACGCTACCGAATCTTCGTACATCATTTTTCACAGCAGAAGCCCTGGCTCGGAACTCGATACTTCCCCCGCTACACCGCTTAATTCGCCCGGGTTGTATAAACCTTGACGTTTAAACCGTGACTTTATTTAGTCCCCGTTCTGGAATAAGACCGTCTGTGTACACTATGTACTCCTCATTCATTTATTTCATTCGTATTAGTTTGTCGTTGTAATAAGGCATCACCCGGTATGTAATTTAGATGTTACATTGTAATATAACACCTATTTTGAGAACCAATAAAATTATCACAATGGTAACTAAAATGCTTTTATTAAAACCCTTTATATAGTATTTTCATGTTAGAACCAAAGTATACCTACATTCAGTGCTTATTTCACAATCTTATGATTACGCTAACAACTTGTAAAAAATTTGTCTCTACTTTAGACTTGTCACAACAAAAATATTTTTTACAGAAAGCGGAGATGGTGAAACAAGCCCTCTTGTCTCTTAGCTCTTTAGTTTAGCCTTAGCGATTGTGTAAGTTGTACCTATTACTATGCTGTGTACATTGCGATTATATTATATGTTCTAGTGTTCTTAGCCTGCTTCCAATCTTTTCTTTGCTTTGACGGCGATTTAAATATTGCAGCTATAGCCTAGCCTAGCGTTTGTGATCGCGATATAATTGTACTAACTTGCATTGGTCTGCGATTTTTTTCTTATAATTTCCTGGGCCTCTTTTATATAATAAGCCAGAGTTTATAAATGATAGGAGTGAGTGGGAAAACATGCGCTGATCAGACCTAGCTAGAAACGTATAAGTTTTCAAGTAGGTAATTCCTAAGATGCCTCTAATATTTTTCTCCTAATATAAAGTTACACATTGTAATAGTAGTAGGTAGGTGTTCTGTATTAGTAGTGTACAATGTAGGTACATACATTTCTAAGTTTATCTGACTCCTAATAGTATTACTCTTCAATCTGATCTCATTCTGCGGTAATAAAGGTCTATGCTCGTCTCTAGAAGACAAATACTTTTCTGGCTATCGAGAACGTTCTGCCATGCGACCTCTTGATCTGAAAATATTGTATACGCGAAGGTAGAAATAAAACAATTGAGTATTATCCAATAGCTTTTATTAAATTATCGAGGTACAGTTTGGTATAATCTACTCAGATGATGACACACTCGTACGGAAACACCATTCCTTGAATGGGCGCAGTGATGGGGCATGCTGGAACGAAATACATAATTTTACGACCATACACGTACTATAATAATAATAATAATAAATATTCACGGACACTTAACTCAACGCCTTCTAGTCCCAAACTAAGCAAAGCTTGTATGATGGGAACTAGATGGCTGATAGAATACATACATACATTTTTTTTTGTAAATACATACTTATAATACATAGAAACACCCAGACACAGAACAAACATCTATGTTTATAACACAAATGTTTGTTCTCGGTGGGGATCGAACCCACGACCCACAGCACGGAAGGCAGAGCTACATCATTACAAAACAACTGTCTGTAACGTTACATTGCGACACTAACCACGTCCAATGAGGGTGTGCTCTGTGAGGCATATCACTGAGACGGTCGTATGAAATAGTACCGGCACCCATATTCTTCAAACCTTGGCGTCAGAAATAAGAAGTAGTACTTCATCGGGCGAGCCAGTAGAGAGCCTTCCTTTGACAAAAACCCAACTATAGGTACTAGGTATACCTTTCTCACAGCGCTGTCCGTAGAACCCGGTTCCTTCACATTTGCATGTGTATCCGACATCATTGGTGGTCTGCAGGCAGTTACCTTGACGGCATGGCAAACTCAAGCAGATGTTTGTACTGCGCGGTGGGGGTATTACCACGGCTGGGGCTGGAATAAGGGTACATATTATGCGGAAAGTTACAGAGTCAGTTTGCTCAAAACAGACGTTGTCGTCAACTATCCTATGTTACTAATATTATAAACGCGAAAGTTTGTAAGGATGTAAGGATGTATCTTTGTTCCTCTTTCACACAAAAAACTACTGATCCGATTTGGATGAAACTTGGAATATTATATTGTTCGTGATCTGGATTAACACATAGGTTACTTTTTATCCCGGAAAATAAACGGGATCGAACGGAACGCGAACTCTTTAGAAACGCCTAGAAGATTTCGCATAGCAAATTGCACTTCTAATCTTGCGCTGACAAAGTCGCGGGCACCAGCTAGTTGGTCTATTTAATAGACTAGCGACGCGTCCCGACTTCGCATGGGTATTTAACAAAAATTTCTTAGCTAAGGTGTTTTTTTGGGTTATTTTTACACCTTGGGTTACATTATTGTAGTTTTAGTAATTATCCCTAATATTTTTTAAAACATAATATAGCCTATGTCACCCGGGGATAGTGTAGCTTCCTAACGGTGAAAGAATTTTTCAAATCGGTCGTATAGTGGTTTCGGAGCCTATTCTATGCAAACAAACAATCAAATCTTCCTCTTTATAATATTATAGTATAGACTAGCTGACAGTCGTAACAGACTGTGGATAAAATGCTGGGAAGTTAACAACTACGCGATAAAGCACAAAAGCGAGGAAGTCCGTAAAAAAACCAATAGTATTTTTCTGTAACTCTGCTTTTTCGGTCCAATTCGTGAAAAAATGGCTGGTCCGATTTCGGTGAGGTTGATTTCGTATAGAGAATTTCGCGAATGACCCAATACCTATGTTTCACTTGTAAAGAATGAACGTTGGTACTTTTTATGATATTTGACTGCCCTATACTGCCTTTGCCAGTAACAAGACACAGAAAGTTAGTTTACCTCTCAAAGCGTTACGGCACGCCCTTCTAGTCTTGTAAATACACTCGGTCTTGCATCCATAGCTGCATTTGCAGCTGGCTCCGATTATCTTACAACCGTAGTCGGATTGGTCCGGGCCACCCGCGAGGGCATTAACTAGAATAAAAATACACTTAGTATAAAATCTGCAGTGGCAAAAGTCGTCGTGACGCAATTCAAAAACGATGAATGAAATCTTGTGTTTTTTTATCTTACCTTCTAAAGTACGATTAAATTTTATTGTGTTGTGTTTTATATAAATACTTTTTATTTAATTATAAGTATATTATAGCATTTAGTATAGATGGTTATGTCACCTAGTTCTACTGCTAGAGCTACCTTGTATACTGTTAGGTAGGTACCTATATTTATAAAATACAACAATTTAGCTATTTGTAATTCCGCCTACATGTCTACTAGCATTTATCTTCAAACGTTTCCGTCCTGGCATAGTTTATAAGTACAAACGTATTATCTACAGTGCCGATGAACTAAATTAGGTAATGTGTCAATGCGTTTAGATTGCAAGTAATCACGGAAAATAATATTAGCAAGGAATGCTTGGTGTAGTATACTGAAATGAAATAAATGAGATTTATGATACTCCTTTCTTTAGGAATCTCATTTTGGTAGGCCTATATGAGTTAGTGGACTCCTGAGGGCCTAGTACGAGTTTTGGTGTGTAAATCTGGTGTAAAACGTATGACGCCCAGCACACCAGTGGGCGCTGATTTGTATGGAGACACTGAGCGGATTCTATAAGAAGCTTGGTCTACACCAAACCTGTACTCGCATGTCGAGCTTTTCAAAGAATCCGCTCAGTGTCTCCATACAAATCAGCGCCCAATGGTGTGCTGGGCGACAGACGTTTCACACCCACACTATACACTGAAAACTCGTACTAGGCCCTCTGGTGACGGAGTTTTTAGGCCGCCTTAATTCCTTCGTCATGGCTTAGCGGCTGCTAGGGCCGGGACCGACAGTTTTACGTGCCCTCCGAAGCACGGAAGCGCTTAGGTGTAAATGCCACTAACGGCCACCCATCCAAATAGTGACCGCGCAGAACGTCATTAGCTTAGATAAATCAGTGAAAATTGACTAAGCAAGCTACACCACAAGCATTTTTTCTGAGCTCAATTTTGAGATGAAATTAAAGAAGAGAGAGTAGGTAAGTAAGGGTCGTCGATCTTAGGCACCTGAGTTGTAGAATGCCGCAAAACTATATGATTTCGATGATCTTACTTATTATCCGGGAAACCAAAAATATACCAAACCGAATACATTAGTAGCCATAAAGACTAACGTGTTGATGATAAAATCGATTTAGCTACTCCGCTCTCCGGCAGGATCCTGAAAGTGCAAGTGGTTCCCGAGTGTTCTCGTAAACAATACAGATTAGAATAATACCTACAAGTTACCCACAAATTAGTATAGGTATAGATTGTTTGCCATTTCTCAGAGAAAACGGGCGCAAAATGTAGTGGACTTGACCATTGTTTTAGCATACAAGTGTTGATTATAATTATATTATGGTCACGTTGATAGGGTACATACAGGAACAAGGAACATTTTTTACTTGCGATAATAACAAATGAACCCATTTATCCAGTTATCAACAAGAACAAAGGGTTTGTGCTTAGATGATACGCATTCTACCATTGAAAATAAAGCTTTTGTTCAGTTTTATAAATAGCATCCAATTCTAAATTTTTCCGCACGCGTCGGTGCACCTAGCCTATTATTTTTTATTCAGTAATTAGGTACCCTAACTAAATATATTTTATAAAGAAGATAGTAGGAAAGAAGGAAGACTTTGATCGTCTGTCCGTCTGTCACGGAGGATTATCTAAGGAACTACTTAAAAAGAGTTTTAACACGACCGGGTAGTCAGTAAGTGTTAAATCTTTTTGTATGTGAGAAAAATGAAAAACATTAAAATGTAATGCATTTTTATGTCTAATTTTTGACTTATTAATTTTGAGAAAAAGTCTAAATCGAAAAATTTGCAATAATTGTTAGTATAGAACAATATCTGCATTAAACGAAAGAAATAAAACGAAGTCACGGTGTCCGAATCGACAGTAACAAAAATATTAAAATCAAAAGTGTCAATTGGGACATTGTGTCCCAATATATTTTGTCCGAATCGACAGCGAGACAGTTTTTTAAATAAGCTATAAAAACATTATGTTATAGTTCATTGCCACTTAACCTATTGTTTATTTGATAAAGATGCAGATTTTGGCATATTCTCAGCGACCGAGTTGTAATGACTTTAATAGCCAAATCAATAATATATGATTTATTTGAATTGTCTACCTAACTAGCCGCATAATGAATTGCATAAAGGCCTAAAATGACCACCCAAAAAATTTTTAAATAGTAAAATTATTAGGATATGAATGACGATAAGTAGATACTCACGTATCAGACACGTTAACGTCACTAGCAGGACTTGAAGTCGCATCATGGAAGCTTGCGCTCGCGCAGCACGGCTGGACTGGACTGATACGGGCTTCCTCTGCTGATGTGAACGGCCTCCGTATCGCTATCTGTTCTGGCGATACACTGTCGGCCAATAAATGTGCGTCGCTTTACTATTAGGTATTATAACTAATTTATGTTGTATAAGAGAAAGTTATTGAAAACAATCTGAAAATTTTGTACTGATAAACGGGGCCAATGACAGTATTCACGTGGCGCTTGCTATTTACTTAATAATCTAACCATTATAAAAAAAAACGTGTGGCACTCTGAGACTGCCACGGTAAAGCTATTGCATAGCATTTTTTATCGTATCACCGCTGTGCCGGTCGGTGTGGGGGGTGTTAGGTTATTTTCGTTACGGAATTTCTGGATTCGGTCTCCACGCTCAAGGCCCGCGATAGAAGCTATGCAATAGCTTAAAATACTGTAATAAAAATATGGTTAATGAAATGTGTGAACGCTATAAAAAATAACAGCGTGTGACACAAAAATACGCGTAGAGGTAGGAGAAATTAAATAATTACTTATTTATTGACTTTATTCCAATGTATGGGATATCTAAATTGTTTTTTTTTTGTGATTTGCATAACAAAAGAAAGCACGACTTGGCCATAACCACCTGGGCCGACGTAATTAATAAATATTACTAGATGTTTTTATGTATTGTTGCACTTTTAACAAGCGTAAGCAAACTCCATAGCCGAATGAGTAAATACTAAGTATCTTGATTAGTATGATTTTAACGTCAAACCAACGGGTCATTGTACTAGTTGGGATAATGCAATCACTATCTCTCGCCCTCTGCAGAGTAGGTACCTACATCTTCAGTAGTATGTACTTCATACTTTCTTTCGCGTACAAAATCTGTAGTGGGCCCTAAAGTCAGGTTCGGCATTTACGATAACAACTTTAGATCTATCTTGAACATTTAGTTTCATCACCGTACGAAAATTTTACATCTGGGAGTATCAAGATATTCCATCCCCAGCAGGTCGCTACGTATACCAAGTGATATATTCCAGAAATCCCCACTAAAAAATACCTACCAATGGGGATTTCCATGTTACAATAAGCAACGGTCGCCATTGTGACGGAAACACGGGAGGCACTTAGTTAACTTTTCTCCTAGAACCCTAGAATAGAAATTTTTTCTCCCTAGAATCTACTTAGTCCTGAAAAGCCTCGAAAACTGGCTCATCATCAGATCCATTGTCCTGCTTGTTCTAACGACTCAAAAGGTGTGTTTCATTGTGATTTAGTTCTCGCCTGTCTGTTTACATACACATTCAGTAACTACTCCATACTATTTTAACTAATCAGCGTCATGGCTCAGTGACAGGCGTCATGGCTCAGTCGGTAGTAGCTCTGCCTTCCGTGCTGTGGGTCGTGGGTTCGATTCCCACCGAGAACAAACATTTGTGTGTGGCAAAACATAGATGTTTGTTCTATGTCTGGGTGTTACTATGTATTATAAGTATGTATTTACAAAAAAAAAGTATATGTAGTGTATTCTATCAGCTAGATCCCATAGTCCTAAGCTTTGCTTAGTTTGGGACTAGACGGCGTTGTGTTAAATGACCGTGAATATTTATTTATTTTATTTATTTAATTCACATGCATTTGGAAAAATAACTAACAGATTATTATCAAACGTCGTTTATTTCATTACTCAAAAACATAAAGTTACACACTAAACGTAATTATGATACTTACAGCCAATAGAGGTGTATCACTTATAACTAATAATAATAAAAAAATGTACCCGAAAGTAGGTACTTAGTTAACTTTACGAATCGAATACAAATATTTTCGACAAGCCGTCGCCCGCGGCATTGCTCCCGTTCTAGACCCTTTAAAGTGTGACTTTTCAAAATTCCTTCCTTAGTGCACCCCTACACTATGTAAGGATACTACCCTCCAAATTTCATGCCTCTAGGACTTATAGTTTAGGCTGTGCGTTGATTATCAGTCAGCTTCAAAAGAGTTTTATACATTTAGAAGAAGATAGAAGATAACACGTTACACCTGTAAAACGTAAAAGTACCCAGAACATTCTAAAACCTAATCAAATTAAAACTTTGGTAGATATACATAGATATAGGTAGAAGAAAAGATCTACCTAAGTACTTACCTATACATATTAAAAATATTGCAAATAGGTACTGTATTAGTTGTGATTTTCTTACTAAAGCCTAATAATATTATAAACGCGAAAGTTTGTGAGTATGGATGTTTGTTACTCTTTCACGTAAAAACTACTGATCCGATTTGGATGAAACTTGGAATATATATTATCCGTGATCTGGATTAACACATAGGCTGCTTTTTATTCCGAAAAATCAACGGGTTCCAACGGGACGCGAACGAAGTCGCGGGCGGCACCTAGTAAACCATATGTTTTAAACTTTCAAAAATTTTGTAAGGATGAAAAGTTCAAAGCAATAATAAACAATTTAGAAATTCATTGCACAAGTGCACAGAAAATTAAAATATTTGCATGATCTGCAAATACTAGTCTAATAACTTAAGATTCATCCTATACTCGTATAACTTTAATTAGGTAAGATTTTGTGTTTTTTCATTAGGTACTACTATATTACATGAGCTGCATAGTAGTGTAAAGATTTTGAAAAGGCGCATTAATTCCTTCCTGGAGCCAATTTTCCTTTTTGTATTCGTTATGGCTTTTCTCAATCACGTGGAAAGTGTAGGCAGGGCGAGGCTTGTTGGTTCTGTTAATGCCACTCTTGTGGACTACGTGGCCGTGGAGAATTATGCAAGTTCCTGAAATAGAAACATGGTTTTTTATTACGATGACCTTTGAACCCGTCAAGATTAGCGATAACTTGTTCTCGCACTGCGACCCTCACGAATCCAGTTCGTCGGAGATATAAAAAGTCAAGGCAGTTCCTAGAAAATTATTTCAGAGTTCTTTCGAATTCTGTTTTGCTAACTTATGCGAATAATGTACCTTTCTTAACTGGCACGGCCGAAAAGCTTGAGTCGGGGTATATTGGAGGTGGTTTATCGTAAATAAGCAGGTCCTTGGAGTGTCTATCTGGGTTCCGCAACACCCGTCTATGGATGCCAGATTTATGTGAGCCTCTAGCAATCCACAAGCAGCCGTTCTGTACCGTGGCGTCTTCCAGTGCGATCCAGAAGCCAACCGGTGGAATTGGCTCGGTGAACAAATAAGTTGCATCTTGGTGCGCTACAACTGGAAAGAAAGTAACAGAAAAAACAGTTACTAGAAAGTCAGGTTGTAATAGTACCAATAGTAGGTGGGTAAATGCCACATAAGTGCCTATGCAAAGTATGCAATGATCCAGATTATTTTTAAACGCTTTTATTAGTTTTTGTACGGAGAAAATTTGTTTGCAAATCTTCCGCTGTAGGTAAAGCAAAACAAAACTCAAGACTGAGGTCCATTACCAAAAACTTCGTATTTGTTTCATGCGTTTTCATTAATATGAACTAAATACTTTTAGTACAACAAAGGAATGTTTTTTCATAGGAAAAGTGGTTGATATGATATGAGTAGGTACTGACCCTCGCCCCCGATGGTGGAGTTTTTGTAAATGAGCATACTCTGGACCACAGCTGGTTCCCTCAGTAGAAGTTCCGCGCAGATAGTCTTCACTCGGTCGCAGTACGTGTAGCATCTGAAGATGGGATGCAAAAGGTGTAGCGCGTGTCCAACCTGCGGATAACCTTGTTGATTAAATGGTATTCATATGTATGACTAGCATAGTATTTTGCCTACTGTAAAAAAAGCAAACACAAAAAAACGTTTAATTGTAAATATACAAGTAGATAATACACTAAAAATACAGGTAAGTAAGTAACTACAGAAAATCCATTAAAGTCCCGAGTCCCGAGGTATGTCTTTCCTAATCCAGAAATACAATAAGTATGAAGATAAATATTTTGTCCATAAAATTCCAAAGTTACCTACCTCTAACTTTACTATCTCTAACTTTCTGAGTTGGTATCTGGCTGGATTCCTAAGACCGCGCAAATTGTTAGATGGAAAATTCCATAAGATTAGCAGCCCACGTGGATTTTTATATCACATGTAGACAAGTTCCATTCATACACCTATACGTTTCACTTCTCTGGTCCGAAAAGGAAAGAAGACCGTACTAGACAAATCATTTACTGGGTAAAAACTCTTTGAAGGACCAGTTTTAGGGTTTCGGTTTCGAAGTGCTTTAAGAAATCCTTGGCTGACCGGCCTGTTTATATTCCTAGTAGGTAGGTAGGTAAGCTACGAGTAAGACTGACTGAGGTAAAATGTTCCAGTTTTTGAAATAATCGAATATTTCTTGGGTACCTTTTAGTATTAAAAGGTTCTTTCCGGCTTACAGTAGGGTAGAACGTTTTGTTGCTAAATAAAAGTATAATATTAGGGCGTATCATCTACCTACACCACACACTCATAGATACGTGAATTGGTAGGTAGTAGGTACGTCTACTGTAAGCATACCTATGGAAAAACGGGACTTATAAAAACTAAATAAAAAATATACACACCTTGTTTAGAGCTACTTTGGGTGGAACTAAGAGGTTCCCATAAGCATCAAGTGCGGCATCCTCGAAGAACGGTCTTATTTTATCGTTGCTTTCCAAGAAGTAGATATCTTTGGCTTGCTAAAACAAACAAAAAATGATGTGGCAAATTGTGGGTATATAATGACGTGACTCTGACTCGACGCCTCTATTATCTCTTCTGTGTATACCTACGTCACGTAAAGTTCAATAACAGGGGGTAACTCAAATGGAAAAACCCAATACGAATCTGCAGCCTATTTGAGACCCTGGCAGGTCGACAAACAGTGCTTAGCTGGCGGTGCAGTACCTACCTATGGTTGTGATGGGTCAGAATTTAACAGCTGGTTATCTAATCGGCCATATTCCGGGCCAGGGCGAAGAAAAATGAAACTCGTGCTTGATTAGATGCTTCACGTCCACAACACACGCCAGGTTCTTCCATGATTCAAGATGAACTTAGGTGGAAATGAAATCTAACCTTATGATTGGGATCTGTCGTGGAGAAGACGGATCTCTGATTAACATCAGGCAAGTTCATGGTGAACTCTAAACCAGCTGCGTAAAGCTCATCGCACTCCTCCGGCCAAAGAAAATTTTCCAGCACCACGAAGCCATCGGATGCCAACTGTAAGAGGTTTATATTATTCGTTAGGGAAGAGAACCTGTGCAGTGGGCCATCGGTTTGTTTCAATATTAATACCTACATAAATAAGTTATTAGGTACTTGTTATTAAAAATGTAGGACCATAAGTAGTAGTCGTTCCAAGACGAATCAAATGAGTCCAAACTCGAGGGGATTGCGTCGTTTCATTACAGAGTTCCCATGGTCACCTTCCGGTTCCATCATCAGATCAGCTCGCTGCTATCACCATATTATTGCATTGTTACCGAAGGCATGTATGCCAATTTTCAGCTTAATCGGACATCACAAAGTGGGTAAAATTTGACTTCAAAGATTTGATCTAAATACATGTTAGGTACCACCTACCTAATTCACTGACAAACAAACATTGAACTGCAAGTTAAATAAAAGCACTTGTTTAAAAAAGAACCGTAAACTCCATGTCCCCTAAATACATGATCTTTTTAAATACATTCAGTTACTGGAAGCATCTAATCGAAAAAAAATTACCTAAGCGGGTAGTTTTTCAAAATAAATAATGTTCGGAATTAATAATGTATGAACTACTAGTAACAGAAGTTTATTAAACCGTAGTAAGAGGTAAGGCGAAGTTCAGGATATTAAATACTAGCTGTTTTAACGTGAGGAACCCGAACAAGCAAGCCATGTCGTCGTCGCCCCCACGTGGTTGGACTATTTGTGAAAAAATCTATTTTTGTAGATTATTTCAAAATTGGCTAGTCTTGAGGTACATACTTTAGTACAATCCATTTATAAATTGAAGTTTTACAACTTTGTATTGTACCTATGTTATAAATAATAGGATAAGTTCTATTTCCGAAATGGCATACCTACCTTACCTACCTACTTAGGTTCTAAAATTTAGATAAAATGGATCTACAATAAAAAAAAAAACCGAATTGAGAACCTCCTCCTTTTTTGAAGTTGTTTAAAAATAGTGAGGAAGTGAGGGGGCTTAATGTGCAGTCATTATTTTACATCTTGTACTTACATATAAAATATTTTATTTTTGTTCTGTTTAGCCATACCTAGGTAATAAATTTTATTTTTAACTTATTTTTTTTTTCATTTATTGTTTTAAAAATACATAATAACTTATTTTGTACTATAGCACTAAGGAAACCACAAGGTTTATAGGAATAATGCTACATGAGTCTTACCGTCGATAGCCTTACATTAGGTAGGTATAGCTACTAGGTTAGATAGGTATGGGTAGGTAGCTGTAAGTAGGATCTAGCAAAGTGCATTCCAATTTCTTAGGTAGCTAGTTTTAGTTACAAATTTACTGATTAACTGATTTCGTCAGAAATTTATAATATATTAATTTATTTTACTATCCAGTTCCGGAATCCACAATTCAGTCCCATGCTTGTTATTGTCATTTTATCATAGGTACCTAGACTATCTAGTACTTGGGTATAAAGTTTTAGCCTTATCTAGCAATGGCAAGGCAAGTTTGAATCAGACACCTCGTACTTTTATTACATTTCGCATCGTGGCAAATACGGAAATCGCTGAGAATTACAAACACCGCATTGTATTAGAACATTTGCTTTCGTTCACAAGAATATGAAACCACAATTTAAAACTGGTCATAGTCGTAGGTCGTTATTCAGAAAAATCTCAAACTAAGGAAATTAAAATAAATGTTACGTTGTAATAGTGAATATTTAGCGCTCTTGCAGTATATATGCAAGGATCTCAAAAATGATTAGCTGGTAGATTTGGCAAGATATACGATCAATGTAAATCTCCATATTTTAATCTTCGACTGGAATGGTCTTTTAGAAGATCATTGTACGGCTCGTAAAAAATGGGTTATACTTACGCGGCCACGTGGACTAATCTATCGTAGTTATACAAATCCACCTTCTGATAATATCAGTATCAGTAGGTGGGTGGGATGAACATATTTTACATAATATTAAGTAAAATACGTTCATCCATAGTTATCTGTTATGGTAGGTGCTAAATAACACCGCAATACAGGTCATTCACCCACCTTTACCACGATGTCGCAAAATTCAATTTATGAATGGCTATTTCTGTCGCTATTCAGTTCATTGTTCCATAAGCATGATCAAAAGGTACTTTTTAAAGGACCCCTAACCCGTTTAGGTGCCTACTTCTTTTTCTGATTCCCCAAAATGTATACTTGCGCCTACTCCCTAAACCTTAAACTCCTTAGACCCTAAACCTTGGGCCCTATAGATAGACTTATAAAACGTTATTTAAAGTTTTTCGGTAGTCAATGCCCTCAGTTTCGGAAAAAAACATCAATACACGCTATTATTTATTTGGTAGGTATAAAAGATTTTATCCTACACTATTTCCAAACCAATCAAGAACTAGGTTTTTAGAAGGATTCCTATTCCTATCTAACGCGAACAAAGACGCGGACATTTCACTAGTTGTGTTACATAATTATAAGTAGGTACCACGTCGTTGAAGTGACTGGAGTGAAAAATTAATGTAGGTAGGTACTTGTATTATATATTTTATAAGTAGGTAGGAGTAGTGGTGCAGTCACTCTTCTCAGAATAATGGTGCAGTATTTTAGTATTTTTCAAAGGAGTTCAAGTCTCAAATGAGTTTATTTATTTTTTATGTTGCTCGTGTGTATGACTGTACTCTCGTATGCTATAATATATTTAGAGAACAATTCCTATAGTGATAAAACTCATCTTTTTCGTAAGGTATGAATATGAAATTAGTTTAGGTGAAAATAAAAATAAAATTTCTTCTTCCTACCTATACAATTTACCGATAACCAGATAGGTACTTTAGCTCATAATACAAGCATATTCTAGGTAGGTACTGCCAGTCTATGCGTAGGTAGTGTGATTCTTACCGAAATTAAATACGATTTAATTTCATTATCTATACTAATCTATACTATAATAATATTATAAAGAGGAAAGGTTTGATTTTTTGTTTGTTTGTTTGTTTGTATGAATTGAATAGGCTCCGAAACTACTGGACCGATTAAAAAAATTCTTTTACCATTAGAATCCTACATTATCCCTGATGAACATAGGCTATATTTTATCCCGGAATTCCCACGGGAACGGGAATTACGCGGGTGAAACCGCGAGGCGCTGCTAGTCTATACTATAATAATATTATAAAGAGGAAAGGTTTGATTTTTTGTTTGTTTGTTTGTTTGTATGAATTGAATAGGCTCCGAAACTACTGGACCGATTAAAAAAATTCTTTTACCATTAGAATCCTACATTATCCCTGATGAACATAGGCTATATTTTATCCCGGAATTCCCACGGGAACGGGAATTACGCGGGTGAAACCGCGAGGCGCTGCTAGTTTATTATAAGAATAAAAAATACCTACCTACCTGATTCTTTTACATGACATTGACATGTGGTTTTATGTTGCATTTGGTTATAGCCGATTCGTACCTTATATTGTTATGCAATTTACGTAATAGGTACCTACCTACCTACAATATTTTACAATTTGTTTGTTAGAGAAAGTCGAATTATTGTTAGAATACACTACGTCACATATTTTCGTTATTTTATGCTGTTTGTAAAATTCTGGCTTTGCACTCGTTTAAAAAGCAATACCACTATGCAAGGGTGATATAGGAATTATTATTAGAATCCATCTCTCTGCCCAACCATAGTGACTATTAACTCGTCTGTGGCCCAGCCCACGGGAACTCGTCATAGCATTTTGGCTAGCCATACCAGTTTATTTACTCATAAACTATTAGGAAATTGTTTTCATTGGATGCTGTTTTCGCTTCGTTATAGACGCACGATGAATATGATGATGGCTTGTGTGAGCAATCGGCTAGGTTCAGAAGCCCTATCACAGAGCAGCCCTGCGTATCCCTATCCTCAGGTAATAAAAGTAGTTTATAACCTAAGGGCTTAATTATTTAATTTTGTATATGCTGCAACAAATATATCTGCACAATATTTATTTATTTACAACTACCTACAAATTAAAGCACGGTTAAGGTTTTTTCTCTTCAAGATTACAAATTAATCGCTTACGAGAACTAAAATTATTTTTAAGATATAAAAATGGTTCCTAACGTGTAAAAACAAAAACAGATTTTGTAGGTAGATTTGTGGCTGGACAAACAATACTATGGTCTAAGCTCATTTTATGAATATTACGGCACGGAGCCGTCATTGTACTGAAAGCCATCAATGTACCTACGTACATTCACAAAATACCCAAAAGTAATTTGGCAATTTGTGGTAAGAACAAGAACATCAATCTTTTAAATGTATGTACCTACTTCTACTATGATGCGACGACGTAAACAGAAACGAATGAAAAGTTAGCGTCCACGTAAAATCGGTGCTACGCAAACTATGCGCACAATGTTCTAAACACTATTTCAAAACAAAACAGTTTTCTTTGTTTTTTTTTCAAACTATCAATATACGACTGTGATCCGTCTTCCCAGCACATCTTTGGTAAAAAAAGCAGCCTGTATATAGGTTAGGTATACTAATCTACCTACAAACAAACAAAGTCTCTGGACATAGAACCAACATTGATGCACAAACGGAGCAGAGCTTAAATTCCTTTATACTATTTATTATATCCTATCCTAAAGGAAATAATCCTTAAAGTCTAGCCATTATCAAATGCCAGTTTCCAAAATGTCCGCTTTTAATTTTTATGTATATTTTCAATCATACTTTTAATGCGGGTAGATAATACATTTATTGTTGATTGGTTTTCTGGAAGTTTACCCAAGATCGCATTTGCAGTATGTATAAAACGGTAAAAAATAACAGAATAACACCAAAATAACGTTTAGGCGCTTTAGGTAAAGTAATATATTAGATTAGTTATCTTAGGAACCATGTCCATGTTGACTAAAAATATGTCTCTGTTCACCTCATGTAATACTTAAATAAGTAGGTACCTAATTATGCCAATCAAATAGGTAGGTATCGTTAAAACAGTAAATCAAGACGTACTTATAACATATAATCAGTTTGACCTTTGCGACAGTGTATGTACTTAAACAAGACCAGATATTAACAAATAACATAAATAAAATAGGCGTTTAAAAATTTCTTACCTTATCACATATAGAGTTTTGCCTCCTATGGCGGACCATGTACTTATTCATTACGAATGATGTTACAGATACACACAACCTTCTTCTACACAACTCTGGGCTGGAATGACCGGCTCCCACGTCGTCGCTATGGCGTCATGCGGCGGATTACTAATACATCGACGGCTACATACCGTAGCGATGAATAACGGGCCGCTTTCGGCGAGCGATGTGAGAAATACTGTGATTATGATTATTGTGACGGATCTTGAATCTTGCGTAGACGCATGGCGATACCGGGCGCAATCATTTTGTCACATCTGTTCGAGATGCTATAAATGGTCCTTATTTGGATGGGGTTTGATTAATAACTTGACAAATGTAGCGTAAATAAATGTTTGTTATGTTTAACCTAAGATCAAAATTAGCATACCACCTCAGTGACAATCTAGCTGACAACCTTACTTGTTGGGATCAAGTTTATGTTTATGCACTTAACATTGTTTGCAATTTTTCATAAATAATTTCAGTGATTTTATATTTTCAGAAATCTTGAAATCAGTGTTTTAAATGGTAAATACCGAATAATGATTGTGGTTTGCCTCAAAGTGATCAGTTATCAGCGAACTAAGTAGTAATATACTCAAAGCACACACTGGAGTAAATTGCGCAGCAAATAGTGAATGGGGCAGGTGCGTAAACTAAACAAGATTAAACAACTACAAATGCATCCACCGCTACCTACAACGTATTACGCTATAACATCTTTTATTTTACAAGTTACACCTGGTAGTCAACGTTGTAAAACATGACACGTGGTGGCGCGGCGGCGGCCATGACGTCGCTCGTCTCATTACTTCATTTTTTTTCTGCGGTGAGTGTCGAGACTCAACAGCAGGAAACGGCCCCGAGGACCAGCACATCCCTTAGCAATCAGCTTCTGTAAACTGTAACAGCAAATTGACAATTTCCTATATAAAAAATAATAGCAACCCTGCGGCAGCGAGGCGGACGCGATTCTCAACTCAACCTAATGTAGTTTATTTTTTAGACTTCATCATGCGAAACTAGTTTACATCAAAGGAAAGCCAATCATCTAAAAACATGTTCTAAAATATTTATATTTCTCCCAAACCTTTTTCTATACATGTAGTACCTAATTCGATCTTGAAAAACTGGAGTACCTACGTGATAAATAGCTAAGTACTAGTAGCAAGGTAGTAGTAGCAGCAAGTATCCGCTACACAGTTTTCTACGCGTGGTCAACGCAAGGTGGCCACCACGCTACGTAGCGCAGTAGCTGTCGCGAATGCGAAGCTTTTATAGTATTAGTCTAACTAAGTAGATCATACAACTAAGTAGGACGTTCTAATGTCGTGTGACGTAATAAGTCGGAAAGACGAGAGAGGCAAAGGGTGCGTGAGCGTCGCGACGCTCTGCATTGAAGCCCGTGACGTGCCCAGAGAAACAGTGGTTCGGTGCGCAGAGAAACAGTGGTTCGTTGCCCAGAGAAACAGTGGTGAGTGAGCTCAATTTATAACAGTGCAAAAGTTACCAGATTATTTATTGTATTTTGTGTACATGTGTTTGTCAGGGTTCGACCTGTTTGCGAACAGTTGTCGGACCATGGGATCAGTTTGACCAATATCAGAATCAGATCAGTTAGCGAGGCTCGGGGTGGCTATAGGGGAGGTTGGAGGCCACACGGGGGAAACCCCCAAAAGCAGATGTTGAGGAAACAACCCTCAACATAGACACGGGAGGAATCGTTCTCCCAACACAGATGCCGGGGAAACAGCTCCCACGTCAGAGGGGAACAGGTACCCCAATACTAGCAACGGAGGAACAGCCTCCACCTACGATCGGGAAATATTATAATAATAGGATTAGTTCATACCAGTAAACAAAGCATCAGCTCAGTTTTTTCAGCTCAGACTTTCGTCATACCTTTCAGTATATAGGTATTCGGCGACATGGTGGAGATGCAGGGATATTCTCGATAACATTCTAGACAAAATCATTTTAATCAGAAATTTATCAGTTTCATTTTCGTGAAAAAGTGTATTAGAAGCGAAGCATAGATGATAAAAGTGATAAAATATTACCTATTTATGTTGTCATGGACCATTTGCGCAAACAGAAAAAATACATAGCAATAACCCTTGACTACTGCAGTTACCGAGAGATTCGAGACAAAATATATTTTTTTTATCAGAACTTTGAGGTTTATTTCTTCCCGGACATTATAATAAACTTCTGGAACAATAGAGCTTTGTATCAAAGAATGCATTGTAACTTACGTTGTGATATAATAAGTCCAGAGTATGCCCAAGAGAGAATTGTTTATCAAGCTTAGAATTGTTTATACTTTGCAACGCTCACGCATGGCGTTTCTAAGGAACGATTGTCCTTGTTAATATAAACAGTTGTTGGTAGGTTTGATAAAGAGGCCCACGAAGGGATTATTTGTAAAATATTAAGACAGATATTTTACAAAGAGGTAGTCAGAGACACGTCCAAGTATTACAGTAGTAATAAGGTCTACATTTGGTCGGATCGTTTTTTTATAGACAACTACGAGTACTTTACTTACCTACTTCAAGATTTCATTTAAGGCGAAGCACGATTTTAAGACTTCCTCCTTATGCGGGGTATAAACGATTATAGTGAAATGATAGATCACTAGTTTACCTATTGACTTACAATCTTTGGTCGTAGTAATAGCGTACAGTTATAAAAAACATAGTACATAAACGTGTATGGTACCACCTACTTGGGTAGCCCACTTACCTGCAAGTAGGTAAACGGATAAAGATTCTAAGCAAGATTTTAACTACTACCTAATGCTAACTAAAAGTAGACGCATTCTGGTATCAATGTACCTATGTGATAATCCGAGCAAACAGTTTCAGTTGCCTATTAGATACAGAAGAGTATTCTCATGTAGATAAATACTACTCGATAAAAGCAAGTAACTTCGTATGAGTTAGTGGCTAGCTCTGGTGACGGAGTTTTTTAGGCCGCCTAAGAACCCTAGAGCCAAGACCAACAGTTTAACGTGCCCTCCAAAACATGGAAGCGCTCAGAGATGTAAATGCCACTAACGGTCACTCATCCAAATAGTGACCGCACAGAACGTTGCTAACTTAGATTATCGGTGAAGATTGGCTAAGCAAGCTACGCCACGAACGCTCAGATGTAAATGTGACTAACGGTCACCTATCCAAATAGTGACCGCGCAGAACATCGCTTAACTTGGATAAAGTGAGGATTGATTGGACAAACCTAGCCATGAGCGCTTCGATAAACCACTCGATAGATCAGTGTTATTGGTAGATAAGTGCATTTAGGAAGGTATGTCCTATAGTTAAATGGATTCAGTTAAAGGCAGGTAAATTTTGTTTTAGATTTTGGATATACCTACAAACAAATCTAGCTAAGTATAACGAAGATAACAGTTTTATTATTGGGTCATGTAAATAGGTACCTACTGTATAATAAAAAAAAGGAGAAGCCGTCCTCCGAACCTGTTTAAAGTTGATTTTGGAGTCGATTCAGTCATTACATTACATATTTTGTGCTCAATGTGCACTTCAAAAGTTAACAAAGAATGATACCAACTTAAACAAACTAGAACTAGCAGGATCACAGTTGAAAGGTGCCAATAAAAGGTTTGTCTCAGAAATTCACAGTACTTAACTGCTTAACTAACAGTACCTAACAGTTAAAGATCCCGATGGGGAAGAAATCAGTTAGTACACCTTGTCACAAATCAAGGCCGAAGATTTAATATCAGAGATACATGTTACTCTCAAAGGTACCTAATGACAGAAAACGTTCAACCAACAGTGGCGAAAACCAAAACATAACTACTTACCTAGTAAGCTACCAAGAAAGGAGTAACCCAATTTTGATGGTGAGCGACGCCTTGTATTGGGATCAGCTTTCATGAATTTTGTCGACAGTCGAAATATCCAGATCGATAATTTGTTATTATAGAAAAAGCAAATACGTATTTTACGCAACACCACATAGGTACAGAAACTCAATAAAACAATATTAAATTATACAGAACAGATGCGTAAACAGCGTAGTCGCTCAGCAAATGCTAAAGGTTCACAGTGGCTCCCTTAGCGCTAGTTTTCAGAAGTGCCGAGTGTTAAGTATAACTACAATCCGGTTTTGAAGGTGACGCCAATTTGGCTATCAAAGGGATAAACACAACAAATACTACAACCTACAGTATAGCGGTCAAAACTTTAGAGGATTGGTATGGCAAACCCAGTGCTAATATTGACGCACACTATGTAGCGCTGTATAGAATAAAAGCAGCAACGACCAAACAGATCAAAAACAGTAGACAAGTTCCAAGCTCCTTATACCTACATAGCTCCTTAGGCGAAGATGTGAATCACAACCATCTCAGAGTAATTATATATGGAAAAAAAATTGCGGATTTATGAGGTGACAAATGAGAATGAAGATGACAAAGGAAGACGAAAAAATAGATGACATTAGAAAATATTTAGAATACAATATAATATCAGCTAGAGAGACTTCGAACAGGCTTAAGAAAAATAGCACAGACATAAAGAATACAGACTCAACAATCAGTGAGGGCAAAATTAATAGTGTAAATTTTACCCTACAATAGGTTCAATGCACGCAGGTTGAAGAAAAAAAGAGACAATAAATCACGCAAAATGATAACAAACCATTTAATAAACCACAGCCAACCTCTCGGAAAAGACCTCATGATATGTCAGATGAGTCTTCACAAAAGAAAAATAAGTGTGTATTTTGCAGTCAAGAACATTTCAACGACGAATGTACTACCTACAAAACAATGCAAGATAGAAAGTCACAATTAGGTAACCGATGTCATATTTGTTTTCATGAAGGACATAGGTCAACCTTTCTCACTCCAGGCGAAAATCTTATCATTGTAATGAGTTTGGCACTCACAATCGAGCATTATGTCCTGCGAAGTTGTCGCAATCAGTAAAGTCGATCGAAACTGAAAATCTTAATGTTAGATTGAAGTAAACACCATGCTGATACAGACTTGCCTCGCTAATGTTAGCTCAGAAAACAAAGTATTTAGGGACCCAGCGCAGGTCCAGAATACCAAACAGACCAATTGATAATCCAGATCAATTTTGATACCGTGTTGTTTTTTAATTTCAATGAAATGAGAGTTCGATAGTAAACTAAGATCTTTATTTCAATTTATATTATGCTGAGTCTATATAATATCAAAGACTATCTGACCTCGACTCAATCAGTAGTTACAGATTCATCCAATACTAATGGTATCATGTTCAGTGGCCATGGACTGATTCACAGCTTAGTCTTTATAACAATTTGGTTGTAGCTTGGGGTCGTCTAATCAGTTTTTACAATGTCTCTGATATGAAAGCATATATGATCAGACAACCATAGAACAATTTACAGAATGGGATCATATTAGCGGTCCCGGACTTTTCTCAGCCACAAACCCACACAGTTTATCACCATACTCATCATTGTGTTCACTTCAGTCGTAATCAACAAAGTAACATAATACTCATAATAAGGATATGTATTATCTATGAAGTGTCAGCTAAGACCACGTATAAACAAAGCTTGAACAAGACGTGTTTATATCATGGTAACTTGATGTTGGAAGATTTGACTAGTTTTTTGATCAAATTCAGAGAACAAGTTAAAGTGATTAGACAGAGGTGTAATACGATTCCTTTGGTGTAAGAACATAACTGAAAAAGTTAATTCAGATAACGTTCTTCTAATACAAGCTTACCGCATTGTAAGGGTGAATTTTAAGTCCGTTTTTATTGTACACCACAATTAAGTATTATCTAACCAGATCACCCAGCTCAGTTATGAAAGATGTAACAGACAGAATACACGTGGAAGACATTCATGTAAATAATGTTGTACGTGAACACAAACAATATCAATACTACAGCTTGTCCATGAATTTGCGTGAGTGGAAGTCCAATCCAAAAGAACTGATGTCCCTTATACCAGATAAGTTTCAGACTCAAGAGCAAAAGCATGTGGATGTCCTAAGTTTAATGTAGAACGTACAAAGTATTCATTTGAGATGAAATTTTACTAGAGCTCAGACAAAACGAAACATTTTACACATCAAATTTATGTTGGTTTACAGTCCAAGTGAAGCTACCGAAAAGCTATTCTTCCAGAAATCATGGACGAAAATGTCAAATGAGATGGTAAAATGAGTGACAATCAGCTTATAGAATGACAAAACATAACGTTAAAAACTGCTTTATCCTCAGAAGATAAATATCAAGTCACGCACAAGTTTTAAAAAAGTTGATACAGGTTACCAAATCAAAATAATCAAACATGAAAGAAACAAACAATGAAAGTACATTGCATAAGACAGAACAAAAGCCTACAAGTCAGGTAGGTATGTACCAAACAAACTATCAGATCAGATATTAACACCAGAACAGATGTGGAAGATTGTTACGATAGATGGCTCAAAGGAAGGATGGTTCTAAAAAGTAGCCTACTTTTCTCAATAGCAAGAATAATGTACAGACTCAAGTTTCTTTCGGCCGGGCAGGGACTTGCGAATTCTGAAACTGAGCCTAATACAGCTGGATTGAATTTAGATATAGCAAAATCAGTTACTAACCGATAGCACATAATTCTATGACAAAAACAAGACAAGGACAATATTAGACATTCAGACAGAATATTGCACAAAAGAAAATGAATTTATTGTAAAAGAAACTAAAAGACTTGTCTAGATCATTTCAGTTGTTTAAGGATTTAGATGAAGTACTCAAGTGTAGAAGTAGATTTAAAGAAACAGACTTACAAGAAACAGACAATCAGAAAGAGCCAATCCTACATCCTAAAACTTCGGGATTCACGCACAAAACCATAAGATGTTAAAAACCAGAATTGTAACAGAACCAAGGACGATGAACAGAACCTGTCCAGTATAAGAGTCACAGTATACTCTTACACTAGTAAAGTTGAATCAAGTACCACAGAAAGATCCAGTTCAAGTTATCAGAAAGTAAAGTGTGCCATAAGGGGCAGAAGCCAATTCAAATTACCAGAGTTGCCTAATTTACCACAAAAAAAAAGAGTTAAAGCTCAGTCTATTTACGGGCTTAGATTATTTTAGCCCACTTCAGATTAATGAGACCAGGCAAGATAACTTTATGGGTGTGCCCATTTACTTGCCTGAAAGTTAGGGCTATGGCCTATACATAAAAAAGAGGTTAAAGATTTATCAACGTAAAATTGTACGTGAACCATAAGAATATTTGTATTGAGAGGTTTCTCTCATCGGATTGTATCAGACAATCTGACACAACTCGAACTTACGGCAGATGTGCTGACTTCAGACTATTGCATAACATTAAGTTACGTTGGCTAATTCTAGAGTTCAGAAGATAGTAAGAAAGCCATACAGACGTTAGACAAATACCGCATAAAAAGAACTTCAGACTCAGTAATCACAGTTAGTTTTGTGTACGTACAGCAATAAAGAATTTACGAAGATCTTAACCAGTAAGCACGATCAGTTGTGTGTAGCAATTAAGAATTTGCGAAGATAATTACAAATCAATATTTAACTAGTCGGCATGAAAGAAATGACAAACTCATCAACCAAGAGTAATAGTTAATAGAGCACCAAAGCAAACAGAGACATTTCAGATAAGATCAGACAGCAGGACACACTGGAAAGTTTATAAGATAGCAGAGTGAATTAAAGGTTCGGACGGACAGGTTAGAATAGACAGAGTCGAAGTGCCAGCTGGGGATACATTTATCCGTGCTATTAGGCCATTTCTCGAGTAGAAACTCGAAGTTGAAGAAAAGAATACAGTACCTTTACCAAAACAGAGCAACCGTACGATTAGAGCTATTCTCAATTCCGGAGAATCTCACGTTGAACAACTATCAGAACAAATATAATAATCAGCTAATATCAGTCATGATTTTTCGACGGACAAAGAAGTCGACGAATCTATGAGCAAAGTTTCAGTACAACAATCATCAGACGCGACCATAGCCCGACTAATCAGAGCTTCTACGGGTAAAGCTAGACAGAAGGTCAAAGAGTGGACCTCCCAGTTAATGATAACATTATTTGAATATGAGAACAGTTTCAGTTTGTGAATATTGGTTAAAAATAATACTAGTATAGTATTATATAATCTGTGGTAATAGCTTACACAAATCGGATTTTTATTTCATTCTTCTTCCGGGGGGAGTGTCGCGAATGCGAAGCTTTTATAGTATTAGTCTAACTAAGTAGATCATACAACTAAGTAGGACGTTCTAATGTCGTGTGACGTAATAAGTCGGAAAGACGAGAGAGGCAAAGGGTGCGTGAGCGTCGCGACGCTCTGCATTGAAGCCCGTGACGTGCCCAGAGAAACAGTGGTTCGGTGCGCAGAGAAACAGTGGTTCGTTGCCCAGAGAAACAGTGGTGAGTGAGCTCAATTTATAACAGTGCAAAAGTTACCAGATTATTTATTGTATTTTGTGTACATGTGTTTGTCAGGGTTCGACCTGTTTGCGAACAGTTGTCGGACCATGGGATCAGTTTGACCAATATCAGAATCAGATCAGTTAGCGAGGCTCGGGGTGGCTATAGGGGAGGTTGGAGGCCACACGGGGGAAACCCCCAAAAGCAGATGTTGAGGAAACAACCCTCAACATAGACACGGGAGGAATCGTTCTCCCAACACAGATGCCGGGGAAACAGCTCCCACGTCAGAGGGGAACAGGTACCCCAATACTAGCAACGGAGGAACAGCCTCCACCTACGATCGGGAAATATTATAATAATAGGATTAGTTCATACCAGTAAACAAAGCATCAGCTCAGTTTTTTCAGCTCAGACTTTCGTCATACCTTTCAGTATATAGGTATTCGGCGACAGTAGCCACTGCGCAGTATCCGCTACAGTTTTCTATGCAGTGTCTACGCGAGGTCTTCGCGTGGTCAACGCATCGTAGTGACCACACTTACGTAGCGTAACAGTGGTTACGCAGTATTCGCTACACCGTTTTCTACGCCGAAGCCCCGAGTCTGTGCATTTGTTTTGACTTTCAAATCGAGTATAGCACACGCAGACGCATTCGCAAAGCGATAAATTTTGTATGAAAACCGGATAAGCGCCTCTACCGGGAGATTTGGGAATTGTGCAATTTCCAACAAAATTTCTCGCTTTGCGAATGCGTTTGCGTGTGCTATACTCAATTTGAAAGTCAAAAGAAATGCACAAACTCGGGGCTCTGGTCTACGCAGGGTCTACGCGAGGTCTACGCGTGGTAGTGACTGCGCTACGTAACGTATAACGTAGTACGCGCTACGCAGTAGTACCCGCTACACAGTTTTCTACGCAAGGTCTACGCGAGGTCTACGCGCGGTCTACGCCTCAGAAGTACAAAACGTCCTATTTAAAACTAGCTTGAAACCAAGTAAGGGCGCGTTTTCACTGACTGACGATGAGGAAATTTAGTGCAGATCACTTTTTCTCTGACTGTACTCGGGTACAAAATATTTTGTGTGCCTAGTGGAAAAGCTTTTTTTTTAAATACTTAAACAAATAGGCCTATTCAGTATTTCGCGGAGCGAGTACTTAGTGTGGGTGGAGTCAACTGTGCAAATTAGATTATATTCACTGACGTGCGTACTAGTATATTATTATACCAGCTGATACCCGCGACTTCGTACGCGTGCGAAACTTTCCACCAAAATATGTGTCAACCAGAATACGATGAACCTCGTGCCAAAGGCGGCTTTTGGTTTGGAGAGGTCAAGCTGTATCTAAGAATCCACGTCTTTCATTTCAGTAAAATATAGCCTATGTTTCAATCCGAAAAAAGGGCTTCTGAATGGTATAAGTTTCATTGAAATTGGTCCAGTAGTTTAGGCGTGATCCGCGAACAAACAAACAGACAAACAAACAAACAAACAGATAAACGATTTTCGTAATCAGAATCGTTTATTTAGTGGATCTGCATATTTAGTTTATCCATATCTTTAATTTTAGTTTTACAGTTTTATAATAGTATAGATGATCTGTGACTGAGGATAATAATATGTGGGGGAAACTACTTAACAGCAAAAATAGACACGGCTTCTAATCACTTCACTACGCACTTGCACTTGTTACCTGCACTCATCACTTAACAGCGTATGCGTTTACACGCTGATTTTACTTATCGCTTAACACTTGCACTTGTCCCTCGCGCTTGATACTTAACAAAGTGTAGGTAAACCTGGCATTAGGTACGCCGCGAGCAAACGATCTATAGGTCGCCGCGTCGCGTTGCCAGTTTTGCGACCGTGTCGCTTACCTCAAGCTTTTCTCTCGTCGATGTAGACGAAACAAAGGTGTTTGTTTTCAACAACCGTTGAACGTTCCTTCAGTCGCATAGATTTACAGTTAGAACTAAGATAAAAAAAAAAACGGACACTTAACACAACGCCTTCTAGTCCCAAACTAAGCAAAGCTTGTACTACGGAAACTAGACGGCTGATAGAATACATACATACATTTTTTTTTTGTAAATACATACTTATAATACATAGAAGAAACACCCAGACACAGAACAAACATTTATGTTTACAACACAAATGTTTGTTCTCGGTGGGGATCGAACCCACGACCCACAGCACGGAAGGCAGAGCTACTACCGACTGAGCCATGACGCCTGTCAAATATTCATATTATAATATTTTTTTCCTGATAAATAGATCGAAATCGTACCGTCGAACTTTTGTGTACAGACAATCAAATCTCTCATAGTCCGGTCAATTTAGACCAAAAATGAGAGTGAAGGTGCATAATATCACAACAAGCTAAAAATAAGTAAAGTTGTTCAAAACATAATTATAAAAAAAAATTAAGTTTCTTATCATTCCCATCCCCATCCCACTTGATATTTTTTGTACGATTTTTTTTAGTCCTGTTGGCCTATGTTATTTCGACGAGATCTTTCGAACCGCTTATTCAATCTTCACCGAATTTGGTAGCTCTTCGGTAGGTACATAAGTTTTACTGGTTTGAAAAGTTAAGTAAATCGGTTAAGGGGTTGTAAAGTTATAAGGGTTCAAAGGTAGTAAAAATATCAAGCATTATATAGGGATACATTTAGACATTCCAAATCCGTTTTTAAATTAAATAGATTTATAACTATCGTAAAAATTATAAAACCAGTATAACGTGAGCTACCATTTTTTTAGAGTTTCAATGACTTTGTAGCGTATTTAGTTCAGGTAAGACTTGTTCTTGGTTGAGCTGTTTCCCAGTTATGAGAATTGTGAAAACCAGTTTCGGAAACTCAGATAACTGCAGTATGAACCATTTAGTTCATCTCCAAATACTTATTGAGATTTAATGAAGGGGAGTCCATTCTCCAAGACCTGATGATAACGAGCAATGGGTTGTAAAATTAACTGTTTTATTTTTGGGAACATCGCAAGATCTCAGTTCGGGGCGAACTACTAGTAATATTTGGAGAATACAAAATGACGCATTTACAACAAAGGCTTTCACGCAAGCTTGCCGTGCTTTTCAGGTGCGGGGGTGAGCGGGGACGGGCGCAGGGGTGGGTAAAGCTTCGCCCGGATCTCTCCGCCCGCCCTTCATCATTCCTACCGTAGTCCTGGGCCAGGCCACCTGCCTCCGCAGCCGCGAGACGCCTTCCTGTATTGCGTCGGGAAAACTTAGGACTCTTTTTAAATTCAACTTTTTTTTCAATATGGACGTGGGATTCGTCTTACCCGTGGTTAAGTGTCCACACGAGTGACGCGAACGCGCTAGCTTTTTTTTTAGTGAGTGTACTTAGGTTTATCATTTAAAATGTCTCTATCCGTGGAAATAAAACGTTTCAAAACCATAAAACTTAAGTTTCCCAAATATGTTCGCCTCGAATTTCGAGGTAAGTACTTCCAGTTATTTAATTAAAAAAATAGTACCTTATGATTTAAATGTTATGGATTTTATAACTTCTGGTAAAAGCCTCATTCTAACTTTCGCTTCATTTGCTATTTTATTTTATTTTTCTAGCTACCTAATGCACCTGCGGGCCTAAGATGCGCACCGCGAGATATTTGTCATGTCGTTCTGTCAAAATGTACCAGTTTCTGAACTATTGCATTATCTGTGGTAATGTTGTCGAGAAACCGCGCCTTTGAATTTTCAACTTTTGACATTTCTGCATGACTATTATCTCGTCCTCAGAGAGGTACGACGACTAAGAAGTGTCAAAAGTGTACAATGTGTACATTATGGCGCGTTTTGTCGACACCATTAGGTACCACAGATAATGCCATAGTTTATTTATTTTAGTCTTTTTTATTTTAGTACTTAAGATAAGACTATAAAAACCCTACATACACACAACTTAACAATATATTGTAAATATAGATAGTACAAATAGAATCGATGTGTATGATGTTCGAGGTGACCCATGTAGCTTGTACTAATGATGTGCCTTATAATTATCGAACTCTGCATAAAACAATAGTATTTAAAAAAAATGTATTAGGTCGATTCTCATGAAACTGGTATCAGATTTTGCGTTAAATATTTTTAATGATTATAATAGTTTAGGTATTAAGTAGGTAGGTAAAGTACCCTGTGAAGGCGCAGCAAGCCTCATCCGCCTCGCCTCATCTAGTTGGTGCTCAAATGCTTTTTAGAAAGTTCCAGAGCATATATATTTTGCTTTGACAAAAAGCCACCATCTTAAAGTGTAGATATTATGAATAAAACATTGTCTTGGCAAAGCAACAGGTACCTACTTGGCAGCGCGACATATAATTATGTTAAGGACATATCCTACGAGAATATATGATGTTCTCGCTTACAATATAGGCCAGTAGGTCCCAAGGATATTTAGGTGGGGTATAAAAGTTCCTGGAAAAAGGTTTCATGGCTTTTTTGTAGGAAAAAAAATAAGGAAATAAAAGAATAATCCTTATAAAGTGGTTTACAGGTTTTTTTATTTGAAAATGGTAGAAATTTTATTGTACCATTAGTAGGTACAATATCTATTTATATATTCACTCTCATCTGAGATTATATTTTAGGTAGGTACACTCTTTAACAGTGAAGTGAGATTTGGCTTTTGGATTCGGTTCGTTCTTTCCACCCTGTATTTATTTATTTAGAACAAACAAACTTCTAACACAAACAAGCATTAAATATTACTGAAAATTAATATCAACTTTGTCAAGGTCGATCTTAATGTTGCTCAAACGAGGGACCCTTCTCACGATTCGTTTGGAATTCAATAAAAAAAACATATCATGAATACGGAAATTAAAATAAAGCAAACATTTAAGAAACTCCGAAAGATGTGAATATTTTTTATTAGTGATTTTAGTTACGGATTACTTAAAACAGTTTTTGTTAAATAAATACACCTACGACCCTTATCAACCTTCAACCAACATTATTGTCATGACCATTACCTGTCGTTAGTCTTTATAGACTAACCCCCTATCTTATAAAAAGTTAGAGTAGACATTTATGTCCTGATTATGTAAACAAGACCTAATGTCTACTCTAACTTTTCATAAGATAGACCAAAAGCAAACAAATCTCATTTAATCCATAAAACGATGTAAAAATAAGTAGGTATACTTTTTGCAATATGCAATCTCGGGCTTTAAATAGCTTCTACTCTTTATGATCTCTATCTAGATCCGTAATAGATCAACCTTCGACTACAGATCAAGAATTAACTGTCAGAAGCATAATATTTTCCGAGCTAAAAACTAGAATAGTTTTAGGTAATCCAGTTTCGGCGGTCTAAAACATAAGTGGAAAAACTCATTTCTCTAGTATCTGAGCACAACAAAAACAATGAACATACCTCTGGAACGTAATTATATTCATAGCACGGACGGACCTCATCACTCACAAATTACTTTTTTTCGTGTTAGTAATATACATACATCCCGAGCTTTTAACTACGGAACTGTTAATTTAAACAACTCGTTACTTAACAAAGCCGTGTTATTTTTGAAATATTCAGCTACTGGGTCACGTCGTAAAATATATTATTTCCTCAATATGTGGACCAAGCTGTGAGATTCGTAAATTTAACTTTACCGCATACCTAACAAATCTTACTGCTTGGGGTCTAGCGATTCAATTACAGTACGATGTTTTACTGTTTTACTGCTGACCCGTATTTATTTAGACAGAGTGTTCAAGTCCGTCTCATGACTCAAGCATAAATTTTCATTTTGAGAAAATAAATGTCAAATATTTATCTAGTTGAGTCACACGTTTTTTTTGAGCCTAAGAATATGAGCTTTTTATTTTGTAGTGAGGAACCATTGAGGAACTACTTAAATAAAGATAGGTGATCCTTGCGATTTAGTTAGCGAACAAAGCGTACTGAATGTTTGAGGGGATTTATGGCCCGACCCCTCTACATATAATACAGCTACAAGTACACTAGCTAAACGACCTAAAAACATTCACCAAGGCTGGTTTTTAAGCCTCCTGCTGAATATATGTAGGAAACACACACTCAGCGGAAGTAGGTAGGTATACACGTTATTTTAAACGTGGGATTTCCGTCAGCACCTTAATTATACAGCTCGTTATGTATGAAACGGGCCAAATTGCGGACTGTATGATCTTAATTTATTTATAAGTCCAAATGAAAGCCTTGTAGGCTGTAGTACATTTTTGACGACTCGGTTGCGTGATTATAGGGTTCGTTTATAAACCCTTTAGATTTACTTATCAGATTTTTATAATAAGTAGGTAACATGTAAGTGGTTAGTGGCGGGCAGTTCCTTTCTATTTCATTTAGCAATTTTGCAGTCCATTATTTTGTTTTTAAAATGTTTTCATAGAGTCCTGCACTATATTATGAGTTTCATAATCAGTTTATGTTTCCTCTGTATTCGGTACAAAACCAATAAGACTATGCCATAACAAATAGTCGACGATGTTTGGGGGCTATGCTTGGAATATAATCTCTGTAACAAAATAACCCGAAAAACCTGTAGGTCAATAACATGGTATTTATTCTATGTATATCTTCTCCTCAAAAGTGATTGATATGTTTGGAGAATATAAAAAAATAATTACCTAAGTCAAGACTCCAGAATATCTTATGGTGGGCATAACATATTCTGGACTCTTGACTCGCTACGAGAAATCGTTACGATCAGACTGTACAGTTCGAACGGTATCGATAAATCGCTACATTATGTTTGTTCTAAAAACAAAACCAACAGAATCACTCTTGCTTTTGAAGGCTGCCTATGTAAGCCAGAGTGTATGATCCTAACATAGGGTAGGGAGGTTAATAGAAAGTAATCTCTGATACTTACCATTTCTGGAGTTTACAACGTTAATATGAAACGTGCGGTCTCGGTGTTTTAAAGAATGAGAAGGCATCTTCCTCGTCATCCTGTAATAGCCTACAGGCTACTCACTCATCCATATACCTAAGTATTGGTTTTACGACGGTATAAAGCCAAGCAGAATTTATTACTCATGCATACAAAGAGTAGGATATTGGAAAATGTGAAACCAGACACGTACCAAGCTTAGGATTACTGAAAAACATATGGGAACATGAAATCGCATTTGTCTGTAGTCTGTATGTAGATCTTATGTAGATCCGGGGGCAAGGAGTATAGTAACATCTATATCTGTAACCGACGTTCTATCGTCGCGATCACAATAATTGAGCGTACACAACACCAAGGTATATGATATCGTAGGGAACAAATCTAATAATTTTAGCAATAGACACTTTCACATTGCGCTGTTTCGTCGACGATATTTTTTTTGATCGAGCGTATGACTATTATATGTGGGTATCGAGAAGGTGTCATGCCGGTCTGCCCATTACGAGATCATAATTATGCCCACGTTGCCCACTGCCATACCACGCCTTCTAAAACAACTTACCTAGGTATATTCTAAATGGTTGTTCCGAACACATTCTGGATGTGTATGGATACTCGTATGTATAAAACCAACGCGGGTGACTGAATCAAGTTCTATATCTAAAATGACCAAAAAAAATAAGTCCTACAGTTCTGTCGATAGAGTTTCGGGCTCTATCCAACTTAGTATAAGCTATCGAGTAAAATGTATTTGAGTTACCCTTTCCTCTGATGAGTGAGCTGGGTCTTAAAAGTATGAGGAATGTTCGATTTGAACAGAACTTTAGATATAGGTGCATGTTTATTCTCTCAGTAATTTTACTATTCAACTTGTTCTAGAGCCTCGAATTTCACTCGACCCCATTCCAGTTAGTGTCTAGAACCTCAACGTCAACCATAAGTAGATAATGAAAAGTACAGTTAATTGAACGTTTCACGTTGGTTCTGATTTCTGACCAGAGTTTTGGTACATTACGGGGTCTAGTCACTGATAAATTGTCTACAAAATATCTATGATGTAGTCAGAGATTAATTTCTGTTATCAAACACGCGGCCCCGCGCCGCTTCCGCCGCAGCCGCGCTGTTAGGCTAAACGGATTTGGATGAAACTTTAGAAACTTGCAAATCCTTATATTGTGTTTCTATTGTTTCAGGCATGCCAAAATACTCTTCAACTCAAACACAGATCGATGAGTACATCAATTTTAACCAGGTAAGTGTCGCACGTACCTACATTATAATCATTCATGATAATATTTGATCGAGTGAGCGAAGCGAACGAGGTCTTAGTGACAACTTGGACAAAAATGCTTTGTATGTTTGTATGTTTGTTCTTCGAGATCTTTTGAACCACTTATCCGATCTAAACAGTTGGTCTGGTTTGTTAAATGAAGTAAATCGGTTAAGGGGTCGTGAAGTTATGAGGGTCCAAAGAGAGTAAAAAAAAGTCGTACATAAATATCAAGTGGGGTATCATATGATAGGGTTTTGTTTAGACATTCTAAAACCGTTTTTATTTTGATTCTAGGTGTAATCGTTTTTGAGTTGTTGTAAAAATTATAAAATTGGCAAACCTGCAGTATAACGTGAGCTAACATTTCTTGGAGTTTCAATGATTTTGTAGTTCAAGTAAGGCTGGTACTTAGCTAGACGGCGATTTCGGAGCTAATCGTAAAGTTTATAACAACCATTGGTCTATAAAAATTGTTTACGTTTTATTAACCACCGACCATCACGAGATCTCAGTTCGGGGCGAACTACTAGTTATTTTCAAGTGTTAATGTCGATCCGCTTGGACAAAGTTCGAACGGTTCCGACCAGTGATTGACTCCTAAAGTATTCCCACACGGTCAACCTTCACCCCATTAAGCTTAGCTACTTAGTTTCTTTCATTACAAAGCGATTTGAGGTGTTCGAACAATTATCGACTGGAACTTGTTAGCCGGCTATATAGTTAGCCTATGAAGCCCGACAAAAAAATGGTATCCTTTCTTCATCTCGCGCTTATGAGTTACCATTTTCTTGGCGGTGGTTTGCCATCGTGGTCTGTTCGATTTGCTACGCGGCATAGATACATGAAATAATAAATTAACCTAGGCCATCTATCTAACAAATGGCCTGGAGGGAGGAGAGTCCACTTATATATTCTTTGTATAAATAAATACAATCTTTGATACAAAGTTTTTAACCTTACATCAAAGATTATGTAAGATGCAAGTTCCGAGGTTGTTAGCTATGTTTGGTGAAAACTGGTGCAGCTGTTTTTACTATGAGGATAGGAGGGCTGTGAAAACCAGCTTTGAGAAATCTGAACATACCAAAGCATTCAAATTTGACCACACAGAGTTCTTACACCAAGATAATATTATGATGATAACCTGCATAATAATAATGATAAAGCTATAAATAAAGCTTTTGAGATATTGTACAATCCTTCAGCTACTCTACTATATGCGGTCGCATGCCTTTGTACTACTAAGCTGAACCATTAATAAAGTAAGTATTTGCCGATCAAATAACCATTATCTCACAGACCGCTCGCTCTGGCTATCTAACAATGAACACTTACGCAAATAAAGATCTTACTGAACTAGTTTCAGACGATTTTGCACATGTTTAGTGTTTCGGCGCAGTTTTGGTAAAACGTAACACTTATGGTCTTACTCTGGTGTATGTCTGTCTGTCTGTCTGTCACCTCCACCGAGCTGAACCGTAGAAGCTAATAAGTTTAATGCAATCCATGCAGTTTTGAACGTATATGAAGACAATATTCTGAAAATTAGGGACTAATAGGGGGGGGGGGGTCAAATGCATATGCATGTAAAATAAAAATATCTTTTTACCCTATTGAGTGGGATATCTAATGAAAGCTTAGAACGTAACTCTTATGCCGAAGAAATTTTTTATTAAAATTAAAATTAATCCAAGTTGTTCACGGTACAATGTACAGAACTTGCCCATTATTCACTGACCTGTTTGTATACAAGTGTATGTATAACTAGCTACTTTGTAAAACTGTGTTTTTATTTGTATTTAAGAATGCACACCGCCAGCACGGTATAAAAGAATCGATGGGAAACTAGGGCATATGTTATAACAATACACAAATAATAAATGTCTTTTCAACACACTTGCTCATAAAGTGGCTCTATGGTCACCGCAATTAGGCACAGAATGACACCCATAATCAAACTGACATCCCACCATCTCGGAAAGAGTATTTTTGCTCTTCAATATCTGAGTGCAAAAGCCGTTTTTATTCTCTAGAGGATAAAGTAAATTGAATTTAGAACATCGTGTGCACTAAGTTTGTGAATTAAAAAAAACATTAAACCTATTTACTGCTACCTCTATGGCGCCGAATATATCATACAACTTTTTTTTAATTTGTTAAAAACTCAGACTCGGACCTTCTTGGTGTTTTTTTTTCAATTTGCTAGTCATTTCCTCGCTGAGGTGGAATGAAAAGTTACGTGTTGCACTCGAGTGCAAAGATTTTTCACCTCGTGCTCTTTTGATTCCCTCGCTAACGCTCAGGATTCTAATTTTGAATCACTCGCTGCGCTCGTGATTCAATTTTAGAATCCTTCGCTTGCTCGGTCAGCAAAATTGAACACGCGGTTAAAAAGCAACTTTGCACTCTTGTATAACGAATAACTATTTATCTCACTAGTGAGTTATAGATTTTTTTTTAATTTTATTTGTTGAGTTGCTTTGTTCTTAAAAAAAGTTTTTATTCAAAAAAAAGATCGTGTTCAATAGAACAAATAAATTAATGTTCCTATTGCTTGCTCATTTCATGCAACTTCTTATTTAAATAGATAATTTTAACTCGTACGTGTTTAATAAATAAAACTTTCACTCAAATATAACTTTTGTTTTCTCTGTAATAAAAGAAAACTTTAAATTCCCCATTTTGTACGTGGCAGAATAGGCGCAAACCCTATGCGCGGAAAAAAAAACCTCACTCTTTATTCACTCACTTAAATTTAAAATGACGCATAGAATTTATAGGCTTGTTGTCTCAGTAAAATGAATTCCTGTTAGTCACACCAGTGTGTCAATCTGGTGTGACCACGAGTCTGTAGTCCAGAATATTGATGGTAATCTGACTAAAACACAATGTAGTTACTTGAAAATTACTTCGAGTAATACCTACCTAATGTATAGTATTATATAATCTGTGCTAATGTAAACGAAAAATACTCTGTGTCAAGGAATTTACTAGCAAAGAGCGAAGCTATATTAGTTCTCAGTGGTACCCTCAATCAATTGGATTATAGCTATATAAACCACGTCTAGTCCCTGCTTTACAGGGGCGAGGATGAGGGACGTGTAGGCGGGGAGATCGCGCGGAGAGCGGGCATGCAGCAAGTGCGTTTTTAACGAAGATTCAGTCTGCTTGTCAAGCAAAATTTGGTAGTTTTGTCAAAAAAATAACCAGCCCGTGCCTCTGTAAACTTCGTAGGTTAGTTAGGTACCTTAGATTACAGAAATCCATCTGACGCAGGAATCATGTTTCGCAGCGCGCGCTATGCTTTCAACTCTCAGTGCTTTACGTGCGCTGTTGACTGTGCTATGAGGCAACAAAAAAAAGCACAATGTGGACATAGCTAGCTATGCTACTAGAGGTTTATTCTGTGTAGTAAGTGGTAAGTGGCCAAGACTGGCCAACTTTCAGAATCTAGTCGCAGACATTCGATAAAAGGCATAAAAAACCGTTTGTTGCAGAAATTTCACTGGGATCTGGGCACAACATCGCTAGATCCTGGAGAGACGTTGGTGGTGCATCTGATACAGCGCACACGATGGAACAAGGAGAAGGTGTTGGGAGTATACCGGCTTGGTCTGCAGGTGGTGGCTACGGACCGCTCGTTGGACATCATCGATGCACTCGTCAGCGACGTCACCAACCAGTCCACATTGGTAAGTTAAGATGGTTAAGAGTTAACAATTTCATAGGTTTTATGTCTGCGTCTCTATCCGTGTTTTCATAACATGTCCCACCCTGTATACTGAGACTATTGCAGGATACTGTAGCTGGAGACAGATAAGGATTATAATTTATGAAGAAGTTCAACCCCGAGCAGGGTTATCAAATTAACTAACTAGATTAATAGGCCAAACAGGCCGAGTCGATGGAATTTTAATTATGAAAATGATAAAACTCGCGTTTTTCGATATGATTTATCTTTTTCTACTTGGCTTTTTCCCACAAATAAGTACTTAGGTGTGGACTTTCTTCTCTATCTAGATTGTAGCTATTTAAAATAAGGACCTCGTTAAGAAATGCTCCTTGCAGTATCATTTCGTAGCTTCGGTGGTTTAAAAAGATAAAGGGAACTATCGTTGTCTCAAGTGAACTGCCAGGTCTGCCAGTGTTGTAAATCGTGGTCAACTTTCATATTAAATCAAAGGTTTTCTGAATCTAAATTGTGACAGTTGCTTACAATTCTTGAAGGTCAATTATTGCGCTTCATTTATTGCAATCAATTTATTGCTCTTGTAATGTACAAGAAAATGTTATCATGTAAATGGGCATAACTGTTTTATGTTATATTCTATGTATTATATAGTAGAAATTGTCTTTGTACCTAGTTGGTACATTATCATTTTGTGTTTATCTTCAGCGCAGTGGTCCCAATACCTACATCCTATTTCCTTTTATTGGTCAATATCACGCCGCAATGGTTGGGGCGATTCTGTTGTTATTTCGCACACAGTCATATTAAATTAGCTTTCTACCAAATTTCTGCCTCTTGGGACAAACGGGAATGAATCAGAGTAGAAAAATAAAATGGAAAGCAACCTGCCACACGTCATCTCATCATTATCAGACGTTTTGCTGAATGAGTCCTTCCTTTTAAATTAATCATCTTCTGAAATAAAATAACCTTTTGGGTCAAATTCCTCATGCTAATTAACTATAATCCACAAAAGTATTCAAGGTCAGGTAAACAATATTTTTTTTTAATTGCAACGGAATACAATGCTTGTAATACACGAATCTATAGGTAATTATTTTACAAAAACGCGTCCCTCTAGCAGTAGTAAGTAGGTTTGAAATGTGAAACTGTTTACTTCATTGCTTGTAAAATGGTTTAGTGTGTGTGTGAGTGAGTGAGTAAGAAAAAATTATGGAAACCGACTTTAATTTGACTAGCTTCCGGCTTCATCATCAAATAAAAATTTTGTATATTTATTTGTAGATGGTTTCGATTTGTTTTTATAGAGTAAAACACCGCATAAACACGAGTGACGTTATTGTATACTATAGGTAGGTAAAAGTTAACTGATGTAGGTATAAGCACAGATTATATAATACTATACTAGGTATAAGTAAAGATGGGAGCGATTTACATATTATTCAGTAGATACGTCTAACCTTAGTATGTTGCAATTTGTGAAGTCGCTTATATTCAATAGACAGCTCTCTGCATTCATAAGTGAGATTGTCGGTACACTTGGCCGGACCCACTGAGAATATTTAAAAAGCCACACAGTTGAACGAAAATGGGACAATTTAAACTAGAAATCGACTCTACATGGATATAGATTCGCCTAGAGTCAAGGTGAATCTATATCCGCGAACGTAGACTCTGTTGATCATGATAGATAGATATACTCTGTACTACATTCTATTGCGACCTGTCAAACTGTCAAACTGTCAAAAACATTGTTTGATACAACATTTTAAAATGTGGCGTTTAAGTTAAGATTTGAAAACTGTACGGTTTTCGCCAAAATAAATAATTGGCATCGACCCAGGCTGGGGCTCGCTCTCGCTCCCAATACCAAATGAATAGTTATATGTAATCACACGTGACAATAACGTAGTATAGGTACTATTAGGTAAGTATTAGGTACTTCTCTTTCGTAAATAGCACATTGTAAGGGTACCTAACATAATTATATCGGTGATTCCTCTGCGGCTGAAGATACTGAACGTCCTGCTCAAGTTAATAAATAGCCACTTCGGCTAATAAGCCACTGGAGGCCATACTGTCGGACGAGTTTAATTTGGTCTTCACGTTGCTGTAGAAACTAAGCAGTAACTAGAAACCATCCAATCTAATAATTGATCAAGTGAGAGAAGCGAACGAAGATCTTAGTGACAACTTGGGGAGATCGGCGTCGTATATTTGTATGTTTATTCGAGTATAACTTTCGAACCGCTTATCCTATCTTCACAATATTTGGTAGGTCTATACGGATAGTACTCTTAACTTTTTACTGGTTAAACTGTAAGGCGAGTCTGTTGGTAATGGAAATTCCATCTGCTGATTTGTTTAAAAATATCTTTGGAACAAGCAATTAGGTACGTTATTAAAACCAGTTAAGAGTATCCCAAGGATCATGTCTGGGTTCAAGTTTACTCCTGTAAAATATTGTATAGCTAATAAGGTCGTATTGTATAACTGACTAACCTTTACTGGAATCCCAGCAAGCCACTCGAGCAGGATTTAAATAATTTAATTACCTAGATGAAGCTTCGGCACAGAAGAAACAGTATCAAAGTGAAGTTTTCTTAGGTGACTACCGTATCTAGAGACAGAGCATAAACTTAGCGTGTGTAAGTTTATAATACAATGAATTTGCAGTACCTACTTAATCCTTAGAAAACATTTCACATTATAGTTGCAGGAAGTTCAGCTTCAATTTATTAGAGCAATGTGTGTTGTAAATCACATTGGTGCCGTACCTTCAAAAATGTCAGATTATTCTCAACTAGCTGATAACCGCGACTTCGTACGCGTGCAAAACTTTCCACCAAAATATCTGTCCCCAGCATACGATGAACCTCGTAGCAAATGGCATCGTTACGCAGTCTCCGCGAACAAACAAACAGACAGACAAACTCGATATTCGAGAATCGTTTATTTAGTAGATCTGCATATATTATCTTTAATTTTAACTTGGGGCTTGGGCCCCTAGCCTAGCCCTCCCTGGATCCGCTGGTGGTAGCATGCAATATTGTGTTGTGACAGTGCATGCAATGGTATAATACATTCTGGCGTGTTATCCCCTTATTATTCAAAACTGCAGTTAGAAATGTAGCCCTTTGGACGCCACGCCATAGTTTTTTATGCCAGAATGAGTGGCGTTTTAAAAATACCTATTTAATCGCAAGATGTAGGTACCTACATTGGTAATCTTTGCGTAATGTTGCCGGTGGTTTTTGAAAATTGGTTAATGAGTAAGAATTATTGCCACTAAATCTGTTAGTTATTACTGACGAACCCGAGTAGGACAAATGGGAGCGAAGGTAAAATAATCGTCACTGAAAAAATGTGCCTATTAAACAACTGTAGTAAGGAATTCTACTCTTGTACGGTCGTAGCGTCTTTAGAAAATGTTTAACCTGTATTAAATGGAGACGCAAAGGGATTCTTCGCATAAAATGTGATGTTAACTCAACCTAAGCCTCAAACACGCACGCTTACAAAAGCTTTCCTAGAAAAATGTGGAAGCTCATGTAGGTATTCCTTTTCAAAGAGTTGTTGAGCATGTTACGATGTGTGTGTGTGACACGACGTGCACTAACAACCTCGTGACGTAGGTACGCTTGGATAAATATGCAGGTATCTTCTTACAGTGCACTCAGATGTCAGGTAAATATAATGTTTAGAACTTATAGCTGGTCGCTTGTGCGACAAATAGAAACCGAAAATGTTAGCACGTGCCAATAATCAGAAGTAGTTTTGGTTCAAGGGCTCAATTCTACGAATTCACTGATTTACTACCAACCTACTAATTTACTGTCTAGCAATATCGGCGTTGTTTGTTTGTTACAGCAGCGATAAATCGCCCTAGGGGTTGTAAAGTTATAAGAGTCCAAGATGGAGTATACCAAAACTCAAGTGGGGTATCATACCCAAGTGGGGTACAAGATAGGGCTTTGAGAGACATTCCAGAGAGGTTTTTTTGTTCTATATAAGTAGTTAATTCTCGTTTATTCTCGTTTAGTGCTCAATCACGGCTTTGAGGAGGGCGAGTTAAACGCGAGGCAAACGCGCGGCGATACGATCCGGAATCTAAAAGTGTCAAGACAAAGTACCAACTATGCCAAGCTGTTGCTTGTGAAGTTTGTAATCCAAGCTTCCAGACAACACGCGAAGTCTTGACGCTGCATACTTAGTACATGTTAAGTATAAGCTCCAGGGGCCATCAGCTTCGGGAAAGATTTTTTATATGTAGAAGTCCATTGTTGTTCCATTTTTTAATAAAATAATATAACGACACACACGGTAGAGCCTCAAGAAAATAACTAAAAATAAATACTTACCTACTTGGCAAAAGTGTCCATTGGGACATTGTGTCCCAAAATATTTTGTCCGGAACGTCAGCAAGTCGATTTTCTATCTTTCACTTTCAAGATACAACCTCGTGAATATTTCTACGTCATACCACAAAACTTTACCAAAAAGCATGTTTTCTGCAATCTCCCAAGTCTCCAATAAATATCTCGTCAAAATGAAGATTCAGCTTCTAAAAGGTGTAGCAAAAGATTGTAAATATCCCACGCTAACGTCGACCATATCCAATAAGTTTAAGAATTTACTAATAAACTACCAAAGATCCGGTTATGGAAAAAAAGACTTCCATAAAAGCAGATACGATACTAACTGACTGGCACTTAGCCAATCTGTTGCTCGGGTCGAACGCGCGCAACAAGTATTCCAAACATAATTCGACCGTGTTGTAAGGATCCCTTTAACGACCTGGCTACAAATATTTGTTCACAAAAACATACCTTTTACACATGTTCTAATTAGATATAGCCACACAATTATTTTATGAACAAGTTACACCACATAAGAGAAGAGACGAACAAAGAAGCATCTCTACATGTCTTTCTAATAAGACAATAGAGTTTGCTATATTTTAGAAACTGTATTCGTGGATGATATGTTTTATGTTATAACAATTACCTTACTCCCAGACAGTGAAATATAATATCACACTAAGATACAACAGGATTCCACTGAAATAATTGATAGGATATCTTACGCACGAATTCGAAATATTCTTGGGTTGAGCTAGGCACTGCCTAAACAATGCACTGAGATGATAATGACGTCGCTACTTTGTGGTGCATTGCACTGCGTATCACTCTGAGACATAAAGATATTGAGTCTCATCTTCCTGGAATTGCTCCACCAAACCCTTCAAGACGGAACACAGCAATGCGAGCATCACTGTTTATAAACTATATATTATTCAGTCTCAGCATTTGATTCGGAAGGGTCAAAAAGTTGATGAGAAACTTGTTGATAAAGGTACTGGCCAGAGATGGGTCACGTCACGTCATTGTAGTTGATTGCTTTTAGGTGGTAACCAATATCATACCTGCCATATTCTTATGATAAACTTGCTGTCTATACAATTAGGGCCATGCTTAGAGAAACTGAATAGTTAAATAGTTGATTAAAATGTAGCTCTGTCACTGTTTGACATGACCTGTTAGTAAGAGACAGAAATAATTTAAACAGCTGAATAAAGTTATGGAACGGTTAGTACCTACTGTAATACAGAAAAAAAACTAAACGCCACTCGTTTAAATAAAAATAGATTGGATGTTATTATCTCCTGAGAAGCAAGATTTTACGCTGGAGATCAACCGACAAGAAAAATGGTATAAAATTTTGTTCTCGTGTTCATTCCCAACTCCCAAGTGAAATGTATTTTACATAATGGAGTTAAAATTTTGCACTTTCTAGAAGCTTAAATGAAAACAAGTGCGATAGTAATTTGGTGCAAAACAAGTTCTAGTTGAAAACTAAACTTCGCTCTTTGGATATGCTGAAGATTGGATGACTTGGATGCGCTGTGTAAAAGTGCTGCGTGAGACGTTTCTTCTCCTTAAGTTATAAGTGCTTTGTTTTCAACAAGATAAAACTTTTAGACTGTCTTGATTAGAATGGCATACAGATGTTGCAGTTAGAAGCTATATACCTAAATTGATATTCTAATGGCTAGACTCAGAATAATATTAATTTGAGGGGCTAGAATATACTAGCGAAGCTACGTCACCATTTCCATCATTTTTGTTATTTCTTTTCTCCAGCTTATAGAATGCCAAACAATAGACTTACATTGGAGCTCGGAAAATGGTACGGTACAATTTGTGCTCAGACGAGAACGTGAACACATTTTTTAGTATACACTAACGACTTTATCTTTGAAAACTGTGTACTCAGAATATTGAAACCAATGCAATGTGTGCAATGAACGGCAAACAAACAACTGACATGCCAAAATTTTGACGTTTTTGCAATGGAATGGTGGCTCTTTTGTGTTTGTAGGTCAATGAGCTTTTCTAGTCAATGGCATTATCATATTGGTGCTAAGATTGTTTGTTGCTCACCCACTGCTAAATAAGATGCACATTCTTCTCCAACAAATAGAAATACCTAATTGATTATAAATGTTACCATAACAGTGAGCCCAAAACGAACATAATATGTTTAGTCATGCATTTTCATAACCTTCATAACCCGCTTTATTCATATTACGAGCGTTATTCCATTGAAAGGAAATTCCTAATGCTCTGTATGCTTGATGGAATAAGAAAATGGGTGTTACTATGTATAATAAGTATGTATTTACAAAAAAAAATGTATTTAAGTATTATATCAGCAATCTAGTTCCCATAGTACAAGCTCTGCTTAGTTTGGTACTAGAGGGCGTTGTGTGTAATGTCCAAAGATATTTATTTATTTATTAAAATATTATTCGAAAAGCGTGTAGCTATTTAGCTAGACCACGTAAGCTGCAGGTACGGGAACTCTCCAGTAAACATCACACAGAGAGGACAAGTGCGGATCGTCGGCCTAAATTTGTACCGTTTTCACATCACCCGAGCCGCACCCGAAAATGTCATCTGGAAAAGTTAGAAAATAAAACAATGAAAAAATTCATATGAAATGAAAGTCACTTCTAATGCTAGCAGAATTAGCTCTAGTGAGATAGCATTTCAAATAAAATCTTCACACATAAAAACTAAATTCGCCAGAATTCAACCCTCTATTTAATAATTACATTAATTAAGTACCTATCTAAATAGACAAAGCGCATAAACAGGATTACTTAAGAGTTCAGTTCCTAGAAACTGCGGTTCAACCACAGCGATACTTATCCACCATAGTTCCTGTATTCCAGGTTTTATGGTTTCACACTGCCAACGACACGACACTTAGACAGTAGGTACATGATATCGTCTGCTATCATTTATCTGACCACAGGCCGGTCTGTGGTCGGCTCACTTCATTATTCACAACACGAACCAGCAACAACTTCGTGAATGATGCATGAAGAGATCTTTTAATTATTTCACACGGGCTTATCACAGAATTGCTATCATCATTACGTTATTCAAGTATACATAGTCAAAATTTATCTGTTTGATTGTTCGCGGATTGTAGCGCCATCTATCTCGCTACATAAGAACTAACATGAGAAATATCCTAGATCGCGCAAACGAAGTTATCACGGAGTTTGAACATAAGTAATACTACCGAATACCATCCATTGGTCCTCGGACCCCGAGCCAAAGGTCGCTCGGCGTGGAAGATCTTCCCTTTTCGTAGGAGGACACCTATCATGCCTAAACCACTGGACCAATTTCAATGAAACTTATACCATTCGGAAGCCCTTTTTCCGGATTGAAACATAGGCTATATTTTCTTAGATACAGCTTGACCTCTCTAAAACAAAGGCCGCCTTTGGCCGAGGTTCATCGTATGCTGGTTGACAGATATTTTGGTGGAAAGTTTCGCACGCTTACGAAGTCGCGCGAGTATCAGCTAGTACTTATCTAAAGTTAGACGAAGATTAATCTTTACTAGTATCCGTTCCACATTTAGCTCTCTGGCAGCCTGTTGCATACTAACATAAATAATATTTGTTCCAGGTATTCGTCGAGATGCGAGTCTATTACGATCCTGCTGGTGCGTCGCCAGGATCAGCAGAAAAGATGGCAGACTTTTCCAACAAAAAGCCCATAGCAGCCATACCTACTGTCCACATAGTAGGCCACCCTAAAAGTATAACAAGCGTCCAGAAGGCCGTGAATATCACCTCTGCTATGCATCAGGCGAGCCGCTCCCTGGCTAATCGACAAGGTTATATTGCACAACCTGCCCACTCCTCGCCTCAACCTTCATCGTCCCGACAAGGCTCAACACCATTCTCGCGACCTGCAGTTACATCACCAACGATCCAGAGAAATAAAACCCCGCCTCTGCCTTTAACGCACACATCGCCAAAGTCACGACAAGGCATAACATCGCCAAGGTACCAAAAAGACTTAGGTGCGTTTTTGCCATCAACACAAACATCACCAAAGTCGCGACAGGGGTTAGCATCGCCAAGATCTAAAGAAGGTCTAAGCTCTCCAATACCTTTGACACACACATCACCAAAGTCATGGCAAGGCCTGACCTCTCCAAAATCTAGAAAAGGCTCAACATCTCCAATACCGTTGACGCACACATCGCCAAAGTCACGTCAAGGTTTGTCATCTCCAACATCTAGCAAAAGCTCAATATCTCCTTTACCTTTGGCGCACACTTCGCCTAAATTACGACAAGGCTTGATATCGCCGACATCAGGACAACCTATAACATCGCCGATCTCACGAAAAACTATTATATCGCCACAAGAAACCTACAAGCGAGGCTCGACATCGCTTCCTTCCGCTTTCCACCAGGCGTTGATCACCAAATATCCCAAGAATGATAAAGATCAAATGCCTATTGTACACCAGCCCACAAGTTCTCAAAGCTCTCCACAAGGATCTCGCCGGTCTTCACCTCACGATTCCGTCCTGAGTTCTGCAGCTCAATCGGATGTGGATGAGACCGACCCGTTGATCCACGTAGAACGCAACATCGCTACTCTGGAGAAATCTATAAGGAATAAGGAAACAGAAGTCATAGACATTGATTCGGGAGACGACAATACTTTCAGCCGCGGCTCCAAACTGAAGCAAGTCGGGAGACGCATTTTCAAGTAAGGCATTCAATTAGGCAATTATCCTGCATTCTTTGCTCCTAGAAGCGTACAGCGCAGCGGTGCTAAAATCCGACTTCGGCTAGGTTCACTTCGTAACTTTAATTTACAGAAATTTTGTATTCCGTCCGTTCACAAGAATGTTACGAATTGTATAATAATGTAAATGCTTTTAAATTGCTTTTTTCTTCCATCAATCAAGCGGTTTGTGGATTCATTAAAATGCGCCTGCACGTTTGTGCCTTTAGACATTCAGAAAAATAAACACAAAATACATAGGTAGGTACAGAAAGTATTCAAAATATTGCCATCTCTTTGATAAGATTCAAGTACCTATGTTTCAGCTAAATTAATGTTTTTTTTTGTAGGCGTCACTGGTCTTTCGGTGAAACTTCAGCAGATAGGTCTTTGAGGTACTTGAAGCCATCCACCGACCTCGAGCCGCAGCACAGAAACAAGAAGAACTCTACTTTCCGGTCTGTCAAGAACTTGATGCGTCTGGGAAGGTAATTCGATATTTACTTCAACAGCATAACTTGGAAAGTTTGTTACTAAGAATAGAGACTTTTTGTAACTCTTCTCCATTTCGTTGAAACTAGTAAAAGGTTTGATTACAGGACACAGGTTGAAAGGCCGACACGATGTGAACGTAATAAAACTAGCTAGAATTACTCGAACTTTGTTATGAACTCGAATTTTTGAAACGTCTTATCTAGCTAAAAATACATATAGTTAAAGATATTCAATGAAATAGCCAAATCTCTCTTTTCCACAAGATCTAAAACCCGGGATAGCAGTGGTGATGAAGAAATAGGTTTACTTGATGTAGCAGCTGGTAGCACTGCACCTGACATCACAACTAGCCAGACGTCAATATCGTCGGAAGAAGGTGTTGTGGTAGAACAACCATGGCCGGAGACCCCGCAGATGAAAAAAAAAATGTAAGTGGAACTTTTTAAATAACTGGTCAAACCCTTTCCCACTTGGAGTGGTCGACTGTAAATTTATATTTTTGGTAAAGCATTCATGGCTCATGGAATTATAGGTCACGGTCTTGAAAGGTTCTAAAAAGTACTACCTCGGTAGGTAATCAGGTTGACATTCTAGAATCGCTCGAAAGAAAAGGAAACGGAAGTTATTATGAAGCTATGCAGAAATGATGTCCGTAAGCAAAAAACGTAATGCATTGTTTGTAAAGAAACACGACAGAACTTTTTCGTAACAGAATCTTAGGTTCATTTTGGTTTCCAAAATAAAAAAGCTCGATGTAAAAGTAGGAAAAATATTTAAATAGTTAGTATAATCGCTATATTATTAGGTGCTTTTTTCCTGTTATTTTCACCATGATTTTTATCCAACTTTGTAAAGATATACGTACCTGTGTTTTACGGGACAGAAGAGGGTAAGGTCTTGACTATAAAAAGTTTACTAGCAGGTAGCAGGCCATGACGGTGGATGATTCCTAAAAACAGCCTTATATATCTACTAAAAACTATTTATCGTTCAAGCTAACTAATGTGAGACGTGAGCAGAACACGCTGGAAGTGGTCTATTAATGAACGTGAACGTCGACCATGTTGAACCATAATAGAAGCGCTCGTGGCGTAGCTTACTTAGCCAATCTTAACCGATAATCTAAGTTAAGCAACGTTCTGTGCGGTCACTATTTGGATGGGTGACCGTTAGTGGCATATGCATCTGAGCGCTTCCGTGCTTCGGAGGGCACGTTAAACTGTCGGTCCCGGCTCTAGCAGTCGTTAAGCCACGACGGAGGCCTTAAGGCGGCCTAAAAACTCCGTCACCAGAGTTGGCCACTAACTCATACGAGCTTGCTTGATTAACCATAATTGAACTTTCTTCAAGTAACTAACTCGTGATGCAAGGCTCCGCAATCTAACCTTATACCGCGTTCACACTATGCCTATGCCGCTGCCGGCATTATTGCCGCTGACTTATTGCCACGGCAACATCGCCTTTATTCTCACTAGAGAGCAAGGGGCATGAACTTGGGCAGGGAGCCGGGACAGAGGCATTATCGTGTTCATACTATGCTCATGCCCACTTCCCTGCCCAAGTCTCTGCCGGCTGCGGCATAGTGTGAACGCAACAATAGAGTAAGAAACCAAATAAATATTCCAATACCAACCACCTTATCGTATTGAATAATCAGGAATATTTGAGTTTTTCTTTACCATACAATATTAGTACAAGTTTTACTTACACTTTTATATCATCAATAATGTAGTAGCTGTACTTTACCTATACAGCAGTCACGTCTTTGTCTCTCTGATGTTAAGCGCTACACCCCCCACTTCTTATTTACCTCCAATCCTCTACTCTAGAATACTTTACTATAATAGTAGATTATTATACAAGGGGATAAAGCAGTGTCTTCTGTCGCGGGTGACGATTTAAATCGCGAGCGTAACGAAGGACTCGAAGTTTACTCCCGAGCGTAGCGAGGGTGTTAAAAACTTAAATCACGAGCGAAGCGAGGGATTTAAGACGAGTCCTGAGAGTAGCGAGGGATTTAAGTTCACCCAAGACTAAGACAGCTTTATCACCGAGGAAAATACTCTACTTTTCGTACCATTTGCGAAAAAATTAACACAATAATAATATGAGATAGCATTTTAGAACATTAACTTATTTATAAAAATAAATTAAAATAAACTTAACGTATTTGAAGAAAACAAAAACGCGGCATTTTCCTAGACTAATATTTTTTTGTCGGAAAAGCAAAGGCTCATACGGCCTGCATAATAAATGCGTATTCCTTTTTCAAAAAGATGTATAATGATTTGTATACAAACTCAATGGTGTAAACACAGATGTAGTTCAGTATAAATTGTATTCCAAATTTAAATCACTTTCTCCCCCTAGAGGATGAAAGAAATCCAGTACAATTTTCTCTCCCTGTTTTTAACAGATTAAAAATGACTATTGTTATGTTCGCTTTTTGTGGCATAGAATGTCACTTTTTTGAGCAAGTGGTACGAAAAATTATTTCTGTGGCTGTCTCACTCCCGTCTGACACAACATACACCTACAGATAAAGTGGCTTTAAATTGGTTCGAGGGACAGATGCCCAACCAAACCCCCGGAGCTTATTATTGTATGCCCTCGCTGGTAGAATTTACCTACCTAGTTTCTATCAACATAACGTGCTTGAATGTACCTCTACTTACTTATTGTGAAATTAAGTACTTAGCTTCTGGGAACTCGTTCAATACCTACTTAGGTAATTACCTACTTACTCAAAACTCTTTATATTATTTTTAGGTTTGTATATTATTATCATTTTATGATAATTTTTAAGTTATTTATCTCGATCGAATAACTATTCGCATAGGTATCTAATCTATCATAATCATTAGGTTTAATTTGAGTAAGTTTAATTAACACTGTACGAGTAAAAATCAGTTTCCTGTCGCCAGATGCTGTTTTGTGCACAGTACAAGTTACCTGGAGTCTGTGATATTATCACAGGCTCAAGGTAACTAGTAGGCTAAGTTGTAGCTTACCTACAAAATTTCAACAGGCGCAACTTCATCGACTCTGGGGGTCCGGTGGCTCTCAAAGCAGCCGACTTCCAAGTCTGCGTCACCATCATCGAGGCTCGCCAGCTAGCTGGCCTCAACATGGACCCCATTGTAGCTGTGCAAGTTGGAGATAGCAAGAAGTTCACCAGTGTAAAGGAAAGCACAAACTGTCCTTATTACAACGAGGTAAGTGTCAATTTAGGTTGATTTCATTTGGCATAGGTCAAGCGTCAAAGTACCTACCAAAAATACAAGTTGACAGCAAAGACCTCATACATGCGGTCGTGCACAGAAAGTTACTTTAGGAAGGGTTGTCAGCTAAAACTATGGGACTATGGCTGAAATACTCAAAAGTCATTTAAATTTGAGCACCACTTAAAGTTGCTCTTCCTCTGTTTGACATTACTCATTTGTAAGAGATGACAATAATTTAAGCAGGACTTAAATTGAGTGGGGTTTGAGTGGCGTTTGAGTATTCGCCCATAGGGTGACTAGTTCCGAAGTAATTGATTGCCTATACGTGTAAAATTTTATGACTGGGATAATCTACGGTACCTAGTTAGTTTATCCTAGGAAACTATAAAAACTGCAAAGCTACGAACGAACCTTATTGTCAAACCGTCATTATGGCAGTACAATATTTATATGTAGTATATTGTGTTCAGCTTTCCCGAATATGGACCGAACCAGTAAAATCTTGTTTAACCATTATTCTGCTTGAAATCTGTATATTTCCAATTTCCTGATGAATATTGTCATCCCTATGCAATTATGCATTCAGGCATGACAACAATGGCGTGGCGGCCGCGTGGCTTTCGGAAATTTGCATTAGTTCCGATACGTGCTTACTGTGAGTCTGTGATGTACCCACTGTTGTAGGTCCGATGGTTTCATGCCTAAATATATGCACAGGTGGCTACACCCGTATTCAATCAATGAACAGTACTAACAGAATGAAACAGTGCATTATTAACATTTCATAACTTAGGGTAATGTTTTTTTTGTATAAAGTCTGTTCACACGCTTTGTATGTATGATGTTATGGTGGAAGCTTCACTGGTTTCTGTGCTATTTAAAGTTTTATATCTTTAATTATTATTTTACTGTTTGTTTCCCTAATAAAATAAAATAAAAAATATTATAAGCGTTATGTAGGTATATTCATGACAGAGAGATGCTGTTCTCGTGCGTCATATTTCACTGGCATAAAAAAGTAGGCGTTTATTAGGACAGTTGCGAATGTGCCGTAGAAAAGACATGGCGTAGAAGGTCTACGACGTAGACCTTCTTTTCTGTCTTTTCTACGACTGCGTGCTGTATGGCGTAATATTACTAATTACTATGGTAGAATAAAATGTAATAGATTTTAGAAATTATTTTTAGAATAAACAGCTGTTTATCATAGAATATACTTACTCGTGTTTTAAAACTTAAATGCCTACCCCTATACAATATAGACTACATTATAGCTTACGCCATTATCAACGCTACGATTTGTGATTTCGGTTTTCTACTAAACAATGGGTGTGGGTGAAACAATCGTTTGTTTGAACGCTTCACTTTATGCAAAAATATCTAGCGGTGTCTGCCAGATAATCCTTCAAATTTTTCCACGTATTTTTTATTTGTCCGCAGTACTTCGTATTCGACTTCCATATGCCACCAGTGATGCTGTTGGACAAGATTATAACTTTATCGGTAAGTTGAATATGAATAGTCTACCATTTTTCGACTTTTTACTTAACTCGAAGATAACTTTAATATAAAATTTTGTACTGCTCCGATGGTAATTTGTGTAGGTTATAAAATATCTAGATACACCTATTTTATTTAAATTAATAATATTAGTAATTAATTATAACCATTATTATGTAACTAAAACTTACCAATAAGTATATGCTTATGATTTGTGGGCTCGATGGGATAACTGGCATACGTCAGGATAATTTGAGCGTTTTCACACTGCACGACACGACACCTACCTTCACGAGATCGTAGAAAAGTCAATCTTATTTAGTATGTACTAGAAGTTTTTACACTGTATTTACGCGAACTGACCTCGATGTTATTTTTTTGAGCCACTGATATGTTGTGTTGGTACGATGTTGATATCCGGGCCAGTGTGTAATTCCTGATACCGTTTTTTACTTCTATGATATGATATTTTTTTTATTGCACACAAATAAAACAGGGCATTGCACATAATAGGGGAAGATAATGCTACAGAGCAATCTCTCCAGGGTATATTTAACTTTAGACCATTACAATTACGAAGAGAGAAATATTTTCTAAACAGCACTGTGTCGACGATGCTCGAGCAACGTAACGTAATGAAATATTAATAAGCATTTCCTATCATAATATTAATATTTGAAACCCGTTCTTTGTGGTTAGGGTTATTGAGTTAATAATTAAAGTCCCAAAATTACGTAAACGTAAGCCTTATCTTCTATATTATTATAAAACTGTAAAAAAACCAAAGATATGGATAAAATAAATGCAGATCTACTAAATAAACGATTCTGATTCCGAAAATCGAGTTTGTCTGTTGGTCTGTTTGTTTGTTTGCGGATCACGCCTAAACTACTGGTCCAATTTCAACGAAACTTATACCATTAGAAGAAAGCCCTTTTTCCGGATTGAAACATAAGCTATATTTGATTGAAATCAAAGACGTGGATTCTTAGATACAGCCTGAACTCTCTAGACCAAAAGCAGCCATTTGCTACGAGGTTCATCGTTTCCTTGTTGACAGACATTTTCGTTGTTTCGCATGCGTACGAAGTCGTGGGTATCAGCTAGTTTATTATATTTATACGACTGTGACTTAATGAATTTGTATAACCAGCAGTTGCAGCCGTATAAATTAACTAACTGTAGAAGTAGTCAATTGACGTGATTTAACTAATAAAGTTTAGACTCGTAACGAAAACTTGTGCCCGTACGTTTAGACGCAGAACGCGTGTGTCGGGTGCCCATTCGTACCAACCATACAAATTCAAGCACCCGACACGCGCAATCTTCCTTTGTGTTTTATGGGGATTTTCTCCGAACCAAGCTGCTTTTCTTCATGTAAAGACGCTATAACCTCAATAACTAGAGCAAGCAGAAAGTAACAAAAGTCTAAATGATACTATAAGATTTTATCTTCGAATTTTCTGTTTCGAATGTTTACTAGATGTCGTATCGTAGATAAAAAAACCTGTGCGTGCAGTCCTTACGCGCGGAAGAAGTTATACTTCGAGTGCCACGTATTCACTCTCGCTCTGTGTTTAATGTGAAATTAATTTAGTATTTATTTTTATGTAGGTACTTATCCAATAAGCAGTACTAAATTTTCACTTCAAAATAAAAGGTAAAAAGTTGCATGACCACTGCCATCTATTATATTTTGATTTGTAGCGTATTAGTCTCTTTTTATTCGCCCCGCTGTCAGTTGGAAGTAGTTTATCTTCAAAAACACGGGCGGTCAAATGCTGAATTGCTGAACACTGCCATCTATATTTGATTGTAGCATTTGTAGCGTTTTAGCCTATGTCTCTTTCTATTCGGGGGAATAGAAAGAGACAGAGACTATGTCATCCCGTAACGCAATGTTGTTGGAAGTCGCATTAGAAGTATAACTTCAAAAAATCAAAGATACCATCACTAAATTAAAAATAAACATTTGGTTGCGCGCGCGAGTCATAGCTATCTACTGTGTTCTCAATAGACTCGTTTACGGTCGAACACATCTAAAACAGAACTGTGTTCTGTGGTTGAATAAACAATAGGCATAAATAAAGTCTTTAGAAAACGAAATTTTTCTCCTACCTAACTTATTTTGGGTAACTCCCATTTGTTCTATAGGACTGTTTTTAAAACTTTTTTATCCCTGTAGTTCCTGGTAGGACTATTGAAACTAGCCCATTAGGGCTAGTTTTCGTTTCAATAGTCCTACCCAAATGGAAGTTACCAGATATTAGGGATAAAAAAAATTAACAGTTCTAGACGTAACAGTTCTATAGAAGAAATGGGAGTTACCCCTTATTTTGACGCAAATAACACAGCGTCCTTCGTTCTTTATATTACGGAGCTTTAAGCTAGTATTTACCAAACAAATTATTTACAACCTATTAAAGTTAAACACGTCTTTTACCTTCGGTGCTTTCGTGAATGTCCAAAACAAATAGCCGAGAATTGGGGTGTGTATTTAAATACAAGCTCAAATGATTTATGTCAGAAGCTACAAAGTACACAACAGGCTCGCAAATGTCGCTTTCACTGTAATAAATTTACTAAATTATAAATTTCATGCGACGCTTTTTAGTCCCAAACCAGCCCAAACGAAGCGAAGCGTGTAACTTGTACTATTGCTGATAGAATTTTTTTATGTACAACCTACATAGGTACTTATAATAACACCCAGTAACACCTAGGCATAGAAAAGTGTCTGTGTGTCTTCATTCTAGGCACTCCTGAAAACCAGCGCTAAAGGAGCCACCGTGCATCTTTAGCATTTGCTGAGCGAGTACCTTTTTTACGCATCTGTCTCTATAAGGTGCATTGGGGTAATTGCGAAAATGGGTATATTCCGAAAATCCATAAAATCTAGTAACATAATGCAATATTTTCCTGTTGGCACGAGGATATATAGGACTGTAACGGCGATGCCAATCAAGATGGCGTCTAGACCAATGTTGCCAACAGGAAAATATCGCATTATGTTACTAGATTTTATGGATTTTCGGAATATACCTATTTTCGGAATTACCCGAATGCACCTTAATTTAATATTTATTTCATTGTGTCTTTGTATGTGTTTTTATGTAAAATAAATAATTTATATTTCTATTTCTATAAATTATTGTCATCTCTTACAAATGAGTAATGTCAAACAGAGGCAGAGCAATTTTAAGAGGTGCTTAAATTTGAGTGACGTTTCAGTATTCCGGCCTTAGTTCTTTAAGCTTTTTGTAAGTAGCTACTTTGCCGAAGGTTTTTGTGTTACGTACTATAAGTAAATACTTATTCTGTGAGCGAAGTATTATTTTTGATCTTACTTTTGTAATTTTCCTCTTTTATTATTTTTATGTTTAAATAACCATTATGTTCTACCAAGTACCAACAGTTATTTTCTCTTTATTCTGTCTCAGTTTGACCCAATTTTATGTCTGAGCAATTCTGAATCTAATGCCAACGATAGAGAGCTCATGATAAATTGAAGATCAATTCAGAGTGCAATGCGTCGGCTAAGGCTGCGTTTCCACCAGAGATGTGCGAGGATGCCGAGCGAGGGATGTGTTTGTAAGAACCAATACTATTCCTTCATTTACCTCGCCTCGAATAATGAAGCGATAGTATTGGTTCTTTACAAACACATCCCTCGCTACGCATCCTCACACATCTCTGGTGGAAACGCAGCCTTACTCTGTCAATCTGCATGATTTACTGCGTCCTTGGATCGGCTTGGATCTGGTCGAAAGCTGTATCCAACCACCACCGACACGACACAACGATATTATACATTTAAGTACTACGATGGACTAACAATACAAAGTCCATGGTACTACGTATCTGAGGTCTATTCCCAGTAGTTCGGTCGACTGAACACGTTCTATGTCCTTAGATATAAAACTATCTTTATTTTGTTCAAGCAACAACTCTGTCTTATCAGCTGGTGTCGTGTACGTGTCGTTATCGGTCAGTGTGCAAATGCCCTAATACATAATTCTGACATTGGTATCGATTCGGTTGTTGCCTTTTTCTAAACTAAACTAATTTGACAGCTCTAAAATTATAGCCGTCCTTAACGTTTCAGTTTATGAGAAAGGGACGGCAACATTTTTAGTGCTGTCAAATTAGGTTAGTTTAGAAAAATGCAACAAGCGAATCGATACCATTGTGAGCATAATAGGGGATTGAGTACCTGAGCCTTACTTACCTACCGTTTGAGATTTACTTGAGTGAAGACTGATCATACCGGGTAATCGGGGTATACCAACTTGGAAATTTCTAAGGATGAGTAAAATACTGTGTAAACCGTCCCGGAGCGTATAATTTGTAATCATTTTGAAACTTTTTGGAATAAGCATTTACATCAATATGGTTTTCTGAAAGAAAATTCTTGCTAACCTGTTTGACAATCAAAAAAGTATGTGCTCTTTAATTCTGCGTTCAACTTGTCGTACAATATAAATTGTACCCAAAAGTTACAAGTTTCGGGTTGACAATGTTTTCCTCGTTGCCACTTACGTGTCAAGTTAAGGCGTATGTAAAAGGCAGACCCTTAGTTTCTTGATTTAAGGCGAAGGGTAAAACCAGACACCTACTCGCCCGCACATTTCAACTTTTTTGAAGATCACATAATTACATTTAGTTATAGGTATTATATCTTCAAAAATGTTGAAATGTGCGAGCGAGGAGGTGTCTGGTTTTACCCTTCGCCTTAAATCAAGAAACTAAGTATGTAGTCCTCTTGTTCATAAAGGTAAAAGGAGTAATTTTCTGGAACATAATTACATTTTTATATAGTTAGCTATCTTTTGGTATATGAACGACCTTGTTACGTAAGCCCGTCAAGAAATGATATCCAAAATTTGGTTAATTTTCCTGAACAATTTGTATTTTACGATTACCAGTTTATTCCATGGGGACGGTTTTATGTATTTACATAAAAGTACTTATAAACTTAAGTATTTTATCAAAAATCGTTCCCTTAATCTAAGCTGTCTTAGTTTAGGACTAGAGGGCGTTGTGTGAAATGTCCATTATTATAAGCATACCTCTTTTCGTTCAAACGAAAGTGGATATTTTAGAAAGTATTAGTAAAATGTTAGTTTTTTATGAATAAAAGAACGATTAGGATAACTTACTTCCGATTTTCTTTTGCTCTCGGTTGGAAACTAGCTGACGCCCGCGGCTTTGCTCGCGTGGTAGCAGCATACGCATTATTTGGTTAAAATCTTTGATCCTAATTTTACACTATATACGGATACTACCCTCCAATTTCATACCTCTAGGCTGTGCGTTCATGGTCAGTCAGTGAGTTTGATATTATTAAGAAGATTATTTCTTTATGTAATGAAAAGATAATACTTAAGTATATCCTTTCCTTCAATTTTAATACCTAATTTTAGGACGACATAAATGGCAAGTTAAGTTAAGGTGCATTGGGGTTATTGCGAAAATGGGTATATTCCGAAAATCCATAAAATCTAGTAAAATAATGCGATATTTTCCTGTTGGCACGAGGATATATAGGACTGTCACGGCGATGCCAATCAAGATGGCGTCTAGACCAATGTTGCCAACAGGAAAATATCACATTATGTTACTAGATTTTATGGATTTTCGGAATATACCCATTTTCGCAATTACCCCAATGCACCTTACCTTAGATTGCTCAGGGTTAGAATAGGTAGGTACATAGTTAGTAAAATGTAGCATGTGTGGTTTGAACCAAAAGCTTTCGATTGCGAGTTGATTATATAAATAACTAGCTGATTCCCACGACTTCGTACGCGTGCGAAACTTTCCACCAAAATATCTGTCAGCCAGCTTACGATGAACCACGTAGCAAATGGCTGCTGTGTCTAAAGGCCTACGCAGACCGGGACGGCATGGCAAGGGATTTTAATTTTTACTAATGGACATTCAACCGTATTGTTACAGAAATACGACATAAATTGCTATGCTTTAAAATGATGCCGTGGCATTGAAAGGGATTTTATCGCACGGCATTAAGACGCGCCACAGGCTCCCGCGGCGCGGTATCTAAGCGGCCAGTGTGCGCTGACTCACGGCAAAATCCCTTGCCATGCCGTCCCGGTCTGGGTAGGCCTTAAGAATCCGCATCTTTGATTTCAATAAAATATAGCCTTTGTTTCAATCCGGGAAAAGGGTTTCTGAATGGTATAAGTTTCATTGAAATTAGTCCAGTAGTCAGGCGTGATCCGCGAACAAACAAACAGACAAACTCGATTTTCGGATTGTTTAGTAGATCTGCATATTTAGTTTATCCATATCTTTAATTTTAGTTTTTGGTTTTTTACAGTTTTACTAGCTGTCGCCCGCGGCTTTGCTCGCGTGCAACCCTTATCACTAAGGGGTATGAAAAATAGATGTTGGCCGATTCTCAGACCTACTCAATATGCCCACAAAATTTCATGAGAATCGGTCAAGCCGTTTCGGAGGAGTACGGGAACGAACATTGTGACACGAGATTTTTATATATAAGATAAGATAAGCTGGTTGACAGATAATATTTGGTGGATAGTTTCGCACGAGTACGAAGTCGTGGGAATCAGCTAGTTATTTATATAATCAACTAGCTCAATTTTTTTATTATTTTTTAAATTAATTTGTTTTTTAAACTAGCAATACTCGTCAAGAGTTATGTCACTATTACTAAATATACCTATCTAAAGTTAGTTCACCGCATAGGCGTAGGACTAGGCGCGTAATCAAGACAGAATGCTTTCATTCCGCTGCCGTTACTGGCTGTCCTGGCACGAGTTTTACTGGAAGTAGTGAAAAAGGTACAATTTCACCGTTTGCTACTAAAACCTGAAATATAAAACTAAGTTCATCAGAAAGATTTTAAAAATGAGTGGTATTTTAGTGGTGAAATTATCTAGCTTTTACATTTAATCATTTGAAATTTCATTCAGTGTGTTTAAATACACCACAGATGTTATATTATATACACACACATCAGAAAATTAGGTAACAACTTTATTTCTTCTTAGTGGTTTTAATTAACCGGGTCCTCGTTTTTGGGCAGTTATACAGTTGCACAATTCTGCCAGTAGCTTTGTAATGGACGATGTGTGTCGCAAAATTGGTTCCCAGTAATTTAGGAAATCGCTAAACCGATTACAAACTTGATTCGATTGCGAATCCAGCGAGTGGGATTTCCCATCAATCGAGTTCGCGAGTTTTTTTTATAGTATCGATCAGTGGTGCAGCGAATGGCTCAGAAGACAAATTATGGTTCAAATTCTGCAGCGGTTCAAATACTTTCTGTACCTTATAAGTATTTTACTCAGGTGTGGTGGACACCATAGACACTCCAATGACGTCTTCTAGATTATAATGACGTCTGATTACGGGTATACTGAGAGAGAAACTTTAACTGCAGCCGTATTGTTGGAGTCCTCACCACACTCACACAAGGTTTAAGTAATGTGACTTTGAGGGGTTAATTTACTTACAATGAAGTACCAAAGTTGTGTCCCTAAATAAGTAAGATTGTAAAAGCTTGCGTGGTCAACTAAAGTAATGAAGTTAGGTCGCCCCAAGGCCGCCTTCGTATCTAATCACGATTTAAGCGAAATTATACATTTAATTTGAGATCCAGGCTAAATTAACAAATGCAAACAAATGAGACGGTCATATTAGGTATTAAGTGGGAGTGAAGGAGAAAACCATCGTACTGTCGCTTGCTCTTGTTTGTTCGATCTGGTAATTACTAAACCTGTTTAAACCTGTCACGAATTCATAATTGGAACTCTAGAGCTGGCTCTACACTACACCAATAAAGAACCCAATTCGCTATTATTTGTATGTGCGTGCATGGATAAAAAAAAATTACATGCGACATTTTAGCAAGAGCGAATTAGGATCGTGCCGGCCTAGCCGAGTTCCCATCACGTTCTAATGGTACAATCGAGTCAAAAATGTTCGGGAAGAGCGGAAAACCTCTACGGGAAAAGCATAGCGAAAAGTCACGCAAATTATCGTCAAAATATATTCATACATTTTGAATATATTTTGACGATAATTTGTGTGACCTGTCGATGTTAGCTTGGATATCAGTGTTTTGTCGTTTGATTCAAATTCCATCCAAAGAAACATATTGTATGGGTTTTAAAACTAGAAAACCGACTTCAAATTGAAACGCCTTCATCATCAAATGATTATGATGATGGCATTTCATTAGGGCTCTCTTCTATTGATCGTAAACACCACAGAAAAGTCACAGGAAAGCAAAATACGCGTGTTATTACGTGTGCGCGTTTACGTGGATGACGTGTTTTTTTCAGTTATATTTCTCCATTTGATAAAAAAAATATGGGACTAATCTGAAATTATATACATAACCCTTTTAGACAAAAAAACATTTTTTGAAATGGGTTCATATAAATGACAGAGTTCTGAAGTAACAAACATTAAAAAAAAAACTACCGAAAACACATCTTCTTTTTTTGAAGTCGATTAAAAAGACGGTCCACGAATTCCAAACATACATCGAGGGTTGAGAATAATAATATTGCGTTTGCAGATAATAAAGTATGCTCTTGCTCTTTCTATGATGCGATTTCAGTTGATAATCCACACCGCGATAGCTCCTAATGCATTAATCTAGATTCTAGAACGTTCGCTTGTCGCAGGTGCAACAGTCTCGGCACATGTTCCGCTCCAACAAACTCCTCGGAAGTTTCAAGCTCGACGTCGCGACTGTTTGGAACCAACCTGGTACGTATTTTTACATGTATACATTTTATATATTTATTTAATTGTAATTTATAATAACGTATACCACAGCACAGATCATATAACATCACACTAGCGACTTCGTGATTGAAATGGTTCCTTGTCGACTGTACTTGCCATTTTTTATGTATGAAGTCAAGTAAACCGGCGGGACTTTTTGTTAGGTATTTTTAAAGCGTGGTCGTCCGAAACTGTGGACCTACGGGATGAAGCCCTTCGTACGCTTGCGAAACTTTCCACAAAAATATTTATCACCAGCATACGATGAACCTCGTGCCAAAGGCTGTTTTTGGTTTAGAGAGGTCAAGCTGTATCTAAGAATCCGCGTCTTTGATTTCAATAAAATAGTCTATGTTTCAATGCGGATGGTACCTATAAGCTTCATTAAAATTGGTCCAGTAGTTAAGGCGTGATCCGGGAACAAACAAACAGACAAACTCGATTTTCGGAATCAGAATCGTTTATTTAGTAGATCTGCATATTTAGTTTATCGATATCTTTAATTTTACTTTTTGGCTTTTTTACAGTTTTATAGTAGTATAGATTTGTATACCGGGATACAGCAATCATAATATAATACATTGGGTGAAATAAAACTTGGAGTGTGGTCAAATTACCTCCGCACAAATCAATTTGCAAAACTGATATAGGTACAGCTGTTTTTTTCGCACTACTGCATGTTTCGGTCACGATTCGAGTGTAACGCCAGAAAGCTACATAAAACATTATTCTATGTATATAACCCTCGTCGTCGGGTCAAAGTTCGAGTGCAGACCACTCGGTTTGTAAACATAGCATCTGGGTCTGCTAAGCTTTTTATTTTTCATCATATCTATTCGAAAAGAGCGACTTGGTTCGCCTTTATGTGCACCCAAAGGTGGTGTTTTCTATAAGAAACAATAAGTGCGCGGCAAAGTTCATTCCGGCGCACTTATTAACTTAACCTTGTACATTTTTAATCTTAGTTTATGTCATAAAAACATTTAGTTTACAGTGAAAATAAACAAAAAATTATAATTTACCTTGTGCATCGTGGAGCTTCTTTTGTTTCCTTTGTTATTATGTTTAGCCAACATTACCAGTCAAAATGAAATGAACGAATGACGCCTGTATTGCCGAATTTGACCGATAGAGGCGCCTGCTAGCCATGCGCCCTTTTTTCTTCTTTGGTCAGGGCTGCGTTCACGTGCTCCGGGTGTCGGTTGTTTCGTCGTTTTGCAACTCGCTCGAAGGTACGGAACGACCACGGGTGTTTTTCACTCAATCTGTGATTTTAAAATGGCGCGCTCGATAAAAATATCTGAGATTTGGTCCAAAGGTATTTTATTTTGAAAAAGTATTCTGAAAATTCCTGTTTTGCATTTAGAATTTGGAATACAAAACGCAAAACTATTTGATATTTTGCATTTGAAATAGTAAATGTGAAAAGTATTTTGCATTAGGTATACGAAGAGACTGGACTGATACAAAAATTGAATTTCTGAGGCGGTTCTTCTCGCGAGGTAGGTACTGAATAAAGAATATCTTATTATATTCCAAGTCACGAAAATATACGACTAGGATCCTATGTATTCTTTTTTCTACACTTAAAGATCCTTTCTCCCCAGACTATTTAAAAACCCGCTTCCAGTTCCGATCAGACACACATGACAAAAATTTGAGATCAGAATATGACAACCTCCTATTAGAAACCCCTCAACATTCAACTTCTTTTCGCGGTAACTCCTTTTCTGTCGAAGGGGTCAGGCTATGGAACGAACTGCCTTACGAGATCAAAAAGGTAGAGACAAGGCAACACTTCAAAAAACTGACCCGCGAGCTTTTCCTTAAACAGCTGTATGCATGATGTCACCTCTCACAACATTATTTTTTGATAAAGGTAGATTCCACCTTGTTTTACCATACCTACCTCTGTTTCTGTTACGTTATGTTCTATTTGATTAGTTATATATTAAATTATATAGTAGGTATAGCTCTTAGTTTGTAAGATAAATATTATTCCCTGTAATGTCGCACGCCAACCTCCTCACTACACCACCACGTTTGGGTTGGCTGGCAGACAATGCTTTCAGCATTAAGTCCACCCTTTGTAACAAATTTATAATTTTGTGCAATAAAGTATTAAATAAATAAATAAAATAAATATGCCAAGAGCGATCTGTTCATTCAATAACTTGTATCCCAACATTTACAAGTAATCCACTGGGTCGGAATCGGAGCGTACTTACATACCTACGAAGCAAAAGCATTTTTTCCTTTGTAGTTCATGCACTGGAGCGACATAACTCTGCGCATTTTATATTGTAAATACCGACGACGCGAATGCTAGATAAAATATAATTTATATTTTCAGGAATATCTAAAACTCAACATCCAGGGCATTCCGATTCACGGCTCATAACTCTAACTCTGGTTTAGACACTTTAGACAGCCTTGAAACTAGTTGAAACAGACGACCCAAGTACAGTATTGGACATCAATTGATAACCTCTACTGTACCACAGGTTTATAGATTGCAATAATATACCTTAGATAAGTATATTGCTGAAACAATGATGATGATAATTAAAAGTGTTCGATTAGTCAATCTAAAAATTTTGTATATTTTTGTCCAAACAATTAAGATAATCTACTAGTAGGACTAAATGGAATAGTAGTTCTATTTGGAATAAAATTTGTGTATCCAAAATGTCCGATTAGTCAGTCTAACTATACGGAATATTTTTGTACAAACAGTTAGATAATCGAACTACTAGTAGGACTGGATGGGATAAACGAAACATTTTTGGCAAAATTCAGGTATTTTACCTATGTAAATTATCATCCACACAGCTGAACAAAAGCAGAATTTATTTTATTGTTACTAAGTGGTATTGTTTCGAGTTTTTGAAAACCGAGCATCAACATTTACAATTTTGTTTTATACAACTGAATGATGGAGAACACCGATAGTCTACGGTAGCCACTGCCTATAATGATGGATTGCCTCACATAAATATCTACCTACTTGATAGTGTTACGCTCGCTACTATTTTGCTAGTACAATAAAATTTTCATTGCAAAGTTGGTTACGTACCAAAAGTTATTCTCTAAAACAAACACGGTTTATCCTAATCAAGTGCAGGTTAATTAGAAAAGTTATAAATAAATACAATGCGAGAACATGTTCATGTTGACGCCATGCCATATTTACACCAGGCCAGTTGATAAGAAGCCAGTAACGCGTGACTTGTGCTGCATACTGGTAACATTTCTATTTCTCCTTACCTTCATCTCGTTTATAAAACTAGAGTAAACAGACACTAGCAGAATTGAGAATTTTCAGCAATCTGTCAGTACATTGCTGGCTTCCAATTCAATTGTATTATACAATACGGTTCCGAGCCATTAGTGCACTTTTCAATAACTGATATTGACTGATCACCGCGCCGAACAAATTAGTGATCGAAGCTTTTAGCAGACTGGCTCGGTTTTTATGTATACAATATATAGAGAATCCAAAATGTACCCAAAATCTAGGTAAGTATATGCAAATAACATTTTAGTAACATTCCAAGTGTGAGTTTAACTCGAAAACTAATGCAAAATACGGGGTTTTTTGTATACAAATAAATGGTTACCAACTCGTATTATCATGCAAAAACTTACTCCATACAAAACTCAACACTCCATTTTTCGCCTTCTTCTTTCCAGAATGAAACTGAGGTTTTCAGTATTCATAAGTATAGGTACGAATTCACTGCGCCAAAGAATAAATAGGTGTACAACACTACGCTCATGCATCAAGAGCTACGATGTGCTACGCTATTCCATGACGTACATCGAGTTAGGCTGGTTTTCCACCATAACCCCGAATCATGCATTGGTTTTGACTTTCGACTCGAGTATAGCACCCGCAAACGCATTCACAAAGCGAGACATTTTGTTGGGAATTACACAATTTCCAAATCTCCCGCTAGAGGCGCTTATCCGGTTTTCATATACACTCGCTGTGCAGATGCGTTTGCGTGTGCTATACTCGAGTCGAAATACAAACTAAATGCACAGACTCGGGGCTCAGAGATGTGCTACGTAGCTCACTACGCGTCGAACTAAGCTACGAAACTATGAGACCGCTTCCACCAAAACTAAACTAAGCTTAACTATGAAAATTAACTATTTCTATTGGTCTTTTTGAAACACATCCTTAGCAAAGTAAGTTAACCTAAGTTCTGTTTGAAAAGCACCCTAAAAGACGGAATATTTATTTTTCTGTTCTATGGTCGGGTGTTTGCTTGTGTTGAAAAGCTTCTAAATAGCCTCGAGATGTCTTAACAATAGTATATTATGCAACTAGTGAATAAAAGACGCATTTAAAGCGAGGGCCATAAATGAAACACGAGCAAGTGAAGGATCCTAGTGATACATGATGATTGAATCGCGAGAGTAGCGAGTGATTCAAGTGTTAGAATCCTGAACGACGTGAGTTGTTCATGGCCCTCGGTATAAAACCGTTTTATTCAAGAGTTGCATACTATACTTTATTAATACCATGACTACGAGAGAAAGAAAGATTGGAGGTTGTATAGCCAATGCTATACAACCTCCTTGCGCAAAAACAATAAATAGATGGAGGTCAAATATATTAGTGTGTTCTAAATTCAAACACCAAAACAGTGCTTTTTATTCACTGTTTTCAGTGAATATAATAAGCTTTTTACAGTGGGAATGGTATAAAAGACATTAATCAAGCTGTTTTATTCCTGAAACTTGAGTAAGTAGCTGTACATCTCATTAGTATAAGATAAGGATCAAAGGTAAAATTCAATCTTTAAAAATTTTTCGTGTAGTGTTGACTGTAGCCAAATAAGTTATTTTCGCTAAACAAAATTCTTTTTCATTCCTTTTACTGTAAGTATCTTGGTTGAAAACATTTATTTCTTTGCGACTTTTTGATTAAGTATTGTAAACAATAGCCAATTTTTATAAAACCCCTCCGAGTTTTTCAGTCGAGTTTTCCTTTAATTAAGCTTAACCTTTAGGGTACGTTTTCACCGACGCGACTGCGACACCGAAGCAATAAAAAGTACCTATAAGTACCTACTAATAATCTGTGCTATAGGTACTTTTATTTTCTTAACCGACGTTCCCTTTTTTGTATGTAGAACTAAATGATGGAACAAGCGGATGATGATGATGGCCCTTAGTACTTGGCAGTCAAGTTTGCATTTTCTGTTTTATGAGTTCAATGATTTATGCCTATTTTTTACACATTATAGGCATAAGTTTTGGCCACAATCTCACGTGTTACCTATAGACAGGCAAGAGTAGAGTAGGCAGTTGACAGGCGTGACAGCTCATGTGGATCGTGGGTTCGATCCCCACTAAGAACAAGCATTGTCTATTTGCATGTTACATATGTATTATAAGCATTCTATCAGCCATCTAGTTAAAATATAACAAGTTGTCCTTAGCTTGAGACTAAAGAGCGTTCTGTGAAATGTCCTTATATGTATATTTATATTCCATACCTAATTTGATAACTAACTATTGCAACCCTGGTCGGTCGGCCTGTGTCCAGTTTTTTTCAAAGCCATGTCGGATTGGCGAAAGCTTAAACCTTTCTCTTTATTTATTAAACACTCATTTCTAACTGTTACATTCTACTTAAATAAATAAATATTCACGGACACTTAACACAACGCCTTCTAGTCCCAAAATAAGCAAAGCTTGTACGATGGGAACTAGATGGCTGATAGAATACATACATACATTTTTTTTTTGTAAATACATACTTCTAATACATAGAAACACCCAGACACAGAACAAACATCTATGCTTACAACACAAATGTTTGTTCTCGGTGGGGATCGTACCCACGACCCACAGCACGGAAAGCAGAGCTACTACCGACTGAGCCATGACGCCTGTCTTATAACTGACTTATAAGTACTTTAGAGAATGCTATTTTAGTAAAGTTTTATTTATCTTACTGTGATTTGTTTTCGTCTTTCGTGTAATTGAGTTTTTACTACGACAGCTAAGAGTCCATTAGGTCCCAATAGTGTGCCAGTCAGTGGAATCGATGGGAGAAAGCCTAAACCTGAGATAGAGAGATTACCGACAACACTCTGTAGTTCACAGGAACCCGGAACAAATAACTAGAGTTATTACAGAATGTAAATAACTAGGGTTGTTTCCAGTCCCGTCTATCAGTTCAGCTAATGAAGGGCGGGGGACGATCGCGCCTCGGCCGTCTGCCTTTTAAAATCATTGTGCCGCGTCGGTTGCCTCGATGAAACCGAATAACAGGAAAACACCGTTAGATAAAAAATGTCTCACAAAATGTTGTTTTTCATATTTAAGTACCGTTTTCTACCAAGTTACTTTTTTTAAGCTTTTCCGATAGAAAGGAAAGAATAGCTTTACACCAGTATTTCAGTAGGTACAAATGGAAATTACCAGTCACTCCCAGGCTCTTTAATAATTTGTTCTAAGAAGTTATCAATAGAATGGAATATACTTTGTAACGTTTTTCGTTTACTTTTAATGCTTTACTTCAAATTTACATAAATAAGTACCTAAGTTTGCTATATTTATACAGAGCTGTTACAATTTATATTGATAGCCACTGGCCCTTCCGGCAGTTTTACCGGCCCGGCAGTTTTGCCGGGCCGGCGTAGTGGGTACCCGGCCCTAGTTTAGAAAAATGCACCAATTGAGGACCCATATTAAAATTATGCTTCAACCCATATTAAGCGGACTGGCATTATAAAAATTCATAGCGTAGCAACCTCTACAAAAAAACGTAGCAGAGCTACGACATCAAGCTGCCATTATTTCACTACGTAGCAACCTCTTCGAGACAAACCGCTATCTATGGTTTCCTACTAAATGAAAATAGCGAAACAAAGCAAAAACCACTCGATAATTGAATACGAAATAGCTAGTCTCCTGTTTCCGGTTTCGAAGAACCTTCTCTGCGCAAGGAAACATGTACGACGTTTGTTTGTAAAGTTATTGGTTAATCAGAATGAGGGTCATAAAGACGTGATAAGTAACTGTGTGTTACCAAATGAAGAAGTTGGATTCGGATTCTGTCATTGTCTTTCTTGTGTTATTGTGAGTGTTGTTGTTTAATTTCGGCGGAAATTTTAACCAAAAAATTCTTGAACTCGTAGCATAAAATGTGAGCCATTGGAATAAATGTGCTATAAAGTGGTTTCTATTATGATGGAACTCGTTTTCAAGTTTTTTGAAATTCTCAATTTTCCTCCAAAACAAATGACAACCGACTCGACGAGTAACTGTTTCAAATAATTCACTCGACACTGGCAAAATTGTTTGTCGAAATTACGAATAAAATAAGAAGAAGAGGGAACGTTGAGCTTCAATTGAAAATACCAGCAAATCTCAATACCAGTGTTTTACTAAAATGCCTAATGTTCTGTGAATCGTAACTTACTCGCCCTTTCAACGTTCCATGAACACATCCGAGATTCCGAGAAGCAATAGTAATTAGTCCTTGGATACTTAATAAGCAGCCAGTGTCCTTGCGATGTTCTCCTTCAACGTTTCAGAGCATCACTGGTATTGCGCACATTTTTACGAATAGAAAAATCCATAGCTACACGACTGGCCTTAGGATAAGAGGGGGTTGCTATTGCTACCCCTAGACCACTAATACTCTTTGATAAATTGTTATGAAAAGGTGCGTAAGTTCCCCCAAAATTCTATAATTTTCACGACACGTTCACGATATCGTTCATTATGGAATATCGTTGCATAGTTTTGATAATCTGAGGTCAAACGAGACGTTTTCACTGGCAACTTTGTTCGAGGCACTGATATCGGGTAGCTGTCGATGTCGGGCAGTTTACAAACGCCTCTTCTTACCAATAACGATACTAGACCAGAAGCACGTAATTTTAAAGATCGTAAAATTAAGCTATGAATTTTAAATCGTTATTACAGTGTCTTAAAGTTTATTAAAAAATCTGGTTACGGTTTCCTACCTATTTGGACAATCTTCTCATTTTTAGTTACTTACTGCCCCTTGCAGTTTTTTTTCGTCATGACCTGGAGAATCCCCCCCTTCCCCCACCCTTTCTCTAAGACCTTATAGGGTAGTTATGTTATACCGTGTATAACATAACTTTGAACAGATAGCACAGTAATCTTGAATCTATTATTCATAGTATTGCGTATACACTATATAATATATATATATATATTAAATATAGCGATGCTTCTAACTATCCTGTGGATTTATAATATATTTATAATATAATATAAAAATTATAGCGATATATATATATATATATCATAGACAAAATCATTATTTTAGACTGACAAAAATTAAATATAGCGATATATATATATATATATATATTATATATATATATCGCTATATTTAATTTTTGTCAAAAAATTAAATATAGCGATATATAGATATATATATTATATATATATATATCGCTATATTTAATTTTTGTCAGTCTAAAATAATGATTTTGTCTACAGATCGTCAGTTCTACCATAAGTGGGCTCTCTTGACCGACCCGGACGACATTGCTGCCGGGCCCAAAGGATTCTTGAAGTGCGATATCAGTGTTATCGGTAAGGGTGACCAGATCAAAGTACCACCGAAGAGCGAGAAGGATGAAGACGACATTGAAGCGTAAGTGACAAAGAGGCTCGTACTTAGTAATCATGACAGCACAGAATCTTTAGAGTCCATCAGTACTTGAGTCAAGTCAAGGCTGCAATTGATGTTCCTCTGAACGAATGTGCCAGAAAAGCAGCGGTTCGGGAGGAATGGCGGAAGATTGTGAGACGGGCCACTGCTCCAACATGACAACCACGACCACTCTGCCAAGAGTGATACGACAAAGAAGAAGAAGAAGAGTACTTGAGGCTACGCCAACTTGACCCATACATACCTACCTCCATACTAATCATACTATAGGTACATACAGACAGACACACATAGGTAGTTAAGTATTCTGTACCACACGTACTTTCTTGAACTTAACAAAGTCATATTTTCGTAAGCCACAAAAATTATACTCTGAAAATACACACACAATATTATTATACTCACAAGCACTTTTGTAAAACGAACTGTATTACGACCGGTTATGGTGCACCTAATGAATCTTCATTGATCTTAAGGAAGATTTATAAATAGACACGTTGTACTCTGCAAATAGGTTTTAAGAAAAGTTTCTTATCCTCAATGGAATAACTACTGAGAAACAATGTATATTTGGTACACCACTTTGGAAACAATTTATACCTACACGAGGTTGATTGTAGCTCTGAATGTAAATTATTCATAGCTTTCGGCTTTACTCAAGATATATAGCTAATTTAGTGACTAGGTCAAGTTCGTTCCTCATCACATAATCATAAGGCTCTTGCGCCTAGTCGTCTAAGGTACGTGAGTGGTCTGAAGCCAGCCACTCACTTATTAACGTTCTCGTAAAGGTTACTGTGTGAATTGGCACTGGGCAGCCCGAGGTAACATTAGCATAATCCGACGTCGTTCTAGTGTTTTTCTCATAAGAAAACCCCAAACAGGTGATGCGACAATTTTTCTCATTTTAACTTAGTACGAAAAGTTTGTTTTCCCTTTGTTGGATAAATCATAAATAAGTAGGTATGTTTTTACGAGAGTGGTTTTTGTAGAAACTTGTTGCTACCCGACGGAGTGCCTTTGGAGCGACAACGAGCTCGCTTCATAGTCAGGGTCCATAAGGCAGATGGACTACCCAAGATGAACTACTCACTTATGGCCAATGTGAAAAAGGCGTTCACTGGAGAGAGCCAGGACCTGGTGGATCCGTATGTGGAAGTCAGCTTCGCTGGAATGACGGTATATAGATAATATACATTAATACTACTTCAGGTTATGTAGATATGTACAGTATGTAAGTCAGAAAACTTGGCATAAACAAATAATGTGGACACTAGCGTGAATTTGGTAGAGTCTGATAGAGTAACTTCTGCGATTATTTTGCCAGCCTTTAAGCTACTCATAGTACTCGTCCTTTGATACACAAATCCATGTAAAGCTTACCTACACCACACCTACACTATGTCAAGGACACGACACGTAATTGAACCATTAATATTTCAAGAGATGCAAATGAGATGAACGCTGACAAAAATGTTTTATCAGGGCCAAACTTCAGTGCGCAAGAACACGTACTCTCCAGTTTGGAACGAGCAAATAATATTCACGGAGATGTTCCCTCCGCTGTGTCAGCGCATCAAGATACAACTGAAAGACCACGATGCCATCAACCATCAGAACTCCAACGTCATCGGCACGCATTTCATGGATCTTGGGAAGATTTCGCATGATGGAGAAAGAGGTAAGTTTGTTTTACCCTGTACATGATGACCTTTAGAATCCTCTTAGCCCAGATCAAAACAGCCGTGGGTTTCCTCACGGTGTTTTCCTTCATCGTTTGAGAGCACAAAAAAAACGAATATTTAGTTATGTATGCCATAATAATAAAGTCTTAGACATGAATGGCATGGGTAAGTAGGTACCTAATGGTTTCAGAGTTAGTTTGTGTTGCAGTGAATGAACTTCAATTAAATACATAAGTACATAAAATGTAATTAAAAATTCATACAATACCTAGTACTTAGTATAATTTGTGTCATCCCACAGGATTTCTTCCAACTTTCGGTCCCGCGTATGTTTATCTTTACGGATCTACTCGAGAGTACTCCTTGATCGATCAACATTCAAACCTCAATGACGGTATGGGCGAAGGGGTCTCCTACCGTGGAAGGTAACAATATAATCAATTGTTTATAGTGTCTAGAATTTCGAGAAATAAAATCCATGCGATTTTGTTGGGATGTCTTGAAAATCACAAAATCGCAGGATTTGTGACTTTTAGACATCCCAACAAAATCCCAATGATTTTTTGACTAGATTTCTGGGTAAAATAAAAAATCTAAGTATTAAAATAAGTACCTACCACATGATTTTGGCTTAAACTACAGCATAAAATTCTGCAAGGGAACATCAGGGACACACATTTCAGGTCCATAATATTTTTGTTACAGAATTCTTATTTCCATCCGCACTGAAATCATGGAAATCCTGGAATGTCCACAATCAACAGAAGTAGAGGTGGAAAGTCTTCCGCCGATCACAGAGTCTACTCTTGGTAAAAACGAAGATTTCTTCCTGTTCTGCAGCATATTTGAAGCTAACATGATCGACAAGCGTTTCACTGATAACAACCTCTCGTTTGAGTTGAGCATTGGGAACTCAGGCAACTCCTTGGATGGGAATACTGATGCAATAAAAAAGCCGAAGGATTATTTTGTCGATGATATTGGTGAGAATTGGGCCCAGCATTTTGAAAATTCCATCTTAGTCAAACCCTAATTATTCCATGCCTGTTTACTGTATTATATTGAAATTAAAATACACAATACTCAAGGATATAAGTGTCCGATCCACCGCTCGCAAAACACGAATTAATGAAAAAACCTCGATTGAAAAAATTGCTAAACACACCTCTGAAAATGTAGGTTTGCCCAAATATATCTAGCGCGCTTAAGTATTTTGAAGTGAAATTTCACATGAATGTTTATTGGCTAATTTGAAATTCATCCACCGAGCCTCTTTTTTTAAGTAAGTGATTTCGTTAAACATAATTAAAAATTTTCCAAAATTCCGCTTACGTTATACAGCTTCAATCAAGCCGCATTCTTCTTACTTTGCTACTCTCATATCACGCTGTCGCGCTCACCCACATAACCCTCATTCGAATACTCGAGGCAGTATATTGTCCCTTTGACAGTCCACCAGCTTATCTTGGCACCCCCACCAATTGTTGGCACTTCTCTGATTTATCCTATTTACTAAGAGAAAGCCAGACCTCATGATGTTTATTATTAATTGTTATTATTTGTTGTTTATATAACAACATCGTGAGGTCTGGCTTTTTCTTACTAAATAGGATAAATCAGAGAAGTGCCAACAATTGGTGGGGGTGCCAAGATTAGGGTAGTTTACCCTATGCATTTTTTCCAGATGACCTCAAAGTGGATACCGGATTCTGGCGCAGCCACACCTTGGCGGGCAAAGCGCGAACCAACGACAAGCAGTATTACTACTTGCCCATCAACGACTTCAAGCAGTGCATGCAAATTCGAAGCATCTGGCCGGACCACCGTCGGAGAATGTACAACTCCAATCTCATTGCCAATATCATTGAGACGTTTGTAAGTGATTGCTGCAAAGCGCAATAATACGCCTCAGGAAAGAAAGATATAGGAAGATTATCTTTCTATTTCTTGTCTTCCGAAGATAAATAAATAAAATAATAAATATTCTTTTGGACATTACACACGTCGCCCTCTAGTCCCAAACTAAGCAAAGCTTGTACCTACTATGGGAACTAGATTGCTGATAGAATACATATATACTTTTTTTTTGTAAATATATGCTTATGATATATAGTAACACCCAGACACAGAACAAACATCTATGTTTGCCACACACAAATGTTTGTTCTCGATGGGGATCGAACCCACGACCCACAGCACGGAAGGCAGAGCTACTACCGACTGAGCCATGACGCCTGCCGAAGGAAGATTATCTTCCTATTTCTTATCTTCCCAAGATAAGAAAAGAAATGGTAAATATCGATGTCATATTTCAGGAGGAAGGACTTGCCGATACTGAAATAGGTTTGAACAACGACAAACAAGACGCCAGCATCTTGATCCTCAAGGCTACGTTAGAATCTACGAGTAATGCATGCGCGTCCTATGTCCATCATATGACCAGCGCACCGCCTCTCGGTAATACCAAGTTAGACCGGGAGAAGCAGAGGCTGTGCCTCTATGAGTTGGTAAGTTCATGGATGGATGGATGTTTGTTACTCTTAAACGTAAGAACTACTGATCCGATTTGGATGAAACTTGGAATATATATTGTCCGTGACCTGGATTAACACATAAGCTACTTTTTATCCCGAAAAATCAACGGGATCTAACGGGACGCGAACTAATATTATAAATGCGAAAGTTTGTGAGTATGTTTGTTACTCTTTCAAGCAAAAACTACTGATCCGATTTGGATGAAACTTAGAATATATATTGTCCATGACCTGGATTAACATATAGGCTACTATTTATTCCGGAAAATCATCGGAATCCAACGGGACGCAAACGAAGTCGCGGGCGGAAGCTAGTACTATTATAAAACTGTAAAAAAGTCAAAAACTAAAATTAAAGATATGGATAAACTGAATATGCAGATCTACTAAATAAACGATTCTGATTCAGAAAATGGAGTTTTTCTGTTTGTTTGTTTGTTTGTCGTGGATCACGCCTTAACTACTGGACCAATTTCAACAAAACTTATACCATTCGGAAGTCCTTTGTTCCGATTGCAACATAGGCTATTTTATTGAAATCAAAGACGTGGATTCTGATACAGCTTGACCTCTCTAAACCAAAAGCAGCCTTTGACACGAGATTCATCGTATGCTGGTGACAGATATTTTGGTGGAAAATTTCGCACGCGTACTAAGTAGCCGGTATCAGCTAGTTCAGAAATCTAGAGATATACTTAGAGATAATATAGAGATATTGATACCCAACTATTATATTTATATGTTTTATTTCTATGTTCAGGGAAAACTAAGCGTATCGACGAAAAATCTAAAAGCGCTGATCACGAAAAGTTCGATCAAGGAACGTTTACGCACCTCTTATACCTATTTGAACAGGCTACGGCATCTGTGTGAAGATGTAAGTAACATTAATCTCTGAATTTCTTACTCGCCATGATCAATACTTAACCTGCAAGTAATGCTGGATGATTGACACCATAAGTTCATGGTTTTATATTAGTTAAATGCTATCTGGTTTCTTTTTTGCTTGTACAAAATCTTTTTAAAACTTAATTGAGTCATTGACCTAAGTATAGTTTAAGAATACTGAATAGGTTGAACTCTTCATTGGACGTCTCTTCATTTAGCAAACACAATCAATTACGATGTCACTCACTTTATTAAAATTATAGGCTCAACATTCCATGCCTGATGTGTTTATTTGGCTGATGAGCAGCGGCAAGCGACTGGCTTACCATAGGATTCCAGCCAGGGAGATAATCTACTCAGACGTGCCGCATGAAGCTGGCAAATACTGCGCCAAGATGCAGACCCTATTCCTCAAGGTAGAAAATATATTGCGCTACTGACGGATGCCTTCTGGTAGGTTTTGATGTCCCAGAAACCCATTTAACTCATGTTAATCGTACGTTCCCAGTGGCCAGGCAAGAAGGCTACTTCTCCCAGTGGATGGGCGATTCCAGCAAAGATAAGCGTATACTTCTGGCTCGGTGCAGTACAAGATAAGGCACATTACGTGGACGGATTACCTCCAGGGTACGAAGTGACCAGCGAGTTAAAAAATGCTGGCTTACGGACATCTAATGCTCCGGATAGCATCATCTACGCGGAAAAGCATGTAAGCAATCGCCGTTTGAGCATTCTTCACTGTCCAAATATCTACTTTTTAAAGTACGCTTACCTAATAAGAGAATTATTTTCAGAAATTTCAAATGCGAGCATACATTTACCAAGCCCGATCGTTAATCGGCTCTGATGCTTCAGGATTGTCAGACCCATTTGCGAGAATCATAATTGGTAATTCTACGCAAACGACCCAAGTCATAGACCAAACCCTCAGTCCTACATGGGATGAAACCCTCGTCTTTGATGACATAATACTATATAGCACAATTGAAAACATAAAAGCGGATCCACCAACCGTTGTCATTGAAATTTTTGATCAGGATAGCGTTGGGAAGTCGGAGTTCATTGGACGCACACTGGTGAAGCCATTCATCAAATCTCTAGAAGATATAAGAGACAGACCTCCGTGCCTTCCTGCTTTGGAATGGCACGATATTAGGCGAGGTGACGACATGGCAGGTGAACTTTTGGCTACCTTTGAACTACTCGAATTAATAGATGGAGAAGAAAGTTACGAACTCCCAAACTTACCTAGTCCTCGGTCTTCGACAGGGAAACCGCCAATCGACTTGATAAACAAAGGACCAATTCTGCCAGTGCCGAGAGGCATACGCCCAACACTTTCGAAATATCGCATAGAAGTTCTATTCTGGGGACTACGTGATTTGAAACGAGTTCATTTCCTAACGGTAGACAAGCCCAGAGTTGACATCGAATGCTCTGGCCACACGCTGACGTCGAATGTGATTCAGAATGCTAAACGCAATCCAAACTTCAATAATCCCACAAAGTTTATCGAACTCGAGCTCCCCGACCAAGATGTTTATCAGCCTCCACTAACCATAAGAGTCGTAGATTGTCGCAGCTTTGGGAGAAACGTGTTGGTAGGGACGCATACCATTAACTCTATACAAAAGTATATTTTCACTCCGATGAGTAAAAGAGAACGTGATATAGAAGATCGCAAAAAGTCTTTGATTCAATTGCAAAACGTTGACCTTCGCGCTAACTGCATTATACAAGAGGACGTGTTCACGATAGGACATGAGAGAGAAAACATGCCTCTTCTACCTCGAGGTGCACCAATTCCCTATGGGACTAAACGAGAGAGATCTCTCAGACGGAGCCGAAGTCTCGACCGAGGGACACGTGGATCCCGCCGGCGAAAGACCAGCGCTGATTCTACTTTAAACGATGATGAAGTCGGAAGCAAAGACTGGTGGACAAAATATTTCGCATCCTACGATGTGATGATTGAGGAAATGAAGGAGAAAAACACAAAGGGACAGAGTAATTTGCTGCAGCCTCAAGCGAGCACTAGTGGCGGCATGTCACCGAGATCTGCGCGCGATGAATCCTGTTCAACGGCGCACAGTGACCGCGAGTTCGGTGGGGCACGCCGGAAGATTCCACAACCCCCTAAAACGAAGTCGCAGCCTTCAACATCTTCTTTGTCGATGATGCCAGCTAAAAAAAACCAAATCCCAAATTGTACTCTTACAAAGGTAAACATTTGAGGTGAAGGTTGTAAAAGCAAATTATGGACAGTACCTAACTTCTAATTTAATATTGACTCCTCAGGTCTACCCGCATGAGCTGGAAGCTGTGCCAGAATACGAAGAGTTCAAAGAGTGGCTCCACACATTTGACCTCTACAGAGGCAAGAAGACTGGAGATGATACTGATGATGAAAGCCGCGTGGTTGGTTCTTTCAAGGTGCCTTGATTTGATTCTGAAACTTTGTTCTTAGTTTGTTCCATATTTTAGAAGCTTAGTGAATACTCTTTGGTTTTAGGGAGCCATTAAGGTGTACAAATGGCCTTTACCCAAAGGCATCGACGATTCTACTATCATGGGTCACGATCCAAACTATGGGTTTTTCCAAGGAGTCCCTAACAACGAGCCAATTCATGTTCTCATTCGTATTTACATCGTCAAGGCCACAGATCTTCACCCGATGGATATGAACGGGAAAGCTGATCCCTATATTGTCCTGTATTTGGGCAATAAAAAGATTGCCGATAAAGATCACTATGTGTCGAAGCAGCTCAATCCCGTCTTTGGCAAATGTTACGAAATCGAAGCCACATTCCCTCAGGACTCGAATCTGACCATTGCAGTGTATGATTGGGATCTGGTCGGTTCTGATGAAATGATTGGAGAAACAAAAATTGATCTAGAGAACCGCTTCTACAGCCGACATCGAGCTACTTGCGGCCTTCCACAAAAATATGAAGAGTATGTTCTTATAATGTTTCTTTGAATGGTCATTTTGCTCCTATTTATAACCTAACCATGCAGCAAAGTATAAGAAGACAGGGCCACGAATTTATCGCAATAACACTTACTTATAATACTACCACTAGGCTCTGGTTTAGCAGGTAATTATATCACTGCTTAATAACCCACTAATCTACCTAGGACTGGCTACAACCGCTGGAGAGACTCCTTGAAGCCTACTCAAATATTGGCGAAGCTATGCAAAGACGGCAAACTCGAGCCGCCTTCGTACGAACAAGCCAGGGTGAAAGTCGGACGCACAGTTTTCAACATGCCTCTAGATGATGAGCTGTTCTCCAACCCTGACACTCACGAGGAGCAAATGGCTCTGGTAGTTCTTCGCAGATGGGAAGAGGTCCCCAGGGTGGGATGCCATCTGGTAAAGGAACATGTAGAGACCCGCTCTCTCTACAACCCTAGTAAACCTGGTATGACTAATATTACTAACGAAACTCTAAATGCCTTATTTTTCAAATGAACTTCTATATCTACTAATCTAACAACTGTTTTACGTCAGATCCCACCATCTGGACTCCCATATTCCACATCCATGACATTTTTTTTTTCCTAGGTATCGAGCAAGGACGCCTTGAAATGTGGGTGGACATGTTTCCCATGGATATGCCTGCTCCCGGACCCCAGCTAGATATATCTCCCCGCAAGCCCAAGTCTTACGAGATGCGAGTAATCATCTGGAACACCGATGATGTGGTACTTGAAGATGACGCTTTCTTCACGGGAGAAAAGATGTCTGATATATACGTGAAAGGGTGAGACAGCAAGACGCACCTTTAAGATTCAATAAGTAGCTGCCACTTATAGCTGCTTATGCTTATGCTGATTTTTAATCAACAGATGGGTGAAAGGACCCGATGACTGCCAGAGCACAGACATCCACTACCGCTCTCTGACCGGCGAGGGCAACTTCAACTGGCGTTTCGTCTACCCGTTCGAGTACTTGGAAGCAGAGGAACGAATCGTGACATCACGCAAAGAATCTGTCTTCTCTTGGGATGAAACGGAATGCAAGATACCGGCGAGGTTAGAGCTGCAAGTTTGGGATGCTGACCACTTCTCAGCAGACGACTTCTTGGGTGAGCTTTTGAGACTTTTATGTTTACGGACTCGGTTACGCTGGATATCGCTGTGTTTATTTTATCATTGAAATTAATTTCACCCTAAAAGTCTGCCTTCTTTTCAGGTGCCCTGACCCTGGATTTGAACCGTTTCCCTCGCGGTGCAAAGTCTGCAAAGCTGTGCACTCTAGATATGCTATGCAGTGATGGAGAAGTACCGACCATCAACATCTTTAAGCAAAAGCGTGTTAGGGGCTGGTGGCCGTTCTACATCAAGCGCGATACTGAGGAAATGGAGCTTACTGGAAAGGTGGAAGCGGAAATCCATCTGTTAACGCGCGAAGAAGCAGACCAGCTGCCAGCAGGTTTGGGGCGCAACGAGCCAGATCCTCTGGAGAAGCCAAAGTAAACATTTGCATTATATTTTTAATATCGAAATGTTTGGTTCTCTAAGAAAGCCTGTAGAGTACATCCATAAGAAGCCGGTGGTTTTCTGCAAGAGTGATTCTTCATTTCTTGACTTGCTGATAAAAATATTATATTGTATTTTATATGCTTGCTTATATAAATAACTGGTTTAAAGTATGTTTATTTTGTTCCAGCCGGCCAGACGCATCGTTTATGTGGTTCCTGAATCCGTTGAAGTCGATGCGATACATCATGTGGCACAACCACAAGTGGTCAATCCTGAAGTACACGTTCTATGCTTTCTTGTGCATCGGTGGAATTCTCGTCTTGTATGCATTCCCCGGATACGCAGTTAAAAAGTTTTTGGGAGCCTGAACTAGTTTAGAGGTACGAGAGAGAACTTAAGCCCAAAGGCTGGATAAACGGAAAAATATTTATATAAGCAGATAAACTTACTACCTTTTGCAAAGAAAATTTAACGTATTAATTATGTTTCTGACTATGCTTATGGACTTGGGGCACTTTCTTGTATCACTTCACCTTGAATTTTTTAGTAGACCCCAATAGGAGTTCTAAGTCGTAGTCAGTATATGAATCAAACAGTTGTTGATAATTGTAGCGTGTCTTCACATGTTTGAATGCCCGGCATTTGCCGACAATGTACCCTAGACTAAGTGACCGGTTGCGAAATTATCTAATGGATGATTTGGTGGAAATCAAAAGTAAGGTACACCTAATGTGATAAAAACTGTCTGAAGATCTCTGACTGCGACCAGGAAAAGCCTGAAACTGTGAAGATAATCATAGGCATTAGAATTTAAGCACTTACCTTCAACGGCTGGCTAAAGCTTCCTCGTAAAGTCTAGCGGGTAGACTGGAAATACCCCAAAGCTCGGTTCAGAGTTTGGTTCGGTTTACCCTAGGTTTTAGATCTACAACTGACACATACAAGACAGAGACCCAGCATACTTCCTAGAGTAGGTTATGCCTAGAAAATTTTAAAGCAATGAACTTAGGCTCGACTTGTCTCTGATCATTTCTCTGATTTACTACCTTATGGTCGGTCAGGGTGTTGTTGATAGCTTTTAGAAGTCTAATAGATAGGTAAGGCTTGAAGCGCTATAAAAGTACACGAGTTAATATAAGAACTCTATTGTGATGGACTACCCAAATGGATTGGTATGAAAGATTAAGTATTTTGGGTTCGATTGACTGCTCGACTTGGTGGAGCAGTCGAAACTGAATTTCAAGTTCAACGAATAATATTATGCCTGTGTGGTTTAACATTGTCTGAAGTTAGTGTTTTACACCGCGTAAAGAACGGCCTCTGCGAAAAAAGACCACAGGGAACATCTAGAATAATTATACCAAGGTTGAGTACTTTTTCTGGGTGTTTTTTCAATAAAATATTTATAGTAGTAGTATAATATGTGTGGTGTTTAGGCACTGTTTGATCGTAATGAAGTCTGAGGCGCGAGTCTGAGTTTCGTTTACCGAAAAGCGCCTTGCGAGATATTTTGTGTGATATTTTGTATGGATAAGCGCCTCTAGCAGGACGTTTGGAAACTATTCTTCCCTATACAAAAACTGCGTGTTTCTAGATTCTCGCTTTTCGGAAATACCTTCTTAAACAAAATAAAACTTAGACCACAGGCTCAAATATTTGTGATGATGCGGTCGACTAAGTATAGTACTTATAATATATAAGTAGTAGTCTTTGCTACTTAATATACCACGTTTACCTGAAAGAAATAAATTCACTCTCCTTGAAAACTTCCAAATTAGACATGTTGTTCGTCATTGATTTTTTTAAAGCTGTGTCCTGCCTGGTACCTACATCGTATGGGCTGACCACGTGACCACACTTTCGATGGCAATGTCCCATTTGACCGGCCAAATACTGAAACGTAGCGTTTCAGTATTCGGCCGTCTACTTTCTTTCCATTTTACTAATATTTATACATTATAGCATTTTCAAAGTACTTATACCCACATATCTTATCTATATAGGTACCTTATAGGTACCTACTTATTTAATCAAACTATTTTTTCTAAAACTGTATTTAACTTATTGGCCTAAACTAACGTCTAATAAAAATATTTTATATTGTAGTACGTTTTTTAAAACCTATCTATTTTACTATGATACGTATATTGTACACGTACATAAGTATACCTACGTGTTTATTTATTCACTTACGCGTTTACATTAGTAGTACCACCTACCTATAATAAGCAGGTGCCTAGGGGTTTGTTTATCTAATCTATCTAATACATTTAAACGAGTAATTCTTGTATATATATACCTATATAATCTGAATCTATAATCTAAATCTCGGAAAAGGCTCCAACGATTTTCATGAAATTTAGTATAGGTACCTACAGGGGATTTCGGGGGCGATAAATCGATCTAGCTATAGTAGGTGCCAAATAACACCGCAATACAGGTCATTCACCCACCTTCACCACGATGTCGCAAAATTCAATTTATGAATGGCTAATTCTGTCGCTTTCCATACAAACCTGTCGCTAAGACGGTAATTGCTCGAATCTCGTAGTACTGTTTGTTTACCATACATAAATTGAATTTTGCGACATCGAGGTGAAGGTGGGTGAATGATCTGTATTGCGGTGTTATTTGGCACCTACTATAGGACTCATTTTCAGAAAATGTCGTTTTATTCGTGTTTTCAAGTAAACACTTAACAGAAAAATGTGACTGTTCCCGACTAGGGTTACCAGATGACAAGAATTTTCCTGACATGTTCGGAATTTTAGCCGTACCTATGTCAGGGAAACAGGAAAAATTGAAAATTATCAGGAATTTTAAGAAAAGACAAAAAGTAATATAAAACTGTAAAAAAGCCAAAAAGTTAAAAAGTGATATTATACTATATAAAGCTACATTTACCTATATGGATAAACTAAATATGCAGATCTAATAAATAAACGATTCTGATTCCGAAAATCGAGTGTGTCTGTTTGTTTGTTCGAAGATCACGCCTATACTACTGGACCAATTTCAATGAAACTTATACCATTCGGAAGCCCTTTTTCCGGATTGAAACATAGGCTATATTTTATTGAAATCAAAGACGTAGATTTTGAGATACAGCTTGACCTCTCTAAACCAAAAGCCGCCCTTGGCACGAGGTTCATCGTATGCTCGTTGACAGATATTTTGGTGGAAAGTTTCGCACGCTTACGAAGTCGCAGGTATCAGCTAGTATTATAATAAAATCAAATATGAACTAGGGTCATTACGCCAAATAGCGACCGATTAGCAGGGTACCCAACTTTAGGCCATTTTATTAGTATGAAATATTTACTTGACATTTATTGAAATGGGTTCTCAACGTTCCACATATGATCAAGATATATTAAGAACATAAAAAAAATAAAGATCTTATAACACTTAATTTTAAATCAATTTTTATTGAAAAACAAGGCGATATGCTAGTTTCCGGCCGTTTTTTTTCAGTATACGTCCAGACCCTACCTAGTTTACGACCATAAGGTCTGTAATGGACAATTCACTCTTATTTGATTGAAAATAATGCTTCAATCATGATTTATGGTTAATAGGTAATTTCCTTATAACTTTAATAATTTTAAAATCGGTCAACAATTGACGGAGACATCGGTAAACATACATAAAAAAACTGACATCAAGTGGTAGTAAAACAATACATCAAATTACTACATTCAATAAGCGACCGTTAAATTCCCATTTTAAAACGGTCGCAAACTGACGTCGACCGCGGTCGTAAACTGAAGTTGGGGTAATGTTAGGCAAACAAATTTAAATTTTGTACTGTATTTACTAATATTTTGGCGGTCGCAAACCAACGAAAAGCTAACAGCTATTAAGCAAACTTAATTAAAATCACAAAACTGTAACCCTTATTATTAATAGTGGTAAGGGAGTAAATTAAAATTTGCAACGAAGCAGTCGGTTTGTGACCACATGGCCGTAAAGTTATCATATTTTAGTATGCGACCACTCAATATTTGATGTGTTTTTGTATATTATCCTTATAAAAATTGCGCAAAAGTGTTAAAATACAAATTTTGTAGCAATCAAAACACTATCATACAGTCTTGTATTGTTAGTTCAAGAAATAATCACACCGAAGGCAGCACGTGCTCACTAAAAATTTTGGAACTTTTGGAACGGTGTCACGCGACGAGTGCGGGTGCCGGAATGAACTTGAAATTGTTCAAATTTGGGTAATACTATGCTGCTAATTTTGATAGGTTAGAACTAAAGATCTATCCTCCTGTATAGAGATGAATTTCGTTTGAAAAAAAAGAGATGGTATTCTTATTTCCTCTGTATTTCTGCAGCAGGTCCGTTTAATGGTCGCTTATTGAAGCCGGTCGCGAAACCAGTGCAATGACCCTACTAATAATCAAAGAACGAAATCTAATAATTATCAGGCAATTAATTAATTAATTCAAATTAACAAGGCTCACCCGCGAGTTTTTGAAAAAATATACTTTTTGTCGAAATGCCAGGAAATTATTGCTGAGGCAGGGATTTTGCCAGGAAAACTTATTTTTGGATCTGGTAACCCTATTCCCGACATCTATTGGTGAATATGGTATTTTCTTATTTCATATATTTTGGAGCGTGATTTTTCTATGGGTATCTACTCGGGTATGTCTTACCTAGAACTTTTTGAAATGTTTAAAATTGTTTAAACACAAGACAGTGCACTCGTAGTCGTAAGTAGGCAGGTGCATTCAATAATATAGGTAGGGTGAGTGGGGGCAAGATGAAAAAAGGGGTAAGACAAAAAGTCTTCAGTAACACCAGATTTAGAATATATTTTGCAATTTTGGCAACATTAACAAGGCCACCATTTTGTTCCGTCACACACCTCAGTCAACGTTTTGCGGCTAGACCACGTGGTTGTGTACAAAGTGCAGTGGTTTTCGCAGGCGGCGCAGTGGTTTTTTCGGCAGCTACTCGAGTGTTTTCATCTTTCCCCGTGTCCGGTAGATTGAAATACAAGGTCGGTACGAGTGTTTCTTATGAACATTTGCTTATTATTTTTCGTTGGTACCTAGGTAATTACTTCTAAATATGGCTATTTCTCGTATTTTAGGAGTTTTCATCTTTACCCATTGTCTACGCACAGCACTAGGATGGAGGAGGGGAAGGCGAGAGGCGAGGGAAGGAGTGACTGTGACCTCCGCGCCCGCGCAGAGAGCATCATCGATCGGCACACGTGAGACGCGCATACGTCCCTATTTTCATAAATTTAAATCAATAATTACCGAAAGAACTGTACCTTAACCAAATTAAAGTGTTATAAATCTTTAAACAGACTTTCTCGTTTTGTTTTATAAACAAAAAGTGGCGACCGTGACAGGACATTTGCGCTAAATCATAAAACTGATTTCCTAACCGTCGTCGTGCCGACGTGTACAAAATTGTGCAGTGTCATTTTGCACAAAAGAACTTTGGACTTTATAAAATTGAAGTTGGAGTCGTTTGGAGCTTGTTGGAGCCAAGGAGATACAGGAACGCTGCTTCTGGAGCCTGTTGGGACATCTACGTCATCCAGAGGTCTAGTCCAGGGAAGTAAGCCCAGTCCTAACTCACTCTTACCGATCCTAAACCTAAAATTCCTCCGATTCAATATCGCTTCATATTTGCGTAAGCGGCTGCCTTGTTACTCAAGTGCTAGGTACCTATTTCTATTCTAATAAAGCTTACCTAAGCTTTAGGTATACCTAATATACCGCACGTTCATAGCGATAAAGTTTCTAAGCCAAAGTTACGTTTCATTGTTTCATTTTTCTATTCATTCTGTTCAATCCTTTGCATATTCATTTATTTTGCCTAAATACCTAAATTCTTCAATTTCATAAAGCTATTCTGCTATTTCCCGTTACTATTTGCACTGCGTTATTAGAAGCTAAAATAAAATTATTTCTAGTTCTTTAGCTGTTGCCGAGTCTAGAAGCTTCCACGCCCTTATAATAGGTAGCTACCTACCTACCTGGTAAAAAATAATTATTCAAAGAGTATTTTGCTGAATAATTCCAGCTCCCGGAACGCGCTTTGCTAAAGCTTTGCGGTGACACCGCTACGCTCGCTTCCGCGCTCGCGTGCTTGGTTCCGCGCGGCTCCCAAGCTGTGCCAGAGTGCTGGCTCGTGCTGTGTGCTCGGCGGGAGCATACTTCTCAGCCCTGAACTTCGAGTTTTGTTGACGCGACTGGATCTGGAGCTACTCTTTCCCATTTTACACAGGTTTGAGTGCATATTTTACTTATTTTAGTGTTAGCTTGCCCAAGTGATTAGTTTTGCCTGACAAAATGAGTGTAACGGATACAAAAGGTACTACTACCTCCACCCAGGATAAGCTTGATTTGAGCAGTTTAATTAAACAAAGAGGTATTATAAAAGGAAGATTAACTAAATTTTCTGAGTACGTTACTAATATACAAGGTTTAAAAGAAATTTCTCCTGTAAAGTACAGAGAATTAGAGTTAAAATTAAATAAATGTCAAATATTATTGAATGATTACGATGCTCTTCAAGATAAAATAGATATATTGCATAGTGATTCTAATGAACAGATCAAAGAGCGTGAGCTCCTAGAAAACTTGTTTTTGAGTATAATATCTAATTGTCAAGAACTTTTAGATAATCGTCCTTGTAAAAGTCAAAGGGAAAAGAACCCCGAGGACGATTTTAGCAGTTGCCATTCCCATGCGGTTAAAAACTCGATAAAGTTGCCTACTATTAAATTACCTACGTTTGATGGAAACTACCTACTCTGGTTGGAGTTCAAGGACACGTTTGAATCAGTGATAAATAGCAATGAAGGGATTCCGGCTATCAATAAATTCCATTATTTACGCTCCTCGCTTGAAGGAAGTGCATCTGTGGTAATAAAATCCATAGAATTTAGTGCGAACAATTATAAATTAGCTTGGGATCTTTTATGCGAGAGGTTTGATAATAAAAATATACTGATTAATAATCATTTGAAAGCTTTGTTTAGCATCGAACCTTTGCGCACGGAATCCTTCAAAGCATTGCGCTTTATTGTTGATCATGTTTCAAAACATTTACGTGCACTTGATACTCTCGGCCAGCCTACTGATAAGTGGGACGCTTTAATTATATTTATGGTTTCGGCAAAATTAGATATTAACACGAGTAGAAAGTGGGAGGAGCATAAATGTAACCTAACTGATTTACCTTTGTTGAGTGACTTTCATTCATTCCTGCGCAGTCGGGCTGACATACTCGAGACTGCCTACAGTAATAATAACAATAGGTATGATAAATCAGCTGATAATAAACCTAAACCTACCGCTCAGTCCAAGAGTTTTGTAGTTAATTCTTACGAGAATAAAAATAAAAATAGTTGTGCTTTGTGCAATGATGGGCACCCGCTGTATGAGTGTCCAAAGTTTAAAGTTATGGAGGTCGATGACCGCGTTAATGAGGCGTCTAAATTAAAACTGTGTAAAAATTGTTTACGCAGTGGTCATAACTCCTTCCAATGTAAACTTAAAGCTATGTGTCTAACATGTAAGAAGAAACATAACACTCTTCTTCATAAAACTTACCCCACGTCATCTGAAGAACCGCAGCCTTCAACTTCGTCTTCGCTGCCTGTAGCTATGACGTCTTCTTCGTCTTCCGGTCAGGTGTTGTTGTGTACGGCTCTAGTAAATATTGAGTTGAATAATAAAACTTACCTTGCTCGTGCACTGCTGGATACAGGAAGTCAGTCCTCGTTCATTTCTGAAAAGCTGAAAGAAAAGGTAGGGTTGTCGAGTGATAGCTCCCATCCGGTAAATATTTATGGTATCAATGATGTGGTGTGTAATGTTTCTCAAAAGTGTAATGTAAAAATAAGATCAAGAGTGATGTCGTTTGCCATTAATGTTAAATGCTTAGTAGTACCACGCATCACAGGTATTTTACCTAACTCAGCGATTAACACTGAGTATCTAAAATTACCTACTAATATTGAACTTGCTGACCCTAAATATTTCTCCCCCTCTGAGGTGGACATCCTCCTAGGAGCGGATGTATTTTGGGACATAGTTGGCACAAATATAATAAGACTCGGTTCTAATAAACCGGTTCTTCAAGAGTCTAAGCTCGGTTGGCTTGTAGGTGGTCCCTTAATAACAGGTCAGTCAATCCCCGTGGTTCATTGTAACTTCACACAAGAAATAAAAGATTCCTTAGAAAAGTTTTGGAATATTGATGACCTACCACTAACAAAAACTTATTCCGTCGAAGAGCAACTCTGTGAAAATCATTTTGTTGAAAATGTTGTACGTCTGCCTAATGGCAGATTTTCTGTTAAAATGCCTTTAAAAGAAGCCCCTGAGGAAGCACTCGGTGATTCTTATTTTATTGCTAAAAAATGTTTGGAAAGCCTCGAGAAAAGGTTTGTTAAACTTCCTACATTAAAAGTAAGCTATAAAGAATTTATAGATGAATATGCACAGTTAGGGCACCTTACTAAAATTGATAGGCCAGGTTTTGGATACTACATGCCACATCATGCAGTGATTCGTGAAAAAAGTGAAACCACTAAGTTAAGAGTTGTGTTTAATGCATCGTCAAAAACTCATACAGGGAAATCACTCAATGATATTCAACGGGTCGGCCCAGTCGTGCAAAGCGACTTAATCTCGGTATTGTTTCGCTTTCGTTTGCATAAGTATATCCTCACAGGAGACATTGAAAAACAATTTCGCCAGACGGAGATTTCGCCTTCACAGCGCCATCTACAACTTATTCTGTGGCGTGAAGAAAAGCATCAACCTATCGATGTCTTACAACTAAATACAGTTACATATGGCACGGCGTCTGCGCCATTTCTAAGTTCTCGTTGTCTTTTGCAACTAGCTAATGAATGTGAGGATAAATCTATTGCGCGTATTATTCAAAGCGATTTTTACGCTGATGATTTAAATACCGGAGCTGATACGGTTAGTGGTCTAAAATACATTTATAAAAATGTTGTAGATGTTTTAAATTCTGCATGTCTGCCACTTAGAAAATTTCGGACAAACTGTCCTCAATTATTTGATGACGAAATCGAATCGTCAAAATCAATGGATTTTTATAAGGAATCCTCAGTTCTAGGTCTAAACTGGTCACCTAAAACTGATTCTTTACAGTTTTCTACAGATTTGGAGCCTTCTGCTCAAATAACAAAGAGGTCTGTGATATCTACCACCTCTAAGGTTTTCGATCCGTTAGGGTTGCTATGTCCTTGCATAATAGTTGCTAAAATACTATTACAAGAGTTGTGGTCGTCTAAGCTTGACTGGGATGATCCTGTCCCCACTGAGTTTTGTAAAAACTGGTCAGGCCTATTGAAAGAATTTTCAAGTTTGTCCCTTATACAGATACCTCGCCGAGTATTGTGTGAAAATCCGAAGAACATAGAACTTCACTGTTTTGTTGACGCCTCCCAACAAGCCTACGCGGCTTGTGTGTATTTGCGTTCTGAAAATCAGGACCAAAGCATCACTGTCAGGTTATTGTGCGCTAAAGCACGGGTCGCGCCCTTGAACCCAACGACTATTCCCCGGTTGGAGTTATGTGGCGCGCTTTTAGGTGCTCGTCTATGTTCAAAAGTTTTAAAATCACTAAGATGTGAAATAAGTCGAAAAGTCCTGTGGACTGATTCAACAGTTGTGTTAGGATGGGTGAAGACTCCTCCTAAAGATTTAAAAGTATTTGTGTGTAATCGTGTGAATGAGATAAATGAACTTACCAGTGGGTTTACGTTTCGGCATGTTCCCACAGATCAAAACCCCGCAGATATGGCTTCTCGAGGTGTAAGTCCAAGGCAGCTTCAATCTTCTTTTCTTTGGTGGGAAGGGCCTTCGTTCCTCGCGATTGATCCATCAGGTTGGCCTAAGCAAACACACACTTCTACTTCTACTATCTTACCTGAAGTTAAAAACTCAACTGTTTGTAACGTTGCTGCTGAAAAAAGTAGTATTCTATTCGACAAATACTCTAACCTAAATAAATTAAAAAGAATTTATGCCTATGTGCTACGTTTCATATCTAACTGCAAAAACAAAAGCTCGAAGGTCACTGGGCCTTTAGAGGCTGATGAATTAAATAAGTCTTTATTAATATTAGTCAAAAGTAGTCAGTTAGAAAGTTTTAGTGAAGAAATTCAATTGTTAATAGATAAAAAAGCTCTGAGTCGTAAATCTAAATTAGTTTCATTAAATTGTTTTGTTGATACCGATGGCTTACTCAGAGCTGGAGGTCGCATTCAAAACTCAAATTTTGATTTTGATAAGAAGCACCCCATGATTTTAGATGCTAAGCATCATTTTACTAAATTAGTATTTAAGTCTGAACATGAACGATTGTTCCACGCTGGTCCACAGCATCTTTTAGCCTCTATAAGAGAAAGATTTTGGCCTATAGGTGGTAGGCATTTAGCACGCAGCACGCCTAAGCAGTGCATGATTTGTATCCGTCTGCGCGGTCAAACATTGCAGCCCTTAATGGGCAACCTACCTGCCGAAAGGAGCTACGCATCGTTTCCTTTCTACTCGTGCGGTGTTGATTTTGCCGGACCATTTATGATTTCTAGCCGAAAGGGAAAGGGCAATCGAATCTCAAAATGTTATTTATGTTTATTTATATGCCTCGCTACTAAGGCGGTTCATTTAGAGGTAGTAAGTGATTTGAGTACGGAAGCATTCATTTTGTCATTGCGAAGATTTACATCTAGGAGAGGCAAACCTAAAACTATTTTCTGTGATAATGGTTCTAATTTTAAGGGTGCTAACAATGAAATAAGTAGAATACTCAAATCCAGTCGCGACTCAGTTTATGACTTTGCCTCTAATGAAGGCATTAAATTTGTGTTCAGTCCTGCCTATTCACCTCACTTTGGAGGTATTTGGGAAGCTGGCGTAAAGTCAGCCAAACATCATTTACGGCGTGTAGCTGGTAATGCTTCCCTAACATTTGAGGAGCTAGCCACGCTGTTCGCTCAAATTGAAGCGATATTAAATTCTCGTCCGCTAACCCCATTATCCTCCGACCCAAATGATCCTTCTCCATTGACTCCAGGGCACTTTCTGATTGGACGACCTCTCACTGCAGTGCCCTCGCTACCTATTACAGCGAAGCGCCCCAACAGATACCAGCTCATCGAGCAACTAAGGCAACACTTCTGGGAGAGGTGGCGCCGGGAGTTCGTGGCGGAGCTTCAGCAAAGGACCAAATGGAGAACAAGACAGCGTGAGCTTCGGGTCGGGGACCTTGTTATTCTTAAAGAAGAAAATCTTCCTCCACTACAATGGCGACTAGCTCGCATTAGTAAATTATATCCTGGCACTGACGGAGTAAGCAGAGTTGCCGATATCCTCACTACAAAGGGCATAATGAGAAGAGGAGTCCATAAATTTTGCCTGATACCTACCATTGAAGACATGAAGGTGACAATCAATGACGATGGAACTATAGAACATCCTACTTCGCCAGAGACTGCACCGGTAGATGGCAGGGATTCCTTGAAAGCACCACAAGCTTTCAAGGCCCGGGAGGATGTCTACGCACAGCACTAGGATGGAGGAGGGGAAGGCGAGAGGCGAGGGAAGGAGTGACTGTGACCTCCGCGCCCGCGCAGAGAGCATCATCGATCGGCACACGTGAGACGCGCATACGTCCCTATTTTCATAAATTTAAATCAATAATTACCGAAAGAACTGTACCTTAACCAAATTAAAGTGTTATAAATCTTTAAACAGACTTTCTCGTTTTGTTTTATAAACACCCATTTGACGGGGTAAGAGGAACATATAAAAGTTTTCATCTTAACCCTTTTACTAATGTCATACTAAAAGCCAGTTATTCTCAAACTTGTGATGTAAGTAAGTACCTACCTATTGATGTTTGATGTATCATCATCATATCAGCCACATGATGTCCACTGCTGATCATAGGCCTCCCCCATAGATTTCCAGAACCATCAATCGGCCTGCACCCACGTTAAATTTTCATCTTGGTGTGTACCTACCTATACCAATCTACCTACCTTTTCATGATGTTTAAGGTACTAAACGCTATAGACTGAGGACCATCAACGTCGTCTAATATACATATTAACGATTATAGATTTTTTTCGATCTTACCCCGTCACCTTTTCATCTTCCCTCTGTTTTAATTTCGTGATAAAAATATTTTTTTTTTACTACTTTCGGGACAGGTTTATCAGGCTGTTATCGATATAATATAAAAATATACTATTCGCACTCCTATGACCACTAATTTATTTTTAGCTAAAGTTAATATATTCTTCTACAACGGTTCAAACACAACACTGATCATCTCATCAAAAAACCTTTCGATCTTGCCCCCACTCACCCTACCTACCTACATATTATTACATAGCCAATGTTTAATCACAATTATAAGTATCCTAAGTACATACCTATCTATCTACCTAAGTACCTACTATACCAATGATGCAAGTAATTATACCAATGCCTGCTGTTAATGAGTAGGTATGCAGTATAAGAAAATAGGTATTGTTTGTTTGTTTTAAAAGGTCTTTATTTATCATAATAATAAATATAAAAGTAACATAGCTAAACACAGTTTAGTACACTACAAACCTAGTATAGTATATAGAATTAAGAAGAATTCCATGGCACAATCAAATACTTGGAAAGTTATATCTAATACATCTTATTTATTAAGGAAACCTATTCGCTACACCTATTACGTACGACGCCATGACAGGCAAGACAAGAACGAATGAGTTGAACACATTGGGGTGAGTGAACTAGAGTGAACCTCAGAAGAACAATAGGATTGTTCTTCTGAGGAGTGAACCTTTTCTTTACTTCTCTATCTCTATGATCTATAGCTAGATCAAGTTATCTGTAGTATTCTGTCATACACTAGCGTGTATGACAGAATACTACAGATAACTTACTCTATTTCCAATATAGTCCTTTCCATGAAAGAAGTCCCGCAGACGCGTCGCTGTAGTCGACCTTAAGTATTATTTCTCGGGCAGCACTTTTAACAACTTTAGGCATTGAAAACAAGACTTTGATCACAGAAACCAAATAAAAACGCACTAGCATCCGAACACACCTGACAACTAATATAGAATTTAGTTTTAAAATTTAGTTCCTGAAATTTCCGCGGGACTTCTTTCATGAAAAGGACTATGACAGTATACTACAGATAACTTACTCTATTTCCAATATAGTATAACTCGACAGGCTATAGGTAAAAGTTTTTAACAAAATTACTTGAGTTTTTGGTTTTGACGCATACCAATCATTGAAATAGCACCTACCTAGGTACCTAAGAACCTATTTATAATAATTCTGATATTCACATAATTCACAATGTAGGTAACCATGTCTTAAACCGACTTCAAAACAAGGAAGAAGTTCTCAATTCGGTTGTAGGTACCTATTTGAGTTTATACTCAATAAATTATTATTCTTTTAATGTTTCTTACCTAAGAACTCTAGGTACCTACCATACCTATAACCCGTTTTGAAAAAATCTTTTTTGCAGAAGATGATGATGATGATGAAAGAAATTTCATCAAAATCGGCTCAGCTCACCCTACTCCTATAATATAGGCATTTTATGTTAGTAAATGCTTACCTAGGTAGGTATATCAAAAGTAATCAAAACAACTGGAAAAATCACCACAAGTAGGTAAACGAAATTTTGTTTATTGCTGTCCTGTGACTTTTATTGTGTGCGTTACTTCAGCAAAGAAAATGATGAATCAGAAAATTGTAAAAATGCATATTTAGAGCCTAGGTACTATCCTGTAATTGTGCCAGAAGTTTTAAATTTTAACGTTCAAGAGAATAATCCAATGAACTGCTATCATAAATCTATAATAAGTTGAACTACCTAATTGCACCGAAAAATTCCAGTTATTTTAAAGATACCTAGGTACCTACCAACCGTAGAATGAATGCTGCAACTTTGCGCGGAATTTGAAGTTTTTTGATGATAATGAACTTAGTTGGCAAAGTTGCAGCATTCTACAGTAGGTACTTATTTAGTTAAATTGAAGTCGGTTTCACTAGTTTTTTAAACTTATAAATTATTTTTAACATCCCATTAAAATATACTAAACATTGCTTCTTTAACAAAATCGTTTAATTTTTCTAAAATCCTTCTAATCTCAGAATATTATTATCCCTACTAAATGGTGGGATGCTATAGTTATAGTACTAACTGCAGCGGCCCGCAACAGAGGCAATGAGGGAAGAACGTGTAAATGTGGGCAGAGTCGAAGACGAAGCATGCACACATACGTGAGTCTCTCATTGCCTAGTTGTGGCCAAGGCTTGTACAGTACTTTTCTCTACAAATTAAAACTAAGTACCTACCTAGGCAAAACTTTTTAGTTGAAAATACAAAATTTACTTTTCAAAACCATTAACGAGCAACGAAGTTATAGTGTTCATTTGTTATTTTTTCAATAATCAGCTTTGTATTTGAATGCCTGTTCGAAATTTGAATAAAACCTTTGATAAGTTACCTCCTTGGTTGCCATGTTATGGAGTAAAAAATTGTTCCATTTTTAAATTACACGACAGATATGAGTTTTGTATGTAATTTATTTGGCCGCTAAACACGCCAGCAATGGATTTCAATACATTTTTATCTGGCCGCTGCTCGCATGTATTTGGCCAGTAGGTACTGCATTTTCGATTTATCTCGAAGAAGGTTGTTAAAATAATGCTTTAATTTCCAAACATGTTTGAGAAAAGATTATTTATACTACACCTGCTTGGAAAGTACCTTGATACTTTATCAAATTTACGGTAGAAAGTACGTCATTGCATATCGAACAAATATGCGGGGAGAAAACGCATCTGAGCGGGAGAGAAAAGTGTATGAAAATCCATTTCTTACGTGGTTTTTCTTTTTTAATTTTGGGTAAGACTATGCGCCGGTAACCTAAATATCAAAAGCCAAAAAGTTTTTACAGTGAGTTTTTATCTCCAAGTTCGCAAAATGACACTGGCCACTAGCTGTGTGATGGATGGTGTCGGGCTGGCAGTGCGACCCTGCGGCGGCAGGATAAACAATTTGAAAAAAGAACATGTGAAAATTGCAGACGCCATTGGCGCCATTTTCAATTTGTGTGTTGTTTGAGGATTCAGTTTTAGTTTTTTATTTTCCTCGTAGGTGTAGTATAAAGGTAGTATAAAGTACTATGTATCTCTCGAGAGAAAGTGCGATTCCCGATCTCGGATGTAAACGACACCCTCGACGGTAATCGGTCACTTTCTCCTCTCGGTGAACAATGTAGTATAGTAGACAGTTCTTATGTTTTCAATGTTCTGAACTGCACCAAAAATAAAAGTTTATTTGGGAGGTAGGTACCTACCTAGACATAGGTAGTTTTATTTTTAATTGAAGACGATACAATAACTTAACACCTACCTATTAATAGGTGTACTACGTACGTAGACAAATCTGCGCTCTTATCCCTTTCTCCGTCTGTGTCTGTGAAATTGATCTTGTCTCGGTGTTGGATGAGGCAGGTCGGATAGTGGTAGGTAGTCAGCAGCGCCGACGACAGCGGCGGCGCCTGATCTTACCGCGCGCGGCGGCGGCGGCGGCGGCGGCGGCTGCAGCTGCGTCGACGGCGGCGGCAGCAGCTGCGTCGACGGCGACTTTTTCGCCTGCGCCCGCATTTAGCTTCGCGCGCATACCAACTTGAATAGTGAGAACCCTTCCTCTCCAAGAAGCCTAGAGCGGTCCCGTTCTCCAGTACGGACTCGACGATACGGTTCATATCGTCGAAATTATTCCCATGGGCGTGGTTCAGGCGAAGATACCTCAGGATTTCCGACGCCGTGGCGCCCTTTTTGTTTTCTTGCAAAAATTTTATGATTAATCTTCCTGCTGGCTTCGGTGCCGACGCTGTTGCCGTCATCGGTAGAGGCTCCCATTTCATTTCCTCCGTTTCTATTTGGTGCGTGGTCATTTTATTGATTTAGAAAGGTAGATAGGTACCTAGGTATGTTCCATCTACCTCAAAATTGTGTATAAGTAGGTACTTACCTACCTATTATTGTAAGACCAGTAAAACTATTTACAACAAATTTTGCTCAACTTTGAATTTTTGAATCACAGAGACACAGAAATAAATTATTTTGACAAAAATAGGTACGGTGATAGGTACCTACCATAGAGTAAGGGAAAAAAGAATAGAGATGACATACCTACGAAAAAAACGTGCATACCTAATCTGAGTCTGGCACAAAGATGGAGGCTTGCCGTAGAGCTGCGCGCACTATTATCGATATCGATAGTTGAATTGCACGGTGTTTCCAGAATTTAAAAAATTCGCATATGAGTTTCTTTTAGATTTCTTCATAAAGGCTTCTACGAGTAGTACACACACACAGTGCCGCCGGCTTAGGTTGCCGCGTGCGGCTCAAGGTTACTTAGCTTATTGATTGAGTTTCATGCGGACTGCCAGTTTTTGCGGCTTGTGCCGGGGCATATGTGTAGGAGCCTTAGTAGAGTATCACTATTACTGATCAGCATACCACGCATTCATAATTATCAATGGAAATAATAAATAAATAACTGCTACTACAGATTTTTTCTGGTTTGTCGGACTATACCTACTTATTCTTTATTAATCTATCTTCTATTATTTTTCTATATAATATATCAAAATGAATCCTATTTCGTTGTCACTCAATAGCTCGAGAATGGCTGGACCAATTTGGATAATTCTTTTTTTTTATGTTTTCTAAAAGTTCATAGATGGTTCTTGCATTTAAAAAAACTATGGTGGTACGTAGTGCGCCCGTGTCAACTTGTTACTAATATTATAATACTTAAGTGTAAAGGGAAATTACTCAGGTATAATTATTTATGAACTACTTGGCATGATCATTCCTAATAAAACGAAAATTATCATTTCAAACAGGTTTAATAAAAACTGTAAAAGCCGTTCCGGTTATAATCAAGTTCTAAAAATGCCTTTTACAAGTAAAATAATTATGTTCACAATAATCAAATATAAGGGTTCATCAAACCGTCGATCCCAGTCATAATCAAGTTCGAAAAATATTTAAAGTTCGGTTAAGACATGTCTCTTCAAAATGCAGGGAACAAATGAAAATATGTTTCGTTGATCTATTTAAGTTTTCCAACCCAATTACATCCAGCCACTGTTCTTTTTTTTTTAGATGTCGGCAATCTAAAATAATAAAAAAGAAATCCGAGTTTAATTATATTCACCTGTCGCTAAGTTATCGATATCGATAAAAATGAAAATGCCGTACTACCGAAACTCTATTTACAAGGGAGAATTATTTTCTTATAAAATCACATAATATTAATGGTAAAACAGTAAATGATTACAGAAAAGCAAGAATATCATTTTAAACATTCCCACTAATAGCAAAATCTTTCAAAATAATAGGAAAAACAAGATATTTTGAATGAATTCGGTAACTTGCCTGTGCAACGTTATAATGGGATGTTTTTTATGGTGTTTCATGCGGCAACCTTACACACTGCACCTACCCATAATAAATGCAGTATTCTGCAAGTTCTAGCACTACTAACAAGCACAATTTTCGCGTAGAACACTAAATTTTCTTGAGAACACTGAAAAAAACAAGTCGCTATGACAACTCATGTACTTGATGTTGGCTGTGCTAAAACATGGCGACCGGCCGCAGGGAGAACTGTTCATAGAGATGTATAATGCCTGGTCCATAGATTCCTAGGTTCATGGTACCTACCTATTTTTTTCTGTGATTTTGACTGTCTATTTAATGCTGTCTCTCTAAATAAGTTAGGTACGCTATGTTTTTGACACCAAAGAGTGTCATCTATCTTGCAAAAAAGCCAAAAACTAAAATTAAAGATTTGGATAAACTAAATTAAATATCTACTAAATAAATCGATCCCACCAGCCGGCCCACCAGTGGGCTCGATGGGAAAAAAAAGTGGACTTAGAATTAAATCATAAACAGCATAACTATTAAAATTTTTAATAGAAACGATTATCGATACGTGATCGTTTAGTACAGCCGATAATTTGAATGAGTTTTTATTATACTGTTAGAGATATTTTGGCTTGCCACTGTCATGACATGGCGTAGAGGACATCTAGCTAGACTTTAGGTCAAGACGTTGACGTTGACACGCGCTCGCTCTCGTGACACAAATATCGCAGTTTCGTTCCATAGAGTTATACGTTCGAGATTGTTGGTCTGTGGTTAGGTCTGTGGTTAGGTCTATGGTTTAACGAGAATCTATGGAAGCGATTGGGGATATTGTCTTGTGATTTTTGGGCGCACTTCTGGATTTGTAATTTGATAGTTTTTATGTCTATTCGAGTAAAATCAATAAGGTTTTGATGCTCTGTGTCTCTTTTTGAGTAATGTCTGATCAAGTTTCCAAAAATACCTAATAGGGAAAAAGTGGAAAAAGTCCTAAGTACCTCAGTCAAACTTCGTTTTATGTCACCCATGCCTTAGGCGTGACGTGCGTGACACAGATTATCATGTCTTACGTTATTGGGCTGTACATTGTCATACTGTGCAATATATTTTATTTATTGGCCCTGAAAGCGTTTTTAGGCTATTGCATAGCTTCTATCGCGGGCCTTAAGCGTGGAGACCGAATCCAGAAATTCCGTAACGAAAATAACCTAACACCTCCCACTCCGCAAAATGCTATGCAATAGCTTTACCGCGGCAGTCTCAGAGTGCCACACTTTTTTTTTAAATCTCCCTTTGGCTCGTGGGAGTAGTGTTCTGGTGGGTTACTCTCGAACACAGTTCCAATCCGGATCCATAGATTATGACAGAAGTCCTGTCGTTTTTCAGTACAAAATGAATCCCGATTGGAACTGTGGTCGAGAGTAACCCACCTGTGCTCGCTCTTTGGCCTCTCGATTCGAATTTTGTCATTTTTTGAAACAACACATAGCATTTTTATATTTTAATAGTTTTTCTTGTGTTATTGTGAGTATTGTTGTTTAATTTTGGTGGAATTTTGACCAATAATACTTAGGTCGTAATATAAAGTGTGAGCCATTGGAATGAATGTGTGTAAAGTGGTTTTTCTGAATGTGAAAATTCGATTCAGGTTTTGGAGGGAAAATCCTCCATTTTCTCTTCAAAACAAACGACAGCCGAGAAAAAAAGGCGGGAAACATCGAACAGGGAAGCCGCGAATATCCGAGTTTTACTCCAAAGGTGTCAACTGGATGAAGAGGATGAAGTCCGGGACAGGGCGGTTTATTACTGCGCGATTCTCGACAGTGGAGACCCGCAACTGATCAACGATTACATCGTAAACGTGCCTAAACCCAACCCGGTGTTACTCGAGAAGGCATTACGAGATCATTTGGCTACAGAGACAGAAGAACCGTTTAACATCTTAACTGTTCCAGCTGAAGAAATCCCTAAGGAAAATAAGGAGGCTGTAGTTGAGATGGAGGCTCGTAAACCTAATCCGGTATCGATTGAAGAGATGTACTCTAGCCAACTGGCTGTTATGTGGTATAGAAAGACTAGGGCCCTTGTTCAAGACCAATCCTCCGCAAGATTTGACCTAGCCAGAGACGGAATACTGAATAAGATTGTTCAAGCATATCTACGCTCGCCACGTCGTCTTGCAATTCGAGTGTCTCAACACACTTTGCGATCAGCTGTTAGAGCAAGTGCATGTACGGTTAGAAGCCCCTCCGGAGTACGAAATAAAGTCCATAGTCCCGTGCCAAGAGCTGCATTTCGACAAGTTAGCCAACGTTTTCTTGGTACTCGAATTTCCGTGTGGCTATCCAGACAGCTTGGGGACTTTTGGGGCGACTTTAGAGTTCGTTGTCAAGGACTGTGATCTCACCAGTGGGATCGCTGATCTAGGAGATGGTTACGCAGACACGTATCCACTAGAAGAGTTTGATATAGAATGCTCGGATCAGATCAGAGCTAGAAGCGGTGCTGATGACTTTGAACAAACATAGGAGAGGGCTTCCGATGTCCCCGAAGAGTCTGATACATTTGTTCTACCCCAAAGCGATGTTGGGGAAGCCGCTAAAGCCTTTTGCGAGCACCTAGGCCTCTCAAAACAGGCTATTGTAGGAGATTCTGTGAAGGAAATCAGAGGTGGTGCACCATTCTTGCTGCCAGCGAAGTTAGCTGCGGGTAGTTCGGGGGTAACTATGAAGTTGGCAGCGAGATATGCTCGCCATTTTCACCGAGAGCTATAAAACCGTTTTGGGCCTACATTTCTATTCCTTGACAACTTTAACAGTGTTTAGGACTGTTGTTTGATTAAAAGCTATCTTGTCCAAGTTTGCAGCCAACCGGTTTTAGCGCTTAGGACGTTTCCACACCGGAAATGGCACAAAACACACTTTGAATCCCTATAATGCTGGGCCAAAGAAAAACTAACAAGAATGTTATGTCGAAACAATTTTGAAGCAATCTGGTGTAGTCACGCCTAAGTTCTGGAAACTATAGTGTAGGTACTGAGTGTGAACTTAGTACTGTTACCACCTACTACACAGTTCAGCCTACTGCATTTAATTTTAAACCCATGTAAAATGTTAAAAACTTTGTAATTCCTATCATAATCTAGAGATCATTTCAGAAGAGAGAAAAATACTTAGATTCTTGTATATCTACTGTATTGAAGGAAAACATATTATGTAAGTTTTTGTTTTTGTAGACTCCGCTAATCAGAATTGAAAATTAATATAATGAAATAAAATAACTAAAAATAAAGATAGTAATAATTATCTTATTATTTTTATAACCATTTTTATTCAAATCAGCTGAAAAAAAAGCAAAATACTAGGAAACAATTAAATGATTCATTCACAAAACATTTGAAAGCTGAATCACCATCTGTTTTTAATGCTAACTGTACCAGGGTCCAGGGCAGAACAATAATGTAAGCAATCAAATCTTTTAATGATTTCGTTTAGAAAATAATAACAAATATAAAAGATTTTAACAATCAACTCTTACATGCTATTTAAGTACTTTTTAACAATAAGCCTTCAGTAGATACTATTTAAACATAAGTAACTAACAGCAACATAAAGCTAATAAAAAGTTTAAAAAAAAACAACAATATCTTTAAGACGCTCACAGTCATCAAACAACTTTTGGATTTGCACATTTCAACATTTTTGAAGATACAAAATCATTGAAGTTATGAGAGATCGCAAACAAGTGTTCTGGGCAATAACATTGGACCGCTGCGGACTCGTGGTCACACCAGATTGTCACACTGGTGTGACTAACAGGAATTTATTTTACTCGTGGTGTAACCTTCGATTTTTAACACTTTACATATAATCTACACGTTAGAAAAAATCATAGCAATTACCTAGTAAAACGTACCTAGTTTGAATCTCCCGCTAAAATATTTCAAATTTTCTTTTCATCGAGATAGAATCATTATCATAAGAACTCGGGCCTAGAACGGCCTGCTAGGGCGATTTGGCACCGGTGCGATACTTCGTTATTATTGGCATTATTTTTACTTCAACTATTACTAAATTTCACATAATATTTCTCATAAACAAAATAATAAAAAACATTCGTTCGATACCGATTCGGTGTTTGGTAGAGAGTTGAGTTACCGAGACGGCAACCCCGATACAAAGAAAAATAAAAAAGAAACACTCTATGATCCATGCCAAACGGAATCGAGAATAAAAAAAACCGAGCTTCTTGTCTGTGGCAGAGGAGATTTTGAAAATTGTTGAGTATCATCTCGAACCAACGAATTTTAATTTTATTTCGGTAAATAAGCCACATTTTTACTCGAAAAAGAATACCGAAGTTGTTTCTACAATACATTTACATGAGATACGAGTTTCCAATTAGTTTGGAGTGCGAATAAGCGAAACACAAGGTCGCTGAGCGCAAAACAGTCATACGTTTTGAATCACCAAACTACAGGTAATTTTAAATCGATTTCCATTGTGATCCTGGACGAATCTGATAGCGTTATGACTACTCAAGGTTGACCCATGCATTCGTATCTATTTACTTCAGGTCGTACCGGCGTAAACGCGATTTGCGAAGTCAAGATTGGACCGGAACGTTCGTAACCATCTTCAAGCATTTCCATACAAAATACAACCAGCGTATCCCACCATACCAGCCTCAAGGTAGATATCTTTAAATAACGGTAAAAACCTGCCAAAATTTCACATAAAACTACCTACTGTACCTCGATGAAGAAATTTCCCTACTCAGTAACTAATTTATTTTATTTATAATCTTCAGCGAGGCTGTCAAGTGGCGATCAGACTTCCTGAACCACACCACAAAACGCCCGCGTCGAACGAGCCTAGCAGCTGGTCGATACCATACCTAAAGATCCGAGCACGTTCACTTCGCATACCCAAAACAAAACGGCTAGTCAATAGTAGCTCAGGTTAGTTAGAATAGGAAGAAAGGCAGCTAAAACCCGTTCTTCACCACTACTCACCTACCGGATCAAGAGTTTTCCCTATCCCTAACTACTACTAACTCGAGTATCATATTGTAAAAATATCAAAGTTTCCGCCGAGTCAGACGTCAGATGTGCACCATTCAGCTATAGCATCTCTTTAGTATACTTTTAGGCAATTTCTACCTAATTTACTTAATTTTAAGTACTATAAAGCATAGCATTTACACCTAATTGTTACTATGTACTTGGAATAAATAAATTCTTGTAATTTTGAGTTTTTAAACTTATTTTCTTCTTTGCCTGAGTTTTCCCCTACGGCAGGAAGGAAAAAACTGTTACAGTGGTCACACTATATTATAAAGGATCGCACTTGACTAAATTATTTATAGTGATGTGCTAGTAGTACCTGTATACTTTTCTCGAAGCATGTACGAAAAAAAAGAAAGAAGAAGAAAGAAGAAAAATAAAGAAGTGAGAACAATAGTATAGTAAGTAAGAAGCAAGTAAAATAAGAAATAAAAAATATATATATAAAATAACATAATAGTAGAGACATTGCAGACATGCTAGCTGCTGATGGGCAGAGCGACCGGGACATCGGGCCACGCACTTTTATCATTAATATAGCTATCTATAGTATAGTAAGCTTTCCCTATCAGATAATCACTTTAAATTTTTTGATAGGAAGCCCAGTGACACTTTCTGGAAGTTTATTATAGAAGCGTATACCGTTCCCCATGAACGAGCCATTTACCTTTTGTAGTCGAAATTTAGGAATGCATAATTTATTTTTATTTCTAGTGTTAACAGTATATGCATCACTCTTTTTCTTAAAGCTACTTATATGTTTATGAGGGTACAATAAATTTTCAAAAATATACTGTGAAATTACGGTGAGAATATTAATTTCCTTAAAACGCTCCCTCAATGAGTCCCGTGGTTTCATTTTATAAATGGCATGAAAAATAAATAATTTACTTATTCCATTCCCCACACTAATAGGATGACGACGAGTCTTATGTTTTAATAGCTTACTATTGATCACACCACATAGTGTGACCACAAGTAAAATGAATTCCTGTTAGTCACACCAGTGTGTCAATCTGGTAGATAATCAATCGGTAGATAATATTTAGAACACTACTGGCTTCCATTTAGAATGGCTTCTTACTTACATTACGAATTACTAGCGTTATTTATGAAGTTCAACGTTTTCTGGAGTATTTGGGCTTGTTTTATGTAATTTAGTATTATTTCCCTGAAAAAAAATTCGCCATTTTGAAAAACAATACAAGTATTAGAAAAAAATGCGCCACAATAAATGGTAATATTGTAATGTACCTATTAATAATTTTTTGTGTATTTCGTTGTTTGACATTTTCGGAAATTTCAATTGTAGGTACATAACTTTTCCATTTGCATCCCAGCAGCGGGAATTTGTGCCACTTCTAAATAGTTCTAAGACCTTAATGTAAGCACATAGAAGCAAATAAAGTATTTATGATTATAATTACTGTTCAAGCACTGATCTGGACCCAAGCATAATTTTTTTATGAAAATCTCTACTCAAATCTACGCTTTCAGAGGGCCTAGTACGAGTTTTGGTGTGTAAATCTGGTGTGAAACGTCTCTGAGCGGATTCTTTGAGAAGCTCGGTCTACACCAAGCTCTCAAAGAATCCGCTCAGTATCTCCATACAAATCAGCGCACACTGGTGTGCTGGCCGTCAGACGTTTCACACCAGATTTACACACTAAAACTCGTACTAGGCCCTCTGCACTTGAGTAACGATTTATGTACCGGCATTCGAGACTTGGTAGCCTTAAGTATCCAAATGTGGGTATACATTAAGGCGTATGTAAAAGTCAGACCACCCTCTCGCTCGCACATTTCAACATTTTTGAAGATATAATACAACTAAATGTAATTATGTTTAATTGTAGAGCTTCAGGGTCGAGAGAATAACAATGCAAAGGTTCACTAAAAATATCACATTGATCCAAACAAGTTTTCTAACCAAAAAATGTGCACTTTTATTTATCGCATTGGTGTTTTTTGGTCGGAAAACTTGTTGGATCAATGTGATATTCTTACTGAGTCTTGGATTGTTATTCTCTTGACCCTGAAGCTCTGCAATTTCACATAATTACATTTAGTTGTATTATATCTTCAAAAATGTTGAAATGTGCGAGCGAGAGGGTGGTCTGCCTGATACATACGCCTTAAATAAATGTCACACTTACTTGTTTTTACCCGACTGCGCAGACAGGTAAAGTTTCGAAGGCGGTTTCTTCGTCTCCCTTCCATTTCTCGGACGAATCAGTTTAATCAATCCGGATATTATCTTAGTTACCATAAAGTTAGCTTCGAATACTTTCAGTCGAAACTTTTTCTTTGCATCGCTGCGCAATTTTCCCTCGTGAAATTCTTTACAAGTTCCATCTCTGTTAAGAAATATACAAGTTAGTTTACCTCATACATCGAGTTCATTATGACATGCATCACATACCGCGTGCACACTATGCCCATGCCGCTGCCGGCATGTATAATAAATAAATAAATAAATATTCACGGACATTTAACACAACGCCTTCTAGTCCCAAACTAAGCAAAGCTTGTACTATGGGAACTAGATGATTGATAGAATACATATATACTTTTTTTTTTGTAAATACGTACTTATAATACATAGACACCCAGACACAGAACAAACATCTATGTTTGCCACACACAAATGTTTGTTCTCGGTGGGGATCGGCATACATCATTAATGTATGCCGCCATTAATGCCGCGGACTTATTGCCACAGCACTTATCGCCTTTATTCTCACTATAAGCGGCATTAATGCCGGCAGCGGCATGGGCATAGTGTGCACCCGGTACCAGATCAGTCGGTTATCATTAGTTAAGTGATACCCGCGACTTGGTACGTGTGCTTTCTACAAAAATATCTTTCACCAGCATACGATAAACCTCGTAGCAAATGGCTGCTTTTGGTTCAGAGAGTTAAATCTGTATCTAAGAATTCACGTCTTTGATTTCAATAAAATATAGCCTATGTTACAATCCGGAAAAGGGGCTTCCGAATGGTGTAAGTTTCATTGAAACTACTCTACTACGGGATAAAAAGTCAACTACGTTAGTAAAAGGAAAGACTAATTTTCTTTAAATTATAAATGTAAAATTTCATAGACTTCCTTTTATTTAAGAGGCCGCCCGCGACTTCGTTCGCGTCCCGTTGGATTCCGTTGATTTTTCGGGATAATAAGTACCTAGCCTATGTGTTAATCCAGGTCACGGAAAATATATATTCCAAGTTTCATCCAAATCGGATCAGTAGTTTTTGCGTGAAAGAGTAACAAACATTCATACATACATACATACATCGTTACAAACTTTCGCGTTTATAATATTAGTAGGATGCTATGTTACTTGGAAAAAAATAACCCTTATGATTGAGCCTGAATGCAGTTTAAATTGTTTTTAAAATCAAAATAAAGTCTTCTTTCAGTAAAATGTTCTATCTACATTATTTAAGATACTTTCCCTCCATGTGGCATGGCCGTGGGACACCCTGTATAGTGTAGCGGGGCACAAAGAAAGGAATTTTGAAAAGTCACACTCTGGGTCTAGACGTTCTTACATAAATGTTCGCAGTTTTTCCAACGAGCTATTTAACTTCGATGAGAACTTGGTGACAACAGAATATATTTCGGGTCGTTCGTTCCCAATTCCACTATCATTTGTAGTATCATTTTTATCGTTTTTACGTTCGAGTTTCACATCCTTTTCGTTCTTATCGAGTTCCGTTTGAACTTCATTTAAATTTTCTTTAGTATTTAGTAAGTCTTTATCATCTGTTAAATAATCTGTCATATGGTCGTCACTTTGAGGGCTGTGAGCTTCTTGTTTCTTTCTTTTTAATATATTCTCAAATTTTTCGATTATTTGCATATTGCGGACAATTTTTGGACTTTTAGTTTTAGATGTGTTATCGTTGTTGGTAGTTTGAATTTTTTCTGTTACTTTTTGTGGATTTCCTGTATTTTTTTGATTAATTTTAGAGTTATCCACTTTGGTATTAGCAACATTGTCATTTTTAGTTGTGACTTTGCAATTTTTCAGGAATTTTGTATTGATGTTAATATTTTTGTTGGGTGCAACAGCACTTTTAGTTGAAATAGCATTTCTCATTGTAATACCAACATTTCTCGTAGTAACATTACCGTTTTTCGTAGTAACATCACAATTTCTCGTAGTAACATCACCGTTTCTCGTAGTAATATCACCGTTTCTCGTAGTAACATTACCGTTTCTCGTAGTAACACCACAATTTCTCGTAGTAACATCACCGTTTTTCGTAGTAACATCACAATTTCTCGTAGTATCATCACAATTTCTAGTTGAAGCATCAGCCGTTCTCGTTGTAACAACATTTCTTGTTGTAACATATCTATTCGTCATTGAAATATCAGTATTTTTTGCTACTCCAACATTTTTTGTTATCACAAGACTGTTATCAGTATCAACCGTGACGTTTTTATTTAACTGAAGCAAGTTCAGATCACGGCCACAAGTCCTGTCAACTGTCACCTGAGAATTATTGTTGATTTCGTAAGATTGCCATTCGGGATAATGTTTTTTGAGATAATTAATAATCTCTGAAGTATTCTTTACAAAGTAATGTTTTACTTCGTTGTAGTCACATTTAGAGACAGACGGGAGTTGGACAGGAGGTTCGATAATAATATCGTTTGTCGGGTTTTCAATATCTTTTAACATGGTCAATAGACATTCTTCGGTTTCTAAAATCTCTTCTGAATGTGGAAGAATTTTCTGTTATAAATAAATGAAATAAATATTAGTAAAAAATTTACACGACGCTCTCTAGTCCCAAACTAAGCAAAGCTTGTACTATGGGAACCAGATTCTTGATAGAATACTTATAAATATACATTTTTTTTTGCAAATATACATTATACAAAGTTACACTCAGATATAGAACAAACATTTGTCACACACAAATACTAAAAGATACTAAATTGAACAGCTCAGTCGGTAGTAGCTCTGCCTTCAGTGCTGTGGGTTCTATCCCCACCGAGAACAAACATCTGTGTGTGGAAAATATAGTTGTTTGTTATATGTCTGGGTGTTACTATGCATTATAAGTATAATATATACTAGCTTCAGCCTGCGACTTCGTTCGCGTCCCATTGGATCCTGTTTAACTTTCCGGGATAAAAAGTATCCTATGTTACTTCTAATACCTCCAAGAATATGTGTACAAAGTTTCATGATGATCGGTTAAGTAGTTTTCGCGTGGAAGCGTAACAAACAAACTTACATTCACATTTATAATACTAGTGGTCGGAGGTTAATAAAACCCAAACAATTTTTATTGACCAATGGTTGCAATAAACTTTGCAAATCGCATCGAAATCGCCGTCTAGCTAAGTACCAGTCTTACTTGAACTACAAAATCATTGAAACTCCAAGAAATGTTAGCTCACATCATACTGGGTTTTCCAATTTTATAATTTTTACAACAATTAGACCTAGAATCAAAATAAAAACGGTTTTGGAATGTCTAAACCAAACCTTATCATATGACACCCCACTTAATATTTTTGTACGACTTTTTTTTTTACTCCCTTTGGACCCTCATAACTTCACGACCCCTTGACCGATTTACTTCATTTAACAAACCAGTAAAACTTAGGGTGGTTTTAGAGTCACGCTGACCGTCGGCGCTGAGGACTACGCGCGTAGCTCTCAGCGCGTAGCTGTCTGCGGCAACTCGTTTTAGTATCGTGCTGAACGTCGTGGAATACAGACATGCCCAATCAAATGAGTGTTCGAGTTGCTGCCGTGTATTTTTTATGGAAAAAGAAAAGACTTCAACAACAATGAAGAAAAAGACTTCAAGTTCATCCACTTATTTCTCAAAGATTGCTAGTGGGGGCATTTGTTACATTGTTCAATCAGTTGAGAGATGAGAAAAAAACCAAGTTGTTTACGTTTTATTTTAATTAAATTGACACTTTTATTTAGTACCTTGACATTTATTATTATTATTCAGTATCAATATCGCGATTCATTGTTGCGCTCGTCTGTCCCCGTCGGCGCGTGCGTTTTATGTAACACTGTAACGATAACTGAGTTCGGAAGCGCGTCGGCGCCGCGTGCTCAGCGGCGCCGACGCGTGGCGCGTACGCGCGCGTATGGCTCAGCGCTGACAGTGCTCAGCGCTGAGTCGTCGGTGTTATTCTAAAACGCTTCATAAGTAATCATACATATTTGCCTGTCAGCGCCGACGGTCAGCGTGACTCTAAAACCACCCTTAAGAGTACTATCCGTATACCTAACAAATTCTGTGAAGATCGGATAAGCGGTTCAAAAGATCTCGACGAACAAACATACAAAGAATTTTTGTCCAAGTTGTCACTAAGATCAATGAAGTATATTCTATTAGCAATCTAGTTCTCATATTACAAGTTTGGCGTAGTCAAAGAATATGTAATACGTAGTTTCTACGTAAGAAAAAGCGGGACTCCTATTCTACCAAAATTACACTCTCAAAATCTCGTTTTGTATGAAGCGTGATTCAAATTTCGACCCCCGTTTGTTTTTTCATTGTTCGTTTTTTGAAAGTACTAGTCTAGTTCGAGAGTTTCACCAATCTGGGCGTAGTTTGGGACTAGAGGGCGTTGTGTCCATTATTATTTAATTATTTGTAAAGCTATGATAATATTTACCTTGAGATATTGAATAAGGTGAATCCCACAACCCAGTGCCTTCATAAAGTCAGCTGGATTTATATTTTTCTTAATTCTGTCTGAAAACAAAATGAAAATATAATAATACCAGCTACCCGCGACTTCGTACGCGTGCGAAACTTTTCACTAAAATATCTGTCAACCAGCATACGATGAACCTCGTAGCAAATGGCTGCTTTTGGTTTAGAAAGTTCAAGCTGTATCTAAGAATCCACGTCTTTGATTTCAATAAAATATAGCCTATGTTTCAATCCGGAAAAAGGCTTCCGAATGGTATAAGTTTCATTGACATTGGTCCAGTAGTTATGGCGTGATCCGCGAACAAACAAACAGACAAACTTGATTTTCGGAAACAGAATCGTTTATTCAGTAGATCTGCATATTTATTTTATCCATATCTTTAATTTTAGTTTTGGCTCTTGTACGCTGTCTCTGTATAAATTTTATCATCTTCAATAGATGTAATATAAAGGCCAACAGACTAAGTGCCGCCCGCGACTTCGTTTGCGTCCCGTTGGATTTCGTTAATTTTTCGGGATAAAAAGTAGCCAATGTGTTAATCCAGGTCACGGACAATATTATTCCAAGTCTCATCCAAATCGGATCAGTAGTTTTTACGTGAAAGAGTAACAAACATCCATCCATACAAACTTTCACGTTTATAATATTAAGTAGGATATTAATTACATACCCGTTCCAGAAATGTCTACATCATACATAACGACATGAAGCTCTTCCACAATACTTTTGATTATCAAATGTTTTTTGTAAACTGTTTTAATGCATTGCAAAGCTTCGTACAGCGACCATGGAGGTGGCATTCCTCTTAGCATAGTTGGCGATCGTTTCTGAAATAATACTCTTTTTACATGCTTTATATTAGCTTCACTTGTATGTTTGTTTGTAACCGACTCCTTTGGGCGCGATTTTGAGCCACTTTAAACGGCCAGATTTCATTCAAACTTTGTAGGACCGATGACAATACACTAATTTAATAAGATTATGCCATTATTCAATTTGCAAAATAAGATTTTTGATAATTTATATAATTTTCATCTATAGTCGATAAGGCAGGAATTGATGTTAAAATTAATTTCCAAACATATTAGTTTGGTTATTATACACAAAGTGTGTTTTTTAGTTTTTTTTTAACTATTCATTATTATTATCACACCTATTCGCATTGAGATTTATTCCTGGTGAACAGGGACTAAAGTAGCATTTTAATCCTTAGTGACTAAAATAGCTACGACCTTAGTTTGAAAAGCTATGACAGAAGAAATATCAGCTTACCACCAAAACGCCAGTCAGAGAATCCTCTAGAGTTTGTGTAAAAAAACAAACAAACTCATCAATTCTTTTCTTCAATCTATTCTCCATTATTTTACTCTTCACGTAAAACTCTCGTAAGTCAAACTTCGAGTTATTCTTCTTATTTTTAATCTGTGGCTTTTTGAAAACGTCATTTTCGAAATTTTGAGGCTCTTTGTCTTTTGTTTCGAAAATAGTTGTCTCATCGTCGAATATTGACTTTTTTTGGGTATTTGTGGACCATTCGGTGAAATTCGTAGAGTTTTGATTTGAAATTGTTTTTTGAACAGAATTTGAGTATGCGTTAGTTGAATGATCCAGTGAAATCATTATATTGTTCGAGATTTTTGAATTATCTCTCGAGTTTGAATTCAAAATCTTTGGATTTGTATTAGAATTTTGATAAGAAATTCTAGAACAATCATTCGAAATGAAATCTACATTTGTCACAAAACTTTGGCGCGAATTTCTTGAATTTTCATTGGAAATTGGATTTTTCAAAGAATCCGCCATGTTTGATTTCAGTCTCGTTATAATTTCGATTTCTTTCTCATTAAATTCATCAAAAATACTACTTTTGAAGTTATTTTTCGACTGTAACTCTCCTGTTTTCTGTTCTTTTGGTGCTAAGCCATTTTTGATTTCTTGGATATTGTAGCAATGGATAGGGTAACATTTTGCCGTCCTCAGAAGCTCTTCATCATTTGTGATCAGAATCTAAAAGAAATAAAGCACTTAAATAAATATTATATTATTTTTATCAGCGTGAAATGTGGCGATACAGTTTTGCATACATATATAATACTTATATAATACTACCGACAGACGTCGTCCTGTCATTCAAACTCTTACTGTCAAACAACTGACAGTTATTTCAAATGTGACATTAACGAACTTTCACAGCCCCCCCCCCCCTTTAAACCCCTTACAACCCTTTTTCGCATTAAAAAGTAGCCTATGTCCTTTCTCAGGCTCTAGACTATCTGTGTACCAAATTTCATTCAAATCGGTTCAGTAGTTTTGGCGTGAAAGCGAAACAGACCGACAGACAAGAGTTACATTCGCATTTATAATATTAGTATGGATTTTGATGGTTTGAAATTCATAGTCAAAATTGATCACAAGTAGTTTTGACTATGAATTCACTGTTTTCAGTAGGTAAATAAAAAATTAAGTTCAAAATCAAGATAGCCGTGGTCGTATGCCACCTCCCTTAACAATACACCAGCTGGTTGACCGAGCTTTGCCCGGTATTTTTTCAGTATTTATTTTTATGTACATAACCAATATGCAGTACCTACTTATTTAGTTAGAAAAGGTTCTATGCTCATTTGATTTCAAGTCATTTCAGCAGTGACATCTATCAAATGCTGAACACTGCCATCTATTAACGATTAGAAGTATAACTTCAAAAAATAGTATTATTATTCGCTAATAGATGTCGGGAAGAGTCACATTTTTCTGTTCAAGTGTATACTTGAAATCACAAATAAAACGACATTTTCTGTAAATGAGTCCTAGCTAGATCGATTTATCGCCCCCAAAATCCCCTGTATACTAAATTTAATGAAATTCGTAGTTGGGTAAAAATAAGCTTTTTAGATGGGGAATGGGTATGAAATGTATTTACCCACCAAGTGTATATTTTTATCCATTGCTTCGACGCAGGTTTTGAGAATGGCGTCATTTGGTGGAGTCTGCATTCCGTCTTCATCGCTGGTTAGAACTAAAATATAGATAAACATTGGTTAGTTAGCAAGCAAGCTCGTATGAGTTAGTGGCCAACTCTGGTGACGGAGTTTTTAGGCCGCCTTAAGGCCTCCGTCGTGGCTTAACGACTGCTAGAGCCGGGACCGCCAGCTTAACGTGCCCTCCGACGCACGGAAGCGCTCAGATGTAAATGCCACTAGCGGTCACCCATCCAAATAGTGACCGCACAGAACGTTGCTTAACTCAGATAAATCAGTGGAGATTGGCTAAGCAAACTACGCCATATTGGTTAGTTGACACAGCGTTATGTAGCCCCTAACTAAGCAATACTTAAGGCTAAGGGTAAAGCCAGACAACCTTCTCGCTCGCACATTTCAACATTTTTGAAGAATATAATAAAAATATCACATTGATCCAAACAAGTTTTCTAACCAAAAAATGTGCAAAGCAATAACGAACAACGAAGTTACAGTGTTTATTTGTGTTTTTTTTTTCATTATTCAGCTTTCTATTTGAAAGCCTGTTCGAAATTTGAATAATAACTTTGATAAGTTACCTCCTTGGTTGTCATGTTATGGAGTAAAAGATCGTTCTATTTTTAAATTACACGACAGTAATGAGTTCTGTATGTAATTTATATGGCCGCTAAACACGCCGGCAATGGATTTTCATACATTTATTGCCGGCCGCTGCTCGCATGTATTTGGCCAGTAGGTACTGCAATTTCGATTTATCTCGAAGAAGGTTGTCAAAATAATGCTTTAATTTCCAAGCATGTTTGAGAAAAAGTAATATAAACATACCTAAAATATGTTGATCCGGTATCTTGCGCAGTACATTCCTGGCTTGCGTCACGCGTGTCCCGCCGCGACAGTCACCGCGCGCCAGTGACGATACTGCTTTCAAAACGGACGGTGGTATCATCAACTTGCACCAACCATCTGTAAGCAATACAGCGCCAGTTAGATCCAAACAGCGCCAATTAGCTCCAAATAGATCCAAATAGTGCCAAGTAGCTGGTTCAAATCCGGCTTGAAGGACCAAATGTAGGGTACTAGTTAGAACCGTAACATTATAGCTAACTAGCTGTGCCCCGCGACTTCGTCCGCGTGGAAAAGTAGCATAGGGTAAAACTTTTACAAACTTTGAATGTCATATTTATTTATATCGAATCAACAGCCTACAAAATAAGTTTCAAGCTTCTAGCTCTAAAAATTACGATACTTCCATATAACTTTTCATCCCCCCCTTTCAACCCCTTACAACCCTTTTTTCGCATTAAAAAGTAGCCTATGTCCTATCTCAGGCTCTAGACTATATGTGTACCAAATTTTATTTAAATCGGTTCAGTAGTTTTAGCGTGAAAGCGCGACGGACAGACAAGAGTTACTTTCGCATTTATAATATTAGTTAGGAAGTTAGGATTAAGTTAAAAGTTTTAGTAAAAGTAAGTAAAGTTCACAGTTTATTTATTGTATAGGTACGGGTGACCCGCGCGGTCACTTAGTATGCACTGACTCATGCACGTCACCAAATACATCCAAATAGAGCCAACCTTTAATATTTGTAGGACTTTTAGTAAATTTGTCCAAAAGAGTGAGGCCGTTAGGAGAAGAGGATGTAAACGATACTTGACTTTGGGCCGAATACTCAAACGCCACTTAAGTTCACGCTTAAATTATTGCCATCTCTTACAAATGAGTGATGTCAAACAGAGGCAGAGCAATTTTAAGTGCTTAAATTTAAGTGACGTTTCAGTATTCCGGCCTTTGACTTGGAAACTTACCAATCTTGACAAAGCTATCAAGAAAGCTGAATTCCTTTAACAGTACATCCGTGTCCACAACTATGTACCAATAAGGCTTAGCCAAGCTTTTAAGATATTGCAGTGTTATTGCGTAGTTATCTTTAAAATTCATCTGTAAATAAAAAATTAAAATAAATATTCTTGGAGATATCACACAACCCTCTCTAGTTCCAAACTAAGCAAAGCTGGTACTACGAGTACTAGATTGCTGATAGAATACTTATATATACAATTTTTCTCAAACATGCTTGGAAATTAAAGCATTATTTTGATAACCTTTTCGAGATAAATCTAAAATGCAGTACTGGCCAAACACATGCGAGCAGCGGCCGGCAATAAATGTATGAAATCCATTGCCGGCGTGTTTAGCGGCCAGATAAATTACATACAAAACTCATTTATACTGTCTTGTTATTTAAAAATAGAACGATCTTTTACTCCATATTATGGCAACCAAGGAGGTAACTTATCAAAGGTTTTATTCAAATTTCGAACAGGCTTTCAAATAGAAAGCTGAATAATGAAAAAATAAAACAAATGAACACTGTAACTTCGTTGTTCGTTATTGGCTTTGAAAAGTAATTGTATTTTCAACTAAAAAGTTTTGCCTAGGTACTTAGTTTTAATTTCCGCGCATTATTTGAGAAAAGTACTGTACAATCCTTGGCCACAACTAGGCAATGAGGGACTCACGTATGTGTGCGTCATCTTCAACTCGGCTCACATTTACACGTTCTTCCCTCATTGTCTCTGTTGCGGGCCGCTGCAGTAATGCACTATTTTTTGTAAATACATACTTACACCCAGACACAAACATCTATGTTTGCCACACACAAATGATTTTTCTTGGTGGGGATCGACCCCGCGACTTACAAATTATAGGAATGATACTCACATGTTCATTTTCCGATTTGTCATCGATAGAAAAGTTGTCATCGTAGTCCATCTCAAAGGTGACCTTTTTCTTAGGTTTTGACGGTGGTTCTGGGCGTACCAACTTTATTTTTTTAGCTAAAAATAAAAATAAATATAACAGTTGCATTGGTACAGCAATATTATGTGGATTAAGTACGTTGGCATGAGTCAGGCTAACTCTGGCGACGGAGTTTTTAGGCCGCCTTAAGACTTTAACGACTGCTAGAGCCGGGACAGTTTAACGTGCCTTCCCATAAGCACGGAAACGCTCAGATGTAAATGTAACGGTCACCCATCCAAATAGTGACCGCGCAGATCATCGCTAACTTAGATAATCGGTGAAGATTGACAAAGCCACGGGCGATGCGTGGTTTACGTGGAATAAGTGGATTAACAAATTGGCTTGTTCAAACCGCGGTCTCAAGACTGATCGTAAAATTCGTGAATGAAAATAGAACAAAAAAAAAGTACCTTCCGTTTTTTCGGCTCCGATTTTGTTAGTATTGAGTTTTTCATCTAGAAATTGCCTCTTCTTAGCCTGCAGCACGAGCCTCAAATCATTCTTTTCAACATTATTTGTATTCAAAACCTCATTTTTCTCAACCTCCTTTCCAACTTTTTTTGCAACTTTTGATGGTACTTCACAAAGATCTTTCTTTAAATCAAAACGTACATCAGTGTTTAATGCAACTGTTTTGAACGTTGAAGGTTGCGATTGTTTTAGAGGTGTCGATGTGAATATCTTGGTTTGGACAATGTTGTTGTTTTTATCGAAGTTGATGAGTGGCTCCTCGTAGTTTAAGAATCGTTGACTGAGAGGTTTTGAGGAGGCATGAACAAACAGGTTTTTGCTAGGGTCTAGGAGTGTACCCTTGTTGCTTTCTGGCTGTGTTTGGACTTTAACGGTTTTATATTGAAACTGATAAAAAAAAATTACTTAGTTCTTTGTTTACCCCATATCTTGTAAAAAGTTACAAGTTGACATGATGTACTGTGCCTTGATCACGAATAAATGGGACAATCGCAAACGTATCGTAACGCTAGCGTATACGAGATACACTGCGCGGTGTCACTATAACGGTTGGCAGTCGAGCTGGCATTGACCCGCAATATAACTCAAATACGTTAACGTGGCGACTGTCAGATTTGTTCGTGATAGAGGTATATTACGTATGATAAACAATACTTCTATTCTATCTATTCTAACTTTTTATAAGATAGACCAATAGTTTACAACTTATACTGAGTTTACCGCTTAGACTTAGTTTATTACTTAGACTTCGTTTGTAGTAACCTTACTTTAGAAACCACTGATGTTAAGAATATCCTTACCTTTTCCATGTTAAATTGAAGCGGCTTCACCTTATCAACCCTCGGTTCTTGATTCTGAACCTTACTTTTAGGAGTAATTACAATCGGCACTTGTATTTCAACTGCAGCCCATTCTTCTGGTATGCTTTGGAGGGTTTTTTGTATGGAGCTGAACGGTCTCATATGGGGGGTACTGCTGTACTTAATATGGGGAATGTTGACCGGAGGAGGGCTGCTCGGTTCAGGATGGTCGTGAATGTCAAGCACTTTAGGGCTGCCGTCATCTTTCTTCTGGTACATAAAATCCATAGTACATATAATAGTAAGAAATCCTGCTAATATTATAAACTAGCTTCCGCCCGCGACTTCGTTCGCGTCCCGTTGGATCCCGTTGATTTTCCGGGAATAAAAAGCATATGTACGGACAATACATATTCCAAGTTTCATCAAAATCAGATCAGTAGTTATACATCCATCCTTTCAAACTTTGCCGTTTCTAATATTAGTAGGATAGGATGTCAAAGGTCACATATTTAGATATTTGTGTTTTAATCACATGGCAACTGGTGGTCATATTTGGATGAAACTTGCAATATATAGTTCGTAACCACACATTAGGCTACTTTTTATCCCGGAACAGTAGACGACCAAAACGCGAGTTTTTTTTTTTTAATTTTTTCAAATTATTTATTTATTGAATTCAGCTGCTTACTGCACTTACAGTTTTCACCAACGCGCGCAGTAAGCCATTTAAATACACATAATAATATCACATTACCTTAGATCCTACTTACTTATAAAATTGACGCATAATCTTAGAAATTCGTTAAATTTTGAATAGAATAAGTCAACCTCTGGTGATTGAGCAAGAAAGGCGCTAAGCAGATTAAGGGCCTGAGCCGTAGGAGCATACTGGGCAGTTTGCGTTCGCACGGACGGGGCCGCGAATAGGGGAGGCGCGCGCAGCCGCAACCGCCTGTCTGGGACGTACAAGCAGCAGCGAGCTAGAGCGGTAGGGTTATCAATCTTATGGTTGAGCAGCAGGTAATAATGCATTAGCAATGCACACTTGCGCCTCAATTCCAAGGTATTGATACCCACCATTCCGATGACAAACAGAGACGGATATAAATACGGATAGTATCCATGCATTTTTTTATATAGGTATCGAGCAAATTTCCGCTGGACTCGCTCTAGCATGATGTTATATTTTTGTTCATGCGGATCCCATACGATTGAACTGTACTCTAATTTACTTCTCACGAATGCGTAGTAAAGAGAGAGGATAGCATTTCTATCCCGAAACCTATATGTCTGTCGCATAACAAATCCCAGGGATTTGATAGCTCCGCTACACACGTTCAAGATATGCGGATTAAAGGTTAACGCTACATCTAAGGTCAATCCCAAATCTTTAATTTCCCGGACTCGCTCAAGAGGAACACCAGATATGTGATAGTTGTGCTGGAGCGGTGTGTGTGACCGTGTGAAGGAGATAGTTTTGCACTTAGAACTATTAAACTCCAGCTTATTTCGTTCAGCCCAGTGCACCACGTTATCGATATCCCTCTGTAGCGCTTCGCAGTCACCCATGTCACCCACACCCAAGAAAAGTTTCAAGTCATCAGCAAACATGAGGCATTTAGCTGTTCTGACGACCTTCGGCAGGTCATTTATCATGATGAGAAACTGTGTGGGCCCCAGCGTGCTACCCTGACTAACACCAGAACAGGTCTTATATGGGTAAGAATGGTACCCCGATAGTTGAACATACTGCACGCGGTCAGTAAAGTAGTTGGCAAACAGCTGGAGGAACTTAGGCGCGAAACCTATGGCAGATATTTTATTTAAAAGCACATCATTTTGGACGCGGTCAAAAGCTTTTTTGAAGTCGAAATAAGCCGCGTCTACTTGCTTATTTCGCTCCAACTCCTTCCCTGCGTAGTCGACAAAGTTTATGTGGTTAGTGGTCGTAGACTTGCCACTTCTGAAGCCGTGCTGACACTCAGCTAGCTGGGTCTGGACCTGTCTGGTGATGTAGCGATTGAGAATGGACTCAAAAACCTTACCGAATGCCGACAGAACCGCTATTGGCCTATAGTTTTCTACCTTTGACTTAGAACCACTCTTGGGTATCGGAGTGACACGAGAAACTTTCCAAGAATCAGGATATGTAGCTGATGATAATGCTAAGTTGTAAATAAAAAGAAGTGGTTCCTCGAAAATGGCGCCGCAGTCTCTAAGAATAAACGACGGAACCCCATCGGGTCCGGTGGACGAATGAACCTTAAGGCGGCGGATAGCTAGTGATAGGTCTTCTAAACTAATATAGTCTAACGCGATTCGTGAGGAACAAAGCAAGTCAGCTGCCTCACTCTCAGTGTCAGCTGGGGGTAGGATAGGGTCTTGCGACAGAAAGACTGAACTAAAATACGTAGCAAACGCATTAGCTGCATCGAGGCCTGCCACAGTTTGTCCCTCAAATTCAAATTCAGTGCAACTAGACTTAGAATCTCGCTGACCTTTAACAAAGTTCTAAAAGTTCTTTGGGTCTTTTTTTATACTCGTCTCTGTTTGTCGGATGTAATTATTGTAGGCCAAGTCAATTAGTTGTTTGGCTTGTTGTCTATAATATTTAAACATTGCTGTATTGAAGTCTAATTTTTGTTGCTTGTATTTTTTTAAGTGATAATGCTTATTTTTTAATACTTTTATTATCTCAGGCGTAAACCACGTGGGGTATTGGTACTTAGAACTGCTATTGTTACTACTATTTTTAGTAGGAACGTGAGCACTAAAACACGAATATAACTTACTATAGAATAATGTGACAGCTTGGTTAACGTTGGTTGATAAAATACCTACTCAGTGACAGACTTCGATTATCTAAGACATTCTACATTTTCTGACAGGTGTTTTTGAATAACTATTTACTAAAGAGGTATCTATCTCCAACCATAACCGATTTTCTTGAACAATAATACATTGTAACACATAGACATAGAACAAACATGTAAGTAGGTAGGTACCTACCTATCTCCTTGCAGTGACACATTATGCTGTTATTTATTGGCTAAAGCTCAAATTACCAAAGCTCAAGTTGGTGTAGGTAGGTACATGAGTCAGTTCACCTATATGGATGTCAAACTATGCTTTTTAATAGGTACACAATAAAATTTGGTGAATAACTTTTAGGTACTTACCTATGACGTCGAAGAACCTAGTGTATTTGTATTTGGTGGTAGCAGTCCTGGATTTGTCAATAGGCCGTATAGGCGGCAGATTTCAGAGGACGCTCACTCAATTTCAGAGAATAAAAGTCAAACAAGTTCACTGGTTTTCTCATGTTTTTTTTATACTAATACGTTAAGTCCCTATAGAAACTCATTCCTATCGAAAATTATCAATCCTAGGTACCTACATACTGTTTTTGTACCTATTTTATGCATAATATTTTAAAAAGATAGATGGAGCGGCGGAAATAAAGTGGCCTATACTCATTAAAAATATAAATCCGGCACTGGGTGCTAGGTAGGTAGATAGGCAGGTAATACCTACTCTAGATAGGCCAGAAGAAACTTACCTCGTTATCCTCAAGACTCCATGCGGTGTCACCATTCAACACGTTGAAATAGTAAAACTTTCCAGGAAAACTTTTAGACGGGCGCAGGATCCAACCGCTGTTATTTTTATTGGCATTCATGATTTAAAACTTAGCGGTTACATTTCATTCTACTGCAATAATAGGCAAGCTGCCGGGTTTCGTTCAAGTATTTTTCAATGTAAATCACAGTAAATGCAACCTAGTACAGGACACAGGTGGATAATTGTGCCTAACTTTGTGGTTTTTTTTCGATTCTACCCTCAGAAAGACAAACAGTGTTGGAATTTGCGTCATATTTTGTAAATGTGTTAAAAATAGCAGCGTTTTACCTAACATTAAAACGCTTATTTAAGCGAAATACTTTATTCGAAGAATACATTTTATTCCTGCCTGGTTTACCCTAAATAGTAAAAATTTTTTGTTTACTTTACGATGACGTAGTTTTGCAAAACAGAACCAACCCACATGAAGTCACTTTCGAGATAATGCGATTTTGCTAAAAAAATTGCGTACAAACATCAGGGCTATTTAGTTCAGGAAAACAACTTTACACGCTTGTGTAAGATATTAAGGTTGATCTATGGATACATTAATTATTTCGATTTTCGTTATGTAACTAATTAAAAATTAATAAATTATCGCGTGGTTCTTGTTTGCTTTATAGGATTATCAAGATTTTATATTACGTGGTTCTTTATATCAATGCATGTCAGATCCCACGCTTTGTTTATTATATAATGTTTCCCAAATTTTTTTACGCAAAATGGCAAATGCACAAAAAAAATGCGAAGCCAATACAAAAAAAAATAAAAAAAACGACAGCCGACTTGACGAAGACTTGACTTAACATTTACGCAAGAAAAACACATAAACAAACTAAACCTAAATATGCCACCTAGTGCCTATGTACCTACACGTCAACAAATTGCTGTGCCCTAACAGGGTTTATGTTTGCTACACTACTTTTGTACAACATCTTTATAAACAAAATAAGTGCAATAAACGATTTGAATTTGAATTTGAATTTGAAAAAACATTATAAGGGAAAAAACATAACGTTAGACTAGGCGGTATGGTTTTAAAACTATAGCCTGCTCCGAGGAGCGAAAAAAAAAATGTGTTTTGTGTTTACGGTGTTTACATAAATTTCTAAAAGTTATTGGTCAAAATGCTAAATAGGAGTACTTAGGCTTGAGTGTATTGGAATTTATGCCCGTGATCAGCTCTTCTCACTTTTCTCGTCAGTCAAAACCGTGAGATTCTGGATGTAGTCTTTCCAATCATAGATTTTTTCCTTCATAGGTTTTAGCAGATTTTTACCTCTTATGTACCATTTTACAAGCAATCATCAAATTCCTATTGTACCTACAACAATTCTAATACCGGCTATGACATGTAGAATACCTATCTGCTTACTGTAGGTACCTACCTACGTAGGGGATGTTTATGTTGAGTTCACTGCTTAAATTATCCATCTAATCTCTGGGTTCTGTAATCCTGCCTGATCTATATTAGTAGTAAATTGGGTAAATAGGTACCAATGAATACCGATTATCACTGGTTTTTAAAATGTGTAGTTTGTGGCACCCGGAAAGAACGTGGAAGAAAGAACCTCCAGTTCTTCAAATTTCCACGTGAAATTGATAGGTAAGCCTCGCTTATTTAACTTTTTATATTTAGTCCAAAACTAAGCAGAACTTGTACTATGGGAACTAGATTGGTGATACAATAGTTATATACTTTTTTTTCTAAATAAATACTTTTAATACATAGTAACACCCAGACAGAACAAATATCTTTGTTTGCAACACACAAATGTTTGTTCTTGGTGGGGATCGAACCCATGACCCACAGCAAGGAAGGCAGAGCTATACCAACTGTGCCATGATGCCTGTATTGTATCATTTTAGTCAAACCTAACCTGCCTAGATCAGTAAAATCAGTTGGTAATTTGGACTCATCATTTTGTGTATTAGATTGGGCACTTTGTACAATTTCTTTTTTTCTATCGATAACACTTTTGCACTATGCAAAACTTACTAGGTTGTACGTTTTGCATAGTGCAAAAGTGTTATCGATAGAAAAAAAGAAATTGTACAAAGTGCCCAATCTAATACACAAATTGATGAGTCCAAATTACCTACTGATTTTACTGATCTAGGCAGGTTAGATTTGACTAAAATGATACAGGCATATGCAGTAAACTTTAGAAGAAAGTATTGTACACCGTAGATAAAGCTATATATCTTTTTTATGTATCTATTACAGATGTAGATCATGGCTCAAGGCAATCGGTAAAAAAGAATTGTTATACATTCACATTGAAGATTTGCGTGAACTATTAGTTTGTTCTGCCCACTTTCACATGGCATGCATTAATGAGAAGGGAAGCCGTCTCCATCGAATCGGCATTCCCTCAATAACACCTTATCCATCCTTGTCTGACAAAGTGATGGCTGGATATCCTAAATGTAGACCAAAACCAGCACCAGGTACTATTTCCTAAAAGTTGTATGACTACTAATAAAAATTGTGATGCATAGCTGTGTTTCATAGTTTTCTTGATGTAGAAATAAACCCATTTGTTTAATGAAAATGAACTACTATAGCAACTTTACTGTGCCGATACTGTGTGGACATATAGGATTCTACTATGAGTAATAACTTTATCATTTTTACAGTTCCTGTAACACATGTCTTCTCTGTTAGTGAGCCAGCAGACAATACCTCAGAGGGTGAAGATGCAACATACCAAACAGACACTAATCCCGGCATCGACTTTGACCTTCCGCTAATGAACAGCTTAGAAACATTAATACAGAATGAATATCATACAGTCAAAAAACCGGCTGCTATACTAAACTCAATCTCAGTTCCTCTTATGACGTACTCCAGTAGTATGGAGAAAGGAACAGTATTTGGCGTTGAAGACCCAGAAAGTTCATTTGAACTACCATTTGTACCTCTGATTAATAAACCTAATGATATGTATAAACCCAAGACCACAAAAAACATGATCAGCAAGACTCAAAAAAATACAAACTACACAGAACTGGTTCTAAACGGAAAAACATCCAAGAGTATAAAAAACTGGACTCATACCGTTGGCCAAAAACATAAAGCTATAAAACAGTATACAAATAGAAAAAGATTTAACTCGGTGCTTCAGAAATCAGAACCACTTATACAAAACATGGAACAAAGTAAAACAAAGAATACATTTACAGGAGACTTTAATGCAGATTCCATTACTGGTACTGTCACAGTGAACAAAGCAATCAAGCGAGATAGAGCCTTTGCCTGTTCGAACGATTTTGATTATTCCAACACTGAAATTATTGAGTATGGTCCTGAAACTCCCAAAGAAATAGCATGCCGAAACACACACACAGAACACACAAGCAATGATAATTCCATTATTACTAAGACCATTGAGTTCATTGTTGAAAGTTCTGAAGATGATGGTAAACCTGTTCAAATCACCTTTGATTCATCCATCACGTCACAAGATAACACCGATAACATAAGCACTGACATTACATTTGTGCCATACTCTCAGTATGAGGTGACTGTGGCTCCAGAATCAACAAATGCCCACACCGGGGAAGGTACTTCCGACTACGGCCTGCCACTTATGAATTGCATTGGAACTATATTTCAAAGCAACATGCCAACTCTGACAAAATCAAAAATATTAAATGAACAAATTGCTATTGATGTTCCATTGATGCAGTGCCTAAAAACGTTGGAGGATACAAACGTTCTATAAGATGCAACTTAAAGATATAGAAGGTAAGATCTAGGTCTATTTTTTTATTAAACATGTACAGAAAAAAAAAGTAATGAACAATCCATATGTTACCCTTGTATTCAAAACATCATCTGTAATTATTAAAAGACTAAGAAAATGTCAAACACTGCACTGGTAGAACTATCAAGCAACACAAAGCGGCTGAAAGAAGTCATAACACACATTCTAGGCAACTTAGGGAGGTGGGAAAAGTCTAGATCCCAAACGCCAACAATCCATACTGTTCATCAGTCGATGATAGTCCTATTTTTTTTATTATTTTCAGGTCTAGACAACACATCACTTCTAGGGCCTAAACAGGATACATCTTTGTGTACGTAAAAGCTACATTGTAAGATAAACCTCATTACAACATTGGGTGAAATTATAGTCATAAGATGATAAACAACAGATGTTGGCAAATAATTTGAGTCTGTTAGTTATAATTTGCGCACGGATAACGCAAGTTGTAATTAATGCTATATGCTTCATTGATTGTCTACGAAGTAGAAAAAAGCGAGTAGGTAGGTAGTTGACTACATGTCGATTCTAGTCCAAAACAGAGTAATAGTAACTGAAGTTATTTATTTGCATTTGTAATTTTTCGCGGTATGCGGTAAGGTATTTTTTTCGACTAGTCGTACGTAATTAGTTAATTAGTCATTAATTAGTGCAGGCTGCTACATAAGTAGGTACATTTCTTACTGTGTTGTTTAGTATTTAGTTACTAATGTCTAGTTAGTGCAACACCTTATTTAGTTAATAGGTACCTATCTACCTAACTGTGCGAACTAAATATAATATTTGTGGTTGTGCAAAACCAAATCTTATTTAGCTACTTTAAAAATATATTTTGAATCAATCATTGACATGACATTACGTACCGATAATTATGTAGATAGTTTGGTTACTTTTTTCCCAATTATCTTTTATTTAAAAAGATCATTGTTTAATCCATAAATAACTATAGTTAGTAACAAATTAGTACTTATATTTCCATATAATTAAATTATTTGTTTTAGGTATACGCTTGGTAGGTAGGTAACTACGACTGAACCACCCCTTAGACTTAGTAATTGCAGTTAATAAAAAATATTATAGTTGTAAGAAATTATTGACATACTTACCATTATTTTTTTAATTGAAAACATGAACATTACCTACTTACAATTTTTTTATAATATTAACTAACAAGTTATCAAATGTCCATCATTGAGCGATCTATACTCAGAGGCTTATGCTCAGTTTAATAGAGATTTTGAATCATCGAGATTTCAGTATTAGACAGTTCTTCACAAGAGCGAGTAACTATGTAGGTAATAGTTCGTACGGAATTGTATAAGTGTAGGTGTTGTAGTAAAGTTATGATGTTTGTGTCAATCTTCGTCGGTAAATGTACATAATGTTACCCGTTTTTTTATAAATATCGGACAGAACGCGGTCACACTTTCAAGCATTCTGGAACTCAGACAATTTGGATTTTTTATTTCTTTCAGTGGAATCTGGAACGCTTGACCGCTTCCTGTATGATAGGACGCATAATTATGTATGCGTAGTCAAAAAACTATCATCAGTGAGTGGCACAATACAATAATAGTATTAATAGTGCACAAAATCTAGACCTACCTATAAGACTTTACCTTATGTTATGATCAGCCGTTTATTGTTACCAGATGTGCAATAATGTGCATGCTGGAGAGTGCAGAGCTATGTCCTCAGCCTACACGTCTCAGACTATGACCTTTGAAATTAAAAACTCATGAATTTTCTATGTGTAAGCTGGGAACGTGGACAGAGTAATAAATCAGTATTACTTGACCTATTTCATAAACATAGTGTTATAATATGATCTGTTAAACTGTACTTTTTTTGTAGACCATACTACAAAAAAAGTACAGTTATCACATTAATATGAAATTGTTATTATAGTAGGTACGTGCTGTGGGTCGTGGGTTCGATCTCCACCGAGAAGAAAACTTGTGTGTGATAAACATAGATGTTAGGGTGTGTCTGGGTGTTCTATGCATAACAAGTATGTATTTACAAAAAAAATGTAATACCTAAGTAGTCTATCAGCAATCTAGTTCCAATAGCATTCCTTAATTTAGGACTAGAGAGCGTTGTGTGATACGTATAAGAATATTGATGTATTTGTTTATTTAGTAGGTACATATAGGTAAAAATAATAGTCTGTTCCCTTGCATTCCGTAAAAAACTACGTTTTGATCTCTTTAGCGAATTGTAGGTATATTCTAGTAATATATACTACTTTTAGTGTAGAGGTGGGTTATTTGTGTGCCTAGTCGGGTTTATTCAGTAGCATTTATGTTACAGTTTGAAAATAAACTGATCATCACAGAATTACTGATCTTATTATTTTGATAATTAGTGAACTTCCACTAACCCTATTTCCCAAGAATTATTTTAGGTTGAGGCAGTGGGGTGGTGGCTAAAACAACCTTGCTGCCGGGCACAAGATGCAGTTAGAGTAGGTTGTATTGGAAAGTATACCGCTCTCTTTATACAACTTTGATTTAAAAACATGAAAACGTCAAGAGCCTTTCAAAAACTGTCATCTTTCAAATATTTTTGGTGTAGGTAGCTCTATTTGTAGTTTTTGAAGGTTTTTTCTTAGATGTAAATTCAATAATTTTAGCTTTCTCTTCTTACAAATTCCAATGACAATGTTAAATTCTTAGCGGGTTCTAAGCAATCACAATGTCGCACCACGATATAAGGCAGCAACAAGATCAGAACACCGGGAAGCTGGTTATGAACACATTTTACAAAGTGGCCCGGAGGGATGGCGTCACAGCCACGGAAATCGCAAAGTACCTTCAGGAGAAGTACGGCGATGTGTGGCGAGTCAGCACGCTCATAGGGAAGGTTGGTACCGTACAGCCCTTCTCCCATTACGATACGCACAGACGATTCAAGTATCCTGCAAGTCTCGGAGACTATAGTCGCCGCCAAGTATCTCACATACATTTGAATGCAGGCTCGCACACTACGCTACTGGTATCCTGCATTCAAATTTATGTGAGATACTTGGCGGCGACTAGTCTCCGAGACTTGCAGGATACTTGAATCGCCTATGCGTATCGTAATGGGAGAAGGGCTTACCTCCTACCTATCATGCGTCAGAGTCCTAAGTGTCTAGGTACAGTTACAGTCAACACAGTCCATCCTGTTCATTATCCAACTTTCAGGCTGAAGAAACACTAAAACGCAGTGCAATTCTCGGCTTTCTGGACAAGCGCGGGGACCGATACGTCGCAAACTTAGCGCGCGAGATGCGTTGCGGACGTCGCAGGCGCAGACGCCGCAGTTGCCGCCGCCGCACACGTCGCCGCCGCCGCAGCCGACGGAGGCGACGCAGACGCAGCTGCGGCCGGCGGCGGCGAAAGCGTCGTCGCTCTTGTTGCTGTAAAAAATGAACTGATAAATTTTTTGCATTCGTTCCGTATTTTAGTTTCTCATTTTATTACCTACTTAGTCAAATTTCCATGTTCCTCGCATCGTTACCAAACCACTGATTGGGCATCATTCTCTCCGTCTATTCCCACTAGTTCAGTTGTCCAGTTCAGTTGACTGAACTAGTGAGATTTCATTTCTCGTTTGTTCAGTCGGCTGGACTAGTGAGATTTCTTTTCTCGTTTGTTCAGTTCAGAAATAGAAAAAAAATATTAGGTAGGTACCTAGGTTATACCTACATATAATCAAACAAACATTTTTAGAATTTGTTACATAATAATAAATGGCAACCACAACTTTGTTTATCACCGATTTTGAAGAAGCCGTTATTCAGGCATTTAAAAAGTTATTCCCAAATGCAGAGCACCAAAGCAACTACTACCACTTTACAAATTACTAAATGGTGAAATTAATGTAGCTACCTTTTTGGAAAAACTTCGTGTAAATTAAATTAATAATAATAAATGTGACAAGGTGTAAAAGCTGGTCTTATTTTCAATTGAACAAACGAGAAAATAAATCTCACTAGTTCAGTCAACTGAACTGGACAACTGAACTAGTGGGAATAGACGATTCTCTCAAAGGGCCTAGGTAAGTAATATACTCGAACAGGGTGACAATATTGTCGATCGGTACCTAGCGAGCGACCATGTCTGTGTATAATATGTATTGGTAATGTATCTACGCATCTTTCGCTTTATGACAGATTCGCTTTATGGCAGATTAGCATTAGGCCAGATTAGCCTTAGGACAGATTCGCTCTAAGGCAGAAATTTTACAGTCAATGGCAGATTCGTTATCGTGCATAATGTCCACACAATGGTGATCCTAATGATGATATTAGGTAGGTAGGTACCTATCATAAGGACGAAAGGTAAGTCAACGAAAATGAAACTTTAGAAAATTGATCAATTACTTTTATTTCCATCTAAATTGATACCTAGGTACTTCCAATATTTTACAACACGGTAAGTAGGTATTGATACAATCAAAATCAAAAAGACATGCATTAATTGTTTACAAAATTCAATACACTTACTTTATTGCTGTAAATATTATTCAAACATTCATAAGGTAAGCCCTAGAGGCACAATCAACCTTCAACTACCTGCTTTGCTGTCGTAGATGGTCCTAAGATATCCTGACTGCTTATTCATTGAGAAACAAACCACGATAAATACCTAACTAGTAGTACGAGCATGCGCGAACGCATACCTATTATGAAAGCGTAGTACGATTCCCAACTCGATCACAAACCGCAACCGTATTATGAATCTAAATCCAACGCACTAACGCTCATTTTACGGTATAAGCCGACTTGTATAATATGGCGATGCACTAGTTATCAATATGAACCAAGCGTTTACTTTATATTCAATGTAACATCATATTCGGTATGGGGTCTGCGGTCGAGTTTGGAACCTTACTTTCAGACTGCATTACGAACAAGCAAGACCGCGGGATAGCTGCAAAGCGAACAGAGTCGCAGCAGCGCTGTAGCTTACATGAACCGGTGAAGTGCACGAAAGAGCAGGTGAAAATCTGGTTCAAAACAATTGAAACTTGAGTCGATCGATGAACCAATGAACTACTAGTGGTAAACTGCAGTCTTGAACTGTTTCTAAAACAAAGCTCAATAAATAAAGATTTATAATTTACTAGCTTCCAACCGCGACTTCGTTCGCGTCCCATTGGATCCCGTTAACTTTCCGGGATAAAAAGTATCCTATGTTACTTCTAATACCTCCAAGAATGTGTGTTTCATGGTGGTCGGTTAAGTAGTTTTCGCGTGAAAGCGTAACAAACAAACTTGCATTCACATTTATAATATTAAGTAGGATTGCATGGTTTATTGGTTTGTTTCGCGGTAGTATTTTAATAATTTTGCGTTTCCAATGTTAGTACGAGTATGACCAGCAGAGAAGTGGTTTCGAGATAATCTTACGCCATTTTCTACGACAGTTTCATAATTTTGGTTAAACATTGTTCAAATCGGAATATCACTTATTGCAATACAAATTAACTCAAGACACTTAGGTACCTACGAAAAGAAGAAAATAATTTTTAGGGTGGTTGTCTTTACAGGTCTTTTAAAAATATTATTACAGTTCAAAAACTATTTCTCGGTTCTGATAACAATATCTGTTGGTAGTATGATCACGCTATGACTGCAGCGCTTATAGGTAGAATTTAATTGAAAGCACCGTCTGTTCCGTCAAATCGACTTAACCATTTATGTACCAAGAATTAAGAAATAATGTAAAATTATGCATTGTACAAATCCTTTTGGGATGTTACATTTATCCGTTGCAGGCTTAGCGAGGTCATACTCTATCTATCAATTAAAATGCAAGTCAGGAAATTAGGCATAGTTCCGTCAATTATACACCGGAAAGGTTTAAACCTGATAATGATTCATATTTAGTAACAGTGATCAATGATCATACAATACTTACAAACATAACTTCATATATTATAAGTAAGGTATACCTAAACATCTTATTTAAAGAAACATATAAAACTCTTATATTATTATACTTACGACACATGAATTTTATTCAATTTATAAGTACCTAGATCATTTATATCAAAGTACTAGATAGGGTACCTACAGCAACCGCATTGTTTTTGAAAAACTATTTACTCATGCGAGTTACTCGCAACAACATCACTCACATTTTTATAAGAATTTTTTAAAAAGACAAAAGAACTGGTTAGCTAGTAGTTAGGCACATGCCTTTATAATCTTAGCAGTTTTATAAACAAAAGTAATTTAAGAATAACTAATAATAATGAGGATTTAATGATAACGATTCTAAAACAAATCATTTTTATAAATTATATGTGTTAACTTTAAGATCATGGTAAGACACTCGGTCGAACACATTATTAGGATTATTCAAATATGTATAGCAATCTTTATAAACACGTCATCTCCATTTTCCAGCGTCTCTTATACCGGGTACCTACTTCGTATAATTTATTAAATTCAGTAAAATTTACCGTGGACTCTCAAAATATACCAGTAGATAATTATTTAAAATAGTTACATCTTAGATAAAATTTCAAAAACCACACATAATAATAATAATTATGTGTGCTAAAAGAAGCGATGATAAAATTTATTACGGTTTTAGGTTGTTACACATGTATTTTCGATATCGCTACACTAAAAGAATCGGCAAAATTATAAAGTACATAGCAACATTATAAAGTTCATATAACAATCAATAAGTCACAATTAAAATATAAGATTAAAAACATTTATAGATGTACCTACTAAACCAAAAATAATTTACTTTAAACAAACACTTCAAAACATAATGTAGAAAAATAGCTTAAAACCTTTGTCGAGTTAATCAATATTATTAAATTGATTAAACGACCATCAATGCATTTAATATACAAATACAAATGGTTTAAAGACCTCAAGTCCAAAACCAATAAGCTGGAAGACGCCGTTGGTTACAGTGACTAATAATAAGTTTAAGCTAATATCTAATCCAGTAGTCAATGAACGGCTCAGGTCAAGCTCACTTGTTATCAACTAGTCAATTAAGTGGAAAGCCCAGGCTAACCAGGTTGCTACAACACAGTCAATTAGTTAATTAGTAAACATCTCCGATTTAATTAAATTGGTCGAAGAACTCAGAGTTTATAAGACTTTGAGAAGCGTCAAACAACTTCTCGCTTGCACATTTCAACATTTCTGAAGAATCGCATACAACAAAGTCGTGTGTAATAACATTGCACAAGGTTCAGAATAAATATTATTCTGATCCAAACAAAATGAGTAGTAATTAAACGTTAGTCAGAAGTTGTTTGATGCTTGTCAGAGTCTTATTGATTAATTATGGTTCTTGCCAATATTAATTTTATCTCTGGTTTTACCTTACGAAGCACAGTAACTTGTTTCGTCAAAAAATGTATTACTCGTATCCAGTGTACTAAATAGTCAATAAATCAATCGTAGATTCGTAGTATTTTGCGTTGTACTAAAGGCGCAATTGAAGAGGTACTACTTAAAATTATTGAACAAAATAATAGTAATTAGGTAGCTAATATGATTTTGATTGCACAAGTTGAAAGGAAACTGTATTTTTTATAAAACTCTGCGATAAGTTAATTATTAATAAAATCTATAGTAGGCAATCAGTAATCCCGTTGCTATTAATGTGAGTTTTGACTAGAAATTCTGCTCGTGTTGTTGTTCAGGCCCTATGTGGTTTCTTTCAATTAAACGATGATTACAACAGACAGCTTGTTTATTTGTACCTTTTACATTGAATTAAAATAATTGATACGAAAGGCTCGCGAACGAGATTAGTTATGAATATTTATGAATTCATTTTTTTAAAGGCGGGTTGACACTGTTTCGGACTCATTAATTAAACAGAAACATGTACATAGTCCCTAAGCTACGTCCACACCAGTGCGCTTTCATGTTCATCTTTACGCATCGCAAGCAAGAGCGTATGCGCTATAACTAGTTCGACAACAGCGCATACCCTTAACGCTGGAAACTTGAAAGAGCACGGGTGTGGACATAGCAATACAGTATTAAAAACAGAAGACACACAACGCCCCATCATACAAAAGGCACGATACTATTTATGCAACAAGATATAGCGTCGCTTTCGACAGCGACTCCTTAGTCTAATAGCCGTTTTTCACTCCCATAAATATACACCGGAACGGGAATACTGTAGCGAATGTTACAATGCGCAGTAACGCGGCAAAAGGTAGAGTCATGACTTCTGCGTGTAAAAAAAAACTCTTTTGAATAAGTGATGGAACAAGCAAGTGGAAGCCTCACTGAACACGTCCACTGCGGACGAGCCCTGTGAGGCACCGCACTGCGCTTATCACTCCAAGACTTAGGTGTTCTTAACTAGCGACTGTACTAATGAGAGTGCAAATCGTGTAAGTAGGCACTAAATAAATGTTCCTGTGTCCAGCTGACCTTGGGTTATAGAATGTCTTGGGCAACCCAAACGCAGGTAACACATCACTTCTGCAGAACTTCATAGAAATATTATGTCATAGTTTTCTCACAGAAATCTGTCACTTGGTTACTTAGAGAGGAAAAGGTTAGTCACATAAGTACACAAGTTTGTATTCTAAAATTGACACTTCACTTATCGGTCTGAGGGTCTGGTTTTGGGTCAGAGTCCCGGGCGCGGGATCACACGGAGTCAATGTCGCCAATGTTGATGCGGTCCTCGGAAGCTGTCACGGAGAAACCGAGGATGCGAGCGTCAACTTTGAACATTTTGTTCTTCTTAGTCTTCTTGCCCTAAAAAGAGCACAATTTATTTATACGGAACAACTGTGCTGTTAGATAAGCGCACTTTGTAAGTTATACACTTTAACTCCTACGTATTCCACACTCGCCGACAGTATTGTTACTACGATTATTATCTCACTCTGTTATACCGTGTTTACTTGTCAATGCATAAATCATTGCACGTTTCTTAGTACCGGGCAATTCACCGGTGCACCTCGGTTTACGTCAATGGCTATAAATACCTTGGACTTGACTTCAGTGTAGTCAGAACCGGAGTTGGTACGTGGATTGATGGCCGCGGCTGGCGAGCAGAGGTCATCCGAAGGCGTAACCATGCCGACACGAAGCAATCGAGACCTGGGAACCAAGCTTTAGTTACGCACTTGAGTCTCATTGGAAAGAACTTTGGCAAAAACGCATGACCGGCTTATATTATTTTTCACGTTGTTAGTTCCATACGAAAAGTTGTTTATATTGGATAGGTAGGTACTTTGAACCCCAGCCCTGTAATTAATAAACTCAACTTGGAATAGTTTACACCGTGTTTTGTCTCTTTCGATCGAAGTTGAATCTTTGTCAATGCAGACAAAGACAATACACAGTGTAACTATTCCAAATTTACATCACGTTTATTTATTATTTACAAGGAAAAAGTCTTCGGGACAACTGTCTAGAACCACCTTCTAGAAAAAAAAACGTATATAAACTCACCGACGCTCTAAGAATTGCCTCGCGAAGTCAGTTGACTCCTTCGTGTCACCCAGATAACATCTAACGTAGTCCTTGACTTCGTACGGTGATTCAATGTCGCGCAGGAACGCAACGAATGTCGGTACTGCAACACAAAATAATTATGAACTAATACGAAGGTATTACAATAATACTAGCTAACGCCCGCGACTTCGTCCGCGCCCCGTTATTCCTGTTAATTTTACGGGATAAAAGTATTTTAAAAGTGAAAACTTTTATAAGTTTTCACATTTATAATATTACAGTATGATGAAAGATAATGTTCCAAGTGATTCACTTACTATCAATAGTAGCAGCGTCCCTCCAGTTAGAAAGCATACTGGTGCACCATGTCTCAAAGTCCGCAGCTGGAGTGACCTCTTTCTTGGCAGGAGCTACCACAGTGACTTTCTTCTTCGGCTTTGATTCGGTCAACCTCGGGATTTCGGCCTTGGCTTCGGATGAGCTTAGTGTAGAGCCAGTGGAGGTAGGCGAGTCCCAGAAACCACCTAAGATGCAAAGTGCGTGTGAAAGATACGAGTTTATTGATGGTTGTTTCTCACGGCTCTGAGACAGATTCAAGACAAACACCGTTAGTTGACTATAGGGCCGATTTACATTGGTCAAGTGTTCAGCGAAGTAGATAAGAACCGATCGGTGAGTAGCGAAGTTACACATATACAAGTGTTTGTTTACCTCCATTGGTAGAGCCCCACGGCGTGATGTTGACTGGGGGCGGTGTAGCCCGTGCTTCCTCGCGAGCGGCGGCGGTCGCGGCGGCCGCAATACTAGCCGCCTGCAACCGAGCCTCCGCCTATACATATACATTTCATTATGTTTCAGAGTGTGTCTACAGGATGTCCCACGGCCATGCCACATGGAGGGAAAGTATCTTAGATAATGTAGATAGAACATTTTACTGAAAGAAGACATCATTTTGATTTTAAAAACAATTTGATAAAATCGGTTGTTACACGGCAAAGTGAAAGGAAAGGCTAATTTTCTTTAAATAATAAATGTAAAATTTCATAGACTTCCTTTTATTTAAGATGCTTTGTTACGTGGAAAAAAATAATCCTTACAATTGAGCCTTTTAATTGATATCATAAAATAAGCGGTGTTTTGTTTTTACAATTTGGTGGGTTCGATTCCCGGTTCAGACAGGCGATTATTCAAAATTATTTGAATGCAGTTTAAATTGTTTTTAAAATCAAAATAAAGTCTTCTTTCAGTAAAATGTTCTATCTACATTATTTAAGATACTTTCCCTCCATATGGCATGGTCGTGGGACACCCTGTATATGCAATCAATATTAATTTATAACGCCAATGCTACATGTTTATAACTTACCTGGATCTCTGCCAGAGTTTGTCCGGGTGGTGAGTTAGATTGCTTCTTCTTGGCCCAGCCTAGCTGTCCCGCTTGCAACTCTTGCTGCAAAATGATAAAACTTTATTAGAAAACACACATGACTTGCACCGTCCATTCCTGCCGAGGTACACTATCTGTTTGAATTACTTCTTCCTATTAAGATGGTTGATTTTCTTTTGTTTCTAGAACAGTCTATTAAACCTACACTAATCCAAGAACGCAGTTTTAGTTGTTGTACGATGACTTGAATCATATTTCGGCCTTGACTTCACAAATTTAAAATGGATAACGTTCTATTTAGTACCAACTATGGTTCGATCGAGCTGCAGCTTTGCTGAAACGTCACTGTAATGAGCAGCTGGCGCAAAGTAGGCTAAAAACAGATGTAAAGGCAGGTTTTTACAGGGTCAGTGCGCAAGTCAGTATCGGCGCCGAAACTGCCGCCGACATTGACTTCATTCGTTTACATGGAGTCAGTAGTCGTAGCGCTGACTTCCGGCCGTTGTACTGACTTCAAATCAGTTTACATTGGGTATTTGTCTCGAAATCGAAGTCAGTTACTGACCCTGTAAAAACCAGCCTTAAAACTACAGTTCAACTACCTTTCAGCTGTCAAAGTTTGATAGTAAAATACGAAATAACCTAAAACAAATACAGAGCTGACTAGCACGTTAGTGGAATCCCCTCCGTGTTGCAGCTACGACAGTCTTTTAAAGTTACCTGTTCTTTGAGCGCAGCAGCGGCTTGTTGTTGCGCGATGACTTGCATCATCTGTTGTTGTTCCTTCATCTGTTCCAGTTTCTTTTCTCGCTCGAGTCGCTGTATGTCAGATAGGGCAAGGCCGTCGCGTCCGGTCGTTGGCGCCGACCACGGTGCTTTCTTCGGCACAGCATCTACTTGAGGTTGTGGTTGCGGTTGCGTTTGAGGCTGGCGGACTTGACCGATCTCCTGCGCTCACGGAAAGTGATAATAAGTATAGAATAGTTGGCATTTTGATGATAGATCTGCATTCGTAAACAGAGGCCAGCGCGAATAAATGTGACAATCGGAAGCGGATTGTAGTGGTACGGTATTCGAGATACACTGCGCGGTGGCGCTACGTTGTTCCGTAGTCGAACTGGCGTTGACACCTATAATATAATTGGCAACTATAATTTGAGTACGCTAGATTTACGTAACGCGCCGACGACTGTCATATTTGTTCGTGCTTAACCCCAATACTTCAGTCTGAATCGAGACAGCAATACACATATTTACCAACATCACAGCATTTACATTGAAGCATACATTTTTGACAGATTTCCCTTGAGAAGTCTATGCTTGAGAATTGATTGAGCATTGTTATGCCGAAACGCGGACCCACGCGATTCACAATACTTTTAGTATTGTTTACAATAAAAGCATACTAGAGACGAAATTGCAGTTCGAAACAACAGAATTGTATTATAAAAGTGTCTACCAATACATCGTATCGTGCAATCATAACACGTCAGTCAGCATACATAATAATAAATAAACACCCCACTGTCACATAGTCTTGTCTGACCCCAGCTAATTGTTATCAGTAGGTTATTACGATTAACATTGTAACTACCACAACAACCATACAATGTGAAAATATTTATTATGCACCGATTATTTGACCCAAGGACGTTTGAAGTAGAAAAAATCAATAGTTAAAACTATTTTATACTGTAGTAGGTAATAATGCATGTTTCTTGGGGATGCTGATTACGTTTATAGATAGCAAACGGCATCTGGCTTAGTTTGTGACATTTTTGGGGGCCAACCCAGAGGGTTTTCAGCCAGTTTCAACATATAAAATGGACTTTGTAGATGTTTTATAAGGTTCTCACTGAGGTCATCTCAGTGATCAGGACCGGTTTAAATTTTGAATGTAAATTTTTTGAAGGTTAAATAGATACAAGGGCTGCCACTGAGTGGCATCCTGACACAGCAGGAAGGCGACGCAGTAGACCTAAAAGAAGATGGCGGGACGTACTTGACCATTTTTTGACCGACTGGCAAAGCGTAGCCAAAGATCGGAGTGTGTGGAAAGAATGGGGGAGGCCTTTGCTCAGCAGTGGGACTCAAAGGGCTGAATATAATAAAAATATAATAAAATAGATACACCGATCACACAACTACTAGAAAGCCGAACCAGCTCCATAAAGAACATCATACCCTCATACCCCATAGTTCTTTATGGATATTTGAAGAAGCAAACAGGATAGATAGGCACAAACATGCAATTTATAGTGAATTGTACAAACCAACTTAGAGACGTATATGGGGCGCTTGAAATCAAAATGTACAAATATTAGTGGTATAAAGTAAGGCTATTTTTAACCCCTGTCCCTATTACGGACCATGTAGTGCCTGGGACATGATTTAAGGTGAAGTAGGATTGCCTAGCCAATACGATAATCAATTTGTTAGCGTTATTACTAAGTTAGCGATCCATACATTTTTAATAAACAATATTACTAGGGTTATATAATCTTTGGTAACGTAAAACCAGAGGTCGATTGAATATTGCGAATGGCCTATATCATTATAATAAGGCGAATACTAATTACAGTAGAACATAATATTTGATCGAGCGAGCAAAGCGAGTGAAGAGTTTCAATGATTCAGGTAAGACAGGTAACTAGGTAGATTGCGCGATCGATGCGATTTTCTAAGTTTATCTCAATAGTTTAAAAAATGTTTCTTTGAGTTTCATTTTATACTAGCTGATGACTACGTACGCGTACGAAGCTTTCCACCCAAATTTCAGTCACCAGCATAAGATGAGCCTCGTAGCAAATGGCTGCTTTTGGTTTAGAAAGTTTAAGCTGTATCTAAGAATCCACGTCTTTAATTTCAATAAAGTATAGCCTATGTTTCAGTCTGGATAGTATAGTATAAGTTTCATTGAAATTGGTCCAGTAGTTAAGGCGTGATCCGCGAACAAACAAACAGACTAAGTCCATTTTCGGAATCAGGATCGTTTATTTAGTAAATCTGCATATTTAGTTTATCCATATCTTTAATTTTAGTTCTTGCCTTTTTTACAGTTTTATAATAGTATATATTTTGGAAACATCGGGGCGACCTACTAGTTTACACCTGTCATACCTTGTGTAAACATACCATTTGCTGCTTCCTTGTAACAGGTTCTGGTGTACGGTTTTTGTCTGCCTCAATGAGAGCGCGTTTCTCTTCTTCTTTCCTACGAACAAACGAAAGTCAACGATTGTTGAGAGATACTATTTCTAATACTAGCAAAATTTATAGTTTAATCATTCTAATTTTATGATTACTATCTGCCACACTTAGAGACGAAGTTAGGTTAAGAGATAAACCAACGCTTAGTCTATTGACATCTTAAGCCTTGGTCTCGCGATCGTAACGCACAACGCAACGGTATGCAGCATGCAGCGCCGGACACATAATTGGAAAACGTCTAGTAGGTATGGTCTTTTGTTACGTCGCAGTCTGCGTCAGCGGCGAGGAATAAACGCGGTACTCTGCGTTGTGCGTTACGATCGCGAGACCAAGGCTTTACCAACGAGTTGAAGTTATGACAGAGACGCCGGTGCTTTTAAGTAAAATGTAGATTACGTCTCAGAGTGTGACAATAAGAGTAAAATATCAAGGAAACATACTTCTTTTTTTCAGCCTCTTCGGCTGCACGGGCTTCTTCTTTTTCTTTCTTCTTGCTATCTTTTTTTTCGGCGCCTTTTACGATAGTGAAGCCGTCTTTCAGCCATTCCTGAGATAAGTATCAGTAACAAAGTCAATACCTCTAGCTTAACTGGTCAATAAATACTTTAAACTGCAGAGGGCTTACTTACTACTGTAGAATATAACCACGTTTTTTTGTATGTTATACTTATGGCAATTGAAAATGGACATTATATTGTTACTTACTACTAAAGTTTAAAAAGAAACCAACCTTCTTTTCCTTTTCCAAGTCTTTCTTGTTAGCCTTATCTTCTTTTTTGTTCTTCGGTGGCGAGAACTCTTCCGAACGCTTCTGCAAATTAGTTTTTTTTGTACGGTTTTAATGAAGGGAAGATAGAGGGGGTACCATCCGCGTGGACTTTTCGAGAAATGTTCAGTAAAACTGGTACCTAGAAGCACCTAGTCTTAACATACGTAGTTCCGGGACAGCCTGTATAAGACGAGTCTAAACAAAATACTAGCGGACCCAGCTTCCCACGGGTATTTTATAAAAAAAAACAATTTGTGTAGGTTAATTTTTAACACCTTGGGTTAAATTATTGAAGTTGTAGTAAGGATCCCTAATTTCTATAAAAATACTCTATGTCCCCCGGGGATAGTGTAGCTTCCCAAGGGTGAATTTTTTTTTAAATCGGTCCAGTATTTCCGGAGCCTATTGAATGCAAACAAACAATAAAATCTTTCCTTTTTATAATATTAGTTAGTATAGAAATGGAAATTGACTTAAACTTTGTATCCGAACTAATAAACGAGACTTACTTCAGGGATTTTCTTCTCTTCGGTAACAATCTTGACTTCACCAGCGTCATCCTTTTTTTCTTCCTTCTGCTTCTTGGCTTTACTTTTCGCGCTACCCTCTTTAGCCTTGACCGATTTTTCCTCTACTTTGGCAGGCTGCTTGACGGGTTTAGCCTCAGCGGGTTTCTCAGGGACCTGCTGTTTAGCGCTGACTTCTGGGATGGGATCAGCTTTGGCCGTTTTTTCAATTTTCTGTAAATGAGTGAGAAAATGTAGGTATAGGTACCCTGCTTACATGCGAGAAATAGTAGTACCCAGTAATCCAATGCAACACTTATACTCAACAAAGATGTTGCCCTATCTGTCTGATTAGTATTCAGTATTAGTATTGGGGCATTTCAGCTCCGAACCCGCATACATTTAATATCACGATTATTCTTCATTTATAATTATTTGTTGGTATTATCTATTATGCAGTAGCAATCATAAAAACTCAAAAAGTTATTATTTTGATGTGAAGACAATATTTAAATGCTATAGTCAACCTTGAAAAGCGGAAAACATATTTCGAAATAGAATATCTAAAACTAATGATTCGCGCTGCTTTTTAATGAAATTGTTACTCAAAAACTGTATTGTAGGTGCATTATACCACATTGATCGAACTATCAGGAGTCTCAAAAACACATGGTTCGATTAATCGAACCAACTGGAAAAAAAGTTTACCTGGTCAGATTGATCGAACCATGCAGTCGAACTACGTGGCCAGAAGCTATATCATAGTAAGTTGACACTATTGATAGGAGGGCGAAATAAACCCCACAAGTCCTAAATAAAAGTGCAATACAGGTGATCGAACCATTGGTTTTATCGATTCAATTCCCGGCCTTACTAAACTACGGACTACACATTTGTAAACACGTATTGCAATGAGTCTACGTAACGTCAATAACCGCAATTTATGTAGCGCTTATTTTATAAATGCTGCAAAAGAAATAAAAAATTACACCATAATTCAACCGCTTAATACCAAAACCTAACCATATCATACGTACTTTCTCTTTGTCAGCCGCAGCAGGGAGGCGTGGCCGTTGTATAGCTGAGGTATCGGCGGTGACGACGGCAGCGGCCGCATCAACGACGGCAGTCGCCCGCTTCGCCGCGTTCACGTGAATATCACTCTCAATCAGTTTCTGAAGTTCCTCCAAATTCGGAGCGATGTTAGTCCCCGCAGTGAAGGCATCCTCAGGGCTAACAGCATCGGTCATAAACGTCAGGTTCTGAGACGCCGGGTCGACCTGCGAAGCCCTCATCTGGGCCAAGATCTCGTCCTCCGTCTTCATCTCTTTGGCGACCGCCTCCGGTAACAGTGAATTCGACATGCCAGAAGGCTATCGAAATACGTTTACATTAATATCGCTATCCGCTAATTACAGAATGAATATTAATCTACAAACGAATAGCCAGCAAGCAAACAGAATAGTACGAAAGTAAAGCCATAGCGATCGATAACCATGATGAGAATTTGTGATTAGTATAAATACCTACTACCTACGTTTTTCTTTATACAATGTAAATTTTAAAGTTGAGAAGAGAAATGTTAAAATCGCTTATTTCAAATAGAAAATCATAGGTTTTGTCTAGTAAACCGTTGCATAATTAAATGAGAGATGTAATCAGTCCGGCTTGCAAAGTACTTGACCGTATTTTTACGTTTCGCCTAGGGACCTCGTCATTGTCAATCGAATAATAGGCATAAGAACTGAGATAAATAATATTGCGATAACTAACATGTATTGTACAGTGCTATGGAATTTATGCATTTTACAGGTGGGAAGCGCGCGTCAGTACGTTCGGGACTCGAAGCCGACCGGAAGTGTGTAAAGTTCATGATTATGAAATTGTTTAAATCAAACTGTATATTTGGCTTGGCTGACTTAAAATGAATGTTTAAACAGTTCAAGAAAAGTACTCCGAATAAGGTGATTGTGGATTTGTAATACTAAGGAAAACAGAAAAAAAGTGCAACGCGATCATTTAAACATGGAAAAAAGAGACAACCAAGAACCTACTTCATCTATTACTTCTCGTCAGTATGAGAGGATACAGTGGTAGCACTTGTTGTTGGGATATCGAAGAATCCTCATTCATCTGAAGTTACGTTATAAAGTATGAACAAACGTGATTTAATTTGAACAGTTTAATACTACTGTAGTTACTGTAGTTGGGCAGCAGTGGAGAAGTCTCGCGTAGGACCGGAGAGACTGGCGTACTAAAGAGGAGGCCTATACCCAGCAGTGGGTGCATACAGGCTGAATAGATAGATAGATAGATAGTTTAATACTTGAGTACCTCAAAGTGATGTCATTTCCGATAATCATCATTCAAGAATGATCATCGATGCTGTTGGGACCACCGCAAGATGTACATTAAGCCGATCTATCTGACGACGATCAATAAATATTTATTAGACTGATTATGTGTTTAAAGTTGATCGACAATGGTCTGCATAACACGAGGGTTCCCGATAAATTCACTGATATTTGAAAGCCCTCATTTGACAATGTTTTGTTTGTTTCGTAATTCATTAATTACGCCTAACGTCCGGTGTACTTCTCGGAAGTTCAAAAATATGCCAACTCATTGATTTGGTGACAATACAATGCATTATAATTTTTATTTGTTCCACCAATAATTTAATTGCTTATCTCTGCACAATAGTTCCATCCATTAGCTTTTAACCTTTGACGATCCGTCGAGGCGATATCGGGTCGGTAACAATAGATTTTTTATTGTGTCTGGAATTCCGGTAGGTAAAAGGTTAAAATGCCGTGACCACTAGTTACTAGTAATACGTATTAATTATGTTATAAAATATATAGTAACGTAAATTAACGCAATATTACAAACCCAAATACGTTGTTATACCAATGTAAATAACCTGTTTGTGTTTGTGAGATAAAACAACCAATTGCACTCGGGAGTTTTGACATAGATAAATAACAGGTTCTTTGTGCCGCGCCAACAGAGATTCATATGCTGATTGCTGACCATTTAATTCTCATTTCAATTTCAAACACAGTGTGCGGTTTAATGTATTTATATTGACAAAACTAGATTACTCGATTTGTGTGATGGGGTCTCATAGGGCTGAAATGACTAAACTCGCGCGTTCTAAGTGAACTAATTTATTAAGCGTGTAAAAGACTGCTCGCTGACATATATAATACTAGTATGGCTCATATTTTTCCTACCATCGAAGCACAAGAAAAATAGGTTGGAAAATAGTACTTCTTAAATGAGACTAATAATTTTGTAATGAACATTTGTCATCATTATTTTTATTCTTTAAAAGCAGTGCCGGACACCTATTACTGCAATTCAATTTAAACACCCTTTTCAACACACAACTATTTTGCATTAAAAATAATACCTAGCAGCCTTTTTTTTGGGAGCATTCTTTCACATCCTATCGATGAGAATACCTATTGTTGCATTAAAACGACCAACCACAGGACAACAGCTGTTGACCTGTGGTTGGCCGTCTCACGAGGCGAGCTTGCTTAGTCCTATGTGGTAAATGGTTTGGTAGTCACTATGCGACTGGTCCTTTCTTCGGGTAGTTGTTCTGTCACCGTAACTAGACAAGCACCGACTCTAACAATACTCACGCCTGGTTCCCACTAAGCCGGTTGCGTTGAAGGACCAAATGTAGATGCACGGGTTTCATCGTACGATCTTTGGAGTAGATTAGATTGGAAGATTGGGTCTAAATATCATATTATAAAAAATTATAAAAGAATAGGTATACGCGTAAATGTTTTGATGAGTGATTTCAAGCTGGCTGAATGTGGGTCACGTGCACGAAAGCTGCAACGGCAGGCTAGGCACGTATATTACAAGCGCAGCACTAGCGCGGTTCAACGCACTACCTAGTTCGTACAGACGCACACCTTTGTGTCCCTCCGTATGTGTCGCTATTTTAGTTTAGGCATTACTATTATTTTCATTCTACCGTAAGCACACGTGAGTAACTAAAGTTTTTAATAGTAAAGAAATATGTTAAGTAATATCTTAGTTTATAGTTTGAAGTACCTGCTTGTAACTATGTGCTCGTCAGCACTACTCATTGTAAAGACCAAAAAGTTTAAGCCTAACGCCTATGTTTTGACTAAGTATAACTTTGTTTATGGTTAAATAAAACCGTAGCCGTTTTATAAACTACCTTAACGAATTGGCTTAAATTATATTACAATAGTGAAGATATCAATTGGGATATTGGCTTTACCCGTTTTGACGCTAAACGGGATAAGCCAATATCCCTTTTTATCAAGATAAGCAAATGACCCGTTCATCGTCAATAAATGGAAAGGGCCCCTGTAATTGCTCTATAGATCTCAGATTTGTTTATGTCTATGAAAGGGCAGAGTAAAACTAAAATAGAACAATTACAAACAAATGTTTATTACTTAGTGAAAGTAAAGATTAACATCAATAGTACTAAAGTATGTAACAATCATTTTAATTAACAATGTAAAAATTTAGGCTTTGGGTCTAACTTTGAAATCACATCGTTTTATATAAACCTATTTACCAGACTTTAAGTCTAAAACAAACATATTTTAGTTTTTACAAGTAATAATAAACTAATCCTAAGCTTACAATTACACAATTAAGCTGTCTTTAAGTTGGCAATCGTAACAGTTTACGTTTAGGCAGAATAATAATAAAATAGAATAAGTATATTACAAAACCAACAATGTGTAATGAAAACCATGAGACATAACTCAAAGACAGCTTCACAAAAATCGGTAATTTATATCAGCCAGCACTTAAGATCCCTACCTAGGCTACCACTTTTCACATCTCACACCAACCGCGACAGTCTTAATTTATTTCAGTCTTGTATTTGACACATATTAGTAAAAATGTTACAAAATATAACACACGGTATTTTATGTTGGAGCCTTATCACACGGGCGATTCGTAGCGAGCTCGCCTGCACCGGCGGAGTGAAATCGGCCGTGTTTTAGGCTCATAAGAGATTAGTTTCGAATGAGTTAATGTCAATGTCAGATTATCAACTGCGCGTTTGAGTTCTCGAAATAGTAATTATGTACATATAGAAATTCAGATTTTTACTTTACAATATCAGTATTATAGAACTCGTAGTTCGCCCCAATCACTAGGAAAGTACTTTACTTCCCGCCTAGAACGGCATTAATTGAGATTAAACATAATTCATGCGTGCATTATTGAGTTCAACTAGTTTACGCCTTATTTTACTATGCACAGTATTACTGCTAATACTATTTTTAATAAAGATGTTTATTAGGCTGTGTTTTCTTATAATGATTAGTGGTTATTGTAATATATGGTTGATAAAAGGTTCACACATTTCTAAAGTTAGTTCTTGTGGGTTAAAGTTTTTATTTTTATTATAAATAATTTAAAGATTGAAATGTTAACATTATGTTAATTGTATTGTAGGTATGCATTATTTATCGCTCGATTCGTGTCCTAACGTGGGTTTGTGTACTTTTTTATTTAACCAAACTTTTGGATAGTGAAAAATGCTAACTATAATGTTATTCAATTCAAATAGAATTCACCTTGTATATTAGTTATTAGTTATCGGTGTTTATTCGTTTAATTAGATATTTAATTTGTTTCTAATAAAGCCGCACTCCTGTTATCCGTCGCCACAAAGATAGATACTGCAGTAAAAATACTCTATATATACGAGTAGAATACACATAGATCCTAGCAGTAAGTATGGAGGGCAGGTTCTTATTGCACTAATAAAGGGGTTCCAGAGAACCTGGTGTACACGAATCGATTAAACGGCATAGTATTACAATACTAGAGAGTACTATCTATACCAATGTAGACAACATTTGTAGAGTAGCAGTACCGACTAACATTTGGAAGAGTATAATATAGTGTGCTTGTTGACTCAACTGTTTACTCTACCCGTGTACACCAGCGGAGCTAGGATGCACGCACACGCAAGATATTTGTCGTTCTGTTAAAATGAAAGCATTTTGTACCTTTTTTTGAACTATTGCATTATCTGTGGTAATTTACCACAGATAATGCAATAGTTCAAAAACTGGCGCAAAATGCTTCATCTAGCACCGCAGGATAAAAGGGTGCAGTGGAGATTTCAAAAGTATAAAAAAATTACACCACAAGAATGAAGAGTATTATCATTAGCTAAACACGCTAGGAAAACACGCAAATAAATCATCTTTTTCTTTTGATGTGATTTTTCACGAGCAATAGAGCTAGCGTGTAAACTAATGTAAGGTGTCTACTAGTACCTTACCAACGCAGTAATTACACTAATTACAACCGGCAGATCTATTTCCTGAATTAACGCCGTACGAGAGAAGCAAACCGATAAAGCATCGTAAGTATTGAAGAACATTAACGAGCACAATAACAATGAAAGTAGGTACACGATAAGGTATACAATATAGGCTATCACTTGGTAACTTTGATATAACGATTTCTTTCTATTTTTTTCAAGCCCAAAAGAGACGTTTTAACCAAGTACTTTACTGAAACCTAGGTTCTGAACGAAGTTGATTCGATTTCATTTGAAGTATAAGCTTCGCCTAGCTAAGACGACTCTATCAAGCCATCATATAACATAAAGTATGCATAAGAATCAAATAACTTGGAATGTAAATTGATTGGAGAATGGTCCACTCAACCTAATTGTATAAAAACAAGATGGCTGAACCTGTTTTCTACAGTCTATGATCATATATTTAACCATTCATCGAAAACAGCTTCCAAAAAGTGAAAAAATAACATAGTAAATAAACATGAACAGAAACTGTTAGTTATGAATGTTGTAATACATCAGAAAACAGCATAAAAACCCAACTACAATAGAAGAAAAGTAAACGATCAACAAGAAATAGAAACTGCGAGAAGATTTCATTCATCGAGGAACTTTAATCTATATGAGATTAAATTATCTATATCTTCTTCCAACTTCCATTAGATTAGATTTCTAGGACAATTGGAAGGACAACAAACACAAATTGTTGGACCACAACTTGTATTTGAAAAATATATCGCTGTAAATCAGAATCAGAACTGGATATACTTTTAAATAGAGCCTAATACATAAAAGCTTATTAACAAAAAATATACAATAATCATAGCTTTAATTAAGACAAACAAAGCCAATTTGATAATCACATTTTTAGCTCTATTTATTACATAATCTTCCGTTGACAATGAATATAATAAATAAATTTATCAATGGGGAGGCACAGGCAATGTATCAATAAATGGCGCTGTAAGCGCTGTATGGTAGTCTGGTCTAGCAAGATAAATGATTTTAGGCGTTTTTTCTAATTTAATCAGTATCATTATACAACTTACAACGGCTATGGCGTGCCTACGAGAAAAAATAAAGAAGCACAACCCCATTCTGCCTGGAAATAAGTATCTTCTAAATAAACGTGCTACATCGTCGACCATATCATCGTGTAACATCCAATGAGATAGATAGTGGTCAAACAGTTAGCTATGTTGTATAAAAAAAATCTCTTGTCATGAGACCGATACACAATTTCCAGTATCCGTGGCATAATTTATAAGAGGAACGCTTTCTGTTAGTTTATTTATTGACATTTTGTATACAGACGGCCATGGCCACTACCAAATTACAAGCGCCATCTATAGGAATAAATGAGCACAGTCTCCCCATTACGATCTTCCTTAGAGATCACTACATAGTTAGTTACCCTAACATTATATAAGGCATACGTTACGACAAACCTAGTACATACACTTATAATATCGCTAAATAATATAAATGAATCAAGTACAAGACCTTGTATGGTAGGTAAATACATCGTTTTTACATGTTTTACACACTGTGTAAAATAAACGTTACTTCCTTGAAAAAGTGCATTCAATTCGTGCACTACATAGTACTCGTTCAAGGCTGCCTTCAGAGATTACTCAACCATAAATAAATAACATTGATAAATGCAACTTGCCTTATCGATCGATTAGCGATAGTGACCGTATTCTTTGGCATAAATTCCCCAACACACAAGCGGCCTGTCAGCTGTTACTTTCTGGTATGATGATGACTTGTTTACTTTACTCTAAGTAACTCTCAAAAATAATTCGTCAAGCACAGCCGTAAGACCTCACGCAAGTGTCGGGGAACTTGCGCCTAAGAAATTTATCTTAAACAAGTTCTGTGCTCTTAAGAATCTTGTTTACGGGAGTTCTTCTTTGGGGACTTTACTTCCTAATCTGAAAATTAAAGGTTATTTTTGTAAACCTTTACGGCAATTGAAAATATTTATAATACTACCTATCATACATTTTCTAATCTGTATAAACATAGTATCCAGCAGACATAAAATACGAGAGTACAAAGTTCATACTGCTAGCGCTTAGACGGGTTGGAATTTGAAAACGGTTACTTGATTTTTGTTTTGTTTCTAGTACATAGCGCGAAATACTATGTATTTCAGGTAACTTCAACGATACACAGAGAGGTTAGGTGGACTCAGAAATAGTGTAGACTTATAAGAATAAAACTCGTTTTTATTGGAACGATAGCAATACATCCCAAGTCAAATGTTTGAGATGTACCAGTGTGCATTGAAGTGGCCACATCAGCATAATAATCTGACAAACAAACATCATTCCTACGAACCATAAGAAATCAGCTACCCCCCCAACTTGTTATCACTAGTTCAATACCGCCGCAGGTAAATCATTTTCTACTTTAGGTAAATATATTAATAATAATGGTATCGATTCTCTTGTTGCATTTTTATAGACTTGCCTAATTTGACAGCTCTAAAATTATAGCCGTCTTTGTTGCGGTACCTTTTTCATAAACTGAAACGGTTTATGAAAATGGTACCGCAACATTTTTACCGCTGTCAAATTAGGTTAGTTTAAAAAAATGCAACAAGAGAAACGATACAATAACTAAATTTTCGTTTACATAAACAATTATATGCGCGATTCAACGAAACCACTTTTGTACATGTCGGCATAATGTCACAAGAAATATAGCCTTTGTAACTTAGAATTAGAAGTTTACCTAGTGCTACGCATAGGTTGGTGTCAATGAGATTAACTATTTTAATAATATGTATACATACTTATATAAAAAAAATTCAGTGTAGAACAAGTTAGCGGTCAAACTGTAAAGCATAATCAGTCACACATAATGACTGATTTACGTTTCGGTAAGTACAGTAGATTATACAGCACACTAGTTAGTGGCAAGTGGCAAAGAATTTTTCGTCTTGTAATACTGCTACAACATCATTGGTTAGCCGTCTTCAAAGATACTGCGATCACAGAAGTGCTGATTTGTTTACACCAACAATCGGTTAAGACGATGGAGGTCGGCAAATAAGATGAGCTCAGTGAAGTTACCATCAATATAATCTCCGCAATTTCAATGCACGTCAAAATTACAATATTGGGTACTGCGATGTCTAGATGCGCCTAAGTACCAACGCTCAATTTATTTACCGGCCATTAAACTCGTCCATAATTATAAAAAAGCTCACAGAAACCACTGAGTTCACAAAGCTGAAGCTTGTACACTTTTGTTACAAACACACATGTCGCATGTATTGTCTGATATAGTCGGACGTGATGAAAACAAGGATTAGAATTTGTCTGAACCTCGACGAGTGGGCCACACGGGGGATCATACCTTATTTGCTATCTCAGCTATCATTTCAGTTGAAGTTCAGATTTCGTCCATTTCGGGAAGCCAACAGAGTCGTCAGTTTTGCTACTCATTCGCCATGCACCATCATTATTTCTAGTTTGGGTGGCCTTTAAAGTTTTCGATTATGTATCGAGCGTTTTTCAGTTGACACGATTAGTGGGCGATGGGCTATAGAGCGTTTTCATAGCATATCATACAAACAAATGAAGTTCGCTTCGTTCGGCGCAGTCGATTCTGCACACGTTGGACGCTCAAGCATGCGTTTGGATAATCTTACCGGTACATTCATACGACGTTAGACTGTTCTTATACCAGTTTCGCTCTTAGCTTAGTGCCCAGTTTAGGCGGATTAGTATAACAGTCAAGCTACATGACGAAAAGCCCATGTCTTCCTTCAGTCCAGATACTAGTTTCTCCCGCATCGTCACCGGGTGAAATGTCATTATTAAACTACTGTACCGTCACTGGAAGCTTTATATTGAGAAGGCGTATCCGGTTCCGTCGTATTTCCATTCGTTTTAGTACTTTTTACCCGTGTGTATCCGGTCAAGTGGCGCCACCTGGCGGGTGCGATTCATTTTTGCTTCGTAAAATGAAACACGCCATATTGAATTCATTGGCGTTTTGTATTCCGTCGAAGCAACTTGTGCCCAGAGCTCTCTCTGCCACAACCGTTGCAAAAATAGTTTAAATATTATATTAGTATTATTTTATATCATATAAAGTAAGGATTATTTCAAATAGTGAAATTCTCCATACCTTTGTTCAGTAAAACTGTGCAAGTAAACTAAGATTAGCATGGCCCTGCAAGGACACGCAAAAGAGGAATAAACTGTAAGTACTACCCTCTATTTTTAATGATTGTACGTGATCAATTCTTTTAACGGTTTTCCGTTCGGATCATGTACCCACATAAGTTATTATTTTAGAAAAGTTTAGTATCCGGTATAATTTATTGTGCAAAAAATTTATTATTTATTTAGAATGGATAGTATGAGTCCGCTTTGGCTGGTAAGCCACAAGTTGTGGCTGATCCTAAGCGAGTTCAAAGCTGCTCCAGCAGCAACTCCTCCAGCAAATAAAGATTTATCTTATCTTATCCCTTATAGCAGTAGCTCATCGAGCTCATTTTCTTAGGTACTTTAATATTTTAGTTTTAATAAGCTTACCTTTTCAGAAATTTTTTCTTTATGGTGGTTTGAATAAATGTTTATCTACCCTATCTATGGACTGTGAGCCACCAGCCTGGCAGAAACTAGTCCAGAATATGGGTGAGTTACAAAACATTTTTACCAATTTGATTACCAGCTATTCTGATAATGTGAATACAACTTGTCTTTATGAGGCTTCTATTTACTCCGAAGTTAGTGGAGAGCTTTATGAAAACCACAGACCACATCGTTACCTACGGACGAACTGTAGTAATTTAGTACCTAGTGGTGGGTAGTTATAAAACTGTTTGTAGATGACCTCTACCTACGAATGTGAATAAACTAGTGTTCAATCAGCAAGCTGTGTTTCACTACACGGTGGTAGCGATGGAACTGTGATGACGGTCAAAATCAACATCAACTTCTTGGTTTATGGCTTTGCAACTTGTTTTTACAATTATGCATTGTCGGTTCAGTAGGACAAAGCTGAAGAACCGAGAGTTTCTAAAGCTACTAGAGGTCCAGTGTTTAGGTAGTACCTCTTGGTCCGAGGTTAGATAAGCTGAGGTGTTTAACCATACTCCAGGTTTCATAGACTTGGTAACAAACGAAAGGGGGTAAAACGTATGACACCTTACGTCATCTGGCACACACGGCTCTAATTAAATTAATCAAATATAATTAAATTAATTAAATTAAATTATATACCGTAAACTTTGACAATCTGGTTTATTTATTTTATTTAAAGTAAAGTTGATTTGCTTATTATAGATGAACATACCTAATACTTCATCAGATCTTTTGTGAGTAGTTTGCGGCCACTGAGCCGAAAGTATCGAAATGCGCATAGAGCCTTTTAGTGGAAGCGTCACTAAATAGATTACCCGTCTGCCACTTACATATTTGAGTCAGAGCCTTTCACCGCTGCCCTGGAAAAGCAGGGGGTGTCCCGCAAAGCCACTCAAATCTGATGGTTTCTCACAGGAGAAATCTAATCCGTGCAACAGCCACCCCTCGCGGGGGCAAGGCGTTCGATCAAAAGTCTATAGTCTATAGAAATGTTTACCCATGATGAGCCTGGTCTCCTAATGCATATGCATGGTTATAGCAACACACCCTCGCGGGGTAGATGTTATCAGTGCAACAGCCGCCCCTCGCGGGGGCAAGGCGTTGATGGTCTATAGTGCCGTCGCGAGGAACATGCACCCATAAGCCTGGTCTCCCAATGCATATGCATGGTTGTAGCAACCCACCCTCGCGGGGTGGATGTTATCAGTCCAACAGCCGCCCCTCGCGGGCGGAAGGCGTTCGATTCGAAAGTCTATAGTTCCATCGCGTGGAACATGTACCTACCAATAACGAGCCTAGTCTCCCTTTGTATAATAATATGCTCTGTTGTAGCAAGCAACCCAACCCACCCTCGCGGGGTGGATTTTCAGTACAGGAGTCAGTTGTCCAATGTTCAATACTAGAACTATAACTATGTACAATCATGGGAGAGGTTCATTTCACAACAGGGCTCGCGGCCCGACCGTGAAAACAGCTGAGATGAGGACGCTCGAATGCTCCGAGAGGAAACCAGAAAGGTAAGTACAATGAATAAGAAAGCAAGCTCGTATGAGTTAGTGACCAATTCTGGTGACGGAGTTTTTAGGCCGCCTTAAGGCCTCCGTCGTCTCTCAACGACTGCTCTAGAGTCGCGACCGACAGTTTAACGTGCTCTCCGAAGCACGTAAGCGCTCAGATGTTAATGCTACTAACTGCCACCCATCCAAATAGTGACCGCACAGAACGTTGTTTAACTTAGATAATCGGTGAAGATTGGCTAAGCAAGTTATGCCACGAGCGCTTCTTACAAGGACAATGAATGACTCAATGTTTTCGAGCAGGTCAGTTAGCGCACTACCACTCACAGTGGAAGAAAAGATACACTGTTATCAAATACCATTTTTTCGAAAATATAAACATCTTTTCACACGTCTGGCTGCAGAAATGTCGGCCAAAGAGCTGCCAGAAATGACTTCAGCCCCCAAAATATTTTCTATACTAAGAAAATTAGGTGGTTCAGGCATTGCGATAAAATTGTAATGACAGAATCGTTGTATATCTTGAAGATTACCTGATAGTATACCAAAAAGCAGACTTACTTCACGAACATGTCAAGGTCGCAGTCCAAACGTTAAATGGGTAGTCAATGTCGAGAAATCAGTCCTCAACAAAAGAGCATAATATATCTCGGCATATGTACTTGGAGTCCATGGGACAACCTAAAATCTCTACCCAAAGAAAAATCTATAAAAATATTTCAGAAAGTTGATCAAGTTCTCAAACAAACAAAGGTAACCGTAAAAGATTTGCAGATAATAATTTAATAATTAATTTTGCCAGCCTTGTTGTTCCTCGAGAACGACTCAACCATCGTCAATGATAATGTTCATGAACAGATTTCCAGATCTGTCGACAATGACCTACCTACTGGTTTGGTGGACTGAATTGTCTTTTATCATACCCGCATCCGGCGAACTTTTTGACAACAGATGCCCTATCGGGCAATTGGTCACAGGAAGAGCAAGGTCTACACTGCAACCGGAATGAGATGCTGGCTATTCTATATGCCCTTCAAAGTCAAATCAATCTTGCAAACCATCTGGCACGTCATTGTCGCCTCCTCATCGAGTGGCATCTACTACCGGCCTGTGTGGACGTAGTGTTTGCAAAGTAAGAAACATAGTAAGTACAAGACCGGAGACATGTATGTCAACAATTATATTATGTCCCGAGACCTAACAGACCGCCAAACTTTGTTTCACGACGTGTTCAGTGTTCTATGGAATTACCAACTTGCGTGGCTGTTCCCACCACGGTTTCTAGTCCTCAGAGTCTTTGCTCACCTAAATCAGTCAACGGGAATATTTCTCGTAGTAGTTCCCCGGTGGGCAATGGTATTTTGGCGAGCCGACTTCAAAGCTCAAGCTTTGGCAGCACCATTGACACTGAAAAATCTCCAAAAACGCATCGACAGGGCTTCCACCTCCGCTGGTTGACAACATAACTCTCGATGTGTGGAAATATAGGGTGGTCAGAAGCAATAACAACATGGAACACTGAACAGTTATCGTTGCTTTAAAAATTCCTGGCGGAAGCCTACTCTAAAAACATATGAGGTGGCTTGAATCGTTGGATTTCTTGCTGTAAATCTAATAAAGTTGACGTAAAAATGCCTACAGGGTCACAAATAGATTTACTTTTGATTAACAAGTAATCATACAATACTATTCTTTTACATCAATTTGTAGTCTCTAGATCTACATTATGTAACGCTAGCACTTTGCTTTCATTTTTTGGTTAAGCACACTCTAAAATCAATAGCTCTATTAGCTAGAAATCCGAAAACTTTCAAGCCACCGGTCTAGGAAATTAGTGAACTAACTTCCTGGACTATACAGTAGACAGTAGTAATTTGTTTCAAGTATCGCGTCACACTAGTATAGCACTAGTATTACTTTGCTCAGGAATTCGCATCCACGACCTGAACTTATTCTTAAATATCGTTATCACTGCGTTAGATCAAATAGCAGTATCACATTTTGGCCGATAATCCGTTCAAAAACCGACTGCAGGTAGTTATAGACAGTCTGGCTGGGCTGATCATACTAACTTAACCTTGTTCACAGATCATATAATACTTTACTAGCACTACGTTAGTATGGGTTGAAATAACTATTAATCATTACATGAAAGACGTTGCACAACCAAATCATTTAATTTGTTTGTTACGGTAAGAAGTATCGCTAAACCTACATCATGCACTGTCATAGCAGTCTAGGTTAAAACGTTGTTTGAACAAGCAGGTATTACAGCACTTTCACGAAGCGTTCGATCTGCGTTTTCTCGGAAGAGTTGGTTGGAGAATCGTTCTCTTGACGAAATCTTGGCTGAGAAAATTAGCGATCAGCTAATACGTTCCAGCATTTTTACAGGCGAGAGATATGAGCAGCAGTCAATCTGAAAGTAGGTGTAACACAAATATTTAAAGCATTAAATAAGCTTGGTTAAATAAACAAATGTATGTGTGAAATAAGATTATGATCATTACATTACTTATGATTTTTGATTGTAGCAAAATGATTAAGCTTATTATTAAATAAGTAATTAAAAATAGTAAATGAATATTTTACACTTACAGGTTCAATTTTGGTTGATTCGTAAATCACTTTTACCACAGATTATATAATACTATACTAGTCTTTTACTAAGAGTTAAATTGTATTATTGTATACTTGTTGCTATAATATTTAAATGTCACATTGGCGCTAGGTTACCTAATTATACAAGTGGCGACACCAGGCGATAACAAACAGGTCTCAATATAAAGCTTCCAGTGACGGTACAGTAGTTTAATAGCAGCGTTTTACCTGAAATAAAACGCATATTAAAATACTTACCTCACTGGAAGCTTTCACTTTAATCTCTGCCTGGTGAAATTAAGCCAATGAATTCAATATGGCGTGTTTCATTTTACGAAGCAAAAATGAATCGCACCCGCCAGGTGGCGCCACTTGACCGGATACACACGGGTAAAAAGTACTAAAACGAATGGAAATACGACGGAACCGGATACGCCTTCTCAATATAAAGCTTCCAGTGAGGTAAGTATTTTAATATGCGTTTTATTTCAGGTAAAACGCTGCTATTTATATCATAAGCACATACGTAAAGCCGGTTCATCACTCTCGCAGCTATAAAGTAACAATGTCACTATCACTTTACTGCGTCGGAAGATGACATTTTTAGTACTTTAACCTCGGACCAACTGCCGGCCGATATAGTATTTATCTCTGTAACAGGATCGATTTGGATCAAAGAATGTTTTTGTGCATATTGCCCATTTTCCCGCTACCTTTTTATTTTAAATTCTGTGAATGCTGGTCTGAATATCTTCAAAAGTTAAGAACAGTCTTCTGAACGTTTTCTGAATGAATATAATCTTGCCTGACGATCTTACAATCAGAGGGGAGATCAAGAAACAAATCTGCGCCTTGATCACGAATACATGTGACAAGTAAGTATGGTAACGCTAGCGCATCCGAGATACACTGCGCGGTGACGTTACAAGTTGTAGCGTCACCGCGCAGTGTATCTCGGATGCGCTAGCGTTACCATACTTACGACTGTCACATTTATTCATGCTAAAGCCTCAGGCTATGTTAGCCGTCTTAAACAAAACGTGGTGATTAGCACAAATAAATGAGATTATTTATCATTATAGTGTCGAAATCCAAATTCGTGCTATGCTAAAACTTCTTAACGAAGCTTTGTTTTCTTACATTACATACATCATACATTAGGGGCCCCGAGTCTGTGCATTTGTTTTGACTTTCGACTCGACTATAGCACACGCAAACGCATTCGCAAAACGAGACATTTTGTTGGGAAGTGGACAATTCCTAAATCTCCCGCTAGAGGCGCTTATTCGGTTTTCATACAAAATTTCTCGCTTTGCGAATGCATATGCGTGTGCTATACTCGATTTGAAAGTCAAAACAAGAGCACAGACTCGGGTTCAGAGCTCAGTTATGTAGCTATGGTTGTGTTTGATATCTACCAATAGATATTTTTATTTTCATAGCTTAGCATAGCACTGGTGGAAACGGGTTCAACGAATCTATGTTTTTGTATACTATTTAGAGTTCTTACAATGGCTCGCTAAAATAAGTTTTATATTATATGCAAAATAAAATGTTTTTGACCAATGTCGAATAACAAGAAAAAGCAATTACATTACTGTTTTTAATACCAAAGTTCATGCTTTTTGGAGTGCATCTTATAATTTATATAAATACCTATACAAAATCTTAAAATGACTCTTGACGCACTAAAAGTATAACTCCTGATATATAACAATAACGGTAAATAAATTTATACCCAAAGCTAATAGATAGTGTAAGTGTACTAAAATAATTTAAAAGATTAATATTACTACTTAAACTAAAGACCCTGAGGTTTGGATAAGTACCTACTAAGTACTACCTAGGCATAAGTTTCGTGTATAGTAGACGCGATGACGATATTTACCATTTAAAATTTCGATTTAATACTTTTTTATACAAAAACTAAATCGGGTGTGACATACGGATAAACACACAGGCGGATACGATGATAATAATAAAAAAAAACTGTTAGCGCCATTTGTCTTCGATATCCGAAAATTTTAATTCTTTCGATTATATTATCAACGTTGATAATGCCTAGTCTTCACTTTTTCTAAATTAACCTTTGTTAATACGTGTTGGACTCAAATGAATTTTATGTTATGTGGAAATTGATTTTTTACGAAGTCTTGAAATAGACATAGCATTTTGCGCTACGGTTATATTTGTCCCGGGTTTTTAAAGCAGCCATGAACAAAATTGGGTGGGGGGTACAGAATTCTAGCTAGCCAAGCAAAACCTAAACTAAAAGCTCACACTACAAACACAAGTTTCGACCAAACCAAATAAATTACATCTACTTATAAACTGATCACATTATTGTATCACGTTTTTATTATATTTAATTTTTATCTTAAATATGCATTCGATTTTGAAACATACAGTAGATGTGAATTTGGTTTTGTCGAAACTTAAGAAGAGATGCCATGTAATAAATTAGAACCACATATTTAGAAAACAATACATTCTACGTATGCATATGCATTACTGAAGAAAACTACTTACCAAATTATGGAACTAAAAATCATATACATACTTAGCTATTACTCCCCAGCGGGAATCGAACCCACATATCTTGCATCACTAAGCAATGATTCAATGTTGGTAATTATTCAGTTGCATAGCGGACACTTTATAGACATGCCCTTTTTACAGGACTCCGAAAAAGAAAAAAAAAAAATATGGTCATTAGCCACGGTAAACGTCCTCTCAGATCTCTTGGGGACCACTCTAGGAGGGTAGTCAAGCGGCACGTCCGAGCATTATACCTGGCAGATGCCAACCATTTGCAGTAGTTTGTACTCCATACGTGACAAGATGCAAGTCCACCGTCGCTGCTAGTATACTAACTGGTTTCCTTACGATGTTTTCCTTCACCGTTTAGAGATTCATGTCGTTTTCTTAGTTGACCACTAACGCTGCCGGTACCAAATAGACGTTCAACTTTTTATTGCAAACGTACTTATAAAATTCAGTCACTGTTATCTGTGAGATAAAATTGACTGAAAAATGTAACACATAATACTCACTTTCTATTTAAAAAAATCGGAACAGTTCAATTAATTACATGGCATTCCTAGGTTTGGCAGAATTATTGTTCTGGAATTCTTGCCATCCTAATTTGCTTGTGATATTCTATAGTCGATAAAATCGATGCCGAAAAGAGAAAGCATCGTAAGAACATTGTTTATGCACCTTTCGCTTTTGACGATAGGATAGCAAGAAATCCAACAATCAGAGCTTTGGCGATTCGCGAGAGATTCCATTCGCTGCGTGCTCGCCTCAAGGACGCGTGTGCGCGAATAGCGCCATACAAAACACAAGGCGAGTGAAGTCGCTCGCGAATTGCCAGTGTGATAAGGCTCTTAGCTATAGAGGAGCTATTATCCCACGTACCTGGTCCCAGAAGTACATGGACAGGTTATTGACACGGCTGTTATCATCGCGAGATGCTGCTGCTTGTTGCATCCACATTATATCGTTCGCAGTTGGCTGGCTCCAAAGCGATTCCACCTGAAAAGTTACAGCTGTAGCGAACATAGTGGCTAATCGCTTTATTTCTAGTAAACGTTTACACCTGCAATAGCTGATAAGACGAGATAGATCTGATATTGGTCTTTTAGTTGGCGTGTAAATCCAAATTCAATAAAAGGTAGTTTTACAAAAAAATTTATTTCTCGACCATGAAAATCACGTTTTCTTTTTAAATACTTACTTACATTCTAAATTCTAATCTATAGTAACACTCAGACAGACAAATGTTTGATTCACAGTGGGGATCGAACCCACGGCTTCATCCCGTAGGACCACGGTTTCGCTGGACCAACGAGACAGAACGAAAGGCAGGGCTATTACCGACTAAGCTGTGACGCCTGTAAAAACTTTGAAAGTACTCTGAACTAATATTGATATTAATACAGGCAAGTCTGATTGATAAGAAGCTTGGTCTTAGTCAAATGCGTTGGTATATATCTAAAGAAATTTAATAAATTTAAAAACTCTTTTCGTTAGCTATGAAATGCTGCAGTTGAAGCACAAATGAACAGTCTCTAACAGACTATTCATTTTATATTACATTATAGACTGATAATAAATAAAATAAAAATATAAAGACTACAGACATATAAAACTGCTTTTCTGTCACCACAAAAGACAATAGAAAATGACTAGCAATCACAAGAAAAAGAAGAAATGACTAAAATGGTATTTATCTGTAAAACACTTACAAATGTATAACTAGTATTATTTAAACTTTTTCTATATAATAAATAAATACATGTAAGACAAAGTATCCCACAGGAATATGCGATGAAGATAATCGGTGTCGGAAAAAAAAATCTATCAACATCACTTCACGTGCCTAACTATTGGACGAATTTTTCCTCATCTTTAGTGAATACGCATTATGCAGCCTCATGAAATGGGTTGTTGTTAACTAGTTACTTACCTCTGGTCCGAGACCCGCTTGCTGAGCATTCATCATATTTTCGTGCGTTTGTCGTATATCAAATCTACCAGTCATTTGAGTGTAAGGAGGTGGTAATATATCCTGTTGGGAAATCAATGTGATCAATTATATTGCAACAATACCATCCTGCCTATTTTAGTATTACACCCTTAAACACTACTTTAGGAAGCTTTATGACCTTAGAACTCTACTCAAATAAAATAGGCCCGACGACGGCTCAGCTCATATTCCGTCAATCTTATGGTTTTTGCAAAGTCAAAATCATTTTTAGTTATCTAACAGGGTAGCAAAAGGCACGTTCATTACTATAATCACATAATGTGAATTATTACAACATTCTCTCGTCGTAATCGAGTTCTTGCCGCGCAACGAATCCTAAGTATTGTAATGGTAGCCTTCATTGTAATGTTTTCTCGCAATAACTTACCATTGGTCCAAATGGCATAATACCATAGTTGGCCAGCGGTCTTAGTCCAGATTCACAGGCACGGCGCACCATTAAATCCGGATTGAAAAAGCCGGCGCGGTACCAGTTGTACATCTCTTTTGATGTGAACGGGCCTTGAATTGTTTTCTGTAATAATTTATAAGTTTTATAAAAGCTGGAGACTGTATCAAATTATATTTCACTGTCGTTCAAACTTTGAGCAATGTCAGCAATTCAGTTGTTTCAATTTCCTAAACTAACCTAATTTGACAGGACTGAAATTGTTGCCAATCCTTATTCAAAAGCAGAATTAACGAAGACAGCTGAAATGTTAGTGCTGTCAAATAAGTTAAAAAATGCAATAACAGAATAGGTATGTAGATCATTATCATAGTGATTACCTTTGGATCTTCGTAATACCACTGCTCTGTCAATGGTATGTTGGGCATTGGTACAGATGGAGGTGGTTGCATCATGTTTCCGTACATGGACGCCGGGTTGAAGGAGGTTAGCGATGACGATTGCTGTAGACCATGTCCATGCATTGGGTACATGCCCTGTTGGCTGTGCATTACCATCTCGTTTGGATTCTGCAAAATATGAAATTTATGTTACTTTACTGCTACCAAAGTAATGCTTTCCTTTTAAAACACCCTTAAACCCAGGCATGCCTGAATTACAAACACACTAGGAAATATATTATCTCATATATATATAAAGGTTTTGTCATACAAAGGTTAGGGATATTGTGAATATGGAGTAGAGATCTAAGAGTATGCAGATTTTTTTATATACCAATAATCTCTTGATTTTATGTATGCGATATGTGATAACCTACATGGTAACAGCTGTAATCTCAGCATACTCTTTTCTTACACCATAATCTTTCACAGTTCATTCTCATTGGTCTACTCCTACTAAAATAATCAATTTTAACTCAAGGTCTGCACCGACATTTTGCATTGGGGTGTATTTCATACATAAATTATGGGAATAACAAATGAGTACTTACGACAGTATTCGCTGCTCCTTGCATAAACAAACTGCTGCCAACTCCTTGGAACCCAGGCATTCCTGATGGAGACTGTAAGTTGGTGTTTGTGATGCCTCCAGGTTGCATGTTGCCTGGCATTCCACCACCAGGCTGAAATCCATTCCCTTGCATGCCTTGCATTCCGCTTTGCATTTGCATCCCGGTTGGCATACCACTTTGCATCCCAGTTTGCATCGCATTTTGCATTCCACTCTGCATTCCAGTTTGCATACCTTGCATAGCATTTTGCATACTACTACCACCCAAGCCTTGGAGTCCTGAAGATAACATGCCCGGGTTGGTTATTGAAGATGTCATACTTGTCATAGGACGTATTCCCATGTTAGAACCGCTAAGAGGTAGACCGAGTGAGGCATTCAACATTGTATTAGGGATACCTATAGGTCGCATCATGTTTCCTTGTGGCATGCCAGGTGAGGGCATGGCTGGATTAGGTTGGTTCATACTCATGCCCTGGTTCATGATGGCACTGTTCATTCTCATTTGCATCCTCGGGCTAGGTATTTGATTGGTCATTCCTGTTGCTTGAGTGGTAGCATTCAGCAACTGTGTTTGAAGGTCCTCGTTTATATTCATTTCCAACAAATCTTCTACAAGTTTAGTTTCTTGTTGTTTCTGCTGACTTTCCTCATCACTGTAACAGAAGTTTATATTAAAAATTGTAATTGAGAACTCACACCACTTATAATGCAATTTCAATAAATACCTTTGATGATGCATAGTTTGTTTTTTAGCTCGTTCAAAAAGTGGCGCTACCCTCTTCGGCGGGTCGTTCGTTGGAATACCGATGTTTTGATGTTGCTGTCGTAGATGATTATTATTGGTGTTCATCATGACAGATTTGTAATTCCCCCTATCGTTGCTAGAGTTCGTTTCCTCGGTCCGAAGGAGCATATCTATTCTTTGTTGAACTGAGGTTTGTGTGTTTTGAGAGTAGTATGTCCTGTCTTTTGTTTTATCTTCGTCGTTTTTCTGTTCCTGGTCACGTTTGGCTGGCAAGGCGGCTGCCTCGTCCTGCAAATCTTGGCCGTAGTCGTGAGTCGGAGGTGATTCGGATCTTTTCACCAACTCAATTTTTTGACCAGTATTTGTACTGGGCCCAGTGTTTGTAGTGAGGGCGCCAGTATTTGTGGTTGTAGTGCTTGTATTGCCAGCTGCACTTTCCTCCGAAATGCCTGGTGTGACGTGCTGAAAGTATGAACATTATTGTGACAGCTATTGGTGCTAGATAACCGAGTTTAAAAATATGCAATCAGATGTACCTTTTTGAATTTGACTTCAGTAGCGTCAAACCGCTTGGCCGACAGTTTCTTGGCTTTCTCTGAAGCCCACCACTCTTCAGAGCCTTCTTCAGCCGTCCTCGAACGCGCAAAGCTGCCGTGTGTGTGCGATCGAGCCAGTGCTATGGAAAAACAATGTTAGTATATGATACAATCATATCACCTCAGTTTTTGCAACACTTTGAATGTCCAACATGTGGCAACTCATATTATGATTGGCTATAAATATCTAGCCTAGAAAGATTAACGTGTAGGATTACAATGTAAGAACCTAACAGATTTATTACTTACGGTACGACGACTCCTGCGTTTTAGGAAGGTTACTATCGTCGTTGCTGTAACCGTGAAAGGCGCCAGATGCATCAAAAGTCCCACCACAAGCCTCAGAATTCTCCACAGCCCTGAAAATTTAACGTTATTCATATTGTGGAACAATACAATAAAAATCAACATGTTCACTTTATCATAGTGTATGCGTTTGAAATTCAACGCTTGTCAATTAAGTTGCACATATATATTAATTCACGACAGAAAATGATACTATGGTCATTTTTATTCGACATAGTTTTAAAAAGTATAGCATACTGACCATTCCGGCAAAGAATCCTCATTATTGTTATCTCCACTCCATTGCCGGCGGTTTGAAGTCCATGGCTTCTCTTGGTTGTTTCTCTCCGGCCATTCTCTCTCTGCAATAAAACTATATTGAACTAGTGAAGCATAGCTAAATGCTTAGCATGATCACTCCAAACAACGTTACTTTATATCGAAGAGAACACACTACACTTAGCCTCGTTTGTGTTCGTCCTGTTTGGCGAAAACAGAAATAGGTTTAAGTCTACTCTCTGTAGACAAATCATTGTCTAGAGCGCTCATGCCAAGCCTGCAGGGTCTATTACTAAAAATAAGAAAAGATATATGAAGTGTTGTCTTAGATTCGATGACTTTTATTATATCGTGATACGTACATTATGTTTTATTATGACAACTATAAAGCGTTTAATACACGCAAGGGTTTTATCGTCCGAATAGATAATATACGTGACAGTGAATTTGACTAGTTTGGAGGTCCGCCGTAAAAAAAAATGACTTTACCTTCACTTCACAGGTCAAGTCATTTTTGGACATTGCTTTTCCGTCGTCTGCGTTTATTTTCATACTACGCCTCTCCGATACCAAAACATACTTGCGAGAATGGAGGACACCTTTTATGCTGCTCCTAATTCATTTTTACCACAATATATGATGATCATATACAGATCATCATATATTGTGGTATAGGTTACCCATCATAATTACCCCATTTTTCTTGCCCGCGCCTAGCACCCTCCGACGAACGCCACTCTTCGCCTTCTTCTCGACTCGGCTGTTGCCTCCAATTCGTATGATTTTGACGATTCCTGAAAGAAAGCGTTTGAATAACATTTGTATAAAACCTTCAAAACAGTGAATAACAGTATAACGAAACCAAAATCGACAAAATCGGTACATACAGGCAATAGTATTGAAAACGTGATTTAACTAGATAACTAAGTATACACCAAAGATAGTCTTGATGGTGGTTATTGATACGGATTTAAACTCTACAATCCAAAAACTTGTTTTAAATTCATATGGGTTCACTCACTTCCTGAAAGGTGCCTTGTTAGCCCAATCTGCCTGTTCCGAGCTAGGTCTTATGCCCGGTGGGACCGTTCCATTTCCATTGTTCCAAAGTCCACGGGCAGCATTAGGGTCATCATCTGGAGCTCCAGGATAGGTCCTCTGACCATTATGCCAATTCTGAGACCTAAAAGTATCGCTACAAATGGTGCATTCATAAATTATTATGCAAACCGTAATAAAAACAACCGTGAGAGCAAATAAGCAGGAAAGCAAAAAGCGTTAACTCGATATTCCTTTCATTGCTTGATACCCCTTATTGAAGTTATGCAACTATGGCACTGTTGGCTTAATGGAAGACGCCTAGCTTGATGATTTTAAAAATTGTAGGTTCAAATCTAGAAATATTTGCGCGCAATGTCATTATAAACGCCACAAAACATCGCGGAGAGACCAGTTTAGAAGGCCATTGGCAACACGTGCAAAGTTTAAAAACATTATTATGTTGAACAACCCTCATTCGCTAAACATTTAAACAACTCTCTGATAGGGGTTTGGACAATATAAGTACTGTGTACGTATGTGCTTTGTACAAGGTACACAAAGAACCCATCTGAGATTTTAAAACAAGGTCAATATGGGTCCTTTTGTATTTTGAGTTTCAAGAGAATCTAGTCAATACATGCAGCTGTAAGTAACGTGTTCTCAATCAGATAGGGTTTCGATTTTAGTAAATGAATAAAATATTAAAACCCAATACATATTTAGATGCTAATCTGAATTCGTATCACAATGTGTTAGTCGCGTAAATAAGGACCTAAATTAGCTTATTTACTTGTACATTATTTCATAACCATGTAAAACACAGTCCCGGAATTTACAGCCTTAGAACTAATGAATATTATGGTTACCATTAGCAATTTAGGGCTTTCTTAGCTATGATCAGGGAGTAGGTATCATCACTAATGCATTCACCTATTCCAGTAAAGCTAGCGTTCAAAGGAAATAACATACCTACGACCATTCGAACGTTTTTATAAATAAACGCGTCACACGCCAACATCATTGCACCAAAATGGGCGCAAATATAATTTTACCTATGTCCCGATGCAAACAACTACCTAATATGTATACAGTACCTATCCCAAGAAGAAAACCACAATACGCCACACTTGTTTCTAGAAAAGAAAGAGGTAAAACAGTGTATAGTAAGGTGCCAAATAACACGGCAATACAGATCATTCACCCACCTTCACCACGATGTCGCAAAATTCAATTTATGTATGGTAAACAAACAGTACTAACGAGATTCGAGCGATACCGTCTTAGCGACAGGTTTGTATGGAAAGCGACAGAATTAGCCACACATAAATTGAATTTTGCGACATTGTGGTGAAGGTGGGTGAATGACCTGTATTTCAGTGTTATTTGGCACCTACTATAACATGTTGACGCTGCTTGGTGCGCGCGCGCGCCTGGTCAACTACCTTGCTTTTCTCTTGCCTTTATAGATCGCGAGCATCTACACAACATCATGAACATTCAATTTGCTGCAAGCGTTCAGGACCTTCAAGATACATTACACACCTCCCTAAAGAAGTTTGGCGCGCGAATCCGCGAGCCCTGCCGCGTGATTCAGTTATTGTTGTGGCGCGCCCCTTCCCGTCCGTCAGATTAATTCCGCGGCCTCTTCCTTGTCCATAACGTTCGGAAGAACTCAAGACACCGACAGACGGCGGATTGTTTCGCATGTTGTTGTCTCTCTGTAACAAATCGGTATAATTATACTCACACTAATTTTGTAAGAAAAAAGTAAGGTTTCCTAAATGTTATGCTTGTCTCTAGCAGTTTTGAACTACGAGTACATAATGATTGGTGTCTATTCTATTTTACATTTTCTAAACTATGTATACTAATTTAACAGCACTAAAATTATAGCTTGTTTTGAGTTTCAGTTCTTGTTTCGTAGTGAGAAAAGAATGGCAACTTTTTAATGCTCTCAAATTAGGTGAACGGACCAACATAATTTTTACCAATATCACTCTACTGCAATGATTTCTTATTATTTAGATTATTTTTATTATTATGTGAGAAGCGTAAACTGTGTAATCAATAAAAAAGTCTGATTTATTTTTCTTCAATTTATGGGCCTCTGAAAATTATGCCAGTGTCAAGTGAATTATTAGAACTAGTCATAATAAAAGACCGTGCTGTTGTACAAAATTATGCTCCAAAATTGCATAACATAAATCTACTGCCCTTTCCTCTGTGAAACTCGGAGTCAGGAGCTGATGAAGCAGTACACACAACTGTCACTGTTATCCAATACAGAACGGGCGACCCTAATAACGGACACTGGTTTATTAAAAAAAGCAACCGATTCTTATACAGTTCTTCTCCCCTTCCTCAAGTCAACCCTGATCACACTTCAGTTTAGTATTACGCTATTAACTTCACAAGTATCAGGGATACTCAAAAAACAATCAAATTGGTTGATGTGACCGACTTAAAATCCAAATGCAACCTAAAACGTTCCGTCAATCAGTTATGATTGTCATTGATAATATTCATCACATTGGATACAGGAAAGTTTAACACTTACAAATTGTTTACATACAAGTAGACATGTAGTATGTATACAAGCAGATTATATTTCAAACTTTATAATTGATAAGTTTTGCAGACGAGCATACCCGGACAATTGACTTAACCAATTGATATTTTAGAGTTACATTTTCATAGTGAAGTTAAACTATCATAAGTCAAAAGATTATCATAATACAACATCTTATAAGTAGGGTAACTTACGGTATCGTCCTCGAAATTATTATTCAGCGCGTAGGGCGGTTTTCCCCTGGGCTGATAAAGAAGTTCAATGGACCTCAACTGCGGCGGAGCCTCAGCAGTCTGTCTGTCGTACAGTGCTAGCATTTCCTCTCTGCCATACCTGGTGTTCATAAATACCTGGTTAGATTTGCTTGAGAAGATTCGCATCGGCTTGCAGGAAGTAGCAACGTCAAGAGTTCAATGTACCTATTTAAATAAGTTTTGTTGCCTACATGGATACACATTGAGGGTAGATCTAAAAACATGGTTTAGTTTTTATTCTAAAATATGTATTTTTATGACCATTATCAGACGAAAATATACCAAAAACGTTTGTTGAGGACTAACCGAAGTTTAGCGAGAAGTACTTTTGAAGTATTCGGTAAGTTAGTTGTGCCAGAAGAAGCTGTAGCAATTGTTGTGACTGGTCTGATCGGTGGCGCGGCCTGAGTACCGCCACTTGCCCCTGGGCTAGTCGGCTCACGAGAGAGATTCCGAAGCCACTCCGGACCAAACTTCATAGGAGTTGTGCGATCACCCATTACGTAGGCGGATTACAATTGGAGATGCGCTTACACGAAAACAGCAGCAGCTGAAATTAATTTTGAAATGAGTTGATGCTACGTATTCGTCAAAACATCGATGAATTTGTTAGTAGGTTAGGTACCTACTAGATCTGCTTTGTCGCGTCCAACAGAAACATTTTACTAGTGTGACGAGATGAAGTGAAATGGTCACAGCTAGCTGATTTAAGATTTTGTAATATAGGTAGTAATTCTGGTCCTCTTTTAGAGTTTATATTACTGGTCACTAACACTGAACAATGAAAACGTACGCAGAAATTAGTGCCGGGTACTAAATAACGCAAGTGGCAAGTGATAAGAACTAATTATAGTAAAAATGATTTTACAACAAGATTTCTGTGAAAATCCGTGTACCTAGTTTAGAACGGTGGTCGAGAATAATCCTACAGATCATCTACTGACTTATTTTAGTAGCATTCTAGTATAGTTATTTACACAAATCTCTAATTTCGGACCTGATGAAAGTTTCAGAAAACCAATAATTCAATTCGTCAAATTGCTACACGTACATTCGCTCGTGCTAGCTTACGACGCCTACTTATTTAACAATTGCAAGTACCTACTCGGTCACAATAAACAAGCGTACGTACTCGAATCGCTCGAGTAAGGTCGGCGGATCTTCGCAATCATGAAGTTAGCAGCGATGCGGCTAAGGTCACGACTGCCGATCCGCCGACCGGCATCCTCACTACGTTGGTTTTACAAAAACTAATATAATTTCTACCATTTATATTTTATTTTGAAAATATGAATGGTAGATCGTGAAATTATGATTCAGGCCCCTATTCGCATTCGGGGTGATTCATAAATTACGTCACAAGTTAAGAGGGGGCGGGGGGGTCGACGAATTGTGACATTGTTGGTAAGGGTCTTAAAAGTATTGTGACATGTTAAAATCTTATACTATTCTAACTTTTTCTTATCCAAGTGTTAAAATATATTAAAATAATAATTTAAATGGAAATAAAACTAATTTCAGAAGTGCTGTTTTAATTTAATAATTTCTGTAAAATTGCAAGATATGTGACGTCACTTTAGTGAGGGGGAGGGGGGTCTCACAAATGTGACCAACTGTGATAAGGACGAGGGAGGGGTTAAAAAATCACGATAATAATGTGACGTAATTTATGGATGACCCCTTCGTGCTCGACAATAGTTTTTTTTTTCAGTTTATCTATACTTGAGCGTTTTCTTTATCAGCTAGCGTTACGCCCGAATACTGAAACGCCACTCAAAATTGCATCGTCTCATTATTACCTACCCCATTTTTACTAGTGATGGCAATAATTTAAGCATAAACTTAATCTTACTAGCGTTTCAGTATTCGGGCGTTGGTATTTAAAATAGCAAATGATAGTTTAACTTCAATAGAACTACAATTGCATTAGCATATAAATAAATAAATATTCTTGGACATTACACACAACACTCTCTAGTCCCAAACTAAGCAAAGCTTGTACTGTGGAAACTAGATTGTCGACAACATTAGGTACCACAGATAACGCAATAGTTCCTAAACTGGTACAAAATGCTTACATTTTGACAGAACGACATGACAAATATCTCGCGGTGCGCATCTTAGGCCCGCTGATGGGTTGAACTTTAATAAATCCAGTTTATTTACGGGTGATAAACTTTTAAGTTACTTAGAACTGGGATGATTATTAGTTTATTATAATACTGGTCCTGCAGCGCTTGGTGAAAGTGTAAAATTAAGAGTTCTGCACATACATAGATACATTACGTACTGTTTATTTACTATACCTACATACATACAGATTAATAATCCACATTTGTTGGCACTTGGCACAGTTGACGACTTTTATTTAAACAATTGAATACATTTTGCACTATATTTCGCAACAGATATTTTCAATTGACTTCACAATGATGCAAATAACAGCACTCGAGTCAATTTCTATTCTTAAAAGTTACTAGTTGAAGTAAATGATTTGTATTGAACAGATTAGAATTCATATTTTACTGATATGCATTATTTTCATGACTGGAAAAGATTATTCTTACTGATGCTGAATCTGTTTTTTTCTAATTTAATTTGACAGCAGTAGAAGTAAAGCCCTTTTTGTTGTTTCAGTGAGAGAGGGACGGCAACCTTTTTAGTCCTGTCAAATTAGGTTACTCAGTTTAGAAAAATGCAACAACAGAATCGAAGCAACTATCTTATAAAATAAGATGATAAAGCTGAATCTTTACTGTAGGTACCTACAGTTGTTTACAGAAATTGTAGATATTTATGTAGCATAAGTTTAGTGTTACACACGGACTTTTTGAATAGATAAAACGCGTGTGTTGATTCGCGACCATCGTGATTTTATAGATGCTAATGAGAGTCTGGCGCATATACGGGCTTAAATGTAGCCTTTCGAACTAAGCGTCACAGACGCAGCGTCTATAGCGTCACCAACGCCGCGACAGTGACGCCGCGACAGTGACGCTTTGACTTTGGATACCCACAACAGACGCACAGTCGGTTCACACTTTCACCGCGCGCCGCCCCGACCGGACTGATCTATAAGCAGTCTTATCATAAAACCATAAATCTCAAAATACAGCGACACTGCAAGCGCGGCCGAGCGACTGACGCGGGCGTCAGACGCCCGCGTCAGACGCTGCGTCTGTGACGCTTAGTTCGAAAGGCTACCTTTAGTAAAATTGTATGTATGCAAAAAGTTCCAATGCGTAACTGCCCTTATCTTTAAACAAATTGTTGCAAGTTCACGTCATGACTTTTAAATGTACAGGGTGACTTGTTTGACAGACATAATGTTTAGTAGGTATGGTTTAAACGTATCACCTTATTTTTAAGTTTTATGCAAGCTAAGGGTCTACTAAACCCGTCCCCATAGTACAAGCTTGGCTTAGTTTGGGACAGAGTGTTGAATATGTCCAAGAATATTTATTCATAAACAACAATTGGTGTGACAAATGTTGTGAAGGGTCACCAAGTTTTAGATAATTAAAGGATAAAGATATATTTTTTTTATTATTAAGCCGCTACTGTCCCACTGCAGGGCAAAGGCCTCCCTTCCCTATTTCCACTCGTCGCGATTTAACGCCGTGACAGGCCATGCGCTCGTGCGAGTCAAGCTCATCCCACCATCTCATTCTGGGTCGTAAGATACCTATGTAACTTTATATGTTTTCATGATACATTATGGTTAGTTTATTAGAAATATTCGCGTATGCAGGCAATGCTTCACTTTTATATAATAGTAGGTTAACTAAGTACCTATTGCTGCGATCAAGTGAAAGTAAAAAACTTTGAAATAGGTGTCATAAATTCCAATTGAAAAAATGTCATGCACATACACACCTTACTGTTCAGAATAACTTTGTTCTTATTTTGTAACATCGACTCGGTAGAAGCAAAGGAGTAAAAAAAATATGCTTACCAATAATCAAACTATGAACATTTTAAAATCAATCAAATATTATCAAAAGATTAAATTATAAACATATTCGTAATTTGTGTGCCTGCTTTACCTACCTAACCAACATTATTCATAAGTACCCTTCTTTTAAAGTTGTTGGATAAAAATAGGTTCTTGCTAATGGGGCATGCCACAATGCACTAATTTATAAGAAATAGGATGTTACTTTATTACTAGTGTTAATTATATAAATGCATGCTGTATGTACCTCAAAGTTTGCGTCTACCCTAAACAATAACAATAGGTAGGTATAATAAGATTACTGGTTGCCTTACCAATGTGTTGTGGTTGTATCTATAGCAGTGTCTACAGTTTCATAGCTTTTGCTTCAAATACAAATATTTTGAAATAGTAGAGGTACATACCTACCTAGGCATACTAGTAAATGATAATATAATATTATGTGAGCACAAAATACAGGAACCTTACATACACAAATTGCTAGACAACTACCTCCAACACGAAATAAAATAGTAAAAAACTGATCTCAACGTGGATTACAATTTTGAGAGGACACGTAACACACACGGTGTGATCTAGTAGGGCTCTATCCACTGCGTTCTATACGAAACACAATCCAGCGGAGTCCACGAAGGTGGCAAAATTTAGACCAAAGTTTTTTCTCTTACTAGTTATGTTCAGGCACCATACAATAACTGAAATATTGTTCTGCACAGTAGATATGAAATTAAGACCAAGATTATTGCTCAAATAAAACATATTTACCTGAAGGCTTGAATGATTCAGATAAAGAGTTGCGAGCACGCACGGCGACAAAGCAATATGGCCGACAAAAGTAGAACAAGTTTGCTTGCTTTTTGCTTTTCTCCATGGAATTCGTTAGGTTGACGTCTGACGTTTTAACTTTTTTTTATAACAGTAATGATACATGGATAAACTTCGTCGAGCATGTTCAACTATAGTTAACAGTAGAGGTGTTTAATATTTCTTTCAACGAATAAAAACAACTAATAATTTTTTTTATCACAATTATTCGATAAAAAAAAATGGAGGTGATCGAATATTTTTATTATCCCATTATATTATCAACTTATCATTAAACATAGACTATGTAATGTAATTTATATTTTTATTATTCACTTGACCACATTGAAATTTGAATGTACGCTTGCTAGATATAATGAATAATTCCAAATGCATCACGAAATTATTGATTAATTTACTACATTGAAATTTGAACCTATGCTTCCTAGATATAATAAGTAATTTTCATATTTTCATTAGAGTGACCGGCCTGAAGGTAGTGCTATGTGCCGGACAGTAAGCGAGTTTATCGAATATTTATTCAAATAAAATTAACCATTAAAAATAACGATTTTTTTATCATTTTATCATGAACTAATAAAAAAAATTAACCGATATTGACACTTCTAGTACAAAAGATGGTCTAACCAATAACCAAATAGAATAGACACGTTCAAAGAAATAACTAAATTCTCCACACCCGACGCGCAAGGGTTTCTGACATCCAATGTATGTACCTACCTATGATTTCTTTATTTAATTTTGCCTGGAATAGTTTAAACTTAAAACATACATTTTTGGTGGACTTTTTTTGAAATGATCCCAGTGTACTTTAGTTTATAAAATATGTAACTGACATAATATTTGAGTTTCAGCTAGACTGGGCTGAATTTTCAACATCAAATTAAAAATCGAAATTATAGAGTATTCCATAGTTTCTGGGTATTTATAAAAACTAGCAAGGACTTTAAGCTTTCATTTTATGACGAAAAAAGTGTTACACTAGGTTATTTTTACTGCAAACTAAAATCGACCTTTGACTGAGGTGACCGAGATGAATTTTTAAGCATTTTGTACCCAATTCTATTATTTCATTTGCTTGAATGAATGCCAACATTGATAGTAAATTATAAAATACTAGCAGCGAAGCCCGGCGTTGCTTGGGTCAAAATACATCGTACGCCTAATGGTTCGAAAATCAAATTCATAGTTCCTTTTAAAAATAGTAAAATATCCTGGTATACTCTAGCTAGAACACTCTGGAAAAATCTAAAATATGTATTGGAAAAAAGATCTCGATATTATCGCACAATAGCACAACGTACCTAATTTACTCCATTCAGCACTGTCCCGAGAATATTCCAGACCATCTTACGTCATTTTAAAATTTTAAGACTATTTTCGATTCTTTTAGATCGTTCTGAAAATTAAAAGAATATTCTAGAACGTTTGAGAAGATTCTGGAAGATGAGTGACTATCCTACGACATTTCAAAATTTTTTGACCATTCTCATGTAATAGAAAAGGACAGAGATTAGGAAAATCCTCATGCGTTAGAAAAGGACAAAAATATGTTTTAACATTTTCGCCCCCCATAACCACCCACTTCCACCCACCGCAACCAAACTCCCTTACTACCACCTAGAGACCAAGGGGTATTTACCACCACAACGAGAAGTTGATTGAGTTTGGTGATATAGATTGAGATATAGATTTATTTTTTTGTGGCAGTCAATATTGTCATTGGTCAAGATAGTACAGAGAACTGGCATCAACTCACCCAATCACCCAACGTGCTTGACCACAGAGTGCACCACTAGGAGATCCACAGATTACTTGAGGAGCCCACTTCTGTGTCTATGGAAGTTGACGACCCATCACGACCCATAGACCGCGGTCTATTTATACCATAGATCAATAAAACTGATAAAACTCGTTTGAAATCCTTTGAAATGTGTTTGAAATCAACAAAAGTGACAGGTGACAGTGGGTGACAGTCAATGGCGGCTTCGCATTGGGTCTTCGTCTGTGGGTATAGGTGTTCGGTCACAGACGAAGTATTATGATACTACTGTGTGATACTGTGTGTTCGGTGCATTAGTACACAGACGAAGATTTTTCTTTATTCAAAAGTAATCGATTTGTCGAAAATCGATTCTAATAAAAAAAATCGATTTTTTTTGCGAAAAATAAAATAAAATTATACGAATAAAAAAACCCAATTCAAAACTAAAAATCAAAGGCAATGTTCCTTTAAAATTTTAAGGTAAGTAATTAGGAAACCAAATACACAAAATGTCCAGTCCTATTTTGCAAGATTTTTCATCCATCGCTTATAAACGAGCTGTTTCTCAAAGTGGATTTAAACATGTAATTAATATAATCAATTTATTAAAAATCGATTAATATTCGAATAAAAATTGACAATAAAAAATCGATTATAAGAAAAAAATAATCGATTTTAATAAAAATCGATTCTTTTTTAACAGCCCTACCGTGGCTAGTTCCAGCACTGAACACCGAACAAGCACTGGATCAAACACTGGATAGGGGGCGGCGCGCGCGGCGCGCGCGTTACGATTTGATTTGTTTCAAGCTCCTAGAAAAGCCTTTAGTTCTAGTTTAGCTCAAGTTTTTGTTTGGTAGGTTGATTTGCGCTGTGCCTACCACCTAGGTAGGTACATACTCTAAATCCATCGGCTCTTCTAAATCAGTGAACCTCTGTCTGTACCTAATGGCGGCACCTCACTTGGCTTAGCGTATTCGTGTATCGATATTGTTGTGTTTGCCTCAAATAATCCAAAATTTCAAATACCGTCAAATACGTCATCCACACATGGACTTGTACGGGCAAATCACTCAAATATGCCACAATATTTGCTTATTCACAAAACAATTTGAACGCACAGTGATGGACGTGTCAGTGGCAGCAGCTTATTACATTTACCTGAATGCGGCTTACCAACACCTGTTGTATCTACAGAAGTACAAAATTAAAAATAGACGATTGCTGAACGAACCAAGTGTGGACAGTCGACGCAAATATTTGCCTTATTTTATTCCTTTGATGTGTATCAAAAACCGACAAGTTGACGGATACGCATATTTGCTATTTGCGTTGTTTGCCATATTCGTGCAAATAAAGCAAATACAATCAAATAGACCGTCTACACATTGCTGTATTTGGACAAATAATGCAAATACACGAACACGATACGCCAAGTGAGGTGCCGCCATAAGATACGCATAGGTATTTGTATACAAGTGCTCCAGTGAACCCTCTGGGTGTCTTAGCAATCTAACTCATATCGTTGGTGATCTAGCCACTTGGTTTCGTTCGTTCAACAGAAGAAACTCCGACCTATGACGCAAATCCATGTGTATAACTCAGCCAGGGACTACAATACGCGTCGGGTTTGGGATGGATATGGATAGCAGACACCACTAGCAGTAACTACTTGTCATGAACGGACATCCATGCTACAACTAGAGGGCGGCGGCAGCGTGTCGTCATCCTCAACAGTCTCAGTACAGCCATCAGTACCTAACGGTCAGTGTGCTTCATATCATTACAAAAGTACCAACCCTTAAAAGGTAGGTATCAACCTAGATAGATACATAAGGTCCTATAGTCCTATTATCCATAAGTTTAAAACGTAAAATTTAGTCCTTTGAGCGTATAATGCTCATCGTATGTAAGTACCTCGCTCCATAGTATATTAGATACATCTAGGTACTTTTGTAGGTAGGTATAGGTACCTTACCTACCAATGTTTTGATGTAAACTGACTAGACTATAAAAGGCTTTAGTATAAATCTAGTGTGTTTTAGATGCTGTAAACCCATTCAAGGTTGATTAGCTTGTTGCATTTTTTAAACTAACCTGGACAGCTCTAAAAATGTTGACATTTTTGGTTAGCTTAGAAAAATGCAACAATCGAATCAATAGCATGTACCTAAATTGATAAAACTGTAATTTAAAAAAGAAATAAATTTAATTGTTACATTATTTAGGTTACTACGTACCTAAGCATCCAGTTATCCAGCTTAACAGTGATGGAAAATATTGTGAGGAAACCCTCGGCTTAGTTTGCTCTGCACGATTGACAATGTCTTTCCTGTGGATATGACAGACTAGGCTGAGAGGATGGTATAGGTGCTGGGCCTACTCCATCTAAACACTGTCCCAGGCACTACAGTGTCCTGTTAAGTGTAGGCATAGGTTGCCTCCTGATGCTGTATAAATCAACTTCAATAGATGTAAAGGCCCAAGTAAGCATCCAGTAGTATTAGCAGTAAATTTTGGGTCATTGTATTAGATCACCTTTTAAAATCTATGTATCTCAACATGAAACAATAGGTAAATAAGTCTATCTATCTATATGTAAGAACCTATTTAACATTTTTACATCTCTCATATTCGGTAAGTATGTTCTTATTACCCCCAAATGGGGCTTGTAGGTGTGTGCCTTGTCTTCGACTCGGCCCACATACGTGAGCCCCTCACATTACTTACCGCCCTAGGGCTTTTCTAGCTACATTATTACCCTAGAGCGCTGATTGGTCACCTACAAGCCTCATTTGGGGGTAATAAGGACCTACTTACCTCACAATCGAGATGTAAAGCAGAGTAGTTAGCTCGGGTGTAAGCATCCCTTGGCTACTAATCTACTATTAAGTATTCTGGGGCAGCTCCATCATGGTACAATAAATATATTCTGTTCCATTACTAACTGCTTTTAAACGTTTTTGAAATAATTATGTTGATTTGTATTCCGTGGGAATCCTGCTCTTTGGTATGATGGCGCTGAGTTTATCAATTAAATACAAGGAGTGTACTATTTGCTAAGGGTGGTGAAAATAAAACAGGCAGCAGTATTTCTTATCTTAACTATTTAATACTGTAATAACAAAACAACCACATCTAGTAATTTGAACATGTAGGCAGATGGCTTACTAAATAGACCTAGGTAAGGTACCTACTATACCTAGGAACCTACATAACACAGATTAAATTTGCCTACACTGACCTACATTTACATACAGTAGGTATATACAATTTAGGCAACAAAATATGTTTTTAAATTTTATAAAATTATCTGCTCTCATTGTAAAAGACATGTTTTGAAAATTAATGCAAAATTAAGATTTTTAATTGCTTAGGTGGATTGTAATGTGTAAAAAAACTAGTAGGTATTAAATTTTTGAGTTCATAGATCAAGATCACTCATACTTACTCAATTTACACTTTAAGTGCAGTAGAAGTTAGAAAGACAAGACTGTGCAAGAACAATGTAGTACCTACTTCACATTTGAGATGTGATTTCTCTGCAGTAAAACCCTCACTGCTGTTTTTCTAACTAATATTAATATAACTTAGGTACATACTTAAGGGTAAATGGGACGATTAAAGTTATTGACCATTCCGTTGACGTGTGCGCCTTCGGTTGATCTAGTTTAATCCTTCCTATATGCATGTCAATATCAACTAACAAAATAAATGATCATCATTACTTGCTGGATACACACTATCTAGCACGCAACAAGTTAAGGCGTAGTGCATAATATTTGCAACACAGAAAAACACAGTAAGACTGGAATTGGTTTCAGAGGTTCATCATTAGGGCTTGTATATAAAACTGCGATGCGACGTCGCATCGTCAAAACGTGCGAGCACGTACGACGCGTCGCAAGAACTTGCGAATTGATTCACAAGTCTTCTTTGTTTCTTTTAACTGTATCTCCTAAGCAATAACAAAAGTGCACACTTCTTTATACGATCCATGTCACGACCTAGTTTTCAAAATACGTTCAGTACGGTTGACGGTCGTCGAAGGAATGGTCACTCTAATCGCAGAAGGGAGACGTTTTACCGCACGAAATCGCATCGCAAAAATTCGTGTTGCAATTTTCTGCGCTGCGAATTCGCATTGCAGTTTTGTGTACAAGCCCTTAACTAGGTTATGGTGAAATTGTGTTGGTACATTGAGCCTAAACTACTCACTATTGCTACCTCTTAGTTAACAAAAGCAAAAATACACAACCATGCAGTGAAGCCGGAAATAGTATATTTCATTACAAGTGCGGAAAGGCTGTCATTGCAAAGAGTTCCGACAAATGTGTACCCGAGCCGAGGTGCAGCCGAAGGCGAGGGCTGACAGTCGGAATAAGTTGCAATGACGGTTTCGCACGTGTACTGAACGACTATTTTTAATACAGTTGCGAAAAATGAAGCAATTTAATAAAATATTTTGTGCAACAAACAACTAAACTCGCAAAGAAAATTTCTGAAAAATGGCGCCAACCGTAGAATATAAGCAGAGATTTTTTTTTCTTCACCCATTCTGGTAGGCAAAGGGAACTATGCCCATACAGCCAAGTCTTCAGTAGAATTTTTTTATTGATATGAAATGAAACTGAAATTTAATGAGATGAAATGAAATGAAACCTAACCTAACTCATTCAATCAAATCATTAAATCTGATATTGAAACAGATTAGTAGCTTCTTTTTAGAAATATACGTATTTTCATGAATCATAAAAACTTCTATTAATTTTTTAGTAAAAATTTCATTGTTGGTTTTTCTTTTAGACATTATTTTGACAGTTGGGAAAGAGAGCGCACGAGTTTGGGAAAGGTAAAGAAAAAGCCCGAGTATGTAATAGCCCACATCCCGAACGCTATACGTCCCTGCAATACGCCACTTTTTGAGCAACTGTATTAAAAAGTTCATATACAACATGAAACTTTGCTATTTTGTGCGTACCTAAGCCATACACGACCAGTTTTTAGGTAGTTATGCAATCAATATTAATCATTATAAGGAACTATAGGACCCCTTGACAGTTTCAATTTTATTGTAAAGCAAAGTAACAGCTATAGGTAACCTAACGTAACAAGTGGGTACTTAGCCAGTCTCGTTCCGCGCTGTATGCAGCCGAATCGGTCTTTATCGGTTCTAATTGGTCAAAGCGATTGCGATTGTTAGGTACTTAGATTTAGAATAAACCAATAGCAATCAGAGTTTCTGTAATTTTATCACCAAACGAAAATACAATAAGGTACTAAACTACGTACGTAGGTAGTACCTAAATTATAAATTTAGTGTGCATGCTTACAGTTACAGGTATTATTTTTAAATGCTTGGTAAACATTATTTCAAAAGCTCGATTTGAACATCTAACACTATCCTACTCAAACAGTTTTTTGGTATGCAAATGCCATTATTTTGTTTCGCGACAACAAAGAGATCGTTACCCTATTTTACAGACTCTAGGGCTGCCTTAGTTCCATTCAAATGTGCAAGTTGCGTAACTCTCTGTGGTGTTCGATTCAAACTGATTTGTTGGTAGGTAATAGGTATACTTAGCTTTACTGTAAAAAAAGGTGTAGCCGCCGCCCGCCTTGTAAAATAAGCCAGCGATCTCTCAATCAAAATCGCTCAGAACTATCTAGGCTGCCTACCTAATAAGGTAGATCCATCAAAACATACTATTAATAGCCTGTCTTATGAAAGTTTTTTTATAAATTAAACCTATAAGGTATCACATTTCGATAATGCACTAGAAAAAATTCTCACATTAGGTAAATCTACAACAAATCACTTAACTACAGTCTAGTATTGGAGGAAAAACGTAGTTTTTCATTAAAATCGAATTATTATCAAAGATATTATAGGTACCAAAATAGGAAGCTATCAAAATTTTATTTAGTTACAAAGATACATAATAATTCTTACTTTTAAACAAATCTCAAATCGTCTGATCATTGAACAACTCAATAGTTGCGAGTCAAACTTCAGTAGGTATAAAAATGATAAAAGCAAAATTGAACTTACGAGTTAAAACTAACCTAACATATATTGAGCCTTAATCTATAGTTTAATTATGGGGACTGATCGTCGTAACGTTATAAGTCGGGCTGGTATCACCTTTGATGATATCGAGGATGCTGACGTAGGAGCCGGTGAGGAAGCCGAGAATACCGAAACAGATCAGGAAGCAGTTCTTCCACAGAATCCAGTTGCCGCGGCCAAGACCGTTTGGCTTGTCCCAGTAGGTAACCGTTTCAATAACCGACGGGAAGATCAGACCCAGGAACGACAAGCAAACAGCACCCACGAGAGATATGAAAGGTCCGAGATCGGGGATCGCAATAGCGATGCACACAGTCATGATGATGATCGCTATTCTGATGCTGTACTCTGCTAGGTTCTTCTTGGCTCCAAACCAGTGGCGCACGTTCTTCCAAATAATTTCCATTGGCACGTAGAACTGAAGACTGTACGTGAAGAATATGGCGACGGCGATCATGAGCTTCACACATTGCCCCAATCTGAAAAATTGAAAATGATTAAATTAATCATTTGCTACCTATGTATAGAAATGTGTTTCTTGGGAAATTGCAGTTATTATCATAATTTACTCTTTTGCTAATCTGAGAATTTACATGGCTGAAAACTGGCTGAAGCATGGAAGGAAATACATATTATTGAATATGGGTCTAATTAAATCCCCTATAGAGAAACATATCCAAAAATCACAAAAATCGGAGACTTAAATCTTTCTGGGCATATATAGGTTAAATTCTATAGTTTAAACAAATAAATAAATATTCATGGATATTTCACACAAGGCCTCTAGTCCTAAATAAAATACCGAACCACTCTGTTACATTGAATGTAATAGGTAGGCTGTACTTACATTTGATCTTGGGGTAAGTTCAAGGTAATGCTGTCCTCGGTGTTGTCTCCATATTGAAGATATCCGAAGAATCCAGTGAAAGCGTATAGTGACACGACGAAGGACATGCCAAAATTTAATACTCCGGGACATCCAATGAAGTGGGTAGGTGTCTTCATATTATTCTCAAGAGGCATCACGACACCAATGCCTTCAAGTGCAAAAATAGCGGTTCCGAAGAATGTAGGCAAGCGCTCGAATCCACCGAACGAATCCCTTGTGCTCACGCTAGGCATATCTTGGAATAGATAGTAGTAGGTGATCCCCATCCCGGCTCCCACTAATAGATTAGCAATCATAGAAAATGGAGCGAGGTATTTAAGGTTCCGAATAAGATTCATCGCGATGAGTAGCGGCAGCAGGCAGACCATATAGATGCGGACGTCGATGTCGTGCCAATCGGAGCCTTTCGCATAGTTATCCACGACTTGCTTCACATTCTTGGCAACGAATAAGATGTACACGCAGCAACAGCCTAAGAGATCGATAACCAGGAACCAGTTGACCATAGCCCTGAAACAAATTCATTCGTATGTTAAAATAATAGGAATATATGTCACGTTATCGCGACTCTAGACAATAGCGTTGCATCGTCGTCGTCGTCTGTTTGACAAAATTCCGTGGTACATATTTGTTTTTTATTTATGGTGAATGTCATTAGTGTAGCGCTTATTGTTGTAACTTTAAATTGTTATTGACCGAGCGAGCGAAGCGTCTCAGTTTCCACATTGGCCAAAAATGCGTTTGTCCGGATGTCTGTCTGTCTGTCTGTCTGTTCTCCTCTACAGGTCGCATTTTTCAACCGATCTGGACGAAACTTGGTACACAGGTTATATGACTTATTAGAATTTTTTTGTCGTCGGGGATTTTTGATTGGAGGGGTACTTCCCCCAAAAAAGGGCAAAAGGGGGCTATTTGATATACTGAATATCTCCACCAAATGAGATCCGATTTCGATTATTCTTTTTTTATTTGAAAGGTAGTAACTATAAGTTGGTCTCATAAAAGTTTGGCGAAGATCTGATAAGGATCTTCAGCATGATGAACAGGATAGCTCATCAAACAATCGATGGTTTTCAATCAAATTTTTGCTAAGGCAGTAAATAGCTCACTTTTAGTATGCTCGCGAGGTCTACAGCTCCCAGAGCCACTAGTAAAATAAATTCCTCGTAAATTCACGTGCTAGTCAAGAGCAAGTAATATTGAATGCTATGTAGAAATAATCTTCTTTGAATTACACTGAGAACGAACTTACTTAGCCAGCCTGGAGAACTTATGTACAGCGGGAGGTCCAGACAAGAAAGCTGCCTCTGCAGTTTCAGCAAAGCCAAGCGAGGGTTTCTGTATCCGTCTGCAGAGCTCATGAGCAGTCTTCACCAGGATATGAACGCAGTATGTGCAAATACCCCCGATGGCAAAGGTAGCCGCCAGACCGAAGAACAGACCAGCATTCTTGAAAGCCATGGGCATAGCCAGGATGCCACTTCCCAAAGAGCCTTTCAGCAAGTGGATGAGGGTATCCATATCCCTAGAAGGAAAAAAAGTTTAAGTAGGTACATACAAAAACCTGTCTATAAGGTTGGATAAGATATTATCTTGACGAAAAAAAAACCAAAATCACTTACGAAGTAGGATGAGCCAGTTTCCTATGCTCAAAGGGGTTGTAGTCCTCGTCAGCCTCAATATCCCGCCCCGGGATTTCCATAAGAGGCAGAGTGGACCCTGCCTGTTGTTCAACTGGGATCTCATTTGGGTCAACTTTATACCTGCAAAACAGCACCCCAGATACTGTTATAGGCATTGCAAATACTGACACAAAACTATAACTAAAAGTAAAGTAGATAGGTTAGAAGTGAGTGGATTCAAAAGTGTAGTAAAAATCACAAAAAGCACAAATGTAGGTAATGATAGCGGTACCGATCGAGAAAAGCGCCACATTTTCAAGCTTGAATGTGATACGAGGTGTGAGATGTGTCGCGTCTGGATGATACTAGGTACTACCCCCGGATTGTATGTGGCATTCGGTATTACTCGCGGAATGTAAGTTATCTTTACAGGTAGCCTGGTAGGTAGATTAACTGAATTACTATGTGTGAGTGTTATTTGTGTAGAGTGTGATACATTCATTATGGTCTCCAAAACAATATACAAAATATATTTGGTTTTGCGTGGCACTCTGTTAAGACTCGGCATTTACAAAAATTTGGCTCACACGCTAAATTCAATACAGCTTTACGTTTTCAATACGTAACCGTACATGTATGTATCTGTAATGCTTTTTAAAGGGTTCATTTAGCAAGATTAATATTTTTGTACAGACGTTTGTAACTTCGCTTAGAATTTTTAACCGACTTTATTTTCTCAGTACTAAGTAGACGTCTATGGGCTCCAATTTCTGATACTAAATGCATAAAGCTAGATCAAATTTGTACAAATGTAGCGTGCTGAAGGCCAATCCCGAGCCTGAACAGAGATGGCGCTGGCCGCGCGGGAGAAGGCCCCGGCAGAGCCCAGCAGAGGCGCTTCCCCCGAACTGCTCAATTTTTTTTACCATTACCAAACAATACAAATGATAATTATACAAAATAGAAACCATAAAAATGGAATGATGTACCGGTGTATGAGTCCATTGCAAGATGATCAAGGTCGTCGAACGACTTTAACCTCGTGGAAGCAGCTCACGTCTTCCCGGATCTCCGTAGCGGGGCGAGCTTATAGCTCGTTATTAGGAGCGAGTACTTAACAGTCAACATACAATATAAAAATACCACGACAATATAACATTTTCAGTAGGTAGGTGTTTGGAGAGCAGCGCAGGACCGTAGCGGCCCCACGCCACGCCTCTAAAAGCCAATCTAACGCCGGCTTATTTTGATAAACGACAATAAACTTGATAAATTATTTTATATCTTTTCTTTGAACTTCCTGTTGAACAAAAATGCCAAAATTATATTAGTTTACGACAAATCTGTGCAGTTTCAAAATAAAATTCAATTCGCTGAACACAATAGATAGAGAATGACGAAGCTATGAAACATGCTCTATGTTGATTTTATTTTCTGAAGCAAATTAAATAAAATTTTAATCTGAATGGTATCCATTATTAAATACATTGATGTAATTAATTACTTATTAACAACACATAATGGACATCCAAAGCTGGGGATTCGACAGTCAGCTCACAATAGATAGAAACTTTGTTACTTACTTGACCATAACGACGTCAGATAAATCATTCCTGACTCCTTTTTTCTTGGGGTCATATTCGGCTATCATAGGCCGCAATTGGGGTTTCTGAAAATATAAGAGAAATCAAAATTTAATAACGACGACGTGATTCAAGAAGTGCACTATCTCTATTGGACTTTTATTACAAGTAAATCAATAAAGTAAAAGCTATCTATACAAATATAGATCCTTACACACCTATATGTGTGTATAACATAGCTTTTACATATTCGTACTGAGGCAGGGGCTCGGTAGTTCGCGCCATCTGAACACTATTTTGGGAAATTATAAATATCCAGCAAACCCGTGCACCGAGAAAAGCAGAAATTTGTAAGTCGGTAGTACGTCATCCTATTTATACATTTTAGATACATTAAATGGAAATAAGGATTTCTCACGGAGATTGTATTTCTCATTATTCATAAAAAAAAAAGTTTTATTTTAAAAATTACTTGCGTCTCTTCTCTAGGGACGTAAATCGCATTTGTAACCCGAATATTTAGCTCCTTCTAATATACGTTTTGAGAATGAGTGATGAAAAGGTAGCATAAATGCGTAAGAGGTATCCTACCTCCCTAGTCCCTACTAAACATTATCACTAGCGTATCTACAAGAAAACGTGGTATTCCGAGCACAGATTTTGTAAAAATACTATCAGCGCGGCGGCGGCGGCGTAGCTTAATTTTAATCCGGTCAATTAAGTATTATAAAAGCAAGCTCTAAAACTATGAACATTTCGTTTTCCATGTCGCACCACACCACACGCAACATATTCGTCGTCGCCATGACGTACTTTACTTACTGCAGTTACTGCCTATTTAAATAAATGAGTCATGGATTTCTTATGGGCATGCAACCTGGTTCCCCTAATTTTATTCACGATAGGTAATGGCAAGATATTACCACCGGCGGCGGCGGCCATGCGAGTTTCAGCTCTATATCTCGCTCATAAATTGTCCAGTATCGTTTCGCAATGGAAGAGTGGCGACTGCTTGCTATGAAAGAGCGATTGTTCGGAACAGGATAAAACCGGTTTCAATTTTGAACAATAAATCAAGAGTCTGGTCCGTTATAAAACAAATCGTAATAAAGTAAGTTTTAAATGGTTTCAGACTGTCAAGACACGCTAGCCGCATCAGATAAAGTTAAAACTTTGATCTTTGAAACGTGGTGATTCAGATTCAGAAATGACAAATGTGGCAATGCTCAATTAGTGAATTGGTAGACAACACAGTAATTTGTGTCGATCGACAATTAATTTAAATGAAAGTACCTAGGTTCGTTACGTTACGATTTATTTTATAGGTGTAGGTGCATAGAAGCTAGTGTGCTACTACGAGTGATAGGTACTTCTCTTCACTTATCTTTTCACTAATATTGCAATAGAGACCGCCTAATCCAAAATTGAATACGAGGTTTTTGTTCACGGTGATAAGCTTATGCAACCGGGTGTTTTAATTTTTTTTTTTTGGCCCTTGTTTTTATTGGAATAGGTGACATTTAACTTTATGTACCTTATCAGTATACCTACATAATTTACTTGAGTCAAGTTTATAGGGTAAAATTCGCCGTCTACTTAATTCACCAGGGCTATAAGTAACCTAAGTGAATTAAGTATACTATTTCGTACACTTAATATACCTGTCTTTTTATAAAATATTTTCAGTATACTTTATTCACTTAAGTGAATAAAGTAAACTATTTAGTAGACTTAATATACCTGTGCCCTTATTGTTATTTATTAATTATTAAATATGAGGAAAACAAGGTTATTGCGTTCAGTTTTGGATTGTCTCTACCTGTCAGTGGATAATCATGAAGGCGGTTAAGGTGGTCCCTCATCATACAGTGATGATGATGGTGACAAACTGTCTGGTCTGCGGAGTTGACTGTACTTACGTCGATATGTAGGTAATTTCTTTAAAAGTGGTCACCACGTGGTCACATGCGCAGCGAAAGCACGGTTACGCAACTCTTTATTCAACAATAATTTTGATGACGTCTTATTCATAAGACTGAGTTTTTATTACGTCATTTACGCCTTTATTTACGGCCCATAAAACCACTTTTCTGATTAGGTTTCCTATGTCTATCTATTTATACTATTATAAAACTGTAAAAAGCTAAAAACTAAAATTAAAGAAATGGATAAACTAAATATGCAGATCTACTAAATAAACGATTCTGATTCCAAGAATCGAGTTGGTCTGTTTATCCGTTTGTCTGTTTGTTTGTTCGCGGATCACGCTTTAACTACTGGACCAATTTCGACGAAACTTAGGTAATATACCAATAGGAAGCCCTTTTTTCGGATTGAAACATAGGCTATATTTTATTGCAATCAAAGACGTGGATTCTTAGATACAGCTTGACCTCTCTAAACCAAAAGCAGCCTTTGACACGAGGTTCATCGTATGCTGGTTGACAGATATTTTTTGGTGAAAAGTTTCACACGCGAACTAAGTTGCGGAATTGTTATTGCAATCCTATTATAGGTAGTAGGTAACGTGTAACTTATTAAATGTCGTCTTATCCTATCCGTGATCGAGATCACGAGTGCTTAAACGTGTAAATATTCGCGACAAACATAAACAGCTACTGTCCACAATTGAAGCACGACTTCTTTAATCAGGTGAGTGTGATCGTTCCATACAAAGAATTGAGTATTGTCTCCAAGTCACGAGGTTCTGACAACTTAAGAACCATGCTAATTTGTCTCAATTGTTGAGTAACCGTTATATATTACTCTTAATCGTATCGTCTTAAGCATGGAAATACATAATAAGCTGGTGAAGTTCATGAAAACTGAAAGCTCAACTTTTCTCCAAAGCGATCGAATAACTCTTAAGGATAACAACAAAGAAGAAATCCACCAAGGTAGGTGCATCTTGTTCATTGCAAACTGTAGTAAGAAAGCAAAGAGTAGCTTTGCTAGTTGGGGTTAGCCACGAACGTAAATGCATTAACTTGGACCTCAGTATGTACTTGTAACTAAATATTTACTGTAGACACACCTCCATAATAATAATATGTTATTTGACGTCTTCGCAAATCAAATGAACCATCTTAGAGGTGTTAAATAGATACTACAAATTATTGTATCACGATATTTAGTAGACACGTAGGTAAATTGTAGTTTGAATCATAGGTGCTCGTCGCATCGCTCGTCAAAATGTAGTTATTGGAGTAAGTCATTCTGTTTTTCTTTTAGTTGATTCTCCTTAGCAGAATGCTACTTAGCGAAACACAATGCAAGTAGAATTCATTTTGTGTACATGCCTCGGGAATATAGGTAGGTGTCAGAGAATCAAAACCGCGAAGAACTAGCGAGAAACTTACGGCTTTGTTCCTCCCTTGCAACCACAAGATACGGAATAAACGATCTTTCAAAGATTACAGATTAAATTGCAATATTCCAGTCCCTTTTTTTGGAGTTAGAGCAGTTCGGGTATAATAAGAGAGATCAGTGCAGTGACCTACATAAAATTCGCACTAACTCACACGTCCTGTAATCAATGCGTTCCTTGGCTCAATTGAATTGAAGGGCAATCCTTACAAAATTAGTCCGGATCACGACAATTTATCACTTAAAAAATCAGCTATACAGTGGGGGGCGGTGCGACCAAAACCAAACAAATTCTTGATCATGATCAGTCATGTGAGATTTCCGACAAGCGCGCCTTATCAGGCCCCACCAGTCCCACCACCCAATGTCCACAGATAACAAGGGATTTGTCCTGATATCGAAGTTGGAAAATCCTCAGATGCATTCATATAGCAAAGCAAGGCTCATTCCAGATATCAAATCCAAAACAGCAGAGCACAATAAAATAATATATTTACTTCTAAAAGTCAGGTGGAAACAATGACACAAGACACACAACCCAAGTACCTACCTAAGTAGTATAGCAAATTCTAAAACTGTTGTATTATGTTATTAAAAAAATTACATTCTGTAAGGCGACGAACCACAATGTTTGGAAAGGATTCAAGAACCATGTGGCACGGCATGTCTATTTTTAATTTACTGTTTGTATACAGAGTCAGCTTAGCATTTGAAAAACGCGTTTATTTTCTTCACCATTTTCGCCGCTGCCAAAACACGTTATTATAATAACAGCTTTAGCACATTTTGCAGCGACTATCTTATTCGCGTAAAATATGTTTGTGTTTTTTTTTTTTAATCTAGTTATATAATTAGTAATAGATTCGACATTTATGAAATTAAAAGAATCCAATTTTCCAAACCTATAAAGTAAAGCTTGGACATCTGTAAAGGCGTGGTTGAACTGAGTGGGCTGGCAGACTGTCAGGGATTATTTTTAGCAGCACAAGTCTTGTGTTTCATGACACGGGATGTAATGTAATTCATACGATACAGCGCAGCGGTGTCGGTTAAACAATAGTAGGTACCTAACAGTGGTTGGAACATCATATGATATGGTTAGCTTTAATCTAATCAAACACACCTACGGAAAGGTATGTTCTGTTCTAGTTCTTAGGTATGTTATGTATGTATCACCTGTATTCTGTACCCATGGTGTGATAGTTCTACATCATCACCATAAAAAACAGCGTCGGGATTTTAGACTGTAGCATAATATATGGCTCTCCCAGTTTTATGCACATAAGTATTTCATTCAACATGTCAAATAATAATAAATATTCACGGACATTCAATACAACGCCTTCTAGTCCCAAACTAAGCAAAGCTTGTACTATGGGAACTAGATGGCTGATAGAATACCTAAATACATTTTTTTGGAAATACATACTTATAATACGTAAAAAACCCAGACACAAAACAAACGTTTATGTTTACAACACACAAATGTTTGTTCTCGGTGGGGATCGAACCCACGACCCACAGCACGGAAGGCAGAGCTACTACCGACTGAGCCATGACGCCTGTCCTTAATGACCTTAAAATGTTAACTTTTTTTCATTAAACCGGAGGAACCCACCCTTTGTTATTATAACCTAGTCAGTGGTAGCTTCCTAGTGTCCTAGACAAATATTTCTTCCTATTTGATATAGAAATATTGTATAGCCGGATAATGATGAATAGAATGATTGTTCATCAAGTATATCAATCAGCCTACCTGAAGGGACAATGACGCGGTTACGGCCACTGAATAGTTACGGCCTTGCTACACCGGAAGGAAACTAATGTCATGACTATGACTCTAATGATTTCTCTAAGTAATTTCTTTTAGTAGCAATAAATTGCATCGTTTTTAGCGTTTTTGTTTACACAGGTTGTTTGTGCCAAGGAAGACCGAGTTTCACTTATTTTTTAGCTCCTAGAAGTATGGCTTTACGTGGTACGTGCAACCTAGACCAATAATAGTAATTAGTAGCATCGGTTGCGAAAGATAAACATGATGCACGGACGATGTAATACTGTATTTTAGTCGCACTCCGGACTTAAATTGTAGAATAAAATCGTCTCTAAGAGCACATAATACGTTACATCATGACATGGGTTCATGACTTCTTTATTTAAAAATCAATGGACTTCGTTCAGTTAACAAAGTTTTTAATTAATTTCATTAAGAACTTTTTCATCTGCACAGTTATCAACCGACAAATTGTCAAAACTACTTTCTAAAACGAAGTTACAACAAAAGTATAAGTAGACATTAGTCACATATCTACCTAACGAAATGTGATGAAAGTGTTCGGGTTTCATAGGTACAAGAATAATGCGTAGAAATTATAGTACATTATGGTACGAGTGCGGTGAGTTGAAAATTACAGCCGAGGCGATATTGCCAGCCCGAGCCGCAGGCGAGGGCTACAAGAAAGCAGAGGCTGTAATTTTCAAAGCGCACGTATGTCATACGACGTTTTATAACACATTTGCGAGGAAATAAATAAAACTCGGACTTTCTTCAAAGAATAAATCTTTATTCACTTGTTGAAGCAGTTAGAAAAATTTGAACAATTTGTAAAAGAATTAAATGCTTATTTTTTATCGTTGAGCGCGGCGCGCGCCCCCTGCCCGCGCCGGGCGTTTTAGTGGGAGCATCTTGATAAACCGTGCGTTTTACATTACCATAACGCACGAGTGCGTAATGACATACATCACGATACTGAAATTGGTGAAATAAGAGACCCTTTACGAGCAAATGTGTTATAAAAATACTTATAACAGCACTTAGTTTTATCTGTGTGATACGCGGCTGGTGGCAAAGCTAACACAGATTTTGATGTATCGTTCCTTGGTCGTGTTTTGTAAACAGAGAGATCTTCATTTACTTATATTTAGATCACATTATCAATCACGAGATGGTCATGCCCCCACCTTCACCACGCTGTCGCAAAATTCAATTTATGAATGGCTAATTCTGTCGCTTTCCATACAAACCTGTCGCTAAGACGGTAATCGCTCGAATCTCGTAGTACTGTTTGTTTACCATACATAAATTGAATTTTGCGACATCGAGGTGAAGGTGGGTGAATGGCCTGTATTGCGATGTTATTTGGCACCTACTATAACAGTGGACTTCTTGGTGCTACTATTATTTGTAAAGACCCAGACTTAACTTGTACTTACCTACTCTAGTAGGTAAGTACAAGTTAAGTTTCTACTGTTCCTACATGTAATAGTGACTCACTTAACTTTTCTCAAATCATCGGAGCATGTGATTGTTGACTATTGTTTGTCTCGCGTCAAGCCAGATGGACTATACCACCGGTGTCATTGTTGTCATAGTGGTACTCTGGTTACTTCCTGACACACAAGGCCGAACCATCCTTAGCTAGCGTATAGCCGGGTAGATATTAAGCATAGATGCAGTCACGAAGTAGGTACGAGCATTTCTACTTCGCAAAATCGGTTGCAATATAATAACAAACATCAAACCATTTATATTCTTACTTAGTAGGAGTGTTGCCAGACAGACAGGCAGACAACGGAGTGTGCATAAGTGTATCATTTTTCATTTTAGAATTCAGAAAAACGTGCTTTAGAAAACTAAGCTTGTATTTACAAATATCTTTCAGGCTTTAAGTTGGTCACTAATATGGAACGCATTAAACACCAAATACGTAATCAAGTTTCAAGTTATTCGCTTAGGCTAACAGGTTTGTTTATTTGTTTATACACAAAAAAGGCGATGCAAACAAATGTGTCCTGGATTCAGTTTGTAAACAAGATTCAAATTGCGAGTTTATGAAAGAATCGCGCAAAATTACTTTAATACAATACTAATAGTACAAACTAACGGCAATTAGAGATATCGGTAAGTACAAGTTTTGCTTAGTTTGGGGAAAAATATTGATGTTTTTATAACTACTACTTACGATGTTTCGCGAAATAAATTAATTGAATTTGTGAAAAAATATTTATTTAACTAGGTACCGTATTTATTATTTTTATGTACTTAGCTAAATCTTGAAATGACGAATACCCTATAATAACGAATCTTATTGTAACAAAATACATGGTAAACCATAAAAGGTGACTCCTAGTCTCCTAACCTTATTTCTGGGCGACCGTAATATTTGATGTGATGTAACTGTCTGGCGTCCAACCCTGAATGGCGCCAAGTTTTTCCTCTGATCTTTGCATTGAATAGGTAGAAGGTAGAACACAAGATTTCAAAAGTACAAGTCGATCCCTCACTTTCGATAGGTTACTCGATATCTTCCTAATCCTTTTTTCAGCGGCATCTATCTATACAAATTACCAAGTAGCTAACTAAAACAGGTACTCCTACTAAACTACATATTCTCAGTTATTGGTCCCAAATCCGCAGTTTCTCACAAAATGTGCAGAGCTGAACTGAGCTGTTTATAACTGCCTAGATCAGTACTTAGCTGGGCCTAGTACTGGCAGTAGTGTTCTTTGTCTCTCTGAAGTTAGGCTACACCTCTCATTCCTCACTTTCCTCCAAACCAAGCTAAGAAAAGAAACTGCGGAGGGACCTGCGGAGTTTGGAGAGATATTAGATCAAGACATTTGTCACATTGTTATAGAGGCTCATTCCAGTTTTCCCTGCGTGGGGGATTTCTGGAACTTTTGTACAATGATCCCCTTAGCAACCCCTGCGACTGCCGGCAGGGGAAAAATAGAAAAAAAAAAAATCCCCTTAGGGGAGTTACACAGAAAAAAGTCGCGGCAACTGTTGCTATTTTCCATTTCGTTGAAGTTTCCCATTGTTATAGATTTAGGTGACCTATATCACGATGAACAGTATCTATCTGGTAAACAGGAAAGTAGGTTGAATATATCAATCCTGTATTTCATAGACCGAAATAAAACTTAGTAGGTATACACGGTGTAACATAAATACCCTATAAGTCCGAAGTAGGGGTATTCTACAGGTCATGGCGAATAGTGTTTGTTCTACGACTTTTGAGATTTCGAAGTTTTTCATTCATGAAATGAGCTCGTCACTTTACTTAAAATGTACGTACGCACAGCTAGCGTGTGCGTGCGACGTGGTAATGAGGGTACCTACGTATGCATGCGTGTGTACGGGTTTACGCAAATAGTAAACAAACCAATAGGGTTGTCGCTAATTTCCAAAATAATTAAAGTTGTACTTTTGTATGAAAAATTTAATTACGATTTATTAACCCTATGCACACGTTCAAGCACTCAGGTGGTCGGTCTGATTACGCCCCCTTCGGGCTTATAGGGTAATTATGTTACACCTTGTATAACCTGCCTATCATAGTATAGTTTCTTGTACTTCTTAACTTTTAGTAAGTACCTATGCTAGATTTAGGTACCATTTTACCATGCCACTATGGATAGTGGACTAGTTACAACTTCTTGTAACTAGTATACAATCGAAATTGAAAAAAACAGCGCGGGTGGAAGCTAATTAATGTTTCATATAATTTTTCTCGCGATCGGGAAAATAAGTGGAATTCTTGTGAGAAAATGATCTTAAATTACTTATATTTTCCTTCGACGTTTTCCTGCTTGATGTTTGTTTCGTAGGTAGTAGGTACTCATAAGTAATAATGCTGAAGATTATTATTTTAAATGACTTCCTGTCCACTCGCACAAACTTTCACCATTCTGTAATTGTAGTGGCTAGAGTTAGCTTCGTAATATTTTTTGTCTATTGTCTATCTTTATTTATCTTCACGGTAACTTAACTTTACTTGAAATCTATGTAGTTTGTTTAAAAATAGAAATTTTTTTTTAGGAATTTTATTACCTGTTTCGTAAAAACCTAGCATTCAAAGAACGCTTCGTATCTCGCTATAGCTTATTTGCCAAGGCTATTAAGGAAATTAAAAAAAATACAGTTCGCAAAGTAAAACATTCGCATTTGGTCGCGATGTCCTTTTCGAAATTCCCAAGCCATCTACCAATAAACTTGCCTACTAACCTACTATTAGATATTTTTAAACCGTGTTCGTCTAAAACTATGTGGATCAACATAGTTTTAGACGATCCCCGGGATGTAGCCGTTGGTCTGTAGACTCGTTTCGACTCAAGGATGCAAAAGTTAAGTTGTAACTTACGACTCGTAAATCTAGCTATGTTGGTACTCATAACTGGTTTAATCGCTCAGTGGCATACTAGTGTGGGTTCCGATTCCTACCACGGTAAACTGAAAACAGTAATTCAACAATATTGTGAATAGTGAAATAGACTCTTCCGTTTTTTCTTTCCTCGTGATTTTTTGGATAAAAACCTTCATACGAGTACAATTCATGCTGAAGGCAGCCGAAGATAATTACCGAAACAAAAACCATGAAAGTTCAGGATCAAAAAGGCTTAAATAAATACATTACTTCTTTCCTTAGTAAAGAAGACAGTGGTCTTGAAATAAATGTATTTATAAAATGGAAAACACCCATCTCCACGGGAAAAAAAGAAATAAACCATCGTAGCTTCTTTATTATGTTTCGTTGGTATTATAAATTCGACATGAAAGAAAACCTGGTCGATACATATTAAACTTATATATGTATAAATAGGTACCTAACTACTTACGTGTAATCATTGAAGTGCTATTATTTTTTAGATATTTTTTTGCGGGGCATCTTGTATGTGCAAAGATATGTAGAATATTTTTAGAACATGGAAGTTGCTGTACTGCTCAATGGGCCACATTGGTGGTGGCAGTGGTGGGACCGCTTGTTCCGGAGTGTGCATGCGCATACCACGTGCTCGCCGCGTGCGCACTACGTCACGCACCGGCCAAAGAGAACTTAGATTCAGACATTGGTAAAATAAAATTACTTTGCCTTAAAAATTACAATCGTTAGGTATGATTTACTTGCGTAGGTATATGTACCTACATTTCCGTGGGCTATTTACACTTAATCCCTTTATTCATGTTCGTCTGTCATTTTAGTGCGGCTCTAAAATAATGCTCTCTGTGCATGACAGTGAAAAAATAGACTTCAGCTAGCGCAGTTTGAGTTAGATTATAGAAGGAAGCTGAGCTACTTACACGTTTGAACCTATAAAATATTAGTTGATCCTAAACTAAAATTCTATGATGTGCTTAAAAAAAGTAGGATAATTTTTTTTTCAACCATTGCTTATAATCATTTTGTAAGTCGCAACGATATCATTTAGCTAGCACCAGGCTTACCAGAACGTGCCTGAACGAAATAATCATTTAAGTAGCACTGGTTTTGCCAACTTTATGCAGTTTTGCACTTTGCTCAAAATCGCTCAAAATTTAACTAGAACCTAACTGCGTCGTCTGTGGTTATTATATAGCATGTTGTGGGGGTAAAAACCAAACTAAACAATATCTGTACAATTAAATAAGGAAATAATAGGTACTTGTGCTTAGTAGGTTCTCGGTGTTTTTCCTTATTTATTATCGAATGTTGTCGAATAAAATAATGTTTGGTATGGCAATAATGTTTGTTCTACTTCTGTTCGGCAATTATGGGGGTGGGCTTAGGTTTTTGTCACGTAGTCAATAATCTGTAGAAAAATCTCACGCTTTTTTGAGCTATATTCAAATAATGATGAGTCAAAATTTTTTTTTAACTTTCCAGTTACTTAAAATGATTTAAAACCATATTTCTGAATTACTACGTGAAACTCAAGGTGAAACTACGGGGGGTCATAGAGGAGGGCGGAAGGGGTTAAAATACTGTAAAAAAAAATGGGTCACGTAGTATGGGTACATGTTCGATGTTCCCTAAATTGCCGCGTACTACTTTCTATAAATACTTTTACTATTTTAATTTATTTTGAAGATTTATTTTACCTATAGGTGATTGTGACATTCTCATAAATGACTAACCACCTAAATGTGGTTTATTAAAATTCTTCTAGATAAGTCGAGCTTGCAGTTGTGACTTGTGTGCTTAGAATGACTGCCGCAACTATGTACCGAAATTATGTTTAATATAAATACACAGGTGGTAAAGTGAAGTGTTATTACGAATACAAACGCAGCACAGCTAACAAGATTACACGATTTTAACGGCCGCTATCCAGTTGGAACCGGCTTCAACACCGCGTGTGTCAACACGGCTGCACTTCAGCTTATAAATATTGCACTGCCTGTGTGGAAAATGGTGTACGGTTTGTATGAAAGAGTTTGTAATCAGACCCCTTGCTCCACAATGATTGAGCATTGTATGGGTAAAGTAATTCCATTGAGCGTGTTTTACTGGGAATGGAAAATATCAGATCATGTTCTTGGTTCTTGAAGCGATGGTAGGTAAGCTATCTCGTTATGAGAGTTAACAGAGTCTAGTAAAATGTACTACTCATAATATTAAAATGGTTGTAGATTCTACAAACAAAATATTTACTGCAAATGTAGTAGTAAGCGTAGAAACGATTATGATAACTTAGACTGTATGAAATGTCTATAACGAGGTATAATTTTCAAATTCAAATTCAAATCGTTTATTGCACTTATGTTGTTATAAAGATGTTGTACAAAAGTAGTGTAGCAAACATAAACCCTGTTAGGGCACAGCAATTTGTTGAGGTGTAGGTACATAGGCACTAGGTGGCATATTTAGGTATCTGAGATACAAGATACAATTTTCAAAAATAATTGTTACAAATTAGTCTTAACTGTAGGAGGCATTTTACAACTTATATATCTTTTACAGGTATCATAAAACTTAATACTTAATATTTTGTATGTCTAAGTTTATCTTACCTATATAATAATTTAATATTGTACTTTTTATAATATTATATTAGAAATTACTCATAAATATAGTTTCATAACATAAAAAAAATCTCTGTGGTTTTAAAAATTGGAATCAAGCATAGATTTTCGTATGAGAGAGAATCTCTTCTTGAATATATGCTTGAGTAACAATTTCTTTATCAGAACACGCATCTAAACTATGTTCGAGAAGAATTTCGCGAGTTAATACCCCATCATCGGTGTACAAGGTCATCCCTTGTGCTGTGCATGGGTTAGGACACATGGGATGACAGCAGTTACTCTACCTACACCATACGGGCACCGTGTTAGATCCTAAATAATTAATGTTTGAAGGCTAAAAAAATATAGGTAAGCATGCCATGATTAAGCATGACAGCAAACAGAGAGAAGTGGGAAGTCTAGAAAAACTTTGATTCATATCGTCATAAACCAGTGGTTGCGACCACAACCCACCGACAAATAAGCATAGGTAGGTACCTACAATACACAACCGCGCCCGCGCTGTCAAGAGTGGAACGACTGTATACAGACAGAATGATAGAACCCAAACAATGGGTAATCTACGGATATCAAATATCGGAGACCGATTTCCGAGTGAGCATCTAGATAGGAAGTAGACGTACATCACAGTACTTATCGAAATGATAACGGCAAATTAGATTGGTACCTAGTAGGTACCTTCATAACTTGGATGAGTGTTATCGCAAGCACGCTTTTCATGCACTTATCGCTAGCTACGACTATGTCAACTTACAGTCATAGAGTGACTAATGTCTCTTTTCATCGACTATTGTATACATTTTCATCTCTCCTTTAATATCGGCTGTGAATCTTATGGTACCTACCTTTGAATCTCGAATACCTTATGCCTGGTTTACGCTTTGTTAAATATCAAGCGCGAGTGACAAGTGCAAGTGTTATGCGATAAGTAAAATCAGCGTGTAAAGGCATACGCTGTTAAGTGATGAGTGCAGGTAACAAGTCAAGTGCGAAGAAAAGTGATAAGAAGCCGTGTCTATTTTTACTGTTAAGTAGCTTCCCCCGCACTTCCGCGCTCTCCCCGCACTCGGAGCGTCGTCGCCCGAACTTGATGCGCATAGACGTATACGGGCAATTTTTGGAGCAATAATTGCTCGGCAACACGAATTGATCAATCTGGAGTAATAACTAGCAAAATCAACTAAACACCGTGTGAACGTTCTGAATACACCTAACTTGACACCAAAAAACACGTTAACAAACCACTTAGCACTTCGCACTTGCACTTAACAAAGTGTAAATCAGCTATTTGAACAAAGTGTAAATCAGTAAGTAGCTTTTTTCGAGTAGGTACATGTGCCCTGGGTTGCATATATTTACATTTTGATACCCTTTTCCATCTTCACTTTGATGCCCAAAGACTCACTTTGATACCTTCGGATGAAACAAATTGATTCATGCATGTTGGAAATAGTGACATATATTTTAGCGCAATAATAATTGGGAGGCACTTGTGAAAGAGTAGGTCCTAAACCTACAAGTGCAGGAACAAGATTAATCTTCAAAGTCAGATTTAGAGACATTATTTTCTTGGTATTACGATTCTTACCTACAATTTGAAAATAAATTAGGTTACGCCCTGGGATTTGGGCCCACGACACGACCTTACTTGGAATCGAGTTACAAATAAGTTCCTAATAACGAAAGAGGTTTTCTTCGAAACTACAGCTACCTACTTGGAACAAGAAATGAACTTAATTAAGTGATTAGATCAGTTGGGACGCACCTACCTTACCTACTAGTCTGTGTAAGTAGGAAGGTAGGTCCAAGAATAGGAGTGGTATTCGCGTCACACCCCTTATTGTATCTTATCATGGAATCAAGACATTAGGCTGAACTTCACCCATGGACTGAGTTTTCTCCTGGACTCATTGCATAGGTATTCATTTACTTTACACAAACAAACAAAAAAGTTCATGGACATTTCACACAACGTCTTCTATTCCCAAACTAAGCAAAGCTAGTACTATGGAAACTAGATCGCTAATAAGATACTTCAAAAACTAATAAATAGGTAGGTACCTACTAAAAAAAGTCAAGAATTCAACATCTTGAGCTTATGTAGTCGATCCGAATTTGTATTTTATTGAGAACTCTCATTGATACACCGCACCGTCTCTGTTTTGACGATAATGATGTTGATGACGATGAATGGTCAATGTTCTGCTAGTGGAAGTGGACGTATGGACGATTGGCAAATAAAATAAGACAAAGGCTACATTACCTTTGTCTTATTTTATTACTTTTTTTATTAGATAACCTTTGTGTAATTTATGAAAGAATTATGTATCTAGGTACCTACCTACCTACTTATAAAGAAGAATCTACAAAGAATGCATTTTTTGTATAAGTATCTGCTCTGCACTTTATATTTTTTACGTACCTATTTAGGTAGGTAATTAGTATTGTGTCGAGTCACGAGTAATTCATAAAAACGACCCATGATCTCGGTAATTTCCAGTGACACTACTGACTGTGATGCAAGACAGTAATGGCATGGAAAAAATATCGTTAGTAATTTATCTGCCTACCATCGACCTGATACGCTGCCTACGCCTACCGTTAGAATGTGGGTCCCAAGGGGTTTTCCTTTATTTTTGGTGGTTAGATCATCAGGACCGTGTACGTTACTACGAACGTGAGTTATTATGTTGGTTGGTAGTTAGTTGGTACTACCAACCTACGTACCTAATAATTCTTCATGTTACCAGTCATAACACTCTGAATTTTCACACGGAAAAAGCATAGTCCTGTTTTCTGCTACGAAATAGGTAACTATGTTTTTAAATTCAATGAGTTTTACTTTTTTTTTGTTTTGACCACTTAGTCTTATAACGGAAGCCAGTGGTGGAAATCTACTATAATATCTAGTTATCTCTATGTAATTGCGTCGGCCCCAGTTTACGCTTTAGCCAAGTAATTGGGTAAAGACTGGCAGCTTGTTCAATCTTGTTACCGAGAACTGGGCAGAAGAAGATTATTTTAGTTATTTGCTCAACTAAATTTAGGAACAAGATTTAGTAACTAGAGTTAGCAAATGCTAGGTAAATCGCAGTTTATATCCAATATCCAATTCTAGTTTACCTGGTAAACGGTAGTGGTGATTCATAATCACCCTATCGAATGGAAGTGTGTGTTTTGCATAAACAAATGCGTGAGGGGACAGAAGGGTAAATGGGGACAGGGTCCGGGTGCAATCCAGACATTATTATGTCTAGTACACAGCTGTCAAATCGTAATCGCTCTACAGGGCTATAGTGGGGCTATACAACGCGAAAGAATGAATACCAGTCACAAGCGTCAATTTGAATTGTAAGGGTAAGAACTCACGACGCGGTTTTTACCCGCGCCCGCCGCGGTTGCGGGCCCGCAGCATTTGTAGAATACAGATATTCTTGTAAAAAATGAAAGCACATTTCACGACGCGTTTTACGCCCGCGGTGTGTGCGATTGTTTGCGGGTACCGCTGCACCGGCGGCCATCTTGTACCGGCAGGCGTGGGTCGCGGTCGATCGGCTGGCGGTCTGGAACTCAACTGATCGTTTAACCGCCCGTATTGCTATAATCAACCGCCAAGTTTGCGAGCGATAATCGCAACCGCGACGGCTGCGTAACCGCACAAAACTGCGGTCTTTGAGTTTTGAAAAAAGTCTGCGGGCCCGCAACCGCGGCGGGCGCGGGTGAAAACCGCTTCGTGAGTTCTTAGCCTAAAACTTCTGCGTTCTTTTGATTTAGAAACGAACAAACACTCATACTGTTTGGTGCACAAAATAAGCAATAATATCAAAATACTTTCTAAGTTGGTAGGGCAAAGTAGGATTGGACGTAAACTATAAAACAAAGAGCCAGATCCAAGGACACGGTATCTTATCGGTGGTGTGTGGAATCGATGGCAGCATTACCTGTGAGCACTCATGAACCGATTTTTATGGCACACAGATTATAAAATTACGTATGGTATTTGTGCGATTTGCAGCGAAAAGTTAAGGTAGGTACCTACTAAAAATTTTATCATAAATTTTTCATCCATTCGCCGTTAGTGAGGGCTTTTCATAGTTTTCATTTCGAAGAAAAAAAAATTACTTGTTAAGTTCAAGGTAATGACTGTTTATCACAGTAAGGTATAAGATTGAGTGAGATTTTGAATGAGTTTTGAACTCCCAAAGTTTTATTCTACTTAGCTATACATATGTGCCACTTTTTATTATCTTCATAGGAATTTTTGTAAGCTATTACAATCTCGCATTCGATGTGGAACGAATCGTAGCTTGTAAATCACTTTATAGTATTTGATTTACCAAGTTCTAGGTTTGCATTCGTCGTGGTCGCGTGAGACGTTCACATTCACATGGCAAAATCGAGGATAAGTTGGTATAATTTTATTGTTTGCCTCACCCACTTCTAACTTCGGAGCCGATAGGCACCGCCGCAATCATAAATAGCCGAGCAATGGTGTTGGTATAAAATACTACTACGTGATGGTCGGAGGTTAATAAAACCAAAACAATTTTTATTGACCAATGGTTGTAATAAACTTTGCAAATCGCTTCTAAATCGCCGTCTAGCTAAGTACCGGTCTTACTTGAACTATAAAATCATTGAAACTCCAAGAAATGGTAGCTCACGTTGTACTGGGCTTGCCAATTTTATAATTTTTACATCAACTCAAAAACTATTAGACCTTGAATCAAAATAAAAACGGTTTTGGAATGTCTACACAAAGCCCTATCATATGACACCCCACTTGATATTTTGGTACGACTTTTTTTTTTACTCCCTTTGGAACCTCATAACATTCCAACCCCTTGACCGATTTACTATATTTTTCAAACCAGTAAAACTTAAGAGTAATATCCGTATACCTACCAAATTCTGTGAAGATCGGATAAGCGGTTCAAAAGATCTGGACGAACAAACATACAAACATCAAAGCATTTTTTCCCAAGTTCTAAGATACAAACATACAAAGCATTTTTTCCCAAGTTCTAAGATCGCGTTCGCTTCGCTCAACCGATCAACTAGTGACATGGTAAGCTACAGAAGAGCACTTCATTCAGTTTAAAGATGAATTTTTAACGAGTAGCACAAATATTGAGCATCAACCCTATTCCGTAAGCAAGCAAGGTAAGTATTCCGTAAGGACCATCGATTACTCTGATCATGCAAACGTTTTGTTCGCCCAGCATCAAAAAACCCAAACTACTTGCACCTTAACCAGTTGATAACTTTTCGGTCCTGCGCCACAGTTGGATGTGTCAATCAATAAGACACCTTGTCTGGTGATGGCACAGATGAAAGCCCCACTAGAGTGGCTTGAATATGTTATTGCACTAATATTTGGTGCCCCCGACCAAAAAACGGAATGGGTGACTGCGTTGGGTAACGGCATTGTGACTGTCTGTTTGTGTTTTTCTGTGCCTTCTTAGTTCCGAAACTAAGGCTCCGCTTTTATTGCGGATTTGTTTATAAGCTGGTTGATCTGGTTCTTAGGTGGTAGTGTTTGGTTAAAATTGACGCAGCCGTTTCCAAGTTATGAGGATATTCATCAGATAACCAGTTTTAAGGAATCTCAGCATAATCGTAGTATGAAACGTAGTTCATTTCAATTTATTCAGATTTGATGGACTAGAGTCCATACTCGCATGGTTTGATAATAGCAATGATGAAGAGGATCTAAGGAGATCTTAAAGGTGACGTGGTTTAAAATTTTTGTTCAATTATCTGGTATCGTTAACTTGACACCCGCCAGAAATTAGGTAATATAATGAGGTTTACAGCATTATAAGTAAGAAATACCCTTATAAATGATATCTTTATAACCATGTGTGTATCTTAAAGGTCGCTAATCAGATTGGAGTCCTCTCAATATTTTCAAGGTCAATATTTTTTCGTTATTCTTAATTTCTTATAATCATTTTAACAGACTTCAAAAAGGAGGAGGTTCTCCATGCGGTTGTATTTTTTAAATGTTTGTTATCCCAGAATTCCGTTATTTATAAGTAGACTGATTTAAAAAAAAACCTTTTTTTTTCCGAAAGGACATACTTAGGTACCAACCTACTTCCAGATTTCTCATAAAATGTCATCAAAACCGGGTTCTGTAGTTTGGCCTATTGGAAAAAACACATCATTCTACACGACATTGCGTATTTTGCTTTCCTGTGACTTTTTAGTGGTGTGTTTATTCAATAGAACAATCCCAGTCAATGAAGCAGGTAATCAACTCGAAGTCGGTTTTACCAAACATGCTATGCTACGGACCTATAGAAAAAAAATTGAAACAGCCTTGGAATTCATTTGGCATCTTCAAAGTATTTTTTGCTCTAACCTCAATAAGCTTTGATTCTATTGGGTGGGCATACTTCAGCCAATTAATTACAATGGGTAATTTATTATCAAAAGCTAGGTTTAGACTACGAGTAGGTTAAGTAATAAACCATAGTATTATTTTATTATGATAAAATAGTAGATTAGTAGCCAAGGGCTATAAGGCATCAATTGTAGCCCGAGGTATTTGGGCGCACGAGCGCAGCGAGGGCGCCTATAGTTCGGGGTGCAATTGATGCTTACACCCGAGCTAACTATTCTGCTTTACATCTCGATTGTGAGGGAAGTAGGTCCTTATTACCCCCAAATGGGGCTTGTAGGTGACCAATTAGCACTCTAGGGTAATAATGTAGCTAGAAAAGCCCTAGGGCGATAAGTAAACGATTATTAAAACAACAGTGGTATATTGAATATATCCTTGCTAGGATGACCTCGTGTTGTTCCCAGTACTGAGAATAAACCTCATTAGTATTTAGAGAGCAACCAAAACAATAGGTGTGTGAAAGTCATGTGGGTAATCCACAACTACCTACTACCACCCACGATTCGTATGGAATTATGCATTCGATTTTGCACATAATCGGGTCTGACTGAAGACCTAGGTACCTACTGGATACTATGTGCGGAATATACGGAATCCCCATTTTAGTATAAATACTAATCGCATTTTTATAGTAATATACCTATCACTTGGTCCAAGGAAGGACTGACGAAATTGTCAAGATCGCAGGAAGCCGGTAATGGACGGAGAAGGTTTATAATAGTACTAGCGACCCGCCCAGGCTTCGCACGGGTGCAATGTAGTGATGATGATGATGATGTATTATACATATAAACCTTCCTCTTGAATCACTCTATCTATTTAAAAAAAACTGCATCAGAATCCGTTGTGAAGTTTTAAAGATCTAAGCATACATACATACAGACATTAGGACAGACGCGGGAAGCGACTTTGCTTTATACTATGTAGTGATTTCTTGAAAACCCTCCTACATACTCGAAGCATAGGCTGATGAAGATGATGGAATTATATTTGCATAAAAAAACTGATTGTTGCAAGTCTAATGTTTCAGTATACATTTGATTCGTTTTTATGGATATAAAATACCTACACATTACATTTTACCACTCTAAAAAATTCAAGGGTCAACATATTTTTTTAGTTCTCATTTATATGTTTAGTGCAAAAAGGTACTTTAATTACATAATTAAAGTACCTTTTTGCACTACTCGATATCAACTTAACAGCAATTTAGTACTGGAAAAGTTGAAATTATAACTTACTCCAAATGTCTAAATGTACACCAGATACACTAATAAATTTAATAAATTTATCTTTATCTGAGTCTTCAGCTAAGTTTGTACCTAATTCTTTTTTACTGTAGTACTTCTTTCTAGTACTTTTTAAGACCTCTAGAAACCGGGAATGAGGATGCAGACATTTTACATTCCTCCAGACTGGTCTGAGAATGCCTAATGCCTATTTATATTTGGTACGAGTAAAGGCAGCTTACAACTAGCGCTAGCAGATGAAGTTGCCATAAATAATTGCAAAGATTAAAAAAACCTAATAATATGGTTGATTTATGGAACAGTATTTCACAGACACCTTAAATAATATCTCAAATTTCAGATCAGTGCCATTTCACAGATCACTTTTATACACCGTCGGACACAAACAATAACTTGTTTTGCCATAGGATAATTATTTCCTGTCACACAACGATTCTCAATAGCTGCTTCATTACTTAGGAATAGCTATTGTATACATAAAAAAATGTTTAGCTAAGTATATCATTATTGGGGGTATTTGGCGTAAATAACATTCCAATTGGTCTAGCAGCTAGACTCTACCTAGTGGGTAAATCATTCAGAAAATGATTACTTAGAACTTTTAGTCAAATTGAACTACGCACAAGTTTTTAGTTTTTAGAGGCTCAAGTTTATCAAGTTGGTTTTTTTATTCTTGCAAACGTCTGCATCTAAACGTTTAGGATTTCTTCGCGATTACCTCCCGCTAAGCGAAGTTTTTAAGAGGCTCAAAATAAAACAGAAGTACAAGGCAGTACATACATCAAAGCAAGTAAACCTGTACTAAATTGCAAAGAGCATTGAAAAGAAAGCTTTATTATAACTTGCGGAGAGTGTGATGTAGATTGCAAGAGACGAAGACGCATTTGGATTAATCTTTCACCCAATCTACCTCCGCTGTTCCAGACAGTGGTCGCAGTATTTTGTCGACTTGGTTCGTGTTGTATGCCATTTTAGTTCTTACTGTTCTTATTGGCTAAGTTCGCAGTGGTTTTCAATTTCTTTTGTCTAAGTACCTATCTATTGTAAATTATATTGAAAAATTATTTGCCTCTTACCTAATATGGAATTTTCAATTGTTTAAGAGTGCAACTAGCAGTATTGTGGACTCAACAAAACATTTAGGAAATAATAAATTCATAATGCTTAAGTGTTCCGAACAATATTTTAAGACATCAGTAAACTAAAAGGTAGCTGTTTTTTTGATACTACATACCTTATACGAAGTTAAAACATAAACTTGTAGCGATAAAATAATATTCCTAAAAAGAACCAAAAAGATGAGCGCGTTGATGTCTTTTCTTTGTAAAATCACACGGGAGCCTAGTTGAGGCCCCGCAGAGGTTCCGAATACCACACGCATAAAATATATTCTCAAAATTCAGACTATTGTTCAATACCGAGAAATAACCAGGTAATATCGCATACAAAAGAACAGTGGATAGGTTACCGTTTTCATTGTAACAGTGCAAGTTTGACTCAAAATTTAAAAACAACATGTCTAATCCAAAAAAATGTGAACACAACAATTCTGAGTCATTGAACTAACTTTTCCGCTGATATACTTACCTACCTACATAATCCTTTCAGCTTACACACAGGTTAGAATTCTAAAGAAGCAGTACCAATAACAAGCTGGAGCGGATTGTAAAGAGCTACAGGAATGGGGCCCTTTATGTTATAGGAAATCGAGGGAGCGGTATCCATGAGAACGGAGACGTGTCGCGTCGCGTCGCGGGGAGGCGAAGAGCGCAGGGAGGTCGGGGGAAGGGGCGAGCGGCGCCGGCAAACGAACTGCGATGGAAATTTCCATTGCCCAAGCGCCGGAGCGTTCGGTAGCCATGCGTGCACGTGCACACAGCGAGCGTCGTCGCTCGCCTCGCCGCCCGCTCGATCGACCAAACCAATGAGCGAAGTGACGTGACATCACCCATGCACTTACTTGAAATTAATTATAGAGTTTGATAACCGTAAGTGGTTTCATGCGTTGCCGTTAGAGCCGTCCGCTTTTCAGCTAATAACCTACATTGTAATTGTTTGTACTTGGACGTTTTTATGAAATAAACTTGGGTGTGAATACAGGGACTCTACTGTGAAAAATGATTTACGAAGATTCGGTAGCGTCGTTTCTGTTACACTGCGCAATGACGCTGTCACTTCGCAAGAGCTCACGTCATCGTTCGAGATGACCGCGCAGTGTAACAGAAACGATGGTACCGAATCTTCGTAAGTCATTTTTCACAGTAGAGGCCCAGCTTTTTGGGTTCAAGCAAGCCTGGCGGGCCTTGCAAGCGTACCGCGACCGCCTCTGATATTAGCTCTTCACTGATTTGGAGGTCATTCTACACGGCCGCTACTTTCGGTTCACGCTTCAGTAACAGACTGCGCGTGAATTTCAAAACTAACGATCAATCTTGCTGTGCTAAAAATAGCAATACTTTACATACAAATTTAGAACCTTGTATTGACATCCGCTTGTTGATCGTTCTGAATATTGCTACTATTAGGTATTCAGGCATTTATCTATACATCTATACATCTATACATCTATACAAATATTATAAAGAGGAAAGGTTTGATTTTTTGTTTGTTTGTTTGTTTGTATGAATTGAATAGGCTCCGAAACTACTGGACCGATTAAAAAAATTCTTTTACCATTAGAATCCTACATTATCCCTGATGAACATAGGCTATATTTTATCCCGGAATTCCCACGGGAACGGGAATTACGCGGGTGAAACCGCGAGGCGCTGCTAGTGGGTTATAATTATCGTAGTTATACTGTTATACAAGGCGAACCTCGACTGCATAGAATAGAAAGTGTAACTCAGCTTGCGATTCTATATCACACTATAGATATGGCAGGTATGTAGGTATACAAACAATCGGTTCTTCGCAAACCGTAGGTCGATTGAAATAACTGGCCGCATAATAATAGTCGCGTCGTCGACAAGTCTGTGCGGTGTTCGACAAGTAGGTTGGTAATCCGTACTCTTGTAGTGAACATAAACATCTCTGTTACCAATAAGGCTCGATGTAAGTAGTACAGCGTGTTTTGTCTTTTACATTGACAAGCAGATTCAAATTCGATCGAAAAAGACAAAATACGGTGTAACTACTCCAAGATTACGGGCGTAAGAAAACCCACAGCATCACTGCACGTTGGATCATGTCTTTCTGGAAGACCAGGATCGACAATGACTCAGGCTAATATTTAAATTATGTCCCGTGTACAGCGCAGCGTGCCGTAAAGGAGGGCCTGAGTGAATAGTTGCCTCAGAAAAACGGACTAAATGGGCCAAAATCAAAATACATACTGCTCTTATGTCAACTTGTGTCTTGAAAAGGTAAAGACACCGTCTGTTATGTTCAACGTGTTGGTAGATAGGTAAGGTATACATTGCAGAGCGTACTTTTTGGCAATCAATCATTTTGGTACGCAAATAGATTTTTGTTTTCACGAGTAGGTACTAGGTAAGTACGTTCAGCATACTCATACATTATTTTGTAGATGAGAATATTAGTGTTGCTAATTGCTATAGAATTTGGCAATGGCTTGTCCATGGATTCAACTTTATGTGCGAATGACCACTCTATGTAGTGCGGTAGTAAAAGCGGAGTAAGTGTAAGTATACCTACTAAAGTAGTACCATTATAATTTTTTTCCTCGAAAGCAATGATAATTGTTTGTTTTCGAGTTTTATTATTATAAAAACTTGCTGAATTTCCGAGTAATTTGTGTTATTATGCTCTCGTTAATAGTTACAGTGGTCTGAAAAGCGGTTTTCTGAAGAAAATTTTTATCACCGAATCCCCTACAGTGAGTTGCAGATGTCGCTCTACATGCCGGAAAAAGAACGTTCGATTCCATGCAGGCACAGCAGGAGTATTAGGTAAGCTCAGACAAGTAAGTACATGAAATTATATTTATATTATTGCGTCGTCGTTTCAATATCACGAGGTTCCTCATCAATTCAGTCGTTTTGCTTCGGAAAAAGTGACGTAACTTCGTAGTATCAATAAACTGCTGTAGACTTGTTTTGAATTTTCATATAATAGTGCGAATTAGACCTGTAAATATAGCACTGACGGAATCGAATACAATGGGCATTATTGCTTCATAGTACCTACCTAAATTATATATTCAGGATGGATTTTTCGCAAATTTTAGTACCTACAGCTCTATGTAAGTCAAAAAAGACAAAGCTCTCTTAACTGCGGACCTGTCGACGTTACGTTTTACAGATTGCTTCAAGCTTTCAGAACTGCGGTCTGAAAGCCCCTTTCAAAAAGTTCAGAAATACCTTACTGGGTAAGTAAAATGCCTATGTAGTAGAAAAAGCCTTAGTGAAGTTGAAAAATGCGTGTTGATAAGAAAATCGTGTACGATCACGTAGGTATAAGCATATAAATATAAGTAGGACCATTCACACGTTTGTAGGTATGAAATGTTATATTCGTAATACTGTTAGTTGTAATGAAATAAAAAAATTATCTTTATAGTGAGTCGATAAAGATGATTTCAAATGATACTTGTAATGTAATAAAATAATTATCATTTTTTATATAAAACAGTGTTTTTAATAAGTGGAACCTGTATGGCTTTATGTAGATACATATTTTGTCTGGTTGTTTTGCAAAATTTACAATGAGAAACTCTCATTTTAGTATTCCGTTTCGTTTCCAACCCTGACAGTAGTATTTGGCATAACGACCTTTTACCAAGGAAATTCATACTTATTGCCACCGAATATAAAGTAATAGAAATGTATGGAAACTAAAACAAGTAAAATATACCTACACCCATATAATTTTATTGTGTACCTACCTACCAACAGGAAAGTAGTAACTTTAAATAGGTATAGATCTACACGCAGTTCCAGAAACAAATAGGGCATTGTCTGCAATTACCATCGTTTTTATTTCTGCTTACAGCAAATAAACAGTTCTTTTAGCAGGCTCAAACATCTCAAAAAGTCGCGTAAAAAGAGCTAGTAATCGGTTATTTGTATCTGGCTGTTATCCATGAAAGTTTGGGTACAGACGACAAGGAAAGTTACAAAAATACTCTCCATGGACACAGTGCCGTCGTCTTCCATGCCAAATTTTATACGTAGCTAATACACGCGAGAGCAATGATTCCGGGTCACTTAAAAAATGTTAAAAATCTCGGAAACTAAAAATGATAGGTTAAAATAAATTGTATTTAATAGACAATGTAATACTCCTTAAATGAAGGTATTAAAACTTCTTAGTTATTGTAAAGTTATATCTTAAAAAAATCAAATTTGAAAAAGGGCCACTTTCGAAGATGGAACTACGAAATTACAGCATTTGGTTTTGCTTTTGTTTGTAATCTGTCATTTATGTGGGTATATAAACCATGTTGATAGTGCTCTATATTCATTATTCAAGCTGAAATTATGTCGCTTACGCCTGAAGAATGCACCAGAATACCTACAATGCTGGAAACCGGCCGGAGTCAGCGCGATACAGCCAGGACTGTCGGTGTGTCGCTGTCAACAGTACAAAGAGTTCTCCGACGTTACGAAGAAACTGGTTCTAACCTACGCAGACCAGGAACGGGCAGAACCAGGTGTACCACAGCACGAGAAGACCGATACTTGGTGAACACCATGCTTCGAAATCGCTTTCTCACAGGAACTGAACTCACAAATCAGTTTCGACGCCTCGGAGGAAGTAACCCAAGTGCATGGACAGTAAGACGTCGGCTTGCTGAATCTAACTTAAAACCCCTTAGACCTGCAAACGGCCCTAAACTGGAGCGTGGGCATCGTATTTCAAGACTAAGATATGCCCAGAGCCACGTAAATTGGAGTATTGAAGATTGGTCAAAAGTTATGTTCTCCGACGAATCAAAATTTATGCTCTACAAGCACGATGGAAGACACAGAGTGTATCGAAGACCAGGGGAAAGATTCAAGCAAGCATGCATCGAAGAAAAAGTAGCCTACGGTGGTGGGTCTGTACTTGTGTGGGCCGGAATTTCTTCTGAAAGTCGCACAGAGCTGGTGATCATAGAAAACGGCTCTTTAACTAGCGTAAGATATGTGGAAGAAATCCTCAATGATCATGTTGGTCCATTTATGGTCAATTTAGGTGAGGATGCTATATTTATGCATGACAATGCCCGACCTCATACAGGTAGGATTGTGAATGACTACCTTCAAGAGATGAACATTACTCGTATGGAGTGGCCAGCGCGCAGCCCGGATATCAACCCGATCGAGCATGCTTGGGACGAGCTAGGCAGATGCGTAAAACAACGAAACCCTCCCCCAATCACGCTTCGTGAGCTCAAAATTGCTCTCACAGAGGAATGGGAGAATATTCCCCAAAATCGTATAAGGAACTTGGTGTACAGCATGCCAAACCGCGTAAACGCAGTAATGGAAGCACGAGGAGGCAATACGAAGTATTAAAATTCAAGAAAATCGTAATAAAGTTCAAAAATTTCATGTTTCCTATTTTTGTTTTAAGGAGAGATCAGCAGTTTTTTTCTTTATGTAATTTTGTGTTAATAAAATGTATGGTGACTCATATTTTTTTACTTTCATTTAAGGAGTATTACATTGTCTATTAAATACAATTTATTGCATTAACCTATCATTTTTAGTTTCCGAGATTTTTAACATTCTTTAAGTGACCCGGAATCATTGCTCTCGAGTGTATTTAACAAATATGAGGACCACTGACGTTCTATAGGTGAATGTTGTTTATGAGCTCCCATTCTTTATCTTCCATAACAGTCGTTTTTTTCACACTTATCAAGTACTTAAAGCAACTCCGTGTATTGATTTCAATGGTGATAGAATGGGTTTTTACTTGTAGATCCCAGATCGCATCATTTACATTCACATCGCATTATTCATACAAAAGTTAAAATTTTAAAGATTCCTAACAAGACTTTTGAAATAGTGATTTAGGTAGGTAAGTAAGTATGCACGAGTGGAGTAGGTTAGTACAACAAATAACTTTCAAATTTTTTTAAAGGTTTTTTAAAACTTTAATACTCACTTTCATAATATTTTACTTACACTTATTTATTACCTAGTGTTTTTATTTAAAGTGTGACTAAAACATTTTGTTAAAAAAATCTTTTAAAAATTTGGTTAAAAATCATCATTACGATTGGTTCCTCGAACGTTTAGTTTAAATTAGAATGAAACTGGTTTTTTAATAGCTCTACATACAATTTATTTTAACTGACTTTACAGTAGTTCTAATGTAAAACAGTGTTCAAATTACGTCAGTGTATTCAACTTGAAGACATTGAATAAGTACGAAAGGTCACGTCGAATAAATTGTACCTCTACCTAAATTGGACCATCACATCCATTCTACCTTATTATGTAGTATTATTTACAAGTGTAAGAGCAAAAACCCTTTTTTCTTTTGTTTTTTTATTTACTCGGTAAAATAAATCTAAAAAAGCCCGGCCGTTGTTGCTGCAAAAAGGCATTTAGTACGTAATACATGGTTCTGCATAATAGATTAAGTACTACTTCACTGCGTTCTGTTTCGACTCGAAGAATGCCAATAGTTAATAGAAAAAAAATGATAAAGTATAAAAGTTTACGAGGTAGTACACAACCTACTATAGGTACGCAAAATTATGTTTTACTACCCAGCTTGTGCATTTACGTACACGGCTTCTATCTAACGGACCCAATAAAAATAATTGCATGACAACTTTCACATAATCGCAAAGCGTTTTTAGACTGCGAAATTTAGAGCGAAATTACTCCCAAACTAGTAATATTTAGTATTTTTCGTTCGGAATACCACGTTTTTTTCGACTGTACATATTCATGGCTAAAAAAACTTAAAAATTCGCATTTTAAAACATAAAAGAATAAAATAAACTTACCTTAAATACCGCCGGAGCTAACGGTATCGCCGCTTGGTTGTGAAGATGTTTCTTCGACATTTTCGCCTCCTTTCTTGTCCACGTTTAGTAAATTATTCGGTATGGAATCGACACCAGAAGAAGATGAATTATTTAGAAGTCATAAATAGTGATAGTATTTTATTGTTCGCCAGTGTGAATTGAACGCGATCGCCGTTTCTAATCGTGACCACACCGACGAAGTCGCCTCTCGAGTCGGTTCACTATGTAAAGTTTTCGGTAGCCGCGCGCAGGCAAACAGTACGTCGTTCCACTCTTGTGGTCAAGTTAGCAATGAGCGGGTGGGGCGCCCTCGCGCCCTGCGAGTGCGTCAGCGAGGCTGAAGGCGCCGACAATACGCTACGTCACAGCACTGAAAATGCGTTGCCGATTAGCAAACCAGAGGAAAGTAGCCGCTCCGCAGCGGCGACGGCGGAAGCGCGGCGCGGCGACGACGCGGCGCGGTGGCGGTATAACTACATTAAACCTACGATTGTTTTCAGGGTTTCAGATTTAGCTTACGTCAGCTTTCGCCAACACTATGCTCAATTAAACGCTCACTCACGTCACGTGACCTATAAGGGTACGTTCACACAGAAGGTCCGTATTTACAGGAGCGATTTTATCAATACCGTAACGTAAAACGGGGTTACATTGATTGATTATGAAATTCAAATGCGTGTAACTTCCTAATTTTTAAAGTAAAAAATATGCAATTATTTCCATAATAACTACTTGGTGAGTTAATTTATTTGGCATATTCAGAAAAAAATAAGGTTTCATACTTTCGGAGGAAAAATAAAAAAAGTGGTCTATCAACTTTATAATTGAAACGGGGTCGCTTTGATTGCCCCTGTTTTTTTGACTTATCAAAGTAGCCCCATCATATAAAACTCAAAATAAGCGAAATATTAACAAAAAATGTAATTTGTTTTGTTATCATCAAAGACGCCCCGTAATTTGAGACGAGACGTTTTACGGTATTTCATTTATCTTACTGTCATGTATTGTGTCATTTAAATTTACTGGATCCGAAATACTAGAAAGCTCTCGAGAAGGCGTCATCATCATCCAAAGAAATACGTATTCTGATAAAATAAAACGCACCTGTAAAACGAACGGCTGCCGAACCGCATGTGAACATTAACTTAACTTACAACTAGCAGTTTTAGTAAATATTTTCTTAGGTACGTTATAACTAGCAATTTCAATAAATGTTATGAAATTCATTTCTCTGATCAAAGATACAAAATCAAACGATTATAGGTACTACTCGAGACTTCATCTGCTTGGACAATTTTCAATAAATGTTATGAAATTCATTTCTCTGATCAAAGATACAAAATCAAACGATTATAGGTACTACTCGAGACTTCATCTGCTTGGACAATTTTCAATAAATGTTATGAAATTCATTTCTCTGATCAAAGATACAAAATCAAACGATTATAGGTACTACTCGAGACTTCATCTGCTTGGACAATTTTCAATAAATGTTATGAAATTCATTTCTCTGATCAAAGATACAAAATCAAACGATTATAGGTACTACTCGAGACTTCATCTGCTTGGACAATTTTCAATAAATGTTATGAAATTCATTTCTCTGATCAAAGATACAAAATCAAACGATTATAGGTACTACTCGAGACTTCATCTGCTTGGACAATTTTCAATAAATGTTATGAAATTCATTTCTCTGATCAAAGATACAAAATCAAACGATTATAGGTACTACTCGAGACTTCATCTGCTTGGACAATTTTCAATAAATGTTATGAAATTCATTTCTCTGATCAAAGATACAAAATCAAACGATTATAGGTACTACTCGAGACTTCATCTGCTTGGACAATTTTCAATAAATGTTATGAAATTCATTTCTCTGATCAAAGATACAAAATCAAACGATTATAGGTACTACTCGAGACTTCATCTGCTTGGACAATTTTCAATAAATGTTATGAAATTCATTTCTCTGATCAAAGATACAAAATCAAACGATTATAGGTACTACTCGAGACTTCATCTGCTTGGACAATTTTCAATAAATGTTATGAAATTCATTTCTCTGATCAAAGATACAAAATCAAACGATTATAGGTACTACTCGAGACTTCATCTGCTTGGACAATTTTCAATAAATGTTATGAAATTCATTTCTCTGATCAAAGATACAAAATCAAACGATTATAGGTACTACTCGAGACTTCATCTGCTTGGACAATTTTCAATAAATGTTATGAAATTCATTTCTCTGATCAAAGATACAAAATCAAACGATTATAGGTACTACTCGAGACTTCATCTGCTTGGACAATTTTCAATAAATGTTATGAAATTCATTTCTCTGATCAAAGATACAAAATCAAACGATTATAGGTACTACTCGAGACTTCATCTGCTTGGACAATTTTCAATAAATGTTATGAAATTCATTTCTCTGATCAAAGATACAAAATCAAACGATTATAGGTACTACTCGAGACTTCATCTGCTTGGACAATTTTCCCGTGTTGCCGAATTGGTGATATTATATTTTAGCTAGGTACCTACAATTTAATAATAACATTGGATTGTATTATTATTTCCAATTTAATTACCTACTTATAAGGAAAAACGCACTAACTGCAATAACTTGTAACTGCGGAGTAATAACATTCCGTAGATATAAAATCAGTAGTCTGTGAAAAGATATACCTACCTAGAATAATAAGTTGCTAACATAGGGTAAATGTGCTTGATAGTTAGAAAAGCAGAAAATTAAAGATTTTGGAAAAACTAAATCTATACTAGGTATTATAAAACTGTAAAAAAGCCAAAAAGTTAAATGAAAGATATGGATAAACTAAATATGCAGATATACTAAATAAACGATTCTAATTTCGAAAATCGGGTTTGTCTGTTCGTCTGTTTATCTGTTTGTTGGTTTGTCTGTTTGTTTGTTCGCGGATCACGCATTTAAACTAGTGGACCAATTTCAATGAAACTTATTCCATTTAGAAGCCTTTTTTCCGGATTGAAACATAGGCTATAAATTATTGAAATGAAAGACGTGGATTCTGAGATACAGCTTGACCTCGCTAAACCAAAAGCCGCCTTTGGCACGAGGTTCACCGTATGCTGGTTGACAGATAATTTGGTAGAAAGTTTCGTACGCGTACGAAGTCGCAGGTATCAATTAGTAATTAATATACTTAGGTACAATTTGAAACTATAAGGTACCTACTACCTAAACAAAATGACGTGGCTCTGAGATATCAATGAAATGAGAAACGCAGATCCATGGTAGGATTATATAAAAGCGGTTGCTAGTAACAGCTAATGTTAGAGAAGAGAGGAAATTGTTTGAAGAGACCTGCTATCTTACTAGTTCAGTCAACTGAACTGGACAACTGAACTAGTGGGAATAGACGAAACTATACTTAGGGCAAAATTTGGTTTTATTTGTATACGGCATTGGACGAGACTAGCTATTAGAATCCGCTGGTTATGTTAGGTTTCTTAGCCTAGTACCTATACCTAGTTAATATTATGTTGTTTTTGGTAGGTAAGGTAGGTACCTAACCTAGATACTTAACTTTATGTTTACACAATGGCTGTTGTGTGGTTGTCAAATAAATATTCAGTGTAAAATCTATAAAAATACGGGGTTAATAAAACCACGTTTTCGATGGATTATTTTATGAAGCGCAATAGAAAAGTAGGCTCTCTGGATAAAGAGGCCTATTAACTTTCAGTTCAGGTGATATCATGTGAACAAGATAATCGGTTAACAACGTGTCAACAATGACGAATCATTATATCGAGAGCGATAATGCTCAAATCCCAATTTAGATAAGAGCTTCACTATAATCACCGAAATACTGCGCTAAAATCACCAAAATACTGCGCTAAAATCACCAAAATATTGCCTTCATTTTCAACCAACGATGACAATCTAAGGCCCGTATTCCGTAGCCTTACTCAAGCACTGATCCGTACTCAAGCATAGATTTTCGTATGAAAATCCCTATAATCCTATCCTATCTATGCTTGAGTAACGATTTCTGTCTCGGAATACGGGCCTAAAAGGAAGAATGTGTTGGTTTCACTAGTATGTACTACCATAGTCTACTGGGCCACACCACAACAAGAGTCAACTATAGCGCAGATTATATAATACTAGACTATAGTCAGTCACTCTTGACTCTACACTTGACACTGGCCTAGGTACAAAATCAATGAACTTCTTAGAAATGGAAGCCAACATTATACTGGTTTTTCAAACTTTACAACTTTTACAATAAAGCTATGTCCTACACAAAGCCCCATCGATATCGCACTTGGTTTCTACGAGAATTTTATTTTACTCTCTTTTGCACCCATGTAACTTTGCAATCCCTAAGTCGATTTAGCTCATATAATCTTACCAGTAAAACTACCAAATTCTAAATTGGTTGAAAGATAATAATATGCTCTAACAAACATACAATGCCGATTCTAGAAGTTAACATAAGATCGTTTCTCGTTTCCCTATTAGTATTAGAGACTCTATTCTGCGGAAAAAATTGGTAAAGACTTTTTTCTTTCATTTTGTAGGTAACCCATGAATTAGCCTTCCAAAGAACGGAAGAACAACGCATAAAACATACCTAATTTATAATGACAGGCCTTTTTTGCATGGACTCCACGCTAACTCTTATAAACTTTCCACTATCGGGTATACGATCTCAATAAATATTTTATAGGTTCTTGTGAATCTAAAAACATGTAGTGGAAACTTCTACCGGCTGACGCCATGAAGAGTGTTGACAAACCCATAATCAGTCATTCGGCATTGGATAAATCATACTCGTATTAGGTATGCTCAGTTTTTAATCAATACACACGAATTTCTTGGACTAATACGAGCTTTTAAATCTACGAACATCGATCTGTAAGTCTTCAGCCAAATTCTCGTAGCTAATGTTTAAAACTGGACGTAAAGCAACGATTTCAGTGGGTAACTGACGGTTAGTTGGTTAGTATAACACGAGGATACATGCGAATATTGAAACACGAGGTTACTCTACTCGTTTATCATGTATTACGAGAGCTCAGCTATAAAATGAACACTACAACCCGAGCCTTAGAGGAAAAATATTACCTACTTGCTGGTAACTTAAACTTTATAATGGTTAATACTTACTACCTACAGTGCATAGCTTAGGTAGTACAATGATTATGATTGAAGTTAATGAAATTGTACGGAACTGTACCTACCTAGAGGTTAGGGCAAGATGGACAAGAATTACAAGATTGTCCGATTAGAAATGGTTGTACAAGTACGGAAAACGGAAATAAGTAAGGAATCAAGCCGAGACGCCCCGACTCTGTGGTTTCATTTTCAAACTAACCTAATTTCACAGATTATATACCTACATCCTCCTAAATTTCTAAAGGCTCCAAGGCATCTCGGGTGCGTGCAATCGTGCATGCGTATGTATATGCAGGTACAGTTGGTACCTAGTAGTCTTACCTAGGTACCTACAGTACCGACTCTACCTATCATATTGTTACTCTGACTGACAATCATACTATTGAATAAAATCATGGAACTGCCCAAGTAGGTACCTATATTTTGATGTCCTGTGTCGTAAAACTCGGTAATAACTTCTCTCACTTTAAGTATTAGTACAGTACCTTAACTACTCCTATTATGGTACAGTTATTATGCCAGTGGCCTTGTATTTTTACAGTCTGGAACCAGACAAACGTCCTTCATGTTGATGCAAGCAATATATTCGATCAATTGCTTTACATTTCCTGATTCTTCTGCGTAGTAAATCAGGCTGATTCTGGTTTCATCAGTACAGACATAGTCTATACATCTATACAAATATTATAAAGAGGAAAGGTTTGATTTTTTGTTTGTTTGTTTGTTTGTATGAATTGAATAGGCTCCGAAACTACTGGACCGATTAAAAAAATTCTTTTACCATTAGAATCCTACATTATCCCTGATGAACATAGGCTATATTTTATCCCGGAATTCCCACGGGAACGGGAATTACGCGGGTGAAACCGCGAGGCGCTGCTAGTATTATATAATCTGTGGTACAGATCAATACACCTACTTACATTAGTGAACTTGCGAATTGAAACGTCACAGTACCTATTTACGAATTACGAACAACGTGCAAAACAATGAGGTAGCGTTTCTTGATTAGCGCCAGTGACACTAGCACTGGCGCTAAATGGGTCGAACTACCTACAAATAATCGTAGGTACCTACGCAGTTTTGGCTTTAGAACTTCAGCCACCGTGCGACTGTATCCGGGCATCAGGCTAACTTCACTTCGTAGGTATGGATGGTTCGAGAATCGTAGTGTTTTAAAAATTGCTGCCTATCAACGCAACTAAATAGATCCTAAACATATGACGGAGTCACGCAATGATGAATCATCCCATTTGGGAATGTACATGTACCTACCTATTTAAATCTTTTGTTACACATAACCACACATAAAGTACGTTAGGTTACACCGACATAGGTATGGTTATGTTATGTTATGATATGTCTATATAAATCGCAAAATTCGGGCCGCACTCTTTTAAGTTCCTGAAAACAGCCTTTTTTAAAATTTATCTCCTAAAAAGCCATTTTTTTTGGTTTCGAAGTTTAAGTTCAAACTCATTTCACTGAAAGTGATATTTATTATCATCATATCACTCAGCTTGTGCTGGTAGGTAGGTACTGTAGGTTAGGTAGGTACCTACCTACCAATCGGAAGCGTGGCGTAAGTAGGTTAGGGGTATAATTACCTATTTAGTTTCCGTCTAACCTAAATGTGTAAATCTCCACAATAAGAGTTGTTCTCTTTTCTCAAAGTCAAAACCTTGGCAGATCCATTGATGAAAAGGTCAGTTTCTGGCGCCATAAGTCGCCTGGCATTGACTGGGAGAGCAGGATCGATGACGATGGCGACAGCCTGTCTGGTAACCGGCTGACGTCAAGGGAGAAAGTAGACAATCCTCAATAGCATGGGGCTCTATGACGTAAGAGACACGATCAATGTACCTAGATACCTACCTAAGTGAAAAGGATAACAGGATTTTTCATCCCTCTTGACATTATAAAGTAGGTAAGAGTAAGTCTTGAAATACCAAAACAAGTGGCGTACCTACTACCTAGCTACCGGTACGTAGGTAAATAGGACCAATGGTGGGAGGTAAAACACAAGATAGCAGCCCAGTCATTGTTTGTTCTGTAAAATCAAGGTAGGTACTCGAAATGATATCATTCATGAATTATTTTTAGCAGGTAGGTAAATAGGTAGGTACCTAGATACCAAAACTAATAGATATAGGGGAAAATATGGACCTACCTTACCATAGATAGAGAGGCAAAGCGTTTGTCTGACCACATAGAAAATACTTTCGCAGGGCAGACTGAGCATGCCTACCTAGGTACGTAGGTATACGTACCTACTTAGGTACTACTCCATTTACCAAATAATGGCGCGGAAAAAAAGAGGAGTGGGTTAGGAGAATACACGTGTGGTTCTCCAAGCGTTCTGCGTGATCATGATCACACGCTGCGAGCTCCCAATCGTAGCTGCTTCCACTCCACGCGAATGATGTGCTGATGGTGGCGGAAGGCGCTGAGGGTTGGCCTTGGAATAAGGCGCTGAGTTTCCTTGACACGAAATTCCGGGGTTTTTGGTGAGGAGAAGATAACTATCGCCTTAGCCTAATCGGCTTCATCCATAGGAAAGACAAGGTCAATTTTAGCTTCAATAAAACGTTTGAGAGCATTGGCATCGACATTGCTCAGCATTGGCCTTCCACACTTATACCTAGGTACCTACCTATAAACTATCTAACTAGGGATATTCCGATACTAGTAAATACGAGTAGGTTACTCGATACTTTTGATTCGATATTAAGTATTTATACCATCGAATCAATCTTTCGATACATTACTCGGTATCGAAACAAAAGTAGGTACCTACTTAGTATCAAATCGAATCAGCATCACTCGTCATCAATGACATGAAGTTTGTATTTTCTTGTCTGTACAAGTATGCACATCAATATTTGTTGTTGCAACATCAGTTCCTAGCGAGTGCCTTTTTTCCAAAGCCGGTGCAACAATGTCTCAAACAAGGAACAAATTGTCTCCAAAATACCTACCTCGAACAGTTGCTGTTTTTTAGCAATCTTGAGGCTATTGAGTTATTTATTTAAGGGTGAACAAGTCGCACACCTTTCCATACAAACGTGGAAGGGTAACAAATCCACTGTTTGAAGTTGACCAACCAAAACTAAGGATGAAATAAACAATACACTCGGTTCCATAGTAGACTGGTTAGGTTCAATAAATCTCAAAGTAAACATTGATAAAACAAAACTTTTAAGATTCAGACACCACAAGACACCCTCTATAGCTTTAAATATTGCTCACAATAATAATACTGTCGACGAGGTCGATGAAATTAACTTCCTTGGTATAAAATTTGATAAAAACTTGATTTGGAAATCTCACATTAATAAGGTAAACAATAAAATTTCTAAATACTGCTATGCAATCTCACCTCTGAGCCATGTTTCCTCTACATCTATAGCAAAAAACACCTACTGTGGTCGTGTTTATCCTCATTTATGCTATGGGGTAATATTTTGGGGAAATTCAGAAAATGTTAAAACTGTATTTCTCATGCAAAAAAAGTGTATTAAGGCCTTAAATAATATGAAAAGCACGGAATCCCTTCGATCTGTTTTTTAAGAAAATAACATACTTAGTTTACTCTTACTAGCATATTTATTTTAGAAATTTGTCTGTTTGTTAAAAATAATATAACATATTTTAATAAAAAATCTAGTCGTTCTGAAAATCTTCGTAATAGGCATAAATATAACATCTGTATTCCTCAAATAAATAACACAATGTTTTACAAAAGCACTAAAAATACAGCCATAAAAATAAATAATAGTTTGCCAACCGACGGGAAATTTATTTAAACTTAGATTAAAAAAATAGCTTGTGAACAATGTATAGGTACCTACTATAGCTTAGAAGAGTATTATGGTTCCTACTATAGAAATAGAAATAGAAATAGAAATTATTTATTTTACGCAAAAACACACACAAAGATACAATGAAATAAACATTAAATTATAAAGAAAGATGCGTAAAAAGGGTACTCGCTCAGCAAATGCTAAAGGTGCACGGTGGCTCCTTTAGCGCTGGTTTTCAGGAGTGACTGTAACAGTTTACTAAATATTAAGTTTTTATTCGTTAATTGTATAATATCTATAAAAATTGCATTAGGTGAGCACTTATAATAAAATTATAAGATTTACCTACTATGTAAAGTATTGTACGCCGGCATGGGTAAACTGTTGAAACACTAGGTAGGTACATAATAACTTTAAGATCTCTTTTTTACACTGTTTTACAATAAATGATTCTTATTCTTATTCAGTTACCTATGTGTTTACGATCAATAGAAAACAATCCCATCATCATCATCTGATAATGAAGGCGTAATAAATTGGAAGTCGGATTTTCTAGTTTTTAAATAATATAAAAATTTTATGCACAAAGAAAATTACAAATACCTAGGTAGGTAGGTACAGTAACATATTTTACAATATTAATAAATCTTTAAAAACAGTAGGTACTTATTCTGTAGGCAAGGTACCTACCTACCTACCCATACCTACTAAGTAGGTAACTGTTGGAAGGACTAGGTAGGTAGAATCTATAATAATTTATAATAATAATGGTAAGTCAGTACATATCTTTTTCCGAGATATAGGCCCGTATTCCGAGACAGAAATCGTTACTCAGTCATAGATTTGAGTAGAGATTTTCATACAAAAATCTATGCTTGAGTAAGGCTACGGAATACGGGCCATAGTGCTGTTGGCTGGCTGCGCAGTGCACAGAATCTCTTCTGTCTGTGGCTGGGCCAGCCAGGCTGGCTGCATGAAATAAAAACTGCGAGTACAAAAATGGCGGACACCAATGTTGCGTTTTATGTATGTATACATGCATTTGTGTGCGTGAACACATGTAAAGTGTCAAGAAGCGGATATAGCTGCTTCATAATCTATGAGCTGCTTGCTTCTGATTGCAATTATGTTGGGTACATAAATGGTAACACTGCTGCATTGAACTGTGGAGTTTTTGAAGTTAGACTTCTAGTGCGGTAGTGCGACTTCCAACTGACAGCGCTAAACGCACCGAACACTTAAATGCCAACACGCTCGCGAATCAGTCGCGTGTCGACTCCCGTGAACTTCTTCCGCGCGTAGGAACTCCACCTCCACGCACTGGTTTTTTTCTAACACCTGTGTAGGAGTTGCGCAGCATGATAATTTGTCTCACAAAAATGTACACCAAGATAATTTTTAGACATTATTGGCGGTACCTACCTACTATATTATCACGCTGAGCACTATCAGCACGAAGCACAGCATGATAACGCAATTCAACCCTATTTTTTTTGTGGAAACTTACAACTTCTATAATATTGATTCCAATAGTTGTTTCTTTTCTTTTCGAGAGCGTGACTTTGGCAGATTTATATCTTTTGCATGCGTTCCTATTAAATTATACAACTTTCTAAAATAAGACCCGTATGCCAATACTGAAATCGAGATTTTCATGCTTGAAAAATTCTACGCTTATTCCCGGATCAGTGCTTGAGTAGTAAATCAGCATAAGGACCTTAGGATAATATAATAGGTAGCTACCTTGTCTAAGTAAATTGAAGTCTATCTACGTAGGTACTACCTGCCTTTGGACCTACATTATTATTAGAAGTTTTCCCCGAACTGAGATCTGGGCGAGGTTCAGGATTTGAGCGGTTTCGAACTAACTCAGAAGCGTATAAAGTAACATGTTGCGCACTATCAGCCCAATAAATCAAACCGGTGCGGTGCCACGGATTATCATGTCGTAAAGGCTGTAAACTAACATGCGGTTCAATATTTTGCTGTACATAATTGGCTGTGCGTCCACTGCTTGCTTCCAGGGTTGGATTTCACTTGGATTTTGCATAGAAATTTTATGCCGTTTAATATCGCCTTGTCAGGATTGTAGGTACGCAAAATAACCTAAATAATAAATGTATATAGGGTATCTGTATAGGTATATTAAGTAGTTTTATGTTTTAAATGTTTGGTTTTTCGGCCGGTAAATTGCAGATTTCGTAAAAAATTGAGAAAAAGGAGTTCGTGTTTTTGAATACTACCTACCTACCTTTTGACCGTCGTCTTACTAAACAAATCGAACATGTAATTTTCGCTTACTATAGTAATTCGACATTCATTAAAATCTTAAAATTTATTTAAAAATCTGCCTTACCTAATTTTTGCAAATAAAAATTTTGGTACACTACAATTTTTTTTATAGCCCTATTCCACCCTCATTCCAACCCTGCCCGTTTCTGAATCAATCAACCAACCAAACAAATTCAACCAAAATGGCCTTTGCTTCGAGTTGAATGGCAGCCGAGCCCTCAATTCAGTGAATTTATAAATTTATTGCACGAAGACAGAACTAAACAGTCCCGAGTTTTCTCGCAAATTATTTATTTTCTCTATAAGTTACATACAAGGGGGTAAAACCCTTTTTCTGTTGTGTATAATGTCTTCATTTTTTTCGTTTCTAACTAGCGGCAGGTGAGGTGTAAAAATGATAAAATAAAACCAACTAAAAGATGAATTTCTAAGTTAAAAATCCGGCAATACGGTATTCCTCAACAATGAGTGGATATTTCTTTGTTTTGGTAAATATTATGGAAGCTATACTTGCATCATTCTATACATCCAATGATCAGGCATTTTGCTCACATATTTTGGTCTTCTGATTGTATTGGCTCTTGAGAGCTATTATATTACGCGTTAACGTGTGCTACAATGTCTAGATAACATTTTAATGTAGAAAGGACTTGATAAAGAATCTCTACTCATAGTTTCAATATAAATCTGATGGGAGAACGGAGACTGGCCTTGTTCCACCACTGGTGGTTTAAAACTATCTGTCCATAATCATAAACTTATGATTGGGCTGTGTTATAGTTCTGAGCAAAATACAATTTGAAGTAGGTAACCATTTCATTTACCATTGCTGATGTTACATATTTGATACCAATACCAACATAAAATACCCGTCTCATTAGTTTAGTATTGCATCTAAAATTACTGGAATTATGATATTCTGTCTGTGATGGTAAGTCTAAATTGCTTGTTGAATTATTAGAATTACAATCTTTTATGAGATGTTGGTCGCACTTGATGCTTCAGTTCTTTATTTCAAATCGAATCTCAATGTAAACTTGATTTTCGGCCATCTAATGAAGATCTATTCGGCCTTATTCAAATTTGTCTACTTTGGGGAGTGAACCAATATGAATATGGCTAAGTAGCTAATAGCAGATAAATAAGAAAAATTAACTTCAGGGAGTACCTATATCAAAGTTGAACAGATAAAAATGCATGCATACTTTTTCTGTTGAACAGCACTCGGCAACATAAAAACTTTCTTTGTTTTGAAGGTATTAGTCAAATTACATTCATTGCTTGCTTTCAGAGCTATAATTTTGTTAAAAATAGTCTTTGTTGTTCTGTGGTATTACATTGAAGCATGGTACAGGTTCCAGCTGATTGTCATAGTGCTGACCTTCAGATGCAGAAGTAATAGATCTATTTGGCTGCGCAAGCACCCCTCGACTTTCACCCAGCGCTATTAAATATTTAAGTAGATAAATAAATATCAATAACCTGCCTCATCGTGAAGCGAATGATAATGGAATTCAAAAGCTTATGCCTTATTGTAGTTTTCAAGGCTGATTAAATGATTTAGTAGAAACACTAGATTTTACCAATATTATAAAAATACTAGCCGTCGCCCGCGGCGTTGCTCGCGTTCTAGACCCTTTAAGCTTAGACCGCACTAGGGCGGAACTGCACTGCAGCGGAGCGTCGCGTCAGTTAGCTTCTATATTCTTTTACCTTGGAAAGAATATAGAAGCTATATGCCGCGACGCTCCGCTGAAGTGCAGTTCCGCCCTAGTGCGGTCTAACCTTTAGAGTGTGACTTTTTAAAATTCCTTTCTTAGTGCATCCTTACACTATATAAGGATAATGTCCTCCAAATTTCATACCAACCAATTAGATTTCCATTAATGTTACACTTGGCAGTAATATGACTGCATATTTATTTTATTGTTACATCAACATACCCATCAATTTTGAATAATAATTTAATGAAGTACAAAAAAAAGGCAAGTTTAGTTACATCATTGGGTTGCAAAGATTACTTGAATGGGTTTATTCCATCCAAGCCTACCAGAAGTTTGATTATCTAACTGTTTGGACCAAAATATTCCAAACTGTAGACTGACTAGTCGAACATTTCGGATATACAGATTAGTCAGTCTAAAAATTTGGAATATTTTTGTCCAAACAGTTAGATAATCGAACTACTGGTAGGACTGGATGGAATAAACCCTTGAATGCCACTCTGCAATTAAACTTAATTCAAAGCTCACCTACTGTGTGTATTGGTACACCGAGAATTAAAAAATGACCCATCTTACAGCATTTTCTGAAAGTAATCATAATTCATTTTCATTCTATGGCATCAATGTTTTTCACTGAAGTTTTGATGATATCGGACCAATAGTGATTTTGGGTTTAAATATTTGCAGCGTTTGAAGTAATAATGCGGATATCATAATGAAGGAGATGGTAGGAGGATGCTGTGTTTGCTCGGACGAGAGGGGATGGCCTGACAACCCCCTGGTTTACTGCGACGGCAATGGCTGCACTGTGGCTGTACATCAAGGTATGTATCCAACAAAACGTGGGCCTAAAACTGATGCCCTATTTACTGTGTATATTCTACACATGTGTATTTATTCGTCAATATAAAGATAGCCGAAAATAGTCTTGTCTTACCCTCACAAAGCAATTTAGTTATTCAGTTCTATTTTGGTGATCGACATTCAACTTTATTGGGTCCTAATCTGTGGCTATTCGTTTTTGTGTGGAAATTCCCCATTTCATGGCTTTATAGCTGCTGCATGGTATATTTACTTTTCATTTTGTATCTACTTTTAATTGCTATTATGTATTTTTATTTACAAAGTTACAGATTGCATTGTCCCATATTGATTTTGTTCTAGCGTGCTACGGTATTGTAACTGTTCCCACTGGGCCGTGGTTCTGCAGGAAATGTGAAAGCCCAGAGACAGCTAAGAGCAAAGTGGTAAGTTGAATTTTTATGAATCATAATGTACAATGTGTAGTATAGAGTGCCCATAACTGCACTATGGATAAATTAGTTAAATAGTCGATTTGAAACTAACGAAAAAAAATTATACTAATTATATTTTATACTAATATAGATACCCTTCGTGTTACTCCACCTTTAGAAATCATAAAAAATCTGATCATTTAGAAGACAAACAAGCTTGGGACAAACTAACTCTCCGTCAATAAATAAAGAAATACAAAGATAATCATACTCTGTATGATAATAGGTATCTAAAATTTATTTTGCAGTCTCTTCGTAAAATAATCATAAAATAATATATCATAATCTCTTCATAATTGATGCAGCATTTATATTGGTCTACTTCATTATTCAGTCTCTAAAACTGAATATACCTACATTCATACTTAGAATATTCGAGCCACTCACAGATAAACATTGCTATGCTATGTCCATATGTATTCTAGTACAATGTATTCAACTCCAAGCACTGATTGTAGGAAATACATAATTTGATTCGGTATATAGATTGATAAATAGCGCACATTGTGCTCGACCTAAATCTTTAGGTCGCGCTGTCATGCGCCTTCACCCGTGTTTACTAGACCTACTAAACCTTATTTTACATTGTATGGATTGATAACAGAAACTAGGCTAGAAAATATTTTTAATAATGGTGCACTACTTGGTTATGTCGTGAAACCCAAGGCTGAATTGACTGATTTTGAGTTTTTCGGCCCAGTTTTGGGAAAATGGAACACATGGTCTCACTCCAGTGTCTGTCTGACCGTCTGTTTGTCAGCTCCATCAGAGCTTAAATTTGAGAGTTTAAATTTGGAATAGTAATCGTTTGTTGCAACCCATGAAGTATTAGTTATTTAATAGGCCACGCCAACAGCGCACTTAGTAAACATTACAAAAATCACTTTTTAATAATCTTATTCTAAGTTAAGTTTGAAGGTATATGAAGACAATATCCGTTTCCAAGTTATGAGGATATTCATCAGCTCGGAAAACCAGTTTTGAGGAATCTCAGACATAATTACAGTTTTAGAACATTAAGTTCAACTCAAAGTAATGAGATTTGACAATCTGAAGTTCAGACTTCAAGGTGTGATGATTGCCAGCAATGATAAAAACGATCTGAAGAGATTCCTATGGTAGGGACTTTCTTTTAGTAAAACTTTGTTGTTTATTCCAGCGTTGCGAGCTTTGTCCTTCTCGATCGGGAGCTCTTAAGAAGGCCGACACCGGGGGATGGGCACACGTTGTCTGCGCGTTGTACATCCCTGAGGTGCGCTTCGGAGACGTCACTTCTATGGAACCGATCGTTCTGCGGCTAATCCCACCAGAACGATTCACCCGGGTGAGACAACCAACTATCTTACTAATATTATAAATGTGAATGTAAGTTTGTTTGTTACGCTTTCACGCGAAAACTACTTAACCGATCATCATGAAACTTTGTACACAGGTTCTTGGAGATATTAGAAGTAACATAGGATACTTTTTATCCCGGAAAATTAACGGGATCCAATGGGACGCGAACGAAGTCGCGGGCGGAAGCTAGTTTAATGTCATTTACTAACTAAATGTCATTTATTTTAAACTTCACACTATGATCTTTTATGTAAGATACTGTTCCATCAGAAAATGTGGTGGAAATTCAACATATTTTATTCGACTAGTTGCAAAAACTATGTCAGAAGTGACCATTGCACGTATTGCCGTTTATTCTGGCCCTTAAAATGTGCTTGGTAATCAAGCAGTAACAAAAAAAAATAAAAAAAAAACAAAAAAAAATGTCAGTTGAAGATTTATAGCAGCAATGTGATACTTTTATTGTTGTTACTGTAGGTAAACCATACTTATCTATACTAATATTATAAAGAGGAAAGATTTGATTGTTTGTTTGTTTGCATTGAATAGGCTCCGAAACGACTGGACCGATTTGAAAAATTCTTTCATCGTTGGGAAGCTACACTATCCCCGAGTGACATAGGCTATATTATATTTTCAAAAAATTATCCTTACTAAAACTACAATAATTAAAGGATCCTTACTAAAACTACAATAATGCAACCCAAGGTGTAAAAAATTACCTACAAAAATTGTAATTTTTGTTAAATACCCGTGCGAAGCCGGGACGGTCCGCTAGTAAGATATATATTTGTTTAATTTGTTTTCAGACTTGCTATATCTGCACTGAGAACGGAAAAGGTCATCGTGCCGGCCAGGGCGCTTGCATGGCCTGTAACAAATCTGGTGCGTACTCCGTCTTTTGTTTCCTGTAAGCCCTTCTCTCATTACGATACGCATAGGCGATTCAAGTATCCTGCAAGTCTCGGAGACTAGTCGCCGCTAAGTATCTCACATACATTTGAATGCAGGCTCGCACCCTACGCTACTGGTATCCTGCATTCAAATGTATGTGAGATACATGGCGGCGACTAGTCTCCGAGACTTGCTGGATACTTGAATCGCGTGTGTGTATCGTAATGGGAGAATGGCTTTACACGTTCTTTGCCTTGATCACGAATAAATGTGACAATCGCAAATGTCTCGTAACGCTAGCAACCTGTGATACACTGCGCGGTGGCATTACAACGGTTAGCACTCGAGCTGGCGTTGACGCGCAATATAACTCGAATACGTTTAACGCGGCGACTGTCAGATTTGTTCGTGATAGAGTTACTGGAAGGCGATGACTGCAATGGCTCTAGCAATTCAAATAAGCGGCGAGTTGTAATAAACAGTTATTGGCGTTATATTATTTTTTAAGTATTCACACCAATCGCATTAGGACCATTATAACTAGGATCGAAACCAGGTTTATCCGAATAGGTGCGTCAAAAGGGCTTGTACACAAAACTGCGATGCGACGCGATGTGAATTCGCAACGCAGAAAATTGCGAACCGAATTTTTGCGATGCGATTTCGGCGGAAAGGTGTCTCCCTTCCGCGATTAGGGTGACCATTCCTTCGACGACCGTCAACCGTACTGAACGTATTTTGAAAACTAGTTCGTGACATGGATCGTAAAAAGAAGTGTGCACTTTTGTTATTGCTTAGGAGAGATACAGGAAAAAAAAAGAAGACTTGCGAATCAATTCGCAGATTTTTACGATGCGACGTCGCATCGCAGTTTTGTGTACAAGCCCAAACAACACTAATCTGGAATAGTCTAGAATATTTGACAAAACTACACATAACCATTCAATTTTTTTATGATAATCTTTGAAAAATTGTCTTTAAAAAGTCTAACACATTAAAAACCTCTCATTGCTGTGTGCTAAGAACAACTGCAGCGCTTCTCGATTTCTGAAAAATTACTTGAAAGTGGATAATAATATGTGAGCTTTTGATCCCAACCTCCCATTTGTAAACCGTACACTTGACGATCGGCTCGACCTTACACTCGACGAAGAGATCCATAAACGACACCTTTGCGAAGTAAGCGAAATTTTTTGTTTAATTTATTTTTATACTCTAATCAGTAGACCGTCATGCAGCAGGGCTTTTATATAAGGGGCCATCCCCACGAGCGAGAGAACCGCGACACGTATTTCTATTCATATACTATCGCCTCGACACCATCGCCTTGTGGAGACACGTACTAAGAGAGTGTATACGTGGCACGACGATAATATCGCCGCGATTTTCTCGCTCGTTGAGGTGGCTCCTTACGGTTGGTGCGTGTGAACCATTAAACTTAAATTGTGATTAGGGTATAGAAGGTGACCGTTCAGGAAGAAATACTGACGAAAATATCACAATTCAAGAAGCCAATGGCAACATCTATGACAAAGTGGGTAACTCTTACCGAGATGCGAGCGAGGGGTCGATTCCCGCAGCAAGGAAAATAATGCATCATCTGAATATATTTTTTCCGGATGCTATGTGTACTCATAATTTCTGATACCCACAAGTTAATTGGTCTTGGTGTACTGTGCGTAACTTTTATGTATGAGGCTGCTATTGACAATCCACAAGTTAATTGGTCTTGGTGTACTGTGCGTAACTTTTATGTATGAGCCTGCTATTGACAATTGAAGCTATTCAGTAGTTTAGGAAACGTAGAGGTATAGAAAATAAGTAAAATAGCCTTTAAAATATTTTTGTAAGTCCACGCGTTCCCATTATTACTAACGCGCTGTATATGCGCGGATATTGCGCGTATAAAGGTCTCTGCACACCTAACGATGTTAGAATGTCGACAGAGCTGAGTGTATTGGTAACAGACGAGTTATAAAAAGTATTACATAATAGATCGTGATAGTGACCCGAAAGTAGCGCTGAGCCCCAGTTTTATTACATACTAGCCTCCGCTCGCGATTTCCTCCGCGTGCCGTTTATTCATGTTGATTTTCCGGGATAAAAAGTAACCTATAAGTCCAGGTTACGAACTTTTTATATTCCAAGTTTCATTCAAATTGACAAAATGTGTCGTTTGCATGCTGTGCGAACATTGATCCCTTTGTTCATATAAGCGAAAATTTGTGAAACAAAAGATATATTACAGCTAAGCGAAATTTAATTGAGGCATTACTTTCTCTTTGGTCAACTCAGTAGATAATTTGGTGGAATAGCGGTCCGAGATTTTCATATAAAATTACGATAAGTGCGCATAGCGGGCATTTTGAGAAACTTGATTTTTATACGAAAACCTACTAAAGCGCTGATCCAGACTTAAGCAAAGAGTTTTGTATGAAAATCTCTACTCAAATCTATTCTTAGTAACGATTTCTGTATCGGCTTACGGGCCTTACCCCTTTATTCATATTCAGCCGTCAATTTAGCGTGGCTTTAAAAAATGCTCTATCATTGTCATTTGCATGAAAACGAAAAGAGATAATAACAGATTTAGCAATAATTTTAGTTAGCTCAGCTTTAGAAGACCAATATGAATATACCCCTTAGTTTTGAATTGCTTGATTTTCGAAAATTATGCATCGTGTTTTCGATCCTAGTATTTCAAGAAACAATACTCAGACTTAGCAAGCACTCTCATTGTGTGATATAAAAGTGAGTAAATGTTAAAGAAATGTGAGCTATCCGCAGGTTGCAAGCAACAGTTTCACGTGACGTGCGCTCAAAGTCTCGGACTACTGTGTGAAGAGGCAGGGAACTATCTCGACAACGTCAAGTACTGCGGGTACTGTCAACATCATTACTCTAAGCTGGTAAGTACTTCACACCGGGTGTAATATGAACACTCACGAAAACTTTGGGGGCTTAAAGTATACACAAATATTTTATTTTATTTATTTATTTATTTGTTGCATCAGCTAGGGAGGCACTGACAGTTTCAAAATTAAAATAGGGGCACAAATCCAAATGTCACCTGTAGATGTAAACCACTAGTGATTGTTGTCAACAGCTGCACACAGTTAAAATCATAAGCTTACAATTATAATATGTATAATATGTACGTAAAATAGAAAACAAATAATAAATAGTACATACTTACAAAAAAATAGAAATGATAACGATAATATGAAAAAAAATCACATGGATAGCATAAAAACAATATATTTTTTTACCAAACTTAGTAGACAGAGAAGTGTACCTTATTATTTACCTTATTGTAAGTGGTTATCGTACTCTATGATATCCGATGTTCCAATATTTTTTTTCTAAATAGTTACTGCATTGAGGATGGAACAGCTTTTCGCGCTAACATTGTTGTTGGCGATAGGTACTTTTACCCCTCGTCGTTTTTTGAGTACTCTTATTACACCCTATATTTAAGTTTCTGTACACTAAGGTTTAATAAATAATATAAAATTAGCATTTCGGATTAAAAACAACATTAAACAAATAGGTGTGAAGAATAAAATATGCTATGTAAATAATAGATCATCGGTTTCGCCATACCATAGTAGTAGTAATGCTTATATCCATTTAAATTAGTATGCTGTCGTCTTCCAAAAAACCTGTATGCATAATTAGTAGACATCGGATTATATGCAATATGAAAATGCCAAAATATGCATGCAAATATGCACTAAAAAAGGGCGAAATATGCATAAAATATGCACAATCAAAAAACATTTTCGGCATACTTCGTTATTTAATTGGTGGAAAGGAATATTGCAAGCAACAAATAACTCACATAAATCTTTATTGAATTCTATTTTTTTGGAAGTATCCGAATTTGAAATCGAAATAGGGGTCAGTAGTGGTTGTCGACTTCTTGTAGGTTTCTGTCTTGCAGCTAAATGGGAAGCAGTACTCACACATATTGATCGATTTGGTATTTTTCTGATAAAGGTATTCGCTTTTCACAACCTTGCAGAAAATCACAGTACCATCAGTGGTAAATTGACTTGGGTATTTTTTTATCCAAGATTCAATGCGCTCGCCGAGTGTGTGCGAGGCGGACGTGTCAAATACGTACTTATATCTAACTATTGAAATAAGCACTATCAATTGAAAAGTACCAAAATATGCAATAACCCTATAAAAATAGAATTATATGCATTTGCTTAAGCAAACATGCAAATGCATATAATCCGATGTCTAATAATTAGTGTAGGCACATATCATATAATACGTAAGGTACTCAATGAAGGTAAGAAGATTAAATAGTTATTAAATAATACCTACGTACATAAAATAATCATATTTCAATATGTAAAATTGAAAATCTTTGACTACTGATTTTGACAAAACTAAATATTAATGAGTATCAGTTTGTTTACAGATGCTAAAGTTAAAATTGCTACAACCTCTAACTAGAAAGTTATTAAAACCTTAGGCGTTATGTAGTGGAACAATTATTATAAATATATTTTTTATAAAACTTGTTCTTAATGTTTTTCTATGCCGTTTTCAGAGTTTATTATAAGTTGTGCACTACGCCATCTAGTGGTATCGGGGTGGAGTTCATCGGTATTCTACCATTTTAAATTGGATCGATGGGAATGCTCTCACCAAAATGGAAGCCTTGTTTTTTTTGTTTTCCCCTATAATTGGAAAACAGAACGCTGATCTCACTCGTCTTCCGTCTGTTTGTCAGTACCTCATAGAGCTGAACCCATAATAAGCGGATCCAAAACCGTGGGTTTAATGTGATCACTAAAACATTTAGATAGGGGTTACTATCCCGTTTAAGTTGGTGACCATTGAAAGCTAAGAGCTCAATTAATCGTGCGGATTCTAGCCTAACCTGGGATAAGTTTTTATTACCCAGAACTGCGTTACCATTAAAATAGTTTACTTGGGCGGAACCTAACGCAAGCAAGTTGCATCTTGGCCATTTATTCATATTCATTTTGACTTAAGGGGCCGTTCAAATATTACGTAAGCAGATTTATTACAATTATTTACCCCCACATCCCCCTTGTCAGCAAAGTAAGCAAAGCTCTTACCCCCTCCCCCCATGCTTACGTAAACATTTTTCAATTATAAATGTATTTTTTTTATATTATTAATTATAATTTTAAAAATAAGAATAGATTTAGGATATAGAATAGCGCGCGGTAATTCCCCTAATCGGTTCTGAAGCAAGTGCGTAAACGTATGCATTATTTGCGGGAATCCCGGAAAATTCGTTACGTTTTCAAGCATAGACAATGTGAGGGTTGCTATTCGTGTAAAAAAGTAAATAACTACCGATGACGTAATCATCATCTAGACTCCCCTACCCTCCATGTCATCCATAATAAGCAAAACAAAGAACCTCCACCCCCCATAGTGCTTACGTAATACTTGAACGGCCCCTAATCTTAGATGTTCACAGTAGTGGTACACTACACCGCAAGCTTTTTGAGAGTAGACAGTTCGCTTAGCTTGCGGTTTCTAAATTAACTTGCATTCGCTTTCGTATAACACCCGCACAGTTGGTAAGTAGAAATCGTTATAAAAAAGTTCTATCTATACTATTATACAACTGTAAAAAAGCCAAAAATTGAAATTAAAGATAAATAGGCGTTTACATCTATTGAAGATGATTTATACAGCGTCAGGAGGCAACCTATGCCTACACATAGCGACACACTGTAGTGCCTGGGACAGTGTTTAGATGGAGTAGGCTGGCCCAGCACATATACCATCCTCTCAGCCTAGTCAGCCATATCCACAGGAAAGACAAGGTCAATACGTGCGGAGTTGACTAAGCCGCGGGTTTCCTCACGATGTTTTCCTTCACCGTTATGCTCGTGTTAATGCGCATGTAAATTTTCCGAAACGAAAAATCCATTGATGCAAGGCCGAGATTCGAACCCACGACCTTCCGATCGAAAGTCGAGGTGTAATCCCACTAGGTCAACACAGCTTTTTAATTTAATTATTTTATTGAAATCTAAGACGTGGATTCTTAGATACAGCTCCTCTCTAAACCAAAAGCCGCCTTTGAGACGAGGTTCATCGTATGCTGGTTGACAGATATATTGGTGGAAAGTTTCGCACGCGTACGAAGCGGGTATCAGCTAGTGAGCAATACTTTTATTTGAAAAAAAGCAAACTAGGTTGTCGTGATCATGTTTGCTGAAGGTCTCGATATTATACATTTCTACGCTTCTACATATTTAAAGGTAAAAAGGCACAAAAAGCAACAAAATGTAAAAAATATGTTAGGTTACATTTTGTTGCTCGTTTCAAGCACTGGCTATACAGGTTGTGCTGTGACTGAATTGTATTACTATGTTTTTACATCATCTTGCAAGGCTCCCCTACTTCGCTGTTACTTAGAAATGTAGATCTACTTACGTTACAAAAGGGTGTTTGGTTGCATTTATTATTTACATTTATTTTCTTGTGTTGAAGTAATTTTTTTTTGAGCTTTATTGGTTAGGGCTCTGACACATGCACGATAATAAATGATTGTACTTACTGTAACAAATAATAATAATCAAACCTTGACAGATGGTCTTGCCGCTTTTTCATGAAAACTTAAGCGAAGTGAATTAGAAGAGCAGCTAATATGACTAATGTAATCAAAAATTGTAAAAATAACTGATTTTATAATGAAAAACTCGGTTACAGTTTGCGGTAAATGGTGGTGACTTCTCGTTATGCAAACATTTTTCTGCATTAAAATCACCATAAGTTTTTACTATGGCAGTTAAACCCACGTGAAATTAATTGTTTTAATCTCGGCGTTGCACACGCTTAACGCCGAGATGAGCTTGGCTAAGCATCCCTGTGTATGTGTACAGTGTAAGTAACAACTTTTACATAAAAGCAAACTTATCAAAATAACAAAATCAATCAGATCAATAACAAAATGAGTCACGTAACATCACTAGGCAGACTGAATGTGGTAACATTATTACGAGTTTTGACATTAGCGCGCTTTCAAACCTTGATGTTAGAGTTAGTTTATGCCACGGAACGTCTACACATGCGTTTGATAATAATACTCGCCGTAGCTACAATCCTATGCATGTGTCCGAGCCCTTACTTATTCATCCATCATGGTACATTTATTTTGTTTGCATGGCACTAACATTAGCTCATTATCATCCTTTATTTCTTTTTTGTTTTTTTAGTTTACCAATCACGAAGTCACCGTCGTCGCAAAGGTACACAACATTTCATAATACATTTACAAGTTTCATTGTAGACCTAAACCGATCGTCCACATCGTTTATCAATTTTTTCGTTAAATTATCCTGTTTCAGTTCTGCATAGGTTCGATTGAATTTGCGTGGTTGTAAGAGATATAGAGTAGTGTTTGTTGTGCAGAAAAAGGGTGGTAACGTAAAGACCATCCCTCCGTACAAGCCGGTGGCGCACGATAGTCACTCGAGCGGCTCGAGTAGTGAGAAGGAAGGCGGGGCTTCACCTATGGCCAGCGGCAGCGGGACTCCGACGCCGCACACTAAAGGGTCGAAAGGGGTATGTGTCTAAACGCAAATTCGACTTCACTACACACTCGTACTGTTGTGACTCATTTCGATTGATTAGTTTAACCTGAAACGAACGTAGAATCGCTAAAGTTTGCAGCTTGTGTGCGTGGAGTGACTTTATGACGCGTTATGTAGCTTTTCTGATAGGTATTTAACATCGGCTCATTTGCTTCGAAAGTAACCTAAGAATTTCTAAAAAGCTGTCTACTGGAAGTGCATGAACGGTAAACCTATGCAATAGATAAAGCAGTTTTATACGAGCGGGAGTCCTTGACAAGTAGATGATGATTTTCATGATAGGAATGCTTACGCTGATTCGTTGTTTTAGCCGGGACGCAAGTCATCACAGACCCGAGACTCCTCGAAGAACACTCACGCTTCGAAAGCTGCACCGGCAACCACACCGCAGCCAATGGGTATGTCTAAGCATGTTACTAAAAGTATGTGCCCAATTGCCATCTTATTATGTCGAGAATATCGAAAATATAATAGACAGTTTCGCCAAAAAAAGTAAATTGGGTGATATGAAACATAACAAATAGGATTTGACCATCAGTGTGTACGAAATGAGGACAAGATTAACTTGTTCACAGTATCGATTGATTTTATATTTCCGATGGTAGATTTGAGGGTAGAACTAAATCTAGCAATCAGGTAAGGTTTGGTTTTGGTTTGCTTCCAAGCGGGTTTTATTATTGCTACAACTTGTAATTTGCGACCAGCGAGCATTCTATTAATTGACGTCATTTACGTCTAATCGGTAGTAATTGTACTTTTGATTTTACTTACTGAGTGTAACCATCACGGAACTTGCGTAACGTGCTCATGCATTTTACAAACAGCGTAACTTTTTTCCATCAGACAAGAAAAAGTCACCATCGCGACGACAATCGTCGACCGGCGACGGATCAAACACGAGCAAAACCAACACACCTGCTCCTTCGCCTTCGCATAGTACCGACATGGGCCACTCGACTAAAGGTAACACAGAAAAGATATCGAAAAGATATCTGAAATTCAAACATAACTCAAACATCGGTTTGAGTTGAGATTATCATAGAAAAGTGTCAAAGAATCTATGCTTGAGTAAAAGTCAGAGTTAGGGCAGAAATAAATAAATAGCCTTGGACATATCGCACAACGCCTTCTAGTCCCACACTAAGCAAAACTTTTACTATGGAAACTAGATGGCTGATAGAATACTTAAATACATTTGTTTTGTAAATACATACTTATAATACGTAGAAACACCCAGACACAGAACAAACATCTATGTTTGCTACACACAAATGTTTGTCCTCGGTGGGGATCGAACCCACGACCCACAGCACGGAAAGCAGAGCTACTACCGACAAAGTCATGACGCCTGTCAATAGAAATAGTCGATAGTACTTCCCCAGACGAGCTCTGTCACATAGAGCCTTACAACTAATAATAATAATAGTTTATTCAGAACAATGTACAGTATGCATTAGGTACAAATTAAAACGAAGAGACTGCAAAAGTTATAAAAACTGAGTAGCAGCCTCAACCCCATCTCCAAGGAACCAATGATTATTTGTTAAGATACAGAAAGAAAAAATAAAAAAAACTAGAACACTACTGTTATTTATCGCTCTATTTCAACTCGTTTTATATAACGCAGGGTCTGGTAGTGTGAGTGAGCGAGGCAGAGAGAACTCTGCGTCCCGCTCCACCCCGCCGTCTGCCTCTCCAAACGCCAGCAAGTCGCCTCAGACGGGTGGAGTGATCAGCTCCGTCGCTTCTGTCACCGCTGCGTCATCGATTCCTGTACCTTCCACGTAAGATATAAGGTTGAAGATAATTTATATAGCGTCAGGAGGCAACCTATGCCTACACTTAACGGGACACTGTATTGCCTGGGACAATGTTTAGATGGAGTAGGCCCAGCACCTATACCATCCTCTCGGCATAGTCAGCCGTACCCACAGGAAAGACAAGGTCAATACGTGCGGAGCTGACTAAGCCAAGGGTTTCCTCACGATGTTTTCCTTCACCGTTAAGCTCGTATACTACTGTTTTTACTAATACCATTTCAATAGCTGTTTACTAAGTCTATTTCACCTGGCCCCTTACTTTCCGAGATGTATCATACCGATTGTTTACCCACCTTGAACTTTTACCTGATATTGATAGCTCTATGTAAACTTGGAACATTTACACCGTGTTTTGTTTCCTGCATTGAAAAGTAGATTCAAATTAGATCGAAAAAGACAAAACACGGTGTAATTGCTCCAAGCTTACATCGAGTTTATTGTAACAGGGTTATTGTTTACGCTCACCTGTAATCTCACATTTGGCTCGTGTATCGAGTCTAAGCCAAAGATAGGTGTGAAACGTCACATAGGGACGCAAAAAAGCATAATTTAACTTGCACTATACAATCAACGTTATTCAGTTAATTGATACAGCTCTTTTTTCAAGTTTACTCTTAACTTTTTGTTTCCTAGATCCACCAGCGTAACAACATCTGTAGTGCAAACCACCGCCAAGCCATCGGTGACTTTCCAAGAGTCTGTGATCACCAACACTGATGCCATGGAGACTAAACACACGAAGAAACGCAAAGCAGCCGCCGCCGCCGCTACAGCTGCCGCCGCGGAACAAGCGGCCCAAACTACTTCTAACGTAAGTAACATAATGACAACTTGCGACCACGAAAGAATGTGACAGTCGCAATCGTATCGTAAGACCCGTTTCACACGTCTTGCTGGGGCCTTATTCACTATGACCAATACAAGCGCGTTACGCAGCACGACAAGACAGCGGCGTGAAATCGCCCTATGCCTGTGCCGTATTTCCTATGCCATAAATGTCATTCCTTACGGTGACGTCATACGGTTACGGCAAGAAATCTCCTAAGTCATACAGAATAATGCCCCTGGGCTAGGTAGGATGCGCATGCGAGATATTTTGTCGACTCTGTCAAAATGAAGGCATTTTGCACCTTTTTGTAAACTATTGCACTATCTGTGGTAATGTTGTTGACAAAATGCGCCTTCTTATGCGCTACCACCACGAGTCTTCGCGCAGTTACAGAATTATGTTACTGTTTTAATACATTCATGATCGTCACATTTGTTCGTTGTGATCCCCCTGAAATCTATAGTCGGGAACATAACTAGATCAAATCCTTTATAAACGCGTTTCAAGTGTATATAAAAAGTTAACATAGGTTAAACATATCGGTTATATAACGCAAAAATAAATAGTATGTAATTACTTCTGTCTCTTGTGATTATTTATAGTAGGTTCTAGAAAAATACGTCGTGCGGTGCGGATCTAGGCAATCGTGGAGTTTGTCTAAAGTATCGCCTTCGCATCGAAACTTCACGATTGTCATGATCCGCAAACAGTATTGCGCATAAAACAATTCCTTAGATTTCGTAGATCGTAATATCTTATGCGGTTTTACATGGCGACAATGGGTGCAAGTTTCAATATACGAGTGTGTGCTAGAGGTTTATAGAAAAATAAAACGTGAAACCTGATTGAAATGTAACAAGTGAGTAGATTTAAACTTTGAACATTCAACTAACTCTCTACTAATAAAGTAAAAGTCCTGAAATAGCATTATAATATCTTATTAATCTACTAAATCTACTTCTAAACCTCCAAGCTCGCACTAACTTATATAAACCAAGCTTTTTTCCTATCTTATTGAATAGTACCTATTTTTAACGTCTGTTCTTTTAATATACAGTATATTATCATATTTATCACTAATCTTGAAAAAATATTTAGTACATTCATTTATGTGGCCTAGAATTTCAACATAATTTTCAGGACTGAGCAACGATTCATTCTGGTCACCGCAATACAAGACCAGATTCGCACATACGTTCTTCTATTCGCCTTTATCACCCGTAGTTACCCTCTCACGTAGTGCCAAATTATGTACCAAAATAATCCCTTTATTCCGAATCACGCGCCTAAATGGTGCGTTCTCCATAGCCGTCGATATTACAGGAGTGTACGGGTCGCCTGTCGACGAATGGAGTCGAAGCGGAGACGAAACACAACAAGAAACGCAAGGCGGTGGCCGCCGCGACCGCTGAAGCCGACAAAGCACATACTTCGGCCAGCGTAAGTGGTGTTAACAATGGTCTACCTACTTAATGTAACTGTGTACTTCACTAGGTTCTAGCTTCAATGGAAACTAGTCGGTATCGATGCGTTTCAAATCTCGCCCGAAATCGAGTGACGGCGTAGATATTATTGAAGTCATCCGGAAAACTTTACTGAAATGGATCAATCTTTCGGAACATGCTCTAATCTATAGGCCTGACCTTTTATTTTTCACGAAAACTTTGACATCCGTAGGCACCGCATCACAAGCTTTTTAATATTTTTTGCAATACAGCTAGCAATAGTTTAGTATGCTTACAAACTACAACATTCGGGAGTCACACCAAAACAGGGTTTTACCACGTAAGCGTCGTAAGTAATACTTCGACAGAATCGTGAATTGTTAAGGCATATGCGAGGTGCACCTATTGGTGCCTCTCCATCGCCTCCGTGGACGTTGCAGGACTCCTCCGGGCCGGCTAACGTCGAGATGGAGTTAAAGCACAACAAGAAACGTAAAGCCGTGGCCGCTGCAACGGCCGCCGCGACCGCCGCCGCTGACGCCGAACGCGATAAACAAACCAAGGTTTGCGTAAGTGTTGCCAATCTTACTCTGCTCGCAAATATTAGGTATGCGGAGATTGTACATGCGCCAAAAGTGGACATTGAACTTTCAGAGACTTAAACATTCGTTACTGACGAGGTAAATAAAAAATCAAAACCGCCTTATACATTTCAAATCACTAGTGGACTTGTGGGTAAAATTATGTACAGATGATCGGGGCTTAGATGCTTTTACGACTCACTGACGCACTGCTGAGCCAAACGTGCACTTTCCACCCTCGTCGATATTGCAGGAATCCCCAGTCCGTACGGAGGGAGAAAGTAAGCCGGTCAGGATGACCAGAAAGACTGCGGCTAACGCATCCGCGGGTAACACTTCCGCAACCAACACTTCCGTGGTCAATACATCTGCGGTCAATGCATCCGTGGTCAATGCATCCGCGGTCAATGCATCCTTGGCTAAATCCGCGGCGACTAACGTTCCTGCCGCGGCCAACGTTCCTGCTGCAGCCAATGTTCCTGCTGTGGCCAACGTTGTTGTCGGGGACAGCGCTGTTGTTGCGACTAACGCTGTTGCCGTGGACAACGCTGTTGCCATGGTCAACGCTATAGCCGCGGACAACGCTGTTACCACGGCCAACGCTGTTGCCGCAGCCAACGTTATTGGTGCGGTAAACGCTGTCATCACGGAAAATGCTGCCGATGCAACCGGTATTATCGCCGGGCCAATTGACGGCCCGGATGCCGAGAAAAAACCGCAAAATAGCGCCAATGTAAGTGCTTTAAAAATGCTTTTTGCGCAGAGGAAGTAACAAACTGAGATAACCAGTCGAAAATTCTACTTATTTTAAATAATCATCCATTTTCATTCATTAACCGAGTTTATCTATTTGATTATTGTACACTGACATCGGTTTAAGGCGCTGACAATGAAACATTTTTTCGCTCGCAATAACAATATAAAATTAACTATACAGGTTCAGTAAAAATATCATTTAGATCAAAAAAGTTTTGCGACTATCAATGAATTCATAGTTTTTTCACAGTTTCTTCTTCGTTTGGATCAAAATCATATTTTTGCTGTGTGTTGTGGTTTTCTAAACAATGGTTGTTTGGCATTTTTCATAAACAATTCAGTGATTTTATATCTTCAAAAATGTTAAATTGTGCGAGTGAGAAGTTGTTTGACGCTCATCAGCATCTTAATGCTTATTTTCTGTTTTTAAATAATAACTCCGCGACGAATCGCACTTAGTTTGTTATTTTTTTTACGCCATTTTCTCACTGAAAACTAAACATTCACCGCATACACTTATATGTTTTCTAAAAGCACTTCTTTAGATTCCTTACTTTACTGCTTGTAAAATAATGCGAACTTATCTACATCAGTAAGAGAATTTCTTTTCCTGGTGTCTTTTTGTATTTATCAGACAAAACCACAATGCCTCTCTGATCGCCTCATCGTATCATTTTACATTGCCAGTCCTTTCATTTTTCTGCATCTGCTTAATAAATGCTGATTATTTATCAATTGGGTGGGGACCTTTAGGCTTATTCGTGCATAAGTAGTTGGAGGAAAAAAAACTACGATTTCATTTCATGTCTATATGACAGCAGATTTCCTTGGTGAGTCGCACAAAGCATTGTAAGATTCCTTGAAGTATTGCTTAACTACCTTCGTTGCATTGCAAGCCCCTACGTCACGTCGACGTTGCAGGAGTCGCTGAGTAATGTAACGGTCAAATCACCAAGTCGGTTGCCTATTGTTGAGGCCTCAGAAGATACTAAACAGACTAAAAAACGCAAAGCGGTCGCCGCTGCCGCTGCCGCTGCCGCTGCCGCTGCCGCCGCCGCCGCTGCCGCTACTGCTACTGACAACTCCGACAAGCAACCGTTGTCTATTCACAGCGACGAAGCGATCAAACAAAAGGTCCGAAAACAAGCCCTGCATGATTGGTAGTCGTTGCGCTCTTGACAGGGCGGTTGTATTATTAGATCTGTCGTAGTTGGTTTTGTACCAGTTCCTATGCTTTTCTATTCGTCAGCGTCGAAAAACCATCGCATCGTTTAGCTTAGCAAGATTGATGTTTATTGTGCGAATGGATGGTGCAGTTTCGTACGTTCACGTCGACATTACAGGAATCGGCGACAGCTAGTGGTGCCGAGGTGCAAGAAGAAACAAGATATCCTAAGAAGCGCAAAACGGCAAACGGTGGCGCCACCCCTATGAGAGAACTTGCCGCCCTAACTGTGCCCACTATAACCGACCTGAAGTTACCTCAAAAGGTCTCAAATTATATATTTTCTAGCTTTCAGTATTCGTTTTGTGCTCTTCTCAAAAGAGTTCTGTAGTTTTTGTCGGAGATTTTGGACAAGCATGTGTCCTGTCCAGTTTGCATGCGTTATTATAAAAAAGGCGCTGGCATACCATTGCATCTGTGGTAAGTCTCTTAAGCTTCGCTCGGTCGCAATGCATTTGGAACTCGAACGATATCGACGTTACAGGAATCGCCTAAGCGCGTGTCGCCGAGGTCCCCGAGGTCACCGAATCTGGCAAAGTCACCTAATGTGCTGACTGCCAATGAGAACGTTGAAGAAAAAATTACAAAGAAACGTAAAGCGGTCGCGGTCGCGGCTGCTGCTGCTGCTGCAGCTGCAGCTGCTACTGCTACTGCCGTAAAAGAATTGGATCCACTCGCCAACACTGTAAGCTAACAAGTTTCACTGAAGGTCTCAATCATGTTCCTGCAGTTTTACAAAGATTTTTTGCGTAGTACCATTTTGTGCATGTTGCTAATAGTACTTACCTCAGTACTCGCTTCCTACGGGCTAGTCAGAGGATCAGAATCAGAATCAGAAGCAATACAAACAAACTACAGAGCATACGGTTTCAACTACGACAAATAATATCGGGTCGATAAAAACGAAACTGTGATTTTTTTAATTGTATTAAAAAAGCATGTCACCCTAGGTAGGTAGGGCTTCACTCAGAATATGCTCGAAACTTCTGCCTAAAAGAATACTTGATAAATTAATCGTTTGCTGTGTCCATTGATCGATGGTGCGATTTCCAACGTGACTATCGTCGACAGGAGTCGCCGAGGCCTGTGTCGGCCAACGCCGAGTCAGAGACCAAATATACGAAGAAGCGTAAAGCAGTCGCCGCTTCATCGGCGGCGGCTGCGGCGGCCGCGGCAGCCGCGGAAGCAAAGCAAAAGGCAGCGCAGTTCATCGCGGCTGTAAGTCACAGGAACTTACGTAAATCTGTGCCTTAGTTGTATTAAGTTTATTTGTTTTTATTAGTTGAAATAAATGAATGTTTATAGTTACTGTTTTTTTGGTTGAGTATCGACTTGTGTAGTACTTTATTTTTGTAATGTTGAATATGGTGTAGTTCGCATGCATATTTGATAAAATGAATGTCTTCTTTAGTCGTTTTATAGCATGGCCGACTTGTAGGTACCGTGGTACCCGCGAATACTCATTATTTTGTTCAAGAGTTTCACTAATGGCAGCTATCAATGTCATATCCTACTTTAATATTATAAACGTGAAAGTTTGTGTGTATGGATGTTTGTTACTCTTTCACGCAAAAACTACTGATCCAATTTGGAAGAAACTTGGAATATATATTATTGTCCGTGACCTGGACAAAATATATTCCAAGTTTACACATAGGCTACTTTTTACCCTGGAAAATCAATAGGATCCAACGGGACGCGAACGAAGTCGCGGGCGGAAGCTAGTACCTTAAACATGAGCGGTTAGGGAAAATGTTTTCGAATAATTCGGTTTTTGCTTCGATTATAATAGGAAGAGTTGTGAGCCACTGATAAGGATTTTGACCAATAACGTGTGGGCGCGTAACAAACAACAAAGCTCGTTTTACCTTTAGTCTCATTAAGTACACACGAGTATGCTATTTATATTATTATATTAAGTTTATTATTATAATTCAAGAGTTTCAATTACACAAATAAAAGATAGCAAGGTCAGGTATTTCGTTCAGTTTATCTGATATTCGTAGATTGATTCAGGACAACTATTTACGCTTGATGTTGTAATTCGTCAAAATATGTAGATGTGGTTGACTGTAGATGTTTTTTACGCCTACGTTAATATTCTGTGTTCCAACGTTTGTATAATAAGGTTTGTTTTTGTTTAGCAAAACGAGCCGCAGCCTGGCACTTCGGGAATTCAGTGGGATCACGGTCATTCGACTAACGACGCACCGGTGCCTATGGACACTTCTGACAAGAACGTGAAGAAGGTACTTAATAATATTGATCTCTAGAAGAAACACCAGAATACTACCACTCGTGTGTTTAGCAAAATCAAGCTTGGTTGTGTAGCTGTAGGTCAATATGTCACTGTAATTATTTTGTAAGTATAAAATAATTTATTTGTATCCTATTGGCATTACTATTAGCCGTCAAAGTATAGTATTAATAGTACAGCTTCCTTGCACATCTTGTATACCGCTTAAGTACCTCGCACAAGTAATTCAATAAACAATTTTAAAAATAGTCATTACTCAACTTTATGAAGATTCATTCTTAACAGTAAAATTTTATTGAATGGACATATTTATTACTAGCTGATTGATACCCCTGACTTCGTACGCGTGCGAAACTTTCCACTGATATTTGGGTGGAAAGTTTGGGTGTCAACTAACATACGATGAACCTCGTGCCAAAGGCTGCTTTTGGTTTAGAGAGGTCAAGCTGTATCTCAGAATCCACGTCTTTGATTTCAATAAAATATTGCCTATGTTTCAATCCGGGAAGAGGGCTACTGAATGGTATAAGTTTCATTGAAATTGGTCCAGTAGTTTAGGCGTGATCCACGAACAAACAAACAGACAAACTCGATTTTCGGAATCAGAATCGTTTAATTAGTAGATCTGCGTATTTAGTTTATCCATGTCTTTAATTTGAATATTTAGCTTTTTACAGTTTTATAATAGTTTGAGTGTGATGGGTAAGTAGCTCACTAGTTGGACATCACCACGAGCAGTTGATAAAGGTGCACATTGTTTTAGGCTAAAACTGATTCAAACACGCCGCCGCCTTCACATTACTTGAGTCCGCCGCCTCCGCCGCCCTTGCCGCCTATGCGAAGTCCGAGGTAAGCTTATTTTTTTCATTGTATTACCCCAAAAAATGACCTCAATTAACTGGCCTTGACAAACAATAGTTATACACGGTGTAACATAATTACCCTGTAAGCCATGGCGAACAGTGTTTGTTTTACGACTTTTGAGATTTCGAAGTTTTTCATTCATGAAATGAGCTCGTAACTTTTACTTTAAATGTACCTAAACATAGCATGCGTGTGCGTGCGACGCGGTAGGAGGGTACCAGGGTATGCATGCGTGTGTACGGGTTTACACAAATAGTAAACAAACACGCAAATTTCTAAAATAATAAAAATTGTACTTTTGTATGAAAATTTCAGTTACGATTTGTTGACCCTTTGCACATGTCCAAGCACTCAGGTGGTCGGTCTGATTACGCCCCCTTCGGCCTTATAGGGTAATTATGTTACACCTTGTATAATAGTTAATTAAAAACGGAATTATGCGAGTTTGCACAAGAACAGGAAAACATTAATTAAAAGTTTAAGTGTTCAGTTAATTATAGTAGGTTACATTATTACACTCAAACAGAACAAACATCTTCGTTTGTCGTTATTACGCTGAATATTCAGTCAGACACAAAACAAAGATCAAATCAAAGTAAAAATTTGCCTTGCTTTAGCTGCATTGCCGCAAAGAGTAACTAGAGAAATGAAAAGAAAATCGTTTGTATATTATTTTCTGCGTAAACCGGATAATATGAGTTGTTGGAAATACAACCAAAAGCACAAGCCAAAAGTTGAATGTGTAACTATGTGACTTGTGATAATATCAACAGGCGCCTCACAAGTCCTATGCCCGGACCGAGCGGTATGAACCCACCAGGTCCTATGAATCCACCAAATTCTATGAATCCACCGTCTGCGATTCGCTCGCCATCACAGCATCAGGTGAGCCACAATACATTATTGCTCTGTTTAAACTATATACCATCAATACCGTCTATGTCTAACGTTGAAGTTGTTACGTACCATAATGTTGAAGATTTTGACTCTAAATATATAGTTGGTTTATATAACAATTGGAGTCAGTACAAGGCAGTAGTCTAGTTTTAGTAAAGTGAACTGGAGTTTAGCTAGTATTTATATTCTTACGGGTTTGTAAGAATACTATTACTTAGTAGTTTCCGCAGACACAATTATTATACAGCGTGTATCTACAATAGCGACATTAAATTGACACACGGGTAGAGCTACTTATTAGTATTCATAAAAAATAATTAAAGTACAGTCAGCTGCACTAAAATGTGTACAATTCGTGTAATTATCAATGTAGCGCCGCAGCATTGTTATGGACTTTGACGGGCCTAATACTAAATAAATAAGTAAAATTATCAACTGTGTTCATATTTTTTTAGTTTTTATCCTGTAAATGTCTATTGCAATACGGTGACACTAGTTTGAAAGTTACGAATCGTACACATTTTAGTGCAGCTGACTGTACTTTAATATTTTTTTTATGAACACTAATAAGTAGCTCTACCCGTGTGTCAATTTAATGTCGCCATTGTAGATACACGGCTGTATAGTGCGTGGGAGGAGTAAGAAAGACGCATGGTATAGGTGAAATTATTTATACTATTTGGAAACTTGGTTGAGTAGATTTTATTATACAATTTATTAGATAAAAATCGTGCACATTACTGTTATAGTTTGGCACTAGCTTTAGTGTATGTAGAGTGATACCTACGAAAAATAAAGCAACATCTCACTAGAAAACATAATCAGTTCACAACTCAATTCACATGCTCGTACATCAATCAATTTTTTTTAAGTAGGTATCATGATTAGCATCAATACAAATACTCACAAGTATAGTGGCTAATTGAATCTAAGAATATTCCAATCTTACGGAGGTATGTAATTAAAAAACACGTACCAAATGTACAAAGTAATTCGAGTACCTCGTGCAATTCTTGGAATTAGTAAAACAATAAGAATAATAATAATAACAATAACAATAATAAGAAGTTCAAAGTAGCACAACAATAACGTTTATCACGTTTTACCAGGGTGTCTCTGAAGTATGGAGCCTTTATTCAAAATGTCGAATATTAAGCAATTAAAAACATTTATCAACCTCGTGTGCTTCTCAGAATTAAAAACTCTGAAAGAAAGGGTTGCAAAACATAAAGTTTGGGCATTGATCTCATTGTAACCCCTAAATGAAAGGCTTCAGTTGAGAGTTCTTTGAACGTAATTAAGAAAACGGTGCGTTGTTTATCACAGTTTAGATTTTTTGGTAGGTACCTTGTCACGTTTGTTTCTGCTTGTTTTAATATTCGACAGCTTATCATGCGCCATTTTTAGCCGTGCAATTCGCTCACAAATTGTCTTATACAGCCATCAAAGAAAATATTTACCCCTAACAAATACGGGCACTATTGAAATCGTCTGCAAAAGACGCAAAAGGTGATGATGATCAATTGAGTGTTACACATGCTTTGTATGCTTTCACATAACAATGCTTATTGACTGTCGGGAAACCGTATTAATGTTGCAATAAAATAAAAATACTGTTCTTTAATTATCGGCCCTCGATATACAGGGTTCACAAATGTCAATTCTTCATACAGAGCTGTCACGTTACTTGACATTTTTATTAACCGTGCGTGACACACAGCACGAAACGTGAATCCATATACCTAATTATCACTATGTACTTGTGTTTTGTGTTTAGTGTATTATTTGCACGGGATAATAAATCATCTGTTATAAATAAAAAAAGCTCAATTATTATAATAATAACAAACATAAGCAGCATAGTACTAAATAGCCTTACAATCCTCTTTTGTGAAGCCTTATTTACCCAGGTCTTGCTTTTAGCACCGCCATATCAAGTGAAAATGTCTTGTAGCATTTTTGTCATAATTTTGTAATTTCTTTACTAACTCCTATTCCCGGTAAGAAGTCGATAGAATTAAACCAAATTACATAATAATCGACGCTCTTAACTCTCACTTGACATATAATCTTTTCCCCCTACGAGGTAGTCATGACTTGGTTAGATATGCACTGACATTGATAATTATATTTACCGAAGCCCAGGTTAATTTCATTCATTTATGGTAGACTAACAAAGTTAATATTGAGTGCAGTCAAAGGACCGACCGACGGTCAAAGGAATTTGGGACGCCATCCTGCAGTGGGACTTAATATAGGGACTTAAAGGATTACAAAATATTAGCAAAATCTTGTCCGTTAAGACGCTTCTCATTAATCGATCAGAATTCATATCTTGAGTTGTGTGTAACTACACAGTCATAGCTACCTATGCGTGGGGTTGAGGCGTAAGCATGTTTTTCCAATGCAGATTCCTGTTTACGTTGCGTTATTCTCCTGATTTCGGTTAGGCAAGCCATTTCCAGTAGCGCCGGCCGCATGCCCTTAGCCCGAGGCTAGGTGTTGACTAATGCGTACATTGTAGGGCTCGAGGGCGGAGCGCGAGAGGCATGCTTCGCTGCTCGTCTCGGTGCCATTGCCGCCAGCCGGCTGTGGTCGACACTTCGTCACGCATTCACAGGTTCATACCGTTCATACATGGACTTTGGACGTACAACTGTCGATTTTGTATGCGAGGACTGCTCGCCAAGCATATTTGCATCAGCTCTTTTTAAAACTACGCACCCGATGCATGATGTGATGATGACGTACTATGCTCTTTTTCTAAAAACACGCCCAATAAGCAACAATCTCTAATAACGAAAAATTACGTGATATTGTTTTAAGAGAGGTTAAATTACGCGTATATTTAATTAGGGCTTTTCCTATAAAACTCCACAGGACACTTGGATTATTATTATAGTTTTTATCTACATATATCGCTATATTTGTCTCACATTCAGAATGATTAGACGCCTTAACTCATCGAACACAATAGAATATATACATTGTATAAAATGACGATGTCCAAACTAGCCAGCTTGCCGAGATTGGCTTTGACCGTAATCCTAATCAATATTAGAACTTACGGCATAAAATTACTTCTACAGAACCTGCGAAATATAGATCCATTAAAAGTCAAGCTTACGGGTTTGGAAGTGTTTGTATAGTTGTGCTAACTTTTGATTGAAGACCGGTTCAGCTAATTTTATGAAGCCTTTTTGTGTACCTACACACAATTATTATATGGTAATTACGATTTCGTCCGCTTCGACTAAGCATTCCCGTAGGACTGTCATTTTTTCCACGTGAAACATACACAAGACCCGTACAAACTTTGATCGGAAAAACGTAACATTCACCCCGTACCCACGAAACAACGGTGTTTACTACCAAGTCATCTCGTTGAGACGTAAAAAACACCGTAACCTGCTATTATCCTAAAAACTTTACTCGTATGGGAAATTAAATCAAAAATGCATGACACATTCTTAGGATGGGAGTTCCAATTTTCAAGTCTAAAGTCCAATGGTTTAGGCTGAACGTTGTACGTCAGTCATACAATTAGTCAGGACTTTGAAATGGCTTGGCTCCCACACGGCCCAGGTTCCTGTTGGCCTGAAGAATAATATAGGGTCTGTGAAAATGTTTCTTCGTATTTGATTAACGAATTGGAGACTTTTTTTTCAATCTTTATTTACATGTAACTTTAATAATTATGTGCCATTTTGTTCGATAACTTTTTGCCAAACATCGAAACATTCACATCTATTTGGTGGAAAGTTTCGGCTTACACCGAAATACACCAAACCGCTTTTGATTTTCTTTTTATAATTTTCAAAGCTTCAAAATGACGCAAACAAAGACCGTATCACGTGTACGAAGTCGCAAGTATCAGCTAGTTTATAATATTACTGAGATAATGGATGTATCATAATAAAACATACTCGTAACGAAGAGACAAATGTCTAGAAAGCACCATGGTACCAATCATTAGATGATTCCTTTGATTCAAATATCGACCGACAGCGACTATCAATTTAGAAATGTTTCTTGTTATTACGCTTTGTTAGGCGGTGCATGTGAAGTAGGTACTAAGATACAAAGGTAATTATTACAGTTATTAACAGTAATTGTATATTACGAATAACTGATTTTATTTATATTAATCTCTTAAAGCTCCGCTAGCTAAGTGCTATATCTTCTTTTATTATGGCCTCTGTCCGTCGTCATTTCGACTGTCAATTTTTCTGTATTTCAATTTTTCAGTATTTTCGTTTCCATGTGAATAGGATGACCACTTAAAATTGCCTTGTCAAAGTCAAATGTCTTTTATTCAATAAAACCACAAGTATAATTTCTTAAAAACTACGTAATTCTAGATGCTCCTCGCAACCAAAACCTATACGATTATAAAAGGACAGTCAAGAATTACAGCATGGTTTGTATGATCCTTCTTGCAAAGAAGGTAAGGGCGTTAGACTTAAACATTAAAAGCTAACACAGAAATATTGTTATTTATGACACCGTTTTTCATCTATTCATCAGAGTTGCCATCATTGTGCGCCAATAAGTAATCTCTCATTGAATGATTCAACTAAGACATTTTCTAATATAATGTTATTACGCACTATGTCGTCACTATGTTATTTTCCAATTATACCCCTTCAGATGTATTTCACTGAATAAATACATCTCAAGGGGTGCTCAATTATAGAGGGCTCTTTAAAATCTTCAGCTTTTATTAATTGTTGACGGAAAGCATAAAAACAAGCAAGTGACGCGCGAACTCTCGACTGAAGAAACGAATTGGTTGCGAAACCAATTTACTTTACGTAACTTAGTTTGTGTTCAATAACAAAATCTAACATAAGTTCATCATCATTATCAAATCACTGCTAGTTCATTAGCTTACTAAAACTATTATTGAGTACTATATTTTGTTTAATATGCTAGAAATCGACAGTTGTGTGTTCACAGTTAAAGTAATGCTTACTTTTAATTTTAGTGTAATAATACTAACAAATGCCTAAAACATACTACGAAACGTATGAAATGCCTGACTAGCGCTTAGCTTTCAAATTTATGGAACTTTTGCATGAGTTTTAATATTACTAGAGTCACATATACGTGGTAGGTACTTACATACAATATAACTTTGTCATATCTAAATTAGCAGATATAAAATATATCTAAAAACTAGCCGATAAAGACAAGATAGGAAAACAACACTTAACTAAACACTACGAATACAGCGTAAATTTGAAATGCGGAAACCGCTTTTATTCAATATTTTTGTACTCTGGTTGCACCGGAAGGGCGCCGAAGACACCGGCCGGCTGCATTGCCGCGCTGAATAGCGACTCTGACAAGCTGGGCAATAGAATCACCTTGTGTCGCTTCGACTGGACGCACTGAAAGAGATGTAATAAGTGAAAATAAATTGAATTGAATGTCTGAATGCACGACCCAGGATACCTGATTTAAGCCTTTCCTACTTAAAATAGTATTTATGAATCAATAAGTAATTCCAAATAAATAGGTATACAAGGTGTAACATAATTACCCTAGGGGGCGTAATCAGACTAACCACCTGAGTGCTTGGACATGGGCAAAGGGTCAACAAATTGTAATTGAAATTTTCACACAAAAGTACAACTTTTATTATTTTATAAATTTGCGACAACCTTAAGTGTTTGTTTACTATTTGCGTAAACCCGTACACTCGCATGCACACGTAGGTACCCTCATACCGCGTCGTACGCACACGCATGGTGTGTAGGTACATTTTAAGTAAAAATTACGAGTACATTTCATGAATAAAAAACTTCGAAATCTCAAAAGTCTTAGAACAAACATTGTTTTCCATCACCTGTAGAATACCCCCCTTTCAGACTTATAGGGTATTTATGTTACACCGTGTATACTGAGTCCTTTTTACTAACCTGTCACAGACAGACGTCAATGCCATAGATATAATAGATGTGAATCTACCACATTGCCGTCAAACCTGACACAATATGCTTTATTTCTAATAGTTTCTTAGGAAAAATACATTCAAATAAAAATCTTTGATGAAATAAACAAGCCTTGAAAATGGTATACCTTTGAAAATGGTATGGTATACCATGCTTTTCCTTTTATTTCCTTTCCTTTTGAGTGTAAGGACATATGTACGACATCAAGTGGTTATTTATTAATTACTAGCTTCCGCCCGCGACTTCGACGCGATAAAAAGTATCCTATGTTACTTCTAATACCTCCAAGAATATGTGTACCAAGTATCATGATGATCGGTTATGTCGTTTTCGCGTGAAAGCGTAACAAACAAACTTACATTTATAATATTAGTAGGGATCTTCGTTTTGTTTTAATTTCACTGATAAACTACAAATATTCAAGTTACTACTTTATCCAAGTAACGCTATTTCACCAAATAAAATATATATTTCATTAAAAAAAAAATACGTCAATCCGATATCGATTAGGTAATACTTAGGTAAATATTTACGATATACCTAGGTACTCGTAGATATACTAGTCACCGCTAAAATTTTTGAATGTACTGGTGTGCTTTAATTTAATGTCGGCATACATCCCCACTTTGTATAATAATATCATCTATTGAAATACATAAAAAAAACACATTTCTCCAGATTAATAAATTTAAGACACTTTTTTTTTTACACAGAGCCTTTATCAAACGTTTTTCGGCTTTGCAGTTATAATGAAATAGAAAAAACTTATTTTCGAGGCGTTCACGCTCTGTCATTAAGTCCCACTTGCCCATTGCGTAATTAGCTAAACCATTTATCAATTTTGCAACACTTTCTTACCCTACTACGTAAGCTGCATTACGAGTTTCCACACGTTACACACTGCTGGGTATAGGCCTCCTGTTTAGTACGCCAGTCTCTCCGGTCCTACGCGATTCTTCTCCACTGCTGCCCAACCACAGCCACAATATCATCAGACCATCGGGCGGGTGGTCTGCCTCGTCTTTGTGCGTCCCTTGGCCACCATTCCGTAATCGCTGTCGTCCACCTTCCATCATTCCTTCTTGCCACGTGTCCTGCCCGTCTCCACTCCACCCAGCAGTGGGTTCATACAGGCTAAATAGATAGACATTAGGGTGTCAATCGTAATGTATGTAGGCTCACAGCAATCATCTATATATTCATCCAATCAATTATTTGTGTTATCTGTATTTTCTGAACCAAGGAATTTTTGAAAATTCTATTAAGAAATGGCAATCTTACGAAACTAAGATGATGGACATAAGAGATGAAGAAAAGTGATTTCAATTTTTTAGTGTCCTATTTCGGCATCACTATGTACTGCATGACATTTGGTATCAAAGACCGCGTACAGTTAGGCCGGGTTTTCACTACGCCGGACCGGCAAAAATGCCGGATCCGGGATAATGTGAATAGCTCTATATAAATTGTACAGCCACTAGCCCTTTCGGCAGTTTTACCGGTCCGGCAGCTTTGCCGGTCCGGCGTAGTGGGAACCCGGCGTTAAAGTCGCAATAACTTTATCCAAACTTACCTGCGCAGACTCGGGAAGTTTCCAGCTAGCCAGAGCGTTGTACAGGAATGTTTGGCTCAGTCTCACGTTAGAATCCAAGACGATTCTCGCAGTTCTAAATCATTCAGAAAATCGACAACATTCAAGTACAATGCCGTACCATAAAAAAGTAAAACGGCGCGGGATATATTTAAATATCCCGTGCCGAAGACGGTGCTGTTGTCTACTACGATATTATAGACAAGGCCGTTACAATACAAATAATGGCGGCAACGGGCGTTGGGTATGATTGATTTAAAAAAAATGTACTTTATAAACTGAGACTATTTTGCGATTTTTAAATGATTGTTTCGTTATTTCCTACAATGATTCACATTATTGGCGCTGACCTGAATTTAACATATTTTTCGCGAATAGCCTGTATTTACGAACAGTGCGAAATAAACTTGACAGCAAAACTTATCTAACGTTTACTTGTAATGTAAAAATATGATTTGCGAATATTATTTTCTTTTATACCTTGTAACTTTGACATTTTTCTGCAGTATTTTTTATTCAATATTCAATCTTGTTAGGGCTCTACGGAAATGCCGGCGCCACCATCTCCGCACGTTTTCCACCAGCCTCAGAAACCGGTAAGTAACCTTATTAAAATTACTACTTTATCAATTTAAAATGCACTTATACAGAATGTTACTTTAAAAATAGCGTGGTACAACGTTACCTCATGTAATCTGATTTTATTCTCTTTCTATTATTTTTTCCTTAGGGGATCAAACAATTTTTTAGAGGTTTTTATCTATCAATTTGCCAGAACGTGGTTGGTATTGAATGTGTAAGTTGTCCCTTGTAATAATATTCACTGTGTTCATGTTCACATTATGAATGCAAAATTATTTTCCACTTGTCTAATCAAAATCAGATTTTGACATGAAAAGTTACGATGGGGCGTATAACAGCGGTTATGCACTCATCCGTATTCATTATTTTATTATAGAAAATTTGGCTTGCAAACACTTCCTTACAAACAATTACAATAAATACAACAAACAATTCCTTATTTTTCTCTTTTGAAATCTATTTGTCACATTTCATATTTTTTTTCTTTTAAAGGATGATGTTCTGAAATATTCTCACAATATTGCAATAAATAGCATTATAAAATTCGTGGCCTCTATTTCTGAGGATACTTTTATATCTTTTTACAATAAAGAAACTCATAACATTATTCGTAAGAGCGCTCTGGACTGTGGAGGAGGAGATACAATAACGTAATACCAAAATCACTTTTGATTCAAGCATATTTCTACAATATTGTGATTCTTATTAGCTACGAGTATTTTTATGCTACACCTGCTTGGAAAGTACCTTGATACTTTATTAAATTTACGGTAGAAAGTACGTCATTGCATATCGAACAAATATGCGAGGGGGAAACGCATCTGAGCGGGAGAGAAGTGTATGAAAATCCATTTCTTACGTGGTTTTTCGTTTTTAATTTTGGGTAAGACTATGCGCCGGTAACCTAAATATCAAAAGCCAAAAAGTTTTTACAGTGAGTTTTTATCTCCAAGTTCGCAAAATGACACTGGCCACTAGCTGTGTGTTGGATGGTGTCGGGCTGGCAGTGCGACCCTGCGGCGGCAGGATAAACAATTTGAAAAAGACCAATTATGTGAAAATTGCAGACGCCATTGGCGCCATTTTCAATTTGTGTGTTGTTTGAGGATTCAGTTTTAGTTTTTTATTTTCCTCGTAGGTGTAGTATAAAGCACTATGTATCACTTGAGAGAAAGTGCGATTCCCGATCTCGGGTGTTTTAAAGCCCTCGCCACAATGTACTATTCTATACTCTTAGCTATACATATTTTGTTTTAAACTAAAATAATGAACAATGAAATGTGAGCAAATTGAATTTGGCACGTTTTTACAAACACTATAGAAATGTTTTTATTTTGTTTTAATAACAACGATAGCTTTCGTATTGTTGCCATGGCAACATCGTTTAATGTCAAGTTACAGTTAAGCATCACAATATGCAGGGTTAACGCAACAAGTTTTCATGCACCACTTTATTACGGAACACGAATTTTAAGTGACAGAAAACTTAATAGTTTGCTTTAGCTCTCGTGTAACCAATTGAATAAGAATATTAAGTACATACTTACATTATTAGTATTTCGAAGGACACCAACTATGATTTACAACAGCTAAAAGTAACAAGGTACTGGGAGTAATAGTAGTAAATAAATAAATAAATATTCACGGACATTTAACACAACGCCTTCTAGTCCCAAACTAAGTAAAGCTTGTACTATGGAAACTAGATGGCTGATAGAATATAATATAACATTGTTTTTTGTAAATACATACCTATACATAGTAACCCCCAGACACAGAACAAACATCTATGTTTTCCACACACAAATATTTATTCTCGGTCCGTGCTGTGGGTCGGGATCGAACCCATGACCCTCAGCACGGAAGGCAGAGCTACTACCGACTGAGCCATGATGCCTGTCACGATGATTACTCAATTAGGTACATACTCTATCAGTGCCTAATAATATATTTTTTAGCGATTTTTACAGGGACTGTCTTGTAACTTTATTTGGATTTAGTTTGTGAGAATGCAAAAAAATAACTAATCATATTACGTGAACTATTTTAAAAAGCGTACTTATCTATTTATATAGCCCACAAATCAAAACTATGGGTGTTTCTATGTATTATAAGTATGTATTTACAAAAAAAATGTATGTATGTATTCTATCAGCCATCTAGTTCCCATCGTACAAGCTTTGCTTAGTTTGGAACTAGAAGGCGTTGTGTTAAGTGTCCGTGAATATTTATTTATTTATTTATTTATTCCTTCAAATTAGACTTGAGCTATTGAAGACGCGAGTCGAAGAATCATACGACAATCGGAGCGAGCCCGAGAACAATAAGTAACAAGTGGGCGGAGCATACTGCCAATGTAAAGATGAACTAAATATTATTTTACTGTTTTCGTCTGGGCGGGGTGTTCGGGGACTTCCGGGAAAGGGTGGCCTGGCCACCCGCCTATAAATAAAATACTCGATATAACAAATATTCTGAGAATTATTTGCCATTTTGTAGAAATGAAAATTTAATTTAAAAAATAACTAGTCAGTTAAATACACACATTTAATGCTTCTATTTCATTCGTTATGTAAGCAATACAAATCTCATCAAAGCTCTATCAATAAATTAGTATTGAAAAGTATCAAAGAACGTGTAGGGCTTTGGAAGATTGGTTTGCAATTGACGTACTCAAAGCACGCACGAATATAAAAAAAGGCGATTCACTTGTGATACTTTAAAAAGCACCTTTCTATCTCAGCGATTTGTTATGAACAGCCTTGAAAGCATAATAGCCATTTTTAGAACTGTTAATATCTTTGTTTTTGTTAAGACAATAATATACTGACGGTTTCTAAGAAAAAAATATTTCGGTTCAATGGGTCGGTAAACGTAGCTAAACATTGCGATTTTGTACCTGCACCCGATCCTTGCTACCTGCGAGGCTGTAGGCGATTCGATGCAACGGACTATACATAGCCGGCATTGTATAGATGGTTGGCACATGTGCCCGCCATCCGCTCGCTCGTTCAGTCACTTCGCAGCGCAGAGTTCGTCAACATCTGCTGACAATATTCTAACAAACAACCACTCGTGTAAAACATGTGCGATAAATCTATCTAGTTATTCAACCACACCGACGTCGGCCGGCTCTTTCGTGATCACATAAAGGTTACTGACAAAATCAGCGAGATGGTAAGATTTAACATAGTTTGCTTCTTAATTTTTATTAAAATCATGTTTTAAGAATGTAAACAATCGAAGGCACGTGTTGTTTTGATTGTGGTTCGACGCTCGTTCGTGTGGTCGTTCTTTTACATGTTTTAAAGTCCTTTATCCTTTGCCTAAATAATACTTTTTAATTTATATAAAACTAAGATACATTCAGAGTATAATAGTTTTTCATCTCGTCAAATCACTGTGAAGTCCAATGAATTGGGTGGTCATGGTCGAATACAAAAATCATTTATTCAGTTCAAGCTCATTACACTCACTTATGAATGTAGAATAAACGTTGATGTCGCATTTCTGTGTCAACGATTTCGACGTGACCTATATTCGACTAAATTGAGATAGAAGAAAAAAATAAGAAAACGATTAGGCAGCCATAATTATATCGCCAGCGAGGACACACAATGCGCACTTTATAATTATTTATACATTGTTTAGATTTTTAAATAACACCGTAATATTCTTCGCCTGTTTCTGTTAAAGAAATCTTTACTCGAGCATAGATTTGAGTAGAGATTCTAATACAAAAATAACAAAAAATCTAAGCTCAAGTCCGGCTTTGTGTTTTGAGCAGTAAATGCAAACACGGATCTCAGTGTGCTTACAGAATGAATTTCTGTCATACAAAATACGTACGCCCTACGTAAATTTTGAATAAATATTTTGTTAAAATTAAAATTGATTAGTTTCCATGCGTCAGCCGGTCGGGTTTAATCGCAGTCTTGTGTTAATCAAGCCTGCAGTGACATGCAATCGTCTGTTTGATCGTTAAGTCATATTAACCTAACGACATTATAAATTCACGCTTATGTAATTATTACTCATCGTTGTATGTATTCATTAGCTTATGTATAAAATCTGCCCACATGTAATACATAATCAACGTCTACACTGTCCGGTCACTCGTAAGTGGTAATAGTATAAAGTCTCATACATTATACGTCCTAAAATACGATTCAGAGGAATTGCATTAATGTCAAACGCACGGTCCACCATAATTGAGTTAAACGTGCTTTAAAGGGGATGGATGGAGTACACGCGCGTAATTGAATTTATAGGAGGGAAAATGTTGAATACCCGTTTCCGGTTTCCGGTAGAACCTACACTATGACAGGATGTAGCGAGTTAATGCCCCTATATCTTTCATACATAATCCTTACGCATCACGATGTATATACCTGGTATGTGGTCAAGCCATCGCCAAACAGTTCGTCGGGTGATACCGAAGCCCGAACGTTATTGCAATAAGTGTAACCGAAGCCATTTGTCTTCACGACTTATTCATAAATGTATAGCTGCTCTTCCAGGCCACGATGGAGTCGGGCATACCGTCGCATTCGCCGCACGCACATTCGCAGCGCTCCACCTGGGGAGGCCTGAATGTCTCATACGAGATGCAACACGATCCCAACAAACCAGGGTAAGGAAATCACCATTATTAGAAATCCGCTTCTTCTCTTCCACATTCTAGATTATTACAACTGTTTTTAAGTTCTAAGTAGTGTGCCTGAATTCCAGACACTATAGTTACACGCATGCAATTGTAGTCTCGCGTATCCGCGTTCCGTCCGGCATACCAAAGGTTAAACATTGACCGAGTCACCGGTATACATACAATACGGAGTCAGAGGTGTCTGCGAAAGTACAACTATTTATAAGTTAGTAGGTACACGCCTTTTATTTACAGGCAAGGTAGGTACTACTGTTGATGATGGGATCTTTCACAGTGAAACGATGATGGCCAAAACTACTGTTGCAAAATTAACAATGTAGAAAAAAAATATACATATAAATATAAAATCGAGATGGACGTCGGACGTGTCGTGTGCGCACTGTTTTCTTCCATATAATTTATAAGTTTAAAAAACTGGAAAAACCGACTTCAATTTGATACGCCTTCATCATCAAATGATGATAATGATGGCAGTTCGGGACCTACTTGGAAGCATACCCTTTCAGATAAAAAAAGAATTTTTCAAATCGGTTCATAAATGACGGATTTCTGAGGTAAGAAACATTAAATTAAAAAAAATAAAAATAATAATGGGACCAATCTGGAAGCAGACCCTTTCAGATAATTTTTTTTTAAATCGGTTCATAAATGACGGAGTTCTGAGGTAACGAACATAAAAAAAATACAACCGAATTGAGAACCTCCTCCATTTTTGAAGTCGGTTAAAAAGCGTTCCCCGGTACCGGGCGCGCGTAGTTCAGTTGGTCGCACTGCTATGTCACGCGTGGCGCAAGGAATAGTTTGCCTAAACAACAGTACAGAGTATGTCTTTAGTCGATATGTATTATTCAGGGCTCAATTTTCCTTGATATGGTATGTTTTGAAAACAGTATTATAATTCCATATTTAAATTAGCTTTAACAATGCACATAAATGAAACATGTCGATAAAATGTCTACTGCTCGATCTGGGCCATGTTTACACAACGTATTAAACGTGTTTTGGTGAGATTCGTATTTTTGTTTGGATTCGTTGCTAATGTTGACTGTTTGAAATAAATACCATAAATAGGGGCTAATTATATCACAAAGAAAAATATGAGATGCCATAGAAACCGGAGTTCGATGATAATGTGTTTACCTATGTCATATAAAACATTATTGACCTCTGATTTTCGTCTTCTTTTGTTCGGATTGTTGTCTGTTTCCTTTGTGGCGGATGTCAAATCCCTATTATATTGTTTATTATAGATTTTCATAGTTTTTTTTTTCTGTTTAGTTTTTGCGTTAATTGACACAATAAGGGTGATTTTCCACCAGAGTCAATCTTAGCTACGTTGCTAAGGAAGTGTTTTACATCCACCAATAAGAATAAGTTTTGACGGTTAGTTTAATATACTTAATAATTTATGAGTTTAAAAACTCGAAAAACAGACTTCAATTTGAGTACGTTCTGGCTTCATCAATAGATGATGATGAATGCAGTTTATTGGGATTTCAACTTTATAAGCAAGCAAGTTCGTATGAGCTAGTGGCCAACTCTGGTGACAGAGTTGATAGAAATGATCCAGATTAAAATTGAACGCTTTATCGTGTTTACTTTACCCGATGTTACAAAATTGCAATCAGGGCCTCTACTGTGAATAATGATTACCGAAGATTCGGTAGTGACGTTTGTGCTACACTGCGCAGTGACGCTGTGACTTCGAAAGAGCCTAGACCATCGCTCGAGGCGACCGCGCAGTGTAACACAAACGTCACTACCGAATCTTCGGAAATAAATATTCGCAGTAGAGGCCCTGATTCTTGTGACTTTACTGATAAATACAACTTTCCTTTGACCGACACAGACTTGATTTGACAATTCCATCAGTAAAAGATTTGTCACAATTGATGCGTGCTGTGGACCAGTCACATTGATCTCCATCATCAACTGCTGACAAACTCCTTATGGTTTTATGTTCTAGGATGAGCGGTATGGCCGGCTCTAGCAAAGACCACAGCGGTATACCGATGCCTCCACTGCCGATGCCGCCTATGCCACCAACTTTGAGGAACAAGAAGCGCGCCGCTATGGCAGCTGTTTCTATGGCCAATGCACCGCTGGCACCGCCGCCATCTCCTATCCGTAAGTACATATTGTAAGCTGGGATTGCCAACGGGGATTAGTGGAATAAGCCCTGTTGTTCAGCTGAATTCGTGAAATTCAATTAAAACTACAATTATTATTAGGCGTCCAGTCTAACCATATCGTTATTAAAAATCATACAATGGTAGCTCATGCTAAATGGGTTTCTTTTAAATGTAAAGTTTGTTTATCGAACATGTGCAAGGTATGTCCTTGCTTAATTATTTTTTATTTATTAGAAATGGTGTCGACGTCTACTCAGAGCCTAGCGACAGTGCGTCGTCACGCCCAGCTGCCGCCGCCGCAGTCTGTCTATCAGGAAACTGTGAAGGAATCTCCTCCTGTCTCTCCTAGTATGTTTACTAACTTTTCTGCTCCACTCAGAGAGTATCTCTCGATACACAAATAAATGTTTACCTATATTGTAGGTGTCATAACAATCTAGTTCTCATATTACATTTGCTTTGTTTGGGATAATATTAAATATTTGGAAATAGCTGAAGGCAAGAGCGCGCCCACAAAATATAAACATTATACAATGATACAAAACAAACTAATGGTCAGATATATAAATAAATCATATTCCTAATGAAGTCGTTTTCAATAAAATATTTTTTTTTCATCTTTCAGATGCAGATAGGCAGATGAAAGCCAAAGCCGAGCAACAGTAAGTAGAAACAAAAATATTTGAATCAATTTCTTTTGCCAGGAAAGGGATATTTAAAAAAAAATATCTTAAGTTGTACATCGTCCAAAGAATTTATTGCACATGCATGTCAATCATGAAAATGCTATACAGGATAGATTCGCACCGGTTTTGGTCCGCGGACCTCGAAGCAATACTTGCTACGTTTTTCTTACACGTTCCAACCGTATTTTCCTCACATCAAAACCACGGCATACATAACTAATAAATAATAATAATAAATTAATAAGTTTTTAATATTTTATGTATGTTAGTCTAAGGTATATATTGATATGGGTCCTAGAAAAAGCTTTTACATCTTGAACTTTTCTTAAGTTACCCGAAATAAAGTTGTATTATTATTATTATAACTCAAACTAGGTATTACAGTAGGATGCTAGCGACTGCGCCCCACATGCTCGGCAACGAGTTGAACCCCGAGAGTGTCGCCGCCGCCCGACTCCAGGAGCAATTGAACGCGGAACTGGCTGCGCATGCCGTTGCAGGCGCCGGACCAGACCCTATCGTACCTCCGCCGCTCATTAACAAAGCAGCACCGGTGAGTGCACAGTTACAGACGCTTCTAGACGCTTCTACATACAGCTTATAACGAAAACTGATAATAGTATATTATGCAACAAGTGAATAAAAGACTGATTTAAAGCGAGGGCCATAAATGAATCACGAGCAAGTGAAGGATTCAAGTGTTAGAATCCTGAACGACGTGAGTGGTTCATGACCCTCGGTATAAATCAGTTTTATTCAAGAGTTGCATAGGTACTATACTTTATACCATTACTACGACAAAGAGAAAGATTGGAGGTTTGGAGGTTAGCCAATGCTATACAACCTCCTTGCGCAAAAACAATAATTAGATGAAGGTCAAATATATTAGTGTGTTCTAAATTCAAACACCAAAACAGTGAGTAAAACTGCTTTTTATTCACTGTCTTCAGTGAATAAAATAAGCTTTTTAGAAGAGGAATGGTATAAAATACTATTACACTTACGTCGGTTGGCCATACGAATAAACACTATAGCCGTTTGTCCACCAACGCTGGCACCGGCAATGCACTACCATGGAATAAAAAACACGCGAACGGCGCGGTGTGGACGTGTTTTGTATTGCCCTGGTAGTGTATTATCGGTGCCGTGCTGGTGCTGGCGTTGGTGGACAAACGGCGTATGTTCCATGAGGCACTACTCTGCAACGTGAAGTCAGCTGCAGTTAATCTCCCGCTGACTTCAGTATCGGTATATTATATAGAGTCCTTTCCATGAAAGAAGTCCCGCAGACGCGGCGCTGTAGTCGACCTTAAGTATTATTTCTTGGGCAGCACTTTTAACAACTTTAGGCATTGAAAACAAGACTTTGATCACAGAAACCAAATAAAAACGCACTAGCATCCGAACACATTAACAGCACCTGACAACTAATTTAAAATTTAGTTTTAAAGTTTAGTTCCGGAAATTTCCGCGGGACTTCTGTCATGAAAAGGACTCTAGTGCTTAGTTTAGTGTTTATTTTACAGGGTACAGGTGCGCGTGCTACTGGCGCTCAGAGCCTCGATCAGCTCTTAGAGAGGCAATGGGAGCAAGGCTCGCAGTTCCTCATGGAACAGGCTCAGCATTTTGACAGTCAGTATCAGTTACCTACCTTCCCATATTTAGGAGTCACCTAACACCCTATTATTCTACATAATTTGTTACTAATAAAATAAGCGCCTGCTTCTGGTATTTTCACACTTCGTAACTCAAAGGGGCTATGTGCGTTCGACCCATACTTAAAAACTGCAATCTCAGCATCACTATCGTAACCTTCTAACTGGCTTCAGACACATAATCGCATGGTACCGTTTCTTGGTTCACCGATTTATATGAACAGCATTTACGGCTATCCCGCTGGTTTACCTTACTACAACATATTTGACAAAAAATCTTTCAGACATTTGACAACGTTCTTAGGTAATCAATTTACTAACCGTTAATTGAGATCTGAGGAGATGTGTACCGCGTCTAAGGGCCTGGACCCATCTCCAAGGCACGGTACTGAGCCGGCTCACCGCAGCAATCATTGGCTGTAGTTTATTTTGAAGGCAATGCGATGGATTTCAGGCGCGACGCCGTGATAGTTATGGGTCCAGGCCTTAAACGCGACCCTATTTAATTTTGAAGGGTGTAAATGAGGCAATCCCAATAAAAAGAAATTAAAATATTGCATGATTTGCAAATAGTTCATTGGGTGTTGTGGTATCATGCATGACACTCGTATTTTTGGTACAAACAGCGAGTTTTAATGTGGGGTCGTGATCAGGCGATGTATTTGGGTGTTTGATTATTTTTAATACAGTCTACAATAGGATAGTAAAGACTGTAAGTTTTAGTTTTCATAAGTAATTATCGAAACACTTTCGATTAAAACTTTAATTGTTGTCTGGATGTCACTTTGCATGCTCAATGTTCGTACTCTCTCACTCTCTGCCTCTTTTTCCTGCTTGCATGCCCTAAACATTATTTCACACATCACCACGTTTTACTATAATTTCGTACTACACAATGTATTCATCTGTGCGCAACCTTCTCTCGCAATTATGTTTTATGTTCTGTGTATGTCTGTATTTTTATGATAAGCAAACATCGCTGATGATTATTTTCGATGTGCTTCTTTTATTGTTAGTGGTCGCAATAGCTACGTTGCCACTTCAGGTGGTTTATACGTACAATTTTTAATTGACGATTCACAAAAAGTGTCATTGCATAACCGTGCCATACAAAAAAATGACGCTTCGAATCAGGATGAGCCTGAAGTAAAATAGCGGCGCTTTCACTGACCAACGCTCTATGCGAGCGATCTCTAGAATAATAGAGGCGCTTCAATTGACGAATCACACAGAAACTTGTCACGCAAGAAAGCATCAGTATACATCAGTATACACGGAACATAGCGTAAGTCCCGAGGGAATGGCTGCACTACAGGCCGTGTACTGTTTTACGGAGGTGCGTGTTTTTACAGTAGCGTCTTTGCTTTCCTGCCTGCATCAACTGAGAACTGAAAATGTACGACTCGAGGAACACGTGTCTAACCTGCTGCAACGTCGTGACCACCTACTGGCTGTCAACGCGAGGCTCGCCATACCCCTCAACTCAGGTAAATTAACGGTCAACGATACACTCACGCGGTATACATCCCTGCAGATCTCTCGGTTTGTTTTTATGTCTCACACTTTTGGGGGAAAAAATTACTCTTAACATTGGAGGGTTTGTGTTTAAAGAAAATCTGAAATGGTACCGATTCTCTTGTTGCATTTTTTTAAACTTATCTAATTTAATCTAAAAATGTTGCTGTGCCTTTCTCATAAACTGAAAAGACAAAGACGGCTATAATTTAAGCGCTGTCAAATAAGGTTAGTTAAGAAAATACAACAGCAGAATAGACACCATTTTTGTCTCTATTGCCTCTCATAAAATGTAATACAATGCTTTATCATACAGGTGGAGTCGCAGACTCATCCTACCAAATGACGTTTCAAGGTACGTCAGCCTGCTGCACCTTCTCCCACCTTCCTTCTATTTTTCTCATATATTCTCCATCTTTTTCCATTTATTTCTAGTCCTCTCCTATTATCTTCCCACTACAATTACCTGTCACTATGGTCTAATGTGGCATCTCTTCGCTTTCGTCTAACTCACCCCACACCAAGAGCCCGTAGTCTTGAGTTTTCGTTGATTTGCGATTGATTCGCATTTTTTGTTGATGAAACGAAATCTACTTATCTACATACAAGAGATTCCTTACAGTTCTCGCTCATTATTTCTGGTCTCGGTTCTTACTTACACTTTGACTGTCCTGCGGGGCTAGGATGCGCACGCGAGATATTTGTCGACACGTTCTGTCAAAATGAAAGCATTTTGCACCATTGTTTGAACTATTATCTGTGGTAGTCTTGTGGATAAAACGCGCGAACGACTTTGAGCGATTTATTTTCTGTATGAAAGGTGATTAATATGGGAAGGTTCCGTTTTCAAGTAATGAGGATATTCATCAGCTCTGAAAACCAGTTTTGAGGATTTTCAGGCATATACTTTAGTTGAAATAAAAGTTTCCAACTGTGAAACATTTAATTCAGAGATTTAATTTAGAGATTTTGTGAACTGAAGTCCGTACTCTAAATATTACCAATTATGAAGAATATCGTAGTAGATATTCAGGGTTGGGAATTTTACAAAAGAATTTTTTGTAAAATTAACTCGTCTCATATATTCAACATAATAAGGTCATGAGTTTGTCATAACTATTGTAACTTTAGGTACTGGTCCGCCGGCTGATTCTGGGCGCGGTTCACGTGACGCGACGCCAGCACGACCGCCGCCAGCTGCCGGCCGCGCTGCCGAGCCTGCCGCCGAACGCGACCGACATGCCGACCGCCATGCCGACCGAGCGCAGGTGGCGCAGCAGCTCTCACACCAGGTGAGTGCTTCACAACAAAGATAGATAAAGCCATTTCACATGACTCAAACGAATTCTACTAATATTATAAACGCGAAAGTTTGTGAGTATGGATGAATGTTTGTAACTCTTTCACGTAAAAACTACTGATCCGATTTGGATTATATATTGTCCGTGACCTGGATTAACACATAGGCTACTTTTTATCCCGGAAAATCAACGGGATCCAACGGGACGCGTACTAATATTATAAACGCGAAATATAAGCTGCTCGAAATACTAATCCTGCGCAGACGAAGTGGCGGGGACCAGCTATAGTAGGTGCCAAATAACACCGCATTACAGGTCATTCACCCACCTTCACCTCGGTGTCGCAAAAATCAATTTATGTATGGTAAACAAACAGTACTACGAGATTCGAGCGATTACCGTCTTATCGACAGGTTTGTATGGAAAGCGACAGAATTAGCCATTCATAAATTGAATTTTGCGACATCGTGGTGAAGGTGAGTGAATGACCTGTATTGCGGTGTTATTTGGCACCTACTATAGTTATCCATATCTTTAATTTCAGTTTTTTTGCTTTTTTACAGTATAGAAAAATGTGACAAGTTAACGACATTACGTATATCTTTGTTTTCAGATGCTGATGCGGGAAGTCCAGCAGAAGCCCAGCTGAAATGAACCTTACGGCGGCATGGGGCCGCCGGCGGTACCCGCGGCGCCCATGAACTCCGTCCATACGTACATTGTGTTCGACAAGCCCCCTGCTCCGCGCCCGCACCACTACAACGCTCCCGCTGCCGCGTCCGCGTCCGCGCCCGCTCCCGCTACCGCGCCCGCTCCCGCACCGGCACCGCTCCGGCGACGCAGGTCCGACTTCTCCATCGAATCTATTCTCAAATACAACTAAATTGAGTACCTAGACTGCCGATTGCTAATGCGGAATTGGTTTTCAGTAACATCTGTTTACAGCATATTCTTGGTAAACTTGAACTTTTCTAATCTGGAAATAGACATACCATAACATAATATCGGTTTATAAAAGCTTGCCTTCTGACTCGTGAAGTTTCAATGACTCTTGAAATGAAAAGTTCCGTCAAAACCAATCACTGTTTTAGCAAACGTGGTTATGTCTCGGTTCTTGCATTAGGTACTCCCACCAGACGATTATTTAGGGTATTTGACACGACAGTGCTAGTTTAAGTGAATTCGCTTACAGTGAAACTAAGATTGAACAGCTAACCGGTGGCTAAGGTCTGCGTGATGTCCCGATAAGAGACACGTTAGTGATGGAATGCATAATATAAGTTATTGTGTAAGTGTGTCGCATGTCCACTTATGGTGGTTATACCTTTGCCTGCGTATTGTCACAGAATAATGTAACAACGGTGTTGTAGTGAACTGAGCCAGCAAGGCCAGCTGATTATGACTACTGGTCATAATTAGCGGTACTGTAACTTCAATTACGCAGTATACCTTGAGCAATTGCGTTGCTGACTACAAGTTGAGTAGTTACACATTAAAATTACAGTAGCTACTAAGAATTTTAGTTAAACTGATTTAAAACTCATCAGCTTTATTCTGTGCATTATCGATGTTGATTCTCATTAAAAAAAAATTAAAAAAGACAAAAAAATTACACATTATTATTAAGTCAAATACCCTGTTGAAATAATTGTTGTTATAAAATAGTCTTCGTAGCGTTACGGTGTGAAGGAAATATTAACGGTTTTGAAAGGGCATAGAATGAACTTTGGGAGTAGCGAAGGGTTAAAAACACGTGTTTGTAAGGAAAAGGTTAATTTGTCGGACTAGTAATATCATTTCGCCAAACATCATCAAAACTTGTAAATAATTCAACTAATCATTTTCACCTCTCGACATTGTAAATAAAGCATACGCACTTCATTTAGATTTTTGTAAATAATTACATCCAAGTTATATTAGACACTAGAGTAGTTCTATGGGACAATAGTTATCGACCCGTGGGAACCTAGACTTTATCACTAAGTAGATTGTAAGAATTAGCGATTAATCATTCGCGTTTAAATGATTTCACTGCGCGTTCAGTAATACAGAAACGAGGCGCGTGTTAACATTGGCGTTGCGCGCCTCGCTTTACAGAGTTCAACTTATTGCCGGCTACTATACATAAAACGAGGCAACTAGAGCAAAAGTTATATCTGTAAACTCTGCAACGACATAGGTTCATAGCACTGACGTATCGAGCCTCTTAAACACCACCTCAGTAACGCCTATTGATAGGACAAGCAAAATCTACATAATTGGCATGCTCACAAATGCTGTAGCATTTTGAAAGAGATTTAAAATCTCACTATGGAATGAAACGAACGTAACTAAACCCCAGGTATAGACTGGCAGATAATGCAACTTTTTGCTAGAACAGGCCCTTCCAGGCGCTGTTCATGGAATGCAGTCTATCCTGTGGGCCTAGGATGCGCACGCGAGATATTTGTCATGTCGTTCTGACAAAATTTAAGCATTTTACACCAGTTTTTGAAACTTTTGCATTATCTGTGGTAAGGTTGTCGAGAAACCGCGCCTTTGAATCTTCAACTTGTGACATTTCTGCATGACTATTAACTCGTCCTCAGAGAGGTACGACGACTAAGAAGTGTCAAAAGTGTACAAATAACAAGGCGCGTTTTCTCGACAACATTACCACAGATAATGCAAAAGTTCCAAAAACTGGTGCAAAATGCTTACATTTTGACAGAACGACGTGACAAATATCTCGCGTGCGCATCCTAGGCCTGCCGGTAACATTAAACGCACCCACAGCAACATTCGTATACGTTCAGTAAGTCTGAATACTGTTGAAGTGACGGTCTGACTAAAGACATGTTATTATTGATCGCTTTTGCAGTTTTCAAAAGTAAACTTACTGTGCGTTGTGCATTTTTTTAATATTCCATCTGTTCACCGTTATTTTTTTCTATACAAGTTCTACTAACAGGTAGTAACCTATAACAACACAGAAATAATAATTGTGGTGTAGTTTGTTAGTAACTTTCGTTTATAGGCTTGTGTATGTTTCTTGAATTGATGTAACATTCATTTATAGGTGTTTTATTCTTTTGTAATTTGGTTTGCAACTCAGAACGTGCAATCAACCAATACTTACAAATTTGTAAAAGGTTAGTTATGGTTTAATATTATATTTAATATCAAAATTTATAGTAATTCAAAGATAATATTTAGATAATTTTATAAATTAAATTATGAAAAACTAATAAGTATTGACACGTTCCTCGTTGTAAACTGTGTTTATCCGATTTAATGTTATATTAATCAACGTAAATACTCATCGCTAATATAAGATTCTTCATAGTTATTGCCGTTAAAATACAATTTATCATCAATATTTTATGTCTAACTTACTATCGAATAAGGAATTGCATAAAAAATGCTTGTCTTGTTATTTCTGCAATGCTATCTTTACAGCATTATCTGTAGACAGAGCTGGTCGAGAAATACCAATCTCTTTGCCTTTTAAAAAAAGAATAGTTACATTGTTGTTTCTGTGAGTACCTACATACTTTTTTGAAAGTAAGTCTTAAAACAGAAATATAAGGACACTTTCACTTCAAAATATACAATACTGAACGATAGTGAGCATGTTATGCATAATAAATTAAATATATTAAATGTTTATTTCAATGTTTAAAATTATTGATGTCGAAAATTGATTGATGTTTTCGCTTATTAATGTTTTATGTATTTAATGTTAAAGCAGTTTTCATTGTAACCACTCGAGGTTTGCCTGAAATTGGCGTTAGCGTATATCTGTACCTCTATTATGCATATTGAGTGTTTATGTCTGAATGTAAACTTGGATAGCCACATCCCTATACAATCTAATAAAAAAGTATAGTCTTACGAAATACGATATAAAATTCTAAACAAAAAAGTTCAAACTACAAGTAAAAGAAAAAGAAAACAAAAAAAAGGATATTGTGCGCGAAGGTGAATGGATTAATCATGGCACGAGGAACAGTGGGAAATCGACATAATTATTTAAAACGTAGTTCGTGTTATTAATTTCGAAGATAAAGTTGAGTAAGCTGCATTATCACATTTATCACTGCAATATCGTCGTTGCGAGTATAAAGTCAAAGTCAAAGTCAAAAATCTTTTATTCAATAAAATCTCACTGATCACTTTGAATCGTCATTACGTTTTGTATGATTAGGTATGATTACATATTTTTTTTATTGGATGAGTTGGAGCTAGTTCGTCCCAAGCTTGTTTGTCTTCTAAATAATCAGATATTTTATAGTATGCTTTTAAAAGAAGTCTCTGTTTTATTACGTTTTTGAACTTGCCAATCGACAACTGAGACACATCACTTGGGATTTTGTTAAAGAAGCGTACACATTGCCCTTTGAAAGATTTACTAATTTTTGTGAGCCTAGTGGTGGGAACAGCGAGTTTGTCTTTATTTCTAGTGTTAACATTATGATTATCACTTTTTTTGTTGAATAGATTGATATTTTTTTGAACATACAATAAGTTTTCATAGATGTACTGGCAAGGTACTGTCATTATATTTATTTCCTTAAACTTATTTCTTAGTGATTCTCTGATAAAATAACCTAAGTCATAAAATTAACTTATTGAAAAATACTTTACACGAGTTCATTATTTTAGATAATTTAGATATATACAGAAACATATGGGTAGGTACTTGATAAACGTATGGTGGCATCTTATAGTTTGTTTTACAAATATCTGCAGAACTATTTATCGGATATTTTAGGATCTTGCAAATACCTAATTAATAGAAATACACATGGAAATCGGAATATCCAATATTATAATGTAAAAGTATTTCAACAGAGTAACAGAGTCACAGAACACTAGTGACAATACAATTCAAAAACTCTTTCATAGACACATAGAGGGACTTCACCAACCATTAGGCAGTTTTTATTTCAACATTTATCACATTTATTAACATCATCATCATCATCCACAGCCCGAATTTACCCATACATTTACCCACATACATAAATACCATCATACACATTACTGACATTCAATAAAATATACTTATATAAAATACTAGCGACCCGCCCCGGCTTCGCACGGGTGCAATGCAGTGATGATGATGATGTTGTATTATACATATAAACCTGCCGCTTGAATCAATCTATCTATTAAAAAAAATGGATCAAAATCCGTTGTGTAGTTTTAAAGATCTAAGCATACATACAGACATTAGGACAGACGCGGGTAGCGACTTTGCTATATACTATGTAGTGATACTTTGCAACGACGATTTAAAAGTTAATCCACAGAGACAATCGCTACAGTAAACATATCTTGAATATATCTATCATCTTGAACGTTCGTCAAACAATGAGGTTTTGTTTCAGGAAAACTCAACGGTTTCATGCATACCGCTGCATTTCATTTGATAAAATTAACATCCTCAGGCCATCAGTGCACCCAAAATAACATCAATGAATTATATCATAGATCATTTCCAAGGAACTAGGGAAGTTTCTAGCAAATTGGTTCAGTAGCACTGCTTTATTTAGTCGCAAACTTCCAACGTCCAAACACTCGATAATTCGAACACTAAAATGTGAACATTAAGTTTGTTATAATACGAAATAATATAAAACAGATTAGCAAGCTGAAATGACAGTGGGCCGGCCATGTTTGCCGCAGAACCGACAATCGTTGGAGCAAACTAATACTCGAGTGGAGACCGCGTTTATTAGGCAAACGTAGTGTAGGACGCCCTCCGGCTAGGTGGTGTGACGATCTGAGACATGTAGCCGGCTAACACTGGATGAGAAGAGCCGAAGACCGTGCTCAGTGGCGTGTCTTGCGAGAGACCTACGTCCAGCAGTGGACCGATATAGGTCGATGATGATGATGATAAAACAGATTAAAAACTCAGCTGGCAAGTTTGTTAATAGAATTAGCCACGGTCTTTTGTGTGCACTATACTCTTTGAAGGATTACCCTTTTCGGCCAATTATATTCTACTTCGTTACTTTTTATTTACTACCTATACTACCTACTACCTGTACAATTGTACTATCTATATGATTATATTAATTATTTGTGGCAGATCACGCAGTTGCATATCCATAAACGTTTGCGCATTGGATGGTTTTATAAAATAAGAAATGATCTAGGTTAGCAAGCTATAAGTATTTAATTTAGTTTCTTTGATTTAACCCGCTACAGAAAATAATCACCCGCCTTGTTGTACCAAACCAATTGATTGTTACAAAAATTCACAAAATACACCAAAACATTTTCGGTCGAATCAATATAATTCTGTTTTTAATGGTTATTCTCAAACGGCCACATTTAGTGATCGAATGTTACTTGCACACTCGCGCAATATACAGAAAAGAAAAAAGAAAATTTTAGTATTTTCTTGTTTAAAGTTTCGTTCGTTGAGTTCTAAAAAGTATTTTTTAAATTTTGAGTTTTTGTCAAATTTGTAAGCATTGATTCGGTTTAGACTGGCGTTTGAAGGTATTTTTTTAAACGCGTTTTTTTTAAGTCAGAGATTCATTTGCTGTTCAAGCACTGATCCGGACTCAAGCATAGATTTTTATGAGAATGTCTCCTCAAATCTATACTTGAGTAACGAGCCTAGTGTGTACAATACAGCGCCCCTAGCGGGAAGTTTACATAGCTGATGATTTTCCGTACAAAAATATACTTTACGCCAACTTTTATTATACGTAAAACTATGTAAAACGTAAACATTGGGCGGCTGAATAAGAGCCTTATCTAAATTTAAAAATATCAATGACCAGTCTATTTGTAGCTTTGCAATTTAACTTTAGGTTATAAATTTAATTTAGTATTCTAAACCAATAACGAAGTTGATCTCAGTCGATTGTACATACTAACAATTAGAATTGGTCGGGCTTTTTCTACTTCATAATGCTAAACCTGTCTGAAATTAAAAACTATGGACAGGACCACAGATAATTTCTCGGAGGACTGGATATCCACAGACAGTACCTTTTAAATCAAATAAGCAACGTGGCAGCTAAGTACACACTCGACAGTTCAATTATTTAGTTACTACTGCTCTTTACATACATATGTGTATATTCTAGTTATTTTTTAGTCTTCATCAAACTTGTTAATCGACGAACACTTAGCAATCAATAGCTAATTATATTCCTTGTGAGAACTCGAATAATATTCAACTAAAGTACCTACCTCGTGTAAAACTAAACTCAGTAAAAGCCCGGCAAAGCCTTTTTATTTATCGTTATTGTCTTTGACTGATTGTGTTAAGCTTAGTTTATTATATTTTCTGAAGAAAAGATAAGCTCTACGTTACATTACACTATGTTGATCAACGCATTTATCATACATTTCAATTACCAAATTAATATACAATTAGTGTGTACCTTGAATAAAATTTCGGAAAATTACTATTTCTTTTTTATTCCCTTTCCTACCTACCTTAAACCCGTATGGTACTAATCCGAACTTAGTTAAGCTGAGTACAGATTCAGACATAAATTGAGACTCGAGTTACTTTCTTATTCCGAAAAGAAAACAAAATCTCAAGGGTATTTTAGAAAAATGACAGATGATCTAGACCTAGGTTCTACAAGATCTTGGTTCTACAAAGTCCCACTCACGATTCTCTGTCAGAAAGTCGCTCACCTCGCGACGGTGGCTACCTCTAGAATTAGTAAAACATCCAATACGTACTAAAAGTTGAACTAAGCTATTGATGGATACCTCATCATACCCTCTGGATGTCTCACAGACACAGTTATCAGCAGGATCCAACCAATCCGTTCAGGCTTGTTATAGTGGTGCTCGCAATCCTTTGACCGCGTTCAACAAAACGCTCCACACCGAGTTTCAATGCAATCAAATAGAGGATGTCAAAGTGCTACCTACCTCGTAACATCTTTGCTTCATCTAATGTTGAAATGGAGAGCTTTCTGCTGTGAAATGGGGGGGAGGGAGTACAACAGTCTTTAGTTTTCAGAAAACAACTAGGTACCTATTCTGTTTTCTGTGGTCCATAGATTTCCGTGGCACCTTTTATAGGGAATGCTTCTTCGAGCAATGTACTACTATACTAAAGGCATGATGAGATTCCATACGACTAGAAACATCTAGCAGCGACAATTTCATTTTGTCAAAAAACCCTTGGAATCTATGTTGACCTTGATCACATAGTACCTAAAGAAGTAGAATAAATAGTACCTGCTTTATCAGGCAAATAGAAGCTGAACTACTTAACGAGGATTATTGATTAAACGATTTCGTAATCAATGTTTGTTTGCAATATCGTAATAGGTTACCTACCCACGAGTATAATCAGCAATTTAATAGGTAGTTAACATACCTATATCTATACAAGGTGTAATCAAGTTACTAGGGAAATGTTCAGGGATCAGGTGCGATTTAAAACTACGAATCTCATTGTTCGGAGTAGACGCCCTGTAAGGCGCAGTGACCGTGAAGGTAGCATATTTGAAGCGAAGGAAAATATTTACTATATAGTAGGTGCCAAATAACACCGCAATACAGGTTATTCACCCACCTTCACCACGATGTCGCAAAATTCAATTTATGAATGGCTAATTCTGTCGCTTTCCATACAAACCTGTCACTAAGACGGTAATCGCTCGAATCTCGTAGTACTAAGGCCCTTCGCGCACTAGGCAGCCTGGTTGCGCAGCCAGGCTGCGTCAGCCAGTAAAACATATGGAAATTCGTGGCTGCCTAGTGCGCGGAGACTGACGGCAGCCACATATATTCGCATACACACGCTCTGGCTGCCTAGTGCGCGAAGGGCCTTACTGTTTGTTTACCATACATAAATTGAATTTTGCGACATCGTGGTGAAGGTGGGCGAATGACCTGTATTGCGGTGTTATTTGGCACCTACTATAGAACGGAGATTTTTCTCTAAATACCAAGCTCTTGTCTTGGCGTATGAATGCAAAACCATTTAGTAGGTAACCTAAACTTTGGGAGCTGCGGCACTTACGAGAGCAAAATATCCTAGGCAAATCTTTATTTAAAGTTCATGGTCGAAATAACCACGTTCAGTTTCATCCGAGACAAGCTACAAGCCTACCACCACCGCCGCCACAGTTTATGGTAGAAAGAAAAAAAATATCTAATCTTCACATCGAAATAACTGAAACTTCATTTGTCTGACATTAGGTACATACGTGTGCTGATTGCTGTATTTTCATCTTGTCGGTTTCCCGTGCGATGGCAATGTGTGGTTGGCTTCAAACGGCTTTGTGTGGTCACTGTGGCCAGACATGCCTGGGTAAAACCTCGCCCACTCAGTTTAAATAACCAGTGAATACCTTGGACGAACCAATTCGTCCAAGCTAGGTACTAGGTAGTAGATACTTATAGGTAAGAGGTAAGTTCATAGATATTAATAGATAATAAGAAGAGATCGTTTAATCTACCTACGCTAATTCATAGGATTACAATGTCAATGATACCAAAACTCGATTGAAAACATGACCGTAAAGAAAAAAAAATTTAAGGGACATTTCACCCAAGCCTTCTTTCTACTTTGCTTCAAGTCCTACATTTTTTGAATCAATCATTAGTCCAATGGCAACGAAATAATCCAATAATCCATTGGATGTCCGATCCAATGAACATTGAATAATCCAGTAAAGGTATTCGATATTCTGGATTCCATCTTCAATGCTGCGGTAGAGCCGGAAACTATGAATAGTGCTACTTAACCAGCATTCTATCCAAATAGAAAGACATTGAAACCTGTAACCAAATAGCTTCGTCGGCCGTCGTCGTCGGCGTGCCTTTCAAAATCGGACTGAATACCTATATACCTACTTATTTAGTAAAATGACAAGGATCACTTCAGAGATTTATTCTAGTTTGAGACTACCGGTATCTCATCGCATCAACTCCTTGCATCGTACTGGGACGAAACACTACACTTTCAATTTTATTAATATTCTACCTATTTATTCTATTACTGTTTTGTCCCAACATTTATTTTAATACAAACATGAAGTGAAACGCTGTCAGTGACAAAAGTGTCAATAATAATTATCTTATTCAAAATAATGCCTTTCTACATTCTTCTATAGACTATGGTAAACAAGACATTAATATCTACTCAACTTTTTAAAAAGACTTATTATCTACTCTAACTTTTTATAAGATAGACCATTAGTACTTAGTTATTTATCTAGTTCACTGCTGCTGAACTATCCACTTCAATGATCAATGTATTTTTTGTACCTACCTATTACTTTTTCTTTAGCTTACCTATGTTGAAGGCCTGGCTAATTTTGTAGGGCTACTCTCGACCACCTAGTGTTTTCATTCATGCCATCAATTAAAATAACAATATTATCAATTTATCCATAGAAAGGATATCTAAAAAGATACTCCGAGTCTTATCGCAACAATCCTGCAATATGTAAGTTTTCAAAACCTAATTTACAATCACCCAGCGCTAGTGATTACGCGTTAATTCAAAACAATTATTAATTAATAAAAATAAGTACATACGTTTTTTTATGAAACATTGAAAATGTGCAATATAAAATGCAGTGTGGCTACTATGATAATTGGCGTTATTCTTGTCGTAGGCAGTTGTGTGGTTGCTTTTACCGTTATTCCTGTTCTAGTAGAAAATATAATAATTAGTGTAAGTAACGTACCTAGAAAAGATGGATGGACTGTGTGAAAGAAGATATTATGAGTAAGAAAGGAGTGAACACCGAGATGACGGCTGATAGTGGAAGACGAAGACATGTTGTATCGACCCCACTTAGTGTGGGACAAGGGTAGGAAGATGATGAGTGTAAGTAACTAACCTAACGAAAAGTTGGCACTCGTCACGTTACTGGGATGGAAACATCTGTGAAAATTGCGGGTTCGATTTCCATGACGGAACTGATTCTGAAATGCTTTATTTTTAATTTTCAAGAACTCAGGTGCCGGAAAAAATGCCTTTTTTGATATTGTAATAAACATGCTAAAAAAATTAGACTATTTATTTACTTGATTTGCGAAAAGCGAGGCGCAATTTTTGTATGGTCCAAACTAGTTTGATCGAAAACTACTTTTCCCATACAAAGATTGCGTAGGTACCTACTATTACTTTTCTTAATTATAGACAAAACGAAACAAAAGTCGCACTACTGGCTTTGAATAAATGAGATGATGATCATGGGTGTTTAGTAGTGTTTATAATTGTAGGAGGTGGTTTTGACTAACGACACGATCCAAATGGAGAGGTTCGAAGTAGTGCCGATCACGATGAACTTCTCAGTGACCGTATTCAGTATCAGCAATCCAGATCAGGTGCTGATGGGAGCAGTGCCTCAGATGACTGAGGTCGGTCCATATGTTTACAAGTAAGTGATAAAACATCTGATTTTATTAGGTATGTACCTACTCTGTTATTCACATTATGTACCTACTATACATAACTATAGTTACTAGTATAGTATTATATAATCTGTGCTATAGTAGAACATGGAACGCATTATTACATTTAGGTAGGTAAGTGAAGTAAATATGCTTTTACACCAGGTTATTGATATTTTCTTCAAGGGGATAGTTATAATTTTGAATTTATTTTATCTCCAAGTACTTAGGTACTTTCAACATTCGAAAGAAAGAAACGAACGTTGGCTATTGAAATCACGACCGGTCAATAGCCTATAGATTTTCATCATTTTGGAACTTTTTGGAACACATCTTTTTCCCGTAACCTGTAACTACAAACTTTTTTATTTAAGTATTTTACCAATTTCAAAAGGTTTATAGGGTACAATCTCTAAAGTGTTTACATATACATTTTAGAGATTGTACCCTATAAACCACGAAAGGTTTGTGTGGGTATTACGTACATAAAATAAAAGAGATATGGAAAATAAAGTTTGTAACAGCACTATGAGCTGAAACGTTTTAGACTTTGATCTTTCGCGCGTGCTCTATCCCTGTGAACACAGAAGAGTGCCTGTGAAAGTGTTGCAAAGTAACTTTGTTCTGGATTACCTACCCTTGAAAGACACTTCGGATGCCGACAGTCTCGCTTTATAGGTATCCGTGGCACGAGGTTCAGCGTCGAGTATGAGTTTTGTTAATTCATAAATTGAGGACGTTTTGTATGACGTTTTGTATGAAGTCTCAAGCTGCTAAGTCTCCTTAGATCCTTTACATCATTGCTGGTTATGGTCATACATATCTTTAGTATAGACTCCAATTCATCAAATCTCAATAGGTACTTTGAGACGAGCTTAAATTAGGGAGAATGGACGAAAATAAAATGTGCCAAACCCCACCTAGAGGGATGAAGATGCAGCGCCATCTATCTCGCTACATAAGAACTTATCCTAAATCGCTCAAACGAAGTAATCACGGAGTTTGAACTTATGTACCTACTACCGAATACCATCCATCGGTCCTCGGACCCCGAGCCAAAGGTCGCTCGGCGTGGAAGATCTTCCCTTTTCATAGGAGGACACTATATATCCTACCGTGTTCTCCTCAAAGGCAGGAAATAGAAAAAGAAAACTAAATGTCCTAAAAGTGCAGAATTCCTCAAAACTGAGCCCCGAGTCTGTGCATTTGTTTTGACTTTCGACTCGAGTATAGCACACGCAAACACATTCGCAAAGCAAGAAATTTTGTGTGACTCGGGGCTCTGGTTTTCAGAGGTGATAAATATCCTCATAACGGAAACGTCTCACCAGTTTTTACCAAACTGCCTAAGAACTATCCTTGATAAGTCACATTTCTTACAAAAAATGAGAGCTTTCAGAGCTACGACTACGAGGGCACAGAGAAACAGACATGTATACACAACTCTGTCAAACTTATTGCACCCCTTCAGTTTTTCCGACGGGGGGGGGGGGGGGGGTTCAAAATATAAGTTTGCCTGTATAAATATTTGAAGTTGTCAAACATGGAGGAGCGCAATAAACAAGTTTCGGAAAAATGAGATAAGTACCTTAGGTACTCAAACCCTTTCTTGAGAGTTTAATATTCTGACTCCTTGAGATAGAAAAGCTCTGGAAGGGTTTTATAAGATACCGAACAGACGACTGAGAATGCAAGTAAGTGCCTACTCCTATGACATCGCGGCGGCGGCGGCGGTGGCGGGTGCCGTACGTAGTGTACGTAGTACATACTTGGGCTGATCATAAGCTTTGTCAAATTTGTTTAAAAATAGGTATACGTATCCGTTGGTGACTCTCTTATTAGTTTATATAAAAGTTCGCGTTTTATTTGCTGCTTCTAGCAAGCATGAGTTACAATTTTGTGCGGACGTAGGTTAACTAGTGCTAGCCGTATTTTTATATCGTAGGTAATCGAAACTGGTCCTTTACAAGATAGCTATTCGAAGTAAGCTCAACCACAACACAACACTCTTTCGATAGGTTACTAGAGTAACCCCGTAGAATTCAATTTTCACTTTGGTACTACGCCTACGTTACGTAGGTACCTACTACAATACTGCTTTAAAGAGCTATAATATAATAGGTAAGTAGGCACCTCGATGTACTATTTCTACTGATATTTATTCTTTATGGAAGAAAGTCTTCAGCGGGCCTAAGATGCGCACCGCGAGATATTTGTCATGTCGTTCTGTCAAAATATTTTGACAGAACGACATGACAAATATCTCGCGGTGCGCATCTTAGGCCCGCAGGTCGAGGTTGGCTTTGTAGGGACCCTCATATCTTTAGTTATAATTTGTTTGTGGAGTAAGTATAAGTACATATACCTATATATTTTCCGTGTACCTACATTAAATAATTATAAATCCACCGGCTGAAGGTTTCAAAAGTAATAGAAAAGTTTTAACAAATGAGTAAAAGTAAATAAAGTTAACACATTGTGGTGTTCAACTTTATTAATAGTTCCTACTTCTTACTCCGAAGTAGGTAGATATATGTCAGAGGGACTTGTTGGCATGAGTGAGTACCTAGGTACCTAGGTTCCAATCGCATTTAAATCGAGTGCGAATGTATGATTAACGAGTCTTCAAGTGGGGCAGGCCCTGCAAGAAGAGCTTTGTAAAAACCTGTGGCAGATGTTATCAAGGTGCCTGAATTATGAGCCTGTTGCTCCTTTACTTGCCTACTTAGACGCCATAACTTTCTTAATACAAAAACTTCTCCGAAAAAAGTACCTACCTTTATTTATTTTTTTTAGTTTATATTTGTATTTTGTTCCAGGTTGTACCAAACAAGGAACATAACAAGTTTGGAAGGAGACTTGGTGCGGTACCTTCGTATAGAAAACTTCGAGTTCGACGCTGAAGCGTCATTCCCGTACACAGAAGACGATATGCTCACCATTGTCAACGTTCCATACCACGTAAGTGAAATAATTTCTTATTAGCCACCTCCACTTAGGTACTAAACTACCAACCCATTATATTTGTATTTTGTCCATGATGACTAGTTTAAAATCCTGTGTAAATATGCACCTATCTAGGTACCTACTCTAAGTATACCCACGGAAAAACTTTGTAGGTAGGTACTTGAAAGGATCATTGTTGAAAGTAACATTACGCTACCACGGAAGGGATAGGTACCTAGTCCTATGTTTAAGTACCTACTAGGAGCCAGTACCTACTAGATAAAAAGTAGACAAGTAGTTACCTTTACCACAGATTATATAAACTTTACTAACGGGGAAAGTAAACAAGTAGGTATACTGGGAGCAACTGAGAGTCACTAGGTTCCTGAGACAAAGTCGCACTAACCATGTAAGTAATTCATTCATGTACTTATTTGCACCATAAAATACCATGGATAGCTAATGGGAAATATGTGATCAGTCAATTTTTTGGATACGAATATGCGAACCCTAGATAATTTAATAAAAGCCAATTAAGTTACTAAGACCCGATTTAGGGTTGCGTTGCGTACCCAAAAGATAATAATAACCACCTATCTGGTTCACACTGTTACCGACACAACACATTGTTACAGATATCGTCAAAGAGCTAATCTGTTATACGTACATTTTAATACATTTTAATACTTTGAGGAGCTAATGAAGTCATTGGAGCGTATAAATTTTGTTCTGATGGAACTGAACCATCTCTCAGAAGAGTTTGAGCCACGCTTGTCGGATTTTGGAAAAGCTCGCAAAATATTCGTATTCAGTTTTCGCTTTCGCTAATTAATTTAATAAACTCACTAAGTGGGGTAGAGTGCTGAAACTTTGATATGAGCTATTAAAAAAATCTCCAGTCATCTCATTATTTATTTTTTATTTAACTTATAAGAGTTTCCTCAATTCGTTTAAAATAAATTCTAATGAATTTAAATAGTTTGTTTATAAATAGTATACATATTATAATATAAGTAAACAAGTATATTAATATATATAACATAATATATATATAGGTGTAATGTAGGGCTGACAACTCTTCTTCAGAGAAAATAGTATTTTTAAGAAAAAACTACGGAAAATATAGATTTGAAAAAAATATACCTAGTAGTTTTTACCAACAATCATACTAAAATACATTATTAAGATTGAACTACTTACTTACTTACGTTTTAATTATCTTATCTTTTTGCGTTGGAGTGTGGACCGCCAGTTTATCGAAAGGTAAATAATAAATAATACGCAAACTTGAAATATAATACAGTACGCACTACATAATATCATATACAATCAACATGTAATTGATAGCACGGACGCTCCACACGTAGGTAGGTAGGTAGTACTCGTAGTTCGTAGCTCGCTAATGGTAGACCGACAGAGTGGGTATCTGGGCGACATTGTAATCCGAGCGTTGCAGCGCTGATTCTGTGCGTGAAGCCAATAAGTAATCAACAGAGTAGTCACATTCCAACTTTCTAGGGAAATAATAATGTAGATGTCCAATCATGTTTGACTTTGTGTCTGAAAATTGTTGAAATATACTGTAAAAACGGCTTATTCCAAGCCAATTTGAAAGACGGATTTCTCAAAGCGCGCACGCTGTGCACGGGCACGGATCACCAGAGCGTGCGTGTGCTATACTTGAGTCGAAAGTCAAAACAAATGCACAGACTCGGGGCTAGAACTTTAGTGCTTGGTGATGTCATTGCTACTCGTGCCCCGTGCACAGCGTGCAATATATATAATAACAAACAGAACGTGCATAAAGTAAGTTCAAAAACAATGACCCGACTAAGTAATGAAAAATTACACCCAAAAAAGTATGAAACAAGAAAATATTCTCGTCTGAATTGATTAGCATAATCGTCAGCAAGTCATAAAATTATTAACCGACTTAAAAAAGAACAGTTTCTCAATTCAGTTGTAATTTTTAAATATTTGTTACCTCAGAACTCCGTGAATTAATAAACCGATTTGAAAAAATATTTTTAATACGTATAGCGTTCGGGATGTGGGCTATTACACACTCGTGCTTTTTTTTACCTTTCCCGCACTCGTGCGTTCTCTTTCCCAACTGTCAAAATAATGTCTATTAAAAAGAAAAACCAACCATGAAGTTTTTACTAAAAAATTCATAGATGTATTTATGATTCATGCAAAAACGTATATTTCTAAAAAGAAGCTACTAATTGGTTTAAATATCAGATTTAATGATTTGATTGAATGAGTTAGGTTAGGTTTCATTTCATTTCATCTCATTAAATTTCATTTTCATTTCAATCAATAAAAGAATTCTACTGAAGACTTGGCTGTATGGGCATAGTTCCCTTGGCCTACCAGAATGGGTGAAGAAAAAAAAAATCTCTGCTTATATTCGACGGTTGGCGCCATTTTTCAGAAATTTTCTTTGCGAGTTTAGTTGTTTGTTGCACAAAATGAGTAATTTCGACCCTAGTTTTTTTGAATGAACACCATCGGAACTCAGTATAATTGCACAAAATGCTTCGGAGAACATTTTACTGGAAAAGTCAAAAAGGCGCTACTTACACATACGACGAATTTATTGCGTGGAGAGAAGAGAAAAAAGCAAATAGTTTTTTATTATTTTATTAAATTGCTTCATTTTTTCGCAACTGTATTAAAAATAGTCGTTCAGTACACGTGCGGAACCGTCATTGCAACTTGTTCCGACTGTCAACCCTCTTCTCGGCTGCGCCTCGGCTCGGGTAGACATTTGTCGGAACTTTTTGCAATGACAGCAGTTCCGCACTTGTAATGAAATATACTATTAATCAAAAAGGTTTTGATAGTTTCCCCTGCAGTCAGGTCTGATTATTCCTCATCCAACAGTTTACTATTAAACGTTCGCGACTTTACATTCTACGAAGGTGCTATGGAAGTGTAAAATACCCTCGAGAGCAATGATTCCGGGTCACTTAAAGAATGTTAAAAATCTCGGAAACTAAAAATGATAGGTTAATGCAATAAATTGTATTTAATAGACAATGTAATACTCCTTAAATGAAAGTAAAAAAATATGAGTCACCGCATACATTTTATTAACACAAAATTACATAAAGAAAAAAACTGCTGATCTCTCCTTAAAACAAAAATAGGAAACATGAAATTTTTGAACTTTATTACGATTTGACTTGAATTTTAATACTTCGTATTGCCTCCTCGTGCTTCCATTACTGCGTTTACGCGGTTTGGCATGCTGTACACCAAGTTCCTTATACGATTTTGGGGAATATTCTCCCATTCCTCTGTGAGAGCAATTTTGAGCTCACGAAGCGTGATTGGGGGAGGGTTTCGTTGTTTTACGCATCTGCCTAGCTCGTCCCAAGCATGCTCGATCGGGTTGATATCCGGGCTGCGCGCTGGCCACTCCATACGAGTAATGTTCATCTCTTGAAGGTAGTCATTCACAATCCTACCTGTATGAGGTCGGGCATTGTCATGCATAAATATAGCATCCTCACCTAAATTGACCATAAATGGACCAACATGATCATTGAGGATTTCTTCCACATATCTTACGCTAGTTAAAGAGCCGTTTTCTATGATCACCAGCTCTGTGCGACTTTCAGAAGAAATTCCGGCCCACACAAGTACAGACCCACCACCGTAGGCTACTTTTTCTTCGATGCATGCTTGCTTGAATCTTTCCCCTGGTCTTCGATACACTCTGTGTCTTCCATCGTGCTTGTAGAGCATAAATTTTGATTCGTCGGAGAACATAACTTTTTACCAATCTTCAATACTCCAATTTACGTGGCTCTGGGCATATCTTAGTCTTGAAATACGATGCCCACGCTCCAGTTTAGGGCCGTTTGCAGGTCTAAGGGGTTTTAAGTTAGATTCAGCAAGCCGACGTCTTACTGTCCATGCACTTGGGTTACTTCCTCCGAGGCGTCGAAACTGATTTGTGAGTTCAGTTCCTGTGAGAAAGCGATTTCGAAGCATGGTGTTCACCAAGTATCGGTCTTCTCGTGCTGTGGTACACCTGGTTCTGTCCGTTCCTGGTCTGCGTAGGTTAGAACCAGTTTCTTCGTAACGTCGGAGAACTCTTTGTACTGTTGACAGCGACACACCGACAGTCCTGGCTGTATCGCGCTGACTCCGGCCGGTTTCCAGCATTGTAAGTATTCTGGTGCATTCTTCAGGCGTAAGCGACATAATTTCAGCTTGAATAATGAATATAGAGCACTATCAACATGGTTTATATACCCACATAAATGACAGATTACAAACAAAAGCAAAACCAAATGCTGTAATTTCGTAGTTCCATCTTCGAAAGTGGCCCTTTTTCAAATTTGATTTTTTTAAGATATAACTTTACAATAACTAAGAAGTTTTAATACCTTCATTTAAGGAGTATTACATTGTCTATTAAATACAATTTATTGCATTAACCTATCATTTTTAGTTTCCGAGATTTTTAACATTCTTTAAGTGACCCGGAATCATTGCTCTCGCGTGTAATAAGCCGAGAATTTTCTTATTAAACTGCCTTTGAAACACTTTGTTATATTGAAATAAATAAGAAATAACTAAAACAAAGAAAATATTAGTTGCTAGGTACCTACTCCTTTGATCCTTTGGTACGATGAAGCCTCTCGTCTTCAGATGGCAGCTACTTACTATTTTAATTTCTTTTTCTCAAACATGCTTGGAAATTAAAGCATTATTTTGACAACCTTCTTCGAGATAAATCGAAGATGCAGTACTGGCCAAACACATGCGAGCAGCGGCCAGATAAAAATGTATGAAAATCCATTACTGTCGTGTTTAGCGGCCAGATAAATTACATACAAAACTCATTACTGTCGTGTTATTTAAAAATGGAACGATCTTTTACTCCATAACATGGCAACCAAGGAGGTAACTTATCAAAGGTTTTATTCAAATTTCGAACATGCTTGCAAATAGAAAGCCGATTATTAAAAAAAAAACAAATGAACACTGTAACTTCGTTGTTCGATAATGGTTTTGAAAAGTAATTGTATTATCAACTAAAAAGTTTTGCCTAGGTACTTAGTTTTAATTTCCGCGCATTATTTGAGAAAAGTACTATACATGCCTAGGCCACAACTAGGCAATGAGGGACTCACGTATGTGTGCCTCGTCTTCGACTCGGCCCACATTTACACGTTCTTTCCTCATTGCCTCTGTTGCAGGCCGCTGCAGTAATGTACTACTATTCTCATTATTTTATTTTTCTTTCTATAATCTTCTTTCTTCGATATTGAATTTCCTTTGTGCATTAAGTTTTTGATTTTTTCTTTGAACGTTTATTATTTTCCTGCTTCGATGTTTGCGCACTATTGTTTTAACAATTGAATCACTCGGAAACACGGCACGCACGTATGCCAGGGTCGCCTATGTGTGGTCGGGGCTAGGTAGGGTGCAAGCTATCTACTATACTTACATTATGCTTAGTTTATTACTGAGCTGAGTTATGGGTACAATAATACAATGTGTATGTAGTATTAGATACCATCTGCATAATATAACGGCCTTGACATTATCCATCATTATCTTCGTGTAGTCTTATCCATGGATATTTAGAACCGCAGGCATCGCCCTGGAAACTTCAAAGATGAACATACTAATTATTACAGCACGTATGCAAGAACAGCCAACGATGCGAAGTATAACGCCCGCATATGCGACTGATAAGGAAGCGTAAATAGTATTGAAGCCTAAGTTGAAATGACACCATACTAGTCTTTATAGTATGAAGGACTAGCCGTCGCCCGCGGCGTTGCTCGCGTTCTAACCTTTTAGGATGCGACTTTTCAAAATTACTTTCTTAGTGCACCTCTACACTATATAAGGATACTACTTTCCAAATTTCATACCTCTAGGATTTATGGTTTAAGCTGTGCGTTGATTATCAGTCAGCTTCAAAAAAGTTTTATAGTTTTAGAGTTTTACTGATGATGATGATGATGATGATACAAAAACAAAACGTTAGGAACCGCAAGCCGTAGTTTCTTACCCGTTCTTCTTAGCTCTGATTGCGAGGAATGGCACCTAGAATCACCTAGTATACCTACTTATAATACTTAGGGACGATTCTAAACAAGTAGGTACCTAGTTCGTTGTGGGAAGCACTTATACCTACAATAACCAAGCGGATGCAAAGTCAAACATAATAATAATAGCGAATGAAGTCGCAGAAAATTCATTAGTTCGCTTATAAGTAGGTATAGTACGATACCACATACGACGTGCTGTAAGTACTTACATTGACATCATTCACCTCCCAGGAAAACCGATAGATGCAAACTATAGCTTAGTAGTGTAAGGCTAGTCACACGATGCGTAAGAGGTACCTACTCGTACCTCTTACTGACTGACATAGTCAGTGAGAGGTACTACTATGCGTCGTACGAGTTCCTGTCCAATCAGTCAGTACTTCGTATCCCAGCAATTACTGTATCCCAGCAATTACTGCATGGCTCGCTAATTTACAAAGATTTTTCTATTCAGTTCCAGCTGTGGTTCGATCAATTTTCAGTTAGTTGAAACGTTAAGGCTACTACACACAGTGCCGGCGGCAGGGCCGCCGGGCAAGCCGCCGGCCAAGCCGCCGTGCACCCGGCGGCATACAACGCCGCCGGCTTTGCCGCACAAAGGAGCCGCCGGGGTGTGCCGGCGGGTTACGCGGCTTGTCGGCGTCAGTTCGTGCCTGGCATTCGAGCGGTAGTGGTGGCTTTGTGCGGCTTGTATTGCCGGCGGCATAGCCGCTCGGCATGAACCCGGCGGCATTGCCGCCGGCATGTGTGTAGTAGCCTTTACTATGCAGCTGGAACGAGACAGCCTAAAACATGAATCTATTGCTCGGCGTTTGATTAAAGAAAACGACATAACCAAAAACCAGGTCAGCTGCGGTTCAGCTGACAGGTTTGTTTAGTGTCGGTCCCCTAACCCAGTCATAGCTGTGAGACCGGGCGGTACAGTAACTGTCCACTGTCCGATCAGTAGCTCGTATTGTGTAACCAGCCCTTTCAGCGGGAGCTTATACCTCCTGCTCATACTTTTAAGTGGGTATTAGTATAAGTACCGTATCCTTTCAATTGAAAAATACCTATTTCTGATCAAGGTTTGCTTTTGTAAACCTTTTTATTGAAAATAAATTATTTTATTATTTTATTTTTATTACCTATAAGTGCGCGACCCTTTAAAAAATGGATGACATCTTTACAGACATATCGTAACTTTCATAGACATATCAGGCTTAATTCACGATACAAACGATAGTTTCAACTTTTTTTTTTAAACTGGGTAGGTACAGAAAGATTTAAATATTCTGGTATACCTACTGGGGCCAAGTAGGTAGGTATACATGCAAAGTTACTAGATCCATTAGGTAATAGTACGTATTGTATAAATTTATTAACTATCGCCAGTCTTTAGCAACCCTATAGCAGTTTAGTGCGAGAACGTCAGATATCGAATTATTAAGGCGTATGTAAAAGGCAGACAACCCTTTCGCTCGCACATTTTAACATTTTTGAAGATATAATATAACTAAATGTAATTATGTGAAATTGCAGAGCTCGTGAGAATAACAATGCAAAGGTTCAGTAAAAATATCACATTGATCCAAACAAGTTTTCCGACCAAAAAACTTATACCAATGCGATAAATTAAAGTGCACATTTTTTGGTTAGAAAACTTCTTTGGATCAATGTGATATATTTACTGAACCTTTGCATTGTTATTCTCGCGGCCTTGAAGCTCATTACATTTAGTTATATTATATCTTCAAAAATGTTGAAATGTGCGAGCGAGAGGGTTGTCTGCCTTTTACATACGCCTTAATTCAAATCTCTGTAGGTACTTAAATATTATTTATTTTTATACAATGGAGGTTATTTTGTCAAATTTGCAAAATGATAAGGAATTGATTAATTTACGATATCTAGGGACAGTCGGCACTCGGCACTCTCGATATCTTCCTTCTCTGTCGAATGCAAGTAAGCTTGTGTGCAGTACCACCACATGCAAACTGCGCTTGTGTGAAGCGCAACACAGGCAAAGCGCAAGTTAAATCACGCCCACAGCCCCCCACTTCTGAACAAGCGCCCACCACCCACCCGCTAAAGGCTGAAACTCTCGTCAAATTGCATAAAATATTTTCTATTTGATGAATTTAATATTCCTCTAGAAATGTTACGCGGATTACCTGAGAGCGGATGAACATTAAAATTGCTAGTTTCCTAGTTCCAGGGAATTTATGAGGACATACTGTCACATAAACTGAGCTTATTTAATACATCCACTTAAGTATTAGATAATAAATGTTGGCTGCTTTATAACTGAGTAGGTTTACTAACAAACGATACTGGGACTACTCAACTTTTAGTCAAAACAACTTTTTCTTAGGCTGTAAACAGTGCTTGACCGACAGTGAGCGCTGACCGTACGTCGGCGTAGCTATATCTATGCAAGTCTATGAATGCGTACACAGCTACGCTGACGGTATACGCGCGTGAAATTCCATACAAATGACAAGCGCGACTGACGTACGCACCGACGGTCGGTCGAGCTCTGAAACCGGCCTTACACTTTTTATTGTTTTATTTTCTATCTCTTTGATGTTGGATGAAAGAGGAGGAATAAATAATTAAAAATATCAGGCATTTGCAGACTAACCGATATATTGATGCCAGTTGCTCAAGCAAACATTGCGCAAACAAAATCAGCGCCAACCATGCGTCGACATGTCAGCTCTCCGACAATATCGTTTAGGTGTCGTGTGGATGCCTTTTTAATTTTATGTCTTTTGTTTATTATTGGTTTTGGTTTATGTCAAAGCTTCGCTACGACTGCATCCTACAACTTGGAAGTTTACACAAAGCCGGTGGAGATGGAAAATATTTTCTCTGGAACTCCAAAAAAGTACTTGGGTAGGTACGTGACAAGTAATCGTTTTCGCGCTAGGTGCAATTCCTACCTACAGACGAGGACTTCCAACTATTTGAAGTTGAACTATTGAATTTCAAACTTTGACATTTTCAAAGCGTTGCAAAGGTGAGTGAGTGGATCTCATCTTACCGCTCCGCGTCGCCGCCGCCGTGCCGTTTATTTCCTAAATAACATCTAGAATGATGGTGAGATAAACCTACTTTAGCTTCGCTTCGTTCTTGTCGATTGTAATCTGAATATTCTCTAGTTTTCTATTTTGCTGTAAGCTCAGTGCAATAATAAAATTCCATCAAACAACCGACACGTAATATCTAAAGGGATGGTTCCACTGGGCGAAGTCTATTTCTTGTTGTCATTTTTTCACGTTCAAAGGAGTTTTTCATAGACAAAGAGCTAAAAAGGCATTCTAGTTCGGTGGTAGGTATATTTGTTTTGACTCGTCCACACTGTCGTTCACAAAGGAAAACTACCTACAATATATTCAGTGCAGTACCTATCGTAAATTGAAGCGACGACGACGTGATAATAGTTAACCGACTTCAAAAAAGGAGGAGGTTCTCAATTCGGTTGTATTTTTTTTTTATGTTTCTTACCTCAGAACTCCGTCATTTATGAACCGATTTGAAAAATTCTTTTTTTATCTGAAAGGGTATGCTTCCAGGTTGATCCCGAACTGCCATCATCATCATCATTTGATGATGAAGGCGTATCAAATTGAAGTCGGTTTTTTCAGTTTTTTAAACTTATAAATTATTTTTATATTAATTTTCGTTCTAAGTAGTTTATGTGTAGTTTTTAAAACATAATACACACAATTAATTTGTCTATGGGTCATACCAAGAGAGGCCTATTATTCGCAACACCGAAATGTTCTATCACTCTTAAGTACTAGTCTCTAGGGATTATAGAATGCCAACTTGGCTGAAGCCGCTGAGGTTTGGATTGCTTTCAATGCAAAACAAATGGAGGAAAGTTCACCTGCCGCCAGTGGGATTATAGGTACGTAACTTACATAGGTATATAACAAAAAGAATCAACTTGATGGCTAGTAGAGTATACCTAGAGAGCTTTGCTGCAGATTCACTACCATAATCTCTTGTAATATCATGATTTTCATCAATAAACTCTTCAAAACTAAACACCTAGTAGGTACTTATCTTTTACCAAGTAGTAAGTACCGCACTCAGCGGTCAAGTAGCGGCGGCTAGAGGGCATTGTTTTTTTTTTATAGATAGAAAATTATTATTACACAACTTAAATAAAAGTAGTGTAGGTATACAGGGGCATTATTCTGTATGACTTAGGAGATTCCTTGCCGTAACCGTATGACGTCACCGTAAGGAATGACATTTATGGCATAGGAAATACGACTTAGTGACGATTCGGACCAAATATTTTGGGACAAATTCTCCCAATCGTCACTTTTGATTTTAATAATTTTTGTTGTGACGATTCGGACAACTTTAAAAATAGCTGCATTGTACAGTCAGATAAACAATTTTTAAGCAAAATGTGATATAGCTATTAAGGTGGTTCGATTTCCATATTAATTTATTTTACCAATTTGGGGGAAATTATATTATTATACCTAACAAGCAATTTTTATTTATTTCTTGAATCATAGAACTTAAAATCAAGATCTATTTTTTTGATGACAGCTGTCAAACTTCAAACGCCCATATCTCGGAAACTACTCACCCTAGAGTTCTCGTTCCAAAACCAAATGAAAGGTGTGATCAAGATCTAAATGTTTGAAGACAGCTGTCAAACTTCAAACGGCTATATCTCGGAAACTACTCACCCTAGAGTTCTCGTTCTAAAATCAAATGAAAGGTGTGATCAAGATCTATTTTTTTGATGACAGCTGTCAAACTTGAAACGGCTATATCTCGGAAACTACTCACCCTAGAGATCTCGTTCCAAAACCAAATGAAAGGTGTGATCAAGATCTATTTTTTTGATGACAGTTGTCAAACTTCAAACTGCTATATCTTGAAAACTTCTCACCCTAGAGTTCTCGTTTCAGAACTAAATGAAAGGTGTGATCAAGACCTATTTTTTTGATGTCAGTTGTCAAACTTCAAACGGCTATATCTCGGAAACTACTCACCCTAGAGATCTCGTTCCAAAACCAAATGAAAGGTGTGATCAAGATCTATTTTTTTGATGGCAGCTGTCAAACTTCAAACGGCTATATCTCGGAAACTACTCACCCTAGAGTTCTCGTTCCAAAACTAAATGAAAGGTGTGATCAAGACCTATTTTTTTGATGACAGCTGTCAAACTTCAAACGGCTATATCTTGGAAACTACTCACCCTAGAGTTCTCGTTTCAGAACTAAATGAAAGGTGTGATCAAGACCTATTTTTTTGATGACAGTTGTCAAACTTCAAATGGCTATATCTCGGAAACTACTCACCCTAGAGATCTCGTTCCAAAACCAAATGAAAGGTGTGATCAAGATCTATTTTTTTGATGGCAGCTGTCAAACTTCAAACGGCTATATCTCGGAAACTACTCACCCTAGAGTTCTCGTTCCAAAACTAAATGAAAGGTGTGATCAAGACCAATTTTTTTGATGACAGCTGTCAAACTTCAAACCGCTATATCTCGGAAACTACTCACCCTAGAGTTCTCCTAGAGAAAATTATTGTTTTTTATTTTTACGTGAAGAACAAACCAACAAAAATACTTTCCATACTTCACATCACAGTCATACAATTTAAAAATTTAGATATAAGAAAATCTAACGCGAACTCTAGGGCGAGTAGTTTCCGAGATATGGGCGTTTGAAGTTTGACAGCTGTCATCAAAAAAATTGATCTTGATCACACCTTTCATTTGGTTTTGGAACGAGATCTCTAGGGTGAGGAGTTTCCGAGATATGGGCGTTTGAAGTTTGACAGCTGTCATCAAAAAAATAGATCTTGATCACACCTTTCATTTGGTTTTGGAACGAGATCTCTAAGGTGAGTAGTTTCCGAGATATAGCCGTTTGAAGTTTGACAGCTGTCATCAGAAAAATAGATCTTGATCACACCTTTCATTTGGTTTTGGAACGAGAACTCTAGGGTGAGTAGTTTCCGAGATATGGGCGTTTGAAGTTTGACAGCTGTCATCAAAAAAATAGATCTTGATCACACCTTTCATTTGGTTTTGGAACGAGATCTCTAGGGTGAGTAGTTTCCGAGATATGGGCGTTTGAAGTTTGACAGCTGTCATCAAAAAAATAGATCTTGATCACACCTTTCATTTGGTTTTGGAACGAGATCTCTAGGGTTAGTAGTTTCCGAGATATAGCCGTTTGAAGTTTGACAGCTGTCATCAAAAAAATAGATCTTGATCACACCTTTCATTTGGTTTTGGAACGAGAACTCTAGGGTGAGTAGTTTCCGAGATATGGGCGTTTGAAGTTTGACAGCTGTCATCAAAAAAATAGATCTTGATTTTAAGTTCTATGATTCAAGAAAGAAATAAAAATTGCTTGTTAGGTATAATAATATAATTTCCCCCAAATTGGTTAAATAAATTAGTATGGAAATCGAACCACCTTAATGTAACCACACGCTCGCAAAGCAATTTAAATCATATTTATTTTAGCTAAATCATATTTTGCTTAACATTTTTTTACCTGACTGTACTCAACGGCTTCCTTAATTTGATGTTCTCCGAATCGTCACAACAAAAATTATTAAAATCAAAAGTGACGATTGGGAGAATTTGTCCCAAAATATTTTGTCCGAATCGTCACTAAGTCGGAAATACGGCATAGGAGATAGGGCGATTTCACGCCGCTGTCTTGTCGTGCTGCGTAACGCGCTTGTATTGGTCATAGTGAATAAGGCCCCAGGCGAATTTAATGCTACAACAGTAGCCTAAGATCCGCTATACAAAGATTTGGACCGAGCTGGTTAATGGATGAAAACTACTTTATTATCAATTAAATATGTCAATAAATATATTGCATATAAGGTGTCTAAAACATTTCAGACCAGAATATAAATTTAAAAAAATAAGTAACTGCTTTGGTTAATTGACAAATTCCATACCAATCGAAAGTATGAAGCCCATAGAATATGCAAACATTAGGTTGACTAGTTTTTCCCGTCACAACTCTTGGGTAGGCCGGTATAAACATAAACAGGTCAAAACTTGCATCGGTCTGCTTAATGAATTAAAGTTAAATTAAAATAAAGATTATTTCATTACGAACACGGTGGTATAGGGTTGTCTGCGAAAAATCAGTCCTGAATTTCGGTTGTCGGGGTTTAAAAAGTGAAATTTTTAATTAATCATATTCTGGACTGAAATTTTTTAGACAACTAATTTGCAATATAATATTTATTGACATATTTAATTGATAGTAAAATAGTTTTCATCCATTAACCAGCTCGGTCCAAATCTTTGTATAGCGGGATCCTCTACTATAGCATTCTTTACCAGAGTCCGTAGTCTGTGCATTTGTTTCACTTTTGACTCGAGTATAGCACACGCAAACGCATTCGCAAAGCTAGAAATTATGTTGGGAATTGTTCAATTCCCAAATCTCCCGCTAGAGGCGCTTATCCGGGTCTCATAAAAAAATTCTCGGTTTGCGAATGCGTTTGCGTGTGATATACTCGAGTCGAAAGTCAAAACAAATATGCACAGATTCGGGGCTCAGCTAACTAAAACTAACAATTATAAACTACCAGATTTTAAAATTTTGGTCGGGCTGGGAGAGTCATTAGTCCGCCAACGTCATAATCAGTTGCCGCGACTTGGCCGCAAACTGCGTTTGCAGCCTCAAAATCGTTCATAGAATTGTCATTTGTGCACGGCAATTTCACGCACGAGGAACTTAGAAACTTCTGCTTGCGCATCAATATGAATATTAAATTGAATACGGTTCCGTAGAGATTCTTAACGATGTCATATCCTAGGTATCGTTTGTCAGGTTTATTATTAGAGAATAAGTATTGTTGTTGTGTAAAAACAGTGAGTAAGTACGGTGCAAATAAATCCTGCGTTTTTATTGTGCGGAGTAATAATACACTTTGTAACTTTGTCACGTCAAAAATAGTTTCATAGGTACCCTATGGCACAGATTATATAATACTATACCCTATGGGCTAATATTAGGTTATTTCATCGGATTTTTCCATCGGAGATGTGAAATTATGATTTTTTGTAATTTCAAAATAAAAATGAGCAGTGTGATAGCGCCTTTTGCAGCTTCTTTGTTGTTATATTCTATTTTAGTTGCTTCGAGTAGAAAATCCCTTTATAACGAACTACTCCCGTAATTGTATTTCCCTTGTATGGTTTAAAAATATGGATTAAATTTTTTTTTTTAAACTTACCATGGAAAATAGTTTTCATGCAAGAGCTTTTTAAAATATTGATAGTTTGCAGTATGTTAATAGAATTCAACAAAGTCATGTCAACTGCACGAGACGCACACGGGTTCGATTCCTACAGCAGTGAGACAAATGTAACCACGCTGGGGCATTATTCTGTATGACTTAGGAGATTCCTTGCCGTAACCGTATAACGTCACCGTAAGGAATGACATTTATGGCATAGGAAATACGGCATAGGCATAAGGCGATTTCACGCCGCTGTCTTGTCGTGCTGCGTAACGCGCTTGTATTGGTCATAGTGAATAAGGCCCCTGCACTTGATACTGGCAAAATTGACTTTAGAAATGACGTACAGACATCCCGAGGTCCATCTGCCATGCCGAGCGACTGATAATTACTCAATTGTAATTACGAAGCGATGCGTTCAATTCGGATTACACTTATTTATTTATTTATTTAATACTTTATTGCACAAAATTATAAATTTGTTACAAAGGGTGGACTTAATGCTTAAAGCATTGTCTACCAGCCAACCCAAACGTAGTGGTGTAGTGAGGAGGTTGGCGTGCGACATTACAGGGAATAATATTTATCTTACAAACTAAGAGCTATTATATATTATATATATAACAAATCAAATAGAACATTACGTAACAGAACACAGAGGTAGGTATGCATACAGCTGTTTAAGGAAAAGCTCGCGGGTCAGTTTTTGTCAGTGCGCAAAGGCGATCGTTCTCGGTTGTGGTAATATAACCTTATACCACAACTGAGAACGATCGCCTTTGCGTGACCTATATTGTCCGTGACCTGGATTAACACATAGGCTACTTTTTACCCCGAAAAATTAACAGGATCCAACAGGACGCGAACGAAGTCGCGGGCGGCAGCTAGTTGAAAATAAAAACGACGACACGTGTACGAAGTTAGATCAAATTAGTTTATCTTGTTCGATGGATACAAGAAGTTTTGCATCAAGATTGTCAGTCGATTGCCAACTCCATTAATTATCATCATCTTCAAATAACCTTGCAACACAATTTTGATGTTGGTATATCTACCGTTACTTTATTTAGACAGAGCGCCGCGCCGTAGCATTTGTGCTTCGAAGCTACGCGCTGCTACGCCGTAGCCACGTCAATAATTACGAATGAAAGATTATACGATGGAATGTCCTTTCAATCGTTTTCCTTCTATTTTTCTCTATCACGCACGCGTTAGGGCTGGCGATAGCGAATGTGTGCTATGTAAAAATTAAGCTACTTAAGCTAAAGTAGTATTATCGATATTATTCAATTAATATATTGTGCTATGCAAATAATGTTTTACTATCTGAAAAAATACCATACTTACTTAGACATAGTTAATTTACGTAGTGGATTGGATGGTTTTGAACAGCAGTTGTGTTTCAGGCTGTCATCCAAATCGCAGAAATGTCGTTTTCGCCTCTCATGGGCGTCCTGAACATGGCCATGGCAAGCGTGTTTGGACAACACAACTCTCCGATCATGACGGTGCGGGTTGGTGATTTTCTCTTTGGCGGCGTCAGGATTTGTGATAACCCTGGATTTATTGGGACCATTGCTTGCAATATCATTAGGTACTTATTAATGCTTTGATATTTTTTAAGGATTGCCGCTCTTATGGTTTCTGTATGGCAATTATGGATGGTATCATGCAAAAGTGCACAAGCCAGGACTTACACAAAATTGGTGTGTTGGCTCGTATTCATATTAATTTTATTTATTACTGACATACAATTATTATTAAACTCCTGAACGAAACAATGCTTCGAAGGCTTTTAAGAAATTTAAATCCAACAAACGTCACTATTGATTATAAATATATGAAGTTAAAAATATTTTAGCAGAAGTTCCAGAAATACACATTGAATATTTTTATATGTTGATCCACCAGCCGCTCTCAAATACACTCTCAAAATACGCTTTAAGCTTTTCCTTCAATGCAACAGACGTTGATATTAATTGAGTACTAAGTATGTGTGTGTAGGTAATAAGGATTTCATTCTGATATTCAAATCCGGCTGTGTTTCTATGGATTTTTCTATTTGGAAAATATATGTGTGCTGTCGAACGGTGAAGGAAAACATTATTTGAGGATCGCCGCGGCTTAGTTAGCTCCGTACGTATTGACCAGTGGCGGATTAGCCCTAAGGCCCAGTAGGCCCGGGCCTTAGGCGGCCAGATATTAGGGGCGGCCAATCGTGGCCAAACATCACTGATGATAGCAAGAAATAAATCAAATGCAAAGTACCTAAATATTTAAAAGGCTATGCGCATATTATGGCGGGCCGCCCTGTACCGTAACGTATAGCAATAATCTTCCTAAATATTCATTATGTACTAGTCTATATGATGGGTGCTGAGAAAGTGGCGGCACATAACGTGTGGCCTAGATCGGCCAAGACTGCAAATCCGCCACTGGTATTGACCTTGTCTTTGCTGTAGCTAAGGCTGACTAAGCTTAGAGGATGGTATAGGCGCTGGACAAGCCCATCTGACAGGCGTCATGGCTCAGTCGGTAGTAGCTCTGCCTTCTGTGCTGTGGGTCGTGGGTTCGATCCCCACCGAGAACAAACATTTGTGTGTGGCAAACATAGATGTTGGTTCTGTGTCTGGGTGTTACTATGTGTTATAAGTATGTATTTACAAAAAAATAGTATATAAGTAATATATCAGCAATCTAGTTCCCATAGTACAAGCTCTACTTAGTTTGGGACTAGAGAGCGTTGTGTGTAATGTCCAAGAATATTTATATTTATTATTTATTTATTTATCTAAAATAATGTCCTAGATACTACAGCGTTTTGCTTTTGATCATCGGGGCTCGCTGCTGTATCAATTATCTAAAGCAATTAATTCTGTTTTTCTTTTTTCTTTTATTTGATTAAATACTTATCTTTAGATTTAGAAAAACAGAATCTGCGAAATTATATCGAGGATCGTTTTGCTGAAGATTCAATTTTTTATTTGTTAGTTTTTGAATGAATAAATTGGTTCGTAGTTGTCTGAAGTACATATTAGTTAGTCTGTAACTATGATCTGCGATCAAAGTGTCGCGAACTTTTTAATTGCATCGACAGATGCTGCGGCGCCTTCTAAGACCAACTGACCCAGTTATATATAAAAGTCGAGGTCTTCACGATAAAGCTCATACTACTCTGCTTTTATTTCATTATGTATATTACTTATAGAATTTATTTAGGACCTAGGTATAATTAATTGTATGGGTATTTATGTATGTTTATTATGTAAATCGATAGATACAGTATTATTTTATTTAGGTAAATTCACAAAGAAAACTACAATTAATACAGTATTTATGCAATATTTACCAAATACATAGGTATAGTTATGATCAAAGGTACCTTTGATCATATTTATTAATGAATTATATTATATTTCATATATACCTAGAAATTGCATTTATATCTCTGCCGCGAAGCAGTTTCTATAATATGACATGAAAAGTTACACCGAAAGTTGCGTCAAAAAGCATACCAAATCGAGATTGGTGTGGGTGTAGTCTCGGTGGCAATCCCTCAGAAGATTAATATCCGTTGCCCTTACCGCAAAGTAGGTATAAGCACTTATACTAAATAAATGGAGATTTTTCAATGGTTTCAATCTTAATCCTTAATAAAATTAGCTTTAGAAGTGAAAAAAAAAAAATACTTAGGAGATCGTTATTACTTAGCGACTGGTTTCAACTTATCAAGCTAATTTCAATTACTATTTCACTTATCGATAATGCGTCGTGTTGGCCGAGTGAGATTGCACCTCGACTTTCAATCCGAAGGTCGTGGGTTCGAATCCTGGCCGTGCATCAATGGATTTTTCGTTTCGGAAAATTTATATGCGCATTAACACGAGCTTAACACATCGTAAGGAAACTCTTGGCTTAGTCAGCTCCGCACGTATTGACCTTGTCTTTCCTGTGGATATGGCTGACTAGGCTGAAAGGATGGTATAGGTGCTGGGCCTACTCCATCTAAACATTGCCCTAGGCACTACAGTGTGTCGCTATGCGTAGGCATAGGTTGCCTCCTGACGCTGTATAAATCATCTTCAATAGATGTAAATGCCTATTATATAATATTAAATCAATAATGCGCCGTGACGGAGGTTTACCGGGTGTACACTTTCATACAAATGTTATATAAACATCAGCTCATCTGAACTTACTTTTAGGGAAATCGGAGCAAGCGCGCAGAACCTGGCGAACCAGGATGATGGATCACTGCTGTTCTCACTTTTGGCGTATGTAAGTACTTACTCATCTACATATAGTTTGCACATATAATGTATAATTGGCAACCTCAAAAAGATCTGCAATGATATCTATCTATTTATACTATTATATAACTGTAAAAAAGCCAAAAACTGAAATTAAAGATATGGATAAACTAAATACTTATGTAGATCTACTAAATAAACAATTCAGATTCCAAAAATCGAGTTTGTCCGTTTGTTTGTTAGCGGATCACGCCTTAACTACTGGACTAATTTCAATGAAACTTATACCATTCAGAAGCCCTTTTTCCGGATTGAAACATAGGCTATATTTTATTGAAATCAAATACGATGGATTCTTAGATACAGCTTTTCCTCTCTAAGCCAAAAGCCGCCTTTGACACGAGGTTCATCGTATACTGGTTGACAGATATTTTGGTGGAAAGTTTCGCACGCGTACGAAGTCGCGGGTATCAGCTAGTGTGTTATTTTTGCCTCTAATCTCTAAGTATATACACGGTGTAACATAAATACCCTATAAGTCCAAAAAGGGGGTATTTTACAGGTCATGGCGAACAGTGTTTGTTCTACGACTTTTGAGATTTCGAAGTTTTTCTTTCATGAAATGAGCTCGTAACTTATACTTATAATGTACCTACACATAGCTAGAGTGTGCGTGCGTTGCGGTAGGAGGGTACCTACGTGTGCATGCGTGTGTACGAGTTTACGCAACTAGTAAACAAACCCTTAGGATTGTCGCAAATTTCTAAAATAATAAAAGTAGTACTTTTGTATGAAAATTTCAATTACGATGTATTGATCCTTTGCACATGTCCAAGCACTCAGGAGGTCGGTCTAATTACGCTCTTTTCGGACTTATAGGGTATTTATGTTACACCTTGTATAGAGTTGACGAGTCATAACTTTCACATACCAAATTAACAAATGTTAAAGTTGTTAGTGACATCGTAACTTTCATAAACATTGGTTGTTAAATAGTTTTCGCGGTGCAAATTTTGCGTTTTTAGTTTAGTTTGACCGCGAAATCTAGTTTGTTTGCACTCCGCAGTACTAAAATATGGCAGAGTTTGAACGCAAAAACTATTTGATAACCTTGTCACTATATGTATAATGGTAATACTATATCATTGCGGTCTTAGTACAGTCAGACTCGACATATAATTTTTTTTTTATAAAAAATTACTCAATTTCTTGTAACACTCTGTAGTACCTGTTGCTAATAGGCACGCTACCACAACAGTGTTTTCTTATACGAACAAGACCGGTCATGTGCGAATGGACTCGCCCACCCAGGCTTCCGAACCAAAACCGATAATAAATTTAATAAATATAAAATTCAGGTATTCTTTATTTATTTATTTATTGCATACATGGTTTATATATATATAGCTTAGGTCTTATTTAGCTAAAAGAACAGTCATGTACCCTGTGAGGGCGCAGCAATAGTACTAAGTAGATAGCAGTAGTAAATTAATATTATAGATTACCTGCATAATGAAATAGTGATAATGTCATGGTAAGAGTTGAATGAATGTCAATAATAATGGGAGGTACTTATACAATTATCAAGCGGATGCTAAGTCAAACATAAATTCATAACATTATCTACGTATTTACAATATAATTTAAATGTCAAACTTCTTCTATAACATGCAGTAATTTTTTAGTCGTATAACTTCGGAGAAAAGGAGGGAGAGGGAATGGTCATTTTTGGACGGTTTTCTTTGTCTAGCTAGAGTGTGCAAAACATGCCTGTGTAAAAAATATAAAAATAGCTTAGAAGAACAGATGATCAAATGGAAGGTAGGGAAGAAAGTCACATGTTGTACCGCGCGCCGCCTAGCGTGGGACAATGGTACGATAATGATAATAAACCTTTTGTTCCTGATAAATAATAGTAGATTATTTAACAAGGGGATAAAGCAGTGTCTTCTGTCACGGGTGACGATTAAAATCGCGAGCGTAACGAAGGACTCGAAGTTTACTCCCGAGCGTAGCGAGGGTGTTAAAAACTTAAATCACGAGCGAAGCGAGGGATTTAAGACGAGTCCTGAGAGTAGCGAGAGATTTAAGTTCACCCAAGACTAACACAGCTTTATCACCGAGGAAAATACTCTCGTACCATTTGCGAAAAAATTAACACAATAATAATATGCGATAGCATTTTAGAACATTAACTTATTTATAAAAATAAATTAAAATAAACTTAACGTTTATGTATTTGAAGAAAACAAAAACGCGGCATTTTCCTAGACTAATATTTTTTTGTCGGAAAAGCAAAGGCATCAAGCTCATACGGCCTGCATAATAAATGCGTATTCCTTTTTCAAAAAGATGTATAATGCTTTGTATACAAACTCAATGGTGTAAACACAGATGTAGTCTATACAAATACAAATATTATAAAGAGGAAAGGTTTGGTTTTTTGTTTGTTTGTTTGTTTGTATGAATTGAATAGGCTCCGAAACTACTGGACCGATTAAAAAAATTCTTTTACCATTAGAATCCTACATTATCCCTGATGAACATAGGCTATATTTTATCCCGGAATTCCCACGGGAACGGGAATTACGCGGGTGAAACCGCGAGGCGCTGCTAGTTCAGTATAAATTGTATTCCAAATTTAAATCACTTTCTCCCCCTAGAGGATGAAAGAAATCCAGTTCAATTTTCTCTCCCTGTTTTTAACAGATTAAAAATGACTATTGTTATGTTCGCTTTTTGTGGCATAGAATGTCACTTTTTTGAGCAAGTGGTACGAAAAATATGTTTTCACTTTTCTCACTTGCAACAGTGGTGGGTCAAAACTACTTATTCCAAACAGTAACATATCTCGGTAGCTTTGTGTAGTTATTGAGATAATCGGCCGTGACAAACGGGCAGACAAAGTCGCCCCCTTAAAAAACTTTTACCAGTTTACGCATAACTTTCTTACTTGGTTTGAACTTGTTTACACAGAATCCTTAGTAAGTAACCACATGATCAAAAGGCGACCTGTGTAACTTAGTTTTCAACTAACGTTTTGCAAATTAAGTAAGTACTGCCTCGCTAACATTCTGGGAGAGCGGTTTGTATTTATCCTCTTAGGTCCTTACCAGGAACTAAAGCAAGAACTTGTAATTATACTAAAACGTGCATTGAATTCCACTATAGTAGGTGCCAAATATCACCGCAATACAGGTCATTCACCCACCTTCAGAACGATGTCGCAAAATTCAATTTATGAATGGCTAATTCTGTCGCTTTCCATACAAACCTGTCGCTAAGACAGTAATCGCTCGAATCTCGCAGTACTGTTTGTTTACCATTCATAAATTGAATTTTGCGACATCGTTTTGAAGGTGGGTGAGTGACCTGTATTGCGGTGTTATTTGGCACCTACTATAGCTCACTAGTCTACATTCAAGCTAAAAGCTGATTAATTCGCTGAAAATCGATATACTTCAACTCGACGAATACTCATTCAAAGTTACAGGGGGCCTGGCGCACTCTGCACTTTAGAAATGAAGCTTCAATTACTTACATAAACTGCTATGTCTTCTAGACTGATCTGCTCCATCGTCACTTACTATTACAAAATAAATTCTATACAGAAATTATCATATAAAAAAAACTGTTACGGCCTACGAGCCGCGTACGTTGCACGCTACTCGTATGACAAGATAATAGATTTCCGTAGCCAACTGTAGGCGACATGTCGCCATGTCATCTCGCCGCTCAGCCCTTAGCAATCATGTGACTTGTAGCTACGGAACTACGAAAGGTATATAATAGAAATACAAAGAAATCGTATCGTAGTCGCCGGCTGCTGTTGCTTGTAGTCAACTACGGAAGCATACCTTAAAACCACGTGCATACTATGCCCATGCCGCTACCGGAATGTATGGCGGCATCAATGCCGCGGACTTATTGCCACTAAGCGGCATTCATGCCGGCAGCGGCATGGGCATAGTGTGCACGCGGTATTAGGGTTGCGCGATATAAAGAGATGCACTCTGTAGGCAATTATAAATGTATCCGGCGCTGGGCAAAGTTGTTCTTTATTGCGTTGTGGCGAGAGTAGCTATCCATGTACATTTCTTCACGAAGTGACATTTCTGTAGGTACTTGAATTATTTGTTCTGTAACATGACATGTTGCAAATAAAGTTCAATTCAACCCGTACAAACTGTGTGTTTACACACAGCAACTTTGTTGTTAGTTGAGTTTCATCAAAGGAATCTCTTTGAACTCCGCAATGATTAAAAAACTGTTACTTATGCAGTTTGTGTAATGTTTAACCTAACCTGAGTTTTTTTGTAGAAAATAAAAATGTTTGTAATCTCGATAGAGCTACATCGGTTCGTTAGTGCATTTATAAAATCCTGGAATTCGGTTTAGGTTTTTTAGAATAAAACATCGAGTCAGCCAGCGGCGTACAGATGGAAGTATGAATCCTACTCGATCAATAAAGTTGTGATATTCTTTTTTTAGGACTGTCATGCCAATAACGTAACGAAATACAGTAGAACTCCAATTATCCGAACTCCGACTATCCGAATCGCCGATTATCCGAACCGGTTGAAGACCGCAAAACAGCTTACATTGACGGAGATGTTTAAAAAACAATGATTTTTATTTCTAAACTTGTACATTTTATTTATATTTAAAACATGTGAAAATTTCATGTTTCTTTCATTTAATTCAATAAAAAAATAGTGCAATATCAAAACGTAGCTTTTATTCTCTCCAATGGCAATTTTTTTTAAAAAAATCCGATTATCCTTATATTTGATTATGCGAATGAGTCCCGGTCCCCATTAATTCGCATAATTGGAGTTCTACTGTACATACAAATCTGTCCATGTCTTCTTTTGTTAACCAGATGCAATACAAAAGATGCCTCTCATTCAAAATAATATATACTCGAGCAAAAGTAGCCGTAATTGGAACACAATGATAGCAAATACCTAGACGAATGTACAATGCCATACATAACCAACCATTCTAAGGCTTCAAACGCACTTGCGGTTAACCACGTGGTTGGCCGCTAGTGCGTTTGAGGCCTTAGTAAAGCAAGTTGTACCGAGCGCACTGTTTTTTGTTTATGCCTGCGGTATTGTAGACAATGGCCGGAATACTGAACGTCACTCAAATTTAAGAACCACTTAAAATAGTTCTGCCTCTGTTTGACATTACTTATTTGTAAGAGATGGCAATAATTTAAGCGTGAACTTAATTTAAGTGGCGTTTGAGTATTCCGCCGAATGGGACTCAATTATCATGCAATTCATTCTGTCTTCTTATAAGCTGCTCTAGGTAAAAGTGTGCTTACAGTTCTGCGGTTTTATGAAAAGTAGGTGCCAAATAACACCGCAATACAGGTCATTCACCCACCTTCACCACAATGTCGCAAAATTCAATTTATGTATGGTAAACAAACAGTACTACGAGATTCGAGCGATTACCGTCTTAGGGACAGGTTTGTATGGAAAGCGACAGAATTAGCCATTCATAAATTGAATTGTGCGACATCGTGGTGAAGGTGGGTGAATGACCAGTATTGCGGTGTTATTTGGCACCTACTATAGCTTCCAACTGCGACTTTATCCGTGTCCCGTTCGATCGTGTTGGTTTACCGGGATAGAAGTGATAAAAAGACTATAACATGCGTTAAAAATTATATATAAATATTCCAAATTTCGTCAAAATCTGACCGATAATTGCAACGTTGTTGAAACACATACATCTAACAAACTAACAACAAGACTTTCACATTTATAATATTAGTTGGAAATAGGATAGGATGTAGGTTAATAGTGTAAATATATTCTACAATATTTAGTAGTAGTGAGTTTCTGCTTCAATCAGATAGCCTTGATCAGTAAAACTCGAACCGCTATGACTTAGATACAAAATAAAGGCTGAATTACACCGGGGCAACACTGTGCGGCATTGTGGCATGCTACAAAATAAATAATGTCGCACATTGTGCCAAGAACCGTGCGACATGGCAACACCTTGCATCATGTGGCAGGCTGTAACAATTCACGATGTTGCCTCGGCGTAAAATAGGCTGCCGCATTCCACTAATGCCGCAAATGCTTTCTATTTGTAGCATGCCACAAGGTGCCGCATGTCACAATGTGTATCATGCGGCACTGTCGCACGTTGTTGCCCCGGTGGGATACAGCAGCAGCTATTATGACAATAGAAGTGTCACGTACTTGGTTGTGCCAAGCAGCTATGTCACGGGGGATAAACGGCTCCGACTATGCAATAGCAACATGTTGCCATGATACGTACAAAAATGTACGGACCTATACACAATACAAGTCGACCTAAATGCCGACGTCTTTTGTTTCGTTTAAAATCTAATATACATATAACTTGGAAAATAATTATCTTCGTTATGTACCGATAGTCCTGGTAAATGGTAGCATCGCATTCGTGGGAGTAACGATAACTTACTTGATATATTCCAGAAATCCCCACCAAGAAATACCTACCAGTGGGGATTTTTAGCCAAGTTAATATTCTACCTGTTTCATGTGTATTTTGTTAATATTGTAAATACTGTATTAGTTGTTATTTTCTTTGTAAACAAATATTTTTATGTAAAATAAAAATAAAAAAATCTACCTCCTACCATTTGGTCCATGCTCCTACCTACTCTTTTATGTTCAATAAATTGATAGACATTAGAAAACCTAATAACATAAGAATGACATAACCGTATCAGCCACCCGATTATCTCTCTTTTGATACCATCAGAATCTGAAATATTATAATAATATGTTGTCAAAAATCACCAACTAGCGAGTTAGGTTAGTTTGTTACGTAAATTTTACGACTTAAATCGACCCATTGTTTTCTCTCCCTCCTACTCTCTTTGCACAACAAGAAAACAAGGACCCCAACATTCTTCCGTGGCGTGTTTCTCAGCCAGGGCGAGGTCTAAGTCAAAGCCTCGGTGAAAGCTTAAAGAGAAACCAACGTTAAAAAAAGCTTCTCACATTTTATTTTAACTGCGTTGAATGAATTAAATATCAGTGGGTTTAAGGATGGAAATTTCTTCGCAAATTTTTACCGATATTCGTGACACCTCTTACAAGACAGACGAGTCAAGAATTAGATCAGTTTTCAGCAGAAATTTGTAAATAAGTTAGCTACGTCCAACGATGTTAATAAAGCTTACATCGTTGGCTACGGCAATATCAATTAGGTGCTCGTAACTACGCTTTCCAAACTTTTGAGTTACCTACTTAAAGAGGAAGCCTTTAAGTCACTTCGCTGTTATAACTAACCCGTAGGGGAGAAGAGGGCACGCTTGAACATTTTATTATCACTAAAAATAGTCTCCATCATTATAATTTATGTGGTATGGTTTAAATAACTGACATAAAGGTACTCTAATGCCTGTCATACGGTTACCTATTTCAAGTTCGCACGAGTTTTACTATCCCGAAACTCTTGTGATTTTATTGGGTAAAGATTTTTAATTTCTACAGAAAAACGGCGTCCCAAGCGAGGAATACGAAGTGTACAGAGGCTTGGATGACCACTCCAGACTCGGCCACATCAGACAGTTTGCCGGCCTCGAGCACTTCCTCTTTTGGGAGGACGGAGACAGCTCCAGTGTCTGTAACATGATCAATGGCACTGACTCAGGAATCTACGCGCCTTTTGTCGATAGACAATCTTCCATATATGCTATCAACACGGATATTTGCAGGTTAGATATTTTATATTGCTACTAAAATGGACGTAGGACGACATGTATCTTTGAAAAGTTACGATCAACCTGGGGCGGGACCGGTGTGCTGCCTTGCCAGGTTTTCTGAACTGTTTTGATATTATGCTGGGCAGCGAAAGCAGTCCAGAGCTTGCGATATGGGGGCTGTAGCTTACCTATGATTGACAATGTTTGGTTCTAAACGCACTTACCTAGGGCAGCCAGGGAATTTCATTTTCCTTTCAAATCGCCGCGTCGTCGTCGGTTGCTGTGGGCGGGCGATCCAATTGCGGCCAAACGTCAAGCGGTCAGAGAACAAAACAAAATATTTAAAAAAAACATGTGTGCAATTCCCACGGAATAGAAGTGAAACCTTCAAAAAGACTTTCAAATGAAACGATGCTAAAGAAGTTTTCACTTCAAAAAAAGTTTGGGCAAAAAGTTCACGAGTTTGCTCGAGATTTGAACCCACGCACTACGAGCTAGTCTCGATTCGGTCCAATCTGTTAGACCGCTTGGCCAGCAGTCTTCTAAGACAGCGTACGAAAATTAGCTTTGCGATCTCTTTTCTCGTTTCCCGCTTTTTCGTTTCATCGCTTTTTCGTTTCCTCGACTTTCAATTCACAACGGTGCTAAAGAAGTTTTCACTTCAAAAAAAATTTACTTATAGTTGGCCGCAGCTACGACTCGGCCACTAAGTGCTAGATGCTAGTCCTTCAGATGTGTTCAATTATTCAGTGATTGGATTATTTCCAGGGATTGGAGCAAAACACTTCACCGTTCCATTTTCAGATCGCCGATGTAGTGGTATATAATAAACTGACATTGGTGTGCGTAGGTGAGATAAACAGAGACGAGCCTGGGCCTCCTACCACCCCAGCCTCCCTCTTGCTCCCACCCCTAAGTGGACTCACCCGTACGTCAATGCAGCTCTGCCCGGGTCATCAGCTTAAATTTATTCGATGTTATTGTTTGTGACTTCAGTCACGCATGTTCCAATGACAGACAGTTTTTGCTAGCTCGTGATTTTCTGGGATATTGCGTTGTATCGTGTCTACTTATACTATCCTTACCTACCTACCGTTAGATAACTTTTTATAGGCTTAACTACAGCTACAGAAATAGGTTTAAAACTTACAGATGTTATATAAAGGATGTCTGTTTTTAATTATAGAAAAAAAATAAGTTTCATTTACACATTCTAATTCACATTTACATTTTAGAGTACACAGGCACAACCAAGCTGTAGTTTAGCTATACCTATATTGAGTTCATATATTGAGTTCAGAAAGCAAGCTGTTGCGCGGTCTCTTATGGATTGTAAGCACGTTCGCTCAACAGGTTCTCTTACAAGCTGTTGCCAACTCAATGAAACCTTTTTTGTTATGGCTCGATTGAATACAGCTGTTGTTTTAAGTCACCTATCATACACTAGTTAGTCAGCGATCCTTACGAATAGTATACATGGAGGATAAACGCATGTATCGTGTCGATAGTAGTCTGCTTTCCCTCTCATACATGATAGATGCTCGGTCGTTGAGGAGTTGCAGGTGTGTGACAACATTGCAATCAGTAAGTGAATTATTGATAGCATGTACTGGTTTTTGTTGATAGAGCCACTGAGATACCGACGTTTCGTGACCGCACGCTCCTACTGTCGAAAGTGGCAAACACCCCGTGGTTAGGGACAGAGTACATTTGTTTTGACTTTCGACTCGAGTATAGCACACGCAAACGCATTTCGCGCACGCGGAATTTTGTTGGGAATCGCACATTTCCCAAATCTCCCGCTGGAAGCGCTTATCCAGGTTTCATACAAAATTTATCGCTTTGCGAATGCGAATGCGTGTGCTATACTCGAGTCGAAAGTCAAAACAAATGCACAGACTCGGGGCTCAGCAGTCATCATCAGAAGCTAAAGTTTTCACGAGCTCCTGAGCCCGTAGACAGAGTTTTATTTTGCTGAATTTTGAAAAGTGAGAATCGGGAAATTTGCAGTTTTTGTATGGAGATTTATTTTTTGAAAGTCCCATATTAGAGGCGCTATTAGATTTTCATACAAAATATCACGATTCGTCTCGATCATCAAAATAAAACTCAGGCTTTGTGTGCAGCGGCCTGCTCGTGACTCGTGAATCAATTTTCCGGTTGACATACCTACTACCTACGAGTACATGTTCAAGGGTTATTTATGCCATCATGAAATTCACAGCGCAGCGATCATGCGATCATTTACTTTTCACACTTGCTGCTCGACAACTGTCGATTGCATGTCAGATTTCAGATTCAGATTTCAAATTTATTTATTTGGCCATCAAAAGTTTCTTGTTTTCGTATATCTGTATCCACGTCACTTGACATTATGCTGCAGGCCTAGCATGCGCGCGCGAGATATTTGTCATGTCGTTCTGTCAAAATGTAAGCATTATGCGTGATTTTGCACCAGTTTCTGAACTATTGCATTATCTGTGGTAATGTTGTCGACAAAACGCGCCTTCTTACATTGGTAGGTACCCAAACTAAGAAAACTTTTGACTTGGGGCCTTATGCTCAGTTCGGCAAGAGATCTTACTTTAATAGAGATGTCGTTGAAAACTTGATTGGGTGCCGATATGAGAAGCCCAATGCTATAATGAAATCTCGAACAAAACGGTTAAGTCTACAAACCCCCTTGAGTTCTCCTCTTTAAGAGGATTATTCTGTACACTTTTGACACTTCTTAGTCGTCGTACCTCTTTGAGGACGAGATAATAGTCATGCAGAAATGTCAAAAGTTGAAGATTCAAAGGAGCGGTTTCTCGACAGCATTACCACGGATAATGCAATAGCTGAACTATTTCATAACTGGCGCAAAATGCTTACGTTTTGACAGAACGACATGACAAATATCTCGCGTACGCATGCTAGGCCCGCTGGGCAGCGAAAGCAGTTCAGAGCTTGCGATATGGGGGCAGAGCTGTGTTATTGTAAGTCCGATAGGTATGTCCGTCAGGAGTGTACCTAACCTACTCTATATGAACTTTAACGTCTTGTACATTTGTAACTCATTGTGCACGTGCGAGCAAACTTATGAAAAAATTTTTAGATTAGTAGTACATAGTGGTTAGTTCGATATTCAAACTTTTCTGAGTAACGACCTACATACACGACAATTTTTCACTGCTTTGTGTTGTTTTGTAGTTTAGATGAAAATTACAGTATTATCCTCGGGGACAATGCTGTCTTAGGCCCGTATACTGCTAAAGAAATTGTTACTCAAGGAGTTGAGTCATGATTTTCATAATCTATGCTTGAGTTCGGATCCGGGCTTGACCAGTAAATCAGCTTACGGACCTTAGTCTTCGGCGAACTCCCTCTGTCGCTACGAAGCCCACAACACAAGCCTGTGCTCATCCTTAAGTTAATAATCTTCTATTTGATGCAAAAGACTAAGTAAAATCTGTGACGACTTGGCGTTATACAACACCGTCTTTATTTAAATTGCAGTACAATGTAACTACGCCCTCATTAGTGGGGAAATGAGACTATCAAGCCCCAGGTCTTGTATTACGCGTATTTTTAGTCACCCCTCGGCGTTCCCACCACTTATGGCTAAGGCCTAAATCTATCTTTAGAGATGGGACAAAATTTTTTTTTTGTAATTCCGTCTGAACTCTGAAGTAGCGATATTTTTTTTTCTGATCTAGTACCTATCAGATATGATGGAACAAACTGATGACCCACCCACTGTTAAGCGGTTACCTCTGCCTATAATAATGCGTTAACCTAATTTTGTAACTACTTCATTATTCTTCTAATCTATTTCAGTCAAATTAAAATAATATTTGGTAGAACAAAGGTAATTAAAATATGAATAAGTATAAACTCCGTAAAAAACTTTCTTGACGAGTTTGTCAACAGTCAATTACCAGTCAAGTGGCAGTGCTTCGTAAATCGTAACAGCATAATTGACAGAGACACTATTATTATTTTATTCCAAAGCTAAACGATTTTCTGTACAGAGTACGGATTCTGACCAAGTGTGATGTAGGTAGTATGGATGATAGGTACTCGAAATCACATTTTTTATTCATTGCATACCTACATGGTTTATTTAGAAAATACTCAAGCAAGCAAGCTCGTATAAGTTAGTGGCCAACTCTGTTGACGGAGTTTTTAGGCTGCCATAAAGCCTTAGGCCTTAAGTTAAAAAATACTAAGCTCAGGTCTTCGTCAGATAGTGGAAAAAAAAGTTAAATCTGTTGGAACTCCTCGTGTTTATATACGAGCGTAGCTTCGATCCATCATTCGTCGGTAAAAATGAAGTGTTCTCCGCCCCTCGAAATACGGCAAAGGAACTTTTTGCGCTTTTTTCAAGCACGGTAAATATTTCGCCAGATTTGCTTCTATCAAAATGTTACCTTAATTGGACAACGACCAAACAGATTGATGTTTGTGAAAAGCTGCTCTCTCTAAATAAAATATTTCGGTGCCAGTTAACTGCTCTTTTGGTATAGTACCTATAAGTAGTAAGTTGGCTGGCATCTAAATACCTTGAATAAAGTAAGTAGGTACCAAAACAAATGAAAACAAGCATTGCCGTTTTGCAGTTTTTGCACCCGTCTACCAATCATCCTGTATTCTGTACCTAAAGTGGAATGCTTCTATTTTGTATGTCACTACCCAATTCACTGCCCTTTCCATGAATAAGTAAGGTATTCCAAATTCCAATCAACAGCGTAGTTTGATGAAAGCGTAGCCTTTGTAAAAGCTACGCTTTCATCAAACTATACGCTGGTGTATAGTATTATATAATCTGTGCGCTGGTCAAGTGCAGGGTAGCAGTAAAAAGAAGCGGGATTGGGTCCTATATCAATAATTTTTCAAAATCAAACTTCGTACACTACATTTTTATATATTTCCCTAGGTAGGTAGGTATGAAGTTAATAAATATTAAACCCTACTAATATTATAAACGCTAAAGTTTGTAACGATGTATGTATGTATGTTTGTTACTCTTTCACGCAAAAACTACTGATCCGATTTGGATGAAACTTGGAATATATATTGTCCGTGACCTGGATTAACACATAGGATACTTTTTATCCCGTTCCCGGGGAAAAGATGAACAACCAAAAAAAAATCAGTAAACACATTGGATCAACACATTGCCTAGGTACTTTTTATCCCGAAAAATCAACGGGATCCAACGGGACGCGAACGAAGTCGCGGGCGGCCTCTAGTTTATTATATATTTTATCGGTCAAGTCATGTCATTCGTCATGGTAACCTTATGCGGTAGTAGTCAATCGATAGTATTCAAAAAACTTACGGTATCGCTTCTGCAGTAGCGAAGTAGAAGAACTTAATAATACCTACTAAGTAATGTGGTTCGCTCTGAGCCATAAGTACCTATAATTTAATTAATAATATTTACTAATATCACAGGATGGTACCAGTATAAAACACACGCTTCAAAACGAGCTTTGAATCAAACTTCTGCAACTGGACTCTACTTCAACATATAACGTCGAACAAACTCCCAGAAGTTAATTAACTTCTATCCCTGCACTTTCGAACACAAACTTATGATGAACGTTTGCACACTGGCCGACACGGTACTGACGACAAGTCGGTTGATCGAACAAAACATCGTTGTCCATGTCGACATGGTTTGAGTAAACTAGCTACTTAGTACCGCTAAGTACCCGAATGTACGGCTCAGCTGTTTTGGCGTCATTGAGTTAGAGCAACACGATAACACGAGTGACCGGCAAACTCGCATTAATAATTTGAACGACCGAATGAATAATTAGGAGCTCTCCAAATCGAAACATTATTTGAGCTCCTCGTAGGACGATTTGTGTTCTGAAGATTTGCTCTACATATAGAAATACATAAACGCCTAAACTTACTTCCTACATGTATCAAAAGTTATTTATAAAATATAAGTGTACCTACTGTAAAGTTCTGGTTTTTTAAATCGAAGTTACCGCGAGGTGGAACTTCCCACTCTCCTACCACTCACCCTCCTACTAATCACCTTTTACTAAATTGAGATATTTTCTAGCTACTTTTACTTACCTACTGTTAGTATTCGATATTTTTTTTACATTTCACACATTGCCCCCTAGTCCCAAAATAAGCTAAGCACTATGGAAACTAGATTGCTGATAGAATATTTATATAAACAGATGCAGATATCAATACAACCTTTAGAAGTGTTTATCCACCCGTTTTCTTCCCCTCTACTCATTTTCAGCTGTAGCTATGTATTACCTATTCTGTGACGATTACGAAATTTTCGGCTTTCGACGACCTACTGTAGTCTTTTCTACGCACTGGTTACGAACGCGCTATTCGTCCTCGCGAGTAATATTTACGTGACATAAGTATATTACATTTATTATGCCAGTGTTGTAAGGATTATATCCACGCATTGTGTTCACGGTGGTATTTGTCTCTCATTCTGAAGTGACCAACTCACAGGTGAGCTTATACTATGTATTTATTGACAGAGTTAGCGAACGTACATCTCTCAATTTAGAGAAATCGGCGTTGTATTTGTATAAGTAGGGACCTTTAATAACTTTCGAACCGCTTACCCTTCTACATAGAATGGTAGGTCTTTGGATATTACCTACTTGTAGGTTATGAGGTTAATCAATCACAGGGTCGTAAAGTTAACAGGGTCCAAAAGGGAGTTAAAAGTATGATAGGGCTTTGTTTAGATACATAATTTCAAAACCGTTTTTATTTTTGTTCTTAGTTAAGATTTTGAGCTACAGTGAAATGGGCGAAATCTGTATAACGTGAGCTTTTTTGAAGTTCAGTTATGACTGTTCCGAGTAACTAGCTAAATTACGATATTGAAGCGTTTTGCAAAATTTATCTCAGCCAGATTTTCTATGTAACAGACCATTGATAATTGATATTAGACACACCGCTTTTCAAGCTGATTTTATTTTTATGTATGCTCGAGACATTAACACTTATTTTTCATATTCACTCAAGTATTCAGAGGCCAAACATTACATTTGGCCTTGGCTCGTAGCTGCGTGTTATAGCGTAAGTAGTAGGGATTGATTCATTCTGGCTCACCCAAAAAAAGTTGCGATTGGGGTGGTCTTGCCAGGGCGCCAGCTAAAAAAAAAAAAAAAAAAAAAAAAAAGTTTAGACTCTTTTTGTATGTTTTGGCACACGCCTGACCGATTGCGCTAACCCATTTTAACGCACCTCGTTCCATTCAAAAGTTACGAAGCCACTTGTATACTCAATGAACAAACAATAGCGTTTTATTGAGGGTCGAGCCATTGTGTCCGGCTTGCGGGGCAGGTACTAGAGATAAGCAGTCCGCATCCGTTGACGAAAAGAATTTGTGTGAATTAAATTAGTGTAATGCTTGTTCACATCATTAGGTATTAAATTGAGAACTAGGTCAAAAATTAACCTCCAACTGAACTTTTTTTTATGTGACATCTCTCAAGCCGAAAACTTCCCTGGCGGAGGGTGGATGCGCGCGCATAAAGGCTGCGTTCCGAGCACAACCCCTAATATTAAGCCCGCGTTACAATAGGTAATTATCTATAATATCATATTATTATATTATGATAATATGATAATCAATATTTATTATTTATTTATTAGCAATACACAAATATATTTTTATTTTATATGTATATTATTTAATATTGTACGGCCCCCCACGATGCATATAATATGAAATTATTATTTAAGTATTAATTATTTAACCATTATTAATTATTTTTATTATTTAAATAAACTAACCTAACACCTTCACTGTGACGCACTGTCCGTCGCCTGATTAACCAGCAGTGGGCATTAATTATAAGCTGTGGATGATGTAATTGCAAATAAAATTTTCATGAAGTTCATCTTTTAGCATCATGTTATAACGCGATACAATCAATGCAAATATAAAAACCAGCCAACAGGTAGTGGCCACCCAAAAAGGCATTTTGCTTGTCGGGACATGACGCGAGTTTATTGCTACGTGAAAAGGGCGTCAGATAACATATTCGATAAATCAATGTGAGTTATGCGACGCTGCAAAAAACTATTAGGCACCCATCACAAACCAAGAAAGTTTACCTGTTGAAACATGTCATGAGTTTTTTGCGATATTTCTCTGCTATAAAGGTCTAAAACCCTCGAGTTACTACCACAGTCTTACGCCATTCGTGCAGTGAACTACAGATAAATATTGTTATAACGTCTAATAACATCTGCGTGTATTCTAAAATTATTCGTTACTCAACACACAGTATTTGCCACAATAAATAGTGTTTCCGTGTTCTACCGTATAAAATGGAGGTAAGTTGTTATATTACGTATTTACTTTGAACCGATTTCACCTTTGCACTTAAACGCTATCAATATAAGCTAAACCGAGTTCAAGATACCCTTGATGACAAACTTTTGTAGCAAAACTTTGACTTTATTTGATCTATGATTTTGCATTTATGTTGTATGTCTACTTGTATCTATGTATTTTTAAAAGTAACATGTTGTTACAGGACACGCCAAGTTACTCCCCCGTGGAGGAGGTTGAAGAACATAACACTTTCAAGCAATTCTATTATAATATATCTGATGAAGAGGACACCACCAATTGCGTACCATACTACCTTGCAAAGAAATCTATATTGAAGCGCCCCCGCAGTAGTCTCAGCAACATAGATGAGTTCTTTCCGGAAGTGCCACCAAAAAAGAAGAAAGCAAAAAACTCATCAAACGTTGGACGAATGAACAAAGAGGGTGGTACATCATACATATCAACAAACACAGACGACAGTGTTAATGCAGCACATCTTATAAAAATTGATGTGTTTGATATGAAAAAGCTGAGCAAGATTCCTCCTACCCAGCATTGGAAACACGCTGACGTTCGCGTTAAATATTACTGCAAGGAATTGAATAACAAAAATTATGAAAATTTGAAAAAAATTGTTTATCAAATCACCAAGGAGATATCGGAATCCGAAGACAGCAAAATATATTCTTTCAAAAATCAATAACTAGCTAGATGTAATAACTAAATATGTAAATAATGATTTTTAGAATAGGTAATAACATTGTCAATATTTTCTTGTATATCAGGTATTTTATTTTTATACTTAAATAAAAAACTTTTTAATTCCATTAAACTTTGTTTTATTTGTCTAATGATCCACTTTTAACCACATTCATCGATTAGTTAACTTAGTTAATTTAGTTAACTTTAACTATTTCTATCTAGTCCTTTTTATTTTTAAAGCATTCATTAAACAACTTGTGTAAAAATAGATCGTTATTGATAGTATTGTTACTAAATAATTCAATAAAATCGGTCATAGTATTTCCGTAAAACTTGAAATACAGATATGTCAAACAATATTCTCCACACACTGTAGTTAAGTCGTGCTGCAATCTATATCTATTAAAATCCCACTGTCTTGAGTTCCTGCGCAAGAAGTTTTTGTGGTAGTCTTTAGGTGCGCGTCCATATGAATCAAAATACTGACCAACTCCATTTTTATCTATGTGCATGGCAATCCAATGTGACCCTGGCTTGTTGTCCGGATCCAAATTGCTTATTAGATACACCGGTTTTTTTACATGCAGTGGTAGCCTGTTTGCAGCATACACATTTTTGTGTAAAGCTGGGTGAATGTAGTGTAAATATTTTTGAATATCAATTGTATCCATTATTCTTAATAAGGTAAGCTGTGTCAAGTTCAATCTTCAAACCAAGAATGTGACAAGGAAATATGTAAATTACTTTTTATAGAGAAAAAGTAAAGAAGAGGTTTCAGGAAATAAAACTATATGTAGGTATGCATACATCAATGTTTTATTTATTTATTATATAACTAAATACAATTTTATTCAATCTTGACAATTGATAGTCTACGGTTACATTTCAATAACATTATCGAACTTTGCATGAATAATTCAATTTATAGTCTCAGTACATTCAAAACAATACAATTTTATTACATCCTAACTACTATAGTCTACAGTTACATTACGATTCTTATCAATTTCAATAACATTATCGAACTCTGCATAAATAATACAATTTATCGTCTGAGTCAGAGCAGATTCAAAACGAACCTCCAGTCTAACGCTACCATGTTTTATAAGATTCCAATGAGTGTTTGAATTTGAGCTGAGGTCAGCCGTTAGATCAAACGCCAACACACAATATCCTTTTGCATATTGCTCCCTAGATATACCATTACCTTCATTCAGAAAATGTATACCTGTCCCTGAAAATAGTGTGTGATAGGCTGCTGTGTAAATATTATTATCGAATGATGGTTGCAAAGCTTTCGAAGGTATTTGTTGACCATCAATGTATAAACAAAATGTATTTATATTGTAGTTTTCAAAATTGAATGGATTTTTTGTTAGACCCCCATTAAACGCTGCATTGTTCACAAAACCGATTATACACCTTTTGGGAACTTGCCCCAAAAAAATATTATCTAGAGTCTTACCCTGAATCCCCGAAGGAATAGTTAAAACTTTGACTTCAGCTCGAGTGATAGGATATTTAGCTGTAGTAGAGGCTAAAACTTTTTGATGTGCAAGTAATACAGTAGGATTGATTCGTGCTCTACGTATAATAAGTGTTGCATCTGTAATGCATACTTTAAATTTCAAGTCGGATGTAGAAGCCATTAGGTTAAATGTTTCTCTCGAACGAACTAATTTAACACTCATTTCAACACCATTTATTAAAAACTTTTCTTGATTAAATATATCTCCATGAAGATGACCAATCATTTCTATCTCCTTACTTTCACATGCTAATTCTCGTCTTTTAACAAATCCATCATTTTTTTCATCAGTTGAATCCATTTTCCCAGCCGTATCTTGATACCAAAGACCACAAGTCAGATGAGATTCCTTAGCTGCAGGAGCATAATTTAATAAAGTTTCCATGTAAGCCCTATAGGCATATGTATTGTTTGGCGGTGATACTAGCTTTTGATTCAGATAAATATCTAGTTGGGTGAAAAGAGAATGGAGCCAATTGTTTACTGGAGCCACAACAGTTGACTCAGTTAATTTCGTACCATCCTGGTTTAGTATCTTGGCTTTTATGTGCAGCAATGTATGGGATAAATCCATGTAGTCATCACCTGTTCCAGGTACTTGAAATTCTATGGGTCCATCATCAGCTAGAGATGAGATGGGTTTGTAGTGTATCCATAACCCGTTTTCTATACTAGTTTGCGTGGATGGTAGAGCAAATAAATCTAACTCTGATTTTATACATTCACAGGAATGGCTATGTAAGAATGACATTTTAAAAATTATTTATGAGAATATATCTTTTTGATTATTAACTCGTAATTTTTTTAGAGCTTTCACTTTGGTAGTCGACGGTGGAATGACTGAACTAAGACGCTTCCTTTTGGTTATATATCCAGAACCAGACATATTCAATCCATCAATTTTATCATGAGCTTTTCTTTTCAAGTTTGAAGTAGCTACTTTTAACCGACTTTTAATTGATTCTTCCATGGGGCGGGCACTAGCCATATCTGATAGAAGACCGACACCAGCATTTAGAGCCTCCTTGCCTATAACGCGAGCGCCACTAGAAAGTAAGGGTAAAACTGATCTAAACAGCCCTCCTAAAAAGCTACCGATCCCATGACCACGTTGATAAGGCGCCCCTTTATAAATCACTCCAATACCAGAGCCAGCTTGATGAGAATAATAATGTTCATATGGACAAGTTATGCTGTCACGGGGATACATTATAATTTTTTGAAATGAAGTTTAACACACACTGTCCCAAACTGGAATGGTATTTTTTGACCTGTGCTGGATCTTATATCTATTTCAATGGTGTCAAACTCTCTACGCATAACTGGTAAATAGTGAGGAGGTGAGAAAACATGCATTTTATTTGCGCCATATATATACTTTGCTGGATCTAAAGGAATGATTCTCAGGAGAGGAGACATAACATCTCCTACTATCTGAGGATCGATTATGTCACAATAGACAAATAATTGTGATGGTAACCCTAAATGCAAATTTGCGGGGCATTTTCCAAGACCATTATCTACAAGATTCCTATTAGGTTCAAAACCGAGTTGAACACCCAATTTGGGTTTTAGAATCACTGATTTTACTGAATCATCCATCACTGAAACTGACACAAACTTTGATATTTCATCATAGCGAAATCTTACTTTTTCCTTCACATTATTCAACGCTGTTAAAATATGATTAATGTTATCGTAATTTGTAGCTGGAATGTGTTTTTTATAATAAACCAATGAAGGTTTTTTCTCATTTGGCATCACCATCGATTTAGTTATGTAAATAATATTTTCATGTTCTTGAACAGTAAACATGGTACATGGATATTGAAATTCAACAACTCCGACGGTCCATTGCCCTTCCAATTTTATGGGTTTTGGTAATTTAGTTGAAAATCTTGTAGTAACATTGTCTGGAAAATATTCCATAGAACTGTTACTAGGTAATGTTAAATAAAAACTTTCTTTATTCATATTTGTTTTAAATCGGAAACTAGAACCCAACTATTAAATTTATCTGGATAACCTTTCCACTTCACTAACACTTGCTTTCTGTTGCCAGAATAGCGGGAACTAATTATTTTATCTAGTTTATAATTTAGAGAGGGGTCATACGTCACTTTTTGCAATTCTTTTTCATAAAAGGTTCCAACAATGTTTTCTTGCTGTAAATCTCTTAGTGTGTACACAATCCATGGAGCCCGATCTATCACTGAAGATATTACAAATATTTCATCACTCCAATTAGATTCATATCCTTTTTGAAATATATGTTTATATTTTGTTATTCTTACATAGTCTCCAATATGAAATTTTGGCAGTGTTGGAGATGTATTGGTGTTATTTTGAACATGTTTACGTGTATACAAATTGTTCCACACTGTCATTATATTTTTTGAGTTTACATCACAAGGACACATCTTGATGCTGGAATGGTAACTGTGGTTATATGAATATATTAAGTCCTGTAAAATATCAATGTATTTATATGTATTTTTGTGAGTAAAGTAACGCCACATCCTCATTTTGAGTGTCCTTTGAAATCTTTCAACTACACTAGCCTTAATATCGGGGTTGTTTGTAGTATAGTAATTGACATTCTTCGTTTTAAAGTATTTTTGAACATCTTTCGAAACAAATTCGGTTCCTTTGTCGGATTGTATATGGGTTGGTGTTATATCGGCTTCACGAAATATACTTTCAAAACATGTTTTAATCGATTCAGAATTTTTATTTTTCATTGATCGAGCATAGGCAAATTTGGTAAAAACATCAATAACACAAAGTATATAATTAACACCATCATTATATTTTGAATAAGTTCTCATGTCACTTAAGTCAGCTTGCCAAAGTTCATTAAGATTAGATAAGACATATTTGTTTCGTGGAAATTTTTTGTGAACCGGTTTATGTAGTGTGTATGTTTCTTGTGATTGTAACCATCTTTTAACATCTTCTCTGTTCATTTTACCTTTCATAGCACTAGCCAGTTTATCAATACTAGCATATCCCGCTGGGTGTGAAGGGTTATAGTAGATATTGTTTATTTCTAATAAGGACTCCATTTTTCCCAATCTATCTTCTGTCTGGTTTTGCTAGTAACTGGTGTTGAAAACTCTTCCTCCTCTTTATATGGTGTGATCGGAAGCTGCTGCATATAGTCGACTCTTTGTGGATTTCCAATATAAATCATTGGTATTTTAATATCTTTCAGTGCTTTTGCAAATTTCTCCCATCCTATTGGAGCACTTCTTTTTAGCGGTCTCAAAAAATCATTTACTAAGTCAACAATATTACTCCCAGGGATTTTTTCTTTGTCTACAGTAATTATACCATCAGCATCCCAATAAATTTTATTTTTGTTCGATACCAACAAAAACAATAATCTCTCACCCTTCCTTATATATGTTTTAGGTACCAAGCTGAGTATGTGTTTTGGGGTGTAAGGAGTTGGTTTTTCATGAGAAACAGTAATATTTACCTGTTCCTCACCTTCGTCTGGAGACTGAACAGTAACTGAATCTTTAACACTGATTTCATTGTTTTTATTATCAACTGTGTCATATCCACTATTATCCCTATCAGATACTTCAATATTTGATACGATGGGTAATTGAATTGGTCGACGTCCTTCTTCAGCAAAATGTAAATATCGCTGCAAAACTTGCATGTATAGAGTACACTTTTTTCTTTCTTCCATATCACTTTTTAAAATGTCTTGCATTTCCATATCTAATCGTGATAGGGGGTTATCAGTCGTATTATGCTGATTAAGTTTTTCTATTACACTTGGATCAACAAGCAACATTTTCTTGGCATGTTCCATTTTTCAAACAAAAGAGGCAACTAATGCACTTAAAATTGAACCCAGTATCATTGGTAAAAAGGCACCCCCTTTTTGAATGATTATGTTTTTGCGAATTTTGTTTGTACTTTTACGTACTAGTTTGCGAAGTATGTCTTTATACTTTTTCAATTTTTTTCTAGCTTTTTCTTCTAAGGGCACTTTTCCTTTTAAAACGTTATGAATGCATTCACAAATACAATTTATTTCTTCTTCATCGCACGATTTTAAAAGAGCTTTTATGTATTTTGGTTTAAGTGTATGCAGGGCTCTAAGTAAATCCGTATGCGTCTTTAGTCTTCGATGCATTATTTATGACTGATATGAATTTGTTGATTCTTAGCATATTTAAACACTTTTGTTGGGATGTACACGGTACAATATCCGTCTGAAGGGAATATTTTTGTCTTAAAACGGCACACGTCATTAGTATCCTGTTTTAAATCAATCATTAGGTATCCATGAGCTTCATTAGTCGCATCTTTGTAAGAATCTTCCATAAACTTAATATTTTCTGGCGAAACTTGTCGTGCTAGGTATCGAATTTGAGTCTTATCACGAGGATTTTTGAAATAGATGATATAACTAGAGTTTAGTGATATGTCTCTTTGCCCTTTACCTTGATGAAATAAGTTTTGTGTTATGTAGAAAACACTCAAATTTCTGTGATGACTACCTTTTGTAAAAATATCAACAATGCGCCCATCGGATTCCCTCATGAGATCATCGATAATTATAAGTTGAGGATCCTTTCCATCGAACATACTAAGATCTGGTATTCCTTGAAAATAATTTACGTTTCTCAAATTATACAACGGTTGCATTTCATCATAACACCATGTAGTTTGAACAAAATTCACACTACAAACTTCTTTTACATATTTAATAAAGTTTGTAACAAAATTGGATTTTCCACACCCACTTGGACCAGCCACTATTGCAGTAAATGGATGATTGAAATGAAACATTTTTGACTACCAACACGTGTTTCTGGTATGAGGTAAATGAAAATAATGAAACAATGTATTGAAAGATACAAATATATATATATATTTATGTAAACTTAAAATAGGATTAAAAATTATGTCTTATATTATGTCTTAACTCTATAAATATATTATTACATTAACAGCTAGGTACTTTACAAAGGTGCGGTGAGGTAGGTACCTAACTAGATACTTAAATTCTAATATTACTTAAACTTAGTTTCTTAAACTATAATGCCCCCATGCTAAAGTATTTACAGAATTCGATAAAATAAAACGTTTAGTATCATTATGTGAAAGACATGTTTTGTTAATTTTTTGAGTGAAAATTACATGCTTTATTGACTTAAATCTATACATGTGAGAAAATTGAATATTTTTATCAAAGAGACACGTCTTATAGTTATCCATTGTAAGTTTTTTAGTTACACATTTATTTACTCCTTTAGCCTTTGTAATGATTCTATTTTCAACCAGCATTGCATACATTTTCGATCGTAAGCCCACAAACTCTGTAAAGATTTTACCGTTATTTTCATCTTTAAATAACCCTACTCTTTTCTTGTTGACAAGTGGGAAATTAAATACATTGTCTGTTGGATAATCAGATGTATCGAAGTATGTTTGAATGTCGTCTTTAATATCTCTGTAAAAATCCTTTGTAAATATTTGGTAAACCAAACTGTCTGTATCTGTGTATAACAGATTGATATTGGTTTGAAATTTATTTTTCATGTAATTATAATGGAAATCATACATCAAAGTTTTGGATATATCTAAAACACACAATCCTAAATAGATGGGTTTGTTGTAAACCAATTTTGTTTTACGAAGTTGTATTGCAACTAATTCTTCTGAAAATATGGAAAGACTATGAAATTCAGGTCTTGCTATTAAACTTTGAGCCCCTTGAATCTTCCCTCGATTTTCCCAGTGAGTGAGCAATTTAACATTTACCCGTTTCTCAATGTTTTCCATTGTTTTTCCAAAGATTGCATTGTTCATAAGCTTATAGAAATCTTTTTCGAAATCGGATTTGGCTTTGGTTCTTTGATTTGTATTTAATTCTATATACTTGCTTAACCATGGACTTTGATCAAATTTTAAAATTCTATGAATTTTTTTTATTTTTAACCCCATATTTAAGCATTGTATTAAATTTCTGTAGTGTATTACGTAGCTACTTTTATTATTTAGGTTTGGAACCAGTTTAAAGTCTTTTGTATTCCCTATACAAACATTTTCTGGGCAGAGTGGAAAATCAGAATGTAAATCATGTAAGTTATCAGGATATTCTAAATCTACTTCTAAAATATAGCCGATTTCAGAATCGATTGCAACTTTGAAATTTGTCTCATTATCAACCCACTGGAAACCTCCAACGGGGAGATACTGTGACATCGCCCAACCATATAAATTATTAGCATCAAGATATATTAAAAATGATGTTGCCTGATTTCTATCGTAATTATTCATGTAGTGGTTGTTTGCTTTGGCATATCGATGACTGCACTGTGATACTCCACCTCGAATACCAGATTTAATAAAGGCAATTTTATCAAAATCTGTTAGCAACTCTAACTCTATTTTTGTGTATTTTAACATCGCATCCCAACTTAAACCTGGTGCTGTATAGTAATGCGCAGGATCCAAACCATATGTGCTCATACAAACAGTTCTAAAGTTTTCAAAAATGTCACTTAGCAATAAAACATCTGTCTTTAAGTACAAATCCGAATAATCACTCATAGAACGACATTCAAAATGCTGCCAAACATCTTTAGCATGTTCATAGTCTTCATTTGAAACGTTTGTACCCGTTATTGAGCTAAAGAATTGGTTTTGTGTAGGAAGAGATTTTTGTTTAAGACTTTCTAGCCCGGTCATAAATTCATAAGGATATACACCTTTTCTTTTTAATCGGTTAAAATCCTGCTCATTCGGAAAATGTTTCCTCAATTCATCGAATTGATTGATGTTTAGATTATTTGCTAGTGTTTCCAAACTACATGACAAAAATTTCAGAGAATCTATAAACCGTAAACTTACTCGATGGTTATTAACTTTTAATAATTTTGAAAAAGATATATAACGCTCTTTGTTTTGGGGAATTATTTCCACTGCACCTTCAGCAAAATTTAAGGCATGAACAATAAAATGAGCATCATAATTACTTAGATTATGCAAGATAACCGGAATGAAACATTGACTTCTAAATTTACTGCTACATATTTCATGAGCAACACCTCGAAAAACGCCTGTATACCAATCGTGGTCTATTATTTGTTGGCATTTTAAATCTCTCCCACAAATGTAGCATGTAGTAGCTACAGCTATTTTAACTTTGTCCATATCTGATAAAGGTAATGGACATTTTTGAAAATTATTTATTTTGGTAATTATTTCAATGTCTTTCTGTAAGCTTTCCATAAACTTTTTTGCACAGTCATCACCCACGTAAGTTCTGTATTTGGAAAGACTGTCGTCATAAGCACATTTAATGTAATACCCGAAACTATATACATCATGTCTTTGAACATTTTCAGTATGAGGTAAATCTGGATCATTTGAGCAGGATGTGATTGGCCTCAGAAATGATTCAAAATCCGCATATATAACAAACGGAACCTTGAGTTGTTTTTGATATTTATCGAATGAAACCTTATTATTGGAAACATTTTCACCGAACCAATTCTTTAAGCATGGTTTTTCGGAAGGTAAGTCAGTACGAATTTGATTACAATCTCGCTTTTGATGTTGCAATAACTGCTCGTGGTTTGAAAAATACAATAAACAGCCATCACATAAATGTATTGCGGCGTGTCGCGAGGTGAGTTGGCTTCTTATTAAACGTGACATATTTTTAATATAGCAATAATGACCATTTGAACCATTTGTTATGTATAATAAGTTAATGTGACAACTTTTTCGACACTTTGTGAAATATAAGGGACCAACAACAGAATTTTGTTTTTTAACATCATCATATTCTAATCCGAAAACATTCACACTCATGTTGTTTAATTTTTCAACTTTTGAGATGTCACATAGTTTAACGGGGAAAGAAACCCCATCAAGTTTTAATTTATTTTCATTTCTTACATATGATGTAACTCTATCAGCATTTTTTGCAACTGGATACAATGCCGATAGTAATGCCCATTGGAAACATTTAACGTCTGCGTTTTTAACATTGACTACTGCTTTTTTTGTTTGTATATCATGTGGTAATTCAATGTATGATGTACCACGTAGGGGGTTAAATTTATTGATATTCATATCAATGCTCACAATTTTAGATAAACTCCAGCCACTATCCTTTTTTTCAAATTCGCTTATTTTGCTAGACAAAGTGTCCTTTAATGATTTTAAAAATATATCTAAATCATCACCTTGCATGATTATAAAGTTACTAGTTTGAAAGTCAAATGAGTTTTTTATTTCCTTTGTTTGTTGTACAAAATCAGCGTACAATATAAAGTTAACTTTAAAAATTGTTAGTTCTTCGATAGCTTCATTGATTAAAACTGAAATTGTTTCATTGATTGATTCTACAAATAATTCAGGAGTTTCAAAATCTATTTTCGTTTTATCTATTTTAGATGTTATTTTGTATGTATAAACACGGTTTCCAAAAGCTGATTGTATAAGATCAACATTCGATAAAGAATGTTGAATTTTAACAGAGTTATATTTATGTTGTTTACTATTGAAATGGCTGTTTAAATACCTCTTTTTTATTGGTAAATTGCAGGTAGTGCAATCCACAGTTCCAGTTTCAGCTTCCATACAAAGATTGAGTAATTCATTATCAAAAATTGAGTCAAATGCTTCCCGCGATGTTGATGGTGTTTCCAAATGGTTTTGTTCCTCTGACCGTCTTCTCTTCATTAGATATATATGTCCTCTTTATCAGATATAGCATTATAATAGAATTGCTTGAAAGTGTTATGTTCTTCAACCTCCTCCACGGGGGAGTAACTTGGCGTGTCCTGTAACGACATGTTACTTTTAAAAATACATAAATGCAAAATCATAGATCAAATAAAGTCAAAGTTTTGCTACAAAAGTTTGTCATCAAGGGTATCTTGAACTCGGTTTAGCTTATATTGATAGCGTTTAAGTGCAAAGGTGAAATCGGTTCAAAGTAAATACGTAATATAACAACTTACCTCCATTTTATACGGTAGAACACGGAAACACTATTTATTGTGGCAAATACTGTGTGTTGAGTAACGAATAATTTTAGAATACACGCAGATGTTATTAGACGTTATAACAATATTTATCTGTAGTTCACTGCACGAATGGCGTAAGACTGTGGTAGTAACTCGAGGGTTTTAGACCTTTATAGCAGAGAAATATCGCAAAAAACTCATGACATGTTTCAACAGGTAAACTTTCTTGGTTTGTGATGGGTGCCTAATAGTTTTTTGCAGCGTCGCATAACTCACATTGATTTATCGAATATGTTATCTGACGCCCTTTTCACGTAGCAATAAACTCGCGTCATGTCCCGACAAGCAAAATGCCTTTTTGGGTGGCCACTACCTGTTGGCTGGTTTTTATATTTGCATTGATTGTATCGCGTTATAACATGATGCTAAAAGATGAACTTCATGAAAATTTTATTTGCAATTACATCATCCACAGCTTATAATTAATGCCCACTGCTGGTTAATCAGGCGACGGACAGTGCGTCACAGTGAAGGTGTTAGGTTAGTTTATTTAAATAATAAAAATAATTAATAATGGTTAAATAATTAATACTTAAATAATAATTTCATATTATATGCATCGTGGGGGGCCGTACAATATTAAATAATATACATATAAAATAAAAATATATTTGTGTATTGCTAATAAATAAATAATAAATATTGATTATCATATTATCATAATATAATAATATGATATTATAGATAATTACCTATTGTAACGCGGGCTTAATATTAGGGGTTGTGCTCGGAACGCAGCCTTTATGCGCGCGCATCCACCCTCCGCCAGGGAAGTTTTCGGCTTGAGAGATGTCACATAAAAAAAAGTTCAGTTGGAGGTTAATTTTTGACCTAGTTCTCAATTTAATACCTAATGATGTGAACAAGCATTACACTAATTTAATTCACACAAATTCTTTTCGTCAACGGATGCGGACTGCTTATCTCTAGTACCTGCCCCGCAAGCCGGACACAATGGCTCGACCCTCAATAAAACGCTATTGTTTGTTCATTGAGTATACAAGTGGCTTCGTAACTTTTGAATGGAACGAGGTGCGTTAAAATGGGTTAGCGCAATCGGTCAGGCGTGTGCCAAAACATACAAAAAGAGTCTAAACTTTTTTTTTTTTTTTTTTTTTTTTTTAGCTGGCGCCCTGGCAAGACCACCCCAATCGCAACTTTTTTTGGGTGAGCCAGAATGAATCAATCCCTACTACTAGCGTAGGTATACGTGACAGGTTCCAAACTCATCGCCTCTGCCACTCTGTTATTTTAAGTATTTCCAATTATCAAAATAGCCCCTAGAAAACGAGCAATTTCAATGAAAAATAAATCACGAGTGTTTCGGCGTAATAAGTTAATAACCTCGAGACAGTAACCTGATTATCTGAAGCTTTCTGCCGGTGATCGATCGATACACGTATTTTGCCTGAAACTCGATACTCTTAGCACATTAGTCCCGAGACGGAATTTTATCTTGTTCATTTACCAGAAGTGATTCGCAGATGTGTGGAGAAAAGTAGTCATCGTTTCACTAAATGTTTTTTCTCCATTTTTGCTGATCGAACGATATTCGGTGAAAAGCTACACCAGCTCAAACAAAATATCTGTATCGGCATCGACACGGTGTGGAAGCGTTTAGTAGGTAGGTACTAAATGTATGAAATTAACTCTTCACGGATATCTTGCAGGTGTCGTATCGGTGGCAGTGTGTCGTAGATTCACTAACTGTATGTTGCGAGCACTAGCACTTGTGCCATAGAACTTGTAAAGATATACGAGCAACAATGTTCAATCTTACAAGACTCTCAAACGAGAATCAAGTCAAATGCGGTCGAACCACGTGGCCAGAAGCAAAAAAACATTTATTTAAGGTCCAACTAGTCGCCCATTTTTCCATACAAACGTGGAAGGGTAACTACTCCACTGTTTGACGTTGAGCATCCAAAACTAAGGATTATATCAATTTATCTCGTCATAATCTATGTCTGTATACAGCCCAAACCGTAAAAAAAGTATTTATTTAAAAAATACAAGCTTCTAAACTTTCGCGAAAGTTTAGAAGCTTGAAAGATGGGCGACTTGTTGGACCTAAATCTTAGTTTTCTTTCCATGGATATTGGATATTGGATATGGATATTGGATGTTGAGATTTTGGGATTGCGATGGGATCCACTTCAAGACGTGTTCACATTCGAAGTTACAACACTAAAGGTATAATATTGTACGAAACGTACCATTCTAAGTGAATTGGTTCGAATCTTCGATCCATTGGGATTTCTAGCACCCTTGAATTTCGTTGCAAAAGTGCTTGTTCAAAAGCCTTGGCAAGTTCTCTTGGGGAGTACCTAACTGGGATGTGTCCCCTACAAGTGAAGTCGTATCTCGATGGGAATGTTATCTAAGCCAGTTGCCTTGTTTAGCACAGAAAAAAACTAAATTCTAACAGAAAAAAACTTCAAAGTTTAGAAAAGAAATCCTCACGCTTACCCGGGTATATCTGTAGCCGGCAAATTTTACACACACTTGCACATCCACGGTGGACGTGTGACGCATTGTACTGCGCCCATCACTCCGAGACATAAACGTAACGGTGGTAGTACTTCCCCGGATGAGCTCGTTCACAAAAAGGTCTACTATACTACTAATATAAATGGATAGGTACCTAAAGTTTAAGCATTGTTTTGATAGAAAACGAATGCTAAACGCTCTGATAACTTTATCAGCGACTCACAAAAGGCTTGTTACAACCGCCAATTATTTTCAGACCTTTGATACAACATGAAACAATAATTGTATTATGAGAAGCAAGAAGCAGTCGCTTGCAGTATTTCAATGCACAGGCGTACGAAATACCCTCGTAACCGGAAACGAGGTTATCAGCGTACTGAGTGTTCAATTACCTTGCTAAAGTCCGAAAGTGACGCATGGTGACGGACGCCACGACGTAGCCAGTGGGCATTTAAAAAAAAATATATGCACTAGTAGGGATTTCTCAGTGGGGATTTCTGGAATATACAATGGTCACGATTATCTCCAGGGCCTATGAGTTTTTGGTACACAGACCCTTGTGTAGGTATAGTGTAACGGAGCCATTATTATAGTCAAACCACGTTTCCTTAGCAGCATTTCAAGCTAGTTTTCTCGTTATTTAATTCTACGCATATACGAAACAGTTTTAGAGCTACTTGCTTACCTTTCAATCGGACTTTACAAATCTGAGCTTTAATAACGTTCATCAACGTTTTTAAAAACAGAAACTTTTATTTTCAATTTCTGCAGTTGACTGCGTGTAATTGGAAATGGTTTTGTAGACATTTCCTTTAGAATTGCGTCCACTGCTACCTAAGTACGATATATTCCAGAAGTTCCCATTACGAAATAATTATTTTTTCCAGTAATTTAATTTGCTACTCCACCGTCGTATTATTTTACAATATAGAAGTGGGGTTACATGGAAAATAAAATAAAAATCACGTTTCAAACATTTGAATCATTTCTACCTATAAAGGGGTGGTACCTACAACCTCAGTGGGGTGCACCACCTCCTAGTCGCTACACATGTATCGCTTTTTATATCGTAATTCAATCAGAAAGGAAAAGGACAGGATACAAACAAAGGAACACTGGACACAGCTTGCATTATAAAAACCATTGAATTAAGACCTTAGGGTTCCACCACATAACATTCCGTTTCACAAACCGCTAGGAAGCAACCGTAACTTATTTTCTATGCACAAAATATTATGATAGTCTACTCTTTGTCTTTAAACAATACTTGCAATAATATATATTTTTGAACATTCTTTGAACTGAAATTCCCGTCTCGTTCAAAAAGATTTAAAAGATCAATCATTTAAATCTATACAAATATTATAAAGAGGAAAGGTTTGATTTTTTGTTTGTTTGTTTGTTTGTATGAATTGAATAGGCTCCGAAACTACTGGACCGATTAAAAAAATTCTTTTACCATTAGAATCCTACATTATCCCTGATGAACATAGGCTATATTTTATCCCGGAATTCCCACGGGAACGGGAATTACGCGGGTGAAACCGCGAGGCGCTGCTAGTTAATTTATAAATCTGATCTCTCAACTATTCAAACATGGCTGTAATATAACCAAATATGTAAATAAAAAATATGTATGTATATGGCTGTATTAACCATTTTCGTTTGCTTCATTTTATTTTAGTCTGCAGTCACTAAAATTCTAATTAAATGTTGGAAACTCGTTCGAATATTGAACTTGTTGCATTGTGTTTCGAGGAGGTATGTTTCGAATTATTCCGGATGCTGCAATACGAGTATGACAGCTATGCTACACGGAATCTGTCAAAGCAAAGCTCTAATAGGAATCGCTGTTTTCACACTGCTACCGACACGACACCTACACAATATCGGTAGAGCTTATCTCATACATACCATACATAAATACATATCATAGTATATCAGCGTCAGAAATAGATTACTTTTTCATAATTTCAAAACTGTGTACGGTTGACTGTTAAAACTGTGTTTTTATCTATAATGTATACTACTTTTAGGATCAACTTTTATAGTTGAATAAAGAAAGTGGAAAGTTCATAGTTTTCAGTCATAAAACATTTTTAAACCTTATATCTCATTATACTATTATAAAACTGTAAAAAAGCCAAAAATTAAAATTAAGGATATGGATATAAACTAATTTTTTTTTTTTTTCATTTATTGTTTTAAAAATACATAATAACTTATTTGGTACTATAGCACTAAGGAAACCACCAGGTTTATAGGAATAATGCTACATGAGTCTTAGCGTCGATAGCCATTAGGTAGGTATAGCAACTAGGTATGCATGCATATCTACTTCCTTTCTATTCTGATTCTGATTCCGAAAATCGAGTTGGTCTGTTTGTTTGTTCGCGGATCACGCCTAAACTACTGGACCAATTTCAATAAAACTTATACCATTCAGAAGCCTTTTTTCCGGATTGAAACATAGGCTATGTTTTATTGAAATTATAAACGTGGATTCTTAGATACAGCTTGACCTCTCCAAACCAAAAGCCGCTTTTGGCACGAGGTTCATCGTATGCTGGTTGACCGATTTTTTGGTGGAAAGTTACGCACGCATACAAAGTCGCGGGTATCAGCTAGTTATTGATAATGATGATAGATAGCGATAGATAATTCTTTATTGTACACAAAGAATAGTAAAAAATTTGTACGTACGCACAAATCTTAAAACTAACTTATTATAATTACAATGGCTGGCCTTATCGCCGAAAGCGACTTCTTCCAAGCAATCGTAATGCTGGCTGAGCTATATAGACGCTGGCGGTACTAACTCCAATATTTTGGTTCGAACCGCTGACATGTCAGTATCGGCCAGTGTGGAAACGCCCGTTGGTAAAATAGCGTCACGTCTTATATATTATGTGCGTTTCAATTATAACACTTGCTCGCTTGTAGATTAACATATACACACGCTTATGTTAATGAGATGAGAATAAAGTATAAAATGTGTGATGGTATATACTTTCTCTATAGTTAAGTTAAGGGCACTTATTAAACTACGATTTCATTATTCTGCGGAGCGCTTCTAAGAAAGTCTAAGGATTAATGCTATATGAAAACGTTGGACACATTCAAAAATGACGTCGAGTACCGAAGTATTCAATCAAAACATTGAATGTACATTTTATAGTGAAATGTGGCTACTGACAGTCTGAAATTCGGCGGCTACTATTGACAAAGGCCGTGATTTCGTTTTCAGGCTTACACAGTATTAATTAATATCCCGATACGCCGCCAGTGACAGTAAACATTTTCCCTTTGTAGAAAAAAATGATCAAAGCTTGTTGTTGCGAGTTTTAATATTCTGAGGCTGAAACTTGCAATGCAAGAGGACAGTTAGGAAAATAGACCAAAGGGATTTTTTACACCAACTGAATCCACACTCGAAGTTTTGGTTCATTAACCGATACACAATAACACCGATTAGTCCTAAAAAGTCTTTCGAAGTGTTTTAAAATCAATATGTTTCTTTGCACAAAACGTATAAATATATAAAAATAAGGTGTATAACTACCGCCTGTAATGTGACCGCGTTGAAAATTATAGGTCAGTGGAGCTCCGGTATCAGTACGATCACGATTCGGAAGGAATCCCAGTGGTGCGTTACTCCGCCAACGAGTGGTTCCTCGCTAATAAAGAGGAATGCTTCTGCCTCAACGTCACGGATGGCATCAATCGTGAAGACGGGTGCCTCCTGGAAGGGGCTATGGAGCTATTCACTTGCGTCGGTGAGTACATACTGAATATATAAGTTTCAATATGTGGTCTAGTAATTTCTAGGCATGAACAATGTTCTTAAACTACTGCCAAGTCATAATCATAATCTAAATCATTTATTTGCGTGAATGTAGGTTACACTATAATATAATTTGGGCCAGTACAATCTACCTCAAGGAGGTTAGGGTAGGTATCCCTATATTCAAGAAGTTTGGAATAATGATGATTTAAGAGATGCTAGTCAGATAATGATGATCTTTTTTAATCGGTAATCTATTTAAAACTCTGGGAAAGCCTGGCTAAGAGTCGTGAGATCTAATTGCTAAGTGCTAAGACACTGCCTTTTCTGCTCTGTAAGCAAATAATAGGTTAGGACTCAAGACAAGCAATGCAAAGCATTTTCTCGTAAAACAAAACAAATAACATCGCCTACTAGTGGATCCAGAGCGGGAACGGGGGGTTATGGGTTTTAAATAACCCCCCCCAAAAAATCCGGGTCTATCCACGGGTGGACCGGAAACTGCCAGGGAAAACCCTATTTACCTGAGTATAAGACCCTTCCAAACCGAAATTCTGGATCCGCCACTGGCAGGGCTTTGGTTTTCTCAACTCGCTCGCCCACTTATTGCAATCTAAAATGAAGATACGTTTACACTGACACAGCCAAGCGCATGCAAAAACACGATGTACCTGTTATAAGCAGGAAATAAATAAATTTCTTTACGTACTTTAACTAAAGCCTTCGAACCATGTTTCCAAGTCTTGATACATGGTGCATCAGCTGGACCGTTCGGTTTTCGAGAACTGTCAAGTAATTAACCGCCTGAGTCCTAAGACATTGACGACATTGATGTGGTAACGTCATGACATTGGCCAAAGCAATGGGACTATGCTTAGTTTTATTACTGCCCCAGGAGGATTCGAAATACCAAAAACAATATTTTTGGCTTTTAACAGTATTGTATTACGAAGCGCTGCGAGCGAGTGGGCGGGCGCCGGGGGCGGTGAAACGGTAATTTCTTTGTTTCAGCTCTGAATAGACTTTGATTTCAAAAAGACTATTTATTTATATAAAAATTTCACACAAATAAGTAATGCTAGGACTATTGTTACATTGTTACGACTATTGTTAGGTATTGTTACATTGTTACGACTATTGTTAGAGTCTTTAGAGTTCCGGTTCAGTTTTGGAAAAAAGGAACACTTAATGGTATCACTCCGGTGTCTGTCTGTCCGTCCGTCAGTCCTACCATAGATGGCCATCTATCATAGATGGCTGAGCCAAACTTTGCTTTATAATATTGATCTTCTCTAAATAAACCAAGCTATATACAAGAGCCTTTTATTTTGTTCGTACTATTGAAATATTTCCTATAATGCTTTATGACGGAACTTTGATATGACTGAACCGCCCAGTCCTGAACAGTAGGTACTCCAATCGCTTTGTGAACTAAAATTTATTCAGTTTTATTCACCTTTTGTCTTCCAAAAAAACAAAGCTGTTTTCATGCATAATAATTTTTCATGTACAGGTACTAATAGAACGCCTTTGTTGGCTTAATTACTTATTTCACTATACATATAACAAACGGTACGATGTGTTAGATATGACTTATGATTAGAATTTTTGACCTGATTGTTTTGAGTTGGTGCCTTGTGATAGTGTCCATAGTACCTAACCGACACATCCAGAAGGACCTTGATTACCAAGAGATCAAAGATTTCTACCGCCTCCCTGGCAGTTAATCGCAAGTTAATGAATCCATTCAATGAAGTTTCAACGAAGTACTGCACCTACATTGCTACCGCACCCCCACAGCTTAGAAAATTATTGCCTACGGCGTAAGTACCCCGCGGAGTATAGTATTATATAATCTGTGCCCGCGGCTACCCAACCAGGGTTTGTTTGTGACAGCAGGCAATTATCACATGAAAACCCACAGTCTAGCTAGATAACATACTATACACAATGACATGTAAGAACAAACCCTTTATAAAAATAAAACATGTCGAAGGCTTTGGGGCTCTTCCACCTCAGTTCGCTACGAGCTTATTTAAAATTCCCACATTCAGTATTATTTTCAAAGGATTTATTTCCTCGAACGTTGTAAAATAAAACACATTCGTTATAAACATGCAGCTTGTAAACAACTACACACCGGTCCTAAGTATTCTGAGAACCACATCAAAGTGACCAGGAATAAGCTGGAATATTTTTTTAAGAGACTGCATAAAAAGTATGCATAAAATACGGTATGGATACTTTTTATGGAGTTTCTTTTACTCAGCGAACTCGAGCTTGCATTTCCAGATCTTTTGAAAGAGAATCAAATACTTGTAATAATGAATTACAGGAAAATGTTTACAAGTAGAATGAATGGAAACTAAAGCCTTTTGTAAACAAATTAAAACATAAATAATTCGTAATAGTAGAGCTTCTTGTAAACGAGCTCGACCTGGGAAGTAGGTACGTGTTGTAGTTAATATAAAATTATACCTACATATTTGACTACTTAGAATTGAAGTCGTAAATTTTTTAACTTTGTGTTATTCACCTACTTACTTATGCCAATAATTATATTCCTATTTCAATTTTCTGTCTAGTATCCTAAAAATTTTATACATAAAAAAATTTAAACATCAAAAAATTAACGTTCATTTTTGTGTGGCCTATACAATGTAGTGACAGGAAGGATTTGTTCACTAGCAAATCTTAATTTCTATTTTCTTGTAGTACTTAGATGCTCATTTCCATAAAATATTATTCCGACCGAGTCTGTGTCGGAAATGGATTTCAAATGCTTTTAACCTCGCCCACTTCTCTCGGGGTGTCGCCTCAGGCAGTAGGGAGTAGGTACCTAAGCTTAGGAAATATTTAAAAGACCGATGTTTCACTGAAAAACTCTGGGATATTTTACATTGCATCCTTGTCAGCCTCGCTTCCCCAGGGCAGCTCAGAGATGGTTGACACGCATCGCCAGCTGCAGCCTGAAAAATAATGCCTCATTTTCATTACTGTCTTCGGTTTTTCCTTGCTATGTAACGAAGTTAAAAACCGGCGAAATGTAAAAATGTACGGGTTTTCTCCATATATCTATGCAATAGATGAATAATTCAAAATTCAGTCTGTTGTTGGTTTCACTCGTCTAGGGCCGGGTTAGAACAACTTCGAATAATGTTATTTATTCTTTAGCCTTGTTTACAAACCGGAAAATATGTTTACCTGCGTAATACAAGAAATGGAGAGCGGCTTGTGAACGAGTTTACTGCAAGAACTTCTCTCTATCAAAGAAAATCTTATTACATGAGCATTAAAATTTTAATAAGATCACACTTACTTAATATTATAAATGTGAATGTAAGTTTGTTTGTTACGCTTTCACACGAAAACGACTGAACCGATCATTATGAAACTTTGTACACATATTCTTGGAGGTATTAGAAGTAACATAGGATACTTTTTATCCCGGAAAATCAACGGGATCCAACGGGACGCGAACAAAGTCGCGGGCGGAAGCTAGCAATATTATAAAAGAACAACTCAAAGAGATTTAAAATTGTTTTATCTACTCGGTTGCGGTTTTATCCCGTTACACTGTTCGCGAACTCATGGGAGTTGAAATAAAATAGTAAAGTTATTATTGAGTAGACAATGTAACCAATCTGTATAATTTTGCATGCTATCTTGAAATAGCGAAATTTTGGATCTAGTGACGGCTTTGGCTACCAACATAATGTACGTCTACCTATTTCAAACAAATAAAGAAACTCTAACATGAATTTCCTCAATTATGATGTTATACAAATCAAAATTTTCTAAAAATTATATGCTAAGTACGTTTCTCTTTTAAAAGCCACAGGAAGTTCACAAGGTTAAGTTAGCATTATTATGATATTAATGACTAGCTGAAACCCGCAACTTCGTACACGTGCAAAACTTTCCACCAAAATATCTGTCAACCAACATACGATGAACCTCGTGTCAAAGGCTGCTTTTGGTTTAGGGAGGTCAAGCTGTATCTAAGAATCCACGTCTTCAATTTGAATAAAATATAGCCTATGTTTCAATCCGGAAAAAGGGCTTCTGATGGTATAATTTTCATTGAAATTGGTCCAGTAGTTTAGGCGTGATGTGCGAACAAACAAACAAACAGACAAACTCGATTATCGGAATCAGAATCGTTTATTTAGTAGATCTGTATATTTAGTTTATCCATATGTTTAATTTTAGTTTTTGGCATTTTTACAGTTTTATAAATAAGACCAAGTTCAAAAATATTTATCCAACTATAAAGCAAGCTCGTATGAGTTAGTGGCCAACTCTGGTGATGGAGTTTTTAGGCCGCCTTAAGGCCTCCGTCGCGGCTTAACGACTGCTAGAGCCTGGACCGACGCGACAATTTAACGTGCCCTCCGAAACACGGAAGCGCTCAGTTGTGAAATGCCACTATAAGTATGATTATGAAGTAAAAAATCTATAGATGATTAGAACCAATATATCCATTATGAAATTGTGAAAAGTGATTTACTTCGCTGACTGTACGCATAAGAACTCTCATCTGGTTCCTTGATTCTGAAATATTGTACCGTAACATACATTATCTTTGAAAATTATAACTTGTATAAATCTCGAAAATTAAGTCTGTCGTTGCGACGTGAGTTCATGCCTAGATATAAAATATAATATAAGTACCTACCTATCTAGTGATCTAAACATAGCAATGCTAAGTATAATATGAATAAGATTATCCAATCAAAACTAATAACGACCTACTGTTTTGATATCGATAGTATTATTATCTTGATAGACGCACGATTAACATTATGTATACCTACTTAGTATATTCGGTGAAGTAACTAAGCTTTATTAGGCAACAGAGGCCACCGCCTCACCTCTTGACCCGGTGCGGATATTTATATTTCATGTTTACACTCGGTCAGGGCAACGCAACCTTAGGTACGATTCATTTTTTTTAACCCATTAAAGGCAAGCGTCCACAGGGCCGCATCGCACGTATCGGACGCATCACACGCAACGGATTTTAGTTTGCCTTGTATTAAAACTCATACAACTGCGTCCACGGATCCGCACCGTACGGACCGCTCATCGGCAATGCCTACATGCGATGCGTAACGATGACGTCATACGGAATGCCGATCAGTGGACGCGCCCCGCGCGCTCTCTCCGCATCGTCGGCCATTTGCATTTTACGATCACTACAAAAATCCGAATGAAGGTAGCATTGGCAATCCGATTGCTGATACTCGGGTCGGCAATAAGATCGCTGCCGATCAGTGGACGCAGTCTAAAAATCCGTTGCGTGCGATGCGTACGACACGTGCGATGCGGGCCTGTAGACGCTTGCCTAAGGAGCTACTATATCGTCCTACGCGGGCCGAGTTTGCTTGGTAGGTACGAGTTGATGACTGACTTTATAAGGTACTCTAAAATATCACCCTAAACATTAGCGATATCTCTGTTCATCAAATACTGTTTTTTTGTAAGAGTGGTCAAGAGAAAGCCTTGACATTGATGTAACGTATGGCTTGCGACCACAGAAAACAGAATACTTAGGTATAAGTGCGACTTTTCAGTTTCCATCATCTTCGGATTGTATGGTATGAATTTGGAAGCTCGCACTAACTTGAAACCTTTAGCAACGGCCATCTGATTTGTTGGTACAATTGAATTAATCGTATATTTGTGGGTCGTTGGTAATATATGTAAAATAGAAAAGGGTCGCCACTTTATATTTAGTTTTAAATGTAGGACTTCCCCTCAGTCCTCTTTTCTGAAATTGTCTAAGTATCCTGCCATGACCCTATCATGCCACAAAAGATAAGCAGAATCACTGCGTGGAATTTATATTATTAACAAGCTGTCGCCTGCGGCTTTGCTCACGTGGTAGCGTATACGCATTATTTGGTTAAAATGTTTGATCCTTTTTTTAGAACCTTTGGGGTGTGACTTTTCAAAATTCCTTTCTTAGTGCAGCCCTACACTGTATAACGATAGTATCCTCCAGGACTTATAGTTTAGGCTGTGCGTTGATTGTGAGTCAGTTTTATATATTATATATTTAGAAGAAGATAGATTATCCTTTATTAATTAACTAATGTTAATTAGTTTATTTTAATAAATACCGCGGGCTAGGGATGTTAAAAACAATCGATTTTTATTAAAATCGATTATTATTTTCTTTTTCGCAAAAATCAATTTATTTTTATTAAAATCTATTTTCGACATAATCGATTTTTATTTAATCGATTCTTTTCCATTAATCTCACATCCCTAACGCAGGCCCGCTAGCTCTAGCTCTAGCGCGCGACTACGTCCGTGTGGAAGTCTAATTTAGCCTACATAACCAAGCCGAAATAAACAAGTACATAATTAGTATATTATAATACCTGCATACTAAGTAGGTACTATGTTTACTAAATCAATGACACAAACGTATGTCACACAAAATGTTAATAACAATTGTAAGATTTGGACACATGAGGTCAAAAAAATTGACCTTTTAGTACGACGATATTTATTAGGTGTTTTAGAAACCGGTCACTACTGAGAAATATGTGGTTTTATGTTAATGATGTGTGATCTCGATACGAAGTTTAAACACTCATAGCTACATATTAATTAGGTAGATATAAAATTTACCTATACTTATTTAATCCCAAAATTAATAATCCAATTAGCAATAAGCTTGGGCAACAGGAGTTTTGAGTGTGTGACAACATTTGGTAAGCCTAATTATTATAAAATAAAAAAATGTTGAGTATCCATGGTGTGACGATGAGGTGTCATGCCTGCCAAGGTGAATATATCGCCGTAGCCTCTAGCGGACGCCATCCTTGCAAGTGCCACCGCAGATATACCACTAGCTACGTACGAGTAGCATAGCACCTATCAACTTGATTTGAAAAAAAAACCCACAATGTTTGCTCCAAAATGCTAAGCAGCCGGCCCGGCCAATTTAAATAACTGCAGGCAAAATACGGGCGACAGATAAGAACGAGCTCGCGTCAAGAATCTCAAATGCGTAAAAAGGCGCAGCGTGCGCATAGTCAGCCAAACGCACGCTGCCATGATCCACGTCGCGTGGTGGACGTTCGCGCTGCTCGCCGCCGCAGAGGCGCGCATCTACTCAAGCTGCGAGCTCGCGCGCGACCTGGAAGCTCTAGGTGTGAGACAAGACCACATTTCCACCTGGGTCTGCATCGCGTACCACGAGTCGCGCTTCGATACCGCCGCCAGAAACCCTCACAGCGGGGACCACGGAATCTTCCAGATAAGTGAGCTGTATTGGTGCGGAAACGGCAAAGTATGTGGTCTTTCCTGCGACGCACTGCGCGATGATAACATAGCTGATGATGTGCAGTGCGCGCATCAGGTGCACGAAGAGCACACGCGCCTGCAGGGAGACGGTTTTCTTGCATGGGTCGTCTATCCACAACACTGCAAAAGTAACACTAAGAAGTACCTTGCTGAGTGCAATCTCAGAGAAAGATACAGCCAAAGCATGAACACTCACCCATTTTCGGCTGCTGAAGACTACAGAATTATTGCGAATAAGACTTACCAAAACACGGCCTACGCTTTGCCATCTTTTTTTGTCGTCAGCTCTATTTTCCAAGAAAGGTACGGAAAAGCTCTCGATTACAATAAAGGCAACGGTATTGATTGGTACAATTACAAATACGATGGGATCGATGATTTAAAACTACCGGATTTGAAACAGAAAATGCACAAAGTAAACAAAGTGACTGATTCTGAGTTAGTGACGAAAGCGGATAAAGTTATTTTAAGTCCTGTCAAAACCACGACGACCACCACTTCAACGACGACCTACACACCCCCTGTCAAACCCTGGAGATTCATAGAGACCAATCAGTTCCGCAAAAAGCACACCAGTAAACCACTGGGTACGACAACAGTGAAATCAACCACTAAACCAGACAAAATTACATTTGACAAAATCACAGTGAGTTCAAAATATAGCCCGCCAGTGACGGAATCGACTACGCATAGACCAGTGACCGTGACCCGAGGTGTATCATCAAAGGTTAAGAGCACGACCGCTTCATATAAATCACCAGCGGCTCTTACAAAACCGGTGACCACAACAAACATTACATATAAATTTCCTGCTTTTACGACTTTCTATAGATCTCAGTCTACATCACCGGCACCATCGGTCTCGACGACGCAATGGTGGCAGAGCGTCAGGACGACCACACCTCGGTCTACTGTTGCAACTGCTTCACCCACGACTTCAACCACTACTTTCAAACCTTGGTTTACCTTCACCAATCGCAATACTAACTGGCTCCCAACGACCACTGTGAAATACCCACAAGCTTTTATATACCGACCGAGCACCTCGTCAACGGTTTCACCATTCTGGACTTCGACCACTACTGCTAAACCTGCGAACATCTTCGCCAACCGCAGCACTAACAAATTGCCAACAACGGCTATAAAATACTCTCAAGTTTACACACCTAGCTCGAGCACTAAAAGACCTCCAGTATCTTTAACGGAGTCGGTGCAAAGGCTGAGTAGAAGCACGCAATCGATTTGGGATCTCTACCTAAATCCGACAAAAGCCCCTAAATATGAACCCTTTAACTTTTCGAGAGCTGACAGCAAATACAAAATAAATATATTTGCCGGCGGAACGACAATAGCCCCCCCTACAGGAAAAGCAAACAGAAAAATATGATATAAAATAAAATCTTATCAATCTGTGACCTGCAAATATGTAGGTCACGCTGAAAAGTGAGATTTAACTTTACGTTTTTTTTAGGCTTAGTTAAGTTGCGCAAAGCCTTTCGAAATCCTTTTTGCTAGATTCATTAAAACCAGTTTTAATTAAGACGAAGCGCGCTTGTTTGTAGAGATAGCAAACTTGTAGCTTTTAGCCGTGGTGTGAGTTGAATAGGAGATGAATTAGTCGTAGGTACGACAACGGTAGCCGTAGTTATATATTAGATTAAACTTCTAGTTGTAGAATATCAGCAACGTTGACCTCCTGTATATTTTGTTAGTAAAAATTGAACCGAGTGTAATTATAGTCAAAAAGCATTTACTCTAAATAAAATATTGATAAATATTTTTTTGTGTTTATCTTTCCTGATTTGCAGAGTTTACCGGTAAGTACTTGGCTAATTATTGCTTACTAGCTTCCGCCCGCGACTTCGTTCGCGTCCCATTGGATCCCGTTAATTTTCCGGGATAAAAAGTGTCCTATATTACTTCTAATACCTCCAAGAATATGTGTACAAAGTTTCATGATGATCGGGTAGTTTTCGCGTGAAAGCGTAACAAACAAACTTACATTAACATGAATAATATTAGTAGGATTTTTAGCGCGGAGCATCCAACTTTATGTTAATTTTATTATAGACAATGCACCAAAATAGCCTTGTTCATTTTTATGATTTTTGATGTGTTTAACACGTACCTACTACCTACCAACTTTATTATTAAGAAAATCAGTCTATATTATTTCCGAACTCTAAAAGGTTACAGTGCAAATCATCATTCAGGTAGCTGAATGTAACGACGAAAGATACATTCGCTCACATATATATAAATTAATTACGATTACTTTATATTACATATCTAAACCAAATACTTTTCCTTGATTCAACACCTATGTATCAGCACTTTTTTATATTACCTATCACACAAAATATCTTAATTTCAAAGAGGATGTTTCCGGAAATAAATGTTTTTTTCTGTAACAGTAATAAAAAAAAAAAGTGTATCTTGTGAAATGCCTCTATGTAGTTTAGTCGAAGCGGTTACGAACGACTGTAATGAGCTAATGAGTCAAATGACATCCAAATTATTACTTCATAGTCGGGAATCGGAATAATGGAAACCTAACTAACTAGGTATACATAGCGTTTCTATTTGAAACCACTTCTTATTGATTTTGTAGATCAATAAAATGGAGACGACCGTTTTTAGGTCATTTTACAAGCGCCGTCGACTTAGAATTTAATAATTAATTACCTATTTCTGGGTAATAATATCGAAGAAGTTAATTATATCTGTAGGTATTGCTCCAAGGTAATCAAGTTGTTTAGCGGTTTAGGACGACACGACATGAGACCAGATGCGACAGAGTACCTACAATTTAAGGAAATATGAACAGAGTCAAAACTCGTTACCTCTGTCCGAAATTACTGATTAAAAATTATTTCTCAGATTAAGTATCTAAAATACAGGGACATTAAACTATAATACTTATTTTTAATTGTGTTTTAACTTTTATACACAAACATGAGTCCAAGCGACGTCGAAGCACGGGCGCGTTGCGTCTACGTTTTAGGAGGGCGAAGCATAGGGCGGCGGCGATGGCGGGCGGTCCCGATTTGGACTGACCACATTGGAAAGCCGGTGAATTGAAAAGTTTTAAAGTCACTCTTTCTGGACGAGGAAAGCCTATATGTCTAACAGTGGATGGCTACATGCTGATAATGATGATAATGACCTACTCGTAGCAAGTCGATGTAGCAATTATGAGTCATCATAGAAAAATAAATTGTTGCTCATCCATTACCTTCGTAAGTCGAATAACAATGATGACAATGTATGAGGGCTTAAATATTCATACAAAACAAAGACTCGTTTTCTAATATAGTGACGTACGTAGGATATGTTAGCCACTGACAAATAAACTGGTTTTAGCGACCTACAGTAGAGATGATCATGGGTCTGTATTTTTTTTTGTAGTTGTAATATAATCTTCATAATATTAAAAATAATTCGTTGTAAATCATACGAGTGAGCTAGGCAAGGAGCCCCTATGTTTGCGGTTTTATGTCAAGGTTTACAAAAAAAATAGTGTACAGTGTGTATCTACAATGGCGACAATAAATTGACACACGGGTAGAGCTTATTAGTATTCATAAAAAAAATTAAAGTACAGTCAGCTGCACTAAAATGTGTACAATTCGTAATTTTCAATGTAGGGCCGCAGCATTGTTATGGACTTTGACGGTCCCAATACTAAATAAATAAGTAAAATTATCAACTGTGTTCATAATTTTTTAGTTTTTATCCTGTAAATGTATTATACAATACGGTGACACTAGTTTGAAAGTTACGAATCGTCCACATTTTAGTGCAGCTGACTGTACTTTAATAGAGGATAACCGTGGTCATATGCCACATTGCCCTACCACTGCTGTTAAAATATATTGTTTTGATAGGAGAAGTGACCCTCCTTTTTGCTTCGCTGTTGTCGGGTAAAAAAGCAAACAGCTGCCTTACCGCTTTATAGTATAACGAAAATCGAAAACTTTAGTTGTCATTTTAACAATATCGCAGTCAAATATGTACCTACAATGTTTTTAACTTGATAGGTAGTAGTAACTATCCCATAATTCAGTTTTAAGCTTAGTTGAACTTAGTGTTCAGGCCGAACTTGTTTAAATTTACATGTTAAAGGATTCAAATTGTTATTTATCAAAAATATAAAAGTACCTACAAGATCCAAATCTGCTTCCTTCTTTTTTTAACTAAAACCGGTATAAATTTGATACTTTCTGTCAATTTATGATAATGGAACGAAATACTTTGCTCTATTTTTTGTCGTTATAGGCACTTTCAAATAAATTATTGCTGTGTTTTTAAAGTTCGACCTTCCTTCAATGGGCTACAAAAGTACAAAAACACATGAAACATTATGTCTTCAGATTAAGTAGATCAAGTCTGGAGCATGAGCACGCTTAGTCTACACTGAATTTCGAAACAGTTTTATTTTGTTTATTTAATAATATTTGCTTAGGTACTTATAAAAAATAGTAGTTAGGTACTTATGAGCACCTATGTAGTGAATAAAAGACGGATTTAAAGCGAGGGCCATACCTAAATGAAACACGAGCAAGTGAAGGATTCTAACGACTGAATCACGACTGTAGGGAGTGATTCCTGATGATTCAAGTGTTAGAATCCTGAACGGCGTGAGTGGTTCATGGCCCTCGGTATAAATCCGTTTTATTCAAGAGCTGCATACTATACTTTATACCATGACAACGAGAAAAATAAAGATACAACCTCCTTGCGCAAAAACAATAATTAGATGAGTAAAAGCTTGTAATGCTTTTTATTCACTGTTTTCAGTGAATAAAATAAGCTTTTCGTACCACTTGCTCAAAAAAGTGACATTCTATGCCACAAAAAGCGAACATAACAATAGTCATTTTTAATCAGTTAAAAACAGGGAGAGAAAATTGTACTGGATTTCTTTCATCCTCTAGGGGGAGAAAGTGATTTAAATTTGGAATACAATTTATACTGAACTACATCTGTGTTTACACCATTGAGTTTGTATACAAAGCATAATACATCTTTTTGAAAAAGGAATACGCATTTATTATGCAGGCCGTATGAGCTTGATGCCTTTGCTTTTCCGACAAAAAAATATTAGTCTAGGAAAATGCCGCGTTTTTGTTTTCTTCAAATACATAAACGTTAAGTTTATTTTAATTTATTTTTATAAATAAGTTAATGTTCTAAAATGCTATCGCATATTATTATTGTGTTAATTTTTTCGCAAATGGTACGAGAGTATTTTCCTCGGTGATAAAGCTGTGTTAGTCTTGGGTGAACTTAAATCTCTCGCTACTCTCAGGACTCGTCTTAAATCCCTCGCTTCGCTCGTGATTTAAGTTTTTAACACCCTCGCTACGCTCGGGAGTAAACTTCGAGTCCTTCGTTACGCTCGCGATTTAAATCGTCACCCGCGACAGAAGACACTGCTTTATCCCCTTGTAGAATAATCTACTATTTTAGAGGGAGAATGGTATAAAATGTATTATTCACTGCAAAACCTTATTAAATTGATCTCAGTGCCGGCAGACACTCGAGCTGTTACACTAAGTAGGTTACCTATATAGGTAAGTAGTAGGTGCGTAAAGGAGTAGCGTCGCCAACCATTATTAAAAAAAACTCTAAAACACTGTATTGTATACCTACAAAGTACTGTTTTTTGTCATCCACACGTCCAACCCAAGTATTGAATTAATACCGCGAGTCTTAGGATGATCCAAAGAGGTCCTATGAGGTCTTGCCAGATACCTATCTAACTGATCATTTCATTTCCCTGTCAATATCCAAATTCTCAGAAGTATGCTTGCTTCCTACCTGAATATATAATTTAAAATACATTGAGCTCAAACATAGGTAAAGTGCAAAAATAATCTTACAATTTTTATCCTACACTATTTCTCTCATAAAAAGCAAAGCTTTGTCTACAGTGACCAATAGCATTGACCAATGAATGAATGAATGAATGTAGGAGCATGAACTCCAAGTACCTACCTGTTCACATAAATCAAAAGAATCTAATTGAACAGTTTTTTTCTGATGTAGGTACTGAAATAAAAATGATCAAAATTTTTGATATGTACGAATAATAATAAGGGCTCTAAAATATGAAATAATACTCATCTCTCTTGCATTGTATTGAATCGGAATGGCTTTTGTGAACAAAAAAATACACCGATATTTAGAGTTTTTAAAACTACGAGTGAGAATATCATCGTATTGAGTCGTCTCTTTGACAAGTCAGTTAGGTACCTACCTAATGCAAGGTTTACACAATGCCAGTGACTGGACCCAGTTATCTTGGTTTCGGACCCAGTCACTGCCAAAACGGCACAAAACTATTGTTTACATGCACCCAGTAACAAGTCAGCGCTGGACTGGGTCACTGTACTGCCATGTTACTGACCCCGTATATACCATGTATATATTTTATCTAAGTAGGATAGTAGGTATTATAGCGATCTGTGATCTAGCCAAACATCGACATAGCGTTGTGGAAACGTTGTAAAATGATAGCCAGTTAAGCAGACAGATTTACATTCGCATTGCTTCGCACGTACACATACCTACATCGTAGGTAGGTATAGTATGAGATTAGGGTGAATGATAAAAAGCAATAATAAAATCAGCACGGCGGCGTTTCCGCGGTAGTACCTACCTACTAAATATTCTGTGGTCGCGCCTGTTCTGATTACCTACGTACCTATGGGAAACAAGACATAATGTCTTCTCTAACTTTTTATAGACCACTAATCTTATATCGCAATATAAGACCCCGGTAGTTTTAAGCTATGACTTTATGACGCAACATGTAATCTGCCAATTACTTAGTGGCTTCCCGCAATATTCCTCCGTAGTGTCTTATAATTTATAATACTGCGAGACTTCAGAACCCTTGGCGGAAAAATTTTGAGTGGAACCGTCACATCCACGTCTTCTCAGATAAGCATGGCCCCGACGCGACGCTACTCTTCAGGCGTACCTACCTACTTTAACTTGCATAAGTTTAAGAAGCGACGCCACATTATCTAAACAGTGGACAATAATAAGTAGCTACCCATCTTAGTAGAAATAGGTTGCCTTTTAGCAACTGGACGCTTAGATCAAAATATTTGTCATTTTTCAGTTCAATAATTTAGGTATTCCACATGAGAATCAAACCCGTCATCAAATCGTGTCAACCTCAAGTTTGTCTCAAGTTTGTCTCAAGAGAAACGTGACGATACGCAGGTAAGAAAATGTGCAGAATTTACCTAAGGCATCCTAAGGCTAGCGTCATCATCTGCCCATGATACGTACCTAATCAGTGGCATCAGCGTAAGCCCCTGCGGTTGCTGGCAGGGGTTGTCAACGTGAGCCATCCGACGAAGGCTTCGTGGGTGATGATACGGAGAGCCTAACAAACATCAGCTCTGTTATTCCTATAGCCGCTGACACAAATAGGTAATCCACCGCTAACAGAACAATAAGTTTTGAACATAAGTGTTAGGCATTCCATACTAGGTATTTGAGTACCTTGTAAGTTGGTACATATCTCAGGTGCACATTCCAGTTGATTGAGCGGTAATTGAGGCTTTGACGGTGGTTTATAGATCGATGAAGAGACAATGGGTGATCATTTGGTCACTTACCAGGTAGTGTAGCTCCGAGTGCATTGCACACTAACGACAGAACGTCTTGTCTTGTAGATGTGACCAAATAAATCTGATCATGGCTCGTTCTGATTATTTGAATTGGACGTGTGTGCACGCTGGTAGAGTATCGACTAAGAGTTAGACGAAAAGTAGGTAAATTGTCTAACTGAGCACGTAGTAGCCTATATTTTATTTTCTGGATTTGCGAAAGGTGATTCACAGTATGGAGTAAAATAGTTTTTAACTAGCACGTGAAACTAGAATTAGTCAAACAAAAGTTGCGAATCATTTTTCGCAAATCTACGATATAAAACTCAAAAACACAGTTGATGTGCGCACTAATTTGCGCAGAAATCAAAAGTTGCGGGTATTCTGAGTAGAGAGTTCAGGAAATTCCTGAGATGGTTTGAATCCACGGTCATGACCTACCTACTTATAGTGCTTTATGTAGAGAGGTAGGTGTAGGTAAGTAATACCACCGCTTTCAAACGTATGCTATGCCTTATTGTAAAGGAAAACATCGTAAAGAAACCAGTTATGTAGAAGTAAGTAGGTATATTTAACAGTAGATACAGACTTGCTTGTTAAGCAATATGCAAATTATGTACCTACTACAAAATGTGTAAATTATATTTAGATGCATCTCTTTCTACCTACTCTCGAGCATACGTCCAAGAACAAAATGTAAGCAAACAATTTAGTCATTATTGCAAATTATCTCATTACGATGATAATTTCACAATAACAACGTTATAGATTAAATAATTGTTTATTTAATTATTGTAACAATTATAGGTAGGACAATTAATAGTCCATCGAGGATCGTTCAATTAACAGTAGTTGAGTTAGTAATCAGGGCCTCAATTCTACTACATCACAACGGTTGACGTTCTAATCAGCTCCAATCCAACATAAGGTTCGATCGATCTTTAGCTTAGCCACAGACCATATAATACTGGCTTAGCTGAAGGGTCACTGAGTGGCTGGATTGAAATAAGTAAAAACGAATACGAAGTTAGCTGCAGGTTCAGCTGCGTTTTACCTATCAAGTTTGACATTGGTATCAATTCGCTTGTTGCATTTTTCTAAACTAACCTAATTGGACAGCTCTAAAATTATAGCCGTCCTTGTCGTTTCAGTTTATGAGAAAAGGACGGCAACATTTTCAGTGCTGTATAATTAGGTTAGTTTAGAAAAAGGCAACAAGCGAATCGATACCATTATACCTATTATATGTAGTACGAAATAACATGAAAACAGATGAAAAAAGAAGCTGCGTTTCAGTTTTTTAGTAAATTGAGCCTCTGAACATTGTCAAAGCACGTGTTCTAATCGTGTTAGGATTATGTCCCATCCCTAATTAATTGTGAGGATAACTAGTTTGATTGATCGGACATAGGTATGTACCTATCTGAGATTCTCTGTAAGTCTGTATACCGCTTCTAGGTTACACTTCTCGGTAAAGAACTACCCGAGAGGGGTAAATTAAAAACCAGCGCTGAAGTAGACAGACATCAAGCGCAATTTACCCCTCTCGGGTCTCATCCAGCTTACGCTGAATTTACCCCTTTTGACTTCTTTGTTATTTAAAACGATGTACCTACTGTACTAAGTGGGTTTAAAACGATGTACCTACTGTACCCACTAAATGAGGCGATAAAATGTTTTTGTATTTTTATTTGATTTGTAAGTAAGTATTTACTGCTCAAGCAATACAATACTCAAGCATAATTGTTTTTAATGAAAATCTATGCTTGAGTAACGATTTCCGTATCGGCACGGCATACGGGCCAAGACACGAGTTTGGAAAGATTTTTATTGAGAAAATTTCGAAAAATTTACGCTCTCGATTTCAGACCTTGTTGATATCTGTTGTTTTTTAATATTTGCGTGCAATGTTATCTGAAAGAAAAAACCTAAATACTTATCAAAAAAATTGGGTGTTAACCTAATGAATGAATTAGTTAGTGGAATCTGGTCATAAAGCTGTATTACAGTATCTTTACTGTAAGAAGACATCTATTATACCGTGCCTCTGTGGCTGTAAACGAATGAAGTGTAACCAATGGCCTGGTAAAGGACGACGTGGTAATGAGGTGGTGCGTAATGATAATAAATAACGAAATTATATATTCTAAACCATTTACATTTATAGAAATAAATTATAATGCGGAAAATACAGTCGGATTTGATAGTTCAACCTAAGAAACTACGAGTATTTTATCTCAAGGCTTTACATCACTATCCAATGAGCGAAAGCGTCCGAAAAAATTCATTCAACGTAGGAAATTACGCTACGGTTTTATTGAGCGACCGAAATAATTACCTACTTTGAGTGTCTGTTTTATTTTTCTTACAATCGGTATGAACCATTTTATAACATAGAATAGCTATTTAAGTCTAATTAAGATAAGTATTTCCTAAGAATCATAATTTCAAAATTTATGCCATCTCAAACCACCTTTGTCTATTCATTACGCCTTCCAGCTCTAAGCATAAATGCTGCTTATTTAGGGACTGGTTGGCAGTGCCGTGCTAAGTATATACCTACTCTTATGTACCCAATCAAGATGGACTCTTGCGGCACTGTCATAGCAAAGGTCAGAGTATATGTGGAGCTACTCTGTGGTTTTGCTAAGTGTGTCCATTAAGGATATTGAGAGACACAAGTCACATGCGGCATCCAAACAAAAATAAATAAGGAAATAGATAAGATGGAATCACCAGTACCGGAAAAAGCACCACACCAATAAGAAAGTGTTCTATTAGGAATCTAGTTCCCATACTTAGTACCTACTTACAAACTATTCTTAAGTTTGGGATTAAAGGATATCGTGGTGTAAAATGTGCATGAGTATTTATTTATCTAAAATATATAAAACTCTTTTGAAGCTGACTGATAATCAACGCACAGCCTAAACTATAAATCCTAGAGGTATGGAATTTGAAGGGTAGTATCCTTATATAGTGTACGGGTGCACTAAGAAAGGAATTTTGAAAAGTCACACTCTAAAGGGTCTAGAACGCGAGCAACGCCGCGGGCGACCGACGGCTACTTCGATATAGAAGCTTCTTTTCTCACAGACATCTGTGTCTTTCTTAGTTCCCATTTAATTGAATAGCTCGTTTATAACACATTTTTCAATTTGTTTTTTTGTTTGAATATCATTTTATAAGGGTAAAAAGTCAAATGCCATTTACAGATTATTTGTTCATTCAGCACCAATATGATCCCACTTTCATCGAAAGCCATGTTTGATTAACCACTACTTAATTAATGAAACAGGAATTCCAGTGATTTTCACTGACTGGCACAACAACCACAATATAAACATAAATAGGATGGAATCACCAGTATCGGAAAAAGCACCAATAATTGACCAAAATGCACTTTAACAAAATAAATATTACAGTTTTTGTTTATAGCAGAAACATTTTTCTATAAAGCTTTTAATTTTCTTTAGAAAAATAAACTACTTAGCTCTATAGAAAATGCCATTCAATTTTTACCGCAGTGTAAAAACATTCCTAAGAAACATCATGAAACGGCGAATCAAATAAACTTTTAAACTCGCAGAATTTAATTAGTTTTTTTACCCTTTCAGAGTTCTTAAGGATTACATGTAATTTAAAATAATTATAAACGTTAGGTAAGTAAACTCAAAGAGGGATTATGCGCGTAGGTACCATTTAAATGTTTTGTGAATGAGAGTTTAAATCTGAGAAAAAAACTGTTGTTCCTTCATGCAACGCGATCTAGGGATAGTCTGATTCGTTTGGAAAGAAAATTACGACTAATACAGTATTTACAATATTTACAAAATATTTTAAAATACATAATTCCTACAATATATTTTTTTACCGCAAATTACTTAGTTCGTGGTAAGTTCCTTTACCCTTTTTCAATGCAATTTCCGTAAATATTTCCGATATCAATTCTATACCTAAGGCTTACCGAATAAATTGGACCTACATGGCTGTAGGGCCATGTAGAATGACGCCACTGCCAATCTAATCTCATACCACAATGACACGTCAAACTATGCGACTTGTGCATTTGCATTCAGAAATTACCATCAGTTGTCCGGTAACCAAGAGGTATATTGGGACCAGCTCTGGTATAGCGAAATCAAGCCGCTTCACACGACAGACAGGCGACAGGCAGACAGATAATAGATAGATTAAGTACAGTATAATTTTGTAGTAGGGGAGCCCAAGCGGGGATTTCGGGATTTACCAAAGCGCGACAGATTAATATACAGGGGGATACCTTGTACCCGGTTAAGTACCTCCACAAAACATGAGGCCCATATATAAGGCCGCCCGTGAAGGATACAGGATCAGATTAGTAAAAAAAAATTGACCATCAGAAATTCTCGAGCGCGTCAGATTAAGGTAGGGTGAGTTAATTACATCCTAAAAAGTGTATATTCCACTAATCTGACAATTTGAGAGTGACGTAAAAAAAGGGGAGGGCAACAAAGTTGTAAAAAAAAAACGTCATCTCGACATTCTCGAGCGTAGCTAAATTTTTTTTTATTTTGAAGGAAATAATTCAAGAATAATGAAAAATATATAATCTGACGATTTCCGCAAGCCGAAATAACAAAAATTCGTCGATAAAGTTAAATGCGTGCAGTTGCGTGATGCCTACATTTCCTTCTCCGCGTTTCTATTCCTCTCTCACTTTTTCTCTATCTATTACTCTCTCACTCCGTCCCCACTCTGGTTTCTGTTGCCATGACGCCATTACAGCTGATCATAAAGACTCGTGGCATACTGTTTAGGGTCCGGTTATTGTACAACCATGGAATGTACAGCCTGTGAAAACACAGCCGTGGAAAGCGCAGTCAGGAATGCACGACCGTGGAATTCATGTATAAAATACATGAATTCCACGGTCGTGCTTTCCTGACACGTGCTGAGTTTGTACAGCCCGATTTTGCACAGCCCGGTAAAACACAACCATGGAATTCATGTATAAAAAAAAAAAAACATCAATTCTATGGTCGTGCATTCCCGACACGTGTAGGGAATTCACGCCCGTAGAAAGCACAACCATGGAATTGATGTACTTGCTCCTGATTGGTCGATTTATTCTATGCTTCGTTCAGATGTAACTACAGAGTAAAAATGGTACTAGTGTGAATTTAGTGATTAGTAAAGCACAGGCTATCAAAGGTATTAAACAGATTAGAAATATAACGATTGAAAAGCATAGAGAAAAACAACAAAGTTTATTTTTTAGCAGATTTTATGGATGGGCTCGCTTCGCTTGCATTTTTTTATAAACAAACCTAACCTAACCTACCTACCGATTGCAAAGTTGACTATATATACACACTAATAAAAAATATAGGTACCTACCAAAGTAAAAATGAAATATTTTGTTCTGTTTACGTTCCCTTTTAATCGTTCAATCGTTCACATAGTCAGGCAAGTAAGTGTAAACAAAGCATAGGTGATGACGTATTTTGGCATCCAATTCCCAGGTTGTACATTCCGTGGATGGGCATTCCCGACACGTGCTGAGCTTTCACAGCCATGGAAAACACAACCAAGGAATGTACAGCCCTGGAATTCGATGCCTAAGCTTTAAGGTGAACCTTTTTCTAATTTTTTTTGTCAGATCAGGCCAATCCCTCTAGATAATCGTCAGATTATGAGACAGTACGTTTAGAACATAAAGATGAACCATATATATCTTAATCTGACACGCTTGAGTATTTCAAAATGGCGATTTTTTTTGCACATTATGAAAATGGCCGCGAGTTTGCGTCCCATCGAAATCATCAGATTAGTGAATGAGAGCTTTTTTTTGGTGCACTTAACACTCCCTTAGAAAATCTGACGCGCTCGATGAAATTTTTTTTTTTTTCATTTTCAACCCTTAAATACAACCACCCGCATCATCCAAACGATCAGATTAACATGCGTACATTATTAAAAATACGTAGGGCATTGATGCTATCAATATCTGACGCGCTCGAGGATGTCCATGCAACAGTTTTTTTTTACATATTTAAAAATCTATAGCCGCTTCCCCCACCGATGTAAAGGTATATATCATATAACATTTTTTTCTTCATATCATCTAAGCTTTGCATCCCAATAGGTCTCTAGGACGCTCGAGTAAATCCCCATTTAGCATCGTGTGCTCCCCTACTATTGAAGACGATAGTGAATTTAGATTTCTAGCTTCTCTTGTGGAGTTGCCGTAAATAAAACTGGCAATGAAATTATAAACTTTACTTACCTTTAGAATCATGGAAAACAAAACATAATAAGAGGCACATTAAGGGTGAACAAGTCGAACACCTTTCCATACAAACGTGGAAGGGTAACTACTCCACTGTTTGACGTTAACCAACCAAAACTAAGGTTTATATTAATCTATCTCGTCACAATCTATATCTGTATACACCCCAAACCGTAAAAAAAGTATTCATTTGAAAAATACAAGCCTTCTAAACTTTCAATACAAAAGTTTAGAAGCTAAGTACATAAACTTTTTTCAATCTAGTAAAATTGCTCAACCGGACGTTTTACAACCTAGACGATGCGAACTTAACCACCTAAGTAAGATTGATTCGGTGCAACTAAAGTTAAAATGATAATTCAATGAAATGTGGTTTACTCCAACATAAGTACACAACTTTAGATGCTAAGTTAGATCCTGGAAATAGCTGCACGAAGCTTCGACGCACAGAAATTAGTTCCGTCTAACATTAAGGTACCTAGAGGGTTTATTGACTCGGTGCTATTTGCTATTGCAATTTCCTGGATAGGAGCTTCAAAGTGGATTTATTCAACCAATATAGACACTAGCATTCACCACCTTGACAGCAAACATGGTATGTCGAGAGCAGAAAGCTGATAGATAGGAGTACAAACAACGCACTATACGGCTACGTTGCGGTCTATGTAGTTCGTTTTTTTTTATAGTAACGCTCTTTTAGTAAGTATTGCTAGCTGTAATAATCAATAACCAAAAAAAACAATCCAAAACTATTATAATCGTAGACATTTTACACAGCGCTCTCTAGTCTGGTATGCGGATTTCACTGCTGAAGCACTGATCCGAACTCAAGCATAAATTTTTGTATGAAAATCTCTACTCAAATCTATTGCTTGAGCACTCAGAAGAATGTGAAACTACTGGAGTAACGATTGTATCGGCTAAGCAAAACTTTACTATGAGAATGTAGATTTTTTATTTCGTAAATAATATTTTATAGGTAGGTTTTAGGTAATACCTAATAGAACAACTACCTATGTTTGCCAGTTTTGCCACACATCATGGTTTTTTCCCGTTGGGGATCGAACTCATGACCCACAACAGCAAAGATAGAGGTATCACCGACTGAGCAGTGACGCCACTGTCATGAAATGAATAGAAGGTGCTTTATTTTGGTGCAAAATAATAGGATGTATTTAAAAGACAAGCTGATACCCGCGACTTCGTACCCGTGCCAAACTTTACATCAATATACCTATCTGTCTCCATGCCAGCATCGAGACAGATAGGTATATTCGTACCACCTCGTACCAAATGGCTGCTTTTGATCTAGAAAGTTCGAGCTATACCTAAGAGTTCACGTCTTTGATTTCAATAAAACATAAGTTTCAGGCCGAATAAGGGCTTCTGAATGGTTTACCTGAGATTCATTGAAATTTGATCCAGTTGGTCTGTTTGTTTGTTCGCGGATCAAGCCTTACGCCTTCGCGGAAATTGAACAATTTCACATAATTACATTTAGTTATATTATATCTTCAAAAATTTGGAAATGTGCGAGCGAGAGGGTTGAGTGCCTTATACATACGCCTTAAACAAGACTACGGAGTGAGATGCCCCGGAGGGTTGGTTGGTAAACTGTGATATACATCTGCTACAAAATGGGTATTGTTGCACGAAATATTGTATTTAGAGAATACCTGTGGGTATGAGTAATTCTAGAGGCGCTGCTTTGTTTCAGATGATATTGAAATTGTTGGTTTCCGCTTTTAGCTATTTTAATTAAACTTCAGTCTACATTTAAGCTATTTTCATTAAGTACTATTTAATATATTAACATAAATTCAGATGTGGCTAATTTAATTAAGCTCCATACTTAGTCCATATTTTTATTACTTAACAATGGGCATACCATACGTAAGCTGATGAGCCACTCAATAATATAAATACCTCAAACGAATTCACTGGGAGTGCATAAATTTTGCCACTTCTTCATGTTGCAATTTGTGAAATCTATTTCAAAATTGAGATGATACGAGCTTAAAATATTTTTCTTACGATACTAGAGAAAGTTTTACACTTTTCTCGTAGATGTTAGTTTAAGCGTAGTGGCTCGTAGCAGTACGTAGCGGCTCGTAGTAGTGCGTAGCAGGGCGTAGAGTCACGTAGCAGTGCGTAGCGGCAAGTAGCAGTTACTATTTGTAGTAATAAACTGTGTTACGAATTCCGTGAGAATCAAGAGCTACGTGGGACTAATACCTACATAACCAACTAAAATTTTTTTTTTAGACTTCAGACTTATTACCGTTACTTATCTTTTATATATAAACTTATTCAGTAAGTAATTACGGGGCGAAGGACTAATCTGTTGGGCAAGGTACCCTTGACACGAACCATTCAGCCACTGATCTTCTTGCTCGTTGCGTAACTTTATTCAGCTGTTTAAATTATTGCTGTATCTTACTAACAAGTAATGTCACACTCAAGATAATATAGATCTCGTGGACACCACAGTATTTTTAGGCATAACTCTAGAAAATAAACTTCAATGGGGCCCACACATAGATAAATGGTCGAAGAGACTTAGTTCTGCAGCATATGCAGTCAAGAAGATCCGCTTCCTTACAGATGTGGAAACCGCAAGACTAGTCTATTTCAGTTACTTTCATAGCATTATGTCGTACGGCATTTTGTTGTGGGGGAGTGCTGCAGACATAAACACCATATTTGTGTTGCAGAAGAGGGCTATTCGTGCAATTTATAACATGGGTCCCAGAGAATCACTAAGAAATAAGTTTAAGGAAATAAATATAATGACAGTACCTTGCCAGTACATCTATGAAAACTTATTGTATGTTCAAAAAAATATCAATCTATTCAACAAAAAAAGTGATAATCATAATGTTAACACTAGAAATAAAGACAAACTCGCTGTTCCCACCACTAGGCTCACAAAAATTAGTAAATCTTTCAAAGAGCAATGTGTACGCTTCTTTAACAAAATCCTAAGTGATGTGTCTCAGTTGTCGCTTGGCAAGTTCAAAAACGTAATAAAACAGAGACTTCTTTTAAAAGCATAGGTACTATAAAATATCTGATTATTTAGAAGACAAACAAGCTTGGGACGAACTAGCTCCAACTCATCCAATAAAAAAAAAATGTAATCATACCTAATCATACAAAACGTAATGACGATTCAAAGTGACCAGTGAGATTTTATTGAATAAAAGATTTTTGACTTTGACTTTGACTAACAAAGCTGGATTTCAATCAACTATTCAGCTTGCAAGTATGGCCCTGAATCTGATAGTAGAAAGTATCGACCCGTTCCAATGTTCTTGAGCTAATTTGTAGACCTCTGTATATCCTATGCTATAATTAATATTGATAATTTAATATGAATATTGATATAATAAGACCGTGGTGTGACGTTATTACTTAATTTAACAAATACAAATACAAAATCTGCCGAATTTTAATTTCTGTCTCATATTTTACATACTTAAGCAAAGTTAAATATTTTCATATTTAGAATATCCAGTTAGATACGGCAGACGGTGCTATAAAAAAAGTTAAATTATTCTAAGTAGGTATTATCTTTATTATTAACACCATCTTTTGTTTCAGGTGCCATGTTGGTGCTTACTTACCCACACTTCCTCTACGCCGACCAGCGTTACGCAAACACAGTCCTCGGCATGACTCCCAGTGAAGAAAGGCACAGACTTTACGTCGACTTTGAGCCAGTAAGATCTTTTTTGTCTAATTGACGAAGTTTTTAGAGCGCCCAAAGTAGTAGGGATTGATTCATTCTGGCTCACCCAAAAAAAGTTGCGATTGGGGTGGTCTTGCCAGGGCGCCAGCTAAAAAAAAAAAAAAAAAAAAAAAAGTTTAGACTCTATTTGTATGTTTTGGCACACGCCTGATCGATTGCGCTAACCCATTTTAACGCACCCCGGCCCATTCAAAAGTTACGAAGCCACTTGTATACTCAATGAACAAACAATAGCGTTTTATTGAGGGTCGAGCCATTGTGTCCGGCTTGCGGGGCAGGTACTATAGATAAGCAGTCCCCATCCGTTGACGAAAAGAATTTGTGTGAATTAAATTAGTGTAATGCTTGTTCACATCATTAGGTATTAAATCGAGAACTATGTAGGTCAAAAATTAACCTCCAACTGAACTTTTTTTTATGTGACATCTCTCAAGCCGAAAACTTCCCTGGCGGAGGGTGGATGCGCGCGCATAAAGGCTGCGTTCCGAGCACAACCCCTAATATTAAGCCCGCGTTACAATAGGTAATTATCTATAATATCATATTATTATATTATGATAATATGATAATCAATATTTATTATTTATTTATTAGCAATACACAAATATATTTTTATTTTATATGTATATTATTTAATATTGTACGGCCCCCCACGATACATATAATATGAAATTATTATTTAAGTATTAATTATTTAACCATTATTAATTATTTTTATTATTTAAATAAACTAACCTAACACCTTCACTGTGACGCACTGTCCGTCGCCTGATTAACCAGCAGTGGGCATTAATTATAAGCTGTGGATGATGTAATTGCAAATAAAATTTTCATGAAGTTCATCTTTTAGCATCATGTTATAACGCGATACAATCAATGCAAATATAAAAACCAGCCGACAGGTAGTGGCCACCCAAAAAGGCATTTTGCTTGTCGGGACATGACGCGAGTTTATTGCTACGTGAAAAGGGCGTCAGATAACATATTCGATAAATCAATGTGAGTTATGCGACGCTGCAAAAAACTATTAGGCACCCATCACAAACCAAGAAAGTTTACCTGTTGAAACATGTCATGAGTTTTTTGCGATATTTCTCTGCTATAAAGGTCTAAAACCCTCGAGTTACTACCACAGTCTTACGCCATTCGTGCAGTGAACTACAGATAAATATTGTTATAACGTCTAATAACATCTGCGTGTATTCTAAAATTATTCGTTACTCAACACACAGTATTTGCCACAATAAATAGTGTTTCCGTGTTCTACCGTATAAAATGGAGGTAAGTTGTTATATTACGTATTTACTTTGAACCGATTTCACCTTTGCACTTAAACGCTATCAATATAAGCTAAACCGAGTTCAAGATACCCTTGATGACAAACTTTTGTAGCAAAACTTTGACTTTATTTGATCTATGATTTTGCATTTATGTATTTTTAAAAGTAACATGTCGTTACAGGACACGCCAAGTTACTCCCCCGTGGAGGAGGTTGAAGAACATAACACTTTCAAGCAATTCTATTATAATGCTATATCTGATAAAGAGGACATATATATCTAATGAAGAGAAGACGGTCAGAGGAACAAAACCATTTGGAAACACCATCAACATCGCGGGAAGCATTTGACTCAATTTTTGATAATGAATTACTCAATCTTTGTATGGAAGCTGAAACTGGAACTGTGGATTGCACTACCTGCAATTTGCCAATAAAAAAGAGGTATTTAAACAGCCATTTCAATAGTAAACAACATAAATATAACTCTGTTAAAATTCAACATTCTTTATCGAATGTTGATCTTATACAATCAGCTTTTGGAAACCGTGTTTATACATACAAAATAACATCTAAAATAGATAAAACGAAAATAGATTTTGAAACTCCTGAATTATTTGTAGAATCAATCAATGAAACAATTTCAGTTTTAATCAATGAAGCTATCGAAGAACTAACAATTTTTAAAGTTAACTTTATATTGTACGCTGATTTTGTACAACAAACAAAGGAAATAAAAAACTCATTTGACTTTCAAACTAGTAACTTTATAATCATGCAAGGTGATGATTTAGATATATTTTTAAAATCATTAAAGGACACTTTGTCTAGCAAAATAAGCGAATTTGAAAAAAAGGATAGTGGCTGGAGTTTATCTAAAATTGTGAGCATTGATATGAATATCAATAAATTTAACCCCCTACGTGGTACATCATACATTGAATTACCACATGATATACAAACAAAAAAAGCAGTAGTCAATGTTAAAAACGCAGACGTTAAATGTTTCCAATGGGCATTACTATCGGCATTGTATCCAGTTGCAAAAAATGCTGATAGAGTTACATCATATGTAAGAAATGAAAATAAATTAAAACTTGATGGGGTTTCTTTCCCCGTTAAACTATGTGACATCTCAAAAGTTGAAAAATTAAACAACATGAGTGTGAATGTTTTCGGATTAGAATATGATGATGTTAAAAAACAAAATTCTGTTGTTGGTCCCTTATATTTCACAAAGTGTCGAAAAAGTTGTCACATTAACTTATTATACATAACAAATGGTTCAAATGGTCATTATTGCTATATTAAAAATATGTCACGTTTAATAAGAAGCCAACTCACCTCGCGACACGCCGCAATACATTTATGTGATGGCTGTTTATTGTATTTTTCAAACCACGAGCAGTTATTGCAACATCAAAAGCGAGATTGTAATCAAATTCGTACTGACTTACCTTCCGAAAAACCATGCTTAAAGAATTGGTTCGGTGAAAATGTTTCCAATAATAAGGTTTCATTCGATAAATATCAAAAACAACTCAAGGTTCCGTTTGTTATATATGCGGATTTTGAATCATTTCTGAGGCCAATCACATCCTGCTCAAATGATCCAGATTTACCTCATACTGAAAATGTTCAAAGACATGATGTATATAGTTTCGGGTATTACATTAAATGTGCTTATGACGACAGTCTTTCCAAATACAGAACTTACGTGGGTGATGACTGTGCAAAAAAGTTTATGGAAAGCTTACAGAAAGACATTGAAATAATTACCAAAATAAATAATTTTCAAAAATGTCCATTACCTTTATCAGATATGGACAAAGTTAAAATAGCTGTAGCTACTACATGCTACATTTGTGGGAGAGATTTAAAATGCCAACAAATAATAGACCACGATTGGTATACAGGCGTTTTTCGAGGTGTTGCTCATGAAATATGTAGCAGTAAATTTAGAAGTCAATGTTTCGTTCCGGTTATCTTGCATAATCTAAGTAATTATGATGCTCATTTTATTGTTCATGCCTTAAATTTTGCTGAAGGTGCAGTGGAAATAATCCCCCAAAACAAAGAGCGTTATATATCTTTTTCAAAATTATTAAAAGTTAATAACCATCGAGTAAGTTTACGGTTTATAGATTCTCTGAAATTTTTGTCATGTAGTTTGGAAACACTAGCAAATAATCTAAACATCAATCAATTCGATGAATTGAGGAAACATTTTCCGAATGAGCAGGATTTTAACCGATTAAAAAGAAAAGGTGTATATCCTTATGAATTTATGACCGGGCTAGAAAGTCTTAAACAAAAATCTCTTCCTACACAAAACCAATTCTTTAGCTCAATAACGGGTACAAACGTTTCAAATGAAGACTATGAACATGCTAAAGATGTTTGGCAGCATTTTGAATGTCGTTCTATGAGTGATTATTCGGATTTGTACTTAAAGACAGATGTTTTATTGCTAAGTGACATTTTTGAAAACTTTAGAACTGTTTGTATGAGCACATATGGTTTGGATCCTGCGCATTACTATACAGCACCAGGTTTAAGTTGGGATGCGATGTTAAAATACACAAAAATAGAGTTAGAGTTGCTAACAGATTTTGATAAAATTGCCTTTATTAAATCTGGTATTCGAGGTGGAGTATCACAGTGCAGTCATCGATATGCCAAAGCAAACAACCACTACATGAATAATTACGATAGAAATCAGGCAACATCATTTTTAATATATCTTGATGCTAATAATTTATATGGTTGGGCGATGTCACAGTATCTCCCCGTTGGAGGTTTCCAGTGGGTTGATATTGAGACAAATTTCAAAGTTGCAATCGATTCTGAAATCGGCTATATTTTAGAAGTAGATTTAGAATATCCTGATAACTTACATGATTTACATTCTGATTTTCCACTCTGCCCAGAAAATGTTTGTATAGGGAATACAAAAGACTTTAAACTGGTTCCAAACCTAAATAATAAAAGTAGCTACGTAATACACTACAGAAATTTAATACAATGCTTAAATATGGGGTTAAAAATAAAAAAAATTCATAGAATTTTAAAATTTGATCAAAGTCCATGGTTAAGCAAGTATATAGAATTAAATACAAATCAAAGAACCAAAGCCAAATCCGATTTCGAAAAAGATTTCTATAAGCTTATGAACAATGCAATCTTTGGAAAAACAATGGAAAACATTGAGAAACGGGTAAATGTTAAATTGCTCACTCACTGGGAAAATCGAGGGAAGATTCAAGGGGCTCAAAGTTTAATAGCAAGACCTGAATTTCATAGTCTTTCCATATTTTCAGAAGAATTAGTTGCAATACAACTTCGTAAAACAAAATTGGTTTACAACAAACCCATCTATTTAGGATTGTGTGTTTTAGATATATCCAAAACTTTGATGTATGATTTCCATTATAATTACATGAAAAATAAATTTCAAACCAATATCAATCTGTTATACACAGATACAGACAGTTTGGTTTACCAAATATTTTCAAAGGATTTTTACAGAGATATTAAAGACGACATTCAAACATACTTCGATACATCTGATTATCCAACAGACAATGTATTTAATTTTCCACTTGTCAACAAGAAAAGAGTAGGGTTATTTAAAGATGAAAATAACGGTAAAATCTTTACAGAGTTTGTGGGCTTACGATCGAAAATGTATGCAATGCTGGTTGAAAATAGAATCATTACAAAGGCTAAAGGAGTAAATAAATGTGTAACTAAAAAACTTACAATGGATAACTATAAGACGTGTCTCTTTGATAAAAATATTCAATTTTCTCACATGTATAGATTTAAGTCAATAAAGCATGTAATTTTCACTCAAAAAATTAACAAAACATGTCTTTCACATAATGATACTAAACGTTTTATTTTATCGAATTCTGTAAATACTTTAGCATGGGGGCATTATAGTTTAAGAAACTAAGTTTAAGTAATATTAGAATTTAAGTATCTAGTTAGGTACCTACCTCACCGCACCTTTGTAAAGTACCTAGCTGTTAATGTAATAATATATTTATAGAGTTAAGACATAATATAAGACATAATTTTTAATCCTATTTTAAGTTTACATAAATATATATATATTTGTATCTTTCAATACATTGTTTCATTATTTTCATTTACCTCATACCAGAAACACGTGTTGGTAGTCAAAAATGTTTCATTTCAATCATCCATTTACTGCAATAGTGGCTGGTCCAAGTGGGTGTGGAAAATCCAATTTTGTTACAAACTTTATTAAATATGTAAAAGAAGTTTGTAGTGTGAATTTTGTTCAAACTACATGGTGTTATGATGAAATGCAACCGTTGTATAATTTGAGAAACGTAAATTATTTTCAAGGAATACCAGATCTTAGTATGTTCGATGGAAAGGATCCTCAACTTATAATTATCGATGATCTCATGAGGGAATCCGATGGGCGCATTGTTGATATTTTTACAAAAGGTAGTCATCACAGAAATTTGAGTGTTTTCTACATAACACAAAACTTATTTCATCAAGGTAAAGGGCAAAGAGACATATCACTAAACTCTAGTTATATCATCTATTTCAAAAATCCTCGTGATAAGACTCAAATTCGATACCTAGCACGACAAGTTTCGCCAGAAAATATTAAGTTTATGGAAGATTCTTACAAAGATGCGACTAATGAAGCTCATGGATACCTAATGATTGATTTAAAACAGGATACTAATGACGTGTGCCGTTTTAAGACAAAAATATTCCCTTCAGACGGATATTGTACCGTGTACATCCCAACAAAAGTGTTTAAATATGCTAAGAATCAACAAATTCATATCAGTCATAAATAATGCATCGAAGACTAAAGACGCATACGGATTTACTTAGAGCCCTGCATACACTTAAACCAAAATACATAAAAGCTCTTTTAAAATCGTGCGATGAAGAAGAAATAAATTGTATTTGTGAATGCATTCATAACGTTTTAAAAGGAAAAGTGCCCTTAGAAGAAAAAGCTAGAAAAAAATTGAAAAAGTATAAAGACATACTTCGCAAACTAGTACGTAAAAGTACAAACAAAATTCGCAAAAACATAATCATTCAAAAAGGGGGTGCCTTTTTACCAATGATACTGGGTTCAATTTTAAGTGCATTAGTTGCCTCTTTTGTTTGAAAAATGGAACATGCCAAGAAAATGTTGCTTGTTGATCCAAGTGTAATAGAAAAACTTAATCAGCATAATACGACTGATAACCCCCTATCACGATTAGATATGGAAATGCAAGACATTTTAAAAAGTGATATGGAAGAAAGAAAAAAGTGTACTCTATACATGCAAGTTTTGCAGCGATATTTACATTTTGCTGAAGAAGGACGTCGACCAATTCAATTACCCATCGTATCAAATATTGAAGTATCTGATAGGGATAATAGTGGATATGACACAGTTGATAATAAAAACAATGAAATCAGTGTTAAAGATTCAGTTACTGTTCAGTCTCCAGACGAAGGTGAGGAACAGGTAAATATTACTGTTTCTCATGAAAAACCAACTCCTTACACCCCAAAACACATACTCAGCTTGGTACCTAAAACATATATAAGGAAGGGTGAGAGATTATTGTTTTTGTTGGTATCGAACAAAAATAAAATTTATTGGGATGCTGATGGTATAATTACTGTAGACAAAGAAAAAATCCCTGGGAGTAATATTGTTGACTTAGTAAATGATTTTTTGAGACCGCTAAAAAGAAGTGCTCCAATAGGATGGGAGAAATTTGCAAAAGCACTGAAAGATATTAAAATACCAATGATTTATATTGGAAATCCACAAAGAGTCGACTATATGCAGCAGCTTCCGATCACACCATATAAAGAGGAGGAAGAGTTTTTAACACCAGTTACTAGCAAAACCAGACAGAAGATAGATTGGGAAAAATGGAGTCCTTATTAGAAATAAACAATATCTACTATAACCCTTCACACCCAGCGGGATATGCTAGTATTGATAAACTGGCTAGTGCTATGAAAGGTAAAATGAACAGAGAAGATGTTAAAAGATGGTTACAATCACAAGAAACATACACACTACATAAACCGGTTCACAAAAAATTTCCACGAAACAAATATGTCTTATCTAATCTTAATGAACTTTGGCAAGCTGACTTAAGTGACATGAGAACTTATTCAAAATATAATGATGGTGTTAATTATATACTTTGTGTTATTGATGTTTTTACCAAATTTGCCTATGCTCGATCAATGAAAAATAAAAATTCTGAATCGATTAAAACATGTTTTGAAAGTATATTTCGTGAAGCCGATATAACACCAACCCATATACAATCCGACAAAGGAACCGAATTTGTTTCGAAAGATGTTCAAAAATACTTTAAAACGAAGAATGTCAATTACTATACTACAAACAACCCTGATATTAAGGCTAGTGTAGTTGAAAGATTTCAAAGGACACTCAAAATGAGGATGTGGCGTTACTTTACTCACAAAAATACATATAAATACATTGATATTTTACAGGACTTAATATATTCATATAACCACAGTTACCATTCCAGCATCAAGATGTGTCCTTGTGATGTAAACTCAAAAAATATAATGACAGTGTGGAACAATTTGTATACACGTAAACATGTTCAAAATAACACCAATACATCTCCAACACTGCCAAAATTTCATATTGGAGACTATGTAAGAATAACAAAATATAAACATATATTTCAAAAAGGATATGAATCTAACTGGAGTGATGAAATATTTGTAATATCTTCAGTGATAGATCGGGCTCCATGGATTGTGTACACACTAAGAGATTTACAGCAAGAAAACATTGTTGGAACCTTTTATGAAAAAGAATTGCAAAAAGTGACGTATGACCCCTCTCTAAATTATAAACTAGATAAAATAATTAGTTCCCGCTATTCTGGCAACAGAAAGCAAGTGTTAGTGAAGTGGAAAGGTTATCCAGATAAATTTAATAGTTGGGTTCTAGTTTCCGATTTAAAACAAATATGAATAAAGAAAGTTTTTATTTAACATTACCTAGTAACAGTTCTATGGAATATTTTCCAGACAATGTTACTACAAGATTTTCAACTAAATTACCAAAACCCATAAAATTGGAAGGGCAATGGACCGTCGGAGTTGTTGAATTTCAATATCCATGTACCATGTTTACTGTTCAAGAACATGAAAATATTATTTACATAACTAAATCGATGGTGATGCCAAATGAGAAAAAACCTTCATTGGTTTATTATAAAAAACACATTCCAGCTACAAATTACGATAACATTAATCATATTTTAACAGCGTTGAATAATGTGAAGGAAAAAGTAAGATTTCGCTATGATGAAATATCAAAGTTTGTGTCAGTTTCAGTGATGGATGATTCAGTAAAATCAGTGATTCTAAAACCCAAATTGGGTGTTCAACTCGGTTTTGAACCTAATAGGAATCTTGTAGATAATGGTCTTGGAAAATGCCCCGCAAATTTGCATTTAGGGTTACCATCACAATTATTTGTCTATTGTGACATAATCGATCCTCAGATAGTAGGAGATGTTATGTCTCCTCTCCTGAGAATCATTCCTTTAGATCCAGCAAAGTATATATATGGCGCAAATAAAATGCATGTTTTCTCACCTCCTCACTATTTACCAGTTATGCGTAGAGAGTTTGACACCATTGAAATAGATATAAGATCCAGCACAGGTCAAAAAATACCATTCCAGTTTGGGACAGTGTGTGTTAAACTTCATTTCAAAAAATTATAATGTATCCCCGTGACAGCATAACTTGTCCATATGAACATTATTATTCTCATCAAGCTGGCTCTGGTATTGGAGTGATTTATAAAGGGGCGCCTTATCAACGTGGTCATGGGATCGGTAGCTTTTTAGGAGGGCTGTTTAGATCAGTTTTACCCTTACTTTCTAGTGGCGCTCGCGTTATAGGCAAGGAGGCTCTAAATGCTGGTGTCGGTCTTCTATCAGATATGGCTAGTGCCCGCCCCATGGAAGAATCAATTAAAAGTCGGTTAAAAGTAGCTACTTCAAACTTGAAAAGAAAAGCTCATGATAAAATTGATGGATTGAATATGTCTGGTTCTGGATATATAACCAAAAGGAAGCGTCTTAGTTCAGTCATTCCACCGTCGACTACCAAAGTGAAAGCTCTAAAAAAATTACGAGTTAATAATCAAAAAGATATATTCTCATAAATAATTTTTAAAATGTCATTCTTACATAGCCATTCCTGTGAATGTATAAAATCAGAGTTAGATTTATTTGCTCTACCATCCACGCAAACTAGTATAGAAAACGGGTTATGGATACACTACAAACCCATCTCATCTCTAGCTGATGATGGACCCATAGAATTTCAAGTACCTGGAACAGGTGATGACTACATGGATTTATCCCATACATTGCTGCACATAAAAGCCAAGATACTAAACCAGGATGGTACGAAATTAACTGAGTCAACTGTTGTGGCTCCAGTAAACAATTGGCTCCATTCTCTTTTCACCCAACTAGATATTTATCTGAATCAAAAGCTAGTATCACCGCCAAACAATACATATGCCTATAGGGCTTACATGGAAACTTTATTAAATTATGCTCCTGCAGCTAAGGAATCTCATCTGACTTGTGGTCTTTGGTATCAAGATACGGCTGGGAAAATGGATTCAACTGATGAAAAAAATGATGGATTTGTTAAAAGACGAGAATTAGCATGTGAAAGTAAGGAGATAGAAATGATTGGTCATCTTCATGGAGATATATTTAATCAAGAAAAGTTTTTAATAAATGGTGTTGAAATGAGTGTTAAATTAGTTCGTTCGAGAGAAACATTTAACCTAATGGCTTCTACATCCGACTTGAAATTTAAAGTATGCATTACAGATGCAACACTTATTATACGTAGAGCACGAATCAATCCTACTGTATTACTTGCACATCAAAAAGTTTTAGCCTCTACTACAGCTAAATATCCTATCACTCGAGCTGAAGTCAAAGTTTTAACTATTCCTTCGGGGATTCAGGGTAAGACTCTAGATAATATTTTTTTGGGGCAAGTTCCCAAAAGGTGTATAATCGGTTTTGTGAACAATGCAGCGTTTAATGGGGGTCTAACAAAAAATCCATTCAATTTTGAAAACTACAATATAAATACATTTTGTTTATACATTGATGGTCAACAAATACCTTCGAAAGCTTTGCAACCATCATTCGATAATAATATTTACACAGCAGCCTATCACACACTATTTTCAGGGACAGGTATACATTTTCTGAATGAAGGTAATGGTATATCTAGGGAGCAATATGCAAAAGGATATTGTGTGTTGGCGTTTGATCTAACGGCTGACCTCAGCTCAAATTCAAACACTCATTGGAATCTTATAAAACATGGTAGCGTTAGACTGGAGGTTCGTTTTGAATCTGCTCTGACTCAGACGATAAATTGTATTATTTATGCAGAGTTCGATAATGTTATTGAAATTGATAAGAATCGTAATGTAACTGTAGACTATAGTAGTTAGGATGTAATAAAATTGTATTGTTTTGAATGTACTGAGACTATAAATTGAATTATTCATGCAAAGTTCGATAATGTTATTGAAATGTAACCGTAGACTATCAATTGTCAAGATTGAATAAAATTGTATTTAGTTATATAATAAATAAATAAAACATTGATGTATGCATACCTACATATAGTTTTATTTCCTGAAACCTCTTCTTTACTTTTTCTCTATAAAAAGTAATTTACATATTTCCTTGTCACATTCTTGGTTTGAAGATTGAACTTGACACAGCTTACCTTATTAAGAATAATGGATACAATTGATATTCAAAAATATTTACACTACATTCACCCAGCTTTACACAAAAATGTGTATGCTGCAAACAGGCTACCACTGCATGTAAAAAAACCGGTGTATCTAATAAGCAATTTGGATCCGGACAACAAGCCAGGGTCACATTGGATTGCCATGCACATAGATAAAAATGGAGTTGGTCAGTATTTTGATTCATATGGACGCGCACCTAAAGACTACCACAAAAACTTCTTGCGCAGGAACTCAAGACAGTGGGATTTTAATAGATATAGATTGCAGCACGACTTAACTACAGTGTGTGGAGAATATTGTTTGACATATCTGTATTTCAAGTTTTACGGAAATACTATGACCGATTTTATTGAATTATTTAGTAACAATACTATCAATAACGATCTATTTTTACACAAGTTGTTTAATGAATGCTTTAAAAATAAAAAGGACTAGATAGAAATAGTTAAAGTTAACTAAATTAACTAAGTTAACTAATCGATGAATGTGGTTAAAAGTGGATCATTAGACAAATAAAACAAAGTTTAATGGAATTAAAAAGTTTTTTATTTAAGTATAAAAAGAAAATACCTGATATACAAGAAAATATTGACAATGTTATTACCTATTCTAAAAATCATTATTTACATATTTAGTTATTACATCTAGCTAGTTATTGATTTTTGAAAGAATATATTTTGCTGTCTTCGGATTCCGATATCTCCTTGGTGATTTGATAAACAATTTTTTTCAAATTTTCATAATTTTTGTTATTCAATTCCTTGCAGTAATATTTAACGCGAACGTCAGCGTGTTTCCAATGCTGGGTAGGAGGAATCTTGCTCAGCTTTTTCATATCAAACACATCAATTTTTATAAGATGTGCTGCATTAACACTGTCGTCTGTGTTTGTTGATATGTATGATGTACCACCCTCTTTGTTCATTCGTCCAACGTTTGATGAGTTTTTTGCTTTCTTCTTTTTTGGTGGCACTTCCGGAAAGAACTCATCTATGTTGCTGAGACTACTGCGGGGGCGCTTCAATATAGATTTCTTTGCAAGGTAGTATGGTACGCAATTGGTGGTGTCCTCTTCATCAGATATATTATAATAGAATTGCTTGAAAGTGTTATGTTCTTCAACCTCCTCCACGGGGGAGTAACTTGGCGTGTCCTGTAACAACATGTTACTTTTAAAAATACATAGATACAAGTAGACATACAACATAAATGCAAAATCATAGATCAAATAAAGTCAAAGTTTTGCTACAAAAGTTTGTCATCAAGGGTATCTTGAACTCGGTTTAGCTTATATTGATAGCGTTTAAGTGCAAAGGTGAAATCGGTTCAAAGTAAATACGTAATATAACAACTTACCTCCATTTTATACGGTAGAACACGGAAACACTATTTATTGTGGCAAATACTGTGTGTTGAGTAACGAATAATTTTAGAATACACGCAGATGTTATTAGACGTTATAACAATATTTATCTGTAGTTCACTGCACGAATGGCGTAAGACTGTGGTAGTAACTCGAGGGTTTTAGACCTTTATAGCAGAGAAATATCGCAAAAAACTCATGACATGTTTCAACAGGTAAACTTTCTTGGTTTGTGATGGGTGCCTAATAGTTTTTTGCAGCGTCGCATAACTCACATTGATTTATCGAATATGTTATCTGACGCCCTTTTCACGTAGCAATAAACTCGCGTCATGTCCCGACAAGCAAAATGCCTTTTTGGGTGGCCACTACCTGTCGGCTGGTTTTTATATTTGCATTGATTGTATCGCGTTATAACATGATGCTAAAAGATGAACTTCATGAAAATTTTATTTGCAATTACATCATCCACAGCTTATAATTAATGCCCACTGCTGGTTAATCAGGCGACGGACAGTGCGTCACAGTGAAGGTGTTAGGTTAGTTTATTTAAATAATAAAAATAATTAATAATGGTTAAATAATTAATACTTAAATAATAATTTCATATTATATGTATCGTGGGGGGCCGTACAATATTAAATAATATACATATAAAATAAAAATATATTTGTGTATTGCTAATAAATAAATAATAAATATTGATTATCATATTATCATAATATAATAATATGATATTATAGATAATTACCTATTGTAACGCGGGCTTAATATTAGGGGTTGTGCTCGGAACGCAGCCTTTATGCGCGCGCATCCACCCTCCGCCAGGGAAGTTTTCGGCTTGAGAGATGTCACATAAAAAAAAGTTCAGTTGGAGGTTAATTTTTGACCTACATAGTTCTCGATTTAATACCTAATGATGTGAACAAGCATTACACTAATTTAATTCACACAAATTCTTTTCGTCAACGGATGGGGACTGCTTATCTATAGTACCTGCCCCGCAAGCCGGACACAATGGCTCGACCCTCAATAAAACGCTATTGTTTGTTCATTGAGTATACAAGTGGCTTCGTAACTTTTGAATGGGCCGGGGTGCGTTAAAATGGGTTAGCGCAATCGATCAGGCGTGTGCCAAAACATACAAATAGAGTCTAAACTTTTTTTTTTTTTTTTTTTTTTTTAGCTGGCGCCCTGGCAAGACCACCCCAATCGCAACTTTTTTTGGGTGAGCCAGAATGAATCAATCCCTACTACTGCCCAAAGACCTCTTCATTGCAATCTTACTTTAATTACACATTGGTATCGATTCTTTTGTTGCATTTTTCTAAGCTAACCTAATTTAACACCTCTAAAATTATAGTTTGTCGTTTCAGTTTATAAAAAATGGACAGCAACATGTTAAGTGCTGTCAAAATTTTAGAAAAATGCAACTAAAGAATCGATACCATTGTTTATTGTGAATAGTAGGTATGTACAGGGTATTATGTGATCTGAGGGCCTAGCATACGAGTTTTTATGTGTAAATCTAAAAGAATCCGCTCAGGGTCTCCATACAAATCAGCGCACATTGGTGTGCTGGGCGTCAGACGTTTTACACTAGATTTACACACCAAAACTCTACCAGACTCTCCGTTGTTTAGGTAACCTAATAAAAGCCATTTTGCTCTACAGCTGGTCAAATGCCTCATAGGTAGATTACAGTTGTCACCTATAGGTAGTAGGATTTAGTAGCAAGATGCCTACTATAGAGCTTTGCCGACTTTTATAAATTTTCATACAATAGGTTGCATATCGCCAACTTAATGAAACCTACTATACTTAATCGCACCACGCCTACTTTTTTATTTTTTCTGTTTTATAGCAGCTTGCCATTTATTTTTTTAAATATTATAATGATCTGTGCCTATATTTACTTTATTTAGAACACTGGCACTCCAATCGCTGGGGCAAAGAGAGCACAGTTCAACATCTTCCAACGAACAATCTCCGGTATTCCGTCCACACAGAATCTGCGGACTGCACTGGTGCCCGTAGTTTGGGTTGAAGAGGTAAGGATATATTTTACTATGGCTGGAATACTCAAAAGTCATTTAAATTTGAGCACCACTTAAAATTGCTCTGCCTCTGTTTGACATTACTCATTTGTAAGAGATGGCAATAATTTAAGCGGAACTTAAATTGAGTGGGGTTTGAGTGGCGTTTGAGTATTTGGCCATATGACTTTTAGATCATATCGGTTGTATCATTTACCCTATAGGTAAGCCTATTACTGTGTCCTTAGTGGACTGGTTTGTGAAGTCGTTCAATACAGACGCTCATAATGAGCTGGGTCATCTGCCTGTTACTCAAGCGTGAAACACACAGAGGACGTGTGCGGGTCGTGAAATTAAGCAGCCGTGTGTATTATTTTGTATTTATCTTATTAAAATATGTTTAAATTTTGAGTGACGTTTTTGTCTTCGCTAGTTAGGGGGCGTCCATTAATTACGTGAGGCATTTTTGAGAATTTTTCGACCCCCCCTCCCCCCTTGATGAGATATCGTAAGATTTTCCTCAACTCCCTCCCCCCTCCCCTAATCTCACGCGAGATTGTTCAAGACTTCTATTTTCGCTGTAAACGTGTTGAATTATTGAAAAAAAAATATACAACAAATACTATTGTTTCAGATTTCGCCATATTTTATTCTAGAAATAATTTTTCATGCAATTTTACACAGTTTTCTGCGAGAAAAATAATTACGTGATATTTGCCAAAACCCCCTTCCCCCCTAAGTGAGATTTGGAAAGATTTAGCTTGATCCCCTCCCCTCCTAGAACACCTCACGTAATTAATGGACGCCCTCTTAGCGGCAAACAGAATTCACACCAATGTATTTCATTTAGTACTAGACGCTTTCACACCATGTAGGTAAGTGCCGACATCGTTATTTTTGTCCGTGTATCGGCCAGTGTGAAAACGCCCGTAGGCTGGAATTGTAGAGTTGCTTCATCGTATAGTCCTAACACTGCTGTCACTTATTTCAGTCATTGTCACTGCCTGATGAGTTTCGGGACGAGTTGAAGCAGCGACTTCTGGGCCCACTGAACTTGCTAGATATCGTGCTGCCCGTGGTAATCTCGTTGTGCGCTCTGGTGCTGTTGATTGGAACAGCCTGCTGCGTCCGGGCGAAGATCACCAACGGTTCAGAAATAAAAAAGTAGACTGAATACTTACGTGTTTTATTGTTGTTTTTCCTATCATATATAAAGTAGATTTTTTGATGAAGCAGTTCCATGAAAGTTTCTTTTCACTTGCTCAAAATGGAAGTTTAATAATTTTCAATTTTTCACCGGGAAAAAGAAGGCAGAGGACTAAATACATACCTCACAACTCATAGATACGATTGTTTTGAAGATTTAATGCGTTAACTCGGACTGGAAGGACCAGCATTAGCATGCGAGAACAAAATCTCTTTCTTCGGAGAATAGTGCAAAACGTGAGATAAATAGGTATGGTATCTACATACACGTATTAGTAGAGATCGGAAAGATTCTATTTTTTTCCCATTTTAGGCACAGTACCTAGTTGTAGTAGTTTTAGTCACCTCTTCAGATTGGAAGCTACTGCCTACGAAACGAAGGGCGTCATGTCTTCTATAAAAAGGTCCTAAAACCAATCGACCGCACTCAACGAAGGGTAAGGTAAGGGGTAGGATCAGTCATTTTCAGAGTACTTATTGTTTGGTAATCTGAGTATCTAGGTACCTAGTCATTAATTGATAGTTTTGAGAAAAACAAAGAAATGTTATTTTGAAAAATTCTTCTTAGTACATGGTTTTCATAGCACCTATATTGCGAGGACACAAATTTGTCTAAAAATTAACTAGGCACATACCTATAGACATAAATCTTTTATTTGACCTACTGATAGCGTTACCTACTCAGATATAGTCAAACAGGCAGTTTATTTTTCACAACGTCTCATACCTCTACCTATAAACAAAAAGTTCTACAGGAGTACAAAATGTTTGCTTGAAACAGCTGATTTCACAGGCTGACCAAGAAATAACTTGTTGCCGACAAATTTTAGAATACGATTGGGTAGGTATTTAAATAAAAACACCTGAACTTTACTTTTCTGCATTACATATATTTCGATTAATAATTATTTATTATCTAAGACGATATTTATTTATCAGAAATGGTTATTTACAGTTCGGTGTTTTGGAGCTGATAATGGGGCTTTTAGTCTTTATTTTCATTGGACTAGATTTTATTAAAAATAACTACATACCTCATGAGATTTCAGTGTTTTAAAATTGACTACTCAAATTATTAAAAAATGTACAATAAAATAAGATAACAACAAGGATTTAACTTATTAGATTAATAAAATCATTCTAGGCTAAACTCATCATCCACACAATAGTCAAATCATGGCGACCGCGTTATCAGCCCCAAACACTATGTCTAACAAATAATCATATTCAAACTTTGACAGATAGAGTGCTGCCGCTTTTTTATGGAATAGTAAAGTGAATAAGATGAGCAGGTCATGTGACTAAACAACTGACATCTAATCAAACATTGTCAGAATAACTGAAACCTTATCACGTTCAGTTTTAGTTTGTGGCAAATGGTTGAGACTGTTCCATGAAATATTTCCACCACTATTTTTTTTATTGCCCTTAAATCCCGGCGTAATTACTTTAATCTCGGCGTTGCACACGCAAATACCGGGCTGAGCTTGAATAAACATCCGTGACTCCATGTGTACGTGTATAATGCAAGTAACAACTTTCACATAAAGTAAACTTATCAAATAACAAAATCAATCTGTGCCTTGATCACGAATAAATGTGACAATCGAAACGTATTGTAACGCTAGCGTATCCGAGGTACAATTGGCGCTTGCTCTACGTTTGGCGTTGACGCGCTATATGACTCGAATACGCGAGTTTAGTGGAGTGGAGATAGAGTTTAGGCAAGCGTAGTGTAGGACAGGACGCCCTCCGGCAAGGGGGTGCGACGATCTGGGAAATGTAGCCGGCAAACACTGCATGAGAAGAGGCGAAGACCGGGCTCAGTGGCGCGTCTTGGGGGAGACCTACGTCCAGTAGTGGACTGATATAAGTTGATGAAGATGATGATGTTAGGTTTACGTAAAGTTACGTTTAGGCTTATTCAACATTCTGTTAAAGCAACGGATTGTCGTACAAGCAACATGTTGAAAGCAACAGTAAACAAAGCAACATCGACCGTTCCACAAAACAAGGCTTGTTGAAAGATGTTGCTTGTGAACCCACAGCTCAAGGTGCATTTACGCTTATCCGAAATTTGTTGAAGCAACGGATTGTCGTACGCAACAGCTTTCAACATGTTGTTTTCCACAAAATTGCCTGATGTTGAACAGATGTAACATTACCTTAACGCGGCGACTGACACATTTCTTCGTGATTGGCGCTTGTGTGTACGTTTGACGTGTCACGTAAACTACAATTTTGTATGAAGAACATCAACTTTTTAGTTAACTTCCCACACCACTAGCGGGGTAGCGGTAGCGCTGCTCAATCTCTATACAAAAATATAGTTCACGTCAACTTTGTATGTAGGTAGTACACGTAAAACGAACACACTAAGCAAGCATGCAGCCCTCCGATTATATTACAAATCTGTCACGTAACATCAGACACGTAGCACACTGAATGTGGTAATATTATTACGAGGTTGGCTTTAACCAACTGTCAAATTTTGAATCTGATTAGTTGTTATGTCAACCTAAATTCACAGGCGTTGCACCTGATCATAAAACATAATATTCCAATTTCATTTTAAATTAAACATGATATTATAAATATTATTATGCTCGCATGAGTTTGAGACATTCAGGATAAAGGGGGACATTTATTGGACAATTTTTACATCAAGTACCTACGATATAATACAACATTCACTATTAAAATTTAAAACATCAATTATTTAAATTTTTCTCGGTAATTTTATATTAAGATAATTGTGTCAAATTCTGTTTTAACACTATCTTAAATCAGTAGTTGGTTTAACCCATCAGCGCCCAAACTTAAACTGTAAACTTTTTATACTTTAACAATACACACGGTGTATTCTTCAGGTCATGGCGAACAATGTTTGTTCTACGACTTGAGATTTCGAAATTTTTCATTCATGAAATGAGCTCGTAACTTTTACTTATAATGTAGCATGAAGTAGCTCTATTTTGATCCATTAACAGCTGTTTGTTGACCTACAGCAGGCAGCTGTTTAGAACGACAACACAATAGACTAACTCGTGCCATTTGGTTATATCCGCCCTTATCAGAGTTGTAATTTATAAAAAACCTTCCCAACAGCTAAGTCCTACATACCTTCCTTAGTGGTTCTATAATGTGATTCGGTAACTTTAATTTAGTTTGTTTGAAAAGAATAATGATATCGGTTTTCTCATGGTTCGTACTAGAATATAGTTGTAATTTTGTTCCATACAAGTTCGTAAGTAACTTAACTATTACTATAACATTTCTTGAAAGGGTTGTAGAAACTAAATCATCAGCATTACCTGCCTTTTAGTCGAAGCAGCTGGATCTAGTTGCAACAGAAAAATATCGTAGTCTATCATCATTTTCAGAGACACCACGTGACCCATTTTTTTACGCCCTTCCCCCCCCTCCTCGGTGACCCCCCCCCCCCCTAGTATTTGCTAAGACCCCCTAACCCCTCGCGAAGTCACGTAGTACTTCTGTAATATGGTTTTAAATCATTTTTTTCCAAACAGATAGTTACAGATACATATTTTGACACATCATAATTGAATATAGCTCGATAAATAATATAAATAAATATAAAATAACCAATCATTTCTATATAAATAAACTTACCGTAATGACACTTCATAGAGATACCACTTATGTACAGCGGGCGTTAATGGGTTAAGTAAAAGAAAAAACAGAATTGACACGAGTATTAACGGAGCAAAAACATCAATTACAGATATTTAATTTCTATGAGTGTTTCTTTAATACATAAACAACGTCATGGAACTTCGAGGGAAAACATTTATTATATCGATTTAATAATGTTTGACCACTGATGATAGGTTTACGTAAAGCGTGGTTTGTGTACACGCATATTCTTTCAGAGCGATGCTCACTGAAAGCAGGAATGATATGAGAGTACGACTATTGGGGTTTACTTGAAAATCTTATAAGTATATAATTGTGCCTAAAACAAGTTTACCATACACGATCCCCGCTATTAATAAACTCGATCGATGTAAGCTTAGTGTAGTTACACCGCGCTTTTAGTCCGGTCTCACGCCGGTGTCTGCCTGTTCGTCTGACTGAAGTTACAAAGTTAAGCGTATACGCAGCTTAATATAAGCTTAGAACTTAACTAGTAGAGCCTTATACTTAGAATTTCTATTAAAAAACCTTTGTTAAAGAAAAAAGTTACTGTGAAATATTTCGTTCCACACGGATTTTTCCTAATCGTATCAATATGGTCTCCCGAAAGAAAACTATAGGAAATTTCAAAATGTTAACGTATTCGAGAAATTAATTATAAACCACAATATTATTATGTATTTAATAATAATTGTGGTGCTTGCCCAATTTTTTTTTTGCATTGACAACCATGTTCAAATTCGATCGAAAGAGACAACACATGGTGTAATTATTCCAAGTTTACATCGAGTTTTATTAATAACTTATTATATGTAAAACATGATGATTGACAATAACGAAATTACACTTGTAATGTACTATTTTATACAACGAATGAGAAATTACTTTTATTACTGTTAAAAATATAGAAGACAATATAACTATTTACAAAGAAAGAAGAAACAAATGCCCCACTATTTCTTAATTTTTCTAAATAAAACCTCTCGAGGACTGCACGTTATTGTATAGTTTCCTGAATTGCTTTTTTTTTATCAATCATAACAACCTTAATTTATATAAAAAAAATCAGTCCTCATGAATTGATAAAAATATAAAAATAATAATTCTAGAGATTTACAATATGTACAAACTAAATATAAGACATCAATTTAAATATTAATCGAAATTCTAATGGTCAAAATGCCAATGTATGACATCTCACAAATAAGAGTAGAATATGCTACTTAGCAAATATAAAATGACGAACACTGTCTCACTTTATTTCTCATAGTTCAGGTTTATTTTTCTCCCACACTCGTATATCTTTATTTCAACCGAATTAAACATTATTCTTTGCTTCGTCCATCTGGTCATCGTCTTCATCATCGTATTTATCTTTATCGTCGCGTCGGGACTTGCTCTTGCTGCAGACGAGCATTGCCATCAGTTTCTTGTGGCTACGTCCGACGATCCAGCCGTGCAGCTCTTGTTCTTTCTTGTCGTTGGTGTCGCGCTCGACATCGGAGCCGTCGTCGCAGGCGGCAATGGCGCGCGCGCGTGCTTTAGGCGGCGGCGGTCGATCGATCGACTCGTCCTCACTCGTGTCAATGTCAAATTCTCGCGAGCGGCAGACTGCGCGCTCCTTCTTCGGTGCGCGGCTGCTCTTTTTGGTCGATATCTTCCTGCCCTTGATCTCGGCCTCCGACTCGGAGGAGCTCCAGTGTTCGACCAGTACGTTCTGCTTGCCGACAGTGCACTTGCGGCGCGCCCTCTGCACGGGCACGTCAGCGAGCTCAGCCGGCGGCGCTATGTCGTACGCGTCAGCGCTATTATCGTGGCTAGTGCTAATACCTTCGTCAGATTTCCTGATTGGCGATAGTTTTCGTTTTAATTCAGATCCTGTTTCGTTTTTATCGATAGCGATGTGAGTTGTGCTATTGCGGTTTGACAACGCAGTGTCTTTGCTGCCGCCGTCTCGCTTGTCCGATTCTTCATATTCGGATTCTTTATAGCGTTTGTGGTGAGATTTGTGTTTTTTGTCAGCTCTTCGCTTCTTTCTTCGTAATTTAGCGACGCTCAAATCATCTTCACACGAAGAGGTTTCCATTTCAGACCGCGGAGCTGAACGGTTTGTGTGTTTGTCTTGGTTCTTTCTTCCACGATGATTGTGTTTAAATCTAAACAAGTTAGTTGGTGGTGACATATTCTTTGAATTATCGAGAGGAGATTCTGGAGTTGTTATTTTTAATGATTTTATATCTTTGGGTAATTTTAACTTTTGATTATTATTTGATTGTACTGGTTCCTCTTCCTCTTCCGTCAGTTCGTCAGAATTTTCAATCGCTGTTGGCTGCGAAGGGCTTTCAGTTTGGAAATACTTTTGTGAAACAGATATATTGTTACTTGGCTTCTTTACTGTTTCACAGAATTTGTAAGTGGATAGTTCATCTATTCGATCGCGGTGATTAGGACTGCTGAAACCGTCATCTACATTAATAATGGCTGTTTCAAAAGCATTGATGTTGGTCTGGGTTGCAGTTGATGATAGACTAGGTTTTGCAGTTGATGACAGACCAGGTTTTGCAGTTGATGAAGTCTCAGTCGTGTCAGGGACAAGCAAGCTGTCAAAAAGCTTATTCATATCCGGTTTGGGTTCTGCGGATAGCTTTGGTGAAACAGGTTTTTCGTATCGTACAGCATTATTTTTGAATATTTTGCCCATGACTGCATTCTTTGCTTCACTTATTTTATATCGGCATGATTTGTGTGAACAACCCCTTTCGATTTCACTGTCGTCCGAATCACCTATAATTTGGCAAGTGCACGCGATCGGCCCTTTCAAAACTGGAGTTGGGGACGACAAATCACTCTCGTAAGAACTCTCATCGTTTCTATCTGGAACGAATCCGGAAGTGCTCGGCATGTTAATTTGATCTTCGATGTCACTATCATTGAAAGGTTCTTCACTATCTTGAAAAGATCTTAAAGCAGTATAGTCGTTGGAAAGCATATTGTCGCCTTCCTCAGCACTTTCATTACGTTTTCTCAAGTAATTCATTCTCTGGTCTATTTTAGATCCATCAGAAATTTTATCAATACCATATTCCGTGTCTTCCCTTTTTTGCTTTTCTTTATTATTTATACCGACGCTCTCGGTAGAAGTAACGGTTTTTTTGTTTGTAATATTGTGTGCATGCTTTCCTTTGCCCTTACCTTTTCCTTTCCATCTTTTAATTTTAGGACTGTCGCTTTGCTGATCCTCGGCACTCGCAATGTCATCACCATTGTGTTGGCGTTTCTTTTTCTTTTTTTCGACTCTGTTTGCTGATACAGTTCTCGCTTCATCTTCGCTACTTGAACTTCTATGTTTATTTATTACTTTGGTCAGCCTATAGCCTTTGGTAACGGGTCTCTCTTCGTCTTGAAACTCGTAAATGTCTGGAATACCAGCAATCTTTTTGGATTCGATATCACTGTCGCTTTTATTACTGGACCCAGAAATAGTCCTAGATTTTAATAAAGATTCATTTTGTTTTTTAGATCTGCCTTGCTTTTGTATGAAATGAGGTGGTGAAACATTAGGTGGCATGTTGAGATCTTGAGTTGGTATAGATATTTTGATACCGTCGAAACCCTTAAGAGCACCTTTAGTAGGTACCTGCGAGCCTTGATACGTAGGTTTTTTTGTATATTTTCTGTTATATTTCCTGTCGGGTCTTTTCTTGGCCTTTTCAATTTTGCTGTAAAAAAACATGAGGTCAAATATATTTCAATTGAGTTATTGTGATGAAAATAACGAGTAAGAATTTTTGTTTGGTTAGAGTTAGTATGTGCCTTTATGGCGCGTACATGAGTTTGCAAAAGCTAGCTCAGTGCGGGGAGCAAATCCGCTGTTCAAAGATTTATGTACAACCTGATCCCACCCGTACCCAGCCTACATCGTGTTAACGCCTTCAACTAAGAAAAGCGCGGACACAAACACAGAACGGACGAAACAACGCTGGCAAAATTATATTATCAAACCAGCGAGCCTAGGATGCGCGCGTGAGATATTTGTCATGTCGTTCTGTCAAAATCTAAGCATTTTGCACCAGTTTTTGAACTATTGCATTATCTGTGGTAATGTTGTTGAGAAACCGCGCCTTTGAATCTTCAACTTTTGACACTTCGGCATGTCAACAAGTAATGACGAGCCGAGACACTGCTAATTTTAAGTAATACCTATATGTTTAAGTGATGTCTCTGAGTGCGTCAGTTTGATGTATCGATCGATTAATAACGTACCTCGTCCTAGGAGTTTCGGCCATTTCAGCCTTTTTGGCCAGCTCGGCTTGCTTTGCTCTTTCTCTCTCTTCGCGTCGCCTTTTGATGATGTCATACTTATCCTCGAACATGTTAACTTTGCTCTCAGGATACATCAATGGCTTATCCTCAAGTTCATCAGAGCTGTCAGTTACTCTTCTATTTCGCGACGTTTCAACCGTCTTAAGCTTGGCAGGACTTTCACACTTTTCAGGCTTTTTATTAGTCTCCAACTGGACTTCATTATTGATAGGAGTAGATACAGTTTGGTTTGTCACTACAAGTGGGACTATCTCTTCCACACGTAGTTGGTTAAATCCAGTAGTTTTACCGGCATTAGCCTCTGCTGCCTCTTTGAAACCAGAATATAAATCCCTTTCCAATTTTCGAATTTCTTCGCTATTTAACATTTTTTGGGCTGTGATTAAGTCCACTTCGTCGTCCTCATTTGCAGAGCATGGTTCATGTACAGTTTCGGAAGTGAAAACTTCTTGTTGTACTATGGACTGAGTTGACGCTATAGGGTTTGTCGTGGCAGTGTTGAACGTCTCTGCTTCTAGTGTCGTTGGCTTGGCAGACACTATGAGCGTCTTATTAGAAAAGTCTTCTTGTGCAGCGGACTGCTCCGAGGTCATGGTGTTTTTCTTATCGGAATTTGCATTCATAGCACCTGCAAATCGAGTAAACGTAAAAATGTCAATCAAACTGACGGTGATTTTTATTATTGTTATGCTTATTATATGACACGAGTTAAATTACATTACACAGAATGAGTTCTCTCTACCGCCTCTCAAGGGTAAAATCTATAACAAATTTAAACCATTGAGATTTAATCCGTAGAGGCCGGTTGAGAAAATTTACCCTGTGTATGCTAATCATGACTGTCTTGCACCAATAAATTCAAATTAAGCAGATGATAACAGTTATTTTTGAAAGTAAATAATTTTTTATTGAATTGTAAATCTATAGGAGTAGATTCGGTCCGAAACGGCTTTTGGTGCAACTCAGTCTCATTCAGATATATAACGAACCTTGCGTGGTCTTCAAGGTGTGGCTCCCATCGAAATTTTTTTTGTTTTCACTATGAGAAGTTTTTCTATGACGTTCTTTAAAACGGAAATAAGCATCATCGCTTTCAATCATACTGTGGAATGTTTCAGATATTTTCTTGGTTGCGAGAAGATTTGATTTTCTGGGTTGTCTAACAGAAAAAAAACCAAAATTTTCCATGCATTTGTCTGGGGTCAATTGCTGCTTGGTTTCGATTGAAACATTAGATATTTTTGAATTAATCTCTCGATGATTCTTTTTCTTTGTATTTTTTGTTTTTATTGCAGTTACATCGATCGTATTCTCAATCATATTAACACCCTGATCAATTTCAGTGGTCAGGTCTTTAGTATCTAATCTATCAGGCGTAATACAGCTTGTATTTGTTATATGAGTTTCATCTCTGAGCGTGGTTAGTAATTCTGAATTATTTGTGATCATATCACTACATTTATCAATCTGTTCATTATTATTTTCACTAGCATTCTTATTATCACTAGGAGACTCTAATTTAGACATGTCTATGCAGTCTTTCGATTTATCAACTAATGTAATGCCTGCGTCGGGGATATTGCAATTTGATGATTTAAAGCCCCCATTCTCTAACTTTTCTTTGGCTTCAACATATTTCTGCAACGGTACATCGCTCACTGAAGAATCTGAATCACTAACGTTTGGCGGACTTATCTCAGAAACAGCGATCGTAGGTTTTTCCATTTCAGCTTTGCATCGGCTTTTGTCATTAGTATTGTCATATTTTAAACATTTCTTTGAAGTTTTATAACTGCCTGTTATAGATTTGCTAATTCTTCTTTTTGCAATAGGTCTCGTGGTTTCTGTTATATCCATGTCAAAATTTATGTCGTAAGGGTCGTAGTTTTCAGGGTTTTTCTCAGAAACGGAAGTAGAACATAAGAATTGTTTACTGAAAATGGGTCTATTATAGCAAGCTGTTTTAGTTTCAATGCAACCACTTTTTTCTATTTGTCTTTTGAGACCGTTGTAACCTGATGGAATAGCTGATTGGTTATCAGTTGATTTTACTGTACTAAATTCCGAAACTTTTTCAATACCGCCGACATTTATCTCTACATCTGTTTTAATTGACAGATCCTCTGCATCCTGATGTTTTAAAGTTTTATCTTTTTTATTGGTAATCTTTATTCTTTTTGCTTTAGAGCCACCGCTTGTATTACTAGACAGTGAAATATTTAACTTTCGTTTTTCTAAGGTAACATTCGTTTCATCTTCATTGCAGTTCTTATTTTGAGCGGTTTCAGAGTCTAATGAGTGGTTTTCTTTAGAAGTATTTAGACACGACACTTCTTTTTGAATGGTATTTATATTGTTGTTATCGGAAGCTAAATTTAAACTATCTGTTTCGGTATCTTTACCGTCATATTTCACAGAAAACAATTTCTTTTTCTTTCTTTTAGGTTTACCAGAAATCTTTTTATGTTTAACCGGTAGTATTATTGTTTCGGTTAAAATATCAGTTTTATTATCTGGCTTATTTTGTATATTTTCATCAAGCAGTAACTTTGAAAATATAAGTTGTTTTTTTGTTACTGGTAATTTATTGCTCGCTTCGTTATTAGCGTGTGTGTCATGATCAATATTTTTTTTTTCATTATCATCTATGTACATCGATTTCCCACGTCTACTACGGCGTAAAGCACGTTCGCTTAATTCCTCGACATAAGTAGACATGTCTGAATCAACCGACACAATAGATTGGCCCGTTTGTAAAGGTGTTCCTTCTTTTGCAGCATGATTTATTGCGTTCAAGGTACACGTATGACCCGATTGTGATTGAAATTCTCTTGGAGTATTTGATATTTCAAACGTTTTCGCATCTATCAGTGAATTGTGTTCGTCGCCGGTAAACGATTGGATTGAGCTTCTTTGTTGATCAGCTTCTATATCATTACACTCTATTTGTGCTTTGTTCTTATCGATATATATAATAGTTGGTTTAATATTAGATTGCATATCTTTTGGTTTCTTTTTTGTTTCAAATAGGATTTCGTCATTTAAGGAATCTTTAGTTATGCAGTTCTGCGAATGATCGAAATCGGCGTCGTCATTACTGTTCATTTGAGAAGCAGGTATACCATTATCTTCATCAGTAGGCTTATTAGAAACAAGAGTGTGCCCAACATTTTCTAGTCCACAACTCTCAACTTGTTTGTTTAAACTATCAGTAGTTCCATTATCTTTTTTATGTTCGAAGTACAATGATTCATGATTTTCTTTACCCGCATAATTTTCATTGCTATTTCTGGCTTTGTCGGTTTTCAACTTCTTTATCACGGGTTCATCTTCACAAACTGTAGCATTTAACTGTAGTGGTGCACTAGTAGCAGTTAACAACTCATATTTTGTTGTACAACTGGTTTTCTCTTCAGCATTTGGTTGTGGGGCATACACGAACGAAACATTATCATCATCGTCGAATCCCTCGTCTACGATTGAGGATGTTTTTGGAGTTATATTTTCTGACAAATTATGTTCTAAAGCGAGTGTATCGTTGGTCTCCATATATTCTATAGTTTTTTGAGTAACTTGCAAAACAATATGGTTTATTTTGTTTAAAATATCATCTTCCACACTAGTTTGCATTTTTTCAAGGCAAATCAAATTTGATGTATCTTGCATACAATTATCTGGTTTACTCACAGCGGGAGTCGTCGAAGAATTTAATTTATCAATTTTTACAGCTTGATTTTGACTACATGCAGCATCAAAACATGATTCAGATAATGTGTCATACTCAATGATTTTACGTGTTAATGCTTCAATATTGATCTTTTCGGCATATTTGTCAATCAGATTTTCTTTGTGGAAAGGCAAAGCTTGATCTTTTTGTTTCACATCATTGTCAGATGGTAACTGTTGCATTATAGTATTTGCCGTTTGATCTTTCATTGCAACTTTGTCTACGGAAACATTGAAGGTCAAATTTAATTGTTGTTCATCGTTATTATCTACCAATGACATTATATTAGACGTTTCACACGCAACCTTATTTTGGATTATTGGTCTCGTTTTCGACTGGTTTATTGCCGGACTATTGCCGTTGTATCCAGAATTTTGAGCAGACGCGTTATCAGTCGGTAAGTCTTTGTAGCCGCATCCAGAATTAACCACTTGAGTAATGCTTTGATCTCTTTGTTGTGAATCAATACAAATCTGTTGGTTATCATAAACTTCTTTATTAACTGTTTGTTTGTCATCAGTCATTGATTTTCTTGCCAAAGAAGTTTTGATTCGAACAGCTCTGAGGCTAGCCGTTTTTTCATTCGAGTTTTTTGATGTTTGTAGTTTTTGAACAGGTTGTTGAATTAGCATAAAGGTTTTCGCTTCCAAGTAATCTAGATCTTCATCCGTTAGGTCCATTATACTGTTAATATGCTTACTAATTTCACATTCGTAAATTTCTTTTCTTTCCATCTCACCATCCAACGAAGGATTTGCTGTTGGAGTCTTATTTTCGGGATCAATATCAAAAACCAAATCAGCAGTAGGATTTTCATGTATTAGTATTGATAATATCAGATTAGTATAAGCATGTAATAAATTCAGTTTCGTAAAAGGAGTAAAACGCTTTTTAGGTAATATGCTGCTTGATGGCAATACACCACCATTCATTGTGACTCTTTCGTGGAGTTTTATAAGAGATCCACAAAGTGCTGTCAGGTAAGCTTTGGAGACAGCGTAGTTCTTATTCAAAAAGTCAATTAGTGGCTTATAATTTTCTGCATTGTCCGGGAACATCACCTTAATAAGTATTTTAACTAATCGAATTTGTCTTTCTTTGATAGATGTACTTACTAACGTTGTGAATACCTCTGCAAACGACGCTCTGCGCAGAATTTCTATATCTTGATCATCTAAAGAACTACCACAAACAATCTCACTTGTTTCGTCAGCGTCAGTTTCCTCATTTTGCAAGTCCGTCGGCTCTGTGGAAATCAAATCTTTCTGTACAATATTTTGTTTCGGTTTGAGATGACTTGTGTCCGGTCCCTGTTCATTTAGTGTGTCGTGACTGTTTTTTTGCAAACTTTTTGTATTATTATGCAAGAGATAAGAGCTATTGCTTTTGCTGATAACAGCCGCCTCAGTCACCTCAATCAAACTTTGTTCCTCCAATGTAGACTTTATTTTTTCATTCGATTTTTCCGTCTGGTATAGTGAATTGCCTTTAGCTTCTAAATAATAATTTGAGTTTGCAGATGCTAATTCCTCAAGAGTATTTAAACCAGCTTTACATGAGTCAGTTCCATTCATATCATTAGTAAACAGAGATTTACTGGGATATTTTTTACTATTGATTTCTTTTTCATTCGGTGATTGCTCTGTAAAAGTGATTGATGTTTTCGTCGAGTCCATATGAGATATATTTGGTACGCCTCTCAATTCTTCGGTATATTCAACTGTCGACCTTTTACAACTGGGCTGGCCCGGATTTTCCACTGCACAGTTTGTACCGATTACACATGTTGCGTCTTGTTGTTTATCGGTGTATTCATTCGGTAGCGTTCCAATTGATTGATTATTATCTTTGTAGTATAAATTCGAGGCAGTCTCTTCAGTCGCATTTTTTTCTACTATCTGTTCAGAATCTTCAATATTGGAGTGAGGTTCTTTATATGTTTTTTTATTGGATTCTTTACGTGTTGTTTTTGATATACATAACGTTCCATATATATCTTTCTGAACATAAACGTTCGACTCGTCATTGTCGTTACAAATGGCCGGCGCGTGTTTTACAGATAAGTCTAATGGCTCTTCGTTCAAGCCAGAATCTGTACAAGTATTGGAAGTTTCTTCGCTCGCTTTTTCTCTCGCAGAATCTTTGTAGTTATTATGTTTTTGAGCATAAATAGTTTTATCAGTATTAAATGGCAAATAATCGGATTGACCACGTGTCATCAAATCAACGGACTTTCGCATGTCTGATTCATTTGGCGAAGAAGTTATTTTGGGTCCCTGACTTTTAAGGGGTACTGATGTCACCAGTTGAGGATGTTCGGTTACATAGCGATCATGTATTATTTTATTGTTCAAATTGCTATGGTATACACATTCAGCCATTACGTTATCGCTAATATGTGAATCACCAGTCTTTTTTTCAGGTTGTGGTTTGGGAGGATTTTCATCCACTAATAACTGTGATATGCTATGTTGATGGTCTACTGTGCTATGTACTTTTGTTGTTTTGTAGTGCTCAGGTTTAAACCTTGAGTCACTAAAGCCACTATTATTATCATAGCTTTTATTTATTCTACTCCCATATCCATCTTGAGAAATTGGTGTACTATCATAGTTTTTATCAGTAAATTTGTTTTCTGTTTGAGGTGTTGTACGTAAAACGTTACCGTAATAATCAGAGGATTCTTTTATTTTTTGATTATTCAGAGCATTAGTAGATTCGGATAACGTTTTTTGCATGTTAGTATTGCACAAGGTGTCTTCCAAAATTTGACTTGTAGTACTGGTACATGTATCTGGTTCAGAAGATTCTGAAAATTTTTTTTGCGGTTTTCGTTGAGTGATAGGTGTAACAACCTGGCCAAAAGACATTGATGGTAGTATACCTGGCAAGGTATGGTTGTTGTTAATTTGGTTAGGCTGTACCGATGCCCTAGCCCATGGTGGTGGAGAAAGGGACAATATGTTGTGATTTTGTTGGTTGGTACCAATTACCGGTGTAGCTGTTTCATTGTAAAGACGCATTTGATCCCTTCTTACATCATAATTACAGTCAAATGCACTATACTGTCCGGGTGCTAAAGCACTTTGGTTTTTATATTGTGCAGTTAGACTATTTTTAAAAGCTTCACTAGCTTGATGTTGCAAAAGCATCATTTCCGGTATAACATGAGATTGCTCCCATTGTTTTTGGAGTTGAGCATGAACCATTGAAGTGTACGGAGAATAATTCCACTGTTGCGGATAATACATGGGAGCCATTTGTTTCACTTGTTCATTGTGTGTAGTAGATAAACGAACACTTGGCGACTTACGCCTCTTCCCTCCAGAAGGTACTTTCGCTTTCAAGAAAGGAACTTCAGGCTTTTTATGAACACAATATGGATCACCCATTGGAGCCATTATAGGCGCTCCATAGTGTGTTTGTGCCTCACTTTGTAAGCCCCATCGCAAATCTTGATATAATCCACCAGCCATACCCTGGGGCCCTACAATCATATCGGGTACTACATTTTTTGCAGTGCCGGACTCGTCATGAGTACGACTAATTATAGCTGGATGAGGATCCATTAATGGCAATTGCGCATGTTCAATGTGTCTCTGAGTCACTCTATCCACATCTCTTTGGTAATACGCCATGGTTTCTGCTTTTTGCTGATTTTTTATTTTTTCAATGCAGTTAAGCAAACTTTCACGTTTTTTTTGCGAGGAACGCTTATGGTTCGAATGTAAAGGCGGCTTCTCAGGCAAAGAAGACGCTACTTCATTTTCTAAAAAAATGTTTTGGTTATCGCTTATAGCTGTATCACTTGTTTGTTCAGGTAAATTGCACTCTTGTACAAGCTCTGAAGCTTTAGTTGAAGATGTTATATTATTAATGGAATGTTTTAGCAACGTGGGATCCGGCGCGATACTTTTATGGATGTCTTTATCTCGTTCTTCATCGGGAGTATTTTTATCGTCGCTGTTGCCAGCTTGTTCATTATCCTTGCTGTCGTTTTCTCTTGTAGAAATGTTTAATGTTTGAGTAGTGGTTTCACCAGACAGTTGTTGAGGCTGGGAGGTACTTGCATCTTTAGTAGGAGCATTTTGTTGACGCTCGTTTGTAGTCTGAACTTCTTTACCAGCAAAAATTTTTTTTTTGTTTGTTGATGCTGCTACTCTGCTGGAAACTCGTTTTTTGGTTGATATTTCCTTTTCTGGTTCAATTTTAGATCTAGGTTTTAATGGTTGATCGTCTTCGTCTAGTATTACCAAATCTTTGTCTTTTTTGGTTTGTACTTTTCTGGCTTTGGAGTCCTTTGAAGTGAGACGTTTGATTTTAAATGTATTTCTTGGGCGGTCTAGTTTTCTCCTAGGTCGAAGAGCTTGTTGTGTGTTGTGATTACCCGCAGCTTGACGATGACGTTTTGCAGGCAAATCGGCGATCATCTTCCGTATCGTTTCGGCTGAAATTAATAAACAATAAGCTACTTTTTTGCTACATACAAATAAAATTGCTTAGATTTAACTAAAATTCGTATTCGTAATTGTAAGAAGGATCATACAAAAAAGCGCTAGGAACCAGGACGTATAATATCTTGCCAGTTTCTTTAGGCTCTGGTCACAAGGAACCTAGAATCGCCTAGTTTATACGAAGATTCTATATAACCCTTGTGATTTTACTGAATGAAAGATTTGATTTTGACGTTGATTGGGGAGCCGCTGAATTACGTAACCGATAATTTTTCATCAGTTTATATTTCAACACAGTATTTTTTTATCTTATGAAGGTTTTGTGATTACTAATCGGTAGAATCACTATTTGCGTACAAGCTTAATTAATAATTTGCAACTGGAGTTTGTTAGGTAATAGCAAACATTTTTTATTTACATAGAAAGTAATTGGGTAGACATGATGTAAATAAAAAAAAACACTGGAATTATAATATAATGTATCGAGTATCCAATAATTAATAAAGTAAAAAACTTATTATGTAAACGCATTTAGAACAATTTTCAATTGTATAATATAAATAAAATACAGCGGTCTTTGGTTAAACACAGATTGTAACTGAAGCAATGGCGTCACGACTCACGGCTGATAAAAATCCTATTTCTTCTGTCAAGTTCTGATGGAAAACTTCCATCCCAGGTTTATAAATGTGTAGCTCAGATGTGTACCGTATCAGTTTGTATAGTATATAATTCTACTTTCTACTAATATTATAAACGCAAAAGTTTGTTAGTATGGATGGATGGATGTTTGTTACTCTTTCACGTAAAAACTACTGATCCGATTTGGATGAAACTTGGACAATATATTGTCCGTGACCTGAATTAACACATAGGCTACTTTTTATCCCGAAAAATTTACGGGATCCAACAGGACGCGAACGAAGTCGCGGGCGGCACCTAGTATATCATATTTCTTATAATTTTTATTCAATTATTGTTTGTAGAGATCATATTTTATACCCTTTTATTTCTTCAACTAATACCACCGTCTATTTTGTTTTTATTATCCAGTCCATCCTAAGGTTGCCTGGAAGAGATCGCTCACATCGATAAGGCCGCCCATTGTATGCCAGTGTTATTTATAGGTTATTTGTCTTTTATTTGTAATTGTTTTATGTGTGGTGTGCAATAAAGTGTTTTCCACCTATCTATCTACATGTGGTAGTATTTTTTTATAGTATGACGAAGAGGAACTGGTCTCCCTCGTGGTCTTACTAGTAGGACAAAATAGTAGGAGCACGAGAGAACTGCGGTCTATCGAATATTCGGTCTTAAGCTTGTTGCCACTTTTTCATTACAATATAATAGTGACGTCAATTAGACTCTGGTTTTTAATTCGATGCGTAAAAGGTTTAACATTGATGATACCAGAGTAAAACAAATACATTAGTCGTAGTATAGTGTAAGTATATGTACGTAGTGAGTGGGAAATATGTTTTACCGAAAGGATACATAAGGATTACTTTTTTGCCAATATTTTGGCTTGTTACAAAGATATGTTGAAAAGGAACCTTTTTGGGTAATTATTATTGACACTTGAAATTATTTGAAATGATATCAGTCAAGTCAAGACATTCGTCAAGTCGGCTGTCGTTGTTTTTTTGAAGAGAAAATGGTGGATTTTAGCTTCAAAACTTGGAAAGGTATTCATCCAAATTAAAAAAAGAAACCGTATTTCGCTTTACTCGCTCAATAAATTGATTCTGTGACAAACCGTATTTCTTTGTATTTTCTGGGGTTAATGTTGCAATTTACACTTTTGTTCTTACATACGCAGCAGGACGATTACTCCACGGTTCGAAAACGTATATCCAAAGTTAAGATACCTATGTATGTATTCATATACATATGACCTATGTATTCATAGATCGTGATAGACTAACAACGATTGACAAAAAAACTAAGCTCGACAGGCGTTATCAATTATAGTCGTAAAGTTACAGGCTAAAAATTACATGATACGTAATGTCAATAAATATGCGTGATTTATAATGAATATATACATACACAAATAGGGTTACACATAAATAAATAAATTTCTACATAAAAAGATACCAAGCATCAAATAAAAAATAATTGAAAATAAATATAATAACTTACCATCTCCAACTTCAGTTCTGATTCTAGGTCTGACTCTCAAGAGGGCCTTCTGATTATGCCGAACTCTTAAGTCTTTGCGCATCTTTTTCCGTATAGTATTATTGTCAGGAAGGCGAGGTCGACGCCTGCGCACACCGAAAGGTCGTGATCTACACTTTCTGCGCACCGTCGGCGTGTCACCTGCGCAGTCCAGCATATGCTGGTGTAAATCTTCCATAGTGATGGACTTTTTGCACTTTGTGCAATTTCTGAACCCCCGAAGCGGCCTAGTCCTGTAAGGCGTCTGGCTCGGCGGCACGTATAAGTGCTTCAGTATGTCCGCGTTGAGAAGCGACTCTCCAACAATCTCGTAGTGTTGCACTTGCGCGTTGGGGTGGTTCGTGGCCATATGCGCGGTGAGAGCACGCGCGTCGCGCGTCTGGTCGCCGCACGCGCAGCACACGTAGCACCGCGGCCGCACCCACTCGCCGCTCAGGACCGCCGGCTGCATGACGTCTTCGCTACGGCCGGCTCGAGCAGACAATCCCAGGAAACTCGGGAAATTAGAGCCGCCTTCGCCGTCAGCAGTGGTGCTAGTGTCGGTAGTGCTATCGTTGTACTTTACCACTTGCGATGACGTACTTGGAATTTCCCTACTCTCTAGTATCTCTTTTAGCTCCCTGCCGATGATATTTTGCCTTTCAGCTCTTTCGGTTTGTGATTTGCAAAAAATTCCTTCAAATTTTCGTCTCATGCGTAACTGGGTCCATATATCTAAGCTCGAGACCAGCGTGATGATGCAATTATCCACGTGGTTATCTCGTTTCATTACACTGGCATCGATTATTATATTTTTATCATTTTCAGTACTGTCCCATTTCCACTTGTGTTTAGGGGCTATAGCCCTGGGCATGTAACCATCGAATCTATTACGAGAATACTGCTCGTGGGGCAAAAGTATTGGAAACCCCTCCGCAGTATTAATAACTGCACTACATTTACTCTTTCTAGTCTTTATAACTTTATCAGGATCAGGACTGAAATTGAACGATCCATCTAAAAATTTTGTCAAGTTTTGTTGGACATTACTTGCCACTCTTGAGTAAAAGTTGGTATCAAAGCATTTTTCAAATTTTTGGTTATTGACATCTATCATCTTTAACCAATCACGTCGAGTGGATTCGCCGACCCGCGGCGAGCGATGCACCACACCAAGTCTCGAGAGGATCTGATCAGCGTCTGCATTACGGAACGTAAAATTTGGAGGAATGCGCCTTTTCCATTGTATGTCGTCTAGTATTATAACTGCATTTTTATCTAAAACTGTATTGCCCATGTTCGATGGCAGAATTAGATTAGTAGTTATTTTATCCTCGATATCTACCGCGTCACTACCGTGAGATGGCTTTAACTCGCAAGATATAACTACACCATTAAATTCCGGCTCGTGTTTCGGTTCTTTAGTTTCTCCAGAGTATTGGTTTTTATCATCTATATCTATCTTTTTTTGGTCTTTACTTGAAACAGAAGAAGTCTTCTGTCGCAGTTTGCTACGATATGCTTGTTTTTGTTTTTCGCAAACATTGAGCTTGTGCTCTGCCAGTTCTGAAGTAGATAAAAACCTATTGTTGCAAACGAGACATGCAAAGTATTGATTAGGATGGCTATCCACCATGTGTTGAATGATTTTGGAGGCCACAGCTTCAGAGTGGTTGCAAAAGAGGCAGTTGATGAAGTTGTCTTGCTTAGATGTAGAAAGGTGAATTCGTCGGGCATGTTTAGATGCGGAAAGTTTAGTTGTAAACTTTCTATCGCAGTATGGACAAAGGAGTTGAGCGAGGTGTGAGGAGTCAGCCTTGGCAGTGAGATCATCTTGTTTATTTGGCGATGCTTTGGACGGAGTACTATTCCTCTTCGGTTTGTCCTGAGCTACCTTGTTTTCTTGTTTGTAGGTAGATTTGTTAGTGGGGTTCGGTATATTGGCAGTTGACTTTCGAGGTCTCAGTCTTCCATTTAAAACAGACGAAGATTCATCTTCTCCCGAAATCATGGTGTTTAGTTCTTCAACTCTAAAAGGGACAAATAAAGACGACACTCAAAAAGAAATAATAAGGCAGAATTACAAAGGAGACTAAACATAGAACATCAAAGTTAGCAGCCGAATACTTGATATAATTTTATTTGCACATAATTATGTGGTCATGTCTGTCTCGTTATTATTCAGACTTCCTAGACAACTGCGTATCCTAAGCTGGCCACATTATGTAATATTTATATCAATTTACTCGATGACTAGTAGGTATTTGTTTTTTTGCTATAGTAATTTAATTTTAATTCGTAAATCATAAACCGATTTACAGGGACGCGTTTAAAAAACGATACACAGATATACTTTTTTAGAAGCATTTATTTAACTTCCAATGTTTGTTGTTCCAATGGGTTTGTTTAGGTCAAATCTTGCAAGTTTAATTTAACCCACTTCACAATGTCCGATTTCGCGGAAGTTTTGCATACTTACTAGTCTTTGATGACAATGCAATAATATGGTGACAGTGAGTTGATATGATGACGGAACCGGAAGGTGACCATGGGAACTTAGTAATTAAAAGATCCAAAAATAAATGCTTGTTTTAAAAACCAAATTTATAAATATATTTTTTTGTTCTAAGCAAGCAAGCTCTTTGCTTAGCGCTTTTGTTCTGATAGACGATGATAGTAAACCCATCATTACATGTCTCTGAGATAATATAACATATGTACGTATATAGTGTGGAATTTATGTATGGCATCGACCGTGATTTAAGAAAACTCAAAACCAATTGCATATTTTACGCGAGAACTACATGAGGAAAGTACCTAAAACCCATCCAACTAAAAACTCAAGTATTCGGCAGCTGGGAAAGGATATATATATATTTTATAATGAAATGTCACTATTAAAATGAATAGAAGAGTACTTACTTGGTTAGAATAAAACCATGGTCTTCAATTTCTAGGTTTAGAAGATTTGACGCAAATAATACATCATTTTTGCCTCGTCCCGATGTCAATAAGCCATCAGGAGGAAATCTAGACAGAAGTAAGGTTGGCTTTGTTTTATGTGGTTCTGTCTGAGCATAATTGATGTACACAACATGTAAATCGCGACTGGCACGCCATATAATAAATATTTCATCATGCTTATTAAACCTAAAATGAGTGCGCCGCGCGACACATAACATCATTATATTCCGCAAGCAAAATAACAATAAACTATAAACTCATTACTTTAGATACCTCGCTAAAATCCGCTACGTCCTTAAATTCATTACTTTAGATACCTTGCTAAAATCCGCTACGTCCTTACATTATGGTACATTAGCTAAAATTTAAAAAATACATAGAAACATAAATGTAGCTAGATAATTCTATTTAGGTAAACTTATATATTTTCTAAGGCAAAAAGGGTATGCTCAGCATAAAAGCTACGCAGACATGTTCGATTTTCAGCATACTCCTGAATTATAGTCAACAGGTGTTAGGCAGCTAGTAAGTATTTTTTTCCCCTGGCATCTTATACTTCCAAGTCTAAAATCAAGCAACTAACCGTGCTCAAAATGCATGTCTGTTAAGTGTAAAAAGTGTGCAAGTATGTAATTTATGAATGAGTGTAACAGTATGTGCGCTGTAATGTTGTCCTAGACGGAAAGATGTGTGCGTGTGTTTGTGTCCGGTACGCAGATAAATGTATAAGGCTGTAAACAGTGCTCGACCGCGGTCAGCGCTGACCGTACGTCGGCGTAGCTATATCTATGCAAGTCTATGAATGCGTACACAGCTACGCTGACGGTACGCGCGTGAAATTCCATGCAAATGACAAGCGCGACCGACGTACGCACCGACGGTCGGTCGAGCTCTGAAACCGGCCTTAGGCTGGAAACAGTGCTCGACTGACGGTCAGCGCTGACTGTACGTCGGCGTAGCTATATCTATGCAAGTCTATGAATGCGCACACAGCTACGCTGACGGTACGCGCGTACGGTCGGTCGGTCGAGCACTGTTTCCAGCCATAGAGTTGCATAGATATAGCTACGCCGACCGACGGTCAGCGCTGACCGTCGGTCGAGCACTGTTTCCAGCCTTAATGTATTTAAAGTAAGCATGAAATGTGTATATTCTGTAGGCTATTTTATACTGAAATGGATTTTAATGGTTCTGAGGTGTGAATTCTCAAAGTTAGTAAATTGACCCAAGTGAATTGTTCGTTGTATGTTTGTAAGTACGTTCATCTGTTCCCGATGAAAATTACAGACATACAAAATCATATACCCGTTTTGCTTCGCCGTAGTCGGGTAAAATATACAGCCATTTCGCAACGCAGAGTTTTTTATGATTCTCAAAAGTGAACCCATTGATTTTTCAATTTGAAAATTGTATATGCAGATGACGTTAAGGAATCAGCTATGGTTTCAGAATGGAATGAGAGCTAGGCAGCCTACTCTTCGTAGCAAGTACATTAGCGTAATACAAAATGGTCTCTATCTCCGTGAAAAACCATCTAGAATCCTATTTACATGTACATTTGCGTAGGTAAGCAAAACATCGCTGTTGTAAAAGTGGTTGTGTGGCACTGCTTAATTAGAAGAAGGAATGTTTAAATTAAATTAATTTGGCGATTATGATAGATTAAGGCGTATGTATAAGGCAGACAACCCTCTCGCTCGCACATTTCAACATTTTTGAAGATATAATATAACTAAATATAATTATGTGAAATTGCAGAGCTTCAGGGTCGTGAGAATAACAATGCAAAGGTTCAGTAAAAATATCACATTGATCCAAACAAGTTTTGTAACCAAAAAATTAAGTTTTTTGGTCGGAAAACTTGTTTGGATCAATGTGATATTTTCGACCAAAAAACTTAATTTTTTGGTTACAAAACTTGTTTGGATCAATGTGATATTTTTACTGAACCTTTGCATTGTTATTCTCACGACCCTGAAGCTCTGCAATTTCACATAATTACATTTAGTTACATTATATCTTCAAAAATGTTGAAATGTGCGAGCGAGAGGGTTGTCTGCCTTATACATACGCCATAAACTAAGAGTATGTTTTCTATATATTCGAAATGAAATACTAAAAACACATGATTGATAACGCCTGTCAATTTAAAATAATAGTGGATTGTTAAAGCAAAAAATGCACTACAGAACTTTGATATAAACTCGCGATAGTACCACCAGCATATACCTAATTGGTTTTATAACTACACTAGTCCTTAAAAAAATCTACCTACTTGCTTGTTTCAGAGAATATGGATTCATGTTTTAAAAATTAGGCATAGAGTTAAACCTATTTTAGTAATTTCTCAAATATGTTTAGTTGTTAGCAAATTTAAGGAAAATCTAATGATCTAAGGATAATCTAAAATTATTGGTTCAAGAAGCAAAGGAAAAACTTGAGAAAAATGCAAGTGAGATAAAAAGTACCAAACAGCTACTTAACGGTTTTAATTTTGAACAGCTCGATGTCTGAAATTATTCATGTCAGACATGTCTAAAATGATTCTCTTCCGTCATGAAAAAAAAAACAACACTAGAGGTATTCTTGTTTTTTGTAAATAGTTATAATGCAGTGGTCAACACTCTGTAAAACAGTCTGTATAAATAAATTTATTTTTTACTTACATAAAGCCCGAATATTGTAATGTCACTCAAAAATTAAACACTAATTTTTTACCTTACCCATAAGACATGGCAATAATTTAAGCATGAACTTAATTCAAGTAGCGTTTTAGTGTTTGGGCGTTAATGTCAAATAATAAGGTTAGTAGATTATTTGATGACCAGTAATTATATTTTCTCGAACATGCTTGGAAATTAAAGCATTATTTTGACAACCTTCTTCGCGATAAATCGAAGATGCAGTACTGGCCACACATATGCGAGCAGCGGCCAGATAAAAATGTATGAAAATCCATTACTGTCGTGTTTAGCGGCCAGATAAATAACATACAAAACTCATTACTGTCGTGTTATTTAAAAATGGAACGATCTTTTACTCCATAACATGGCAACCAAGGAGGTAACTTATCAAAGGTTTTATTCAAATTTCGAACAGGCTTTCAAATAGAAAGCTGATTATTGAAAAAAAACAAATGAACACTGTAACTTCGTTATTCGATAATGGTTTTGAAAAGTAATTGTATTTTCAACTAAAAAGTTTTGCCTAGGTACTTAGTTTTATTTGAGAAAAGTACTATACAAGCCTTGGCCACAACTAGGCAATGAAGGACTCACGTATGTGTGTGCCTCTTCTTCGACTCGGCCCACATTTAAACGTTCTTCCCTCATTGCCTCTGTTGCAGGCCGCTGCAGTAATGTACTATAAACTTATTTGGGGTATACTAAGCTGATTAGTTAAAAAATTTTTTTTTTTTAATTTTAAGAAAGGATAACTAACAGCTAGGTATGGGACAGTAGGAAGATAAACATAATAAAGTACACTGAAGGCCAATTAAAATTTTCCACAGATAAATAGATTACAAGAATTACAAATCAGAGAAGGTACAAATTAAAAGGTATGAATTTTGAAGATAAAATAATTTAAAATTAAATAGACTAACTAAAAAGACTAAACATTTTTAAAGAATTTGCCACGGAGTAAACGCTTAAGTGTAGGTAATGAGGTAATGAGATGACTCAAATCTAGCTCTGTCGTTGTTTGATTACTTATTAGTAAGATACAAAAGTGTTAGAGAACATCTTGATGAACAAAATATGATCACGTGACCCGGTGTATAAAAAGAGGCGGCAAGGCGGCGCGTGGCCACTTTGCGTTTGGATTTCGACCAAGATGGACGTCTAGTATTGCCTAGGAACTTTACGTTTTGCGTCGTATTGTATTCATGTTACTCTGTGTTGATTTCTCGAGTTCATTATTAAGTGTTGGTTAAGTGTTAGGTGGATTAGTTGTTCTTTTTTTTTAATGAATCTTTGTTGAAGATATTATTATATTATTACTATATTTTAAATCAACTGTTTACCTATTCAGCGTTTATAAGTTACCTCTTTTTGTTTTAATAAAAGATGCCATATGATGGTACATAAAACATAATCTATATCGAATGTAATAAAATCACTCCCCAGAAGTTTCGGATTGCCTATTAATATGAACAACTTTTAATAAGGAACGAATAGTGTGAGCGCGAATAAAGATCAGCTGCTTCATACATTTATTACCTACTAGGCTTATTTATCATTACACCTTTGACGCATTGACAATACGCCGAACGCACGAACGCCTACATAATAATAATTAATTCAATTATTGTTTATTCAGTAACAAAGATGATTTAGAATCGTTTTATATAGGTACTTTCTATGTGTTTCTAAGTGTCAGTTCCACGCGACTAGATCCCAGGAGAACTGGTGTAACTTACGGTTTGTTTCGCATCGTTTGTTAGTATGATCCTTCTTAAAATGCTAAAGCTCCAGTGTGGTTAATTCTTATTTTTTTAAAAAAGAACAAAAAAAAAAAACATTTATTTATCTATATATAAACTACACAAATCCAAGATACATCTACATAAAGTGAATATAAATAAATAAATACTAAAAACAATACCCACAATACTATAGCTATGCACTAGTGCAGGGTAGGTAATGTTCCATGACCATATATGCTTTTAAAAATGCCTTTGTTTTTCTGATATCTACAGGCATACACAGCCTGCATTGTGAACAACTTCTCATAGAAGGTGTAAGAGTGAGTAGGACATTTCAGTTATGTCAGAGGAGCGCAGATTACGAGGATTAGAAAGGTGTAAAAATTTCAAACGTTAAAGGTATGGAGGGGTTAAAGACGAAAAAGGGGTTAAGAGAGAAAATTGTATTGTAAAGGCGATTAATAAAAACCCATTCACATGATACAAGTTTCTGGCCTGTAGCAAATAATTCAATTGAAGCAATGACTTGCATGATCTTAAGTCTAAACAACACGTAAGCAATTCTTGTATATTTGTTTCTCGTGAAAACAGTTGCTTACAGTTCTGGGCGGTTAATTAATGGTCTTAACTTAATGCATTCAATTATTGCTCTTGTATGTAAAGAAAATGGCATCATGTAAATGGGCCTTAAGGATGCGATTCCTACGAAAGGGGCCGGAGCTTGGAAACATGACCGTATTTGCAGACTAAATATAAAGCGTATACAATAACTTCGAAGGCGCTCAAGCTTATAAAATTGCTATTCAGTGATGTCTATAAAGCAGGCGTCAGCTAAATCAAGAATTGGAAGAAGAAACGATCTTTTCTTCTTCCAATTCTTGATTTAGCTGAAAAAGTCTAATTAAAAGCATTTCTTCGTTCACGAATGTAAATCCCAGGCACAATAGAAATCCCTTAAGATCTCTCATGGTCAGTAGGTACTAGGCTAGGTAGATGATAGCTATCACGATTGTTAGACAATACCATGCATCCTATAAGATAATTTTTTCTTCAATACCTGTAAAACGCGTGGTTCATATTCTTCATATACCTACTAGGTTTTGGGGAGTTCAATTATTTATTTTTGGCTTCACTCAGTATTGTCATGAAACTGTCGCCCGCTATATTAAATAAGTATTGAGCGAAAACACAAGCCAAGATTTTTACAGTGTCTTATTGCTAAGGATTTGTAAGATTGATACTAAGATGTTCGCGGTTTCAAATTTGTGAATGCTCGCCTGGGCTACATGCCGGCAGGCTTTCGCATTCGGGCGGGATACCTCTTTACACCGCACCAATTTCTTATTCTGTCACCAAGACTTGTGCTGTTTCCCACTTAGCCCGCAGCCAAGTAACACAGGTTTAAGGGATAGTCTCATTATAACTACTATTTCGGCCCGAACTGAGAAAATTTAAAAAAAAAATTTACAAGTTAGTTTTATAAATATGTATTTAATTTTAATACTTTGAGATGAACGAAATGTGCTAAACTGCAATTATGCATGAGATTCTTCAAAACTGATTTTCAGAGCTGATGAACATTCTCATAAATTGGAAACAGCTCCACTATTTTTTACAAAACATAGCTAAGATAAATAACCTTTTATAGAAATATTAATTGGAAAATCCCTTGGCGGACCACGCTCAGGAAGGACTTCCGAATCATCATCATCAATTTTTTTTTTACTTATTACGATATTATTATTCAACTCTTCTGATTATGTGTCACTCAATAGCACGTTTTGGATCCGAACTTTTTTACTACTCGTAGCGACATCTAGTAGTTAAAGTAAGTATTAGATAAATCGGACAAGGCGCAACTTCTATTTGCGCATGCTTCTACAGTTTAGCTCTGGTGGAGGTGACAGACAGACGGACCGACCATAAGTGTTCTGTTTTTACAAAACTGCACCGGAACACTAAAAAGTAAGTCTACAAACGACTGAAAAATAACGCTTACACGGATATCGGAAGTTAAGCTCTAACAAACATAGGTACATACAAATATACAACGTCAATTCGCCCAATAGTTAATCATAAGTACAAAGACGTCAGTAACGTAAGCATAATTAAACTATTACCTACGTAGTCCGTATTCAGAAACAATGCCTTAGTCTGAATCAAGACTCTAGCACAGGTATTGCAGGAGTAAACTTGTAATTTTGTCGAAGCTGTATCCGATTGGTCCTATAGAAATTTTATCAATATGAGTTCAAAATGTTGGCTTTGAAATTAGATTAACTGGAAGAAATATGTCATGCAAGTAAACAAAATTGCTTATTTTGCTTGCGTGGCTTTTCATACGGCTTTACGGTTAGTAGAATAGTCCCAATGAATTACCTACCTACCCTATGTCAAATAAACTATCTATCTATCTATCTTTCGGGTAAGGTTGAGTAAAATTTTCCTAGTTTTTCAGGGTTTCGGAAACTTACGGTAAATATACACCCAAACCTACGCTATCGGCCGAGGCTGTTCGGACGAGTTTCTCGGACGTTTGTACAGGGTGATTTCTCTCAACCGCCCTCTGAGGTGCAAATCTAAAAGGCTGTAGTTACAATGAAACCGTTTTCCTGTTGGTAGACTTGGACTTTAAAAAAATACCAAAGTACGAATCAAAAAAACGTAAGTAATGTACTTAGTAATGAAGTAATATACCTATTCCACATTGTAATCCATTGCACACGACATCAGAAATGACCAACAGATGTAAAAGATGCACTTAGAAACATTTCATAAGTAGGTGTGACGTGCATATCAAAAATGCTACGAATGCATTAGTAGCATTTTTTATTTTTGAACATTTATTTAGTTTACTAATAAACATTTTATGTACTTACCTACATGCGTAAGTTTTTTAAGTCATACCTAGTTTTTCTGCACGTAGAAGTCAATATCAGAATGGATGATATGAATAGCCGGTTTGAAAAAAGCGCCAATACCAAACCTGTGACGTAAATTATGTTTATCATTGTACATTCATCACCAAAAGCTTGTACCACTCCTTGGTTTAGGTTTAGGTTTTGGTTGACGGAAAAATACAAGTTTTCTCCGTCTCAGTAAAAATACCCTAAATTCATATTAGCACGGTTTTTTTCCCTAAAACCATTAAAGGCTCTTTGTATCTATAAAGATATTTATTATTTATTATTTATTATTTATTATTTATTATTTATTATTTATTATTTATTATTTATTATTTATTATTTATTATTTATTATTTATTATTTATTATTTATTATTTATTATTTATTATTTATTATTTATTATTTATTATTTATTATTTATTATTTATTATTTATTATTTATTATTTATTATTTATTATTTATTAATTATTTATTATTTATTATTTATTATTTATTATTTATTTATTATTTATTATTTATTATTTATTATTTATTTATTATTTATTATTTATTTATTATTTATTATTTATTATTTATTATTTATTATTTATTATTTATTATTTATTATTTATTATTTATTATTTATTATTTATTATTTATTATTTATTATTTATTATTTATTATTTATTATTTATTATTTATTATTTATTATTTATTATTTATTATTCATTATTCATTATTCATTATTCATTATTCATTATTTATTATTTATTATTTATTATTTATTATTTATTATTTATTATTTATTATTTATTATTTATTATTTATTATTTATTATTTATTATTTATTATTTATTATTTATTATTTATTATTTATTATTTATTATTTATTGAATTCAGCTGCTTACTGCACTTACAGTTTTCACCAACGCGCTGGGTTATATCGTTTAGCTAAGACTCACCTCCACCAGAGTTGAACCGAGTAGTTTTAAGTTTTACTGGTTTGAAAAATGAAGAAACTTGGTATGTAACCGATTTTTTTTTCATTTATTCCAAAGGGAGTACATAAAATAAAGTCTTACCAAATATCAAGTGTGGTAGGGCTTTGTTCAGACATACCAAAACCGTTTTTATTTTTATTCTAGATTAGATAGTTTTTGAGTTGGAGTAAACAATATAAAATTGGTTTAGTATAACGTGAGTTTTGAACGCGAATTTGGAAGGGTTTTCTTCGTCGCATATTTATTGTACTTTGAAAGCTCAGAATATAAAATAATCTAAGATTTAGACATTTGGTTCATCTCAAAGTATAAGGCTAACCGTACAGCGATTGTATGATAAAAACACGCCTATATAATATAACGTAACGTCTTATTTAAGTAATAGTAATTTATTTGCATGTGTTACCATAACGATATATACATACATCCTTTTTACATCGATGTACGTAGATGACCATATTTTTGAAGTGAAATTTCTTTAGCCCCGTTGTGATTTGAAATTCGATGAAACAAAAACGGTGACAGATTACAAATGAGCTACTAGTTACTATTAAACGAAAAAGCGCAAACAAAAAGAGACATAACCGTAATTTCAACCATCGCAGCAGAGCTACTGTTGGCCGAACAGTGATACGTTGGACTGCGGTCAGACCGCGACAACGGCAGCAAGTTCAAATCCAATGCGACATTATAAACTTTTTGCAACTTTTTACTTTTTATTTTTAAGTGACAACTTAGTACTGCTTATTGGTTATGTATTTTTTGAAGATTTCACTTCTACCACGCGTGAATTACACACATGTTTTTTTTCTTCATATTTTGATAGAAAGTCAATCTACTGAACAAATTTTGTAGAAATTTTTATGGGACTAATCTGAAAGGACCCAACCTTTCAGATAAAAATATTATTTTTAATCGCTTGTTCTGAGTTAAGTAACGCAAAAAAACAACCTTTTAATGTTGAAGTCGATAAAAAATGGAAAAAATGTGTTACTGTGGTCTACTATCCAGTAGAGACGCGGGAGGTGCTAATTTATGTTACTGGTTGATGTTTCGTTATCATGGTACTCCTAGTTACGGGGTTCGAAATGCGAATGGATCCCCCTCATAATTATCAAAAATCCCAAAGAAATAGTTAACATAAAGAGATCTGGGGAGATATCCACTACTGTGCCTCAAGATTACGGTCTAGAAAATATCATAATACGCAGCACTAAATAAATCTGTAAATCTAGATAAGTCGAGTCTCACATCAGATTTATCAAGTATTTTCACATGAAGTAAGAAATCTAATAGAATCATGATGATCACGGAGACTATTTTGGTATACCAGTGTTAAGTTTCTACTGCAAAATAGAAACTAGAGAGTAAATTATAAATCTACCTACTGTTAACAGTACGTGCAATAATATTTGAAAAAAAAAATATAGTAATGCAACGAAATCATAAATTCGCAGAAAAAGATAAAATTAAAAATAAAGGAAACAATAATACATACAAAAGCAATGCAACAACCAGGCAATAAGTTGAAAATCTCGCATCAAGCCAATCAATTAATAAATTAAATTAAATGAAGAATAAAACTAAACACAATATTTTTTATAATGCACTTCATTGGTACTAACCTCATCTTGAAACCAGCCAGCCAAAGTCGGCACATTTTTACAAAATTGTCCAATCACAGTTCAGTTCAAACACAAATAATGTTCTCACATTAATAAGTAACTGGTACCAAAATAATTAACATAACCAATAAAATGGTAAGTAACAAAACTATGGACAGGTCTTTGAGTACAAACAAAGAGATAAAACACATTATACAGAAATATTGTTGGAAAATCATTATGAAATAAAACAAAATGCTACTTTGTTATATTAAATGTCTTTGAAATTTTCACCCCGCTGTGACCGATACGTAGCGTCAGCGCGGTGGCAAGACTACTGCTGCGTGCAACTAGTGCATCTCGCAGCCTAGTGCTTACTGACAGGCATTCGGAGCTATAGTTGGGGGACGTTTCCTTGCTGAGGAAAGGGGTGGCGGCGGTTATGTGGGCTGTTTCTGTACTACCTGTATAAACTACCGTTGCACACATGCACTAAAGCAGTGCGTCTCTCTTTATCTCGTTTTAATATTGTCGAATCTATGTATTGCGCTGGGTACCTAGACTACCTATAGGTATTTATACAGTTTCCAACGATGTCATCGGGATATTTTGTAGAACGTAATGAGTTTATAGAATTAGTTGCGAGCGGAATATAACGATAATAAATAAAATGTGACCATTGCGATGATAATACATGTTTGTGTACTCGTACGTAAAAGACAGCATATCGCCACATAAGAAACTTACTTATGCTCGTTTGGGGCGGCGCCAGGCGCCCGCCCCGAGAGATACGCAGGCCCACACGTGGCGCCTTCTACTTCGAGATACTAATGTCCGAAGGAACTCCTCCAGCCGCTTTACAACGGACCAACGAACGAGCCAGGTTGACGCGGGCCCTTATGCAGGCCATAGAACGACACCTGAAACAAACAAAAACTTTCAGTTAGACAAATAATACATAAAACCAGCTGTTTGACTGAGCTTTGCTCGTTATTTTTTTAGTATTTATTTTTATGTACATAAGCAATATGCAGTTCTTATTTAGTTAGAAAAGGTTCTATGCTCAACACTGCCATCTATTAACGATTAGAAGTATAACTTCAAAAAATTGTATTACTATTCGCCAATAGGTGTCGGGAAGAGTCACATTTTTCTGTTTAAGTGTTTACTTCAAACCCGAATAAAACGACATTTTCTGAAAATGAGTCCTAGCTAGATCAATTTATCGCCCCCGAAATGCCCTGTATAGTAAATTTCATGAAAATCGTTGGAACCGTTTCCGAGATTCAGAGATAAATAAATACATATACAAGAATAGCTCGTTTAAAGGTATTAGATATCCTATAGGAATTGTACGCATCTTCCAGTAGAGAGTGCTTAGTAACTGCTAGAGCAAACTTTCTATGACATGCCCTTTTTTCGGATTGAAACATAGGATACATTTTATTGAAATCAAAGACGTTCATTCTTAGATACAGCTTGAACTCTCTAAATTAAAAGCAGCCATTTGCTACGAGGGTCATCGTATGCCGGTGACAGATATTTTGGTGAAAAGTAGCCACATTTGAGTTTTCAATTATAAAGCTTTTATATCTATAATTTATAAATTGTAATAGTAGCTTAATAATATTATTATAATGTGTATGAAAGTAATCATACTTGACATGTAACTTTCTTGTTATAAAAAAATTAATAAACTATTTGTATTTGATTTGGGAATTTGTCTATTATTACTTAATATTAGGCAGTCATGATTAGTCAATCTCCTAGGTTCAAGAAGCTTACAGACACCCGGTCAAGAATAAGTTTGAAGAATGCAAGCGGGTGATTTTAAGGTTTTAAGAAAGAGGGGTCAAGTCCAGGAATTTCAATATCACATTAGTTACGATAGAGAACTGTAGCCGATAACAAAAGATAAAAAAAATTGCCAGCAGTTTCTCGCGGCTTTTCTTGCATCTCCAAAATAATTACTTATTACTGATACTTATATGATACCCGCGACTTCGTACGCGTGCTTAACGTTCCACTGAAATATCTGTTATTCACCTTTTAAACCTTATCTGGACTGCACAAATAATTAGCCAAATCGGTCCACCCGTTCTCGAGTTTTAGCGAGACTAACGAACAGCAATTCATTTTTATATAAGAAAAAAAGAAGATATTGACGACGGGCCAAAGATATCCCATCTGTTTTTAAACGGTTACTTCTACCTAATAGAAATAAGTATCATGTAAGTACGTACCCTACCTAGTTTATAATAATCAAACACGCTCGCTCACTGATGTTAAAACGAAACTAAAGCAACTTGAAAAATATTTTATATAAATTTTCTCGTTGTGAAATGTAATAATTTCCTGAGACGAATAAATCATCTACCGATGATAATACACTACGTACATCACTCTGGGGCGTATACGTACGTAGACGTAGTATATGTTAGTGAGTGTTTGCGCCTGTAATCGCACTAGCACCCATAACTTTCTAACCGAAACACAGCATTGTGTGTACAACTTTGTGCCTTAAATAGGTACGGTGCTTGTGGTGGTAGTACATCTCCAGAAGAAGTGTTTAACAAAAAGAGCCCTACTCGTGCTACCAGTTACACCATTTCTTAACATATTTTTTTTGATAAATAAAGAGCAAGAGAAACTAGAATAAAATCTAATTTAAGGTGTTTCGATTTCCATACTAATTTATTGGACCAATTATGGGCGAACAGAGTATAATTTTACATTGAAATAGCTTTTGTTGGTTTCTATATTGATCATTATTGCCGGCAAATCATATTTGGTGAAATAAAATAGTAGAGTAATAGCGAAAATAACATCGAAATTTTGTTAATTTTTGTCAATGTGTGAGTGACCACAGATTGTGTTGTACACAAAGTCACTCTTTAGTTGTGTTGCGGTGACGCGACGCGACATTGCCAGCTCAAGCAACCACCTTAACCGCGAAAAACTGAAACCCACATTCGGAGTCCAACATAAATCAGTACCTACACTGATCCATACAAAGCACTCGACACAAATGTAATTGATAAATTGTCGCACTTTATTGCTATTAGTAGATCGTCACAATAACATTTCATACAATGGATACTTATTGCATTACCCGCCTTCTAAAAACGGAATATTAAAACTGTGCTTAGACAAGCCAGGTGTAAACGAAAACCAGAACCATGCAAAGGCGCTTAAGAGTGCAAAACTCACAATAGACACTTATTGCATTATCGGCGTTCTAATAATGGAACATTAAAACTGTGCTTTGGCAAACGAAAATTATAAGCTTTTTTCCAAGTTATGAAGATATCTCTGAAAACCGGTTTTGCGAAATCGAAATCTCATAATTGCAGTTGGAAACCTTTAGTAGGTAATTATTAAGATTTGATGACCTACAAGGTCTGAGGACCCGCAATGATTTGTAAAAATAACTTGCTTTTTTGGAAACATCGCGAGGTCTCGGTTCGGGGCGAACTACTAGTGTAATATTTTTTAAGACATGGTAAGATTATACTAGCGCCTTCTGTGTCTAACGTTTGGAAACCACCCTAGAGAGATCCTAAAGAATCTAGCGCCAGTGGAGGAGGCTGGCAACTTTATAGAGGGCTGACAGCGCCAGTGGAGGTTTATTGCAACTTTATAGAGGGATGAGAGCTTCACGAAAATTCCGTTTAGGGTTTCATGCAACAAACCCTAGATGAACCGATGCTACATCATTACAATAGTACACAAGTGGACCGCCCGTCCCTAGTGGTGTTTACTGGCAACTTTATGAGACCCTCAACTCAAATTCATTCATAATAATATATCAGCGCATGTGTATATTCATATACGAATAATAATAAAAAATTATCGGGACATGAAATTTCGTATTTTTTTATATTATTATTGTAAAAGTTTGCAATAGTACTTACCTACTAATTTCATATCATATTATATTTATTTGGCGCCCACTGAGGCAAAGCACGTGATGTTATGAATTTTTAAACTCCCCCACGAAGATGTGCGTTATAGCGATGAATAACATACAAAGGCGCTTTAAAGCTGTCTGTTGTAGTCAAAGATTATTGCACTTTACCATTTGTTTAGACACTATTAAATCCATACTATTTCTTTGTAATGTGTTTTGTGTAAACACCTGTCATATAATCTTATTCATCTTATATATAAAAATGAATTGCTGTTCGTTAGTCTCGCAAACTCGAGAACGGCTGGACCGATTTGGCTAGTTTTGGTCTTGAATTATTTGTGGAAGTCCAGGGGTTTAAAAGGTGAATAGATATGAAAGTTGAGGCAGTACGAAGTCTGCGGTTTCAGCTAGTCACAAATAAATGTTTTTTGTTCTTATTCTTAAGAGATGTATTTTTATTTTGGGTCATTCAGGTAGTTTTTCGAACTCGAGTAAGGTATTACGATCACAAAAATACGAATGAAAACAAGTTCGATTCTTCGTAAATTATATGTAGTAAATTATATGTAGGAAGATTTCTTCATTCACCATAACAGCAGAGAAAAAAAAATTGTAACAAGCGTTTCGTAAAATGACACAATATTTTAAGGAAATGAATATTTGAACTGCTTGTTACTCTTAAAACAAAATATTATATGTACGTTTACGTTTACAGCTAAAAATACATAGGAATAATTAATAGGATGCTTTACTTATTTCATATTTTTTTTTTATAAAATAACCTATAAATCATGCAGTACAGCGCTGCGGCTGGCATTTCGCGCTTAGCGCTCGGGTGGCGGATATTATTATACACGTGAAAAGTTCAAATTCGTTTGTCCTTTGCGTGTTGCACAGGTCCAGAGACGCGTCGCGCAGTAAATGTGAATTTGTAAAATCGACATCTGGAGACTGACGACGGTCCCTTAAAATATATCGTGGTTATTCAATGTAATAGGTATACCGATCTCTTCAAATTATCTTTTGATCTATCAGAGTTCAAATGATACCTATGATATGGAGACTCTGTACCTCCGATAGTGTTAAACCTAGATCACTAAGCAGTCGTAAAAATTACGACGCATAACTTGCACATTTGGTGTTTCGGTAAGATCCCCAAATCACTGAAAAGTCACAGGAAAGCAAAAAATATTATGCAATTTCGTGGATCACGTGCTTTTTTTTTCAGTTATAGCCTAACTACGATTACTTTATATTTACTTTATATGTATACCTCTGAAGTATGATCTACCAAACAAAGAAAAGAACCATCAAAATCGATTCACAATTTTGGCAGAATAATCGCGGAACATACATACAATACAAAATAAAAACAGTCGAAATGAGAAGTTCCCTTTTTTTGAAATTAAAAAAAGGTCGGTTAAAAAAGGTCGCTTTTGATTTGACGCTGAAATAAGATACTACTAATGAGTACCTAAATACTGCAGAGAAATGGTATCAGAACCTGACCAGAAACATAATGACAGTTCAAACATGTGAGCGTGATAGGAGTATCAAGGGTAACTGAGTCTTCGCAAACGGAAGTCGAGTTGAGGGGACTGGGCTTCAGATTATTAGCTAGGTAAGTACTAGTATAGTGAGTATAGTTTCGTTATTTCAGCTGTTGTTGCAGGATGTCTATTAAGAATTATAACAGAACAAGTAATTATAACTATATAAATATAAAGCTAGACTTTATATTATATAACTAGCTGATATCCGCGACTTCGTACGCGTGCGAAACTTTCCACCAAAATATCAGACAACCAGCATACGATGAACCTCGTAGCAAATGGCTGCTTTCTGTTTAGATAGTTCAAGCTGTATCTAAGAATCCACGTCATTAATTTCAATAAAATATGTTTATGTTTCAATCCGGAAAAAGGGCTTTTTTTGTAGACCTGCATATTTAGTTGATCCATATCGTTAATTTCTTAATATCTCTACACACATGTAAATTTTATAATATCTCTACACACATGTAATTCTGCAAATAAATATACTTTGACTTAGACTTTGACTTTGACTTCAGTTTTTGGCTTTTTTACAGTCTTATAATAGTATAGACTGAGGTGATCGTTTTTTTAGGATTCTGGACCTGCGGGCCTAAGATGCGCACCGCGAGATATTTGTCATGTCGTTCTGTCAAAATGTAAGCATTTTCTACCAGTTTAAGAACTATTGCATTATCTGTGGTAATGTTGTCGAGAAACCGCGCCTTTGAATTTTCCACTTTTGACATTTCTGCATTACTATTATCTCGTCCTCAGAGAGGTACGACGACTAAGAATTGTCAAAAGTGTACATTATGGCGCGTTTTGTCGACACCATTAGGTACCACAGATAATGCAATAGTTCCTAAACTGGTACAAAATGCTTACATGTTGACAGAACGACATGACAAATATCTCGCGGTGCGCATCTTAGGCCCGCAGATCAACCAGGTAAAACGGACCCTATTATAGTACGTTTTTTTCCTACAGTATTATGAACTCTAGAAAAACTCAAATACTTTTTTATCACATAAGGATAAGTAAGCAAAGTGCCTTTATTCCTATTGCACGCTGAAGGCTAAAAGTTAAAACCCTTATTAGATTGTCTTCATCATTCTTGATCATAATTCTTCATCCAGCATCAATCCATACCTTGGAGTATGGACTCATCAAAGCTGAGTAGATTAAGATTAAAACAAAATTTTCAAAACGCAATTATGCATGAGATATTTCCACAACTATAATTTGGAAACAGTTGCACAAATTTTCACCAACATACAGCCACCTCCACCGAAGAACCACCTCAGATCAACAAGCTTTCTTACAAAATAACTCATTTAACGAGCCCTACTTTCAGGGCTACGTCCTCGACACCGGCGAGACAAAAGACACAGAACGCCTTAAAACTTATAACTTTAGTTTTTCCGTTAGAGGTTAAAAATGGCCCAGTAGGTTTGTTGTCACTTTTGGTTATCAATATCATAGAATATTTTCATAATATGAGCATATTTGAATACGAATAACAACCAGAGCGTTTGTGCGATAATATAGTTATGAACTTATGACTAGAACACATAGGCTGAGTTTTCTTTTGATTTAGAGAGTTAATTGAAAACTATTTTTGTTTATATCTTAACTATTTTTGCGTATAATCCAAATAAAACCGAATGGCTGGCAGACAATACTTTCAGCATTAAGTCCACCTTTTTGATCGAGTGAGCGAAGCGAACGAGGTCTTAGTGACAACTTGGACAAAAATGCTTTGTGTGTTTGTTCGTCGAGATCTTTTGAACCGCTTATCCAATCTTCACAGAATTTGGTAGGTATACGGATAGTACTCTTAAGTTTTACTGGTTTGCTAAATGAAGTACATCGGTCAAGAGGTCGTGAAGTTAAGAGGGTCCAAAGGGAGTAAAATAAAATAAAAACTCGTACAATAATATCAAGTGGGGTGTCATATGATAGGGTTTCCAAAACCGTTTTTATTTTGATTCTTCAAAAGTGGAAAATTCAATGGCGCGGTTTCTCGACAACATTACCACAGATAATGCAATAGTTCCTAAACTGGTACAAAATGCTTACATTTTGACAGAACGACATGACAAATATCTCGCGGTGCGCATCTTAGGCCCGCAGATCAACCAGGTAAAACGGACCCTATTATAGTACGTTTTTTTCCTACAGTATTATGAACTCTAGAAAAACTCAAATACTTTTTTATCACATAAGGATAAGTAAGCAAAGTGCCTTTATTCCTATTGCACGCTGAAGGCTAAAAGTTAAAACCCTTATTAGATTGTCTTCATCATTCCTGATCATAATTCTTCATCCAGCATCAATCCATACCTTGGAGTATGGACTCATCAAAGCTGAGTAGATTAAGATTAAAACAAAATTTTCAAAACGCAATTATGCATGAGATATTTCCACAACTATAATTTGGAAACAGTTGCACAAATTTTCACCAACATACAGCCACCTCCACCGAAGAACCACCTCAGATCAAAAAGCTTTCTTACAAAATAACTCATTTAACGAGCCCTACTTTCAGGGCTACGTCCTCGACACCGGCGAGACAAAAGACACAGAACGCCTTAAAACTTATAACTTTAGTTTTTCCGTTAGAGGTTAAAAATGGCCCAGTAGGTTTGTTGTCACTTTTGGTTATCAATATCATAGAATATTTTCATAATATGAGCATATTTGAATACGAATAACAACCAGAGCGTTTGTGCGATAATATAGTTATGAACTTATGACTAGAACACATAGGCTGAGTTTTCTTTTGATTTAGAGAGTTAGTTGAAAACTATTTTTGTTTATATCTTAACTATTTTTGCGTATAATCCAAATAAAACCGAATGGCTGGCAGACAATGCTTTCAGCATTAAGTCCACCTTTTTGATCGAGTGAGCGAAGCGAACGAGGTCTTAGTGACAACTTGGACAAAAATGCTTTGTGTGTTTGTTCGTCGAGATCTTTTGAACCGCTTATCCAATCTTCACAGAATTTGGTAGGTATACGGATAGTACTCTTAAGTTTTACTGGTTTGCTAAATGAAGTACATCGGTCAAGAGGTCGTGAAGTTAAGAGGGTCCAAAGGGAGTAAAATAAAATAAAAACTCGTACAATAATATCAAGTGGGGTGTCATATGATAGGGTTTCCAAAACCGTTTTTATTTTGATTCTAGGTCTAATAGTTTTTGAGTTATTGTAAAAATTATAAAATTGGCAAACCCAGTATAACGTGAGCTACCATTTCTTGGAGTTTCAATTATTTTGTAGTTCAAGTAAGACTGGTACTTAGCTAGACGGCGATTTCGAAGCGATTTGCAAAGTTTATTACAACCATTGTCAATAAAAATTGTTAGGGTTTTATTAACCTCCGACCATCACGAGATCTCAGTTCGGGGAGAACTACTAGTGTAACAAATTTATAATTTTGTGCAATAAAGTATTAAAATAAATAAATAAATTGAGGGCTCTGCTCTGACTAGCGAATAATTAATTATGCAACACATATTGCTCATTATCAGCTAAAGTCTTTTTAGCTGACAATGCGCTATTTTTGAGCCTTGTACTAATATACTGTGGAGATACGCGTATTTTAATTTTGTTGATGCTTGTGTCAAAATAACTAAACATACTTCATAATCTGAATCTATCTATCTCGTACAATCTATAATTTGCAGCTTTCGTATCAGTTTTAAGGCGCAAACGAAGCTCATAATGATTTGTAATTTTAAAAGTGAGTTCATTACTCGGCATAAGATATTGTGTCAAAAATTTTAACCCCATAGTCCCCCACAAAAGAGGCAACCCTCGGTGATCTGCATACCAATTGCAATTAGATGACAGTAAAAATTGGAATAGTTGAAGTTGGAGCGATACACTATAGCAATAAAGAGTCTAGTCCTTGCCTAAAAGGCTAACCAATGTACATAACCATGCAGTGTACCTAAGCATCGTCTATTTCAAATAACTAGTTACTAGCGTTTTTGTTTTTTGTCTTCGAGTTCTGTCATTTTTAGAAACAACATCGCAAGCTCTAATCTAGCACACACATTTTAAGCTCCTATGTAACTCTATTACTCACAAAATTATGGACAAAGTTTTTCTAGTGGAGTGGAGCTGTCAGACTGGGACTGGAATAGACGTCACAAAGAGGCCTATTTTTCCAAAAGTAAACCACGCACATCACGAATGACAATATGATATAGCGACCTCTGTCGTGGCTGTCTTCAGGAAAAGGAAACAGTAGAGAATGTCTTGCTGCATTGCTTTGCCACAACCGAAGCTAGATCCAAAACGGGACTGCAGGAGCTGATCGGGTCTCACTCCTCGGCATCCACAATACTATCAGGGATGCTCGAACATTGCTGTCATCAACCCGAAGGACAAGTCCGTTACTTTAAGAAGTTGGGCTGGTTGGGGTAAGGTTAGCAGGGGGACAATGCACAATACACCCCAATGTGGGACGTCAGTGCAAATCTTATTCCGCCATGACCAATTAGAATTAGAATTAGATGTGTGCATAGCATTTTTCAGTATTACAGCTGGAATGATATTATTACAGAGAGAGATGATCCGTAAAGATGAATGTAAAACAACAGCTCTTCACCACATTTTCTTTATGATTACTGTTTACCATATTCTGAGGTTTATAAAATGATCTTTGTGATTGTTGTTTCAATAATGTAGGTAAATATTTATTTAAAGTTACTACACGGCCGGTGGGCTCGATGCGAATAAGCCATTATTTATGACATATAAAATTCAATTTACTAGTGGGTGAAATGAGTTTTCGATGTTTTTCCTATTCGGGTAAAATCTCTGCTGAAGGAATAAGTCCTCTGGTAATTTGTCGATAGTTTAAGTATAAAAATAAAATTATGTTATTTTTTTTTATAAAATAATTATATATAATGATTATTCTGTAACGCTGTGGTTATGGGTATTGTGTGCTTTGTTCGAAATTACTCATTAGTTAGAAATGGCAATAATTTAAGTATCCATTAAATCTCAAGTAGCGTTTCAGTATTCTGGTGTGTATGTACCTATCCTGAATCTAGTAATTAGTTATCAGTAAGTTTACTATCTTACATAAGTTACCTACTATTTATATCAAATTATACTTTTGAACTCCAAATTATTATTCTATTTTTTTTGTGTATTAGGTACCTACCTACCTAGTAGCACAAAGGATTGTACATGTAGACCAAAACATAACCAATAGATTAAAAACAGTTTGTTAGAGAGCATTACATAAACTTGAGTTTTTAGGTAGAATAGCTTTGATAATAAATCCCAATGCCAACATAAATGAAACCAAGGTTTTTTTCTAATGTCAAAGTGACCATGTTTATAATCTGAATCAATTCAGATCATCAGTGACCAAAACACGACGTCGTAGTTAACGTAAAGAAGATAATTTCTACCAAATAATGGGCACAGAAGCTAAAAAGCCTCTATAGCTATGTATCTATATTATGTAGCTAGTACCATGCACGTAGCACTAAAATATGGAGGATGCATTACTCGAAACCAGCGAGAAAACGAACAGAGATGCGCCTCTCATAAAAACGATCCTTTAACCTGCATTAGAATGTATTTTTCCACAAAATAACGGCGTTTTTATTTACAAAACTGATCGAATACCGAGGAAAGTAACCAATCTCATTGTGAACGTACCGCCCTACGCTAGTGTTGATGTCTGAATTGGCACTTACCACGATCGGGGAAAACATATTCCTGGGATAAAACACACCATACAGTTTATTGATGTTATTCACACTGAAAAGTCAAGTGAAACGAGTAGAATTTAGTCAGGTTTCACAGTTTTTTTCACAAAACAATAACACTACGCGCAACCTCTTCTCTTCAGACTATCAATCTGAAGTTGGTCACAGAAAACACGATATCTCAAACAGCAGAACCAACCTAACAAAATCAAATAAATCAATTCCGAAAAAAAAAATTAACATGCACCGTAGGCAATCTTATGTACCTAGATAGGTAGGTACATAAAAAAAATTAAATAAATACATATACTGGACATATCACACCACGCTCTCTAGTCCCAAACTAAGCAAAGCTTGTGTAATGGGAACTAGATAGATTGCTGACAGAATACTTACATGCATTTGATTTTTACATACTTAAATTTTCTATTTATTTATTCAATAATAAGTTAAATCACATAGCAGAGTGCTGCAAGGTGATAGGACTAGAAATGAAGCACTAAAAAGTATTTACAATAAAAAAATCATAACTAGGTACATCCCATTAGCATTATAAACATCTAAGTTTGGATATATAGATATATATTTTAGAGCATACTTAGAGACTGCGACTAATTACGGTCTCTTTACGATCTTTAAAATAATTAGATAATAGAAATAAAAAAATTCAGAGCGAGATGCTGTTGCATCTGACCGACGACGACGACGATAGACGTCTGCCCACTGCCGCCATGCCTCAGACTAAAAGCAGCCATTCCATGCCTTAGTGCTTAGCTGTTTTTTTTATTTTCGACGCTTTACTAGAATGAAGTTAGTATCATGACGGAACTTCCGGTCAATTTGAAGAATGTGTTGTAATCATGTTCTAATGAGAACTATTATCTAACCAAGAAGTTGAAGTAGGACCCAATTTAATCATCGTTTGTAAAAAAATAAAAAATTGAGAATAAAAATAAAATTGTTCATACTTAGCTTAGGAACGAGATAGTACTACCCACTTTTCCAATGTACCTACCTTACCTACCCTAATTAAGTAATTAGCCATCCACAATCAAAGCCAAAAGTAAATTATCATCCAAGGCAGCAGGTAAATTCTAAGTCAGGGATTTTTTTTGTGTTATTTTTACCTATTTGTGGGTTTTCACCTGTTTCTACTAAAAAAATATTTACAAGGCGATCTATACAATCTGTTTTGTCGATCTCAGCGTTTCCAGAAACTGTGAATAATTCACACAGTTTCTGGAAACGCACTACAAATCTTTAAATACAATTATTGTATGTAAAGATTTCTAGTGCTTTGCGTTACCACCGTTGCATGTTTCACATTCCTTACAAAATCACGTATTTTGCTAAACAATTTTTTATTATCAAGTTAAATCGGTAAACTTTATCAACTTGTACCTAAGTGGTCCGAGATGAAAACACTATACAAACGATTAGTTTTCTCGGGCTAGCGTTGCCACTGCTGTACAACATGTTTCATAAACCTCATAAAATTGTGTATTTTGAGTTATCCAGCTGTATGTCGGTAACCATCAACCATGTGTTGCGAAATTCGAACACACCATTTTATTCAAACAAGCAACACATATAAGGACAAGCTCAAGCTTGCACAAGGACTTAAAATACGAAACACGCAAAAGTGTGGACAGTGGAAATACGGTTCGTTACAATATGTATTCAATACCTAGTGTGCGTTACTCCAGCAAAAAAGTGTTGAATCTGAAAATTCTAAAAATGCAGATAATTAGTGCCTACTGCCCTGTAATTGTGCCCCAAGTTTTAAATTTGTGCCTATAGCCGTTTCGGAGTTATTCAAGAAATTCACTTTTTGCTGGGGTAACGTTTTTTGCTGGGTCGATTTTCGTTCCTGGTTGAGCTAGACGAATGAATGTTAGCTTAAAAGGGGGCTAGAATTTGTGCCAATTAGTGCCCCAATTCCTGAATTTGTGCCTCCTAGGGCTTCGGAGTTATTTCAGTTTTTGCTGGAGTAACGTTTTGCTATCTCCGAAACTACTGGGCGCACAATCATGAAACTTAGTCAGTATAAAGGTATTTATATTTAGAAATTTGTGCCTGCTCTTGTTTTCCAAAAAAAGGCTTCATTCGCGACTTATAAGGCTTTTATTAAAAATCTAAAACCGCTCCTAGCTCGCTAACCATTACACTGAGGAACCTATTAAAAGTGTCATTCTGTACCTCTTATTACGCTGCAACTGCTGACGAAGTTTCATATATCTGCTTTTAGTAGTTTACGAGAAACAACGATTTTAAAACTGTCCAGAAATGTCATTACTTTAACCCTGAAATACACCCATTTCCTCTAAAGCTGTCATACTGATTCTTTGCTAGGAATTAGTGCCTATATTCAAATATATGCACACGAAATTTCAGCTTAATCCATGCTATAATTATAAAGATATCGCTAAATAACCTACAAGAATCATCTTGTAACCTATATTGGTGGTTAACCGGCTAAATTCAAATGACTGTTAAAAAGCGACCGTCCGATACATGGCGCCTACATTCTTAAATTTATACCATAGCATTATTGGTTTCTGTATAGTCTTGTACAAAAGTGTCTGCTTAGATATGTTTTTTTTCGGTTACGAAACTGAATTGGTTTTATTTTAGATCACACCGGACACCGGACACATAGATAAAACCGGTTTTTTAAACTGGTTTTTTATTAACTATTGGTCACGCATTTACTTAACCCAATGTAAAAAGTAGGTAGGAAAATTACAATTAGTAAAATTTTTAATTGTTAGTTTTTTCTGAAGTAGTTTTATGTTTTAATATGGTTCTATTAATATTAAACGTAATTGCGAAAGTTTGTGAGTGTATGTCAGTATAATATTTAGAAGTAGGCATTTTTGATCTTTTTTAGGTACTTAATTAGTTTATATATATATATATAGCTACAATTTTTACTAGTAGAGAAGTGGATCCCCTTATTTATCGGTAAATAGGAAGTGGGTACCTAGGTATTAGCTACCTAGGTATTATGAGATGGTCAAGCTGGTTTCGTATGAGCTGTAGCAGTGAGTAAGGGTAAGCGCGGGGAAAGGTGCGGGCCCCGCGCACCGTCTGCCGTCGTTTCTCTGCTTCACCTCCTCAAAAGTGCCACAACTACGGACCAATCCCGCCTTAAAATAGTTACTCGAATGTATTCCAAAAATGAGATTTGTTGATGATGGGTCGCCTCTTCAATGGAAGCTTCTTTTGATAAAATATTACTTTACTGTTGTTACAGGATACAAAGAAATAAAAATTATTTAGAGGTGAAATCGACGTGCGTGCACTTTTGTGTTGTCTTCAATAACACAGATTATATCGACACAATATAAAAGAAAAATTGTCCGGTGATGCAAAGCGCCATGCCAGGCATGGCATAAGTATAGGGTATAAGTATTTGTTTGTCCAAACAAGGTTTATAGCATTTTCCTATGAACTTCTTTGTAATGGATACTTTTTATGTAGAACTCCTTATTCAAATAAAGAATATGTGGTTTGACACTGAAAAGAACACAAAGTATCGGGGCGAATTACTAGTGAACGTTCTTCGTATCTGGCAACCCAACTCCTAGTTCATAGAAGCAAAAAAACTCTGAATTCATTTTGTTTGTATCTGTACCAACTGTTACTAAAATACAATACCTTCAACTGCAAGAGGTAGGCGCCATGTATCGGACGTTCGCTTTTTAACAGTCATTTGAATTTAGCCGGTTAACCACCAATATAGGTTACAAGATGATTCTTGTAGGTTATTTAGCGATATCTTTATAATTATAGCATGGATTAAGCTGAAATTTCGTGTGCATATATTTGAATATAGGCACTAATTCCTAGCAAAGAATCAGTATGACAGCTTTAGAGGAAATGGGTGTATTTCAGGGTTAAAGTAATGACATTTCTGGACAGTTTTAAAATCGTTATTTCTCGTAAACTACTGAAAGTAGATATATGAAACTTCGTCAGCAGTTGCAGCGTAATAAGAGGTACAGAATGACACTTTCAATAGGTTCCTCAGTGTAATGGTTAGCGAGCTAGGAGCGGTTTTAGATTTTTAATAAAAGCCTTATAAGTCGCGAATGAAGCCTTTTTTTGGAAAACAAGAGCAGGCACAAATTTCTAAATATAAATACCTTTATACTGACTAAGTTTCATGATTGTGCGCCCAGTAGTTTTGGAGATAGCAAAACGTTACTCCAGCAAAAACTGAAATAACTCCGAAGCCCTAGGAGGCACAAATTCAGGAATTGGGGCACTAATTGGCACAAATTCTAGCCCCCTTTTAAGCTAACATTCATTCGTCTAGCTCAACCAGGAACGAAAATCGACCCAGCAAAAAACGTTACCCCAGCAAAAAGTGAATTTCTTGAATAACTCCGAAACGGCTATAGGCACAAATTTAAAACTTGGGGCACAATTACAGGGCAGTAGGCACTAATTATCTGCATTTTTAGAATTTTCAGATTCAACACTTTTTTGCTGGAGTAACGCACACCAATACCTAGTGGACATGTTTTGCTGTGTTTGCTGCCGGCAGGGAAGCTTTAGCCTACAGTTAGATGTCACAAAGTCAATGGACAACTACTGTCAAACTGTCAAGGTCCTTTCACCTGCACAGAGGCCATAATAAAAAGAAGAAGAAGTTTTCTCTAGTTTCTCTTCTCTATGCTATGCTATACAATGCACGCTCTTTCATAAAGAGAGCTAGGTACTCATGAAAGTAATAATTAGTGTTCTGTGTACCTACTCTTTTTTTTACTTCACAAATTTTATTTAACGCGTCGGTCGTGTCGGGCGAGCGTGTGATTTTGATTGTTTTGCAATGCAAAGATGAACGACTACCCGATCGATGTTGTGACCATTATAATGCATAACATAAAATTCAGAAAATTTTGTATTATGACCGTGTTTGTCATTGTGAGTGTTTTGTTGTGCATGTTTTTCTGGGCAGACATGGAATTTGTAAGGTAAATAAATAGGTACCTACCAATTACATTTAAATAGATATAAATATAGGTCCCGACACGATTATATAGCTCTGACATTGAATGTAGGGGAAGTGGGGTGCCTTGCGATTTTTTTAAGTACTCATTGTATTTGTATGTATGTATAATGTAGGTATAGGTACTTACCTCTTACCTACCTACCTAATTGGAAGGTAGGTCCCTAATATAGGTATGTAGAACGTTTTCTTAGAAGCCATAGGTAGGTAGGTACTATACCTCGTCAAAGCATAAACCCATAAAATAATGTACCTACCTACATGCTACCTACCTACCTGTAGGTATAGGTAGGGTAATGTCGCGTAATTACCATTGGCCTTCAATAAAGCTAATATCCACAGCTAGTAGGTACGTACGTACCTACTGCATGGTGGGTACTAATAGGTAATGCCCCTTGTTGCATTTTTGAAATAAAGAGATTGGGCTAAAGTGGGCTAAATCCCTGTAGCAAAAGTGACCAATACAAACCTAAAAAAAAAACACATTTAGACAAGTAGTTTTCATATAAACATAAAAAAATTTGTATTTTGCTCGAAACGTTTGGGGCAGAATTTGATAACCGTTTGCACAAAGATACAGATAAGGGTCCCAACATAAATACTGTATTGCTACCAATATGATATTTATGTTGACATCTCGATGATCTATGAAGCAATAGCTGTACCTATTGTACTATTATTGGTTCTTAGATCACCCATTTGGCCATTCTGAAGATTTAGATAGAGTAGCCCATTGTAAAGATTTGCCGAGTCTCTTATAGTACTCCTGTGAAATTATGTTAGTCTAGAAAAACGAAACAACAGAATTGGGGTCAGTACCTACCTACCTACCGTTATAAATAGTCAATTAACCATTGTAAAGTAAGTTTGGTGTTGTTGGAGTGTAGATAATTTTTTTGTTGTGTGTAGGTTCTGACAGCCAATTGGTTAAGACACTTCAACTGCAACTTCAACTTCTTGGTTTGTGGCTTTGGTGGCTAGTTGTCAAAATTCTGCCAGTGTCGAGTTCGCTGATGCTAGAGTCATAAAAAATGTGGAACGCTTCACGATTTTAAAATATTAGTATCAACTTGAGATGCTTGATTTCTTACCTTAAATGTGACTATCATAGTCAACTGGTTGATAATGACATTAGGTCTGTGATGTCAATTATCAACCATACTGCTTGTTTCCCTAAATTAAAAAAAATCAGGAAACATTATATTTAAATAAAAAATATAAATATAAACATTCACGGATACATAGCACAACGCCTTCTAGTCCCAAACTAAGCAAAGCTTGTACGATGGAAACTAGATGCATACTTATAATACATAGAAACACCCAGACACAGAACAAACATCTATGTTTACAACACACAATTAATGTTTGTTCTCGGTGGGGATCGAACCCACGATCCACAGCATGGAAGGCAGAGCTACTACCGACTGAGCCATGATGCCTGTCATTGACCTAGTACAGTCGAGTACATGAATTTCAATCATATTAATTACATTTCAGTTTAAGCTCTGTGGTATTCGCCAGAGGTGTACCATTGAAAGTAAAGAATAAGTTATGCTTCGTCAGCCTCATTGACAGGCGAAAACCCAGTCATCTATACAATAACATTGACTTGAAGGTGATATACTTCATCACACCCACTTATCCGAGGCCGGAACAAGTTCCAGAGCTGACCAGACTAGGGAATACTTTGATGCACGTGCCGAGACTGCATTGGATTATAGCTGATGATGAACCTGCCTGTTCTGATGAAGTGCTGAACATACTAAGGTAATTTCATACCATACACAATGTTATATACCTAGTGTCTTTAAATTGTGTAAACCAGGGCCTAATACTCAAATCGGCAGAGATTTTACTCTCGTAAAGATGACGTCAAAATAACTTTGAATTTTCCGCCGCGTTACGACTACATTTTGAGGTCATCTTTCTAAGTCATCAGCATTACATTAATTTTCAGGTTGAAATATAAATGTACTGATAACATTAAACGTCATAATAAATGGTTTCTTGGATTGCATCCAAGGCTTTTTGGTTTAACTTGAATATAATAAGCTAAACCGAAACCCGGTTCTTAAAATAAAACACCAGTAAAGGTACGAGTTGGCAGCGAGCGACGTGTCGCACTACTGGTTTCTATGTATTTCTATGAAATCGCTCGACGACGCATCGCTAGCTTCGTGTCGCTAGGAATTTCATAGAAATACATAGAAACCAGTAGTGTCGCTGCGACACGTTGCCCGCTGCCAACTCGTACCTTTATCGTTATATAATACTTTCAGTCCGTAAAAATGGAATGCAGTGGACAAGTCGTTACCGAAATCCGCATAAAGTTTTTCAATTTACGCCCAAGTAGACAAATGAGAGTAGGCACGACGTCCGTGTTAGAATCAGAATCAAAGAAACCCTAATGGGTGCAACTCAGATCATTCTCTTGCTGTCACATTTCGTGCAAAAATGTATCCAGCCAGTGGCAGAAGTCATTTTATTTTTCGATTTCCAATCATACTTAGTATTCTGGTACTATTAAACTAGGTTTCGAGATCAACTATTTTAAGATTTATCCCTATTGGACCCAGGTATACTCAATACTCATCCAGGTCGCGAACTACGGGTGTATCTATTTTCAATTTTATGCATGTATTCCTGCAAAACATTCGTCTTAATTCTTAATTTTGTATGTGTAAATTATGTACCTAATTCAACCAGCGCGGATAGATCGATTTTAGGTGAGACATGGGTAAATGACATAAATGTTCTCTTCTCCATGTAACATTACACATTTGTAACATAAAATATTAAAGCTGGAAGAAGCGAGGCCCTGTAATCTAAGTATGTAATCTAGTTTACCATTGTAGTGGAATAATATCCGTAAGGTTATCAGTTTTACAGTCGCGACTCCCAGGTTTATTTATTTATTTTATTTTTTAGCCGTTTTTTTTCCACTGCAGGGCAAAGGCCTCCCCTCCCTCCCTCCACGCGATTTAATGCTGTTACAGGCCAAGATGTTAGATGCGCATCGAGTTCATCGCGCCATCTCCTCCTGGGCCTTCCACGTCGCCGGGTTGCGTTAGTTGATACTCATTGTTGCCTCCATCGTACATTCATCGGAAGTCCATGTACTCATAGGATAGAAACTATTTATTTGCGACACATAAGCTTACAGTGTAAAATTAAATATAAATCAGTTAAATCTAAGACATTCCTAAAAGGAACTTAATGTGTGTCGCAAAATGTATTTGAATCAGCATAATAAATAATATGTGTGTCTAAATCTCATTTTGTAAGCTAAGAGTACGTGATTTCTGATAGGTGAAAATACCCTACTTGAAGCGTACTTCAAAAGCGCGCGTATAGTCATGAAAATGCCTTTAATTGTGGCACCGTAACTCATTGCGCTCCCCATATTTTCAGGAGAACAGGCCTACCCTTCACGCACCTTTCCAGCCCCAAGCCATACGTCTTCAAAACGTCAAATTTCCCCCGTGGAGTTTCAAATCGACGTGCTGCGCTCGACTGGATACAGGAGAACATTCAGGAAGGCATTCTATACTTCGGCGATGACGACAACACATTTGATCTGAGATTATTTGATGAGATACGGAGCACTAAGAAGGTGTCGATGTTTCCTGTTGGTTTGGTCGGCGGGTATGGAGTCTCCTCACCAGTCGTTAGAGATGGGAAGGTGAGTTTTTTTTTATTTGAATATTTATTTACAGTTTCTGAGCCTGGGTTAATCGGCTCTTCGGCGCCGAGAAAGTCCTTCAAAAACTACTTTATAAAGATCACAAATTAATAAACCTCATTCTGGCTATCAATCACAAAATAGATCAAAGTAGGTTATGTATGAGCGATTATTATTTTCTTCAATATTACTAAAATTACGTGAACCCAAAAACCCAAATAAACTTTGCGCAAGTATGTTACAAAATTTACAAACTTGGCAAAACAAACTTGGCGCACAGTTCATTTTAGTGTTTCATAAAAATGAATCACAGTGAAGTACTTCAGAATAATTTTAGCCAGGAGAAAATCATTGTCAATACATAGGTAATTAATATGTCTGTAGACGCCGTTATCAATAGACTGCCTAAACACGGAATTTTGTAAAATCTATAAGACAACAAACGATGCAGGCGACACTTCTTAAGCTGGTGGCTAATTTCCAGGTGGTGGCGTTTTTCGACTCTTGGTCCGGCGGCAGAACTTTCCCGGTCGACATGGCAGGGTTCGCAGTCAACATCCAGTTCCTGAAACCATCCGCCACCATGCCTTACATTGCAGGCCTAGAAGAAGACGGATTCCTAATGAGCCTGGGATTAAAAGCCGACGACATCGAACCCCTAGCCGACAACTGCTCGAAAGTTTTCGTCTGGCATACAAAAACAGCGAAATTCAAGAAACCTGTCATACGTATAAACTTCGATAAACTAGAAAAGTTTTCAAAATACGAAAGTTTCGTGAACTTGCTTAGAGAAATCACTGGTTTGGGTATGGTTAGTATATACCCTGATAACGGTATAAGGCCTCAGATTATGAGGAATAAAAAGCGTTATGATGCAGTATCAGGGCTGGAGTAGCGCAGGGGAGAGTAGTGTAATTTAACTACCCTTATATGTTGTTGTTACTATACTCGATGTAGGTAAGCTTGGTGTATTGTCAAAGCAGATTGAAGTTCGATCGAAAGAGGCAAAACACGGTGTAACTATTCCAAGCTTAAAACAAGTTTATTTAATAACAGGGTTAATGTTTATATTCATTGCACTGGATTTGAGTAATATAGTGACCCACATGGCCTTAATGTACGAATATTTTTAGCTGTATTGCATCAATATTCATCACAATCATTATCCAAAATAAACATCTGATATAGTTCCATTTTAAAATGAAGTTTTCTAAAAATAGTCGATTAGACACTGATTAATTACTTTCTGTAAAATCTCATCTCTCATCAAATTATAAATAAAAAATAAAATTTCATCTGTTTAAAACTACGTAATGAAATAAAGCCAATCTCTAAACTCGGAATAAAAATACCGGAATAATAAATTGGGCATTGTGATAAATATTGACAGCCACTACAAGCTCCTCTAGTGGGTAACTCCCATTTGTTCTATAGAACTGTTACGTCTAGAACTGTTAAAACTTTTTTTATCCCTAATATCTGGTAACTTCCATTTGGGTAGGACTATTGAAACGAAAACTAGCCCTAATAAGCTAGTTTCAATAGTCCTACCATGGAACTACAGGGATAAAAAAGTTTTAAAAACAGTCCTATAAAACAAATGGGAGTTACCCTCTATAAGTATATTTAAAAACCCCGAGTGGCCTAAAAATATAACATTCTGGGGCCTTATGCTTAACTCTAATAGAGTTGACATCTGCCGAAGTAAGCATAAGACCCCAGTACATAGTGTTACTAGTAAAAATCTTTCACAATTGTACATTCTTGGTTGGATAACTAAATTTATATCGCATAGCGTTTACGAGCGGAATTTATTAGGTTTTTTAGAATTTAGCAATTTTTTATGTTGTACTAAAATAGGTGAATATTGTAAATAGTTTTGCCCCAAAATTGAGAAACATCGTGTAAAAAAAAACTCCGTAAAATGATATAATCGCACGCGACTTGACTATTAGATCTGATTGATTATTGAATCTTGAAAACAATTATGTACCTACTTATACTTACCAAGTTTGTAGATTTGATGTTGTATTCAAAACAAAACCAACGTCAAGTCTTTTCCAGTTGATTTTTAACTAGTTGATGAGGATTTTTATTGCTCGCTACTTTCTGGTGGTAGACGAAATTCTTACAAAACGACTGGTCCAATAACGATTGATATTTAAAATTATTGCTAGATACGGCTGGAATTCATTAGTTTATGTTCATTCTCGTTAGGTACATGTATATGCTTTTGTTGCAAATCCGCCCGTCGTCGGTGAATGCCACCTTATCACATCAGAACAGTGTTATCACTATGTTTTTTTTTGTAAATTATATTTCAATCATTTGCTGTGTTTTAAGGTTGTATTTATAGGTTGAAGGTATTTCAGAATGACTTGCCATACGTATTCTCACTAACGAATTCTAGTGTTTTAAGCGCGAATAATGTAATTTGGATTTGAATCCCATGTGATCTTAGATAGGCGTTAACAAAATTTTTTTTTATTTTTAGTATAGTTACAAGTAGCGGCACGAAACTTTAGCGCTGACCGTTATTGCGCAGAAGTAAAAATTAAGGTACTCGAGGGGGTTAGCGGGGTGAAGGGCGAGCGTGCGTAGCGCCGATTGGCTCGTCAGTCGCATTCGGTTCCCCGAGCCAATACGACGCTCCGCGCACATCCCGTGTACAGTCGCGTCATAAAGTTAATTTTTGTTGTTGTTTTTTGTTTGTTGAAATTGTTTGTTAAAGTTTGAATTTGTTTGTTAAATTTAGTTGTTTAAGTTTGTTTCTGTTGTGTTGTGACTTAAAAAGTTAAAAGTCAATAAAGATGCCTAATCCTGTTTTGAAAAGACAGGCAAGAAAAATGGTTTACGACGTAAATTGTTTTCTAAAAAGGGAATCTATCGAAATAATTGATTCTTTGAAACAAATTAAAACTGAAATTAACGAAGCCGTAAATACTTTACTCAGTCTTTCGGACAGCAGTACTGTAAATTTGAGCCAAATTAAACAAACCGCCGAAATTATTAAGGCGGGAAACATTAAACTAAATGGTCTAATCAGCGATCTAGGGAAAATCCAAAAAAGGACAGCAGAGTCTACTAAAACGTCAATTGCAACAGTAAGAAACATCTCTAATCAAGCCAATAGTTCTGATTTGATCACAGTGTTCAGAACGCCTGGCAAAAAACGGTCCAAAACAAAACCGGTTACAAACATTGATAACTTCGACCAAGGCGTAATAAAGAGGTGTATTCATAATTTTCACAACACAAATAATGAACTTCCTACCGTTGGAAAGCTTAAAAGGAAGCTAGAGGAAGACATTAATTTCAAAGGCTCAGAAAGAAGTCTTCGGCGAATAATTAAGAGTTTGGGATTTCGGTGGAAAAACACCGAAAACAACCGGAAAGTGCTGATTGAGACTTCAAATATACGTTTGAAACGTATCGAATATTTGCAAAAAATAAAACGATATCGTCAAGAGGGAAGGCCTATTGTTTATACGGACGAATCTTACGTAGATTCATCGCACTCGTCTTCAAAAGCCTGGACCGATGGTACTACGAAGGGCCTAAAAAAACCTGTCTCGAAGGGACAGCGAGTTGTCATAGTCCACGCCGGGTCTGAAACTGGGTTTATACCCAATGCGTTGCTGACTTTTAAAGCTGGTACCAAATCAGGCGACTACCACGACAACATGAATTTCGAAAACTATGAGAAGTGGCTCCGAACACAGTTAATGCCAAACTTACCACCCAATTCCGTCGTGGTAGTCGATAACGCGTCGTATCACAATAAACAGTGGGATCGGGCACCAGCCTCTACTTCCAAAAAAGTTGACATGCAGGCTTGGCTGACTGAAAAAGGCATACAGTACGAGGAAACACTTTTGAAACCTCAGTTGTACAATTTAATAAGGGCTAACAAGGATAAATTTAAAACATTTTCGATTGATCGAATCCTAGCTGAACAAGGCCATCAAGTGCTCAGACTACCACCATACCACCCAGATCTAAATCCCATCGAAATGGCATGGTCCGATATTAAGCAGTATGTAGGCAGCAAAAATGTTAAATGGAGTGTTGCTAAATGTATTGACCTCATACAAGAAAAAGTTTTACTGATGGGTGCATGGGATTGGCAAAAGTTATGCAAAAAGGTGAAGGATATAGAAGAGCAATATGCAAAGAGTGATCATGTCGTGGATTTGGTAACAGAAGAATTTATCATTCACGTTAATGGAGACAGTTCAGACGATAGCATTAGTGAGTTTGATGAAGATGACGCTGCTAGTGCTGACGAACGAAGCCGTCCTGAGCCCGGGCCGTCAACACGTAAAAGGCTCTATCAAGACACCATGGAAGGCGTGACACCATTGTCAGATTCAGATTAATGTAAAATAAAAATTAATAAATTGTCAAATAATGTTTTTATTTTCTACTCCCCACAAAACTTGCTGAAACTATATGTTAGGTACTTACTATAAACTGTAAACATTTTGTTTAGCATCAGACCTATTATTTGGCATTACATAAAAATAATGTCATAAACATTATTTTGCTAATAAATGTATTGCGTGCGCGACAGTACACATGCGCAGTAATCCCTTCCACGTATCGCTCAGCGCTAGACTTACGTGCCGCTACTTGTAATAGTTGTAAGGAGTGCGTTCTATGTCACGCGCCATGTTTTGCGTTGAAATAGATTTTTTTTAGGAAAAAAAGTAATTCAGTGCGATGCTCATAATAATTCCTTATTTTGGAGAGTGGTCCATATATTATGAAATAAATTAACTAGGTACCTACTTAAGTATGTATATTATGTATATTTTATGTAATACTAAGTTTCCCGGAACTAGTATGTTATCCCGATGAGAGGCGATTCTTTACACTTACAACAAATGTTCTACGACTTTGTGGATACATAAAATTGTCATTGAAGAAAAGCAATAAAAAGTTAAATTTGTATGCAACATTAAAAAAAATAACCCTCTGTTCATTTTCATAGTCTGAACTAGTCATCCGATTTAGTCTTAACATACTAGCTCCAGGAAACCTTGTAGTTGGTATCTCCTAGTCAAACATAAATTAAATGACATTCACTTACAAAGACACTAAGTCATGCCCACTAAAAATTAAAATAGGCAAGTTATCAAAATAACACGTGTTCCCAGCGTTACTGACGCTTGCGTTAGTACCGCTGAGCTTAGAATATGAATCTGCCGTACGATCGTGGCCGTGATATCGTATCACTACCTCTACTGCTACGGCTGTAAAGCCGTGTTGGCCGTGTCGGATTCGAATCCCGGCCGTGCATCAATGGATTTTTCGTTTCGGAAAATTTATATGCGCATTAACACGAGCTTAACGGTGAAGGAAAACATCGTGAGGAAACCCTTGGCTTAGTCAGCTCCGCACGTATTGACCTTGTCTTTCCTGTGGATATGGCTGACTAGGCTGAGAGGATGGTATAGGTGCTGGGCCTACTCCATCCAAACATTGTCCCAGGCACTTTAGTGTCCCGTTAAGTGTAGGCATAGGTTGCCTCCTGACGCTGTCTATATCATCTTCAATAGATGTAAAAGCCTATATTATTATTATTATTATTATTATTTACTGCTACTGTTTCAGTGACAAATTCTAACTCAGATCTCGCGGTTTCACCCGCGTAATTCCCGTTCCCGTGGGAATTCCGGGATAAAATATAGCCTATGTTCATCAGGGATAATGTAGGATTCTAATGGTAAAAGAATTTTTTTAATCGGTCCAGTAGTTTCGGAGCCTATTCAATTCATACAAACAAACAAACAAACAAAAAATCAAACCTTTCCTCTTTATAATATTTGTCAAGACATAAAACTGAGCGAATGCTACTTTGTAGACGTTGAAATATATTCAAACCTAACTCGACTGCCGAATGATATCGTTTCACCGCGCAGTGTATCTCGGATACGCTATGTATCGTTGCGACACGTTTACAGGCCTTTGCAGACTAGGTTTTTTTATTTATTAATAACTCAAAGAGATATTCGATTAGATAATCTAAATATAATTCGGGTTAGCTTCACGCAATATTAAACTTTATTAACATAGTGTAAGGCCTTATTTGGTCCGTAGGATAAGGTTACCGCTTAAGTGAACAGTTTTTTGTATATTTAGTACCTAATTGCTATAGTAAAGTAAACGCACAAAGTTTGGTAGGTGATAGAAGATTTAGCAAATACAAAAAAATACGGAAAACAGTCCATAAGTATAACGCAGCTTATACTAAATTGAGTTTTAACTTTCTTACTATTTCGTTCAAATTAGCTTTGCAAGAAAGACACTTCATTCTTTCTACACAGTCACTGACAATATTCGATACTCTTTTTGACTCTTTCAACTAAATAGCGCATAGTGTGGACTTAGCTTTTTAGGCTGTGTCCACAGTAGGCAAACTGTTTGCGGCTTACTGAGTTTGCGGCGTATCGGTTTAGTACGCCCTTCCATATATTTGAAACGGAGTGTCCACAGTTTGCTGTTTTGTGCTCACTTTACGCAGTTTGCAGCGTTACGTACGCCGACTGTCTAAATAAGCGGCTAACTCATAACAGTTTGCTTGCGACGCACGAAAATCTAAGTTTGCAGCTAACTCAAATTTCAGTTCGCCCCAAATTTGCGGCTCACCCAGTCGGCCGCTCACAGTTTGCCTACTGTGGACACAGCCTTAGTGACAGTTTTATTCTGAGCCTTGTTCTGAGCTATCTGTTCGCAGAATAAATAATAGTACCGTTTTAATGATAGAATAAGGTTTTGTATAACTATAATACGTCAAAATAGACTAAGAAGTTCCATGGCAGTTAAATAGCTAATGAATTGCAGGACAAAAAGTAATTTTAAACAAAGTTTATTTGTTTGTTATGCGTTTTTCATTTATTTAGATTAAAAAAGAGAACTATTTATTTATAAGTATAACATAATCTCACGATATACAAAAAATGAAGTACCTACCTACATGAATATTGATTATTGTCATGTTATACCTATACTAATTAACACCGTAATTTTAAATGTGATGTGCAATCAGTTAATCATGCAATTTGTTATGCTAATCACCAGTTTTAGTGTTTTTTTCTTGCTAGCCGCCGGTTACGGCAAAGCGTAATGAATGAATGGACATAATAACTGTTCTACTCAATAGTTGTAAAGATTTAAAATTTAAGACTAACATATTTTTAACTACACTACCTACCATTATACTCTGCGGCAAGGCTTACTCATCGGCGAAGTTTACCCAATATAGGTAGGTTTGACCACTATCTCAGCGATAATTCGTAATGATTATAATGTATGCTAGTAGGATTAGCTATGTACTCTAAGTACTAAAAGTGTATTGTAAGGAGTCTACGTCGAGCACTCGACATATTATTTTTTCTAGTAGGTAAGTCATATTTTAAATTTAAAAAAATTATATCGTTATTAGTGAAATATTATGGTTGTGTAAAATTTAGAGTTATTTTTATTTTTGTTCTTAATTTAAAACATATTTTATATACTTTATTATCTTTAATTTATGTTATGTATTAACTGACTCTTTATGGTTCAAGGATGTCATAAAAGTTGATAATTTGGTCGTTTTCTCGACGGCTTTACCACAGTTCAAAGTAATTGGGTACCTATTTACAAAATGGTTCAAAATGCATTCGTTTTGACAGAATGCGTCGACAAAATATCTCACGTGCGCACCCTAAGTCCACACAAGAGTTCTCGATGTAAGAAAATCATAGCTTCCTTGTAAAGGCATGTACGCGGGGCCCTACACGGTATTCGCTAAAGCCGAAAATACCCCGCGGGATACCGCTGTTCCGACCAAAAATCGCTACCGCGCAGGGTACCGAATACAGCCATAGGTCTGAAGTCTAATAACGCGTGCACACTATGCCCATGCCGCTGCCGGAATGTATGGCGGCATCAATGCCGCGGACTTATTGCCACAGCAACACCGCCTTTATTCTCACTGAGCGGCGTAAACAGGGGCTTTAGGCCCGGCGCCCATTATCGGCATCGGCACGACTGTGGATTTTAGGGTGGCAAATAGCAATATACATTAACACAATGGCAATAAAGTAGAAATTGCCGTGTATATGGTCGTAATAACAAAAAATACCGCTTCGGTATTGCGCTTGCATGTAGGATGCCGAAGGCTCCTTTTCCTTGCCGATGCCGATAATGGGCGCCGGGCCTTATACTCACTTCGGCAAAGATTTTACTTTATAATAGGGATGACGTCAATATGACGTCGAAATCTCGATTCACCCTGAGGTTGAAACGAGTTTTCGGCCGAGATATGACGTCATATTTATTGTGCTCTGTTTGATCAACCGGTATAAAATACCTACTATCAGCCTAACTATAATCTCATCAGTCAATGATCTGATTCCTTTATGTATACGCCTTTACTGTTTGTTCGTAATGTTATAAAAATAAAGTTTTTAGTTCTATTTGTAGGGAATAATTTTTGGAAATACTCAACCTATTCTAAAACATTAATTTCAGTGATAGATTACCTATGTATTTTATTCTTGAGTGTCGTATGCCCGTATGCCGATACAGAAATCGTAACTCGAGCATAGAACTGAGTAGAGATTTTCATACAAAAATTTAAGCTTGAGTCTCTCTCAAAACCAATATTTCTCACAAAAAATACACTATTGCCCGTAAGCTAATTGACTGGATCACTGCTTGAGCAGAAAATCAGCATACGGGCCTATGAAAAAAAAACATTGTGTGAAATCTTACCTTTTTGAACAAATTATTAACATTCCATTTGGACTACATAATTACAATAAAGCTATTATACATTCTAAAGGATTTTTTTATTTTATTTTAGACTTGATAAGCAACAAAACATAGTTGTTAGATATCTAATAAAATTAATATAAAGTAATTTAAATCTGTAATCTGCTTAACTTTTCTTTGTACATTACTAACTCTACATTATCCCAGTGTAAAGGTGTCTTGTTGAAAAACCTGGAAAAAATACATTTTAGTATTAGGTAATTTTTTAAGTATTTAGCAAAATTTACAGTCGTAACTATTTATGAATAGCTAAGTAAGCTTCCTGAAAAGTTAATACTTACCTCATCTGAACATCATCGAGCACTTTCTTCTCATGGTCAGAGAGTCCTTTTTCTAACACATCGATGGTGTCTTTAAGTTGTTCCAAGTCATAAAATCCGCAGATGTTCGTATCTATCCCTGGCTGGTTGAGAGAGAACCAAGTTGCTAGACGTGCCAATTCCACTTTTTGTTCCTAAAAAATAAAAAACAATATTTCCCCTAAAGCTCCATTACCTACAACATCTTTATGACGCTATGCTATATACCCAGCAGTGGGTGCATAATAGATAGATAAACGGGACGCTGCATTGCCTGGGACATAGGTTTTAGATGGAGTAGGCCTAGCACTTATACCATCCTCTCAGCCTAGTCGGCATTATCTACCCGAGCGGATCACGCTGTAGTTTTTATCGTTTATTGAAGCTGAAAAAATATCTGTGCACCCATAATCAAGAAAACCAGCTTAATCCACCGTCGAATAAGCCGGCTGGACGATGACGAATAGTGTTAATTTATCCAAGAATCAAATCTATTTTTACCTTGCAGTAGTCTGAAGCTTATCTGCAGATTGTCTTAATTTCATCACTAGCAGGATGCCATGGCTGCGGACCTTGATTGCATAGCAGACCCATACCAGTTGCCGCTGCGTTGATCACACCCACACCTCTACTCTGTGGATCAGTCAAAGCGTGACATCTTCATTGACGTGATGCCGTGCTCTACTTTGCAGAATGACTACATAGGTAGTGTTTCTGGTCTGTGTATCTAATATCACCGTTAAGTAGGTAAGTAACTAAAGGTCAACGAAAAACTACTATGGTTTGGGAGGGGTTGGAATTGGACTCAACCAAACCGTCGTCGTCGTACCGTAACTACCTAGTAGGTACCTACTTGTACTAATATTCTGTAAACCTACCTTGAAGAAACTCGTGTAGTTCTGCAGCCTGTTATCCAACAGCGTGGACTTGGCATATGAGAGGACAGTGGACACCTTGACCTCAGACTCTTCGACCAACTCCTGCATGAGGCCAATATCGTAGTCCGCCAGGCCGATGTAGCGGGCTTTGCCGTTTCTCACGGCGCGTTCTAGCGATGGCAGTGTCTCTTTGAGGACTATGGAGTCAGGTGCGAATGTGCAGTCGTGTATCTGCAATTCTGGTTTATTTACTCAATGGATATCAATGTCTTTAGTTCCTTACCTATCCTAATGGGAAAGGTACAAAGATCGGTCGCTCTGAGATTCCCACCAGCACATTCCACTTTTTCGATTGAATTTGGTGGGGAGTATGAAAGTGACCCAAAATTGTCAGCTACATGAAACATATAGTTACTTACCTACTAGGTAGATAGGTAGGTATGTCAAATAATTTACCAGTAAATTCGTTTGAATTGGCTACATGAGGATCCTGTTGACCCTGGTAGATGGCTGGCACGTGGTAAGCAATAAAACAGTCGTTACGCCACGCGGTTAGTAGCAGCCTTCTACTCTACAAGTGGTTAGGTAGATAGGTACCTACAAGTGGTTAGGTAGATAGGTACCTACAATTTAATGTCGCCATTGTTGATACATGTTGTATAGGTACTGGGTAGGTAGGTAGCTGTTATCGGTCATGTAGGAAGATGCTGACAAGTTTACTCCTAGGGGACTAATCTATTTATTCATTTAAATACTTTATTGCACGAAATTATAAATTAGTTACAAAGGGTGGACTTACTGCTGAAAGCATTGTCTGCCAGATAACTCAAAATCTATAAAATGACACTGACTCTTTTGAGAGGTGAATCTTAGCAGTAGGTTAGGTACCTGGATTAAATCGACATAGTCCAGTCCAAGAAGACACAACGTATTATCCACTGCAGCATCAGTTCCTTCCGCTGAGAAATCGAACATCTTATCCACGGCAAGCCCGAAGCGGCCCACTTTGCTACCAATGTAATAAGATTCTCTCGGGACACCCTGTAAAGCCTGTTTGTAAACATATATTGTTAGGACGATTTGTTCGCAATCGGTCAACTTCGCAATCGGTCCACTAAAATTTTCTGTAGGAAATGAGCAATCAGTCCCTTTCGTATATAGTCAACTTCGCTATCGGTCAACTTCTCAAAAGGTCCACTTCTCAATCGATCCAGTTATGTGAACAAATTATTTCTTTTTTTGGGAAAGTTCGTCCTTCCCAAATGAGTAGGTTAGGCTAAGTTTGTTTATAAAAAATGCGAGCGAAGCGAGCTCATCCATAAAATCTGCTAAAAAATAAAATCTTTATTTTTGACCGAACGCTAAGTTGACCGATCAAGAAGTTGACTGATTGCGAAGTTGACCATAAGCGAACAACTCGTTACGACTAGCGTGACACTTGGCACAGTCTTCTGGTAGATTTAAATGAAGAATTCAGCCTTCCCTACCTTTCCTAAAGTTCTTTCAGAGCTCCCCTGTCCGTACCATGGCGATGTCTCCATGTAGTTCACACCGCATCTTAGTGTCTCCTTGATTAGCTGCAAACTCCTTTCCTCGTCGTAACTTCTGCAGAAAAATCAACACTGGAACTAGGTAGGTAAGGTACTCGTAACTACGGAGCATAATACGATAAATTCTAATGCAATGCATAAGTAGATAGGTAGGTAGGTACCTACCTACGGCCGGCCCGGCACTTATATGCAACTACAAAAAAACAAATGAAGTCTCCACCAACCCGTAAATATTGCTAAAAGCTGCTCCTCCGAGACTGACATGGGATATCTGCAGTCCAGTGGTCCCCAGTTCGTTGAACCTCATCCTACTTTTATGAACTAAACTTTTTTTAATTTAGTTAAAATAAAACACGAGGACAGTCCTCGCTCTGTCTCGACTCGAGAGCGATTAAACGAAAAGCCAGTTTAGTAACAGATGGACGTATGTGTTAGGTATAGGTACCTACAACTACCTACCTAGTTGTACGTGTATCTTACATACAAACAAGGTCGGTTAAGACTCAATCTTATTGTTTTTCTTTTTCTATTATGTAAAGATAGGTAGGACGACGAATATAGTTGTAGGCTAACCTAACCTAACCTACCTATACGAACAATGAACTACCTAGATTAGATAGCTAAAAAAATAGGTAGGTACCTACCTAAGTAGGTAGTACCTGTACTGTAGATAGGTAGGTAGGTACAAAGGTGAACTTATTGGTATAGCAATTTTAGCTATCTTTTATAATATCTACCTATAAACATTTTTTACGTACGTACACTAAGTAGGTACGTACCTATCGGTCTATCTGTATATGTATGAGAGTCTGCAATTACACGACCCAGGAAAACACAACCTCTTCATGTACTACAGTACCTACTGTAGGTACTACATGCTAAAGTCGTCGATTTTCGACTAATCAGTAGCATGCACATAATTTAAGTTCTAGGCTTCGTGTAAATGCCTGTTACAAAATTTTAATAATACCTATTTATTTGAAAATGACGACTGTAAAACATGTTTATTCTAGTTCTGGCACTCACCGCCGCCACCGCCGCACCGCCGCTGCCGGACGCTACCGCGGCATGTACCGGTCAGTCTTTTTTATAGTTATTCTTAAATGCTCGTCGTATATGTAATGTAATGGCTCTGTGCGTGCATTCCGTGTTGTATGTTCCATGGTTGTGAAATGATGGGACCCAACTACCTAATTCAACTGAATCAGCATTCCGAACGCACTTTACTTAAAAATGGTGCCAGCTACAGAGTAAAAAATAGTTGGTTTATCACAAACACAACAATGAAGGCTTTTTATTTTACTAAGAAGTAGAACAAGAACAATAAATAAGTGAAAATAACTTAAAGCCCCAAAAATCCTTACAAAAACCTTATAGCCTTAAAAAAATCTCGTTGTATCCTTTTCATCATTCGTGGGGTGGGGTCTTACGGGCGCTCCTCATTCATGCGAGAATCTCGCGAGAACGCGAGAACAAGACGAGAAACGTGAATGTGAATCCAAACAGATTTACAGGGCTCTTGAATCCAAGGCCACATTCAAGTTTCGCGTGAATGTGGAGCGCCCATAATGCTCACTTCGGCAGATTTTAAAATTTTTGGGGATATGTGGACTGAAAACTTGCTTCACCCACAGGTGAAACGAGCTTTCGATGTAATTTTGACGTCATCCATAATAAAGTAAAATCTCTACCGTATACTGAGCCTATGCTCCCTGGTTTTTATCAGACTTTTGAATATACTCATGTTACCCTCGACATTCATCAATGCATTGCATTGAGATGAACGAAATGTTTCAAACTAGGTAAGTTTGTACAAAAATCACAAAGAAAAAAATCACTCCAATTTTTCAAAGTAGGTAAAAATCTAACCACAAAATGCTAGTTCTATGACAAAATGTCTAAAGCTGGCAGCCCTAATCTGAGCCCGAGCGAGAGGCCCGACCATTAAACCAAACTTACCAAACCAATGTCATGTCAATCGGTTGCTCGAAGCGGTGCCGTGCTGTGCGTGTAGCGCGTGTTGATAGCGTTTCGCGACTTTTTGAGGTGTTATACTTTTTTAAACTGTAAAAATTATTAAAAATCGTGCTATTTTCGGGACATAAAAATGTAAATGTTTCCTGAATAATTAATAAAACTTCAAAACGGTAAGTTTAATTGATGTAACGACCAAATAAGTCATCAATGTTTACTTGTTTACCCTAACTTAGTAAGATGCGCGTCGTATTTCTTTCTAAGGCGAGGTTTTTTGTTTTGCGTAGTTTTGTGAATTATTTTAGTGAATTGTAGTCTTGGCGGAGAGTCCAGTATTGTCTGAGAGCGTTTTTTGTATAGCACCATAATCAGTAAACGAGAATGAGTATGGAAATACATAGGTAGGATGTACCTGCCTACCTACTACGTAGTGGGTGCCCATGTCCAACGTGGTAGATAGGTACCTAATTTTTTTGGTATTTTATATTTATATAGGTTCTAATACTGCGTGCACACTATGCCCATGCCGCTGCCGACATGTATGCCGCTTAGTGAGAATAAAGGCGATGTTGCTGTGGCAATAAGTCCGCGGCATTGATGCCGCCATACATTCCGGCAGCGGCATGGGCATAGTGTGCACGCGGTATAAATCTTTATGCGCATAGCTAGCTATTATGAGTCGGTAAATAAAATAAATAAATAGTAGGTAGGTAGTTACACTTAACCATAGTCACGTATAATTTATTAATTTGATTACAATAATAGGTACCTACTTACCTAGTTAAAAAATCGCTATGCTTACCTGCCTAGGCACCTGGATAAAGATAAACGCGAGCTCTGTTTTTGTAATAAGTACCTATGTATGTACCTAGGTATATCTAACCTACCCACCTAAATCGGTATCGGTCGGTATCTAATGTACCTAGTTATAGTTACCTACCTACCTATACTCTCGTACCTACCTACACCATACCACAGATTATATAATACTATACTATCCATACTACCTATAATAAAACGGCAGCCAATCTCCCAAGTCACATTTTGTTAAAAATGTACCTAACCTACCACTACCTATATAGCTAGGTAGGTAGGTACCTTACCTACCTGCTTGTAATAGAAGTTAGGTATGTTCTATTATAGATCTATCTAGGCACCTAGGGTCAAAGAGGCGGTTCGCCAGCCCCCTTCTTTTCTCGGCCTTTACGCCTACTCTATACAGTAAAATCGAGATAATATCGATTTGAAACGCAATTTCTGAACGAAATTTTTATTGAGACATCTGAAAATAGTTGGTTTGTATCTGACACCATTTTTGGTCCAGTAGCATTTACAAGTGATTTCTAGTAATTTATTCAGTTTGCCGGCGGCTATTGCAAGTGTCGCAGCGTGGAAAAAGTAGTAAAAAAATAGTGGCGCGTCTTTCACTCCAAGGTAAGTTATGTGTTGTTATTCTAAGTAAACAATGTTGAAAGGCATTTAGCTCAACTTAAATGTTATTTAGCAACATATTCTAATAAGATTTTCGCAAAATGCTGTGTGAAAACAGCAAAAATTTGAGGGCCGGGATCTACAACTTACATTTTTTCAAAATTTTGGTTTTCGGCCTTGGGGCCGATATTTGGTAGATCAATTCTTCTAAATTTTTGTCTCCTTTATTCATGTGGTTAAATGGTTTATCACACGTCTCTTTCTTATACGCTAGTGATATAGGTAAAGATCCTAGCTATTGGTTTTCGGCCGTCAAATTATATCGTATTCTTAATGAATAACGAGTATTAGTGATAGATATTTTGGGGCGGCCGAAAAACCAAACTATGGATAAATTGGCACCTCTGTTTTCGGCATGGCCTAAAATTGTATTAAAAGCATGTGGCCGATAACAGAATGTCGCTATTAGCGACTGCTGTTAGCGGTCATAAGACTACAAAGTTGTTATTTTTTTTACTTTTTCAGTTTTTACTTTTTCAGTCTCATCCAGTGTTCGCCAGCTACATGTCTCAGATCGTCACTCCACCTAGCCGGAGGGTGTCCTACACTACGCTTGCCTAAACGCGGTCTCCACTCGAGTATTAGTTTGCTCCAACGATTGTTGGTTCTGCGGCAAATATGGCCGGCCCACTGCCACTTCAGCTTACTAATCCTCTGAGCTATGTCGACTACCTTGGTTCTCTGTCGGATAACCTCGTTCCGGATTCTATCCTTCAGAGAAATTCCGAGCATAGCCCTTTCCATAGCTCGCTGAGCGACTTTCTGCTTGTAGACCAACCCTACTGTCAGTGTCCACGTTTCGGCAGCATAGGTCATGACAGGTAGGACGCATTGGTTGAAGACTTTCGTCTTCCGACATTGAGGTATGGGTGACGAGAAGACCTGTCGCAGTTTCCCAAACGCTGCCAGCCAAGCTGGATTCGCTGGTTTAGCTCTTTCTCAAAGTTGTGCCTACCCAAACGCAGGGTCTGCCCGAAGTAGACATACTCCTGCACAACTTCAAGAGGCATTCCGGCGACAGAGATCGGCTCTGGGGTAATACGATCGTTTATCATAATTTTCGTTTTATCCAAGTTCATACCCAGGCCAACCTCTCGTGAAGCATCAGCTAGGTTGGGTTGTTCAGCATCTGTTGTAAGTCTTGCATCGATTCCGCCAATATGACGATATCATCAGCAAATCATAAGTGTGAGATGTATTTGCCGTTAATGTTAATGCCCATTCCATTCCAACTCAGCGTCTTAAACATATCTTCCAGCGTTCTCGTGAACAATTCGGGAGATATGACATCTCCTTGTCTCACGCCGCAGCGCAGCTGGATAGGTTTAGATTGCTGGTTCTGGACTTGGACAGACATAGTGGCATCATTGTATAAGCATCTCAGCACTTCGATGTATCGCCAATCCACCTGGCATCGTTGCAAGGACTGTAGAACAGCCCATGTTTCAACAGAGTCAAAGGCCTTCTCATAGTCCACAAATGCTAAGCACAAGGGCTGATTATACTCTTCTGATTTTTGTATGATCTGCCGCATTATGTGAATGTGGTCTATGGTGCCAAATCCGCTGCAAAACCCAGCCTGCTCCGGTGTTTGAAACTCGTCCAGTCTTCGCGCAAGACGATTCGAAATAACCCTGGAAAACAGTTTGTAGACATGGCTCAAGAGTGAGATTGGTCTATAGTTTTTCAATAAAGCTTTGTTGCCTTTCTTGAAAAACAGCACAACCACACTCTTGCTCCATGCCTTTGGAGTTCTCCCGTGGTTCAGAACGGTATTGAAAACACGTTGGACCTCCTTCAAAACTGGTAAACTACCTGCTTTTAGGAGCTCCGAAGTGATTCCGTCTTCCCCCGGGGCTTTTCCATTTTTTAACTGCCTCAAGGCCAATTTGATCTCGTCAAGGCTGATCTCTGGAAGGCCTTCTGTGTAGTGGCGGGTCAACGTGGCTCTAGCATCCTCGCTACTGGGTTCCGGACACGAAACCTGCGAGGCGTACAATCGGCCATAAAAGTCCTCAATCTCAGCTAGAACTTCTCAGCTAGTTATATTATACTTTAATATAGTAATTACGACTGATTGCTAATGTGATTCTAATTCTAATTCTAATTCGTCGTGGGGGAATAAGATCTGCACTGACGTCCCGCGTTGGGGTGTATTGTGCATTGTCCCCCTGCTGACCTCACCCCATCCAGCCCAACTCCTTGAAGTAACGGAGAAGGACTTTGGGTTGATGACAGCAATGTTCCAGCATCCCCGGTGGTGTTGTGGATGCCAAGGAGTGAGACCCGATCAGCTCCTGCAGTCCCGTTTTGGATCTGGCTTCAGCTGTGGCAGAGCAATGTAGCAAGACATGCTCTACTGTTTCTTTTTCCTGGAGACAGCCACGACAGAGGTCGCTGTCTGTCGCTCTGATCTTGAGGAGATGGTAGTTCAGATAACAGTGGCCCGTGATTATACCCACCATCATCCTCAAGTCTTCGCGTCTTAGCTTTAGTAGTGTCGTTGTGATGTGCGCGTCCGTTGCCGGAAGCATTATTGCTAATGTGATTGTAGCCTTGAAAATTATATAAAGTTCCTAATAAAGATTTAAGTGTTTCTATAAGTATACCTATAGAACCTAATTGTATATAAGTATATTTGATAAGTCGATTCCTAATAAAGTACACTAAACTGTTACTTAAAGAATAATAATGTTAAGCTTAGTTGATATATTTTTTGAAGTTGTTTTATTTAATGTATGACAACATGTTTTTTATGTTTTTTTAATCTATATGTATGTGAAATTATGTGGAACTATGTTAATTGTGACTTATGTTACACTATATATTATCATATTAGGTACTATATATGTAAATAACAGTGATTACCTTAAAATAAATGTTTTTTATTTTACTTTAAGGCTAAAAAAAATCAGTGGCCGAAAACGGAATGCTCCATGGCCGAAAACTAAAATTTGAGGCCGGAAACTGAATTTTTGGCACTTTTCCGGATTAAAATAAAAATAAAAATAACTAAGAACTTCTTATGACATCATTTATATTTAAAAGAAACTTCATTATATAGGCTATTAGATAACATCACTAGTGCAGGTATAACAGGGTTGTAATATTTTTTTTTGATGTCCTGAAGTTGACGGGAGCACTAACTGGTCGAGAACCGGTGCAACGACCCTACAATATTTAGGCCACAAAAGGCCACTACTCTGCTTAAAATAGATTAGTTTCTTTAAATTAGGTAGATACCTAGTACCTATGTTTTTAGTAGCCTATTGGGGGAACACACTGAACTGTTATTGCATTTGGGTCTATATGAGATTAATTCAGGTAAGTAAAGTACCATTTTGACCCTTCACCAAAACGGTAGAGGCCTGAAACTGGTTTCTTTTGTCCACAGTTCAAGATGAGGATCCGGCTACCTCGATGCCGTCCCATATCCACCAAGTTGTTGGCCATTATACTTGTATTCCTGGGTTTCATGGCTTTTTGCTACTTCTACAGCTTGCCGAATCCTAAGCCAGGTATGTGGTTCCAGGTCTCCCTGACGTTAAATGAAAAATAATGATGGCAAGAACATGGCGCTTGGAGAAAAAGCCAAAATACCGTTTTTTGCTTCGAAACTATCTATATGTACTAATTACTAATTAAACACTAGAAAATTACGCTGTAGAGATTTTACCAAGCTGAGAAGGGTATTTCCTAGAAGTAATCAGGTAGGTTTGCATATAATCGATAAACTCGGCACGAATAGAAAGTTAAAGTACCTACCTAGGTACCTTTAATAAAAAAAAATATAACATACTAGGTGCCGCCCGCGACTTCGTTCGCGTCCCGTTGGATCCCGTTGATTTTTAGGGATAAAAAGTAGTCTATTTGTTAATCCAGCGGGCCTAGATGCGCACCGCGAGATATTTTTCATGTCGTTCTGTCAAAATGTAAGCATTTTGTACCAGTTTAGGAACTATTGCATTATCTGTTGTAATGTTGTCGAGAAACCGCGCCTTTGAATTTTCAACTTTTGACATTTCTGCATGACTATTGTCTCGTCCTCAGAGAGGTACGACGACTAAGAAGTGTCAAAAGTGTACATTATGGCGCGTTTTGTCGACACCATTAGGTACCACAGATAATGCAATAGTTCCTAAACTGGTACAAAATGCTTACATTTTGACAGAACGACATGAAAAATATCTCGCGGTGCCCATCTAGGCCCGCTGGTCACGGACAATATATATTCCAAGTTTCATTCAAATCGGATCAATAGTTTTTACGTGAAAGAGTAACAAACATCCATCCATCCATCCGGATCCATACATACTTACAAACTTTCGCGTTTATAATATTATAGTGGGATGATTTACACAATTAATCTAGAATAATTTACAAATTATACGATCACTTTATTTCATTTGAACGCTTACTTTTACTTACCTAGATTTAAACGTACTTTTCTGTAATATTTTTTAAGATATTGGTATAAAGATTAAAATAAAATAAAAAATCTTCCATATTTATTGTAATATTTCTCTCCGGAACGAAATGGTGAATAAAGAAATAAATAAGGGGGACTCTTCAGTCCCTGCTTATGAATTCCACGTTAAAACATAGGTGTATAGATTAGTAACCTAGATGAATATCGATTTAGGCCTGTTTATTGATCGAGTGCGCGAAGCGAACGGAGATCGATGATCTGGTATTTTATTTTTAGTAACATCGCGAGCAAACTACTAGTTATCAAAGTTCTCTTTTATCTTGTGGACATATTGCAAAAAAAACATTTGTAAAGAGATAAAGGAATATTCAACTAGGTACCGGTAATTTTCAGGATAAACTTTTTAGTAGCTCAACGATAAAATCCGCTCTTTGTACCAAGTTTTCCTTGAAAATACCTTTGTAACGATAGAGGATTTGTATTTTTACGAAAATAGGTAACAAGTAGGAAAGTACATCATACATTTTGTTCTGTTACTTACAAACCAAATATATACTTATATGGATATCTAGGTACTGGACGTATTCTCTTATTTAAATCTATTAAAACTAGTTATTGGGTTTTTGATAAAGGTCTTTAACATAGAGAAATACCCCTCTTATTTATGGCTCTACTTTCCGTGCCGAGAGTCGCGGGTTCGATCACCACTGTGAACCAACATTTGTAAGTGTAATATTTCTATAAGAGATAAATATTATTCTCTGTAATGTCGCACGCCAATGTCCTCATTACACCACCACGTTTGGGTTGGCTGGCAGACAATGCTTTCAGCATTAAGTCCACCCTTTGTAACAAATTTATAATTTTGTGTAATAAAGTATTAAATAAATAAAAATAAATAACCACTACCCAATACCACTACAACTGCAAAAAATAGATTTTAATTTTATTGAAGTGAATAGTTCTGCGAACTAGCAATTAAATAAATAAAATTGGTAGGTAATGTGAAATTGTGTGTACAAAGGAATTCAAAGTGATCAGTGGCATTTTATTCAATAAAAGCATTATGACTTTGTCTTGAGCTATTACGGTGTAATTTTGACCAAAGGGGATTTTGAGACTGAAAACTGTCATAATCCCCTTGATTTTAAAATTTTCAAATCAAGGGGATTATGAGCCAAAAAATCTCATAATCCTCTTGAAGGGGACGACTCAAAGGGGATTATGAGCCTAACCCGTGCTAAACATAGGTGTTTGGTATACCTATGTCTGGGACTCTAGGTCCCCTATTCCGTTGCCTTACTCAAGCACTGATCCGTACTCAAGCATAGATTTTTGTATGAAAATCTCTACTCAAATCTATGCTTGAGTACGGGCCTAGGTGTTACTATGTCATGTTTAAGTAACTAATATTTTGAGTTATAAGTATGTATTTATTTACAAAAAAAGTATAATATCAGTATTTCTATCTGCCATCTAGTTCCCATATTACAAGCTTTACTTAGTTTGGGACTAGAGGGCGTGAAATGTCCATGAATGTTTATATTAAAGTTTCGGTTTACGAAACACTAACATTGAACCGCAGGGTAGAGTGCAATGTACTTTTCATTGCTTGTGTTGTATAGTGTAACCTACATAGAATAGAAGAAAGGAAAAGTACATTCGGTTTTCTTCGTGGGCAGACGTTGACAAGCGTCTAACAACTTTTCATGTTGCACATTTCAACATTCTAAAGATTGAATCACTAAAATTATTAATAACTAGCTGATACCCGCGACTTTGTACGCGTGTGAAACTTTCCACCAAAATATCTGTCAACCAGCATACGATGAACCTCGTAGCAAATGGCTGCTTAGAGAGTTCAAGCTGTATCTAAGGCTTTTTTACAGATTTTTAATAGTACTGGCTGACCCGACAGACGTTGTCCTGTCATTCAAACTCTTACTGTCAAACAACTGACGGTGTTATTTCAAATGTGACATTAAAAAAGTTTTTATGGAAAAGGTTAAGGAACTTTCACCCCCCCCCCTCCCCCCTTTAAACCCCTTACAACCCTTTTTTCGCATTAAAAAGTAACTTATGTCCTTTTTCAGGCTCTAGAGTCTTAGAGTTTAGACTATCTGTGTACCAAATTTCATTCAAATCGGTTTAGTAGTTTTGACGTGAAAACGAGACAGACAGACAGAGTTACTTTCGCATTTATAATATTACTAGAATAGTATAGTATGGATAGATAAATCGCAAATAACCATTTTGAATTTTATTCAATAATTAAATAATATTCATTAAAATCTCACTGATCAGTGATCACTTTGAATCGCTATTTAAAGTTTTTTTTTATGATTATGTTCATCCAAACAATGCTTGGAAGAATGATTCTTCCAAGAGTTAGTGATGACGAAGTTTGACAGAGCTGTCAAATAAAATGTAGATCTTAGAATTTTGTCAATCTTTCTGAAACCTGCAAACTAGTAGTCCAGGTCAGGATGAGAAGTTTCGGAGATAGGCTGTATGTATAATTCTTATTATAGTTTTCATACAATTTTCTCGTTTTCGCAGGCATGTATTGTAACAAAAAACATGTTGTTTTGTCTTTTTGATCGAGCGAGCAAAGCATGCGAAGATCTTAGTGTTAACTTGGGCAAATGGCTGGGGGTTTCCACTTCCGACTTCCCTATTCGAAGGTGACAGAAACTTGATACTTTCATAGCATCGCGCCTAAGTGCCTCATGATGACAGTCATGACATGACGTGACCTCTCTTTCACATATTGTAATGGATATCCTACAGTACTGGTGTAGTACCCACCTACCTCCACACTAGGTTGTCCATTCACCGATTCTAGTCGCAATTTTCTGATTAGACTGATATTCGTGTCGACTCTGTTGTTGCTTTATTGTAAACTATAATTTGATGGACGCTAAAAATGTTATCAACTTTTTCTCATAAGCTGAAACGACAAAGACAAGTTTCTTGTCTCTTTTGATCGTGTTTGAAATAATTCGAAGATAAAAATATTCCAAGCTTACATTACACGATTTATTCATCCCATTGGCCAAAAGAAACGGTATAATAGGCTACGTACTTATCTAATTCGTACTGTAATCTGTTTTACTCATTAGTTTTTGGTGTTTGGTCATACAACAGATTAACTAGTAGGTACACAGTACACGGCGTCAGATCGACCTATACTGATTTATTGCTCAAGCACTAATCCGGACTCAAACATAGATTTTTGTATGAAAATATTTACTCAAATCTATTTCTGTATCGGCATATTCGGCATATGTGCCTACGTTGAACCGTGGTCCAGCGAAACCGTGGCCCTACGGGATGAAGCCACGAAATTGAACGTTGCGAATTATGCGACAGGCAATGCACGATAATATGTATTTGTGTGGGACGCGCTGCATAGCTTAGTTATTAGTTATGGGGTTACGTTGTATGTCTAACCTGACTTGTGGCCGTGTGTACCTACGTATCGTCTGCCACTTGCAGTCGGTAGCAGCTGGTGTGAACTCTGAAGAAAATAGTCCTAGGCCAAGAAAATGTTTCTTTTTAACTCCTTTTGAATGCCTGCAATGCCAGCTTTATATTGGTAAAGCAAGCGAATCATCCGATTGTTCTTTTTCCTGCTTGCACTTACAGTGAGTGACGACGACCGTCTCATTCGCGAGTTGTCACCCTCTTCACTTCACACCCTATTCTAGACAATTTATACAGCGGTACTTTTACGTGCTTTTGCCGATGGACTCTCTTATAAATTAATTTAGTAGCTTGTCTATGCCATCTCTAAGTAATTAGACTTTTACTTGTGCCATTTCTTACCAAGTCAAGACACAACAACTGCGGAAATGAATAATCCACGGATTTACATAATATACAATGTACCTAGTCATGATGTTTGTTTAATTTGTTCTTACCGGTATGATGCTATATATAATTGATAATATTATAGTCATTATTCAGAGCGCCGAGTCTGTGCATTTGTTTTGACTTTCGACTCGAATATATAGCACACGCAAACGCATTCGCAAAGCGAGACATTTTGTTGGGTATTGCACAATTCCGAAATCTCCCGCTAGAGGCGCTTATCCGGTTTTATACAAAGGAAGATATTTTGTTTTATCACACTAATGTCAACCTTTACCTACCTAGTAAATTTAGCAAAATATGCTACCAAACACAGACTCGGGGCTCTGACTGCTTCACGTTTTCCTCATTGTTTTCCTCTGTAAATATGAAGAAAAAAGCACCAATAGGTAGTTAACTGAAATAAATCCCAATGAAATTCATAGTTAAAGGTAGGTAGGTTCGACATTTTCTTTGAGTAAGTATTCGGAAGACGTCTTGTTACATCTTATGATGTTTACCCAATGATCTTCTATAGTTAATTTTACCGGTTTTTTATTTATACTCAAGAAAAAGTGTGTGTGTGTGTGTGTGTGTGCTTACTTAATGTTATTATTGTGTATATGTACGAATAACTATATGCTATACTGTGATGACCCTGTGGTTTTTTGTAAACCAATAGCATGAACGTCAGAAACGTGGTTTTTTATCCGTGTTACCAGATTTCGACATTCATCGCACGTTAATTGCAGAATAGGTGCATTCAGAGATTTAATTTGTATAAGTATTTTGTAATAAAAAAATTATTAATTGGGCTAACTGATCGGATAAAAGTATTTCATATTCGTGTTTTTCTTTTTGCAACGTGCGGATTGCAAAAGTCGCGGTCGCGTACCGCTTGAAAATAAAAATCGGCCCCATACAACTATACACACCTACGTAGAGATTGTGTTTTTAACCCGTAATAAAAGTTTCCTCAAGCTTTACCGCGCCCTCTGTAGACTGCGTACGATATTTTCAAGTTTGAGTTGGAATTTGTATTCATCGCTCGCTACCCCACGTACAGTAGGTACAGAAAAAAAAATTAAACTTTTTAACTTTACAATTAAAGAGCTTCACGGATTAGAATCACCAAAATGGTAAGCTTAAGAGTGAGTGAGTCGATACCGACTTTTTCTATAGTGTTCGCTCATCCCCTATAGGTCTACTCAACAGAAGCACAATAATTATGCATGTACGTAAAAGATTGATGCTTGCAGGCTAGGGGAACGTTATTAGGGGCCGAGAAAATACCTCAAGCTGAATACTTACGCAATCGCTTCAAACTTCGTCCATTTTATTTATACTAGCAGTGGTATATTTCGTGGGCCGTATTGCCCAAGCACAAACCACGTTATTTATAAATTCGATGTAAGCTGGGAACAGTTACACCGCGTTTTGTCTCTTTCCATCGAATTTGAATCTGCTTCTTACAAAAAACAAAACACTACATTTAATGCAACCTGTTTTGATGTTTCAGTGTTATTTATGTAGGTACAATAAAGCGTTTTCTTTCATTCATTCATTCATTCACTACAAGTGGTGTAGTATTCCAAGCTTACATAGAGTTTATTGATAACGCAGTGATGGGCGCAGTGCTATGCATCACAGCACGGCAGTGGACATGCTCAGTGAGGCAATGTATAGGCAGTGGTTAACATCAGGTGGACCATCCCCTTGTTCCATCATTTTGTTGTATAAAAAAACAAGGTACTGAAACTATGTATATTAAATACTAGGTGCCACCCGCGACTTTGTTCGCGTCCCATTGGATTCCGTTGATATTCCGGGATAAAAAGTAGCCTATTTGTTAATCCGGGTCACAAAATATATATTCCAAGTTTCATCCATACATTCATACACAAACTTTCGCGTTCATAATATTAAGTAGGATACACAGATTTTATCACAAACGTTGTAACTAAAAAGCAACTTCTGCGGGCCTAAGATGCGCACCGCGAGATATTTGTCATGTCGTTCTGTCAAAATGTAAGCATTTTGTACCAGTTTAGGAACTATTGCATTATCTGTGGTACCTAATGGTGTCAACAAAACGCGCCATAATGTACACTTTTGACACTTCTTAGTCGTCGTACCTCTCTGAGGACGAGATAATAGTCATGCAGAAATGTCAAAAGTTGAAAATTCAAAGGCGCGGTTTCTCGACAACATTACCACAGATAATGCAATAGTTCCTAAAATGGTACAAAATGCTTACATTTTGACAGAACGACATGACAAATATCTCGCGGTGCGCATCTTAGGCCCACAGGGCTTGAAAGTGTTCATAGTGTAGACTGTAGACCGCTTTTCAGAAAACCAATAAAAGCGCACATTGCCTACATTCAAAATTTCATATGCTCCATAAACTCTGGTGTCCTAAAATCGGCGGCAGGTTTTGGACGCTCGTATGCAATTCTCCTCGACTCTTCCCGTTTTCTACATGTTTACGGTCGCTATATGACAGATTTTGTAACTTGGAGTGCTGTCGTTTTATTTGTTCTGTGCTTTCAATGTGAGCATACGAAGGGTAGGAAAACCCGCTGCAGGCTCGCCACAAGTTATTGCTTCTCTGTCTACGACAAACCCGCACATTCGATATTTGATCATTTTCGAAACCTGTGATTGAATACCAAGCTGAGAACGTTAGAAAGATACAAGAGATGAAGTAAGAGACAGTAAAAGCCGACTGCTCTAAATTTAATCACCGTATTGTAGATTTTTAATGGACACGCACATTATGACAAATAATAAGTTGTTATATTGAATACGAAAATACTCAATAATACCACAGAATATTTTTTTTGGTAATAACGTTAGATTCTATTCTAAATAATATCGCATATCGTAGCCTTTCTTCCAATTTAATCTTTGATATCAACTCTTGAAAACCGTGTCCGTGAGCCACTGGTGGCGTCATTTAGGTAACAGTATTTTAAATAGCAAACATTTTTTGTTTAATATTGATTTGTCTATTTTCTATTTCAATATCAAACTCCGTTTTTCTTGCAATAGTCATTCCATAGACGAGATTCACCGCCGCATAAGAATACGTAGGTGTACCTCTATGGGCCCAAATCGAGGTAATAATTTCAAAGTTTCCGACGCTTCAAAAACTCAATCACCGGATTTGGTTTCCATGGAGTCACCATCATCTCATGCAGGCTTCATTCAATTACGCTGCTGTTTCGTGACGGGCTTTAACGGCATACAAACTCACAATAGGTAGGTTTATCCCGTATGAGAATAGAGCGGCGTATTCGATTTAGGCTTACACAATAGTGTACCTACTCCTGCTGAATTTTCGGCTTCAGTCTGAGTTTGTTCCGCCGCTGCTCAATCCAACATTAATTAATCATCTCTACTTAGGTTTTTGGGTAAGTTATTCATATCGTTAATGGATGAATTTTTGTTTTCTCCAGAGTTGCCCACTTGATATTGACTTTTAACAATGATATTGACAATGTGTACGCTTCTTTAACAAAATCCCAAGTGATGTGTCTCAGTTGTCGATTGGCAAGTTCAAAAACGTAATAAAACAGAGACTTCTTTTAAAAGCATATTATAAAATATCTGATTATTTAGAAGACAAACAAGCTTGGGACGAACTAGTTCCAACTAATCCAATAAAAAAAAATGTAATCATACCTAATCATACAAAACGTAATGACGATTCCAAGTGAGATTTTATTGAATAAAAGATTTTTGACTTTGACTTTGGCTAACCTTAAAAAAAGAAACTTTTTTAAATGTTTGTTAATGCAGAACTCCGTCATTTAAAACCTTTTTTTAATTTGAACGTATTTAAGGATACTCGCTACTTTCAGATTAGTCCTATAGACATTTCATCCAAATCGGTTCAGTAGTCTGGGTATAAATGGGAAAAATTATGTAATTCAAGTAAACGAAATTGCGTGTAGTTTGTTATCCTGAGTCAATCATTTCGGAAGGTCGTCTTTGAAGCAGGGTTTCCCAGTTGTTTTTTAATCATTATTTTCGATAAGTCTAAAGTAGAAACGGAAATATTTGATGGTAGCGTTATCATGAGATGGTGAAATAGGCACATTAATCTTCATGATTGACTCGTAAGATCGATGACAAGCGATAATGAACTGGCAAAATCCAATTACTTTTAGAACAAGCGTTGTTAGTTATAAAATTGTAGGCTTCCTTTTATAGCGCCAGTTGATTGCAGAGTCATTTGATTGTTAATTGGATTTCGGTTTCGTTTTACACAGTTTCTTAACGAATACAGGCTATTATATTTCTTTAGCTTCATTTTTCAGATATAAATATCTAGGTAGACTATGTAGTACTTTCAACCTACTAGGCAACTTCGCACATTTAATAAGTAAAATCGAATGATTATTAAAAACAAATCGATAATCGATGCCCCTTCTCTAGTCTATGGTGGCGTCCCACCGCCGCGCCGCGCCGCACCGCCCTAGTTTCATTTTTTTTTCGTACGAGGCAACGAGCACGTCTCTGTGTTAAAAATATTTTATTTCTAAGTGTATTTTAACATCTTCTTATACTTACCTGTGATTTCTACTGTACAATAATGCCGAAGCGAAAACAAGAAAAAATTCGTTATTACGAATCGAAATTACGCAAATTGCGGGACGAACAAGTACCTGCACCTATTGTGCGCAGACGGTGTATTGTATATTCGGATTCGTCTTCGGATGAAAACAATTTAGGTAAGTTTCTCAAAAGATTACTTTATAAAATGCTTATTTTGTGTCTACAAAGTCAAGCGGTCACCCTATTGCAACAAGGCCAAAGTCAGCGTGAAGTGGCACGTGCGCTAAACATGAGCCAGTCTGCTGTTTCCAGAGTTTACCGTCGTTACCATGAGACTGGTAACCTTAATCGAAGACGCGGTTCTGGAAGAAAAAGGTGCACATCGGAGAGAGATGACCGATTCATTCATCGCTGAGAAATCGGGCCCTCACTGGCGTTCAAGTCCAACAAGAGCTCAGAGAAACGCTGTGAATGGCTGGACAGTCAGAAGACGACTTAAGGCAGGTAACCTTAAGCCAAAAAGGTCAGATACTGACCCCAAATTGACCCCAGCCCACCGAGCAGCCCGCCTACGATTTGCCAGAGAACACGTTGATTGGACTGACGAACAATGGAGCTCCGTTCTCTTCTCAGACGAAAGCAGAGTATGCTTGCATGGTAGCGATAGAAGAGGACGAGTCTACAGAAGACCTGGAGAAAGATTCGCGCAGTGCTGCATTAAAGAAAATGTGGCTTGTGGAGGAGGTTCTTGGATGGTGTGGGCGGGCATTTCAATGGAGGCAAAAACCGAGTTGTTTTTTGTTAAAACTGGGGTCGAGTGGGAGGATTGACGGCGAACCGATACATGGAAGAAATTTTAGGGAATCACGTCGTTCCCTACGCTGGTTTCATCGGCAAAAACTTCATCTTAATGCACGACAATGCCCGTCCACATACTGCAGGTTCCGTCCGGCAGTATTTACAAGAGGTCGAAATTGCCGCTATGGACTGGCCAGCGCGTAGCCCGGACTTAAATCCTATCGAGCATTTGTGGGATGAGCTTAAAAGAAAAGTACGGGCTAGAAATCCTGCACCAGCCACGAAATCGGACCTCAAAGCAGCGCTCATTGAAGAATGGGATAGCATCGACCAAGATCGAGTCAAAAAACTTATTCGATCCATGAAGAAGCGATTGGAAGCTGTTATTAACACTAAATATTGATAAGTTTCTTTCAATTAAATTAACATTTTGACGAATTTAAGCTTGAATTTTCTTTATTGTTAATTATCACCTTTTTTCATTGTTTAAGTCTTCTCATTTAATATTTTTCATTAACAAAAAAAAAATTACACCAACATAGACCACTCATTTTAAAGCTAAAACTAACAGCTTTGAGATGTTAAAATCAGAAATAGAATTAAAGCTTCAGATTTTTCGCTAGAGACTTTTAACCTCGAGTGTGCGTCCTGAGTCGATTTTTTTGCTCACGAGTGTAGACACAAAGACAATAACAGAGGAAACACCTCAACAAGAAAATTCTAATGTGGAGGTTTCACCCGAGCCTGCTACCACAGACGCAGACCACGCAGAAAAACTTGACGTGGAGTTTCTTTCTGCGTTAGGTGATTCGGCTCCAGATACGCCTATTTATGGCGAAAAAATTCATGAAACGCTGGCACAGCGATGGCTACCAATTCTACGTCGAGGAAAGGAAGCAAAGGAAACATTGCTGAAAGAGCAAACAATTCCTGAAAACTGTAAGCTTTTGAGGGCTCCAGTACTAAATCCGGAAATATCTGCGGCTCTCATCGAATCGACGAGAAACCGTGACAAGAAGATAGAAGCACAACAGCAGCAATTGGGTCTTGGTATAACAGCTATCAGTCGAGCCATGAACATACTTGTTACTGGAGGCGAAGACAAGCAAACCAAGGTACAGGCTGTCAAAATTATGTCGGATGCTTGCCGCATACTTTCGGACCTCCATTATGTGGAAACTAAGTCTAGAATTAATCTAATTACACCGGCGTTAGATAAATCCTTTACCAACCTTATTCAAGACATGGAAAGGGATGAATCACTCTTCGGCAGCAAACTGGCTGACAAGATCAAAGCTTCCAAAACAATAGAAAAACAAGGGCTCCAAATAAAAAAAAGCAACTAGGATTCAAAAAGCCCCCGTGCCATCAACATCACAAACAGCATCAACATCGCGAACACGCTACCAGGGAAACTGGACAACCCCTTCCCGCTATCAGCCGTCGTCGAACAGGGGGGGAGGGGCGGAGCTCAGAGGACTTCCTTAGCGAAACAAAGAGCGTCGAATACGACCACACAAGCGAAAAACAGCTACAACAAGCAGCGTGCTGCTCCCCGGCAGCAAATACGGTATGTCATGCAGGCAGAATCCGATACTATTTCGATTGTTGGATTAAAGTTACAGCTAATCCCGTTATATTAAAGGGGATCAAGGAAGGTTTTTGTATACCATTTGATACTGAAGTTAGTCAATCGATGGTACCTCGTAACAGATTTTCTCCATCAGAGATGCTAGATATGAGGATGGCGGTTAATAAATTATTAGACTTAGGGGCCATAAATAAATGTAAACCATGTGAGGATCAATTTATTTCTAAGAACACGTTAATGCAACACAATGTAACATATAAACTGTGGTGGGTATTCTGCAGAGATAATAATTTGAACTGTTACGATACTGGAATAACCCAGGTCATTTTGTTTTTAACTGAACGGTATAACGAAGGTTCAACATTTGGTACATTGAATAGCCACCGCTCAGCACTCTCCCTCCTACTAGGAGGTGAAGTCAGTACTGGACTTCTGAGAGGCGCCTTTAAGCTTAGATCATCAGTCCCCAAGTATACCACGACATGGAATCCTCAAATAGTGCTGAATAACATATCTAATTGGTATCCCAATGAAGATCTTTCCATAGAAAAGATAACCAAAAAGCTAGTCACCCTATTAGCTATATGCACCGCTCATAGGGTGCAGACACTATCTCTCATAAAATTAGACAATATTATTATCAATCCAAGTGAAGTAAAATTGTTATCTCTGACATTATTAAAACTTCCGACCCAGGGCGTGATCAACCAATTTTAATTTTACCCTATTTTAATGAGAATAAGTGTATTTGTCCAGCCACCACCTTACAAAATTATCTAGAGCTCACAAAGAATTTAAGACCTGTAGGGTCTAACAATCTTTTGTTAACTTGGAAACGACCTCATAGAACTGCTTCTGCTCAATCCATCAGCAGGTGGTTTAAGCAGGTGCTGGCCGACAGCGGTGTGGATGTATCAGTGTTCAGTGCACATAGCACGAGACATGCCTCCACGTCAGCTGCCAGCTCAGCAGGTATATCCCTTAACGTTATTCGGAAAACGGTTGGACAAAAACATCTGAAACATTCGCTCATTTTTATCAGCGGCCCTTTTCTGATAATGGGGATTTTGCAAGAGCAATACTATTTAATGATTAAGCTACTTATAAGTTGTCATAATAATAAGATGGTGATTTAAGAAGAAAATAGACATTTTGGTTTTGTTTATAAAAGACAATATTTATTTCATAACACTTTAGTTTGATGGACAAAACTTTTTTACTCTAAACATCTACATAGTCAGTCTACCTAGATATTTATATCTGAAAAATGAAGCTAAAGAAATATAATATTATGATCAAATGAACTTCTGTGAAGTTCGAAAATTATTATATGATTTAGCTTCATTTGAAGATATAAACCCGCCCTCCCAGATCCCATATCTGAAAAGTTTGTCTTCTCTGAAAGAATGAAACTAGGGCGGTGCGGCGGCGGTGGGACGCCACCATAGACTAGAGAAGGGGCATCGATTATCGATTTGTTTTTAAAAATCATTCGATTTTACTTTTTAAATGTGCGAAGTTGCCTAGTAGGTTGAAAGTACTACATAGTCTACCTAGATATTTATATCTTCAAATGAAGCTAAATCATATTATAATAATGATCGAACTTCACAGAAGTTCATTTGATCATAATATTATGATGATTTGAACGATTTTTACCAAATTACAAGTGTATTGGTTTTTACGGGTGCGGCTCGCAACTTCAATATTGTATGGAACGAGCAGATGGTCTGAGACATATTTCGGTGGACATAACTTTTACAATATACTCGTAAATGAACGTTACCCTAGCGGATACAGAAACGATACCGACATGTCGGCGTCGACGTAGGTAGTGTGAAAGGATTCCAGTACTAAATACATGAGATCAACTCTCCGCCGATATCGTGTAGTTGTCGTCGCGGTGGCAGTGTGTAAACATGAAATAGAGGAAGGCTAATAAAGATTTGGTTTGAAATTAAATTTTCTACTTTAAACGTTTGTGTGTAATTTCATGTTTCCTGAGTAGTCTTTCAACCATCACTTTTGTCGATACCGCAAACAGTCGTAAAACTCAATTGTTACTGGTAGTACATATTACCTTTTGCTTAAAATTTAGAGTTTGCCTGTTTTTACACTGCCTACGACACCAGATGTACACAATATTATCGGAGGAATAACTAGGCACTTCCACACCGTTAACACCGTATCAACAATAATGATAGACAAATAATAATAACCCCTCAGACCGTGTTGGTATAATAAACTTATATGTAATACTTAGTTTTTCTCTTAAATAACATGACCAATGAAATTGCACCAAGCGCTTTGCCTCACTCAACTTACATCATGACACGAGGACTCCTTGCGGAACTCCTTGCCGGCGTCTATCTTTCCGAATGCGTATAATTTGAATGTATTCAAGAGCAGAGTGAATCCGCATCTTGGCCTAACATTTCTTGAGTATTCTAGTTTCGGACTACCGGTATCTCGTCCTACTGGGACGAAACAATAACTTCATTTGCCTATGAGTAATATTATGTAAAAAAATGACAATTTTAAATCTTTGGAAAAATTTATGTAAATAAAGTAGGTATTTTCGTCTCGGACGACATCTAGCAGCATCTTGCAAGTCGTCTGTAAGTATGTCAAGTTAAATAATATATAAGTAAAGTAAAATAAAGAAGTAATTAGTTGACTGAACCACAGATCATATAATACTACACACTGAACTTTGAATGGAACTCACCAGTTTTTTGGAAGACAAAAACAATGGAATAGCCAGGGTCTTGTTATTTCAATCAAAGGCTAAAGGCGAATCCTTGGTAATCTATTCTAAGATGTAAGTATTTTTTGAGAAAAAAAGAATCCATTGTTTTCATGTTCATTGCCGTGGGCGCAAATACGGCGCCCATTCATTACAATAATAATATTATTATTTAATTTTATTCTCTAGTGATACACAATTACACAACTCACTGACGATTAAAGGTATTATTATTGACATTATTATACTGAGTGCCGCGGATGGCTGTTTCGTTTTAGGTTGCATTGCATACAATAATGCACCTAATATAGGTACTAAAACTAATCTTAGTATGTACATATATTATGTACGTTTTTGGTATTTTAAGGGAAATCAAATTAAAGGTACAATATTTCTAGGAGGTGTCAAACTAAAAATATTGTATCAATCTAGCAGGACACCGGCCAAGCTACTCGAGGGAGAGACTCGACAGTCTTCTTCTTCTTCTTCTATACCTATATGGCCTCTGTCCGTCATTTCGAGAGACAATTTTGCCAGTGTCAGGTGAGATATTTGAAATAATATGTGTCAAGTCATTTGTCAAGTCGGCTGTCGTTTGTTTTGAAGTCAAAATGGAGAATATTTCCTTAAAAAAAAATTGTGGTTGGAGTCCCTCCGCGCGGAAGAAGTGAAACTTCGAATGCCACGCATTTAATATTTAATATTTTAATATTTAATATTCACTCTCGTTCTGTCTCTTTCTATTGCCCTCCCCAGGAGCGTTAAACGTTTAACGGAACCTTGTTGGAAGTCGCATTAGAAGTGTCACTTCAAATCACATTCGATACCAATTATCGATTCGTTAGTTTTACGGATAAGTAGTTTTTACTCGTGATGATAGTAGGTAGCATGAGCCAATTTAAATGGTCCCATTTTCTTTCTTTCGTGTGACGTCTTCTTTCTTTCACCTTTTTGGTCTACTCTGTGGGTCCTGCGTTCTATCCTATCCTATTGAATGCAGACAGCTGTCCATTTTAATATCAGCGAATTCACAAATTGCAACATACTAGGAAACACCTGGTTGCGGCAAGCACAAGACAGAGAAGGCTGGCATAACATGAAGGAGGCCTATACCCAGCAGTGGGTGATACCGGGCTGAGATGATGATGATGATGATGATGAAAGTTAAAGACGTATCTATTATTAGCTTAGCTGGCAAAGCCAAATCACTCCCAAATACTCCCAATACCATTATAATAAAACAATAGGTTGTGTTTAAATAAACATTGAACCAAACAATAGAAAACTCTACGATTAAAATAAAACATTTATTCGTAGAAAGCATTTGCACGAAAGTCTTTTGTCTTGAAAACCAAAACAAAGTTCAATATAAAATATCAATTGTCTCGGTTGAAAGTAAAATTTATAAAAGCGAGTACTTCGCCAACGCCCCCATCAGCTGGAAACTCATTGAAACTTACGACAATGGGGTACACTTGAAGTGCGTTTATAATGTGTCTTTGCTTTGTGCCCCCGTCCATTATTTCCCATTGAAATGCTGAGATATCACATGGGCACTTATTTGTAGTTGAATCGCGTTCAATGTCGAGGTTACTCTGCGAGTAGTCGAAGGATAAGTTCATCAGTTCGACCTTCATGTTCCGTTCGCTGTGGGCTGCCGCCGCCGCCGGCGCCGGTTTAACTCGTGACGCGATAACTTGTCAAACCGGTCAGAGGAATTACATGGGATTTGTAGAAGGAGGTAAGCGACGTAATATTGCTCTACGAAGACGCAACGGTCCGCTCGATTGATATGAAGAGAATAGGCTCATGACTGTTATCCTTGTACTAAACTGCACAAAGAGACTCCTCGCAAATTGGTAGAGATTTTTCGTATTTCTGGCGACTTTCGCATGTCACGAGACTTCAGGTTTGCCTATATGCAGTAAAACTATGAACAATAACTGAAATGTTCTTTCTCTAAATAAAAAAAATATTATCAAAATATCATTAGGATGTTAAAAAAAGTCTCAACATGGGAACGCAGCCAAATATAAAACTTTTACAGTTGTAGTGGTTTTTAACATGTTTTGAAACTTTGAACTATTTTTGTACTTTTGCGTATGTATCTTTGCGATTATTCGAATTAAAATAACTTATTTGAGAATAATATCTAATAACAACATCAAATATGTTTCACAGATGTGATCCCTGGCTGCTAATATTATGTTCTGAGCTAGTAGTCAAGACAGGCGTATAATAATTTCGACGAAATTTTTGTTTGTAAAACTTAGAACCCACGTTTTTTCTTAAACATTACAATATTTGAAGATAAGTAATAAGTATATTTTTATATAGTAGTAACTAGCTCTAAAAATTTAAAACAAACAGTTTGAAGGGAACATATTTAAAAACCGGTTAAGAAAATGGTTAATTCAAAATGTATATTATAACTTAAATGAATATTTTGATCTCAATAAGTAGGACATACAAATGTAAGTTTATGTTCGTACGCTACTTAGTTACTACATACATAAGTGTTAGTTATTTTTATTAGTTTCTAACAATTTTAGTTATTAGTAAAGTTTAACCATTTTTATTATTGTAAGTCCGAAATGGATAAACTGTTGGTTCAATTTTAAGTTTGTAACACCTATATGTACACAGTTAAACAATAAACATAATCTTTATCTCTATCTTTAAACACCGTCTGGCAGATGGTTCAGCAAAACGTTTTACAAAAACGATTGGTCATAATAAAGTGTCATTGCATAAATACCAAAGGGATAATGCTATCCATGTGGATTTTCTCATTGCCTAAAAAATTTAATTAACTAACAGTTGAATCCTAATTAGTTGAATATTAATAATGTTGTGCTTTGGTGAAATAATTCCGTAGATCACACAAAACATAGTAATTTAATTTACACGATGAAAATACCAAGACAGCAAGCAAAAACCAGTTTAAATTAAACCATGACGCTGTAGCATACCTGTTGTAGCTTCCAAATATTTGCTAAAGCAAGACTAAAAGTTAATGGAATATTTAAATAGAGTGACCAACGACATTTAGAGTGACAAACTTTTACCATGAGTGTTGTGGTAAGAATGATCTCGTTGTTCAAAGGTTGTCTGGAAGAGATCGCTTATAGCGATAAGACCGCCCATTGTACCTCATACTTAAAACTTATTTCTCTTTTATTGTTCTTCTTCTTTTCTTGGTGTGCAATATAGAATATATCTATCTATCTATCTCGTTTCCCTATGGCACTACTAGTTGTGTCACGGGGGATAAATGGAATCGTCGTTTAAACTATGGGTTTCGTGAACTACGATTACATTTGATCGATGGATTAATCTACTGTCGTCTCTGTCAGTTTTGCTACCGATGGTCGATTAACTACCATTGATCTTATGAAATAATCGTAGACTGGAGGCTAAACATCTCGTGGTTTAAACCACTATTGATCTTACGGCCCTTAGGCCCGTATTCCGTAGCCTTACTCAAGCACTGATCCGTACACAAGCATAGATTTTTGTATGAAAATCTCTACTTAAATCTATGCTTGAGTAACGATTTCTGTCTCGGCATACGGGCCATAGTTAGGTAAAACTGAGGTTCACGCAAGCTAGGAATTTAAAGAGTGATGTAATGAGACTCATATTATACAGTAATGCAATAAAACTCCTCCTCTTATATTCTTTTGGTGCCCAATTTCCTGCAGAGTATTTTGTTAATACTTTTGTAACCAAAACTTGAGATTTCATAATTAAAATCGACTGCCAATCTACAATACAATCAGTCGACGATTATATTATTTCGCGGAGCGCATTGTAACTCTACACTACGTGCTCTAGTCTATGACTCAATCTAAAAGATGTAAAATACAACCAGCATTGGTACCAGAAATGCACTCAAGAACCTCACCACCCACACAACTTCGTACGCAAGGGTCATGATCTATGCTCATTGCAAGATGGTTCATAAAACAGTCATAAAGCTGTTACGCACAAATGCATGTAGGTAGTTACAGTCGAGTTTATAGGCGTAAGACTCCTTTTGCTTCATTTGCGTCTTCTTGCTAGTTTTTTATTATACCCAACATAATAAAAAACCTTGTAATATATTCTGATGGAGTGTGTACATTTAAAAGAATCTGTAAAAATAAGTAATCTAGTAAAATTCTTTTGATATAACACAAACTATCATTTCGGCTACGGTATTTGTCGAGTTGCGTTGTCAGCAGGACCTAAGCGATGGCAGACAATTTAATGTCTCTGTTTTGAACGTGAACTCGAGAGCTGCGTATACGCTAGACGAGCCGAGCACGAGCGGAGCGCAAGCCGAGCCGCTCGCTCGCAGTGTCAAGTGTGGACGTGCAACGAGCCGCGTCTACGAGCGCACGCGAGCGCTACGCAAATCCCTTTCGGCCTCATCACGTTAACAAATTTATCTTGGATTTATAGAAAAACCCTGTCTCTAACTCGTGTTTTGGACTTAACTAGGTTTTTTCATATTACGTTACATATTTAGCACCTTCACCGAGGTCTAACTATAGACTTTCGCTAAACCGACCCCACCCCAGGTTTAACTCCGGTCTAACTTCACATTTGTAATGAAAATCAATTTGGTGACTGTTTTTTCTCAATTATTTTATATTATTTACTGCGTACTGTTTTTTCGAAAATATATTTTACATTGACATTTACATTGATAAAATCATTAACCGTACTCGTAATTACCTACCTACCCCTTGTTTTCCCGCTAAATTCTTTTTTAACTTCATTTACTGATCAGTTTTGAGTGAATGAATGACTAATGTCACAAGAGAACGGGTTTTTCTAAAACTTCGTGGAAAGTCTTACATAATCACGTCTCAGTTTTAACTCGAGCCTAACTTTAGGCCGAGCCTAGCTAGGCCGGGTCTAAACCCTCGAAAAATCCAAGATAAATCTGATAACGTGGTAAGACCGTTTGTGTTCGTCAAAAAACTGACAACGGGCGGAGCACGGTCGAGCCGAGCCGAACGCTAGAAGCGCGCTCGTTCGAGGCCCGTAAGCCGGTCCACACTACACGAATTTCGGCTCCACTCGTGCTCCTCTCGTGCTCGGCTCATCTAGCGTATACGCAGCTTAGAAACTGTGAGATGGAATTGAGAACAAAAGGTAAGTAAATCAACACAAAAAATTGTATTCACACTGAATTGAATAATTCATGCAAGAAATATGAAACAGTCAACGAACAATAGATATCTTTTTTTTCTACTATCAATTAATGCGTTAATTGTATAATAGACTGAAATATAAATAAACAACGCGGTTAAATAGACATATTATACTTAGGTTTGTTAACCGGGCTCATTCCAATTTTGCCCTGACTAAATCCCCTGCGTAGGGGATGGGCGTAGGTATTTTAGCTAACTCAGCGGCTCGAGGCGGCGGCTTCAAAATATCGGTCGCAGTGGAGTGGAAGCGGTAGAAATTCGCATAAAAAAAATCTATGACCGCACTGTGAAATATAGCTCTCTGCTCATTTGATAATATGCAAAGCATACATTATTACAAGTTTAAAAATACATTTTCAATAAATACGTTTACGTAGTAAAGTAGCAAATTTACGGTTACATATACATATTACCACAGATCATATAATACTGGGCTTCAACTCCAGAAGTCCATCAGTTCGAAGTTATATGAGCACTTATTATTATAAATGTAAAAGTTCAGAACTTCGATGAAGTGGGATAAGCTTGTAGGAGCGATTTGACGTTGGAAATTAATCGTTTTGGTAGAAAATAATTAATTAATACTAGTGTGGCAAAATAAAACTAACTGTATTGATCTGGCCGAGCTACTCGAAACGATACGAGACTCGAGATCTTAATCTTTAAAATTGTGTTCATTCTCGACTAACAGACATATTAAAGTGGGATCTGAAACAATAAGTACTTCTTTTGAGTTTCAGCTCGAGCGAGCACCGTAGAGTCACTTTTGATTCACAAAGAAAGCTGGTTGGTAAAAAAAGTCACACATTTAACTAATGTCTGACACACTGCCACCGACACGACATCGGCAAAGACCTTACATTTTATTGACCAACTTCAAAAAAGGAGGAGGTTCTCAATTCAGTTGTATTTTTTTTGTTTTCTCACCGTGTCTGCGCGTCGAGCCCAATATTTTTGTTCAAGCTACATGCATCGCGTCGGTATCGGCGTATGCAAACGCCAAATCACTACATCCATAAAATCCATTGACATGTAAAGCAATAACGACTGTTGACGATTGAGCAATTTAGTTGCAACGCTTGAAAAGGTTTTACAAAAGCCCCCTGTTAATTGGTAATGGTGGCCAAACTGTCCGAACAAAAAATGCCACATTTTGAACTGGTTTTTCAAACGCTGGTTTTATGTTATAGAAAAATCGAATAAAATTTTATAACGGCGGTATAAAACGCCAATTTGTCACAATCGCCAAAAACGTTTTGCTATTTATCGTACCGCCTTAGATCATTAATAAATTTCTGTAAACATGTTAAGAAAACAACGCTTAGATATTTCATGAACGCGTTTGCTATGACACATACAATTTCATCAAACCCCGAAAAATAGTCAGCTGATTTCAGTATCTAGAGGCTTTTTAGTCTCCTGTCTAAACGAGGGGTTATCTAATCGAATTACCCACCCTAACTAGTTTAACGTTGGCGCGAAGGCAGGCGTAGCAGCAACTCGCTATTATAATCAGCCGGATTTAAATTGAGTTTAAACTAATAGGTGGATTGTGGTGGGGGTTATCAATATCATTATGAAACAAAATGGGTGCATTATCCATAGAGGTAGAACAAGCTATATAGCAATAGAGAAAGAGGTCCTTTCATCCGTTCTAATGGCATGATGAGACTCTGTAAAACTGAATAAAGACAGCTTATTTGACATTTTTTTTAAGTTAGCTATGGAACTTATCTATTGTGGACGTCCCTGTGAGGCATCACGCTGCGCCTATCACTTCCATGTGCATGGCGCCCTTGTCCTTTAATCTGGAACACAATGCGCCCATCACTGTTGGTGGCAGAAATAGGTACGGTGGCAGTACTTCCCTGAATGAGCTCCAAAGTCTTTGTAAATGTCTATCCCTGTTATATTGGAATAGTTTTGTTTTTTTGCATTGACAAGCGCAGATTCAAATGAGATCGCAATAGAAGAAACACGGTGTAAATTATTCCAAGCTTACATCGAGTTCATTAATAACAGAAGAATATATGTCTTTGAAAGTTCTCATCAAATCAATACCGTCTGGATTGCTTGAGCATTGTTTCAGAATACTAGCTTTAGATAGTATTATATAATCTGTGCTTTAGATAACAATGTGCGACCCCAAGCAGAGACTATCAAAGTTTGCGAAATTGAACGTTGCGATATCTCTACCTGTAGTTTCTGATATACTCTTTTTTGTGCTTATGTCAGTCGCAATGGTGATGCAAGCATTTCTAACGCCTTTCATAATATACATGTTAAGTACCTACAAGTTGCTATTTTAGAGAAACAATTGGTTAGTCAAGTGAATATTTATGCCATAATCCAGAAACGCTTCCGATTGGTACTATTTGGACCAGTTGAGCCATCTATAGATCGTTTGCAACGGTATGTAGATAGCTCAACTGCTTTATGTGTATTTTGTAAATATTGTGGATATTGTAAATACTGTATTAGTTGTACTTTTTTTGTGAATAAAATTACTAGAAACTTTTATAAAGTACTATAGGGCATATTTAATTACAAGCCTTTCATTTTCGTTCGTAATCAAAAAGTTCTTGCTCTAAAATCTAAATGGAACACTAGGAGCAGGACCGTAACCGACACGGTACTTCCACGTGTTTACACGCAAAACTCTGCGAAAACACGAACTTTATTTATGAATATTTGCATTTCGAGTGTATCAAAAGATAAGCCGGTTCCGTGCCTCGGAATTAGAGCGCTTGCTTAGATTTACTATGAAATGCTGAAATTAATTCTCAAATGTTTAATATGCTTTCGAAGTTTCCATGGCAAAATTTACAAAACGCCACCACGTACTCGTCGTATTAGTTTGCTGTTATTTCGCTTTGTATGCGTTTAATGATGCGCTGCATTCTTACTATTTCGCATTCTATTACTTTCGTGGAGAGATTATCTATTACTAGCAGCGCCTCGCGGTTTCACCCGCGTAATTCCCGTTCCCGTGGGAATTCCGGGATAAAATATAGCCTATGTTCATCAGGGATAATGTAGGATTCTAATGGTAAAAGAATTTTTTTAATCGGTCCAGTAGTTTCGGAGCCTATTCAATTCATACAAACAAACAAACAAACAAAAAATCAAACCTTTCCTCTTTATAATATTAGTATAGAAGTATAGATAGTATAGATTTCGTATTTTCAATAATCATTTTGTGTCTCGTTTTTGTGGGTGTCTGAATGTCAATTCTGTAAAAATGCAAACAATGTACCTATTATCAAATTTTTGGAAACTATTTCTTATACAAAGTCCTCTTCTTCGCTAGTTTCTCTGCCAGTCTCATTGCGCCATCTCCGTGGTAGTCCGCCGTGCGAATGTCTTGCGTGATGCATACAATCAGTAATGGTTTTAGCCCAACGATACAGTCATGCAACAGACTTGGCCAGCCAAATTTCAGCTCTATTGATTCTTTGGTTATATTATTGATTCTTAATAAATGGATTATTAATGGCCGATTTATGAGCAAGTTAAGTAGAACGCACATTGTACACTGCGCGACAAATAGCAGCGCTTCGTAATTAGATGCTGCCGCGACTGTGCGACGCAATAATATTGCGGTATTGTTGGAGTATGTATAAATTATATAGGCATAATAAGTTATTATACATTTTTAAAGAAGTCACTACCCTTAGATTTTCTTTCTTTCAGCCAGGAATAAATATATATATATATAAAAGACGAAAAAGCCTATTTTACTTTGCTGTAAGCACTAAGCGATCGTAGCAGTTAACAGCTCGTATGGTTACACAGTTGAGTATAATTTGAGATTGCATGTATTCTGAACGGACGATGTCTTGTCATGCATTAATAAAATTAAATGATTGAACTGAATGATTATGGTACACATACACGCATCATACTTTCTCGGTTGTTGTACTGACACCACAAAATAAATAATAATAATAATAATTCTTTATTTCAGACATGGTCCATATTTAAATTACACGAAAATATACATTACAAAAAATACACACAAAATAAACACGCAAAAAAAAAAATAAGTAGGATTTCTACTTAATTTTAGGTGGAAATTTCCAAATAAATACTCAATTATCTATCTGTCGCACAAATATCAGCTGATTTTTTTTTATCGCGTGGATAAAAAAAAATAAGCTAATAAACTAAGCAAGACTGAACTTCAAGTTAAAACCACGTTCTCCTGAAGCCTTGTTCTCTTCTCTTCAGACAAATATCACATTTTCTATTCTCCTTGAGAATTCGTTATCTAGGGCCCTTTATCTAAAGCCTGCTTATTTAACATTTTTGTATGTGAAACCTATTTCTTATAGAATGTTTAACCTGTACATCGATATCGATATGTGGCAGGGAACTTATCTCATATAAGTTAGTACGCTGTCACACCGTGTTGTTCCTGATGACGCCAATGTTTTTATCCAAAACTTTGTCCAGTATGCAAACGCTCATTTTCTGGATTGGCTTACTTTTGTGAGCGCAACGATCTTCGGCCATATCAGCCATATCTTCAGTCATTGCAGATTGAATTGCCAAAGTTTGTTCGAAGCCGCTCGCTCTGAGAGATAAAGGGATCCTGGCATACGGTGCTATGAATATATCAATTATGATTAACTGGTATCTGACTGAGATCCGAAAGCTTTCAGAGTCTGCTGCTAGCAAAAGTAATTATCGGCTTGGGATTTAGGATGTGCATCTTTCAATTTGCCATCAGAAAAGTTTTGTTCCTCCGGTCCTGAACAGAGTAAATATAGGTATAATTAAGTAATCTTTTATTTATTTGTACGGAAGTGTTTACGCCTCTGAATTCTTAATTTCTTAAATCATCAATAGTATCTCTTTTACACAGTTTAACATTAAGTGACTCATTCATAATAATAGACAAAATCTTGAAATAGAGCTCTGTAATTTGCAACTTCCGCGAGGTGAATTATGACGAGTCATTATTATTGTCTGACTGTCATACAAGTACCCTCCTGAATTAAATAAACCTACGACATAAAATTGTGAGTCACATTACAAAGTACTTAAAACTGATGAGGACAGGACAGTTGAGGACAGCAATGCGTCCATGTAACTTTTTAAAATAAACCGCATCCACGCTCTTCACAATAGACACAACATTCGGACCTGCTGTTCTCGAGTTTTAAAGCATCGAAATGAAAAGCTTTTACTTATCTTCTCAACCCTCGCTAGAATTATATTGTGGTGTGTTTTCGTTGTGAACTGCATTTTTCTTTAGCAGCTTATTGGTAAGTAGCTTAAACAATCTCACAACATGTTCCTTGCCGTTTGTAAGATTTATTTTCTAAGACGAGAAGTGGGCGCGACGATGTTTCTGCTCCGCTGCAAGCAACTAGCGGCTTTGTGTAAATCACCTATAATCCAACCTTTTCAGAAATAAACTATCGGTCTAATTGCGCTATCGGATTTATCTTGGATTTTTCGAGGGTTTAGACCCGGCCTAGCTAGGCTCGGCCTAAAATTATGCTCGAGTTAAAACTGAGACGTGAAAGACTTTCAACGAAGTCTTAGAAAAACCCGTTCTTTTGTGAAATTATTCATTCATTCACTCAAAACTGTCTCAAAACTCAGTAAATGAAGTCAAAAAAGAATTTTGCGGCAAAACAAGCAAAAACAAGGGGTAGGTGGGTACCTACGGTCAATGATTTTATCAATGTAAATGTCAATGTCGAATATATTGTCCAAAAAACAGTACGTAGTATATAATATAAAATAATTGAGAAAAAACAGTCACCAAATTGGTTTTCATGACAAATGTGAAGTTAGACCCGAGTTAAACTTGGGGTGGGGTTGGTTTAGCGAAAGCTTTAAACCTTGGTGAAGGTGCTAAACATGTTACGTAATATGAAAAACCCTAGTTAAGTCCAAAACACGAGTTCGAGTTTGGGTTTTCCGATAAATCCAAGACAGATCTGACAACGTAATGAGGCCGTATAGCTCTATGTGGCTAGTACAATAGTATTCCATAACAGTGTTATTGCTGTGACAGAATGAAATAACTTACCCAAAACCATCCAAAATTAGAATTTAAAAGTTCTTAACACGTATAAATTGTACGATTACCCACAACCAGGTTATCCCAAGGGTTAAGTACAGTTTTGGGCTGAATATCGACGTCCAAGCTGGGTGGGTAAAATAAAAAAAACTGGCGTTAGTGCCGGACACGTATGGTTTTTTTTTACCACTACCGCTGTTCTCATTGCTTCTATGGACTAGAAAAAAAGGAAATTCATTCGACCAGCTGCTATGAAAGCTATGCAGAACAGTTGTACTTGTATTAGCTATACCAATTACATTACCCTGAGATACCTTCGATATCCTGAAATATCCGAAAGCAACCACCGACGGGGCGGTAGTTTTCCAATTTTCCAATTGAAATGTTTCACTGTTTCCATCTACATAATTACAATCTTCTGCCCAACACCGAACAAAGGCTTCACGTTGGCTTATAGTACAGGATCCCGCTATACAACGATTTGCACCGAGCTGGTTAATGGATGAAAACTATTTTATTATCAACTAGTTGAACCGACAGACGTTGTCCTGTCTTAACTATTTGCAGCACGCATTCTGTCAATGTTATGTCAAACGCCATTAAAATGATTATATTGTCAAAAGCGCTAAGGTTACACTACATTTTTTCTAAAGTATTCTTAAATTTTCTAATTATCCGCTCAATTTTCTTAGTTTAGTTCTTCCATAAGAACCTTCTCCTGACAATAGCAAACACAACAAAAAAAGAATTAGCGAAATCGGTCCAGCCGTTCACGCGTGATGCCGTGACCAAGGAAAATAGGGATTCATTTTTATATATAGAGATTAAATATGTCAAAAAATATATTGCAAATGGGTTGTCTAAAAAATTTCCGTCCATGATTAATAAAAATTTTACTTTAAACCTTGACAACCGGAATTCAGGACTGATTTTTCGCAGACAACCCTATACTACCGTGTTCGTAATGAAATAATCTTTATTTTAATATAACTTTAATTCATTAAGCAGACCGATGCAAGTTACAGTATCGATTGACCTGTTTATGTTTATACCTGCCTACCCAAGAGTTGTAATTGGAAAAAAACTAGTCAACCTAACGCTTGCATATTCTATGAGCTTCATACTTTCGATTGGTATGGAATTTGTCTATTACCCAAAGCAGTTAAAAAAAAAAATATTTATATTCTAGACGGAAATTTTTTAGACAACCCATTTGCAATATATTTATAGACATATTTAATTGACAATTAAGTAGTTTTCATCCATTAACCAGCTCGGTGCAAATCGTTGCATAGCGGATCTTAGGCTATTATATTAGCGTTATGCGTTGTGCGTTGTATATTGACACTGGCCAAGCCTGCATCAGCAGGCGTCAGCGTCATAATTCAATTATCCCAATACACGTATACACTGTGAACATACGTATCCTGTTAGTACGTGCATTCAAGTGCGCATAACCGGTAAAGCTAACCAAGTTACCAAACATAGGGAGATGTTCACGAGCCTAGAGTGTTTCACCTAACATGATTGTACGTTGATTGACTTTGAAAAGAAGGCTTTAAGCCCCGTTTTCACTAGGGGACATGTCGCGGGAACAAATCGCCCGACATTCACGTAGTTGTCTCCGGCGACTGTCGAGAGACACGAAGGTCGCGCGTGTCGACGCTCGCAGAGCATCGACTAGCAAGCAGCGCGACTCGTAAATGTCCCAAGCGACGTCGGGCGACATCGCGCGGGACACGTGAATTTCGTGTCGAGCGACAGAGTCGCAGAACAAATGTCCCCTAGTGAAAACGGGGCTTAACTCTCTGCTCTATATGTAGATCTAACAGCCTGCGTTATAAGCGTTCCTTTGTTCGTCCCATCCTATTCTCTACAACTACTAATTCAAAATTATTGTGATGATTGGACGATAACAAACGTGATTTATTTTGTTTTTCGTTTAAGAGAATACGGAGTACATCTTTTGTGTGGTCGTAAATCCGTGAAAACTTGTTTCATTTGAAACCGTGGGATCATGCTCAGAGATATTCGTGTTCCTTTCAAAATGCCGTTGCGGCCGAGCGATCGGGGCAACCACTAAGTCACAAAATAGATAAAGTACGAGTACTTCATAACATAGTAGGTACTGAAAACTGGTTACCCACCTACTAGTAATAATGTTACATTAAAAAAATTCAATCCGATTCAAACAGCCGTCGGAGGAATTTAAAAATTGTGTGCTTCTTTTGCGTAATAAAAATAACTTTTCCTTCTTTAGTACTCCTATGATGGCTTTAATATATCAGACGTCGTTTTTACGAGCTTAGAGTAACGCGTAGTGTCCTGTCGACCTCTGCAAAGCACAAAGCGGAATAATGACTAACTGTTCCGAACAGACTTGCGGATGTCACAACAAACAATAGCGTACCTTCGCCTTCAGGGGGATTTAATCACAAATTACATCAAGCTTGAGGGATAATTCAAGTGTTCTCTCATTGAATGTTATAAAATGACAGATTAAATAAAATACATGCGGGCCTAAGATATTTGTCATGTCGTTCTGTCAAAATGTAAGCATTTTGTACCAGTTTAGGAACTATTGCATTATCTGTGGTAATGTTGTCGAGAAACCGCGCCTTGAATTTTCAACTTTGAAATTTCTGCAAGACTATTATCTCGTCCTCAGAGAGGTACGACGACTAAGAAGTGTCAAAAGTGTACATTATGGCGCGTTTTGTCGACACCATTAGGTACCACAGATAACGCAATAGTTCCTAAACTGGTACAAAATGCTTACATTTTGACAGAACGACATGACAAATATCTCGCGGTGCGCATCTTAGGCCCGATGCTGTGTCGATTTTATCGCAATTATTTCCACATTCATGCAGTCCTCTAAATTATTATGTTGTAAAAATAACATTGCGATTTGTTGGGATGAACATTGATCTATGAGAAAGTGTTGAAATGACATCACAAACAAATGACATGACAAAAATAGTACCCACCTGATATTTTTTACATGATTCCATCTGATTTATGGGTCGTTAAGGTGTTGGTGATATAAATGTAAGTAATTAAAAACAGTTTAAAACGCGAGTGGCTCCTAGTATTATCGATAGTTATCAAAAACTAGCGGTCGGTCCCGGACTCGCACGGGTGTTTAATAAAAATATCAAGGTACGGAATTTTTTAGGTCATTTTTTACACCTTGAGTTACATTATTAGAGATTTAGTAAGGATCCCTATTTTTTTTGAAAAAACTTATGTCACCCGGGGTTATGATAGCGTAGCTTCCCAACGGTGAAAGAATTTTTGAAATCGGTCCAACAGTTTCGGAGCCTAATCAATGCAAACCAACAAACAAACTATTAAATCTTTCCTCTTTATAATAATAGTACAGATTAGTATAGTTATAGATATAGATTTAAAAGCCCTTTCGATGCTAACCCCAAACCAAACGGCAATATCAATCGAATCAATGATTTTAATTAATTCTGACCGCATATTAACGCTCTCCCTGCGACTAGGTAGCTAATCATTTAATATGATTTGATACAATACAACAATTGATTAACATTGCATGCTACAATCAAGTAACTACAAATTCATAGTTCCGGCACAACAACAATGGCATCAAAAATTTACAATAAAATTCCCGAACAATTTAAAGAGATAGAAAAGGATAGGACGTTTGAAAGCAAATTGAAGGACGTATTAATTAATAAATGCTATTATAATTTAAATGACTTTTTCAATGATAAAATGCCTGCGTTGTAACTAAATTGAAATGAACAACTAGCTTTTATTTTTAAATTTATTCAAATTTAGGCTCGCTTCCACTCCAAATATTGCTATGCCCTAAGCTTAAGGGCTATTATGCACTACTATTTTAAACCTTAAGACCTCACCATGTAACATAATAATTGCAATAAATGATATAAATATGAAGTACCTACAAATTTTTGATCGTAGCCCAATGTCGTGGTAGGTTTTTTTTTACAATCTGTGTACACTCGTATTACAATGACGATAGTAATAAAATGCCCAGGCAGTACGTGGGAACACTAGGTACACATTAGTCTATTTATATTACATAGAAGCTTTAAGAAATCGAAAAGTATAGGTACTTAGGCTGGTTTTTTTTTGAAAAAATCATAAAATGTTTGCTTTACTTACCTACGGATTTCCAGGTAGTCTAAGATGCGTTCAATTAAATTCTCTTCACTGTTCAAATTCCTTAAAAATCGATTTTAAAATTTTGGAAGTTTAAAGTAACAGTCATCTTACGTACAGGCGTGAAACTTGCTGCGTAAATCTAATTGTACAGGGTTTAAGCCGCGCGCGGGCGCTACATTAGAAAATGATTTTCATGTCAAACCTTGACACGATTCAAAGGTATATTCACTTTTTAAATTTTATATTTCATTTATAAAGTGCCTTTTCTTTTTCACTGCACCAAGCAGAAAATAAATAAAAATGTCGTATGTAGACATTCAAATAAACGCGGAGTTATTAACGCAAAAAAATCCTCTTCTTTACAAAAAGCTGTCATCTCTGTCATTTCGTAAGTAAAAACAAAACGTAATCTGCTCACTTAATAAAAAATTTATGACTCTAGACTTCTAGAGCAAACGAACATATCCGAAACACAGAATAGATAAAGGAAGTAACTTCATATGAAAAACCAAACCTAGTTCTTTTTATTATACTCGCAGTTCAATCTGGGATGAAAAAGAAGAAGAGTGCTCTTAATAAAATCTAGTAGTCATTACTATTGTAACTTTTAAAACATCTCAACAAAATGTTAAAATTGCAATGATATTTTGAAAGAGAGAATATATTCTTCTGCACAAACCTGTTTTTAAACTTTGTATGTAATATATTAGGTAGTAGATACTTATGTATAGTTTTAACTACCTTCAAGTGCTCCTCACTTATGTGAAACTTGGAGTTATTCAGCTCGAATGCACATTGGCATCTCGACGAGAGAGCAATCTGAATAGTTAGCGCAACTCAACGTTTAGACAAACAATGCTCTACTATCTGCGACAAGAGTTCATCAAGACATTTTATCCGTGTCAGTCAATTGTTTAGTAACTTGGTATATATTGTATTGTACCACTGTTTTATAGAAAGAAATAAAATTAACTACAGCTCAACAGTATCTAAGTTAAGCACTGTTCTGCGCGGTCACAATTTGGATGGGTGACCGTTAGTGGCATTTACATCTGAGCGCTTCCGCGCTTCGGAGGGCACGTTAAACTGTCGGTCCCGGCTCTAGCAGTCGTTAAGCCATGACGGAGGCCTTAAGGCGGCCTAAAAACTCCGTCACGTAAGTAACTACAAATGTAGAATGAGGAATTTTTATTTAAGTATTTCAATTATTCTATAATATTATTTATATTATAGTTATCGTATGTTTAAAAATAAACTACAAATTGCTGGCTATTGACACCGTAAATATCCAGTCAGACGGCAGTAAGGAAATCTCGTTACCTCGCACGCCATGCACTTTATTTGCATGGACAAAATCAGATTTCCAAGGAGTTTCAGCATTTTCAAATGTAAAATAGTATTCGAAAAGTCTCGTAGTTTGATGGTAGGTACCGTAGACATGACTAAAAATTGAAAATGAAAATTTATTCAAAATGTTACAAACCATCATTATTCTAGTTTATCGGTTTTATAATTATTTGTGTTGGGATTGGGGACAAAAAAATATTGGGTACGCGCTCAAAGCGATGTATATACATATTATTATTGAATAATTAAACCGGTAAATAGCAATCTAAATTATTAACGTGCCAGTTAACAAAATCTACATTGGCATATATATATAAAAATAAGTCGGGTTTTCCTTCCTGACGCTATAACTCCAGAACGCACGAACCGATTTCCACGGTTTTGCATTCGTTGGAAAGGTCTCGGGCTCCGTGAGGTTTATAGCAAAGAAAATTCAGGAAAAATTTCAACAGAAAAGCGGGAAAATGGAATTTTGAAAAGTCACACCCTAACGCGAGCAACGCCGCGGGAGACGGTTAGTTGGCATATATATATTTACAATATTGGGTGTTTAAGTACTGTACACTGCACCTACCTACCACGATACTGATATTTTATGTGGTTTATACATAATTTACAACAATTTGAACATCGTTGTCAGCGTCGTCGTGACGATGTGAAAGCGTTTATGACTATGTGTGGTGTTGGTAGTTACTTTAAGAGCGCGTTCAGATTTACGCGATTTCTACGGGGTGTACTAAGGCGAAACGGACTCTAATGACCCCCTTTTGGCTAAGTACCCACACTTGTATTATTGATGTCTTTTTAAATTTTGTATTGTAGATGTATAATAATTTTAATTCATGCTACTTAAATATAAATACCATTGATTCAAAATTTAGTTTTATTACATACACCCGTAGGTATATTTTCTTACTTTAAGTGCACTATGTAATCTGGTTATTCCCTGTTTTATTTACCTTAAAGTTTCGTTTCGTATTTAGGTATACATGGTTCATCATTATACTTACATCAAGTATGTAATGATGTATACTTGCAAGTTATCATCAAACTTTTTGGTGATATCATCACAGTCCCTACTTGAAGTGAATACATCTTATTTTAAGCTGAATTCACGATATTTCTGTTTACCACTTTTCTTAGTGTAGGCTGAGAGGATGGTGTAGTTGCTGGGCAAGCCTACTCCATCTAAACATTGTCCCAGGCATTACAGTGTAGGCATAGGTTGCCTGCTTAGACTATAAATCATCTTCAATAGATGTAAAGGCCTAAGTTTCTTTAAAGTTTTAGATTATTCACTCATTTATAGTTGAAATGTGTTGAAATTTCCTACGCAAATAAACATTAATGGTGATTATTTATGTTTTAACTTCACATAGAAATTACATGTTACATAGCGTGGGAAAGTTTTACTTAGCTATCCTAAAATTAAGGGAAAACATCAACAAACCATACACTAAGAAACTCAACAGAAACCCTCGTATAACGTGCAAAACAAATATTTTTCACACCGAGATGCAAAAGTTGATTTATCTAATCACCAGAAGGTGACCAAAGAGGAGCGGTGAACAACACGTTTTAAATTAGAATCACAACCGTATTGTCAAAGCGAAACCGAAGCGGAAGCCCGCTGGATATAAAAAGGAAAGATGCAACTGTTCTGTTAAATTGCTCTTTTCCGTTGAGTTTCCCCGTTTAAGTTCAGTTCGTTCCGTGGACTTTGTTACATCTTTATTGGTTTCTGTCAGCTTGAAAATCTGGCATTTAACTTTAGATAACTGATTTTGAACACCGGAATAGATAAGAGGCGTATATTTGTCCGTGTTCGTGGCCGTGTACCTACCTCCGAAACGAATACTCCAGTTTCTTGGACGAATAAATACGCACTTGGACTAAAACCATTTGAAACTTTAGAGGATATCATCAGCTCTGAACTCAGTTTTATAGGGATTACGTAGATAATAGGCATAATTGCCGTTTGAAACAATTAGTTCATATAAAACAATTTTGAGAAACTAGAGTCCTTACTAAACTGTGTCTGATAATGACTAGCAATAGTGAAAAGGATCTATGCAGATTTTCAGCATCTGAAATTTTTAATTGCAATATGCAAGTAAATTCAGGTTCAAGTAACAATCACATTAAAGGCCTACGCAGACCGGGACGGCATGGCAAGGGATTTTGCCGTGAGTCAGCGCACACTGGCCGCTTAGATACCGCGCCACGGGAGCCTGTGGCGCATCTTTTAATGCCGTGCGATAAAATCCCTTTCAATGCCACGTCATCATTTTAAAGCATAGCAATTTTATGTCGTATTTCTGTAATAGTACGGTTGAATGTCCATTAGTAAAAATTAAAATCCCTTGCCATGCCGTCCCGGTCTGCGTAGGCCTTTAGGCAAGATCGGCTTGCCTATTGGGCTAGACGATCTTGTTGCCAAGGGAGTAAATTGAAAACAAAATACTGTCTAATTATTTGTCAGTTCCACACTTTGCATCAAAGTAAACTGTCATTTTGACATTCGAATGAAAGATTGGTTGGTTCCACACTGTTTGCAATGTCCGTACGTAACTTTGTGCCAGAAAATGGAAAAATATTTTATACTACACCTGCTTGGAAAGTACCTTGATACTTTATCAAATTTACGGTAGAAAGTACGTCATTGCATATCGAACAAATATGCGGGGAGAAAACGCATCTGAGCGGGAGAGAAAAGTGTATGAAAATCCATTTCTTACGTAGTTTTTCTTTTTTAATTTTGGGTAAGACTATGCGCCGGTAACCTAAATATCAAAAGCCAAAAAGTTTTTACAGTGAGTTTTTATCTCCATGTTCGCAAAATGGCACTGGCCACAAGCTGTGTGTTGGATGGTGTCGGGCTGGCAGTGCGACCCTACGGCGGCGACAGGATAAACAATTTGAAAAAAGAACATGTGAAAATTGCAGACGCCATTGGCGCCATTTTCAATTTGTGTGTTGTTTGAGGATTCAGTTTTAGTTTTTTATTTTCTTCGTAGGTGTAGTATAAAGCACTATGTATCACTCGAGAGAAAGTGCGATTCCCGATCTCGGGTGTTTTAAAGCCCTCGCCTACGGCTCGGGCTTCAAACGACACCCTCGACGGTAATCGGTCACTTTCTCCTCTCGGTGAACAATGTACTATTATCGTTGAATTGAAACGATAGGTACAGTTAAAAAAGTACCTTTTGTTATACCAATCAAGCGCTTGCCGATTGTGGTTAGTTAAAATTACAGCTCGTTTTCATGTCTGAAATTGTCCAAACTTTCGGGCTAGCATTCAAATCGAGCCAGGACATTTTTCAATGGATACAATGGAGACTTTGTACGAGAGGTATAATTGATTTATCGCTACGATTGTGACCGAACATAAAGTAAATCAATAACTGCAGCAACTACGGTTCACTTGCCTAACACAGGAAACTAACCAGCAAAATTTGCTATGCAATAAATGGTGATAAATGGATAACCCCAAAAACATTAGGTCATGGTGTCATCTTACCTCAGTAACTTCTTGCGGTAGGTACAGACGGTGCTTCCAACTATAGGTTTTTAAATTCTGCCATATTTTATGCCGCAGACTTAGCGGGATCAATCTTATTTTAATTTTATCTTATTACTTCATGGTTCTATGATTATTGAACATTTTCGTTATTATTATAAGCACACTGACGTAATAATGTTACGCTGGGATAAAACATATATTATTAAGTCTTGTTTTTAAGACTACCGTAGTGTTCAAATTAATATAAAAGAATTTTAATTTGTACACTATTTTATCCATAACATCGGTTACAAAAGTACAGCTAACGTCTAGAACACATAAAACCACTCCGATAATGTCTCAGTAAAGTATGGGTTCTCGTATCGTGTAGAATATGGTTGCCCTATCAATCAACTTTTATATTTTTTAGATAAAACGTATTATAATTAACACATACGAATTGAGAGAACGGTGTAATGAGACGCACGCGACGTAAAATTTGAGGAGCAATAGGTTAGCGGGATAAGCATGTAGGTAATGTGGTACGATATAAAGAAAGCCTTGATAATGATAAATGCTATAAAATGCTACGTATATGAATACTCTTGTGTTTTCCAATTTGAAATTGTGAATATGACGTCACGGAACCTTCAGATATGTACTTATCTAAATTATAAATAAACGTTAATGACCATTTTACTCCATGTTATATTAATATAATATGTATACTTATTATACAAGTTCTACATTTTGCTATTATTTTTTTGTAGTGTGTTAATTCATCCCAGATGCTCACCCACTAACGCATAGTACAATTTGTGCATCCACCATGCGACGGTTTTTAGATACGAAGAGCGTGTCATTTAGTTTCCTTCCTCGTTGCAATTATATGATTTTAATCACAATGCAACATATAAATAACACACGCAAAGGTTTTGTTCAAAAACATACTGAAATATGGCGTTAGCGAGTCATTTCATTTAATATCATAAACTCGCGCGGAAAATAACATGACGCGTGGAGATTTTGCCATTCTCTTTCGAGTTTACAAGTACCAAAAAAGATAAATTCGTTTAAGAAACTCCCACAATCCTAGAAAAACACACACTTTTCTTTACTTTGTAAGATGATGTTGAAAAATCACCAATATTCATAGCTGGGAATACCATGTAACATGCTCCAGTAGTCAAACAGTCGATCGCCGTGCAAAATACTGCCTACATTATTTTGTTCAACTCCGAAAAACTTTTCAATTCGCTAGTTTCTGATGCAGGTTTTACAACATCGAAAACGGAATTGGAGAGTAGCTACATTTCCAGGTAGTTACTTTCTTAAAGTTTCCTGTTCAAATGCATGTCGAGATCTACCGGCCGTAGGCATATAGAATATGGCGTCATGGTACAATCGCCGTATTATGGCGGCCAGAAACGTTCGAAAAAAGATCATGCCTGGGCTTGGTGAATGATCTATTTGAAAATAACTTTCCTCCATCTATTGAAGGTGTTTGGCCACCAAAAAGCTGATACAGCTAATATGAAACCCGGCTGTGAAAACGTGCCTTGTGGTACATCGCACTGCGTCCATCACTCCGGGATGTGCATGTAATTGCACCGGTACGGCACCAATACTCTTCTACTCCAAACCAGCACACATCAATGCGACCATCACTGCTTGGCGGCAGGTCTAAGTAGGTTGGCAGTACTTCCTTGCACGACGTCTTTCATAAAAATCTGTACTACTTATATGTTTTTTTTATTTTTGTTGTTGGGTCCGCGGTATTCATAATTGTTGAAGCTGAACCACCCCCTAGCAATTATGTTGATCCAAGTTGTTCCATAGTTAATGCTCATGATTATTGAATAAGACAAGTTATTGGCTTTTTTGGCTACGCAAAATAAATGTACACCCCTACAGGCAGAATTTTGTGCAGTACCTATGCGACATAATTTCCATTGACATAGAGTAGAGTGCTTTTACGACTAAAAGGGTAACAATTTTTGCTGAAATTTGGTGGTTTTGACAACTCTAAAAGTTTTAACGGTTTTGCAGCCCGTGTACCGCTGAATTCATGTATACGAAACTACGAAAGGTAATGTACCTTTCATAATTTCACCATTTCCCCACCATACTATTAATAAAGCAATCTTAGAAACTGCATCTTTTAATTACCTACATCTCTGACAGGATTCGAGGCGGTGATGTTCAAAGCGACGCTAGATTGAATAGTAAGTAAGTTATCAAAGTCCTTGCAGTTGTCTAATGCCGGGTACAGATAGATTGAACGAAATCTAGTGTAGGCTAGCGAGGGGCTTCGAAGAGGGGTTGTGTTCGATGGATGGGCCGATGCGCTGTGTCCATCCATACTGATGTACCGACCTGTCACAGCAGGGAAGCCGAACGAGCTTGCAGCTTCCATCGCGGCGAAGTACCGGTCTATCCTTCGGTCGCTTTCATTCCGCCTATCTGCACCAGGTATGAGGCTTTCATTCACCTGTGCAAACATTCTGTAAGTGGACTCAAGTAGGAAATGTCCAAGCGAACTAATATTGGCGAAAACTAGATACATTTTACTAAAAGGAAACGGCTAGTATCACAGAATACCAAAATGTACTTACTATGTACTCTATTTTGGCACCCTAATTACTTTCCTGATAAAATATAGTAAAAATATATATTTTTTATGATATACATATAAGTCACTTTGGCTGCAATTTTGTGACTTTTATGACACCCCAATAAAATACCAATGGATTTGCAGAATTTTACTAAAAAAATTACTCATCTAGGTAAATTATGAGTCTGACGAAGGTTATTTTAGAACACTATAACCTACCTAACGTTACACAAATTTCACCTTATTTCTCAGATCTAATGGAGATCGAAAAGCCTTTGTTCAAATATGATCCATCGTAAGGGGGCGTCCATAAATTACGTGAGGTGTTTAAGGGGGGGAGGGGGTCGAGTCAAATCTCATCTAATCTTACGTTGGGGAGAGGGGGGGTCTCGGCAAATATCACGCAATTTTTTTTCTGATTGAAACAAAAAAAAAATATACTATTTTGGTCTATTTAATCCAGATTGTACATGCTTAAGATTTAATCTTAAGCGTAATCGTAGTACGATAAAGATCATTTACTAATTCGTTCGAAAGAAATTACGTTTTTAAAAAAAAATACGTTTTTAAAAACGCGTTTACGTAAGAAACTCACATTTTGAAAAATCTCACGTGAGATTCGGGGATGGGGGAGGGGGTTGAATAAAATCTCACGACATCTCACCAGGGGGGGAGGGAGGGGCAGAAAATTTAAAAAAACACCTCACGTAATTTATGGACGCCCCCTAAGCAGTGTTGGACGTCACTAAGCGTGACGTCATTACATGTGCATATTGTGCTCTACACATTTACTGTACCTACAATTACCTTAATATTTTCAGTGTAATAAATAAATAAATAGTCCTCTAGTCCCAAAGCTTGTTCTACGGGAACTATATGTTGTTGATAAAATACATTTATAAGGCTTTTTTGGTCAATACATAGGTACTTATGATACAATATAGTAACACCCGACATAAAATAAACATCTATGTTTTCCACACGAACCTACCATCAACAGCACGAAAGGCCCATGCCCCTGTCGATATTGCCTACACTACCATACACTAGTAGTATGCTCCGATCTCGCGTTTGCCAAAAGGAAAATAAAACACATAGGTACAAACATATTTTTCAATTTTGCAAACCGCATCGATACAGCGATCTAACTAAACAAGTCCCATCCAAAAGGAAGTAATTTTTTTTATTATTACCTTAAAAAATTATAATTTACAACCCCTTAGCCGATTAAGCTCATAATCTTATCAGTAAACTATGGTAGTTATATCTGTCGACCTACCTAATTCTATGCATAAGCGGTTCAAAAGTTATGCTCTAGCATAATGTATACATACAACGCCTATTTACCCAAGCTGACAGTTCGCTCGCTTCCCTCGCTCGATCAATTTATTATAGAAATCAGCAAAATATAGGTGGTTAAGTTGCGTTCGGCGCGGGTAAGTAAACAACATGTTGTGACACTACTGTCATAAAATATTATGCAAATACCCTATTACTCAAATATGTCATGCATTATGTAAATACGTATCCTATATCGGAAAATTATTTTCTGGATATGAGTTATCAAGCTAGAACACCAACAAATTGAAAAATAGTTTTATCCTTTTTATAAACAAACGAAATAAAAAGTTTTATCCTTGTAGCTTTAGCTAGTCCGAACCGAAGCCTAAATTGACAGTTGACAATTTACGAAGTACCATGTACCTACGGCTGCTGTCCAAACGTTCTCGTAAACAAACATTCCGTTGGATGAGTGGAGCTTCGGGTGGAGCTCACATAAAAAAAATATCCCAGTCAAAATAAGCATTTCGTAAACTAGAAGTATTATTTTATTTGACATTTTCTCTTGGGGTCACTAATTAGAGACTAAAAATTATCCTCCGTATCAAATTTCTGTAAGACCTTACAATAACATTACGGACCAAAACTGAATCTGTATCTTTAGGCTGCATTCACACATGCTGGCCAAGGCGCGGCGACCTGCTCGGCGGCCAAAAATCTTGGTTTCCCCTTCAAATTGTCGGTTGACGCGGCGGCCTGGCGATTCTAGCAGAGACAAAATGTCATGTTACTGGCCGCCGCCGCCGCTGCTACCACCGCTGCCGTGACTTGGCCGCCAAGTGCCTTGCCAGCCTCTAAAAAAGTAACGTGGCCAAAGGTAATATTTTTGTTTAAGTGGCCATCCCAGCATCGAGCTGGGTCGAAAGTCTCGTTTGGTGGAACGTTTGGATGCCGCTGGATTACTTCTAATTATAAATTTTAAAAGCCAATTTGTTTGAAAAACTTCCATAATAACCCTCGTTTCCTTTACTTTGAAAATGTAGGTATCCCTCTCGAGCTGTGGAGTTAATTTCAGAGTCGTTAGGTGGTGGTACTCGCTTAGAAACTACGTGTTCGAACGTTGAAATCTCTGCATAAAAACCACTTTTTTATCTGTTTTATTGCAAAACCATAAAACACTATAAAGACTAAAGCGCGGATTGTCACGTACAGCAAACTTTCTCGGTGACCATTTTTCAATTGGAAATATAGAAAATGCAGTTTGCGCTCTACAAATTTTGCATTATATGAAATCCGGCCTACGAATTTTAAATTTTTACTGAAAAAAAAAACACTATCTTTTCCGATCATTTCTGGTGGCGGACTTTTTAGATGTCGCGCTAAGGTCGTGATGGGTTTAGCGGCTACTCGAAAATTTCGATAGCGATTACCGAAATATGGATAAAAATTTTGAATCAACTCAGTCTTATATCGAACATCTTCAACTTTCGACTGTTCAATTACATCCTTCTCCAGTAGCTCCCAACTAATTGAACTCCCAAGACAATTTCGAGTGGCTGAATGAGGTCTCTTAGATTCCTTATTAGTTCTAATCTGGACAGATGTCATTGGTGTTCTGTATGGTTTTACCTTCGACTTGATCTGATAGAACTTGTCCAGTATCAGACCTGTATTTTCGGTGTCATGTTTATTTTTACGGCATCGTCCCGTATGTTTGATGACTACAGCCATCGATAAAACCGAGGGAAACGCCTTTCCGTGCGTTTCCCTCGGTCCCGGCCGGTGGCCTAACGAAATTAGTCGATCCGAGGCGATCTAATCCAACCCTCAAAGGCACGAAGGCTTATAGAATTTATAAAATGAACCTAGCTATATTGGATTTACTCATCCTTTATGCGGTCAATCCCTAAGGTATCAACGATTTCATGCTTCGCAGATTACGACTAGATGGCAGCCTCCTCTCATGCAGTCAAAGAAACATGACATACACTTAGAGATAGGCCACTAGATTGGACGTTATACGATCATATCCACACCCCTGAGTTTGGTCAACGAATAGAGTTGAACTATAATTTTTTTTTTAGAGAGAGATAGAGAAATATTTATTTGGCACACAACACAGGTACAACACAGTAAAATAATCACACAGTAAGAAAACAATACATAATTAATTAGAAAATAAAAAATAAAAATAGAACAGAATAGCACAGAATACGAATTCGCTGTTTGTGCCTGTAATTGCACCGACACTCATACCATCATTATAAAATGCTTACTCTATTGGCATCTCTCTCAAGTAATGACGAATAAAGATCATTGAGTATAGTGTCACTTTTCTCTTATTTGTAGAGTTCTTCACTGGAGCCGCATTACGTTCGTTAAAATATCAAAGTTTCCGCCGAGTCCGACGTCAGATGTGTACCATTCCCATAAAAATAACTTCTATTTAGTATACTTTTAGTCAATTTCTACCTAGTTTACTTAATTTTAAGTACTGTAAATCATAGCATCTTTACATATTTGTTACTATGTACTTTATGTAAATAAATTCTTGTAATTTTGATTTTTAAACTTATTTTCTTCTTTGCCTGAGTTTTCTCCTACAGCAGGAAGGAATATCTGTTACATTTTGGCCACACATTCATTAGTCGTTCAAAACTAGCTCTAGGGTATCAAGCAGTTTGTTGCTAGTTCTAGGCTTAGTCGCGTGAAAAGAGGCTTAAATTAACCTTGTTTACAAAAACCAACACAAAGTGATCGCTTTGTTCTCTTTTAAATTACCCCGCGTAAATTCAGGTATACACCGACATAATTCTAGTACCTAATTGCCTAGAATACTCAATAACCGAAGAATCGTTAAAAACCCTTAGAATCATTTCTGTGACCAATGTGACCATGGTCGAAAACAGCCGTATTCAAACTTTGAAATAGGTTAGTTAGTCAAATCGATCTGCGACGTAGCCATACATTTTTGACGAAATAAACACATCAAACCAATTCTAAGGTAGGCTCCAGATACAAACATGCTCAAACATTTATCCGCAATATATTGCCAATGTCGTTGCGTTCCCGTAAATACGGGCTTTTATCGGGGAATACAAATATCTTATGCGGAACAAGGATAGCTTACAGCTGTTTAATGAATGAACTCCTTGAAAGGGGAAAGCTTAACTCGGAATTCGTTCCATAATTTATTGGAATTGTGTACCTACATTCTAAAATGCTTTTAGTTATTAACAAATCTTTCTTAGATAATATCAAAAGCTCTGAGTTCAGAATGCTTAGAACTGGACTATGAAGCAAGCGTTTTCAAATAAAGCTTTCTGGTGCGACGAGTTGATTTTTATGTAGCTATATCTAGCTATATCCTTTAAAAAATATGTAATTAAAGAGTTTTTTTCTAGGATTATAGTTATAATAATACCATAAACATTGCTGCTGACGTTAAAGTTATAACCTCAAACCGCAAAACAAACACGTCTAGTCTGGGCCAACAACAAACAGAGACTGGAGGGAGTTCTCAATCAAAACCACTGCCACAGATTATAAATAAATAAATAAATAAATAAACAAATATTCACGGACACTAAGCAAAGCTTGTACGATGGAAACTAGATGACTGATAGAATACATACATACATTTTTTTTTTGTAAATACATACTTATAGTACATAGAAACACCCACTGATTATATAAGACCCACTGCTCATACAAATAGGCAGTAAGTTACACGTATGCAAAAGATACACTCTTGTTTCCTGCATAATATTATATTATAAAAAGAGAGAAGAGACTACCAGAGCAAAAATTCCGGGTCATCTTACCGGGTTATAATAATATCTTAACTTGAATATGGTGGAAAGTTTTTATAGATAACCGGGAGTTTTTGAAGTTATACTTCTAATGCGACTTCCAAGCGTTTAACGCTCCTGGGGAGGGGGAATAGAAGGAGACAGAGCGAGAGTGATCACATACAGAGAACCCCATAAAACGCAAAACACTTCGATAGCGCGTTCTAGGATCCGACCAAACTTAGCAGCGCCATCTAGTTCTGATTTAGGCAACATGGGCATAGAACCTTTTCTAACTAAATAAGTACTGCATATTGGTTAAGCTCATAAAAATAAATACTTAATTAATTTCACATTAAACACAGAGCGAGAGTGAATGCGTGGCACTCGAAGTATAACTTAGAAATCTAGGCCACGTATGACATGTAAAAAATAAAAAAGAACACTGTAAATACATACAGTTTTTATCAATGACATGTTCTAATGATCAAATTTTTTATCCGTTTTATGTAACAGGAAACCGTTATTAGTTGTTTTTATGTGGTACCTTAGATATTTAAGTTGAGAGTATTTTTTAGGGTTCCGTAGCCAAAGAATGCTAGCTAAACCTTACGACAATCAAAAGATCACATTTAAAAACTTCACAGATAACTTTAAAGGCTTATTAAACCAATTGTCTTCCTTAAGGTTGAACAAGTCGCACACCTTTCCATACAAACGTGGAAGGGTAACAACCACTCCACTGTTTGACGTTGACCAACCAAAACTAAGGATTATATCAACTTATCTCGTCATAATCTATGTCTGTATACAGCCCAAACCGTAAAAAAAGTATTCATTTAAAAAATACAAGCTTCTAAACTTTCGTATGGAAAGTATTTTTAGCTTGTATTTTTTAAATGAATACTTTTTTTACGGTTTCCAAAACCATCATAGAGTGATATTTCAATGGTACGCATAATGCGACTAAGAGTAATTACAAATTGATTTATTTCTCATCACAAAAGATACCTATTATTATTTGTTGACTGAAACCATTTGTTTATCCATTTGTAAAGTGTACAATATCCTAGCCAGTGCACTCCCCAGCAGACCCAACTTCCACCTGGATAAATATGAGCGCACGTTAACTTTGAACGGTTACCAACAGCGTACAGCGTCACATTTCAAAATTTACCTTTATTTGGTACGAGTCAAGTTTTCACCGTAACGTGAAGTTGTGGTTCTTCTGTCCAAGAGTGGGTGCAGAGATCTTTGAACTAGCAAGAGATGGATATTTAAATGTGTGCAAAAGATTTTAAGACATTGAATATGAAGGTCGAAAGTGAAACTTCGAAGCCGTTTCTTCTTTGCAACCGAATGTCTCAAACGAATTTGGTATGTATTTTGCCTGGTACCTTGTTAGCATTTAGGTACTAACAAAGTACCTACTTAACCACTTAATTGTTTCAATTAGCTGTTTGGTCATCCAGCTCAATAGGCTGCGGTATTGTTGCTGAAGTACAAAAATGTTCTATATTCATAGAACTGACATGGTTCATTTTGGATCGTCATATAAACTGGGTGTATCACGGAAGGGATCGATTTCAGGCGATAATTTAGTAAAGTGGACAATTGACAATCGTTTTGTTATCTGTTACGTTATCGATATGATAGAAAAAAATACTCGTGGACTTTCTAAGCAGAGGGATAATTTCCTTAATAAATCTATTAAAAATATTAATAAGGATTTTGTTGGGAAGTCATAATGTCACAAATTATTATGAGAATCATCGCAACAAAACCCCAATTATATTTTAAAAATATTATAAAATTCAAAAGTTAAGCATATTACAGAGTTTATAATGCACAATCAGTATTTGCTTCAATAAGTTTCAAGAAGTTGAGGCGCAGACGGACGTCCTTGAATTCTTGAAGAATCTTCTCAACGATAAGTTTTGCCGTCGTTTTTAGCAAATTGCTTATTCATTAACATCATCGTCATTAGTCTGAACAAGTCCGCAGTGCAAAGTCTGCTCGATTTTCGTAAATTAAAGTTTTTTTAACTTCTTTCATTTACTTACGAATTACGAATACCTATACTCAGCATAGCAACGAAATCAAATACAAATTGTAAGTGAAGCTGGGGCATTATTCTGTATGACTTAGGAGATTCCTTGCCGTAACCGTATGACGTCACCGTAAGGAATGACATTTATGGCATAGGAAATACGGCATAGGCATAGGGCGATTTCACGCCGCTGTCTTGTCGTGCTGCGTAACGCGCTTGTATTGGTCATAGTGAATAAGGCCCCTGAGCGTTCACTGGCCTAGCTCCGGCGGCCGCAACGCTCGCGCGACACGCAATGGATTTTAGTTTGCTTTGTATGAATTTATATAGAGCGTCCATCCCGCCTGCACCCAGCGTCAACATATTTTTAGATTCAACACAACTGTTTACTTTGTAATTTATGATTTATTTTCATAGAACTTGTATTTAGGCAGCTCTGCTCGTATTGATCATGCCTTTTGAGTAAGATTATACTCGTACCATACTAACAATTATTTGATTTTCTAACCGGATTCTCTAGGTAGCTTAGCTACATATTTACTGTTTTTTTTGCTACTTTTAGTTAGATAATTCAATTAAGACGAGTCACATCCAATACGGCCGTGTGCTCGTTTAACTTTAATCTTAAGCCGACCTTATTTCCTTTTAATAAGATTATATTCATTTATGGTTGCAGTTTGCGGTGCTTGTAAGTAGACCTACTTCGAAGCGTCTGAATTATTAACGATATAATCAAATAAGTACGAAAATTTATCATCTTATCGGCTTCGAGACAAGGTCAGAGCTCTATTTCAACGACAGCTACTGTTTGTCCGGATAATTGCAATTCATGTTTTTTTAACGAAAGAAGTGAAACTGGATTTGCTTGTAACGAATATTCGCGTAGACGGCGAGGCTTTATCCCATCCGACGGAACAAATAATATATGATGGGTTCGGTCGGGCGAACCTTACTGATCCGTTTTACGTAACGCAAAGAAAAATAATTTTTTTTTACATATAGTCGCAAACTAAGTCGTGGCAACCTTTATGTTTTTACTTTAAAATATAAAATTAGCGCCAAAATAACTTAATAAAAACCTCTTAGAACCTTAACGCCCATTGGTCAAAACATACTATTCATTCATATTAAAACCAAGATCAATAGTGGTTTAAACCACGAATTAGAGTTTAACCTCCAGTTTCCGATTATTTCATAAGATCGATTGCAATTACAAATGAATAAATGAATTTGAATTTGAAGATCAATGGTAGTTAATCGACCATCGGTAGCTTAAACTGACAGAGATGACATTAGATTAATCCATCGATCAAATGTAATCGTAGTTAACGAAACCCATAGTTTAAACTGCATTTGATCTGACGGCCCTAAGACATCTTTCATTTTATTAAAAAGTTTCATTCAACTCGCTGCTTTGCTCGGTGCGAAATCGTCTGCAGGCTCAAGACCTACTAATGGAGTTACTAATGGAGACTTATTGATCGAAATCAAAAGATTCTGAAACGTTAAAATTCATTTCATAAGGTGCACCGGGAATACACCTTGGCCCCCATTGCCCCGGGGGCACTTTGTGACTCTTATGACATCCCAACAAAATCCCAATCATACTTTTACTAAGAGTTACCCGTAATGTGAGGATAATTACCCCTCTGATGAAGTAGCGTTTTGCAATGTTTATTCGAAACTTTTTAGTATTTGCCGTTGAAAAATTTACATAGCACTGTTCTCTAAAAATTATTTGCCTAGAGATAAAAAATATTTTCAATTACTTACACCGTACAAATCTCGATGAAAAGACAATATAGGGTAATACCGGAAATAGGAGACGGACATCGGAACATTTTAACTCCTCGGGAGAATGGAACGGGACGTCATGGATAATAGTTTGTAGTACCTACTTGTAGGTTTATAATCATTTTTATTGTCAATAGTACAACAGCGCAATTACATTTCTGCAAAAGCAGACAAAAGCTCTGTTATGGAACTGTGGAATTGGGTTCTATTGTAACTGCACGCGATCTCCGTATTTATGGCATTGTGGTGACAAACTGGCAGAGTGCCATCCGACTGATATCCGCTACATTGCCTGCAGAATCCTTTACGAAAACCATGGTGTTGCGACGCACTCGCGTATTTTTATTTTGTCGGTCCTACAACTGATTAACTTTGTTAGGCAAAGTTCGCCGTTCACTAGTTGATGACCGCATCTGGCTTTTACACCTAGGTATTGTATTCGTGCTTCTAACGGAGGGCACTAACACTGCGCATCCTAAAAACCTTGACACGTCATTAGAGTTGGTACATAACCCATATTACAAACTTACTCGTAAAACAGGCATTTGCATCTTGTCTAGATGATAGTCAGGGCCCACTTTTTATGCATGTCCCGATGAACGCTGCAGTGCTTGGGACACTTTTAGATGGAGTAGGCTTGCCTAGCACTTATACCATCCTGTCAGCTTAGCCTAGTCGAGTTGATTTATCAATAGGAAAGACAAGGTGAGTACAATACGTGCTTTTGTGAGGAGTTTAAAGGTTTTTCAATTGATATCATGCGATGGCGAGATGATTTAGATGCTTTTGAGAGAAATTGGTGAAGGGCAGGGACAAATGGAATGGGTGCAGTTAGAAAAAAAAAACTTTCATTTGCTAGACCTTGCAAATAATTTGAACGAAATTAATGATAAAAAAAAGTATTCTATCAACAATCTAGTTCCCGATATTTATTTATTATTTAATTTTGTTAAAGTAGTGTTTGTTGGTCTTTCGTTTAGATTTGTTAAAGCTATATTGAGTATTGGTTATCCCATAGGCAGTTTTTTATCAAATGGGGGAACGTCTCTCTCGGGCACGATCAGAATCACCTCGGTAAGTACTAGGTACCGATCGTTATCATATGGGTCAGCGTTCCCCATGGATAGATAATCCGAACTACCCTGTTCAGGCTTAACGTGGTTCTAGGACAGCCAACGATCACAAACTCCTTTAACAGCATAATCAAAACAATACAAAAATAATTTATTAAAACAGGGAAACGCTGCCAGTTAATTAGATCTTTAACCGTTTTATTGGCACTCATCGCATACCAATGAATGCGTTGAATGAATAATACACGCTCGGTTTGATACGAATTTATACAAAACGCAGCAATGAACTCAGACGCAGTGAACCCCATCATCCGCGCACCATAACAATCACGAATATTATTTTAGACTAGCTAGCCTTCGTACGCGAGCGAAACTTTCCACCAAAATATCTGTCAACCAGCATACGATGAACCTCGTAGCAAATGGCTGCTTTTGGTTTAGGGAGTTCAAGCTGTATATATTAATCCACGTCTTTGATTTCAATAATATATAAAAATAGCCTATGTTTCAATCCGGGAAAAGGGCTTCCGAATGGTATAAGTTTCGTTGAAATTGGTCCAGTAGTTAACGCGTGATCCGCGAACAAAGAAACAGACAAACTTGATTTTCGGAATCAGAATGGTTTATTTAATAGATCTGCATATTTAGTTTATCCATCTCTCTAATTTAACTTTTTGGCTTTTTTACAGTTTTATAACAGTATGGATAGATAGATTCCTAACAAAGCATACAGCAGCTAGATAGAATATTTTGTATCGCCAAAAAAATATTCTAGTGTCCGAAGAAGACGAAAGTCCCGAAAGTCGATTGCGGTCAAAGCCTAAGTATAAGTATAATAATGTTAAAACATAAAACATGAAGCAGTGTTTAAACACGGAGCGAGTCTAAGGCCCGTATTCTAATCAAAAATCGTTACTCAGGCATTAGAGATTTTCATAAAAAATACTTGAGCAGTAAATCAGGAACGGGCCTATATGGGTAGCTACATTATTTTCTTCCGTACGTACCAAAAACACAACACAATTTTGCACGTGTGCCAAAGTAAGGCTAAATTTCAATAAATTGCCAAAACGGCACTATTCACGAATAATCACACGAGAGTTGAAAACAAAAGTGAATACTCGTATAAACGAAAATTAAATACATGTGTACTCGTAGTTCGCCTACAGTGGAATGGAATGGTCTTAATTAGGCAATGTTTATGTTTACCGACAACTACTCGAATAAAGCTAAACGCTCAAAGCAATAGGAACTTTTTGACGCTCTCTAACCTTTTTACGACTTGCTGACGTTTCGGACAAAACAGCCAATCCGATAGCAAAATTATAATCTGATTGTTCTTTCTGATCATAATATGAGGGTTAGCATATATTTAAGGATCTGTTTTTGGAATTTTTGCTCTCAACTGAGTATACTACGGCCGGCGGATCTAGACCGGTCTGAAGTTGCGCTTTCGGAAATTGTGCGCAGGTACAGGCGAGACAAACCACCTATTCGACCCTAAAAGTGACTACTGCGCAGCGTTCCGAACGAACTTAACGCCGGTCTAGATCCGCCGGCCGTACTGTAGGTAGTTGAATTTATTTGTTTCTGTCGCTGCGCTGAAGTGCAATTTCAATTCCAGTGAGGACTTTTGCTGAAATATCTATCCCCCACTGTAAAAGGCATCGTTTGACATAGCAAGCCTTTGCGAGCTCTCCAGCACTTTGCTATCAAATCTATAAATACACACTCTGCTGTCTGTCGACTGCCTCTCTCTGTTGAACACCGATCGTGTTTATTTCAAGCCTTCGCTTGCTTTCATTCTGCCAGTCTATCTATAGTACTCACCATTAAGTACACCTTTTGTACCATAACACGAACTACGTTTGAAAGCAAATACTACACAGAGATGCCTAATTAAAATTGATTGAATATAGCTTGTTCCGAACTAACATCCAAACTCCACAGAACTACTCTGTACTAGTTAGTACTCTGCGGTTCTAGTTCAAATCTGAAAGATATATAATATATTGACTTCCGTGCGGATGTAAAACGGTCAACATAATGAAGGCAAGCTGAGCATTATTTGAAATCTATGGTTGTCAAAACCGCAATGTTGGCTGCCGGCTGCCGGCGAGCGTGCTTAGCATTCTATCCGGTTCAAGCGCACTACCGCGCTGATTTGGATGCCTATCGAGCTCTTAGCGATGCACATATTTTCTATTAATTGTACATTTCAATCAGAACATTAAGTTTTCAAAATACTACAGAACTCATTCAAGGAAAATTAATACATGTTCATTTCCAGTCATTGAGTTAAAGTCGTTACAAAGTCGAAACTGCGAAGCTAGTCAGGCAAAATAACTTTAAAAGGAATATCAAGTACAAAGTTACGAGTGCTGTGATGCCGTTAGTAGTAGCTAGTTTTATATTTTTACACTGAAATAAGCTTCTTATCGTAAATCTATTGGAAATGCGAGGGAAAACACGGTGTCTGATATGCAGATGCTCCTGTTTGTGGCTTATTTATGACGTCGAGTCGTGCTATTACCGCTGTATCTTTATTATTGGAAAGCATTCCGCGCCATAACCTCGTGAATTACGAAACATTTTGCTGATAGTAGGTACTTTATTTTGGAGCACAAAAATATATATTTTTTTATGATTTTTCTATTAGGTAAGTATATGACTTTGGCCTATGGAACCTGATAACTCGTCACAAAAAAATTTAATATAGCTCGTCCATTATTTTTTATCTAGTACTTATACATACCAGTATATTTAGTACTTACTTACATATAACTAAAATATAATTTCACAATCTGTGTTTTAGGGTTCCGAACCGTGGTGTAACGGAATTCATATTTTTTTGACTTTAACTTCTTGGTTTATGGCTTGCCTTATTTTTATTTATTGATTTATTGAAGGGATCAATGGTAAGTTAGAGTTAAATAAACATTTTGTATAAAACAGCCAATTACAGGTCTCTAAATATTACGGTAGGTATACTATAGCTAAACAGAGTAAACAGTAAGTTATAAAGACAATAGGAAAAAAGAGCTAATAGTATCCAAAAAATAACCTACAAAAACTAGCTAACACTAATAACCTAACATTTATAAACTACCTACCTATTACGTACTGATTTAGACCAGTTGAGCTATCTATAAATCGTTTGCAACGGTTTGTAGAGAGCTCAACTGTTTCATGTGTATTAAATTTTCTGAATATTATAAATACTGTACTAGTAAAATAACCATTTATTCACAAAGAAAATTAAAGCCAATGTATTAGTTGTAATTTTCTTTGTGATTAGATTCAGTTTTACGGGATTATAAAAACAAAGAACCGATAGCCTTTTTAAAGGAAGTTTTGCTGGTGTTGAAGATATCAACACTCGAGAAACGTTTATTATACTGAGCACAAATTCTATTGATGGGTGCATTCATAGCATAATTAGTACTAAGATGTGGAAGTGAGAAGAGAGGTGTGTGACGGGTTCGCTTAGTGGGTACACTGAAGTTTATGGAGGCGAGTAGGGTTGGAGAATCTAGGCCACTATTCAGTGCTACTATACTTACCACCAGGTGTGCTGGCAGCCAAATGCTTAGCTATTGCTCATAAAAAAAAAAAAAGTATAATATTATACAATAGCATGGAGTCATTCAAAGTACGCCTATCCTCAAGGGTCATCATTTTATGAAGGGTGCAACCATCTTCATAACAAGTGAAAACGCGATTACGATAATTCAGGTGTTTTACAAACTTCTTTTGAATTTTTTCAATTTTGGTTTTATAAATTATATAATTAGGACACCAGATACTGCTAGCGTATTCTAAATTCTAACACACTACGAACGTAAGCGTAGTAAACCGTTTTAATGCAGAAAAGGTCTGAAAAGGGGTTACACGTTTTGAAGTTATACTTCTAATGCGACTTACAACTGACAGCGTTAAACGTTTAACGCTCCTGGGGAGGGGGAATACAAAGACAGAGCGAGAGTGATCACATACGGAGACCCCCACAAAACGCAAAGGGCACTGGAAGTACACCTATAACTTGTTCCGCGCGGAGAGACCCACACACTATTTTTTTTTTTATCAAACGGACGTGCTATTGACATTTGACACGTATACCGCTCTATTTTTGAAACTGCCATGAAATTAGGTGTGATGCTTGTAACCAGAGATATTGAAACCCGTTTATTAGTGCATATTAGTTGGCCGGGCGTTGATCCACGTAATCATTTCACATAGGTATAATTAGACTCTAAATATAACACGAATCAGTGCTACTGGAGTAACAAACTAACCTACTGGAAGAGTAGATTTCATAAAAGCTTTTTTTATTTAGTGGCCTTGGTACATCGCCGCGTTTTTTTATAGTTCTACGTAATATAACGTACAATGTTTAAAAAAGGTTAAAAAGGGCTAATAAAATTGCAATATAACAAAATATACCAGTAAATTTACTTTCCAGCATAATAAATTGTTGGTCTACTAATCCATTGAAAGTAGTGTCTACCTATACTTATAAGTACCTAACTATTTCAGAAATGCAGTTCAATCGATCCATGATTGTGAATGCCGCATAATGACTCATTAAGTTCTTCAGTCAGGCTTCATGCTGGCTTATCGCGATTAGATAATTATACATTTATTAATAATAAAGCCGTTTTCTAAGAAAAAATATTGCTGTAACCAGAGGCCAGCACTGCATTGGCCGCTGTATCAGGTGGGTCAGGTGTGGCCCACCTTGCTTGGCTTGTTCCGTCATATCAGTGTATAAAAAACAGTTACGTGTACTTTAGGCAGCAAATGCACTTCGCGGCTACCGAGATAGCCGTTGCAACCTGGCCGCCAAATGCGTTTGCACACACAGAAGACAGAAGTATTCAGTTACGAAACTCGTGTCTCAATAAAATCATTTTAGGGTTCAGAATATTTGAAATAATCTCACTAAATCATGCTTTTATATAATAACTTTGATGAAGAGTGCGATGAGTGAAGTAATACCATTCTTACTCCATTAAAGAAATCTCACATTATTCAATGGAATACAATTTTAACTGGAAACTTTCTCAAAATTCTTGCAATTCCTTTAACCTAACGTGTGATATGGAAGCTACGGAGTACTAAAGAATTTAAAAAACCGAAGTGGTGTTATTGCACCATAGGTTTTAAAATTCCTCTTGTGCCTAGAACTCGGTCGTCGCACCGGGGTATCGCAGACTTTTTAATTTCCTTGTTCCTAGCTCAACGGCGTCAAAAGGAAATGGAATGTGGTGGTTGCTCAGCTCACCGACAGAACACGGTCTATAATTTCCAATGAGTTAATACTGATCCAGAAACGCATAAATAGGTAGAGTAAGAATGGACTCGCCCACCGAGGCTTCCGAACCAAAACTGTACAACACATCAACACTTTTCAATCGATATCGAACTCAATACGGTAAACGGTGTACCAGTTGGATTACACCTCAATTTTTGACCATGCGATATTGAAAATTAAGAACATTTTTACTTTTCTCACTCTCTAAACATGCTGACAAATAAGATCTAAAACCATTACTTATTTATTTAGCTTTATATTATGGTTTAATTAGATGAGAGAGAGAATCAGGTTTGTGTTATGACGCACGCAGAACGACGAACAGTTGCACTATAATGCCCATAGCACACCTCCGCTGCGGAACTGTAAAAGCGAAACCGCTAGATGAATTCCGCTGCGATCAAGTGTAGTTTGAGTAGCGGAATGGGCATCGGAACCTCGCGTCGTCATCGAAATCGACAAAATGGCGGCCAGAGCGCGGAAGTGTGGCTGGCGTCGGAACAGATCGACGAAACCGCGCGGAGAAAGAGATGGAATATAGTCAAATCTATGCGTTAGAACAGGCAGTTTCGCTAGTGTTCCGCTTCTCCTACACGGGACAAGACATGACAAAAATTACTGCGGTTCCGCTGTACCGGTTATGCAGCGGAGGTGTGCTACGGGCTAAGGTTTCCGAGACCCCATGATCGGAACCCTAAAAACATTAAAATCGACACCATTTGTGTCAGAGGTCGAGGTCAAACAGTTAAACACACCAAACCTATAATTATATAATCCCTCATTCGTCAATACATTTTCTCTGTTCCGAGGTCGAGGTCATAGACAAACAGTTAGACACACCAAACTTATAATTATAATCCCTCATTTTTCAGTACCTTCTCTCTTTGTGTACTATCTCGATTTTCAGTTTTAACAAAATCGCACAGACACAGCGCGGTAGTTGCGCTCAACTGCTATTCCGTTCCTTTGACGCAAAGAGCTCTTTTGAGCTCCTAGCTGTATCATATCCGGTATCATACGCTGTCATGCTATAACATAAAAGATATGCATTTTTTTTAAGGTCTATAAATAAACTAGTGCTTGTTTATTTTCTAGCCATACTTCAAAATGAATCCAGTTTTCAGTCAAATCACAAGGACCATTTAGAACCGTCACCAAGTATTAGGTGATTCAGATATTACGCGTTGTTATGAAACTAGGTAAAATTAAGCCACATAACTTGTTTCACAATACAACACAAGTAAGGTAGCCGTCACAAAGCCGGCGGCGGTCAAATGTCTTGCTATAGGTATACCAGTATACACATTACACACATACATCATACCTAACATATAATCAGACACAAAAATGACGTAGAATAGGAATAAAAAAAATCTATTATTCGATATAAAAAAAATCGCTTTCTAGCTACATCCCTGTTTAGGGCGTATCTACTTTTCATTCGTGACTTCGAACTGCATACAAAATGCATGCATGCAAGCGCGCAATTTTCTACTGTAAACAAAAGTACCTACTTAGGTACCTGTATTCGAAAACGGTATGACATTTTTTACTCCAATGTTTGGTATTCGACATCGCCATACTCCACATGTTTGTGAAGCCCCTAATTGAATTTACGCCACCACTGTTTATTATATGAGTAAATGTTTTCTTTTTATTTTCATATTTCTATTATTTTTATGCAAAATCTATTTATCTATCTATACTATTATAAAACTGTAAAAAAGCCAATAACTGTAATTAAAGATATGGATAAGTAAACTAAATAAACGATTCTGATTCCGAAAATCGAGTTTGTCTGTATATTTGTTCGCGAATCTTGCCTTTAACTACTGGACCAATTTCAATTAAACTTATACCATTCAGAAGCCCTTTTACGGGATTGAAACATAGGCTATAATTTTATGAAATTGAAGACGTGGATTCTTAGATACAGCTTGACCTCCCTAAACCAAAAGCAGCCTTTGACACGAGGTTCATCGTATGTTGGTTGACATATATTTTGGTGGAAAGTTTTGCACGCGTACGAAGTCGCGGGTATCAGCTAGTTTATTATATGAGTAAATGTTTTCTTTTTATTGGCGTATTTAAAATATTTTTATGCAAAATATTCAATATAAAAGCGTAACAATATAATTTAAATCGTGGATAAACAAAAGGGCTTGTCGAATTATAATGATCATGAGAACAATGTTTTTTGAATTGATGGTTATAATTTTATTTGTGAAATGGATACTGAAGGGTCTGTGTATGATCCGTATGTTGAAGGTAACAACATTTTATGGAAAGAATAATGCGCAAGTGTTGGCCATTATGTTTATATGGCACTTGGGAAAACAATGATCTCGGCTAGACAGACTTTGTCTATAGTTTGTCTGTTGAATGAAAAGGCGGCGCAGCGGCAGCGGCGGCGGCGGCGGGGCGTGTAGACAGAGTGGTTGAATGTCTCAAATTCTCAATGTAAAAGCCTTACTAATATTATAAATGCGAAAGTAACACTGTCTGTCTCGCTTTCACGTCAAAACTATTGAACCGATTTAAATGAAATTTGGTAGGTACACAGATACTCTAGTAGAGCCTGAGAAAGGTCATAGGCTACTTTTTAATGCGAAAAAAGGGAGGGGAGGGTGAAAGTTGTACTACCAAACATTTTTTTGACTACTAAACTTTTTCCGAAGAGAGAACACTGTGTCATCACTGACACTGACTGACAGGGATGCGTTCATAAAAAATTGGCATCCGAGTGGCCAATATGGCGACTGCCATAGAATTTAATGACTTCCATAATTTTATATTATATATGCAAAAGTAACTCTGTCTGTCTGTCTGTCGCGCTTTCACGCCAAAACTACTGAACCGATTTAAATGAAATTTGGTATACAGATAGTCTAGAACCTGAGAAAGGACAGCTATTTCTTAATGCGAAAAAAGGGTTGTAAGGGGGTTTGAAAGGGGGGGATGAAAAGTTGTATGGAAGTAATTATAAATGCTACCCAAAAGACACTTTTCCACGCTGACGAAGTCGCGGCACACCTAGTTGAGTTATAAATTATAAATAACTACTGAACAAAAAGGTGGGCACGTTAGGAATATTAATATTATGTTGAAAGCCTTTGAAAGGAGATAATTTGTGTATCAGATTTCAGTCTTTGCGTAAGTAAGACAGCCGGTCCGTATAGACATTTTGACATCTTGACCACCCAGCCCCGGAACCATCTATTAGCAATAGGTACCTCTCATTTTTTGCGTTTGTTAAAAATATTTTCATCAAGTCAGAAGCTTCAACTAAAACCATAGAAGTGAGTGATCCGAACAGAAGTTCAATTCGAACAAGGCTATAACTTAAAAAAAAATTCTTTCAAAGTTTGTTTACAAACTTCCGCCCCGGAGTTCTTTTATACACCTTTACGACTTTAGTTTCAAAACTCAATGGACATATTTTTAACTTTGGCCTTGACACATATCCGTTTTAGGTATAGGTACTTGTTTATGTTTTTAAGAGGTAATCGTATCGTAATAATTATAAAACTCGATGAACTCGTTGAAGAGCCTTTACTTTTATGTCAAATTAAATTATGTTTTTTTTTGTTACAGTACCCAATGCCTTGCAAATCTCAGAGAAGCTTGAAAACCCCCATAGGACCGTGAAGAAAGCAAGAGTAAGTAATATCAATATGTCTCAATAATTACTCTTCTAAACAAAAATACGTTCATGACTAGGAAGACTTGTCTTACATCATCAGCTCCAAGGTCTGATGATGACCAGCAATGATGAAAAGAAACTAAAAGGAAGATTTTTATGGGCAGGGCTGTTAAACTTTTTTAAAGTTGTCAATAACTACGCGTACACGTATATTTTACAATTTGAGGGTTGACAATGTTGATATAACATCTCCCGACTCCAATGGCTCTACGTGCGCTGGAAAAGTTATATTAGAACCTAAGTGTAGTAGGTTCTAATAGGTACCTTTTACAGTCTTTTTAAAACACTAGCTGATACCCGCAACTTCGTACGCGTGCGTAACTTTCCACCAAAACATATCTGTCAACCAGCATACGATGAACCTCGTGTCAAAGGCTGCTTTTGGTTTAGAGAGGTCAAGCTGTATCTAAGAATCCACGTCTTTAATTTCAATAAAATATAGCCTATGTTTCAATCCGGGAAAAGGGCTTCTGAATGGTATAAGTTTCGTTGAAATTGGTCCAGTAGTTTAGGCGTGATGCGCGAACAAACAAACAAACAGGCAAACTCGTTTTTCGGAATCAGAAACGTTTATTTAGTAGATCTGTATATTTAGTTTATCCATATCCTTAATTTTAGTTTTTGGCTTTTTTACAGTTTTATAATAGTGTAGATAGATAGGTATACGCCAATGTTTCAAAAATATAATAAGATTGTAGAGTTTCTACTGAAATTATCAAGCAAAATTTTTATTTTTTTTCTCTTTTCTTTTAAATGCAATAATATATTAGAAAGGTAGTGTAGGTACCTACCAATGTATACTTAAATTGCAATAGTAAACAGGTTTCCTACTGCTTACTACTACACTATGACCGAAGCAATGCACCTTATGAATTTCGTTTTAAAGCCTCCTCGATACAGGCTTACCCTAGTGAGGAGACTGACAGGTAGGTACTCTCAGTCCTTATATTTTTTGTCTGAGAAATTTGTTTAAAATAACAAAAAAATAAATATAGTACACTCACTGACATTTCAATGATAAGTCTTCACAAGCTTTTCAATTCTCATACACACAAGCATTAGCTTGAGTAGGTTTCATCGGCTATTCACTGCGTCATAAAGAGGTGCTTTAAATTTGACCCAAAAACTAGCGTTAGGTAGGTACCTACTAAGCCATTGTGACTTATCCTACCGCTCATCCCCTTGCTACCCTCAGGCCCCGAGACTCGGTGAGTTCGGTGACGCAGGGGTGAACGACCGGAATAATAAAATGAGCCCACACCTATTCAGATAATCGGCGTCATCACGTCATAGGTGTTCCAGACAAATCGGGACAATTCATGTTCCAATTTAGAGGATGGCAACTGCAGTGTTATTAAATTTTGTTTTATTATCGTCATAATATATGACGATAATAAAACAAATTTAATATATTCACGAGTACCTACTATGGTAAAACAAAACCATTACAATGTCTTTTCAAGTATTTGAAAATATTTTTTTACCATTTCGTAGAAGGATCAAGAAACGCACTTCCATGAGGTTCGTTTTTAAATAAAACATGGCTGCTGGCGTGTCGTGTTTCGAAGTAATGTTTGTCAAGGTAGCACTTTTCATCGGCTCACCGCAGCTAAAAGCCAAACAAGGGTCAAAGGCTCTCCACCCGCTAAAACACCTAGATACCTACTTATGTATAAGCATGTACCTACCTACTATGTATTTCGTATAACTGTAGGAACACGGGGAGCCAAACATTACAAACACTACGATCCTATCCAAGCAATTCTTTCGAACAATAAAATTCCGCAGTCCTAAATGATCGGCAGAAAGTTGCACGTAATAGGTATGTATGTACCTACCTACACCACATTTTTGGGATGTTGTATTATATTCTCAGTTTAACTACAGATCATATAATACTATACGTTTAGCCTAATTTCGAGTCGAAACTTTCAGCTTAGGAACGATTGCCATCTGTCGGCCAGGATTGTAGTCTCGTACCTGTTGAGAAACCTAAGGGTTGAAAGCTTGTTAGAAGTGCGGGGTCACATCCAAATATTTTTACTCGATAAATTAAATTGGATTCAGTAGGTATTACGTAGAAGTAAGAGTATCAGTTTAGTTCTCAAACACGTTTATAATATTTAGGCGTCTAATATTAAATTTAGTTCGACCGTTCGACACAGTCAAAAATATTTGTTGGTTTAGAATTTGTCGAATTTGATGCTTAATTGCGCCATCTCTTGGTTGTTAATAGGACGAAAACTGATGCCAACTCCTAAAGTCTACCTAAAATAGGTTGCAATTGTGTATTTTTACAGCCTCTCCCGGACCAATGCCCCATCGTGATGGAAACCTTCGCAGACATAGACACTGTCTCCGTCCATCGACTCTTCGAATTTCAGGTGAGTTAGGGGTTTTTTTATTGCCAGTTGGAGGTCGACGCTAATTGGATTGGTACCTACTTTACCTACCTATTATTTGTAGGTTAGGTAGACGTCTAAAAAATTCCTTACGATTAAGGAAGGAACTTACCAATTAGGTTTGAACCAATGGATGAAACTTACTGTGATGATAATTGCCATTAGAGCCCGCAATAAACAATTTTTGAACGTGATCAACTTCTCATACTGACTGTATACCACGCCCGCATCATTTTACTCTCAAACGGGTTCTCAATTTACTTTAATTACTCGACAAGTTATCTACTCTACGTGGAGACGATGATTAAAATGTGTTTGGCCAACAGACACGAGCCGTGTTAACGTTTTTGACGACTGACGTTGGCTTTGGTTTCATACGTACACAACACGTGTAGGAAAATGATGGTTAGAGAAGTGTGTACAAAATAGTTTCCGTGCTTTCGGAAATAAGCCCAATACATAAAGACAACATAAAACTAATTTAAACTATTAGGTAGTAGCTTACTAATGATAGAGCGTAAACATTTCCAAAATAATTTTTCACGGATGCATTTTATTTTCATCACACGCGAACATTAACCAAGTTTTGTGATGGTTTTGTGGAATTATTACATTACGGAGTTATTTTGGTCCGTCCTTTTAGAAAATTAGTTAACTGGTTATAGTGAAACTCCATTTCCTCCGCTACAGTACGGGAACCGATAGTCAACATCTAATTAATTTCGGTAGGTAACTCAAAAATCTACTTACTCACAGAAAATGTTGTGGTAATATCAAAAAATTGTATTTGATTTGACTAATTGACCATAAAAGCGATAGAGAGGAAGTAAGATTTATTTGAATGGACAGTAAATTGATCGTAAACTTTAATTAATTTTCCTATCAAACGGATTTAGTTTTTTATTTGCAAGTGGGCAAATAAAAAACAAAAAACACGGAAGCTCCGTGGCACAAAGTTACAAAGAAATGCTGATCTTGTCTCACTTTATGAGGGATCGACAGCACACAATTGTTTTTCCTCCACGCTATCCTATAAGCCGTCATGCCTCTCGCAAAAGGAAGGAGGCCGTACAAAGAAATGCAGCATTTTAGTTGCGATGTGAATAAGTATTATAATTGTGATGTACAGTGCAATCAAAGCGACCATGAACCTGTGACCTAGTCGGTCTGATATGTATTTTGATAGCGCTGGTCTTGTATTATCTTGTAATACTGGAGAAAGAGTTGCTACTAAACATAATTCGGTCTTATTACATTACGATTAATAAATATATTATTTGCTACAATTGAGATTTTCCACTTTTGGAGTTTCTGGTTTTCTTTTTACCGGTACTTTTCTTAATTGATACTACTGAAAAACTCATAATTTTTTAAATCATTTGTTTCCGTGGCGGGACTTCTAGGAACTCTAATGTACGGTAGCTCATAAAAGTAGTTTCAGGTCCAACCATCCTTCTTGAAGGGATTAGGCATCATTCCAGTTTGAAACAAAAAAGGTTCTAGGAAGATTTATGTAAAATTAGATTGTTATCCACAGCCGAGCTGGCTCCGTACAAAGGAGTTCTGGGACAAATCCTTCGAAGACCGCTATGACCAAATGAAGACTGAAGTCCGCCCTAAGCTGAAGGTAAATTATTTACAAAACTTAAAGCACAGGAAAAAAACATATTAAAAATTCTTATATGTATTATGTAGTCTACAGGGTGGTGCTACCTTGGCGCCATTTATTGCACACAGGGGTAGAGCTAATTATTAGTATTCTTAAAAAAAATTAAAGTACTACTAAGCTGCACTAAAATGTGTACGATTCATAACTTTCAAACTAGTGTCACCGTATTGCAATAGACATTTACAAGATAAAAACTAAAAAATTATGAACACAGTTGATAATTTTACTTATTTATTTAGTATTGGGCCCGTCAAAGTCCATAACAATGCTGCGGCCCTACATTGAAAATTACGAATTGTACACATTCTAGTGCAGCTGACTGTACTTTAATATTTTTTTATGAATACGAATAAGGAGCCCTACCCGTGTGTTCAATTAATGTCGCCAAGGTAGCACCACCCTGTATAATTTACTTTATTTAAATGCATTAAAATATAAAAGGAACCTAGTTTCCTACGAAAGGCTTTGCTACGTTAAAAAACTCTTTTGTGATAGGTGATAGTGGTGCCTCATTCCCACAACGATCCAGGCTGGCTGAAGACTTTTGAGCAGTACTTCGAATGGCGCACGAAGAAAATCATCAACAATATGGTGCAAAAGCTTAACCAGTTCAAGAATATGACTTTTATTTGGACCGAGATCTCGTTTCTTAATGCCTGGTGGGAGCGGTCTCACCCTGTCAAGCGGAAGGTATGAAACCACTTAGATCTGAACTATTTTCTTTTACAGTTTATTCTTAATAAGCTATTATCACAGAATATTAGTACCTCCCAATATCGCTTACAAATGTCGTTGATCTTACTGCATAAAGTTTCAAAATACAGCGGTAAAATGAAATTCAGTCCTCATACATACTTCGTACATAGGTACCTACCTATTAAAAGTAAAATGTTTTTACTTGGGGGGCCGTAGGTTAATTAAATGAAGAGCATGTAAAAAATATTCTTTCATCCGAATACTGAAGCGTTTTACTTAATTCAGGCCCTGAAGAAACTGGTGCAAGAAGGCCGTTTCTCATACTACTTCGTTGTTTTTGCTTGGGGAGCCGTAGTTTAATTAAATGAAGATCATGTAAAAAAATATTCTTTTGTCCGAATACTATAGCGCTTTAATTAATTCAGGCCCTAAAGAAACTGGTGCAAGAAGGCCGTTTGGAGATCACGACTGGAGGTTGGGTAATGCCGGATGAGGCTTGCACACACATCTACGCACTCATTGATCAGTTCATCGAAGGTGAATGTAGATTTTGTGTTTTAGTTCAAATAAAACCCACTGCTTTAACTGTAAAAATCATCTTTATCGTAACCTTCTAACATTTTCAGGTCATCACTGGGTCAAAACAAACCTTGGAGTAACCCCAAAAACTGGCTGGTCCATCGACCCCTTTGGCCACGGACCTACTGTCCCTTACATTCTCAACAAAAGCGGTCTCGAAGGCACCATCATTCAAAGGATCCACTACGCGTGGAAACAATGGCTGGCTCAGCGGCAAGTCGAGGAATTCTATTGGATCCCTGGCTGGAAGACCAAGAAATCATCTCTAATCGTCCACAACCAACCCTTCGATATCTACTCTATCAAGAGCTCGTGCGGACCACACCCCGCTGTATGCCTCAGCTTTGACTTTAGGCGGATTCCTGGTGAGTATTCAGAGTACACCGACAAGTTCGAAGAAATCACTGAACAGAACGTCGAAAGGAAGTCCAAGACATTGATAGAAGAGTACGATCGCATCGGCTCTCTGACAGAACACAACGTGGTTCTGGTACCTCTAGGAGACGACTTTAGATATGAGTATCCGTCTGAATTCGACAGCCAGTATACCAATTACATGAAGATGTTTAATTACATTAACGATCATCAAGATGTTTTCAACGCTGACGTATCATTTGGCACGCCTTTGGACTACTTTAACTCAGTGAAGGAGCGTCTCAAGGTAATCCCGACTCTCAAAGGAGATTTCTTTGTCTACTCTGATATTTTCACCGAAGGCAAACCTGCCTACTGGTCGGGCTACTTCACCACTAGACCTTACCTGAAACTACTGGCCCGTCAGTTCGAACACCAACTTAGGACTTCCGAGATCCTTTTCACTCTCGTTTACAACTTTTTGAAGCAGAACAAAACTAAGCGTCTGGAAGAGTCCGAGAGAACGCTCGAAAAATACTACGAACAACTTATTGGCGCCAGAAGGAACCTCGGATTATTTCAACACCATGATGCTATAACTGGCACATCTCGGGCTAACGTCATGTCTGACTATGGACTGAAGCTTTTCAATCATATCTACTACTGTATCCGTTTGCAAGAGGTCGCACTCGCGGCTTTAATGATTCCGGACGAAAAGATTCATTTGAAGAATGCGTTGCAAAGCGAGGTTGTCTGGGACACGTATGGAAAGCCAGCTAAAAAGATTCAGGTATCATTCGCTGATAAGAAGAAGGTGGTTCTGTTCAACCCACTGGCTGAATTCCGAAAGGAAGTTATAACTCTCCGTTCAAACATTTCTAACGTGCGTGTTTTTGATACTCGCCTGCAGATCCATGTACCTTACCAGATTACTCCGAATATTGAGCTTCGCGACAACGGTAGACGAGTCATCAGTGACATGAACTTTGATTTGGTATTTGTAGCGTCAATGCCTCCTCTTTCTTCGGTAACCTTCAATCTCGAGGAACACACGAACACTTCTAACCACTGCGTAGTTTTCTGCAACAACTGCAGCAACATTGAACAGGAAGGCCACAAAATGTTTTCCACCCAACGAATGCTCCCGGGCGATATTCAATTGGAGAACGCTTACATGATGCTAGTGATCAATCGGAACACCGGTTTTCTGCGACAGGTGTACAGAAAAGATTTGCGCAAACGAAACGCCATTGAGATACAATTCGGCGCGTATCAAAGCGCTCAAAGACACTCCGGAGCCTACTTGTTCATGCCTGACTACGACGCTCCTGAGAAGCCCGTTCTGAACCCTTACACCAGCAGTGACAACATGCAGGACGATAACATAATCATCGTTTCCGGACCCGTCTCTACCGAAATTACCGTCATGTATCTGCCTTTCCTGGTGCACACTCTGCGTATTTTCAACGTAGACGACCCGTACCTCATTCGAGGTATTTACGTCGAGAACGTCGTCGATTTCGAGAGCCCTCCTAAGAACCGCGACACGGAACTGTTTATGAGGATTCAGACAGACTTGCAAAACGGAGAGCCGCCGGAGTTTTATACGGACCAGAATGGGTTCCAGTATCAGAAGCGAGTTAAGGTTGAAAAAGTGGGCATTGCTGGGAACTACTATCCGATCACTACAATGGCTTGGATCCAGGATGAGGAAACTCGCGTTAGCCTGGTGACCAACCACGCCCAGGGTGCTGCTGCCTTCGAGCCGGGTAGATTGGAGGTAATGCTCGACCGGCGCACACTTTACGACGACTTCCGCGGCATTGGCGAGGGTGTACTCGACAACAAGCCGACCATATTCCAAAACTGGCTCACCATCGAAGCCATGCCCGATGCGCCGCGCTACAAACGAGACGTGTCATTCGAACGCAAGCACAAAGAAGCAGCAAACACCGAGATGGACCGTATTTACGAACTGCCTACACAGACAGCGGAATTCCTGAGCCGTACCCTCAACTACCCTGTGAACGTTTACCTTATTGACACGAGCGAGGTGGGTGATATCGAAGTCAAGTCTCACGAGACATTCTTGCATGAGTTTCCGGACGGTATCCACCTCCTAACCCTGCGCAGTATCCCTGACGCGACTCTGGACCAGTTCCCGAGTAACTCTGCATACATGGTGCTCCACCGGCCCGGGTACAGCTGCTCCGTCGGCGCGGAAAAGGCGATAAGCAAGTCTTACACGTTCACAAATAAGACAAGGTTCAACAATCTGAAGATAACTAATCTGACCTCCGTCAGTCTCACGGGACTGCATTCTTACGGACTAGTGCGAGGCCTTTCAGATATCATTTTGGAACCACTGGAGGTGTCGACTTATCAGATCGGGTTCTGAAGACTGGTAGACTTTTGTAATGAATTTCGGATGTTTGTATTTTGTAATGGTTTATGGCGGTACTAGACGGCGCGAGTAGGTTTATCTCGCGCTGAGATACTCGGTTGCAGTGCGCCGTGTCTAAGCCCCAAAGGGTCGAATTACGAGAACACTGTCAAATACTTCAGTTGGTGCTCACCTTGCCTTTGTGTAATGAGTGTCATTCCATACAAAATGTGTTTTTTGATAAAGTTGCGCGCCACTGGAGTAAGGAATAATGGAACGTTTTTCTAGAATAAGCTTTTACAAAGCTGTGGAATGTGATAAGGAAATTCATCGGAGTGATCTCGGAGTAACATAATAATAGTTATAATGACCTACATTTCGTCTCGAGCTACATCATTAGAATGTGCACATACCATTGAATTAATCCTATTTTTATCCTACACGTTGCTCAGTTACTTGCGTTACTTGTAACAAAACATTCAACCATAATATAGAAAATAACACGTCTCTTAAACACACATAATAAAACAGTGTGTCTAATATCTATGGCAGTATGCTCGAAGATGCCAGTAAATACATAGAAACTATATACCTCAGGACCAAAACCTGCGCTATGATCATACTAGTTTAGAATCTCTGTTTATTATTAAGTTATATCGTATGTATGTTTGTACTTACCTACAACGTTCAATTATATATTTCGCTTCTCACTCGTTCTCTTATGTGGCATTACCATTGTTTCACGAATAAGTCATACTGTGCTTATTGTTTTTACTATAGAATTAGGTATTGTTTGTATCTGTCGTTTGAAAGGTTTTTGGGACCGGTATGTCTGGATTTTACCTAATGCTGAATAACCCTGCGGGGTTTAGTATTTATAGGTATCTAGTGGTTTATAGCAGTTTTATTGGAATGTGATCTAGAATGGTTCTACCTTCTACATTTTTAGACATCTTTTAAAATATTAGTGTGGAAATTATGTCTTAAATAACTTTACTTATTATATATAGCCTATCACTACTAAAACAGTGACACTGAATTTGATCGAAGCATTGAGAGGTCATGTCTACGGTTATCTCCATCTAGATTCTTGTACACCATATTTAAATATAAAATAGAGGAATAAAAATCTAGTCTGTTAGCAATTATTATTACAATATTCCGATTGATATGTATAATATAGAAGTTATTTAATCGATTCCATGTTACGAATAAATAAAACATTCGATGATTCCATGACAAATAGATGTCCAATTATCGATAAGTAAAACCTTTTCGGTTCAAACTTCTTTTTAATTTTTTACAACTAGCTGCTATTTTAAAAACCCTCTTGTTATATTTTGTTTTTATGTTTTATGAATTTATGATTCATACAATTTTTCGTGTTTTTTACATTACTCCTAAAAGAGTAAGGAGATGGTTCATTTAAATGTAATTGTTATTATAACTAATTGATTACCTACAATTTCATTTTTCACAAATACATACCTAATTAATTAAGCATTTACTTTGTATATTTTAAAGAAACCTTTAGGATAAACTGTTTTTACATTTATTGTTAATTTATAACATGTCCCTATCTATCTATATTCTATTGTTTATTTAATCTTGGCATAATGCTCTTCTCTGAGTACATACATTTTATTTATACGTTTACAATTTCAATTAAAATAGATTGTATTTATTAAAGTCAGTAGATAATAACTAGTTCAATTATTAATAGTTAAATTTTCTTAATTTTTCATTCAATTTTTGTATTTTCGTTTCTTGTTTTAGGTTGTTTTTTTAATTTTGATTTACACTTAAGTTAAATCAAGTGATATTTGAGTTACATTAATGAATTAATTTAAATATTTTATAAGAATAATATTTTTTTGTAGATGCAGTTATTGTACCTTTAATCGAAATACATTTTATGTATTATTTATAAGTAGAATAATTCAATTGTGTCGTTGTCTCAATGGGAATTAGATCTGTGCTTCATAGAAATAGAAGCAAGCATAATTAATATTCATCATCTTATTCCGTGTTACTGGTATTTATATATTTTACTTAAATAAATATTTTAGTTAAATGAAACAAAATATTGAAATAAAGTTCTGTATTACCTTGTTATACCACAAACCATATTATTTGTCTTTTTAAATTATATAAACTTCTCATTTTTTTAAATAAAACATGGCGTCACGCGAAATGTTAACATGTTCACATTCCCCAAACAAAGATCCCGGAAACTACTATTCCGAATCGGGGTTATTCTGCCTAAGAGCACAGTTAAAATGCTTTCGATAAGGTAAAAATGCTTTGACTGCCAATAGTTAAACAAACACGTTATGTGCAGAATAACCCTCCTTTCGTGTTATTGTTACACAAATTCTGGGACATTGTGTCTACATTATTCTAAGCATGCAGAATATTGCAGAAATAAATCATTTACATAATAAAAACATTGAAATATTGCTGACCATTTTGAGTACAGCTTACAATTACTACACAACCGCCAGATAACTCTTGCTTGTATAACTAAAATATTTCATTATAAGTTTTATTGTTCCGTACAGACGGAACACTATTTTACCTAGATAGAAAATATATACAATTTCACCATTTTTTAAACTTAAATATAATTTTTAGGGGAAGCGTTTAATGAAAACTAACGCAAGTTAACTGTCTTGTTCTCGGGTTCGGTTATTCGCTAAAAACGCCAAATATTAACATGTCCTTGTAATTGTTGTATTTTCTGAAATTCTATTGGTTAGTTGAGTGGGTTCTTATAACAGAGGTGGTCGAAGCATATTTTTATGAGGTGTTACTATTGATCCAGTTTTTACCGTATCTTTGGAATTAATTACTTATATCGTGCCATTTTTAATGACTTATAGTTTTTAATATTGTTTATAAGTTTATCAAGACCAAAGAAAATAAATATGGTTAATTTTGATTCTAAAACAATTATTTTACATATATATTATAAAATATTTCCATTTATTATCACATTGGTAGGTACAGCTTCGCCCGCCTCGTGCATTATTAATTTATATCCGCTTTTGTATGTTTTTTTTTTATAATTAATATTCTTGGGTATTTGTTAAATTAGACATTAGTAATAAGTTAGACGCTAATACTACGTACAATTTTTGTTCAAGACATTAAGAGTAGTTGAAATAAAATAAAATATACAAGAACATGCGTTTTATTTATATTTTTAAGGTATGTATATAAATCCCGTTCGTTTGACATTAACTACATTATTATATACTAAAACAGAACTATGTACATAAAATAGGATTCAATTTCGTTTAGAATTTTAGTAATAAAACTACTATAATTAGTCGTAGCCCTTAACATTTTATCCCATCGCTTCGATAAAGGCGGTAAATGACTGTTGAATTGAAAATAATAGACGAAATCGATACCCTTAATTAATAATTATGTATATTACTTAGAATCTGATCACTACCAAGGACCGCTTCAAAATGATGTATATTCCTTTTTTTTAGAATGATCATTATCAGAGACCGTAGCCAGTGTTTCAAAAATAACTACCATAATAATATAATAACTACGTTCATCTTTTATAATATTTTTTTATGTATTGTCATAAAAAAACATACACAAATATAAAAATGGTAAGTAGGTAAACAAGTTGGTCTATAAATATTTCTGTCTACGGACCTGTTAAAATACATAATTATTATTGAATATTATTTTAGTTACTTAAAATATATTTTACTAAAAAAAATAGATGAAACCTCGGCCAAGACTGCAACAGTAAAATATCGTCTTGTTATTTGTTTTCAACCAATTCAGTCTTAGCCTAATTATTTCTTTTTTATTCTGCTAGCAATCCATTCTAGGCCCAAATGTAATCTGAAACCAAGATATACGTAATATATATTACACATTTTGGAGTGGGAAGATTCTATATTTCACACAACTGGTACTCAGTGGGGATCGAAGATCGAACCCACAAGCGAGCGCGGAAGTTAAAACTACCAACCGAGCTGTGAGCACGAAAATCGTAAACGTATCAAAATGTTAGCGTATCCGAAATACACTGCACGGTGACGCTGCAAACGTTACGCAGTTGAGTTAGCGTTGACGCGCAATATGATTCGAATACTTAATTAACTGTCAGATTTGTTCGTGCTCAGTGATCTCTCTGTATTGCTGCCTATACTATACATACATTTTTGTACGAGATTGTATGTATATGTTTTTCACCTTTTAAACAGCGTCACAGATAACACAAACACAACTAAGGTCAAACCGTGCTCACTTGTCTGGTTTGTTTATCGTTCCAGTTATGTACTGCTCAAATATATTTAAAATAGATAAGATTAAGCAAGCAACGGGACATAAAATATAGTATGAATATAATTTTATGGCTGTTACATAATATATGAAGAGGAACTGTGCGAAACAAATTAAGGTACTATTTACTATTCAGAGATACTTACACTTATATATGCTATGGATTCTTGGAATATTATTTATGGTACTTCTGACAAGACCACTCTTACATCCTCAAGGATGAGAAGTCTGCATGTTATAAAAAACTCTTAGAACTAATCACAAAACGTTTTATCTACAATACTATCAGTTATACCCAAACCAAGTACTTTGTTATTATCAACAAACGCGGCGATGTATAAATGGGTCTTAAATAGCAAGAATAAGGCAATTGCCCTAATTTTTCTTTGTCGCGGTGCGACGCGACTGGACGTCGCTAAAACATCTGAGTATTTATTTATCTCTTTTGTATATTGTATTGTAAGTATGCATACTATACATAGTATGTATGTATGACATACACCTAAGTTTCCTGTATGTTTAGTGTTGTGTTGTAGTGTGCAATATAGTATGTTCTATCTATCTATGTAAAATGTTTGCGTAATTTTTAGTGCAACAATACGTCAGAGACCAACCCATAAAAAAGATAATACGCATAATCTTTCTATAGGTTGGTCTCGACTCTGATAAGCTCAGAATTCGTGATTGATTACTTACCCTTCGCCAGTGAGAGCACAGCACGCTTGTATATGCCAGGGATGTTGTTTGATGGCAGTCAAATCCAGCTGTTCTGATATTTCGGCCGCAGTCATGGAGCCTTTTACATCCTGGAATATATTACGAACAATGATACGTGCCTAAGGCTAACCAAAAAAACTTTCAGAAAATATCTGTCAGAGTACTTAAATGATCTAGTCATATTCGCAAAAAGAAAAAAACGTTTTCTTTGACGTAGAATGTAGGGAACATGCTTATTAGTATGCAGTATTTTTTGTCCTTTCACGTTTATAATATTAGTGGCATTTTATAAAGAGACTCGAGAAAAGTAGATTAGCATAAACGATCTACCTACCTGCAAACAATAATTAGGTACCTAATAAGTTTTAGAATCAAGTAAAATAACTACGGACCTTCATGTAATAATAATTTAATCTACTCGTGTTTTAGAAATAAACTACATACCTACCTGCTATTTACTTTGTAATCACGATTTACTTATACATGTATCATTTCTTAGAATAAATATTAACTAATGCATGCTTCGCCACTAGCCCCTACCTACCTAAGTTAATAAGTCTCATTTTAAGTGAACTGTATTGTTCTTTATGAGAAATAAATTCTTTAAACTGAAAACTAAACATTGTAACTTTCACGTTTATAATATAAGTGGCATTTTATAAAGAGGCTCGTATGATTGCATACTGGAAAAATTGTGGAGCATTGTGTTTACAATAAAACGTATATTTTACAATCTGTCTAAGTAACAAATAGTCGGTTGAACTTCTCGGTCCTTATTTACATATATTATTTTACTAGCTGGTGCCCGCAACTTCGTCAACGCAGGATTGGTATAGTAGGTGCCAAATAACACCGCAATACAGGTCATTCACCCACCTTCACCTCGATGTCGCAAAATTCAATTTATGTATGGTAAACAAACGAGATTCGAGCGATTACCGTCTTAGCGACAGGTTTGTATGGAAAGCGAGAGCATTAGCCATTCATGAATTGAATTTTGCGACATCATGGTGAAGGTGGGTGAATGACCTGTATTGCGGTGTTATTTGTCACCTACTATAGTGCAATTTTGCGAATTTGCGGGACATTCTATAAACTTTGAGCTCATAACATGATAACGAGAAGAGAACTACGTAAACCCAATTTTTGGAATAAATGGCTATATTATTATAGTGCAATTTGCTATGCGACATCTTCTAGGCGTTTCTGAAGAGTTCATGTCTCGTTGATTTTCCGGAATAAAAAGTATCCTATGTGTTAATCCAGGTCACGGACAATATATATTCCAAGTTTCATCCAAATCGGATCAGTAGTTTTTGCGTGAAAGAGTAACGAACATACATCCATCCTTACAAACTTTCGCGTTTATAATATTAGTAGGATTTATACAAGGAGCAATAGATATTTGTACCAAAGGATTCATTGTAACCTTAAATTCCCTCTACTTTGTAACGCTCGCTAAATTTCTAAGAAACTATTGTTTATATTAATATAAACAGTGGTAGCTATGTCATTGTGGCCCACGAAGAGATTAACGTAACACTATGTCATTTGTAGTTTATTTTATTAGGACCACCAACTAAGCTAGCACTAGAAAAAAAACGAATTATGAATGGATGCATTAAAATAAGCTCAACTAGATAGAATAATATTAATAGTGTGCATTAAGGTTACAAAAGTCCCACGGTAAAGGATGAGAATTTCCTGCGTTGTTTAGAAGGGGAATAAATAACTACTAACGCAAATCTATGAACGAGTATAAAACAGGATGTTCCAATAAATAGGGTTAAGCCGACGTCTGAAGGTTTTAAGTTAGGTGTACATTATTTTCTACAAAATATAAGGTATAGGTGTGAAAAAAACTTAGTTTTCTGAAAATTACGAAAGATTTACCAAAAAAAAAAGTTTTAACCGCCCTTGGGTACCTCCTAAAACTTGACTGTATTACCAATTATTGTATTTTTTGTTATTTTGTTTACATATAAGTAGTGTACAATTAATAATATTCTATCTATTCTATAGATATTATCTATCTATCTCTTCTAATTACTTTTGAACAATATAAAACCGTTGAACATATTTATGATCATCATTTGGGTGACAAACCTTCAAACTCAATTTGAAACTTTACAAATTCAAATTGTTTATTGCACTTATGTTGTTATAAAGATGTTGTACAAAAGGTAGTGTAGCAAACATAAACCCTGTTAGGGCACAGCAATTTGTTGAGGTGTACATAGGCACTAGGTATATTTAGGTATCTGAGATACAAGATACAGTTTGCATAAATAATTGTTACAAATTAGTTTTAACTGTAGGAGGCATTTTACAACTTAATTACCTTTTCCACTTATTATTTACTGGGACAACTTATTTACCTTTTACTGGGACATTCTGTATGTAAGTACCTACACCCAATCTCTCATCTAAACAGGCTTATAGGGTTCGACTGTTAGGTATGTACCTAATATGTATTTTTATGCGAAAATATGATGGATCAAGCAGGGCTTCTGTTCAATGTATGTTTTTTTTCAGATTAATTTATATTTTATTCCGTAATGGTCCGTGCACACTCAGCCGCAGTCGGCAGGCAGGGAAGTGGGCATGAGCATAGTGTAAACACGATCACGCTGGCTCCCAGCCCAAGTTCATGCCGTTGCTCTCTAATAAGAATAAAGGCGATGTTGCTATGGCAATACGTCTGGAATTAATCGTGGCATAAATGCCGGCAGGGGCATGGGCTGAGTGTGAACGCGCTATTAGATACATTGGTAGTACATTACAGTATGTACCTGTTTATTGGCGAAGACCAGTAAACACGCCCGGCTGAGTTCCTCAAACATGAGCATTCTGTGTAACTCCTCTCTGCTAATATTCAGACGCTGTCGATCCGTAGAGTCGATCACCATTATCACAAACTGGAAACATACAGAGAGACGCCATCTTATTTATGTTACGTAACACAAAACATATTCAAGAACATTCTAGAACGGTGCAATAATACATAGACATATTAGACATAGACATTCATTTATATACTCCTTGGCACACAACATACAAAACATATAGATAAGTACAAATAATAATAATAAAAATAACTAAAACAGTGAATTTAAAAAGAACAATACAATACATTTTTATTCTACTATGTAAAAGAAATTTCGCTTTATAGTCTAGGCGTAGAGTCAATGCAGCCCTTATCATAAATACTCCTAGAAAACACCGACTTTTATAAACCTGTTAAGACGTGACGCGTATAATACGGGTAGAAACAACCACGTATAATCAGAAAATAGCAACAGTGAAAATCTCAAATGCAAAAGCAAATTATCTGGTGCTCAGCAAACCAATAAACCACTCCGAATCGGCTGCAAGGCAATTTATCTGATTGATGTAACCTATATAACAATCAAATTGTTTGATTTGCCTGCTATTCTGCATAGGCGAATCAATACATGCACTTATGCTGCATTGCTGATAGAATACTTATGTAGGTGATTCTATCAGAAATCTAGTTCCCATAGTACAAGCTTTGCTTAGTTCGGGACTAGAGAATGTTGTGTAATATGTATGTCCAAAGATATTTTATACACATAGGGGTATAGTCAAACTGCTAATGCTACTAAACGCTACTAAACAGGTACAACTAGCCACCAACTTCTCTTATTTCTAGTTAATTTCTTTAAACATAGATTTTATAAAAACATATAATTCAGTTTAAAAGAACAATGGGATAAAATATTCGAAACATTATTCCTATTGGAGGTTTTTGTTACTGTATTACCAACACTCCAGGGACAGAAATTGCAATAGTGTATTTATTAAGCAAAATTATTTATTAAGTAAAAATATTACATTGATCCAAACAATATATGCTTATTTATATATGCTATTTTGTCAATATATGCTTACTCTAAGTAGGTAATAATTATGTGATGTTAATTACCTAGTTGCAAATAAACTCTTTGATTTGATTTGATTTGAAACAAGTTTTCCGACCAAAAAACTTATACCAATGCGATAAATTAAAGTGCACATGTTTTGGTTAGAAAACTTGTTTGGATCAATGTGATATTTTTACTGAACCTTTGCATTGTTATTCTCTGGACCCTGAAGCTCTGCAATTTCACATAATTACATTTAGTTATATTATTATCTTCAAAAATGTTGAAATGTGCGAGCGAGAGGATTGTCTGCCTTATACATACGCGTTAAGTAGAGTTGCGGGCTTGAGCTCGGCTTATTTCCCCTGGGTATAACGGGTATTGCATGATGTGGTATACCAAGCTGTGAAGCAATGCTGTTGTATAGGAAGTATGTTTGATTTTTTTGGTATCAGACAATATTTTTCATACAAAAACAATTCATTTGATAAACATACTACGTTTCCTATTCTCTCATCCGTAATTTTCTATGTAACGGCCCTCACCCGACGACATTAATATAACGCGACGATTTGGTGGACCTACCAGTATAGGGTCTGGATTATTATAATAACATGGTACTAATAACTTATAATTTTATTATAGATACATAAATCGAAGTAAACAGACATTTTTCAATACAGCTTATGGAAGGTAAGTCAATATCGGTGTTATTATTTCTTTCGATCTATACGCTGTGCTAAGGCTTCATACATTCGGCACATATCGCTAGCTTTATTCTTTAGCCAGAAGGCGCGGCCTAGTTTACAGTTGAAAGTAAAACCAAGGTTAAGTAGTATTATCACAGGTGTTAACATTTTACTTACAAGTTCCGATCGAAAAATTTCACTTATTCATGTTTCCTGAATTTTCAAATCTCAGGTGTCCTTATCAGAGTGTAAATTGCATCTTAAATATATACTATACTAGGTGCCGCCCGCGACTTCGTTCGCGTCCCGTTGGATCCCGTTGATTTTTAGGGATAAAAAGTAGCCTATGTGTTAATCCAGGTCACGGACAATATATATATTCCAAGTTTCATCCAAATTGGATCAGTAGTTTTTACGTGAAAGAGTAACAAACATCCATCCATCCATCCATACTTACATACTTTCGCGTTTATAATATTAGTACGATAATTTATAATAATATTATAAAGAGGAAAGATTTGATTGTTTGTTTGTTTGTATGTTTGCACCGAAACTAACGATTTGAAAAATTCTTTTATCATTCGGAAGCTACACTATCCCTGAGTGACATAGACTATATTATATTCTCAAAAAGATAAGAGATCCTTACTTATGTAATAAACTTATGACCTAGGTGTGCAAAAATGTTATAACACAATCGCAATGAAAGCCAAGATGCCCAACAAATCAATGAAGAAAAACAACCTATACTATATTGTCATGTAATTATGTATAGTATGTTGAAAAATAGTTTGTTAATAAATCAAAATAAATCCTGCATAGTCATAAAACCACTATTAACATGACTACTAATTAAAATCCAACTTAATTTAATCAGCCAGTTACTTAAATGTTTGACATAGTGACCTAGATTTAGTATATTGCAAGATTTACCTCAATGGCTACTTGGTATGAGTCAGATGCCATGTGTTTGTGTGATTATGTAATACCATCTGGGTAAACATGTTAAAACCAAGCAATATGCTTAATGCTTATACTTAAATCAAGAGAAAATAATTGATTCTTAGACAAAGTTTGACCTCCGGGATAAAATTTTAACTTCTTTGTTTTGAAATAATAACATTAGTAATTGAATTAATTGATTAATAATAATTCAGTGCCAACGTTATCTGACCCTTTAATAAGGGTGGTTCCACACTATTACTTTTGTAGAATACCAGTTCTTTACTGCTATATGCCAAATAAGGATATGATTGTGTAACAAATTTTGTCTGAGAATCTAAGGCTGTCTACAATTTATAGGTGCAATTTTTTTTCTATAATAACATCCAGTCAGAATATTTCTTCAATAATAATACAATACAGATACCACAATGCATGAATAGATAGCAAGGAGTCTTTAATACTGTTACAAAAATAGCCAGTAGTATAACGAAGCTCACCTCACTGTTGGTATAATAGGTGTTCCACGCTGATCGCAAGCTTTGCTGCCCGCCAAGATCCCACATGACGAATCTCAGGTTCCTCCAGACAATCTCCTCAACATTGGAACCTATGGTAGGCCTAGTGTGAACCGCTTCTCCAAGCAACAGCTGGTAGAGTATAGTGGTTTTGCCGGCATTGTCTAAGCCAACCAGAACTAACTTGTGCTCTGTAAAACATTATTGCTCTCATTTTCTTAGACAGTAGAAAACAAAACGAGGGTAGAAATAAATGAAGGTTGACCAGCGATGTTATAATATCGGTTAGAATAGAACTTAAAGACCTGGTTGGAAAACCATTTATTGATTAAGACTTTTTATTATCAAAATGAAACCATCATAATCAATAAATGGTCCAAGACACTGCATCCAAGACGTCGGACTCTTTTTATTATCAAATGAAACAGAGTCTGACGTCTTGCAGTTTACAGCTTGAACGAGATAGAACAATGGAAGAGCAACATCAGTGTCCAAAATATATGTATTGAGAATACTGCATGAAAAGGTGTGAATATCCTAATGGTAAAATCATAAAGAGTGCTGCTAGAAACTGAACTTCTACTTACCCTCATTGCCAAATAAGCTCCAGATTTTAGAAATAAGGAGACCCATTATAGTTTCTTGTAGCCGAGGTTTGTGGTGTTTTGTTCTTTTAGGAATGGGTACGAAAAACCGGGTCCTTCATTGTATGGAAGCTGCACTACTCGAAAATACAAAGGTTCACTTTTAGATTGTCATAAAATGAAAGATCGTTATAGAGGTAATTTACAACAATATGTTTGGTAATTTTGGTATGCTACGCGTTCACCACTTCACCACGCTCATAGAATAGAAATATGATCAGTGTTGCCAGTACCTGCGTCGACTTTCGGACGATTCACTACCTAAAATGGGACGATTTTTGGACAAAAAGGACGGCTGGAGAAATATTAATTTGTTACGATTGAATGAGAAAAAGTGTACCTAAAAGGGCGTGAGTACATTTTTAGGGCAAACAAATAAAAAGTTAAAAAATATATACCTTTATGTTCAGTTCTTTAATTTTTTTTCAAAACCAAAAAAACTCAGTTTCAAATTAACGCCGCCGAACCCGAGCATCACTCGTAATCGTGTCGTATATATTTATATTCAGCTTGTGTTTGTTTGTGTGCGTGAAACGATATGGGATCACTGCGCGTGGAAAAAGGATGGATGGTTGGCGACGATGCGACGATAATGACGATAGGCGATATTCGGGACGTTCTGGCATCTCTGAATATGATAGAATAAAAAAAAATACTCTCGGCTCGTCGTCCTCCAGTGTTACCAAGTAACCTGGTGGAAGTGGAACAAAAATAGACGCTTAAAATCGGTAGCCTAAAATCGCCTCGTTTTGTTAGAAATAGCCTAAAATAGCCCAATTTTCTGTGAGTTAGCCTAGTTTGGTTTCGTAAATAATTAAAACTCGTAAGTAAATACGACACTATCTTAGCAAACTATAGATCAAAAGGAGTAGGTACCTACCTATCTTCTGCATTCTAACTGTTGACTAAGAAGAGTTAGGTACTTTTTTTACTGCACTGTTTACAAATGTTCACAATGTCTAAATAGGCCCGCCTCTAAGAAAGTTTTCTGACTGAATGTATCCGACTGACCAATACCGTTTTTCAGTCACCAAACGTGATTTTTAGTCACCCGGACCAGCTCCGAGGGAAATTCCTCGGATTTCTGTATTTTGCTTTGTCTAAGGGCCAGTTTTACAAAAGTGTAATAAAAATATATTGCAAATATAACGCCATTTCTAGCATCAAAGTTACCATAAATTGGCAACACTGCTCTAGAAGTTCATGTTCAATTTTGACATTGATATAACGATTTTAATTGACATTGATAGCTTTCGTATTGACATTTTCTGAGAATGCATATTCTACGGACCTTCCTAGATTGGAACCAAATTGGAACAGATAGGCCGAGATGTTCGGTGGGCCGGGTTCCTACTACGCCGGACCGGCAAAAATGCCGGGCCGGTAAAACTGCCGGAAAGGCTAGTTAGTGGCTGTACAATTTAAAAAGAGCTATTCACATTATCCCAAATCCGGCATTTTTGACGGTCCGGCGGAGTGGGAACCCGGCCATACGCTGATTGGCGCGAAATTCAAAGATTGTGGTTCTCGGAGTCAAGCAAGTGCAACCCTTTTCTATTACTATAATTTACATCATTAGAACAAACAGACGTAGAACATCAGTCCGAAATAAGTAGTTGTTCGAGTGAGCGAAGCGAACGAGATCTTAGTGACAACTTGGGAAAAAATGCTTTGTATGTTTGTATGTTTGTTCTTCGAGATCTTTAGAACCGCTTATCCGATCTTCACAGAATTTGGTAGGTATAAAACTGGTTTGTTAAATGAAGTAAATCGGTCAAGGGGTCGTGAAGTTATGAGGGTCCAAAGAGAGTAAAAAAAAAGTACAAAAATATCAAGTGGGGTGTCATATGATAGGGTTTTGTTTAGACATTTCAAACCCGTTTTTATTTTGATTCTAGGTCTAATCGTTTTTGAGTTGTTGTAAAAATTATAAAATTTTAAAACGCAGTAAAACGTGAGCTAACATTTCATGGAGTTTCAATGATTTTGTAGTTCAAGTAAGACTGGTACTTAGCTAGACGGCGATTTCGATGCGATTTGCAAAATTTATTGCAACCATTGGTCAATAAAAATTGTTTGGGTTTTATTAACCTTCGACCATCACGAGATCTCAGTTCGGGGCGAACTACTAGTTACATGCTTAGAACATGTACCAAAGAGTAAGCAAGCCAGCAAGCCCGTATGAGCTTGTGGCCAACTCTGGTGACAGACTTTTTAGGCCGCCTTAAGGCCTCCGTCGTGGCTTAACGACTGCTAGAGCCGGGACCGACAGTTTAACGTGCCCTCCAAAGCACGGAAGTGCTCAGATGTTAATGCCAGTAACGGCCACCCATCCAAATCGGTGAAGATTAGCTAAGCAAGCTACGCCACGAGCGCTTCTAACCAAAGAGTGACCTACATAGAGAGAGCCCACTCTCATTCAAAGTGAAATGTTACTGAAGGTCAACTGTAGTAAAAGTACTTACCTAGGTTATACCATAATAAAAAACTTGAGAGGTGTCAAAGGACACCCGGATGGAACGAAGTTCCTTGAGGTGTTGTTCTCTTACAATATTTTCTTTATGAACATTAGCGAACTCTAAAAACAAAAACTTCCAATAATACCTACATTCATTTGTTTCGGTTGAGAACGTACAGGCACACGATATTAAAAAAAAACTTCCTGCACCAATTTATTTGAATGACGTTGTCAAAGTTTGAAAAAAGTGTCGCGACATTTTTGGTTTTAATTTTTTCCGTCTTCGTTCTAATAAGCACGCACGACTCTGTGACTCAGATCTTTTCCTATGCTTAGGTCTCTTTCGAACGCCTGGGGGTGATCATCAGATGCACATCCGATATGAATAAAACATTAAATAAAAACATTTACACTTTAAACAGTTTATTTATAATAAAACCTTAGTCTAAATATAAAAATATCATCATCTCATAATGTAAGTAGGTACCTATAGGTACCTACGTATCTAAACGGGTTTCACGTAATAGATCAAAGGATATCTACCTACCAAAGCATTGGTTCGTCAATTCTTTAAAAAAATACCCTCAAAGTGGTAAGTTCCATAGAAGGGAAGTTTACAGGGCTGAAGTTCAGAAGTGGTATTCCTTTGCTGGTCCCGGCCAAATTCGTCTGATACACTGCTCTTAGGTTACGCAGTATTTTTTCCAAGGAGAAGTAAGATTCTCCATTACATTGAAGATTAACAGACGTCGCTATTTTACAAGAAATACTTCGCCTATGGAGTATCAGCAAAGCAGTATTTGGAGTGTGGTATTGGAAACCCCCTTTACTTAGCACAACTCTATAGTTTATCACCGAGACATCGCATGGAAACGAAGTCTTGATCAGCGGTAGGAACGCGTAGAAACATTGCTCGGTCCTATTTTTATCAACCACAAATAAGTCGAGGTGATAGTTTAGGGAATTTGCCAGGTAAACCGAAGATAGGCTCGGCAGTGTTAGATCGTGCTGTTGATCTTCTACAGCCGGTAATGCATCTAATTCCATAAAGTTTTCCAGAACAATAAACTGTCTATGGCAGGTGGCACTGCTATCGGCGAGGCCTTCTCCCGCTCCACGCCCGTCGTTGAATAGAACCCTCCGGTCCAACATGATAACCAGTTGGCCTTCTTGTAATGCCGTCACGCCTTGAGCGTGGTCTGTTATGTAGGTCAGCCGGCTTCTACGGTCCTGTATGTAAACTGTACTTGTAGCTGGATACATGTTGGATTCTATTCGCCTGCTCATGTTGAGAATCCTCGGCGTGTATTGAAAGCCATTGTTGTCTGTAACTATTACCGGGGGGTTCCCATTATTAATATCTGTTTGAATTGACATGAAAAATTCTAGTTCCCTATTTTTAGGGGACACCTCGTAGTCAACTTTGTTTTCAATGTAAATTGCATTTGATAAAGGGCTCTGTATAAAATTGAATATTTTTATCGTTTGCTGCAAAAGCCGGCCATAAACAGAAGATATTTCTGTTGTGATTTGACCGGAAATTATCATCGTCGCTTTTGCCAGGGCGCCCACCCGATACGGCATCAAAACATCGTTCAGAGGTTTAGAAACATTTGTGTTGAATAAAAACATTCCTGAGTTCACACTGCCTTCTTTAAAAGCACCAAAGTCTATCACAACACTCTTTTCAATGTTTGTTTCTTTTTCAATAACTGTTTTCAGAAACCCAGTCAGTTCATCGAATATGAGACGATGTTTATAACTCTCTAGCTGTACGTCGCCTGTCTGTATAGGTTGAATATTGAAAGGAAATATAGAATCACTAGTGGCTGCATCATCTACTACGCAAGATGAACAAAAAATTGTGCTTGCACTATGCGTTACGTCATACGTGTCTTTAATAGTATACAGTTCTAGTGTCATAGGTGGCACAACTATTGAAAAAGATATTTTGAAAAATCCTCGTGATATTTTGATTTGGTTATCGGAACTGTATTTCCAGATGGGATTTATTTGAACAGTTACTTCTTTCTTAGTATGGTCCACAACTCTAATATTAGAGTGTCTTGTAACTAGTTCTACAACTTCTGTTCTCTCGTGGCTCAAAGAGTTGAAAATATATATTTGATCGGTTGCCGAGACAGTTCTAAATGTCGAAATGAATTCTCCTTCTCTATACACGTACTTCTGTAGATGTGGTTCAAACTGTCCTGGTTTAGAGCTCAGCAAGCTTGCAGCTACTTCTTGTATGTGCCAACAGTCTTTGACAGTTGCTAGAATCAAGTTGTGAACATGTCTGAGCACACTTGTAGGCAGAGTCCCACTCCCGACATTCCGGTCTAGCAGGCGAGCAAATGTTTCTCTAGCTTTTACAAGCTCATCAAAAATTCGTGACGTGTTATACCCCCGGAAGGTGTTGAAGCTAAGAGCGAAAGAAAATAAAATCTCAGTAGTTCTCAAAGTTGACTCGAGACGTCTCAACATTATTTTGAAAAATGGTCTCGAAGTGTAGTATCCAGTCCAGTAGGCAGGACTCCCTGAATCGATATCAGCATAATTTAGGAAATCACCTTTCAAGCTCGGATATTTGTGTTGTTTTTTCAAAATGGTAGTGAAGTAATCTTTAGGAGTGCCGAATTCTATAGTCGCTTTGTAAATTCCTTGATTCGCATTCACAAAGTCTGCAATCTTTTGGTAATTGTTGTATTGGTAATCAAATTCAGGTTGGAATTCGTAACGGTAGGGTCCACCTAGAGGCGCGATGATGACGTTGTGCGGTGTGATCGTACCCGTCTTCGAGTATTGTTCTAAAAGCAGTTCTGATTTTTCTTTCACATTATATGAGTTTATGTCGAGGTTTTTGTTAGATTTCGCGAAATTATAGTCGTTAGCACAAGTAGCGCTGTTAGGCCCACATGCTTTGAAACTTGCCGAATTGAATTGTAAGTAGTGCGTAAGCACCGAATTTTTCGGATGGCGATCTCTGCCTATTACTTTTAGGGCTTCATTAAGATCGGTGTTAACGGACTTGTCGGCATCCCAGTTTTGGACCCAGATGAAGTCACTATGTTGGTACTCGGCTAAGTACTCTTCCCAGGAGTAATGGAGGTTTGTAAGTACAAGGCGCGTTATATCCGATGCTGATAAAAGATACGCCATGGTAGGACTGTGGGTGACGGTGTTCGTTAGCCAGCCCACTTTCGGAAAGTAATTCAGGTGATGTTTTAGCCACTCGTGACCTAGTGAAGTAAAAATAACATGGGTTAGGATTTAATGATAATAATAATTTAATAGGATTGAATAAATTCATTTAAAAAAGATATCCAAACAAACCTTGAACTAACTGATGCACCAATCCGAAAAGATGCGTTGTTGCTTCATCTGGCTCTATCCACCCTCCTGTTGTTATTTCAAATCTTCCACTTTTTAATAGTTTTCTGAGAGTCTGAAAAAGTTACTTAACATCACCAAAACCATCTTACTACGCATCTAACTTGGATATATTGCTAACTTACAGTTCGACTTTTCTGAGAGGTGTTTTTCCACCACTGGCTCAAATGAGACACCTCGTTCCAAGTAAAAGTTAGGTTTTTGTAAAATTGGAGTTTCTTGACGACGTTTGATAATATTTTACTAACAGACTCGCTGTGGTATCGCTCGAAAGGTTTCTTCCATATTGTGTCAACGTGCGTTCTCGGTACTAAAATAACCTAAAGAAAACAATGTAATAAAACTATATTAAATATATATAACAAAAAAAGTTCACAAAATAAAGATTACCTTCAATGGAGGCCATTTCGTGCTCCTCATTAAGGATTCATATCGGCTGTCATATACTCCATTCCAGAAATGTTTTCGATCTACCCACGGAGGCTGTAATTAAAATTTACATAAAGCAAAATAGTGACCAGTAAAATGAATAAGTAGATATCAAAGTTTTTCATAATGTACCTCTATATCAAAAGCTGCGAACAACTCCTGAGCATCGATATCTGCTTTAGATTCCTTGATAGTTACACATCTAAATGGGTTTGCGCTTGAGTTGTAACTATACAAAGTACCGGCATCAATGGGAGTTCCTTGCAGAAAATAATCTGCTTTATCACCCTCCCCTTCTAAGTCTGCGAGAGTGGTCTTCGGCACTTGCACTTCATCGAACCTCTTTGTCTGGTTCTTGTTAGCCAAAAATATAGCTTTGAGTATGACAGTTTGGTTGTCGCTTGGCTCCGGAACATCGGGAAAGATGATAGTGTTTTCTTTGCTATTCGTTTTTTGCTCGATACTCTGCAACTCTTGTTCGTCGAGAGGTGGAAAGAATTTCGATGGAGTTGGTATTGCGTAGTATGTATTTATTGCAATGTGATTAGGATAATTATTGTTCGACTGTACATTTGCTGGTTGCGAAGCCGGGGCACTTATATTTGAAAACGTGTTTCTGGCAAGTCTCAGTTCGTTAACATGGTAGTCAGGGCTGGATTTCATTCTGTTGTAAGCTGATTTTCCGCGGCTAGTTTCAACAGACGATAAAATAGTGGACATTTTAGGGCGTTGCATTTTATGGATGACCGCATTTATTTGAGCAAAACCCGGAGCCCCGGAACCTTTTTGCAGCCTAGAATTGTTATTCCATATCGAGACCTGGCCTCCGCCCGTGTCACTGAATGGTCTCTGAACCATTTTGGATTGATTTCTTACTATTTTGCGCAAGGCTGAAAATAAATGAATAAACCACAAAAATAAGGTACTTATGTTAAAAACGTTTTAGGTACCAACCTAACATCAATTAAAAAAAATATAGGTATAAAAAAAATTCTCGATTTCTCAAAAGCTAGATTTACCTTATAACATTTCAACTAAGTAACTTACTTTTCTCATAACAAATGACTTGTAGCAAAAAAAATAATAATAAGGCCGCACGAAGACTATGCTTGGCCATTGTACGAACACTACATAATTGAAATCCTTGCCGGTACTTACATCTACCTATGCATCGGTTATGTTTTGAAACTGAATCAGTTTCAACAAAGAAAGCGTTGATCAGCCTAACTGATCAACTTTCTTTGTTATGATTTCCAAGTTTTTTACACAGACACATAAGGTACCTATAGGTGCGATTATTTAGTTAGCAACACCGCAGAATATTAGTACCTAGGTAGTAATACCTACAAGTAGTAAGACCGAAAATCTGTAACTAGGTCGGCTAATAATAGTAGATTATGCATTATGGGGATGATAAAGCAGTGTATTATGTCTCGGGCGATATTTTGAACCCCAAGGACAAGGGACCCTAGGGTTAACTCCCGAGCGAAGCGAGGGAGTTAAAGCTAGAATCCCGAGGCCGAGGGGTTCAAAAACGCTCGAGACAAATACACTGCTTTATCCCCAAAATGCATACTCTACTTTATATAAACACTGCGAGGCAATAAAACATAATACAATTAAAAAGAAAGTAAGACAAATATAGATGTGGATGATAAATGCTGAAAATACACTAAGAGCACAGATTCTGATACTGATTTCACGCCTTTTGTAGACTTCCACTTGTTGAAATCGTTGTAGGTTCTCATATACGCTTCCTTAGATCTTTCAGGAAGCAAGTTTCGAATGATATCAGTTGCTTCAGATTGTATGCATTCCGGTATCACATCACTTTCGTCACTGTCAGTTGACTTTTTTGTTAAAATACGCTATTTTGTTACAAAATAACACAAAGATTTGCAGTTTAGCGCCTTTTCGTTCTATTTGTTTTTTTTTGTAGTGGCAAATTCTTCTTCATGCAGGTTTCTATTAAAAGTTTCATTCTAATTTTGAATACATTCTCCTTGATTTAGGGCTCTATGAAAAGTTTTCATTCTAATTTTGAATAACTTCTTGGTGTAGGGCTCTATGAAAAGTTTATATTCTAATTTTGACGTTTGGTCATGGATTGCAAGGAGCTCGTATAATCAATGTTGATTGCATTCCAAATTCAAATGTCATAATTCCCTAGGGGATTATGAAATTCAGTACATTTATAATGACCCGGCTAGACCATAGGACACAAATGACTTGCTTTAAGTTGAGTTTGCATGACACATAATATGCCATTCACGAGCAGGTGTTATATAAAGTATTTTTAATGTACCTACTTGTAACCCACTAACCCAGATCTTTAAATTTAAATATGAGAAATCAGTTTGGATTGTTGGTTTTCGGCAAATTATAACTCTAGTAAGTAGGTAAGATGTGTTTGCTGGATACTCCAACGTAGTAACTTGTACCATTTTGTAGGTAGGTACCTAAATATTATCTGTTCCATGTTTGAATTTTGGAGGTAAAATTATGAGCTTGAATTACGCATGAATATAGGAATCCCTTTCGGCGTTGCTACCAACATAGTGTGATGAACAAAGCTTGTTGAGGGGTGGGACCCTATTGATCCATCCCCCAATCTTACCCCAGGCGCGCCCTACGGCTGACGCGCATTAATTCTGCGCACAGTTCCACACCTACGATAGAGCCAAGGTGTGGTTTTTTAGCCGAAACATTCGGGAATTATGGTAAGTCGTCGATAGAACTCGACAGGCATCCTGGAATCGAGTCCTAGTTTAGTGCCGAAAAGCATCTGAGCTAAGTGCACATCCCTACAATAAGGTGCCGCTTCCTTCCTTTTCCCGGTTGAGCATTGTGGGTAAAGCACATAAATAAGTACTTTCTGGTTTTTACAAAATTGTTCAAACTAAGTTATAAATTGGAAATCTTACAAGTGTGCCTAAAAGATATCACCTGTTGAACAGGAGCCGAATCCTATGAACACATCAGGACTTTTAGAATGGGAATTATCCCTGCCCTCCGACCAGATAATATCCCATGGGTGGTATCATGGCGCCCTCAGCCGTACCGCGGCAGAGAATCTGCTGCAGCAAGACCGGGAGTTCCTCGTGAGAGATTCTTCTTCTCAACCAGACAACTTCGTCCTCAGCTGCCGATCCAATGGACAGCATCTCCACTTCGTCATACAAAGAGTAAGTTTAACATAGCATTTGCGTAGGTATTGATCTACTAATAGGCATATAATGGCGTCGGTCATGCTCAGCTATTACGTGAAACTTATCACGTGATTAATTTTTTAACTATTTTTAGATTATCGCACACCCTGATACGGTATACGAAAGATGTCAATACCAGTTTGAGGATGAAGCGTATGACACTGTAGCCGATCTAATAACGTCTTACGTCGGATCTGGCAAGCCAATATCGGCAGCCTCCGGCGCCAGGATCCAGTATCCGGCAAATCGTCTGTTGCCACTTTCAAATTACATTCAGACTGATGACATGAACCTCGCAGCTTCTCCAACAGGTGATGGCTCGTGCTACGGAAACCCGTATAGCCTTTACAGCCATTTCGCATCGAAGCCGGGAATGCAATTAAGAGTTCCATTCAAGAAGCAGAGATCGCATTCCCTTACTCCAATAGACATGAGCCAGCATGTAAACCATGGAAAAAGCGCTAGCGCCGACGGCGTCATCCAGAGCCAGACTAACAGGCATGTCAAGAACTTTTCAAGTGAATCCAATTCAGGCTCGAATACTTGGGATGCTAATCTGCCAACCAGTCCCCCAGCAAAGCCAGCAAGATACGAAGGTCCAAAAGCTGATGATAGAAGACTTGAACTGCATAGACTGTACCATGTTTCTGGTTCTGATTCTGGCAACGGATCGGGAGACTCAACACAGAGTTCAGCTCACAGTGATCCTAACAAATCACGAATCGATTCAGACTACAATTTGGTGACGCCAACCATCAAACAACAATTCGATTACGATCTAACAGAAGCGAGACTCCTGCAAGCCGACAATTTGGATTACGTAGTAGAATCTCGAATAAACCTGGAAAATTTCCAATCGCAGATAATACCGATGGGTCTTTCGAAGCCACTCGAGTCTGAGACTTTGCACACTATCAAATTGCTGCTGCGTACTTCTGGACCGAGGATCCTCGCCAATCATTTCACTAAAATCGATCTTTACTTCTTGTTCGAAGAAGCATTGCAAATAGAAAGTTTGGATCGTACTGCTTCTGGATTAGAACTTTGTTTTCTGCCGCAAGGAAGACCGTTGCGCATGGACGTCATTGAAAGGTAAGTAATAAATGAACGAATAAAAGATACCCACAGTACCTGTTCCATACAACATTTACCACCGAGTTTGTTTACAGGATTGAAACATTCCGACTGCTGATAGCAGTTACAATCCTTACCTGCCAGACAGACAGGCAGAGGGCGGACACGATAAATGACTGGATTCTCTTAGCCGTCGAAACTAAGACTGCTCTGGGCAATCTGTATGGTTTTGCTGCTATTATGTTTGGACTTTGTATGCCACAGGTGTGTTCAGTCTCTTATACCACAGTTATTTGCTATCTTGATCGACCTTTTGTGTAAACCAGTCAGGTACTAAGTTCCTCTGCACTTTTCAGGTGGAAAGCTTGGAAAACGCTTGGAACATTCTTAGAAGGGTGCACACGGACAATGCATTTATGTTCGAGGCGAAGTTGAGGCCTTGCTTCAAGAGTATGAACGAAGGCACCAATCCGCTGCCTCCGAACACGACCACTCCCTACGTGCTGCCACCTGTACTTTGCTTCCACTTATTCGGTAGGTGAAATTTGCTCCATTTCAATGCCTGCTCAATAATCTAGCAAATTCGAATTTCATGACTAAGTAAATCGACACATGACGCACTTATCGTGTGAACTAAAGTTGCTGGTATTGAAATGTTTGATTGTTTTAAGATGGAGATGGTGGAGGACTCGTGCAACCAGACGACTCATTTCCAACCAGTCTGATGAACACTCTGGAGTTCGATTTCAACGCAACAGCAGCACACCTTGAAGCAGCCCGGATCTTTCCCAACCAGGTAGAAATGTTCAAGAGAAACGCCAGGACTGTAGTCCAGGAGATGTCTTCGCTAGGACCCACATTGGATCCTACACTACTGGAGTTATTCCGAGCAGAGTTTCATATAAACTTTTTGTGGGGCGAGCGAGGTGCGCTCACGACACCAAGCCAGAGATTTGCCCGGCTGACAGATATCCTGACAACGATGGCGAATAAACTATCAAGTCAGCAACAAGAGACTGATGCTGTTGTTTAGTGTAGCACTGCATAAGTCAATGCAATCTCTCAATTTGTTATTCGATCGACTAAACTATTGTCGATTCAAATGCCAGAAACAATAGCGCCCCAACAAGCAAATTGAACACTGAAGAACGTCATACGTAAACCGTGAATTTAGGTTGTGGAATTTAAATCTGACGAACGAGTTTTAAAGCCGGAAAGCTTCCAGTTAAACAAACGCTTAGCTAAGACCAACCAGGTAGGTAGGTATTGTATGTAGATGTGTAGGTTTTGATTATCCATGCATGGTATTACTACTATGCAGTTTCTAGGTACATAAGTATGTTTTTAAATTTGTGTGAGTAGAACAGGTACGTTGTAATTCAGTAAGAGATGGCTAGAATGAGAGGGATGAAAGTAACTTATTTATAATTCAATCAGCTAACCACGCTGCCTACATAATATAAGTGACAATAGATTAATACGACTAGCTAGCCACGCTGCCCTATTTATATTTAAGATTGTAGTCCTGTACAAAATGTAAAAATAATCATTTTTGAACCAGCTAATTACGCTGCTGAAATTAGATGTTTATTTCAGAAGTATACCATGTATATTGTGTGATACTGAGTGATAGGATTAAGAGATAGAATATGCAAGGATTAAAATTAAGAGATAATGGGTAGGTATTATATTATTTAGCCCAGTCAAATTAGCATTTCACCTCGGAATTTGAAATACCTACCAAGCTATAAACTCGTTTACTTGTATCTTGACCTCCTAAAAGTTGTTCAAAACCTATGTTGGCAAAAAATGTCAAGGTCAAAGGTCACAAAAATCTTTGTAAATATCTCGTCTCGTTTTACATAGGCCGAAGAGAGTAAAAAAAGAAAAAATCGTACAAAAATATCAAGTTGGATGTCATAGAATAGGGCTTTGTTTGGATATGCCAAAACCGTTTTTATTTTTATTCTAGCTATAGTTTTTGAGTTGTAGTAACATTTATCTCGAAAACTATTCAACGTATAAAAAATGTATTAAAACAAAAGTTGTAGGGAAGTTAATCCTCTACAATATTGACCATACATACAAGTAGCCAAAAACTCATAGGAAACGAGATATTTACAAAGGTCGATTTTTGTGCCCTTTGACCTTGAGAGATTTGAATGGTCGCCAACACCCTACCATAATTATATTATGTAAGTTTTGAGACAACTTTTAGGAGGTCAAGATACAAGTTTATGCGAGTTTATAGCTGAGTAGGTATGTCAAATTCCGAGATTCTTCATTTTGACTAATTTGACTGGACTATTATATCTCTGCTAAAAAAAAGTAGATAGGTACGTAGGAGATACCTAGGTAAGTGGTGTGAGGTGTGAGAGCACACGATATTCGTATTCGGATACGTTTTATGAACCTACCTACCTACTAGTAATTATTTTATTTTATATTTCTTGTCTGTCTTCGAAGTCCACAAGGCACAGGTGAATGGTATTGTTTTGACATAAAACATAGCACTTTAAATAAGTTTTTCTAGTCATTACTTATCTTTAAGATTTCTTACCATTCTTTTATTTATTTATTTATTCAATAGGCAACGCCAACAGTGCACACAGTTTACATTACAATAATCACTTATGAAAACCTTATTCTATAAAATGTGTGCCAATTACAGGCATGCACAGCATTTGCAATAATATTATAGTGGCTACTACAGACAACAGCAAAAAGGAAGCTTAAAATAAGTATTTACAATTAAATAAAAACTAAATGAACACACAAAAAAAATAAAACTTCTAAAATTAAAAATAAATTCTTGTGTATTTATTACAAAATATGAAATATTGTAAGATATTTTTTTATGGTTAGCGTTCATGTACTAATGGACAATACTAATACTCTAATAGTATTTCGATCTAGCCACAAGGCTGGTTACTTAGTAATTTTACCTAAACTTTTAGCATAAGCTAATCTAAGAATGTGTCCACTGGCACTTTTCTTATTGTCTCTAATACACTTTGCTAATTTCTTCCTTATTAGGTGGCATTCGTTTGCACTCGCACTACATATCATTATTATTTATCATTATTTATTATTTTATATTTCACACCCAAAAGGTTTTTGCCTTTTGAGCCTTCTTAATATGTTTGTTATCGAAGAGCTGGATACTGGATAGCCTCGACGTTGACGTGTGGTGAAGTCTTTGTTCATGAGCTTCTGCGCGTTTTTGAATAATTTTAACAACGAACTGTATATTAAGATAATATTAGTAAGATAAGTGATTTGATTCCATCTTTTTGTACTAAGTCCTTTTCTGAAATAAATAATTTATTTTATTTTATTATCAATTATTAGGTATTATACCTAGATACAGATAGAACTACATACTTTCATATGTATATGAAAACTACCTAACTATGTTTTAAGGCATTGAAACTTGAAAATAAAAACTATAATACCTATTTGAATGCTAGAATTATTGTTCACTATTTGCCGTTCTCTTTTTCCCATAACTCGTGAAGTTGTAACACGTGTGTTATAATTTTAATTCACGTAGGTCGTAGGCAAAATAAATAAATAAATATCCTAGGCAATTCATTACACACAACGCCCTCTTATCCCAAACTAAGCTGAGCTTGTACTATGGGGAACTAGATTGCTGATAGAATACTCATATACATATTTTTTTTTGTAAATACATACTTATAATACGTAGTAGATACAAAACAAACAAATAAAATAAAACATAAGAAATAGGATGAGTAGGTGATTTCATAATAATAAAAATAGTCGTATCGTATCTTAAAAACCGCTTTATTTTATGTTGATATTGATAGGTACTCATTATATAAATACACAAAAATGAATTATGTCAAATAATCCAATTAAGACTACGTTTAACTTATACATTATGTATGTAGTGAAATAGTTTCAAAAGACTGTATTATATTTTACTAAAGTACCTACCTATTTCAAGAATCGGTTACCGTTTTATACAAAATATAAAATTTATAAATATAGAGTTAAAATTAACAATATATAGTTTCTTGCCCTTTTTATTTGTTTCAATCTTACGAAATATTTAAAACTTACAGCATATTTTAAAACAAATCATTATTAAGCATTATTATAAAATTTGACTGTAGGTACACTTTCCCATGTTTATATTTAGGTATATTTGAAGATATGAATTTAATACCCATATTGTAAATAGAAATAAATTATATGAATCATAGATTAAAAACATACTAGTTAGATAGCCTTATGATAGCTACTAATACTGGCTCCAAACGCACTAGCGGTTACCCGCGGGGGCGGCTAACCGCCGCATTTCCAGTTTAATATGCAACCACCCACGTATAATGGACCAACTTTGAGTCTAAATGCGGAAACGGGAGTCCATAATAATAATATGCAACCACTGCGTACAATCACAAGTGGTTGACAAGCTGTTGCATATTAAACTGGAATTGAATTTTGCGACATCGTGGTGTAGGTGGGTGAATGACGTGTATTGCGGTGTTATTTGGCACCTACTATAGTGCGTTTGAGGCCTAAGACTCCTGACTCAGCGAAATCAGTCTATTAATGTACTTACCGAGCTACCAGACACTCGAGAGCATACATTTCGGGTCTTATTTAAAAACTTGAAACACCGTCAAAATAGAATATGGATCAACCAATCGACGGGTGTACAAGCGACCTATGCTACCCCAAATTAAATGTTTAAAAACTTATTCATACAAAAAATACAACCGCTGATATTATTTACCTATAATACATAAAAACTTCCATTATATAATAATATGTAAAAAAAAAACATTCATTCAGAGAACGCGGATAGTGCCTCAATCACTCTATAACCCACTCTAGGCCCCTTACGCTTGTAAGTCTTACTCGACTTTTATTACTAACGCGATTAAAACTTACAAATGCTAGGGCGGCCTAACAGACGCGTCAACGTTGTATACAAAACCCAACACGTTGCTAAGCATTGTATGAAAAACGTAAACAAAGTTATTTGAAGACTGGCACACCACTTCTGCAGACTTCGCATAAGCGCCCTAGACAGCGACTTGTCTATAAAAGCCACTACGCTTTTTTTATTTTGTCATAATATTTATTATACATAAAGGATGATAAATGTGATAATACTCGAGGCGCACCGGTCTTAAGAGACCTGCGGGCCTAAGGTTCTGTCAAAATGTAAGCATTTTGTACCAGTTTAGGAACTATTGCATTATCTGTGGTAATGTTGTCGAGAAACCGCGCCTTTGAATTTTCAACTTTTGACATTTCTGCATGACTATTATCCATAGAGTAAGGGAAAAAAGAATAGAGATGACATACCTACGAAAAAAACGTGCATACCTAATCTGAGTCTGGCACAAAGATGGAGGCTTGCCGTAGAGCTGCGCGCACTATTATCGATATCGATAGTTGAATTGCACGGTGTTTACAGAATTTAAAAAAATCGCATATGAGTTTCTTTTAGATTTCTTCATAAAGGCTTCTACGAGTAGTACACACACACAGTGCCGCCGGCTTAGGTTGCCGCGTGCGGCTCAAGGTTACTTAGCTTATTGATTGAGTTTCATGCGGACTGCCAGTTTTTGCGGCTTGTGCCGGAGCATACGTGTAGGAGCCTTAGTAGAGTATCACTATTACTGATCAGCATACCACGCATTCATAATTACCAATGGAAATAATAAATAAATAACTGCTACTACAGATTTTTTCTGGTTTGTCGGACTATACCTACTTATTCTTTATTAATCTATCTTCTATTATTTTTCTATATAATATATCAAAATGAATCCTATTTCGTTGTCACTCAATAGCTCGAGAATGGCTGGACCAATTTGGACAATTCTTTTTTTTTATGTTTTCTAAAAGTTCGTAGATGGTTCTTGTATTTAAAAAAAACTATGGTGGTACGTAGTGCGCCCGTGTCAACTTGTTACTAATATTATAATACTTAAGTGTAAAGGGAAATTACTCAGGTATAATTATTTATGAACTACTTGGCACGATCATTCCTAATAAAACGAAAATTATCATTTCAAACAGGTTTAATAAAAACTGTAAAAGCCGTTCCGGTTATAATCAAGTTCTAAAAATGCCTTTTACAAGTAAAATAATTATGTTCACAATAATCAAATATAAGGGATTCATCAAACCGTCGATCCCAGTCATAATCAAGTTCGAAAAATATTTAAAGTTCGGTTAAAACATGTCTCTTCAAAATGCAGGGAACAAATGAAAATATGTTTCGTTGATCTATTTAAGTTTTCCAACCCAATTACATCCAGCCACTGTTCTTTTTTTTTTAGATGTCGGCAATCTAAAATAATAAAAAAGAAATCCGAGTTTAATTATATTCACCTGTCGCTAAGTTATCGATATCGATAAAAATGAAAATGCCGTACTACCGAAACTCTATTTACAAGGGAGAATTATTTTCTTATAAAATCACATAATATTAATGGTAAAACAGTAAATGATTACAGAAAAGCAAGAATATCATTTTAAACATTCCCACTAATAGCAAAATCTTTCAAAATAATAGGAAAAACAAGATATTTTGAATGAATTCGGTAACTTGCCTGTGCAACGTTATAATGGGATGTTTTTTATGGTGTTTCATGCGGCAACCTAACACACTGCACCTACCCATAATAAATGCAGTATTCTGCAAGTTCTAGCACTACTAACAAGCACAATTTTCGCGTAGAACACTAAATTTTCTTGAGAACACTGAAAAAAACAAGTCGCTATGACAACTGATGTACTTGATGTTGGCTGTGCTAAAACATGGCGACCGGCCGCAGGGAGAACTGTTCATAGAGATGTATAATGCCTGGTCCATAGATTCCTAGGTTCATGCTATTATCTCGTCCTCAGAGAGGTACGACGACTAAGAAGTGTCAAAAGTGTACATTATGGCGCGTTTTGTCGATACCATTAGGTACCACAGATAATGCAATAGTTCCTAAGCTGGTACAAAATGCTAACATTTTGACAGAACGACATGACAAATATCTCGCGGTGCGCATCTTAGGCCCACTGGAATCGAGCTTTCATGGTGTTCAACTTTAAAATTAAAGATATGGATAAACTAAATATACAGATCTACTAAATAAACGATTCTGATTCCGAAAATCGAGTTTGCCTGTTTGTTTGTTTGTTCGTGCATCACGCCTAAACTACTGGACCAATTTCATTGAAACTTATACCATTCAGAAGCCCTTTTTCCGGATTGAATGCTAGGCTATATTTTATCGAAATTAAAGACGTGGATTCTTAGACACAGCTTGACCTCTCTAAACCAAAAGCAGCCTTTGACACGAGGTTCATTGTATGCTGGTTGACATATATTTTTTGGAGGAAAGTTACGCACGCGTACGAAGTTGCGGGTATCAGCTAGTAGTAATAATAAAGGCGATGTTGCTGTGGCAATAATTCCGGAATTAATCGCCGCAATAATGCCGGCAGCGGCATGAGCCGAGTGTAAACGCTATTCAGGCCCATCAGTCGGTAAAGTCTAGACAAGGCGAGTTCTTGCGCCAATCTCTATTTACTACACCCTAATTCCCCCAAGCTTTCGATTATTACTGTTCGACTGAATAATAGTTTCATAATATTCACGTTATGTTTTTCTGATTAAACTATTATAATAAAATTTGTGATTGTAATCCCATTATGTACTTGGAGCTAATTTAGTTAATTCAATTAAATCAAACAATTATGATTTGTTATTTGTTACATCTGGAGTACTCTAAGATAAGTAATTTTTCATAGAACTACTTTTTTCAACGGAAATCATATCTCCAATTTAGTTTTTATTACATTAACAATCGAATTAATCATGTCAATGGTTTAATTATTTTTTATCAATAACTCAGTCCAAACGCTGTAAATATATAGAGGCCACATTTCCAGTATGATTTCGAAAAAAAAAACCGTTGCATAGGACGCTCATGCTCGACACCAGAATACGATCGGGAGGTTACCTACTACTTAAAACTTGAGGCTCTTTGCGAAAAGAACGACGGTCGCTCGAGCCTTGTCACCGTTGGAACGACGAAGCTCCAAAATAACCTGGAATTGATAAACATACTAATTAAAAACATATTACTTACATGTTCTTTACAAAATAATCATATTACATAGAAAAATAGTAATCCCACTAATATCATAAACTAGCTTCTGCCCGCGACTTCGTTCGCGTCCCGTTGGATCCCGTTGATTTTCCGGGATAAAAAGTAGCCTATGTGTTAATCCAGGTCACGGACAATATATATTTCCAGGTTTCATCCAAACCAGATCAGTAGTTTTTGCTTGAAAGAGTAACAAACATATACTCACAAACTTTCGCGTTTATAATATTAGTAGAATGTCAAAGTTAAGATATTTGTGTTTCAATCACGCAGAAACTACTGGTCCGATTTGTGACCCGGATTAACACATAGGCTACTTTTTATCGCGGAAAATCAACAGGATCAAACGGGACTCGGGCGAAGTCGCGGGCGGTAGCTAGTCATGAATATTTACTCTTTTAATTCTGGGATCAAAAATTATTTTATATTATAATTTATAAACGTAGTGAGATAATAATAAATATTTTTGGACATTTAATGAATACAGCAGATTACCTGTTCTCTGGAAAAGCCAAGAAAGACGATGTCTTGAACATCTTTTTCTACGAACTGGTCCGTTGGCAACACGAACAAGTTGGTGTCTGTAAAGAAAAAAGAGACACCGTGTATAGCGCGTGTGAAAAATCTTATAATACCTTCCCAAAATCTTTAGGTTAAAGTACAAAAAACGGCAATACAAAACACGTGAACGTATTTTTTTTAATACAGTTGCTCAAAAAGTGGCGTATTGCAGGGACGTATAGCGTTCGGGATGTGGCCTATTACATACTCGTGCTTTTTTTTTACCTTTCCCGAACTAGTGCGTTCTCTTTCACAACTGTCAAAATAATGTGTAAAAGAAAAACCAACCATGAAGTTTTTGTGATTAATGTAAATACGTATATTTTTAAAAAGAAGCTACTAATTTGTTTCAATATCAGATTTAATGATTTGATTGAATGAGTTAGGTTAGGTTTCATTTCATTTCATCTCATTAAATTTCATTTTAATTTCATATCAATAAAAAAGTTCTACTGAAGACTTGGCTGTATGGGCATAGTTCCCTTTGCCTACCAGAATGGGTGAAAAAAAATTTCTCTGCTTATATTCTACGGTTAGCGCCATTTTTCAGAAATTTTCTTTTTATTAAATTGCCTTATTTTTTCGCAACTGTATTAAAAATAGTCGTTCAGTACACGTGCGGAACCGTCATTGCAACTTGTTTCGACTGTCAACCCTCGCCTTCGGCTGCGCCTCGGCTCGGGTAGACATTTGTCGGAACACTTTGAAATGACAGCCTTTCCGCACTTGTAATGAAATATACTATTTTATTGCCTTGGTAGTGCATTACCGGTGCCGTGCCAGAACCGGCGTTGGTGGACAAACGGCCTTACGGTGATAGCCAAGACGTATTAAATAAAATATTGAAAACATTTTGAATTCCTTACCGATCCTCGTTGGAGTGTGTACCGGGGTGCCGGTAGGGGACTGAGAGACAGACATCGGAACTGGCTTACTGCCCGAAGCGTGTTGTGGAGATTCTGCGTACAGTTACACAACCGTACATTTAGCAGTAATAGCGATGGCACGACTTGGCAGCGTTTGTAGCGATTCATGAACAGGATTTACTATGATTTTGCTTTTATTTTCGATATTACGACGCAGTCACATGTGACATAATCATGATCACAGTTAATGCTTAACGTATGCAAAGTCTCGCTTGCGACCAGACGATACATTCTACTCTTTTTTATTGTGAAACTTATCCAAGAGCCATGGTTCATGGCGCATGCAACTGTGATGAAACATCTGATAGCCACCAAACTCGCAAATCAATGTAAATTTAATACTGACATTAAAAAATGCTGTCAAATCGAACCTTTTTGTGCAAAATGTAATTCCAAATTTCAACAGATGGGTACAATGAATAAATGGCGCGTTTTTTATGTGGTACCCTATTGAGTTATGAGAGTGAAATTATTTGCCAGATGTCTATAGATACTGTGCTAGAAATATTTGAGAGCCTATGAATACGGGTTATTGTAGGCATTGATGTCAGAACATTAATATAGAAACACTTCAGAAAATGTCAGAAGCTAAGCCCGGTTATTGCGAAAAATCGGTTCATAGATCATTCAGTGGTTTGTATTGGCGACCCGGATTAATAGCTCTCGCTGTGCTAATTATGAAAATAACTAGAGTGCATGCATACACTACAATATAGAAATAAGTGCATTAACACAAACGAAACTTATCTTTATGACATGCAAATGTTCCAGTAGCATCTATGATCACGATAACTCTTACAACAAATCTGAAGTAAGTATCTATATTTTGTAAAGAAATATCTTTCCACTGGTCGAGCGCACTTTTTTATCGAGATACGCAAGTAACTATAACACATTGGTTCACAACACGATTGTGCAACGTCAAACGCAGAGATATAGTTTTATCGTTTTTATTGTGTTCAAGTCATTAATTTATAAGTAGTTCCGTATTATTTTTAGTCATCTTGCAATCCTTTCTTTCTGTCGTCTTCAAAGCCTATATTATCAACTTATTGTTAGAATAGAAAACGAAGCAGTATATTTTTTAAATTAAATTAATTGGTCCTTCCACTTCCACAAGTCAAAATCCTAATCCTAGCAAAAATATCTCAATTCATAAACCCGATCCCGAACAAAAGCGAGTAAAAAATTTACTATTTTTATTTAAACGTTACTTTCTGTGTATAACTATGACTTGCACAACTATGATTTTCCCTTCAGTTTTACTTCTTTTTAGCGCGCCCACCTTGCTTCGATTTTTCGAGGGCGTCCCTTATCTGTTTCTCCTCTTGGTCCTTCATGGATTGCGTGACGATCTCATCGTCTGATGCGCCAGAAAGGCGAGCGCACTCAGGAAGGTCAGACTCGGGGAGGAAGTGGGTTTCTGTGCCAGTTGTACCGATGTGGAGGACGTTTCGCTTCAAGTCTATGTTGCACTGAAATGAATTTTTTACAGGTTAGTTGGCTGTAAAATTGTTTGAACTCCCTTGCGTCTCAAAACGCAGTGCATTGCTCTACACTTCTACATAACATATTCTCAATGAACTTGCTTGCAGTAATGAATGGTTATAAGCAGAGGTGACTCCATTAAATTTTCTCATAAAAAGTACTTGGTAGTGGATCAGCATTGTTACAGATTTCAGGACATAAGATTGGCTTAAAATCAGGTGAGATAGTGGTCAAACGGTTACCTATGTTGCATAAAAAAAACAATACTTCACTTTGACATTGCGGACAACTGCTGGGTAATGTCAAAGTATTAAATTGTATCAGAATAAACTAAGTATCTTCATAATACAGTTATTCTCCATCGTGCTAAGGTCTAACAAAACGTGACATTGGCGAAATTGCGGGCATCACTGCAAAGGCCATATACAAGAATTGAATTGAATCTTCATAATAAAAATGTGGCAGATAAATCATTTTTACAGCAACATAACATTCACGACCGAGTAACCTCTGTTACTGAAAGGTCAGGTATTTTGGCACGGTTTATAAGAAAATGTACAATGAAGTAAACATGCTAAAATTTTCTGCAACGGATGTGTTCGGACGAAGTAAAAGAAAATATTATGATAGCAAATAATAATAATTGATCAAGCGTTATTTGTTAGATCCTAACTTAACTTCCAAATCGATTATTGAATTGCATGGAACTTGTATGTCTACAGATAGTAGCATCAAGATTGATTCAGAGGGGGTTTAATGGGTTGGTGTTTAAAAGGAAGTTAAAAGAATAGATTCATACAAATAATTCACTGATGTTGCATAGTTTAGTATTAGAAAGTTTTTATTGTAGTTCACATTTCCAGGTCCTGTATTATATTTTTTTAAATCTATTACCTGATGCCTTTTCAGCATATCCAAGCCGAGAAGCATGTCCATAGGCTGCTCTTCAAGTACTGAGAACGAAGTCGTGAGGAAGTCTTTTTCGATTCTCATTTGGACCATGTGGATGCGACCTATGATACGTTGCACGCCGACACCTTTGGCAATACCTGCCCATCTAGAATACAAAAAAAGACTCCTAGTTCATCTGTGAAGTAAACTGCACCCTTACTGCAAAATTTTATGACAATGGATTTCTGAAACTGTCATATTTTCTACAAACTTGACAATCTACAATCCGTTAACTGAAATAGGGGTTGCATATTAGCGAATAGCTTAAGAATGGGAACGTACCTTGTGTCCACAAGTCTCATTATATTGCACCTTTCAGCACACGCAGCTGACATTATTGTAGTTTGGGCTCCGGAATCTATGAAGGCTTTCACCGGAAATCTGCAATAAAAAAATTATTATTTAAACATTCTTAAATAAGTGCCCTTGAAATGTAAGACCTAAAAACTAATCTAAACTCTACTAAATGAACTATTCTGATTCCAAAAATCGAGTTTGTGTGTTTGTTTGCAGATCACGCCTTAACAACTAGACCAATTTTAATGAAACTTGTACCATTCAAAAGCCCTTTTTCTGGAATGAAACACAGACTGTATTTTATTGAAATCAAAGATGTGGATTTTTTGATACAGCTTGAACTTTCTAAACCAAGAGCAGCTATTTGCTACAAGGTTCAACAAATGCTGGTGACAGATATTTTGGTGGAAAGTACATAGTTTCGACTGTCAGCTAGTGTAAGTATAATATATAGATACCCATTAACATGACAGTTGATGTACAACATGACAACTGTTCCAAAAGTTTCAGGGTTGTACTCCATAGCCGCTTCCATATTGGCTTCAATATTCTTTTGTCTGATTTCTTCAGCAATCAGCCTTTGTGCTTCTGTGTCAAATGGATCAGAGTTCATCATTCTGAAATATGCGTGATTCTGAATCAAATTATTCTTTTAATTCTTTTCCAATAGTGGTGACTATAGGGTATAGTCACTACCTGTATAAATTATCATAACGTAAAGTGTATTAAAAATTCTTTGAATGAATGATTCAGGAAGCGAAAGACAAAACCAGAGATAAAAAGTAATACAAAAATTTTAAAGTCATCTAAAAAGTGGTATTGGTAAAATCACCTGATCCTTTGTTGTTGACGTTCAGTCCTTGCCAATATTTGCTCACGAAGCACTGAAGCAAATGTATCTATAAATGCATAAAAATATCATGATGATTATTCTAGTGTGCTTTTAGTTTAAACTACTTTCTAGTTTAGGATAATAAACCGAAATAACCATCATACCAAGGTTCCCACTGAGAAGAGCATCGGCCAATCTAGGGTTATTTTGCTTGAGTAAAGCCAGCTGATCGGGATTGGCCAAAAACATCTCCCTGATAATGCGTGGATCTTCCTCCACTGGGGGTGCTCGTGATGCCATGGAATTACTGGTTCCAGGAACTTGAATATTGCTGAAGTCTAGACTCGCTAAGCCGGTTGGTAAAGCTGCAAGGCAGATTTTTTACATTTATTTACAAAAATCGATTTCTCACAAATATAAATTTTGATTGGTTTGTCATATTTGTGGCCATAGAAAAAAAAACTCTTTTTGTATCATAGATCTTATTTTGTTGCAAAAAGGTTGAAAGCAGCCAGTTTGCTCTCTTTACGATTCGACGCTCATTGTCACGGATGACATGACAATGCACTTTCAAGCTAGGTGAAAACAAACAAAGCAGTGTTAGGTACATATGTGTTGAGGTGGGTACCTTGGCTAGAATCGTTGACGCTGAGGTTCGGGGCAGCCTGCATCATGTGTAGCAACACCACCACGTCTCCATCGTGCACGCCGTGATCCTTCAGGGTCTTTTTATCGTCCAACAGTGGCGTCCCATTGAAGTTCAAAGTGATATCTTTCGCGGGGAATCCGGACTCTATTTCACAGAACGCCTTGAAATTTTCCAGCTCCAGATCCTCGGACACATCCAGCACAAACAACTCATCGTTGAGCGTAGTCACAGTAACTTTCATTGTTATTTCGAATAGTTTGGCGATCTTTGAATCGGATTGTATGTATAGGTAGCTACCTACCTAAGCACGGACAGGTGTTTTATATTTTTAGAATGACTTTACAAAACATTGTACAACGCAGTATGAGTAATAGACAGGCAGGTCAGGCCTCCCGATTGATGGTGAACAACACAGGCAAACGCGACGTACAAATAAAACTTTTGGAACAGTTCCCTGAAATCAAATTACAGAGATTTTGATAAAAATCTAACTTTTGTTGAGTAGAGCGAGTGAGATAAAATGATTAATGATATGTGTGTTAGAGAGAGAAAAAAGTAGAACGTATCTATAGTGACAGTATGACAGTGACAGTCATTACTCACTGTCAGGCTCATTCATGGAGTTTTAAAAAATAAATGAATGTACGCCAAGACTTAGCACTAGCAAAACTAAGGCCCGTATTCCGTAGCCTTACTCAAGCACTGATCCGTACTCAAGCATAGATTTTTGTATGAAAATCTCTACTCAAATCTATGCTTGAGTAACGATTTCTGTCTCGGAATACGGACCTAAAAGCATAAAGCCCATATTTATAAATAAGAAGAAGAAGAACATAAATAAACCGAAAACTCAAGAAATTGATGTACAACCATACCTCTCATTCTACACTGACCCTAATCTTAGTCCGCACTCCCTCCCCTTATGTGTAATACCGCGTGCACACTATGCCCATGCCGCTGCCGGAATGTATGGCGGCATCAATGCCGCGGACTTAATTGCCACAGGCAACATCGCCTTTATTCTCACTAAGCGGCATACATGCCGGCAGCGGCATGGGCATAGTGTGCACGCGGTATAAGACTAGCATTAGCGAACTCGACATTGGCAGAATTGTGACAATGACAACTAGCCACAAAGCCCACAAACCAAGAAGTTGAAGTTGAAAGGAGTTGAAGTCAGACAAGTCTAGCACCGTCTAGCTCGCTCGGTTGAAGAAAACAAAAATGTTGAAAAATTGTGTTTTCTAGATTATCTTTATAAAATTGTGATGTGAAAAATCTTTTCCTACAGAGAGACATTGATTTGATGTGATTTGATGTACTTATTATTCGACGAAAAAAATGCGACAATGTGAAATCTACACATGACGTAGAATGGTGAGTGTTTTTGCATTTTTAAACGTTGCTTTTTTAGTAAATAGTGTATTTAATAGTCTCGGTCTATAAATTTCTCGATTTGTTTTGTTATTGAACCAGTTTTTTCAACGTTTACTAGTTAGAAAGTGTTTTGTACTATAAACTAGCTATGTCTAAGCAGACCTTGTTTGGATTGGAAACAGTGGGTAATAGCTAATGTTTTGTGTGTACCCGGTGCTATAGTAGGTGTATAGAGAATACCTACTATAGAACAGGGTACATGAGTCTTGTAAAATTTTATAGGGGTTAACTTACAAACACCTCAAACTGCTGTTATAAGTTGTATTTGTTTTCAAAGTTTATAAGTGGTCAGTTGTCAAAACTATGAAAAAATTGGAAGGTGTTGGGCAGAGCACACTCATCCATTCTCTTTAGGTACCTAGTAGATGAGCCTGAAATTGCCAGCCAAATAGCAGCAGCCAAACACAATAATCCAGGGCCAAACTAGGTACCTACTTTTCTATATAGGATGAGTCATTCTGTAGAATGACATCTTTTCTTTTGAGCTGCCTCACGTATGTAGGGTTGGTGAGTCGTTGTGCCAGTTGATTGGGATGGTTGTTTAGTTTGTCTTTGGTAGGCTTGAGCAGTACTCTTGTTACTGTTTTAACTTTGAGCATGTCATGCAACTTGTGTGTTTCTTATAAACCAATATTTTAATATTTGGAATATTGGAGGTAGACATGGACAATCATTTATTTGCCGATTTAACTACTGGACTAATTTCTATTTCAAGAAACGTATACCATTCAGAAGCCTTTTATCCAGATTGAAACATAGGCTAGTAAGAGCAATAGCGCACGCGCGAACAAAGGGATTATTTCATTCTTATTTCACCAACCTTCAGCAATATGATGACAAGTTCTTGAATTGTTTGCGGGTGAGCAAGTCTTCGTTTGAAGAACTGTTAAGAAAATTAAGTCCATCAATCACCGGCGCTTTAACTAAATTTAAATTTAAACAAATCACACTGTAGTTCCACAATACGTGCGGCCGCCGCGACTAGTGCGCGCACACCGGTGATTTAACTACAATGCAATTGATCTCAGTGGCTGCAGCGGCCAGCCGCAAATGCGTCGCTTCGATCTCGCTGGCCGCTGCGACTTGGTGTGGCCACTGACCGCGTGCGGCCTAGTGCGCGTGCTCTATGGCGATTTCATACTAATGTATCTATCTCGATGGCCGCTAGTGCGCTATTGCTCTAATTCTAATTAGTTGTGGGGGAATGAGACCTGCACTGACGTCCCGCGTTGGGGTGTATTGTGCATTGTCTTACTGCTGACCTCTCCCCAGCATAGGTTGTATATTTGAAATCAAACATATCAATTCTTAGATACCGCTTGGACTTTCTTAACAAAAAGCAGCCTTTGCAACGAGTTTCATCATTATGCTGGTGACAGATATTTTTCTGGAAAGTTCCGCACGCGTACAAAGTTGCGGGTATGGGCTAGTAATCAAATATATAAAAAGTAGGTGTAGAATGTAGATAGAACCAAATAAGTTGGTAGGATGCATAGCATCTAGTTGACGCCGTTCAACGCCAGCCGAGGAGTTAACATAGGCATAGGCTTGACAGGCGTCATGGCTCAGTCGGTAGTAGCTCTGCCTTCCGTGCTGTGGGTCGTAGGTTCGATCCCCATGGAGAACAAACATTTGTGTGTGGCAAACATAACTGTTTGTTCTGTGTCTGGGTGTTTCTATGTATTATAAGTATGTATTTACAAAAAAAAAAATGTATTCTATCAGCCATCTAGTTCCCATAGTACAAGCTTTGCTTAGTTTGGGACTAGGAGGCGTTGTGTTAAATGTCCGTGAATATTTATTTATTTATTTAGTTACTTGTGTTCGTGCTATTAACGGTATTGGCCTTTTTTATTCAAAAGCTGAAAATATTAACTCCTCCGCGTTTCTATACGTATATTAAACTGCATGTTTTTTGAAGCAGCAGATCTGTGTAAACAAAGCGTCAAATTATGTTTACCTGCGTAATACAAGAAATGGAGAATGTCTTGTGAACGAGTTTACCCCAAGAAGTTCTTTATATCAAAGAAAAAGCGCTTAACGTACCTGATTGCTGGATCAAGGGTTGTACACTGTTTGCGAGCTCAAAGAGATGAAATAAATTTTTAAAATATCATTATATCTACCTAACTAATCTTGTATAACTTATGCATGCTATCTTAAAATAGCGAAATATTGCATCTATACTCAGACTTCTAATTAGATTCAAAGTACGATAGTTCCCTACAGTTCGTCGGGCGCTGTGTTGGGCGCAGTGCGTTATTGTCAGCGCGTTTCAGCTTTTGTATCATTTTAGCAGTGACATCTAGTTATTTTTTTGATAAATCACAGTTTCTGACTGAAGCAACTGACGTAACGTCGACCTCTCGGACCTCTCATGTCGGAAAATGTAGCGCCACTAATCCCGTCTATTTATTTAAACCTGTACGTCCTGTTTATTTTTCGGGATAAAAAGTAGCCAATTCGATATTCATCAGCTCTGAAAACCATTTTGAGGAATTTCAGGCATAATTTTGTCGGGAACATCACGAGATCTCAGTTCGGGGCGAACTACTAGTTTAATAGAAGTTTATATTCGTTCGTTCTTTCGTATGATTTAGAACTTGTTATTTGACAAATGATACTTGATTCCAAAATGAATCGGTACACGCATACGAAGCCGCGGTTAACAGCTAGTAGTGAATATTGTAAAGTTTTGCTTTTGTTCTAGGCAAAATATATTTGAGTTATATAGTGAACTCGCTGCCGCCCGCGACTTCGTTCGCGCCCTGTTGGATCCCGTTAATTTTTCGGGATAAAAAGTAGCCTATGTGTTAATCCAGGTCACGGACAAATAGTTAGATTGTTTTAGTTTAGCTGGGTGCACGTTTTGGAAACGCTTGTAAAAAATTGATCTTTGTACACGTGAATGAAAATATTGTTTTCTTAATTTGATTATTTACGGCCCCCACCAACATAAAAAGGTTTTACATCTCTCATATTCGGTAAGTATGTCCTTATTACTCCCAAATGGGGCTTGTAAGTGACCAATTAGCGCTCTAGGGTAATAATGTAGCTAGAAAAGCCCTAGGGCGGTAAGTAATTAAAAAAAACACTTCACTCTTTCAAAAAGTTCGCGTACATCTAACCATCAAACTGGCATTAGACATCATGCATTCAGCCCAATGACAAAAGAGGTCGCTTCGCTATTCAGCCTTGTCTTCGTATGAGTATAATAGTCATCAATTTTAAATATCGAACGGCGAAGCTCAATTTCGTTCTTGAAAAAAAAAAAAATGCGGGAATAGAAAACTTTTACTTTAAATATTGTTTGTTTTTGGGATTTTTTTATAATTACGTGCTAATTAGGAAAAAAACAGAGTTCTGCAAGTGATGAAGATATAAGCTGCACTCCCGATTCAATGAAAATGGAAGCTGAAGCAGCAATTACACCCTCGAATCTCGGGCTGCAATTGATACCTTACAGCCCTTGGCTACAAGCTGTCAGTTGTTCCATGATGTCAGTTGTGTTTTGCTATACCATTTCTAACAAATGAACATACAGCCCTTGGCTACAAGCTGTCAGTTGTTCCATGATGTCAGTTGTGTTTTGCTATACCATTTCCTAACAAATGAACGGCTGGACTGATAATTTTTTTTGGATGTTCATCTTTTCCCCTGTAACGGGATAAAAAGTATCCTATGTGTTAATCCAGGTCACGGACAATATATATTCCAAGTTTCATCCAAATCGGATCAGTAGTTCTTTCGTGAACCAACATACATACATCGTTACAAACTTTCGCGTTTATAATATTAGTGGGAAGGATAGGATATTAAGTTGGGAAAACCAGTATAACGTGAGCTTACATTTCTCAGACTTGACAGCGATTTGAAGAAAATCTTTACGTTTTTTTCCTCTTTGCGAACATCGCGAGAGCTCAGTTGGACGCGAAATTAGGTACCTAGTTATCTCTGGTACAATTAAAATTGAAAAGACTATTGGAAATAATAGTTCTAACGTTGAGTTTTTCATTAGACTTAGAAAAGATAATAAGAATGGTTTATTTACCCCCGAAGTCGTAAGCAGGGGTTGAACTAGTCCACCAAACCGTTTCAACACTTTCAACCAACATTCGCCTTGTGCAGCGCCTGAATACGCATCTAGAAGAGCCTCTATAATGAGTTCGAGGGCTAATTTATTGATCGCGGGTCTTAGTACCTATGTAGCCACCGTGTTCAAAAGTATCACCAACGTTTTCTGAACTAAATAATAAACTGCTGTTTTAAATAAAATTCCTGATTTCAGCGCATTTTATTATAAAGCTTTAGAATGAAGTCTCAAACTCTTGGACGAATTAACACACCAAGCTCAAATATGAATAGTTTTTGAAAAAAAGTAAAAAAACAAATCGGAAAACTTGGTGAGCGAGCCCATTCGCACTTGACCGGACTTGTTTATATAAAGTGTCGATTTGTATCTTTTGACCCGACAGCATTCTAAACTAGATTCTGAAAACACCTGCATGGAATAAATAAATTATGTATAATCCCAATTATGTAGATTTGTATGTGGTCGATTTACCTCAGTAGCTTTTGTTGTCATATTATGTTGTCGAATCGTTTTCGCAGTAGATACAGCCTCGGCTTTCCATCCAACTATACATTTCAGGCTATTAAAAGCCACCATATTTAAAGTGCTGTAGACATACGCCCGAATACTGAATCGTGAATTAAATATTAGAGCCCATATCAACTGAAGATATCGTTTCTTCAAAATCGTATACTCAAACGTCAATTATGATCACTATAGCGTAATCAGACACTGATTCTCTTTATTTTTTTTCCATTTCAATCTTTTGTGTGAGTGTGACTCGTCCCAACCTTTTTCAGTAAAGTTCCTGTTTTCATAAATCGTGATTCGGGGGAAAATCCAAAGTCAAACTTGGTACCTAGGTGATTTTTTATTTGCGATCGTCAAAAAACACTATCAATTCTGGGGCGTTACCTACTTTAAAAAAATAGTATTAACGAAAACGAAAACTTGTTGGTGAAAATGGAATAGTGGAAGGAGGAAAGGGGAGGGTGAGCGGGATGCGCGGGGACTGCATCCAGCTTCGTTTGCCGCCCAGCCTCTGTACAGCACATCCGACGTGCCAGTACAGGACCGCGCGATTTCACTTTTACACAAACCACATTTTAAACAAACTTACTAATAACTTTGTAATTTAGTTAACTTGTGTGTGCTTTGTGTATTGTTTCATATTAATTTTACATATTTGAAATTTAAATTTTTTAAAATGGGACATTTTCGTATTGCCAAGCAATCATGTAAGTAGATAACAATAAAATATATATTTATAATTTCTTATTAATTATTTCGGCACGGTTTTGTAAGTTTTATTTTTAACGCCTGAGTAAAAAAGGGAAAAGTGCTATAAGACTATGCCCTTGTTATTCTCAAAATAGGGCGATTTGAATGCTTTTTTTTTGCAAGAAAGGTTACTTATCTGGGATCGTTGATGGCCGGCCATATTTGGTGAAAATTGGTGGGACCGTTTCCAAGTTATGAGAATATTAAAATACGAGAATACGTAAAACTGGGAATATAATTATACCAAGATACACGAACACAGAACAAATTTTTAGTCAACTTTATCCGATAATTGGACCATTTATATAACCTGTTTACCGTTTATGTATCAATAGAAAATTAGACTTATATAATCTAAATAAATACAAAGTAAAAAAAGTTACTCTACTGTACACAAGAACAGAAAAACTCTTAAACTTTGTTGCTTAAAATACCATTGTAGGTAGTAAACAATTAATCGAAACTAACTACAAAATATGAACCTGAAACTGGCAGCCAAAAAGTAGCAGCCAAATATTTCCCCCAAAATGTTTTCTCGGAAACGTCAGCAAGTCAAATGCATAGGGCCGGAGTAAGTGAGGAATAAAAATAAAAATTTTATTTTTAATGCTAAGTGAAAGCTCAGGCACAAAATAAGATTATTTAATAATTGTATGCCCCCTGCTAAGTGAACGCAACGATGGAAATCTTTCAAAATCACTAGGGACCTTCCAATAGGTGTCTGTTGTAGATCCAAGCACGAAGTTTTAGGGAGCACAAGCTCTGGAGTTAGAAAAAAATATTGAAAAAAAATCCATTTTTTGTTTCTGCTAAGTGAACGCACGATGGAAATCTTTCAAAATCACTAGGGACCTTCCAATAATTGTCTGTTGTAGATCTAAGCATGAAGTTTTAGGGAGCACAAGCTCTGGAGATAGAAAAAAAAAATTAAAAAAAAAAAGCATTTTTTGTTTCTGCTAAGTGAAAGCAACGATGGAAATCTTTCAAAATCACTAGGGACCTTCCAATAATTGTCTGTTGTAGATCTAAGCATGAAGTTTTAGGGAGCACAAGCTCTGGAGATAGAAAAAAAAAATTAAAAAAAAAATGCATTTTTTGTTTCTGCTAAGTGAACGCAACGATGGAAATCTTTCAAAATCACTAGGGACCTTCCAATAATTGTCTGTTGTAGATCTAAGCATGAAGTTTTAGGGAGCACAAGCTCTGGAGATAGAAAAAAGAAATTAAAAAAAAAAGCATTTTTTGTTTCTGCTAAGTGAACGCAACGATGGAAATCTTTCAAAATCACTAGGGACCTTCCAATAATTGTCTGTTGTAGATCTAAGCATGAAGTTTTAGGGAGCACAAGCTCTGGAGATAGAAAAAAAAAATAAAAAAAAAATGCATTTTTTGTTTCTGCTAAGTGAACGCAACGATGGAAATCTTTCAAAATCACTAGGGACCTTCCAATAGGTGTTTGTTATAGATCTAAGCATGAAGTTTTAGGGAGCACCAATAACTACGATATTTTGTCTAAAAAGAAAAATGCTGCTGTCGGTAGTTTCACACGTATAAACGTACTCTGTTGTGCTCGGGACTTAAATAGTAGCAAATGATCTTATTTTCTGACAGGCGTCATGGCTCAGTCGGTAGTAGCTCTGCCTTCCGTGCTGTGGGTCGTGGGTTCGATCCCCACCGAGAACAAACATTTGTGTGGCAAACATAGATGTTTGTTCTGTGTCTGGGTGTTTCTATGTATTATAAGTATGTATTTACAAAAAAAAAATGTATGTATGAATACTATCAGCCATCTAGTTCCCATCGTACAAGCTTTGCTTAGTTCGGGACTAGAAGGCGTTGTGTTAAGTGTCCGTGAATATTTATTTATTTATTTATTTAACTTACCATTTAGCATCAGAAATTTAAATTTCGAATTTATGTTTTCACCCTTACTTCGGCCCTGGATTATTGTGTTTTGATGCTATCATTTGGCTGCCAGTTTCAGGCTCATCTACAAAATCAATCATTTTGAAACTAAAATAGCAGCTCAGAGGCCTGGCTCTTATGTAGTATTGTAACCACTAGCTGATACCTGCGACTTCGTACGCGTGCGAAACTTTCCACCAAAATATCTGTCAACCAGCATACGATCAACGTCGTAGCAAATGGCAGCTTTTGGTTTAGAGAGTTCAAGCTGTAACTAAGAATCCACGTCTTTGATTTCAATAAAATATAGCCTACGTTTCAATCTGGAAAAAAGGCTTTGAATGGTATAACACTGAAAAAATAATACCTTACTGTCGCACAGTTAAATAATTTTCATTAAGACTAACTACTTTATACAGTATCAACCAATGTTCCAAAAAACAGTTAAATACAAAATAGTAAACTGAACTGATTGAACATTAATAATTATTGAAAAAAAGGTAAAAAAAATAAATCTCAGCATCACTGTAATAACAGTAGGTTTTAATGGTGAGAACTGTATCACTAAAGGAACGAAACCGTTGTTTTAACAGATAGCACAGTAAAACTAAATGACGATAGTTTTCCGAATATGTCTGTTTTGTAACAGTAAATTGTAATGGCTTGATCGTTATCACTAAATAAATAAAACAGTTGATTCAACGGATAACACAGTAGACCTAACTTACCATCGTTTTACCAATATTGTTCGTGTTGTAAGCCTGTAACAGTAGTTTGTAATGGTTTGAACGTTAACACTAAATGAACAGAACAGTACATTTAACGGATAACACAGTAGACCTAACTAACTATAGTTTTACCAATATTGTCCGTGCTGTAACAGTAGTTTGTAATGGTTTGAACGTTAACACTAAACGAACAGTACAGTACATTCAACGGATAACACAGTAGACCTAACTGACCATAGTTTTACCAATATTGTTCGTGCTGTAACAGTAGTTTGTAAAGGTTTGAACGTTAACACTAAATGAACAAAACAGGAGATTCAACAGATGACACAGTACACCTAACTGACCTTAGTTTTACCAATTTTGTCCGTGCGGTAACAGTCGTTTGTCGGATGTCGGCAGATGGAGTCGGAGAATTAAGCAGACTACCTCCGAAAGCCAACGCTTTAGATTATGTGGATAATTTAGAAAATACTATGTTGCCAACCGTCCGGAACGTCTACCCGGAAAGCGATCTGCCTCAATTTATTTTTTTACAAGATAACTGCAGATTACACACAGCTAGAGTGACTCGTACCTGGTTTGATCAACATTCATTCATTAACTTGATTCCATGGCCGTCTAAAAGTCCAGATCTTAACCCGATCGAAAACCTTTGGGGACTTATGGTGCAGCGATGGCATCACCGCAATGAGAGAACTCGAGATGCCATCGATAGTCATTGCCATGAAGTTTGGGAGGCTTTGCGCGGGACAGACATTTGTTCACGCCTCGTTGGCTCTATGAGAAGTCGCTTGTTAGCAGTCATCGAAGCTAATAGTGGAAACACGCTTTATTAGGCTGATATTTCCCTATAATTTTTTTTTACAATTAAATGTTACTGTTACTGTTTATGAAGGACAATAAATTTATGTTATTTTTAAATGATAAATCATTGTTTATTATTAATCCTAAAACCCTTTACGCTACTAGCAGGAAATGGGACGTTTTTAAATCTATTAAAAACATATAATAAAGTTCAATTCCCTGGATTCAAAATTCAATTATTTAACGTCTAAACCAAACAAAACGTTTTATTGCACATAAAGTAGCAGGAGGTTAAATTGCAATCAGTTCTGAGTTTAAATAAACAGGAATGACAGATTCTGACGTAGCAGTTATTAATCTGTCTAGCGAAAATAGCCCTTGATGTTTTGTACGTGCAAATGATATTCAGCCTTAGAGTGGTAAACCAATTTCTTGGTCGCCTATACCTAAATGAGTATACTTAGGACTAGGTGTAGACGAAAGTGTGAGAAGATGTGTTTAGGTGTAATGTAGGCGAAATGTGGTGATTTAAGCGTCGTGTGGTTGATCTTCAGCCCTACAACTAATAAATATTTTATTGTTATTGTTAAAACTCCGATTTATTTTCAGCCCTAACGAATAAACCCACGACTAAGACACTTTTCGTGTCATTTCGAAATATAAAGGCGGACAAGGAAATTGAAATGGAGAACTTATTACCGTCGACGAAGCACCCATTTCACAAAATTTTAACAAACATTGATTTCGTGGACCCGGCTTGTTTAACACCTGAGTTTCACAACGAAGTTTTCTTTTTCTTACTAAGCTGTGCCCTTTTAGTCCTGGGTATATATTATATTGCATACGGTAAGTTCTTGTATACAAGCCCACAAAGAGCTTTTTGTGCAAATACCATCATTCCTGTAATTTTTTTCAAAATGTTTTCTTAAACTATATTTGGTACGGTTTTAGAAGTACCTGTAGAATAGTCTGGAGTGACGTATTGACCAAACTAATTATACTAACCGTTTCAGGCTATAGACATTTGAAGTCTACAATGTTTTTTGTTGGCTTTTCAATGGCATCCTTTGTCGTGCACTTAATGTGCGTTCAAGAGCAGGTCATGCCGGATTATGTTGGCATATGTAAGTATTTGTTAATATATTTAATCCAATGCGTCTGTGCTGTACCCACGAGCGGTTAATATCATTGCAAAAGCAGAATTTTAGTTGTTTCCCGAAATGTAAACTTTCCACAAGTATTCTCTTCCTCGGTTCATAGTTACCGCCAAGCTAGTTTACTTTAGCAAGGTGTTCATGGAAGACCCATTATTTACGCGCACGCACTAGTATTAAAAAAAATTGTTTTAAAATATCTGATCAACTGGTCCCACCAGATCATCTGTTATTGGCGTATGAAACGGACTTTAATTATATCTAGTCCATTTTCTTTTTAGTTAGTACACAATGTCAAAGTTCATAAGCCAAATTTTAAAAGCTATAAGCTTTTCATAGCATTTTATTGTATACGGGATTTATTCCGACCCTGCATCAAAATAAATTCATGATTCGTTCATACAGATTATGTACCAAACAGCAGAAGAGTTTGGGATAAACTAACTATTTTTTTGTTTACAGTGGTGTCTATAGGCGCGGGCCTTCTTCTGGGATCAATAACGACATTATGTCAATATATTGGTTTGTTCACCACCGGCTTTGAAGGCGGCATATTTATTGGCATATGGAGCTTAACCATTTATAATAGTTTATTTGGCAGTGGCGTTCCAATTCCGGTAAGTGTAATTATAATAGTTAGCGGTATTCTAACTTTTGTTCTATTTATATTATTATATTGTATACTACCCGCGACTTCGTGCGCGTGCGAAACTTTCCACCAAAATATGTGTCAACCAGCTTACGATGAACGTCGTAGCAAATGGCTGCTTTTGATTTAGAGATTTCAAACAGTATATAGGACTCCACGTCATTGATTTCAATAAAATATAGCCTATGTTTCCATCCGGGAAAAGGGTTTCTGAATGGTATAAGTTTCATTGAAATTGGTCCAGCAATTTAGGTGTGATCTGCGAACAAACAAACAGACAAACTCGATTTTTGGAATCAGAATCGTTAATTTAGTAGATCTACATTTCGTTTATTCATATCTTTAATTTTAGTTTTTGGCTTTTTTTACACGTTTTTGGTAGTTACTGATGTGAAAATCTTACTTTAGTGAAATCCCGCATTCAATTTTGATGTAGTATTTATTTCATGTATTCAATATATATTGTATATTTTTTTATTATATTACTTCCATTTGGATTCGGCAACGGCCCTATCGAATAACACGATAGCAGTGGATATGATTATATTTTCGGAAATACGTTTGTATTCTGGTATTGATTGTTTTATTTCTCGTAAATAAATTAGTTTTTAACATGAATAAAATGATGAAACCAAACTGAATCAATAGGTAGGTAACATGTACTCGGTGTATGGTAATCGGTACTTAGCATATCCTTTTTCGATAGGCAGCATGTAGCGAGCTGACGACGGCGCAGCAACCAGCAACGCAACAATACATTAATTACGAGTTATGACATGAGCGTACAATATTATCAGTGATCATTCACACATTGGTGATAATGGACTAAAATTTCGATGTTATTGTCGGTATTATTCTACTGTATTCCTCAATTAAATATAATTTGCGGCAAATAAAAACCAATATAAAGGCAACAATAGTTATTTCAGTGTAAGAATCAAATTCTAAACGCCCATAACTGGAAAAAATACTTTAGTATGGGAGTCGTTCCACGTTAACAAAATTACGTAGGGTCGGGTCACCACATATTTTTCTGTTTTTGCTGAAACCTTGTTGAATTAAATGCGCTCAAACCGCGTTTGAGCTCAGAACGTGAGTTTTCTTCTACGGGACACTGATGCAATATCTATTGCTCGGAAAATATCAAGAATTGTAAACGGTACAATTTCAATAACATTTATTTACAGAGAACTTCATCATTTTGAAAATTCCTAATCACATTTAGCTAGTATCCAGAATAGTTTATTCGGAAAAGAGCTAGCATTGTTACCAGCAGTGGCAGACCCAGGAATTCTGTTGGGGCGGGGGGTTTGACCCAGGACCACACAACACAGTTGTTTGCTGTTGTTCATATTCAATTTCAGTAACTTTATTTCTGCATAAATGTTGAATTGTGTGAGCGAGATGTTCTACATTATTGTCCTCTAATATAATGCTAAATGATGTCATGATATCATGTTGCATATTATACGATACAAAATTAACTGAAAATTCATTTTGTCGAAATACGAAACATTGTCTTTGAACGTTTTCACACACCCTTTAAAACGCGCGTTCCTATAAAAAGTGAATTGGTCTGCATGATTTTAATTTAAGATGTCAATGATGTACAAATGTGGACCATTGGGTTGCGCTGCGCTCAATTTGATATAGAAATATTGCGTTAAAAAAAATTCTACTTGCAAAAAGGTTGCGGGTTTGGTTGTGAGTCCATGTTACAATGGATTGCAATTTCGCGATATTTATTTATTTACATCCACTGTATGCATGTATTTTTATGAAATCCTAGTTTAGAGTGTTTCAATAACGTTATTTTGAAAAAGAGTGTGAAGTCAGCGAGATCGTGGTCACTCAACCTTGACTTAATATGATAAATCGGCTCATTCCAAATTTTCCCCTGACTAAGTCCCCTGCGTCAACCATCATCATAAAAAAATGTAGTACCTGTACCTACCGAGCGATAATAAATGCTAGCGTAGTATTAATTGTATATTGTGGTGTTTTATGCGTGTTTCTCAACTTTTTAAATATGTCTCGTTGTGGATCTATAGTAGGTGCCAAATAACACCGCAATACAGGTCATTCACCCACCCTCACCACGATGTCGCAAAATTCAATTTATAAATGGCTAAATCTGTCGCTTTCCATACAAACCTGTAGCTAAGACGGTAATCGCTCGAATCTCGTAGTACTGTTTGTTTACCATACATAAATTGAATTTTGCGACATGCGGGCCTAAGATGCGCACCGCGAGATATTTGTCATGTCGTTCTGTCAAAATGTAAGCATTTTTTACCAGTTTAGGAACTATTGCATTATCTGTGGTAATGTTGTCGAGAAACCGCGCCTCTGAATTTTCAACTTTTGACATTTCTGCATGACTATTATCTCGTCCTCAGAAAGGTACGACGACTAAAAAGTGTCAAAAGTGTACATTATGGCGCGTTTTGTCGACACCATTAGGTACCACAGATAATGCAATAGTTCCTAAACTGGTACAAAATGCTTACATTTTGACAGAACGACATGACAAATATCTCGCGGTGCGCATCTTAGGCCCGATGGAGGTGAATGTCGGTGAATGACCTGTATTGCGGTGTTATTTGGCACCTACTATAGCCTTATTATTGCGGTTATTGGTTATAGTGGTATTCATTTGTTGCAGTACTGGGAAGTGGTTTTCATCCTCCTTTTGTTTGGTATTGTCGCCGCCTGCTTGAACTTGCGCTATGAAAAAGGTAAGACCACTGTACAGTCAGCGGTATTAATAAATGATGAGGATCCTAAGTTTCAAAAATATTTTATGACTAAAAACTAAAAAGAAATCTCCTTTTGCTAACTATGATCCTCGTATCTTAAGATAAGTTTTATCATGTCTATCATTGTCGTTAAAGAATTTTTATTTCTCAAAGAACAGGGGGGTTCACTTATAGAGAAACATATCGCTTATCGTTAGTGTGTACTTAGTGTACTGGTTCTAGTCCATGTATATAACAGTGCTATACTTGATATTTAAAAGATTAGGTAGTTCACAATACTATTGCAATGTTTTTAAAGATGTGAGTCTTCAATTTTTTTTATATAGTCAGACTTGTGGCTTCTTTAACAATGCTAGGTAATTTATTATATAGTTGTGCATTAAACATTATGATTAAATAATAAAATAGGCCTTTACATCTATTGAAGATGATTTATACATCGTCAGGAGGCAACCTATGCCTACACTTAACGGGACACTGTAGTGCCTGGGACAATGTTTAGATGGAGTAGGCTTGTAGCACCTATACCATCCTCTCAGCCTAGTCAGCCATATCCACAGGAAAGACATTATGATCAGAGCGTATATAATATAACATTTTTAAATTTTGAAAAAGATGACTACTTCTGATATCTACTGTATTTAGTGTGTAAGTTTATTGGTTTATTTTTCGGTGACATTTCACAGGAAATGCATTCGATAGCTCGGTGATAGTTTCTCAATGTTTTTCATTTCTCGAGAATTTTAGCGGAAATAGCTTTCGCCCCCTGCGTTAAAAGATGTTCTTGACGTCTCGACATTTTTCTATCTGAATTATCTTGGGAACACAAACTAAGGATTTCCCGGGACGAGAATTCCCGGGAATGAACCCCATTGTACTTGTTACCGTTGCAGCTTCAATATAAAATAATGCCATTATAAATAGTATTTACTATTTACGCAAACACTATTGTTGTCTATAAAATCTTCAAAGAAACTTTAACAAGAAATGTCTTGTTGAAAATATAGACCACGCGTAACAATGTATAATTTTGATAAATAAAGAGCACGGTTTCCAACTAATGCATCGTTTCTGAAGACACAGCTACTTGGAATTTCACAGCTTTAAATGAAGGAAATACAAGAGTTCAGCTTTCACACAATCTACACTCAGGATAAAAATTCTAGAACTTCGTTGAAAGTCTTTCATAATCACGTCTCAGTTTTAACTCGAGCCTAACTTTAGGCCGAGCCTAGCTAGGCCGGATAACATAATTAGACCGTTTGGGTTGGAATTTGGTCTTTTTAGTGGTTCTAAACTGTTTTAGAAGAGTCTTTCTTTAAAACACGCTCATATAACTTAAAACAATACAATAGCTCAATAAATCAAACATAGTCGAGGTAGCTGCTAAGTTATACAATTCATAAAGGTGGGGGTAGGTACACTAAAATTCTCTCTTTTTTTTAGCCAGTGCGTTTGTTACAGGTTTGACCATCTTTAGCACCAGCATCATTGGTGGCGGCCTCATTGCTATATCCCTTGACTTCTTCATCTATAATTTGGCTAACCTGAAGTGGGTGAGTACCACTTTACTTTTAGGAAATAGTTAGCTGTGAAATTGAATTCATTTTCATTTAGGTTCAGCAGAATTTGCATAACGATTGAACCTACCTAACCATCCGACTACTGCGACCACTGCTAATAGAAAAAAAAGAAAATGTTAGTTTTACAAAAAAACTCGTGGATAATCAAACATACCTAAAAACTAAGTACCATCCCAGAACTATCAGGGTTTTTGTTTAAATACGCTGCATTGAAATCGGAGCTACGAAGCTACAGCGAAACAACACATACACAGTGGCATCAATAACATGAATTGGACAAAGACTATGTCAGTAGGTGGAAATTGAGCGAGCTGGATATTGACATATCCATCTCCCTCAATTTCTATTATTCATCTATTCAAGTTGATCTATTCAAGTTGATCTATTCAAGTTTAATCTATTCAAGTTTTATCTATTCAAGTTGATCTATTCAAGTTTATAATAGAAATTGAGGGAGATGGATATGTAAATATCCAGCTCGCTCAATTTCTACCTACTTATGTCATCCCGTAACGCAACGTTGTTAGAAGTCGCATTAGAAGTATAACTTCAAAAATATATTATACGTACTCCATCAGCCATCTAGTTTCCATAGTACAACCTTTGCTTAGTATGAGACTAGAAGGCGGCTATCTATTTATTTAATACACAAGTTAACAATGCGGTAAAAGGAAGTCGGCCTGTCAGTTACATACAGGTTTTCGAGTGTTGCAGAAATTCAATTGAAAGTGCATTAAACTGTCAACGTTCCACTCAACACTTCAGATAGAATCAATAATATCCCAGCTTCACTAACGCAAAACCTTTCCAGCTTAATTAAAGTTTGAAGTACTATCATGTTAATATTAGATCAAAGGTAATGGACGTAAAGCGTGAGACACAGAAAACAGGCGCAGATTTGCTGCACGTTTTACCCTATGAATGTATAATGGATCTCGAAGAACGCGTGCGAGGTTCAAAGTATATTAATATTTTAATTTCCTCCCAACCTCCTTACTTTTCAGAATAATCGTTTTCATATACCGACTATTCATCTTGGGTTATAATCTAACAAACTATTATTATTCCGAATTTACACAGATACCGGGGTAAGAACATAAGTGCTCCATTTGTTCAAAATAGGACTGAAACACTAATAATTACACCGAAATAAGGGTAGTTGATTTTCATTCATAACATCACTGTTGCGAATGTTTCGACGAGATTTTTTGCAGTCGCTAATAGCTAATATCTTGCTTAATAGGTACCTCCTGTTGCGTTCGTCAATTACTGCTGAGATATTCTCTGTATTGTAAACCTCTCCTAAAACCTTCCTAAATTGTTTTTTTTTCTGTATTATTTTGACAATATTATCAACATCATCATCATATCCTTGCCCTTGTCCAACTTTATGTGGGGTCGGCACAACATGTGTTTTTCCTCCATGATCTTCTATCAGCCGTCATCTCAGTTGTCACTCCTTTCTTACCCATGTCTCACCTTTCATGCAATCCATCGATCTTTTGTTTGACCTACGTCTACTCTTATACCATCTACATTCATATCCAATACTCTTTCATACACAAAACAGATGTTTTGGTTCTACTAATCTTCAATCCGACACTCCAGATTCCCTTCCAATTCGATGAAGATCGGATAAGCTTTTTGAAAGCTATTATTGGTATTTATTAATTAACTAGAACGGTCGTACATATAACTAATTAGTGGGTCGCCCCGGCTTCGCACGGGTATTTACCCTGCCACGCTTCGCTGTGCAAAAAATGGATAAAAACAATCCTTGATGCGGATTATATATTATGCTAAAATTTCAGCTCGATCGGTGCAGAACTTTTTGAGTTTTTGAAGCGTATACAACCAACATAACATTTTTATATAATAAAATATATAGATTACTCACTCTAATTACTTAAACACTAGATACATATTAAGTTACGCTCTAACTATACATTGAATGCCGATTTGGCCAAGTGAACACAGATCTTCATACGCCTCGCTCACTCGATCAATTACTTACATTACACAGGGATATCAATCCTATGAGCTGAACGTAAACTGAGAATAGTAATTACCCAATATACCGAATCAGGGACAATGGGCAAATTTCATACAAAACAAAACCCAACATCAATAAAAACAAAATCTACCCCTTATTATCACATATATTAACTTTATATATTTTTCATTAATTATTTGTTTGATACTTCTGTAGGGTGACAGATATAAGACAGTTTAATATGCTCTTAAACAGCAGTTAAGAAAACAGCATTATATGTTTTAAGGTTTATTTATTCAAAATCAAAATCAAAATTGTTTTTATTGTTACAATTGTTGTATTTTTCAAGCCTAAAAAACCGACATATGAATTATTTCTGTTGGTCCTGAGTTAATTTTGCCCAATCTCTTTTGTGTTACATGCAACGAATATAATTTGCAACGATTAAAACCTAAGCCTAATGACAGCCGCAAATGGTGAACCAAACGAACCAATCTACGTCCTGAGGACCTAAGATGCGCACCGCGAGATATTTGTCATGTCGTTCTGTCAAAATGTAAGCATTTTGTACCAGTTTAGACTTTTGACACTTCTTAGTCGTCGTATCTCTCTGAGGAAATGTCAAATGTTGAAAATTCAAAGGCGCGGTTTCTCGACAACATTACCACAGATAATGCAATAGTTCCTAAACTGGTACAAAATGCTTACATTTTGACAGAACGACACGACAAATATCTCGCGGTGCGCATCTTAGGCCCCCTGGAGGCTATACCAAAGAACTGCGCGTAACTTTACAGCCATTCACTTCCCATTGCTAATCCACCATTTATTAATTGCCAATCTTTTGAGTAGGAACCTTCGATTTGCCACGCAGAGGTTATTAAGGTGCGCGCGGGCAAAACACGAAAATGACTTTTCTGCGTACAAGTTTTCTGAGAAAATATAGCATGTCGAGCTTTAGAACTAATGATGTCATGTAACACGTTTATATTGAACTTATTTCTAAAGGCGCCAAACCTTTAGAAATAAGTTCAATTTAGATGTTTTTGCTATTACTTATAGCACGGAATTTTAGTACAAGTATTTAGATGTGAGGATTAATAATTCTCACACTGCACTCGTGTCACAGAATACGAGAAGGTACTATTATTATTTGAAAGTTATATTTTCTGTTCTATTTTATTTTGTAAATAGGTCTTGACACCTTACTTTTTCCCGTTTATTGCCGGTATTACTAATGAGATTAGATATTTTAAATCATTCGTTTGTTAGAAAGGAGCGCGTGTCGCGACGCGAGTTTGAGCGCCTATTCAGTTTTGACACTCAAAACCAGCGCTAAAGGTGCCACCGTGCATGCGTACCATTAGCATTTGCTGAGTGTGTATCTTCTTTACGCATTTATTAAATGTTTGTAATTTGTTATGTTTTTGTATTTTTTGCGTTGCGTAAAATAAATAATTTATATTTATATCGACTCTTAATGACACACACCTCTAATTTTCCTAGATATGTGCTCGCGTAAGAATGGAAGCAGTGACCGCTCCACCGTGCTTCTATTCCTGGCTCATTCTCGCTATGTGGCCTATTTTCACCATTTTCGGGCTCATAATCCAATGGACCCTCACTGGTACTGGCATCCGTCATCAGCAGAGTAAGTATTCATCTATGAGGCTGTATAACACGTGGCTTGGAAGGACATTGCCAATTTCTCGGTGGCCACGGGTTTTTGGTAATGGCCACTCTATGCCGAAATACCTTCTGTACTGCAAGAGCTTTTTCGCTGGAATTCATAGTCAAGATTTGAACCGTGATTGTAAATTCCAGTGGAGTTCGTCTCAAGCGCCGTGAGAGGCTGACAAATCACATTGTTGCGACAGTAGCGCTGCTGTCGTGTATGTGCGATTTGAGCAAGTCTCACACTGGTGCTTGCAGCAAACTCAAATAAATATTACCTATTTCATATTTATACAGGGTGTATATATGACTGCTCTCGCATCTGAGGGTATCTCTATCAATATCAAAAACCTTAAGGAATCAACAGTGTGTCTAACGTCCCTAAGTTTTCAGAAGTAGTTTTATAACAACCTGTATATTTGACTGCGAGGTGCTGCGGAATACATTCGCGGCACAAACGGTCTTGTATTTATTTATTACTTTTGTGGTGGTGGCTAATAGTACCTAAAGCTTTTCACTATTATAATGCTTTGCTCGGAAAAAAAAAACAAATACTATTCCACTAAAAATCGTACTTTCTAATCTACCAGTTTCTTCTTGATTGATTCACAAACATATCTTTTTCAACAATTACTTTTTTTTTCTAATACTTTTTTGATCACTTCGCATCACCGCTCCGTTCCCAAGAACTCAGAAACTTGTACCTAAATCAACTTTCCACTCACATACCTTCTCTTTTACGTGCATGCCTCCGTCACTCACACCACCAGAAGTAGTACTAATTAATGAGCGTACGAATGGTCACGTGATAACAAAGACTCCAGCTGAGCCGCGTACGGCGTAGTAGAGGTGTTTAATATTTCTTTCAACCAATAAAAACACCTAATAAAAAATATATCACTTACATTCGATAAAAAAAAATGGAGGTGATCGAATATTTTTATTATCACATGATAATTTTCAAAACAATATTTAGCTAATATTGACACCTTTAAGACAGTTCTAAGCCTGATAAAGTGTGAAGGAAAGTTCATTGTTCAAAATTCATTCATTCCCTCATCATAGATAGATATCAATCATTCACTCATGCGTATAAATAAATTTATTTATGCGAGTTCATCGAATATTTATTCAGATGAAATCAACCATTAAACATATTGTTTTTTTTTATCATTTTATCATTAACTAATAAAAAAATTCAACCGATATTGACACCTCTAGTGCTTAGTTCGAGCATTACGTGCAAATAACATGAATGCCTTTGCGAGTTGAAAATGGTAGGTCATAACGGTCTCAATTCTGTTTCATATACGAACTAACAATAAAACACTAAAAACAGCAAATTGCAACTCTTGTTAAAAGGAGTACTTTTTTATTCGCGCAAATGGCGTAAGTACTTACTATCTGTTTCAAAACGAAAATAAAAACTAAAGAGGTTTTGGAAATTGTCAACATCAGCATCCATTATAAATAGGTTCAAACCGACTTGAACGGTTTGAAGCTCAAACCGGTTTTAAGCGGTTTGGTAAACGTGAACATCACTAAACCAGATTAGACAAGAATATTTGCTATTTACAGCTAAGAGAAGTGGCGCTGTTCTTTCCTGCCCCCTGAGGTTTTCGCTTTACGATGATAGGTTTGTGTAAGTACCTACGGTTCTCCTATAAATGTTTTATAAATATTCAATTAGTACACCGGCGCATTCGGACGAAAAAGCGAAAAAAACTGTCAGTTTGTTGAGTGCTTTGGTGTCGCGTTACATTATAGCGAGATTTAGTTCTCTTCTGGAGCCCTAACCAACATTTTAAATATTTTTATATTCTCTAGCGTTCGTAGAATGAAACTTGACGGGTTTATGTACGGTTACGGGCATAGCTATAAAATATTTGTTGCACCGACACAGCCGTTTCGCTATTCATGTAAGCGATGACTGAGACGACATATTGAACTAATGATGTACACAGCTCGCGCAAGCTTCACGCAATTAAACTTTAATGCGAATAAACTGCAATGTACGTACAATACATACTATGTTTCGTTACCGCATTGTATTCGCTTTGTTTCGCATTCGCGTGCGAATGCGTGGGGGTACTAAAAGCGTCAAGTCTGCACGTCAAGCGCAAAACTATATTTTCTGTCTCCCCCTTTCCTTGAAGGGAATTATTCATTCACGCTAACCCCCTTTTTACCATGAATGAATTTGACATTCGTAATGTAAAAGGTGGAGGTAAAATATCGGACACTGCGCGGGAAAGGCACTTCGGCTGCGGTGCGTTGCTGATTTTCCACGCAGTGTAACGTACCTGTAAAAATTCGTGCAAGCTTATCTATGTAACTCTGACGCTTCGTGACTTCTGCTGTCTTAGGCTTTGTAAGTACATGTTGTGGTTTTTATATATTTTAACTTCTCTATTGTTCTAAAAATGTGGGCATGTGAAATGTGAATGAAATGTTTGAACTGTCTACTATAACGTCACAAGTTGTTTTTTTTACAGTTAATTTTACTGAAGTGGTTTTCTGGTCGTTAATCTTATAGTGGTTATCATATAAATGTGTAGATCTTAGGCGTCAAACGCACTAGCGGTTGACCGCGGCGGCGGCTAACCGCGCATTTCCAGTTTAATATGCAACCGCTGCGTACAATCACAAGTGGTTGACAAGCAGTTGCATATTAAACTGGAAACGCGCGGTTAGCCGCCCCCGCGGTTAACCGCTAGTGCGTTTGAGGCATTACGGCTGTTACTGTGGCATCGCGATTAATGGCGTCGTCTATTGCGCTATATTTGAGCTTTTTGTGTATCCCTACCCTAATAACAGCATTGTTTTACATACCTACTAAAACCTAACTCATAACGGTACGATTGCACAGCTCTGATTTCTCTGATTTTTTGAGGCTCGTGTGCTGAAATAAAGCTCAAGTGTGAATCGAGACTCAAGTGTAATATTTTTTGGCAGTTCTTTTATAGAAAAGTGTGAATTCGATGCTTGAGTCTAAAGTCAGGTTAAAGATGTTTATATTTATCATAAGAATAAATAATTCACTTACATGAAAAAGTTATACAAAAATATGCCGATCATTGCGTACCTACGTTCCTACACTATAGGTAGGTATGTAGGCAACTAGTCTAAGTTAATAACGTGAACGCGCCCTTGAAACTGCAAAGAACCAACAGTAATTTAGTTTAGAAAATTATATTCGCCCAAGCGGAGTTAAATATTCTACAAGATGCTGTATCACAATTGTCAATTTCCCGCATGATTATTAAACGTTCCACTGTTAGAGCTGTTGTATTTATAAAAAATATGTCTCACAACTGTTCCTCACACTTAAAGATATAAGAGTAGCTCTTTGATTCACTATTACTCGTATCAGAATAGCTTTTATACACTTTCTATTTTAAGAAAATAACATGTTTATTTACACCTCTGAATTCATAGTCGTAGGGGCTGTACACTCTTCTAATACAGTCGGTAATACAGTCGGGAACAGTCTTCTAATAAACTAAGGCCCGGTTTCACCAAAGTCTTGCTAACAGAGTGTTACGTAATCGGGCGTCAAAATGTCAAGCGACTAAATTAAAACGACGTTCAACGCTGTTTAAATAAAACGCAAGCAGATGTATTTTTGTTTAGCTGGTTTATATGGTGGCCGTCAGATCAGCGATTACATTTAACAGTCTGTTAATGAAGATAATTCTTGGTTAGGGCATGTTGAAACACAAAACGACCTTAACAGTCCGTTAAATGGCTAACAAGCTGTTAGTTTAGCTAACAGAGAATGGTAAAACCGGCCCTAAATATAATATTATATGATAAATATTCACGTTCGCCTACGATCATTCACAAAAAAGTCTTCGCGTGGGTTGATTGTTTGATTCACAAAATAGTCATTCACCATTTAGCCCCTAGCTTTTATGATGCTGGGGACTTTATTTAAAGTAATCTTATTGATTGAATGTGCTGTTGTAAATTACGATTTATGTTCAGAGTGAACAATGTATTGGTTGGTATACCAGTGTTAGCATTCAGCTCCTTCAAACTGAGAGCTTCTTTTACTTATAATAGCATTGTCAATAAAGAAGTCGTCCTAGGACACTGTTAGTGTTCAGTCCCTACGTCTATGAATTAGGGAGTTTGTAAATAAATAGGAAATATTGTGAAATGCGTCAATGGGTGTTGAAAGTTTGTATAAAAATATACGATGATTGGAACGAGTCTTGTTCCTGCATCCATAATACCAACATGGATGCTAGGACATCGCTGCCATCAACCTGATATCCTTCTCCGTTATTTAAAGGAGTTGGACTGGGGTGCGGTTAGCAGGGGGACAATGCACAATGTTCGCCAACGCGGGACGCCAGTGTAGACCCCTCAGCACGAATAAATGTGACAATCGTATATATGTAGCGTATTCGAGATACACTGCGCGGTGACGCTACAACGCGCGACAATTGAACTAGTCCTCACGTGCAATATGACTAGAATATGTTAGGTTCTCAAAGTAAAAATGTTTTTATTCAATAAAATCTCATCGGTTCTGGTCTAATGAAATGATCTTTATTGAATGAGTTTGAGCTAGTTTGTAATTGGTACTGATTGGGACCAGTTGAGCTATCTATAAATCGTTTGCAACGGTTTGTAGATAGCTCAACTGTTTCATGTGTTTTTTTTTTAAATATTGTGAATATTGTAAATACTGTATAGTTGTAATTTTCTTCGGTAATAAATATTTTGTTTTGGTTTGTACCAAGCTTGTTTGACTTCTAAATAGTCAGATATTTAATAGTATGCTTTTAAAAAAATCTTCGTTTTGTTACGTTTTTGAACTTACCAATCGACAACTGAGACACATCACTTGAGATTTTCTTGAAGAAGCGTACACATGCCCTTTGAAAGATTTACTAACTTTTGTGAGCCTAGTGGTGAACAGCGAGTTTGTCTTTGTTTCTAGTATTAACATTATTACGTGACGTAGCAATTGTCAGATTTGTTCGTGCTTCCTCCCTTATTGTTCCATCTTGAATTAGAATTAGTTACCTACAGGTGTGATACAGGTTTAACATTATTGTTTGCAGGCCTAGCCGCGCAGAAGCGGCAACGGGCGCCCCCACTCCACCGAACACCCCAACAGCGAGCAGAAATGCGCCAACGCAAGTTCCGTTATTTGTACCAAGTGAGGACAGCCCACGGAGATGTGATATCTCAGGTAATAGTCAAATCATTGTAATGGTGGATACACACGGGCGTATGTAAAAGGCAGGCAACCCTCTCGTTCGCACATTTCAACATTTTTGGAAATATAATATAACTAAATGTAATTATGTGAAATTGCTAAGGTTCAATCAAAATATCACATTGATCTAAACAAGTTTTCCGACCAAAAAATTTATACCAATGCGATAAGTTAAAGTGCACATTTTTTGGTTAGAAAACTTGTTTGGATCAATGTGATATTTTAACTGAACCTTTGCATTGTTATTCTCTCGACCCTGAAGCTCTGCAATTTCACACAATTACATTTAGTTATATTATATCTTATTAAATGTTGAAATGTGCGAGCGAGAGGGTTGTCTGCCTTTTACATACGCTTTAAGCAAGCTACGCCACGAGCGCTTCAAGCGCTTTCAGTTGCTATGTGTGTGTATGAAAGAAATTTACAACTAATACAGTATTTACAAAATACACATGAAACAGTTGAGCTATCCACAAACGGTTGTAAACGATTTATAGATAGCTCAACTGGTCTGTAATAAAGTACTTTGTATATTTTCTATCTATTGAATTTTCTTTTTGTTTTGTTCCGCAGTCATACGTGCAGGCATTACAACAGAAACATTCGACTCCCGAGCCATGGCATGCGGGACATGCGGGTGCCGAATGCAGTACGCTGCAAAGCGATTCAACTCATTTGACCGTCCTCGCGTCCGACCCACCGAACGCGGATTCGGACGAGGAAAGTTCCACTAGAGCATGCCGATAAATGGTCAGCATATTTTTTATCTATCCTACTAATATTATAAACGCGAAAGTTTGTAACGATGTATGGATGTATGTTTGTTCCTCTTTCACGCAAAAACTCCTGATCCGATTTGGATTAAACTTGGAATATATATTGTTCGTGACCTGGATTAACACATAGGCTATTTTTTATCCCGGAAAATCAACGGGATCCAACGGGACGCGAACGAAGTCGCGGGCAGAAGCTAGTCTACTATATCAATATTATATAAAACTCTTTTGACTTAGAATCAACGCACAGCCTAAACTATAAGTCCTAGAGGTAATTTGGAAGGTAGTATCCTTATATAGTGTAGGGGTGCACTAAGAAAGGATTTTTGAAAAGGCACACTCTAAAGGGTCTAAAACGCGAGCAACGCCGCGGGCGACGGCTAGTTTATTATAAAACTGTAAAAAAGCAAAAAACTATTAAAGATATGGATAAACTATATATGCAGATCTACTAAATAAACGATTCTGATTCCAAAAATCGAGTTTGTCTGTTTGTTTATGAATAACGCCTTAACTACTGGACCAATTTCAATGAAACGTTTACCATTCAGTAGATCTTTTTCAGAAGATCAAATTGAAGTTGGGTTTTGAAGTTTTTAAACTTATAAATTATATTGTTAAAGTTGCATTGTGATATCTTTGAACGCAAAAAAAAATTAATCCTTTTCTTATTTTCAGGTTTGAATTAATCTTTACGGTAGGTTCAACACTGCCGTCGTTAATATAAAAATATATAACTAAGTGTCTATTAAAGAATTTTCGGTCTAGTATAGCTGTTCGTAACAGCAAAGGTTACCACACACGGGACTTTATTTTTTATATAGAATATAGGCAACCGTTTGAAATCTCACCTGATTTTAAGCAATGATGCGGTCGACGATGTAGCACGGTTACCTAGAAGATACCTATAGATTCACTCTAGTCTAAATATGTAATATGTAACTTATTGTATAACCTTTGTATTCTTACGTAAAATAAACATTTACCTATTATAGTTATCTTACGATCGCTGCTAATCGCGCGGTGATATTTGCTTATTCGATGTTAGACGTCGTTTCAAGAACTCATCTATATCTATACTATAATAAAAATGTAAAAAAGCAAAAAACTTAAATTAAAGATAAACTAAATATGCAGATTTAAACCACGAAATAGAGTTTAACCTCCAGTCTCCGATTATTTCATAAGATCAATGGTAGCTAATCGACCATCGGTAGCTTAAACTGACAGAGATGACAGTAGATTAATCCATCGATCAAATGTAATCGTAGTTAACGAAACCCATAGTTTAAACTGCTTTTAATCTTACGGCCCTTAGACAGAGCTGGCTCGCACGGCTTATATAGTTGGGTAATAACTGAATATTTCATTTTCCTTATCTGCGTACGATTTCTTAGATATAACCAAAGTTGTTTTTACGCAGATACTAGTCCCCTGTGTGACAACCTTGACAGTAAAAATAATTCTGTGATAAACTTGTAGATGGTATACATATTATTATAAATAAATTTTAAACTTTACCAAAAAAAGTTTAGTTTATAAGTTTTAAGTCCAAAGAGAAGGTTGATATTTCTTTTTTGTAATGTTATTTTTTTATTATTTTTATTATGCGACATATTATTGTATACTTAATATTAATTTATTGAAAGACCTCTTAAAGTCTTACTGCCATTTTGACGACGTTGCTGCCATTTCGTGTAATCTATAGTCACACTAAATATTCACGTAGAATTCACTTGCCGTATATAATCCCTTGACAGCTTCGTGTTAGGTATTAGACGTGTTATCTTTCCTCTTTAATTTCATAAACGGTAGAACAAGAACAAATACATTAATACGCGAACTAGACTGATTTATTGGACGTATAGCTGAGGCAGTTCCAGTTTACAGTTAGTTCGTTTAGTATTGGTAGGACAGAATTATTCCCATAGTTGGCCCAACTTTGCATGAACCTCCGGTAATTATTCTACTTTTTTAACATCGATATATGATCTACACGATCTCTAAGAAAACGCGACTTGAACCTGTCCAGTGCTTTGATCACGAATAAATGTGACAATCGCAAACGTATCGTAACGTATCCGAGATACACTGCGCGGTGACACAACAACAGTTAGCAGTCGAGCTGGCATTGACGCGCAATATAACTCGAATACTCTAACGCGGCGACTGTGCAATTCACTAGACGGCCATGCTCGCGGACATGCTCGCCGGACCTCGCTATATTAATAAATAGGTCTGTGTAATGTTCGCTACTATAGTAGCGAGGTCCGGCGGGCATGTTCGCGAACAAGTCCACGAGCATGTCCGTGATCATTTGCGTCTAGTGAATTCCCCGCTTTAGCTTTGTGTATTTACACCGTGTTTTCTCTCTTTCGATGGAATTTGAATCTGCTTGTCAATTCAAAAGACAAAACACGGTGTGAGTACTGAAAGCTCTCATCGAGTTTATTAATGGCTGTGTGTCGAATTAGCTGACTCGATTTCGATAGAGTTTCCACAGTTGTGTAGAAAATGATCATGCGGAGTTACTTTCCGAAAACCTTGTATAATTAGTAAGTACATTACAAATTGTCGTTGGATTTGTTCAATGTAGTCATTATTAAAGTTAAAGGAGTTGGTATTAAAATTAGTGATTTACTCAATGTATATTCCACGTAACGGCATTTAATGTTATTAATAGAAAATAATTGTTGATGTTGTATGCTCAATATTTTAGTGTATCCTACTATTATTATGTTTTATGTTTTGTTACGTTGTCTCAAACGATTTCACAATTTTATATTATTTTATACATAGGTAATTATTAAAGTTTTTGATTAGTTATAACATTCGCACAATATTACCTTAGCGTGAGTTATTTTGTATTCATCATTATCATATCATTTTGATATATTGTTTAATAAACATAGAAAAAAATAATTTCCTAATATAAATAATGAATATCCGTTAAATTAATTTAATTATTACAACTGACTCTCCCAGTGTTGACACGGGGTGACGAATCAATAGCTATAAGTACACCTTTTGATACACTTTTAGAACAAGCTTCCTGGTAGGTAGGTATATTACTGTTTACCTAGTATTATTTCCTTTCCTAAAGACTTATTTATCATTAGTTTATAGTTTCTCGAAAGAGAACAGAGATTTTTTGAAGTGAGATTTATTTGAGCGGTTTTTACTATTGCTCTACTATTTAGGAATTTTATTTATACATTATTTTATTATTTTTGTTGATCACCTATCTAATACCTTGTAAATACGTCAAGTAGAAAGTTTAATCGAATATAAATGTGAATTTAGATGTAAGAAAACTGCCGTACTTTATAAACACTGCCAATAATGTGTTTCAAACCTTTGTGCGAACACGCTCTTTGGGGATAAAACTGGAGTATCAATGTTAAAATATAGATGTAATATCAAAACTGACGTATTTTCTAAACACTGCCAAACACTCCTTTCTTCAAAACCTTAAAGAGCGCATGTAAATGCTTTACTATGTATAGGATTGGTACTTATATTAATGTGTAACTTTCGATGTAAGTACTTACGGCTGTAAAATTCCCGACACCCCTTGTTTAGATGTTTTTAGAGCATTGTCAACGTGCTAATCTATCTATCTATACTATTATAAAACTGTAAAAAAGCCCAAAAACTAAAATTAAAGAGATGGATAAACTAAATATGCAGATCTACTAAATAAACGATTCTGATCTTGACGATTCCGAGTTTGTCTGTTAATCTGTTTGTTTGTTCGCGGATCACGCCTAAACTACTGGACCAATTTCAACGAAATTGATACCATTCGAATGCCCTTTTTCCGGATTCAAACATAGGCTATATTTGATTGAAATCAAAGACGTGGATTTTTAGATACGGCTTGAACTCTCTAGTCTAAACCAAAAGCAGCCACTTGTTACGAGGTTCATCGTATGCTGGTTGACAGATATTTTAGTGGAAAGTTTCGCACGCGTACGAAGTCGCGGGTATCAGCTAGTAGTAATATAAATGTGAAACATGACTTCCAAAATCGTCGTGTTTTCTAAACACTGCCAAACACTTCTTTGTTCAAAGCTTACAGAGCGAACCTTATGGAATATAAATGTAAAACTTACGATGTGAATTTAATAACTACCAGACCGTCATTTATATGCGGCATTTCTTATGGATGTTACATAAATGTGAAACTTTCGATGTAATCTCCAAACTACCGCAATTTTTAACGGAACACTTTTCTTTTCACCAGCTTACATTTTAGTAGAAGCCTAAAGTATAGACTGCTTTCTCCGTATAAAAATACATGTTTAAAAATAAAGGATTTCTTTTCAAGCAAATTATTGTTTTATTGCGAGTTGTTTAGATATAGAATTATTTAGAAAAATCTTAGTAAATTACACGATTTACCTACTATACCTACTAATCAGATAAGCGGCGTGATAGGTATACTATCCGAACGAGAATCGGCGTACATAACAGAAGCTTAAAGGCCTACGCAGACCGGGATGGCATGGCAAGGGATTTAACCGTGAGTCAGCGCACACTGGGGCAATCTGTATGACTTAGGAGATTCCTTGCCGTAACCGTATAACGTCACCGTAAGGAATGACATTTATGGCATAGGAAATACGGCATAGGCATAGGGCGATTTCACGCCGCTGTCTTGTCGTGCTGCGGAACGCGCTTGTATTGGTCATAGTGAATAAGGCCCCTGGCCGCTTAGATACCGCGCCATGGGAGCCTGTGGCGCGTCTTAATGCCGTGCGATAAAATCCCTCTCAGTGCCACGGCATCATTTTAAAGCATAGCAATTTATGTCGTATTTCTGTAACAGTACGGATTAAAATCCCTTGCCATGCCGTCCCGTCTGCGTAGGCCTTAAGGCGTAGGGTAAAGGCAGACAACCTTCTCGCTCGCACATTTCAACATTTTTGAAGATATAACTAAATGTAATTATGTGAAATTGCAGAGCTTCAGTGGTCGAGAGAATAACAGTGCAAAGGTTCAGTAAAAATATCACATTGATCCAAACAAGTTTTCTAACCAAAAAATGTGCACTTTAATTTATCGCATTGGTATATGTTTTTAGAGGTGTGGCGTACCGAGATCTTAAAGAGTCAGCTGAAACTAATTGCTATATTAGGTTAGTACATTTAGATACTATTCTGAGGTTTAGATAGGACTAAAGAAATGAGAACAGTAAAATTATATTTTATTTTATTCCACATATTAAACAACACTTTGGTTCAATTTAAGACATACCTAAACTAATCATTTACATCTTTAGTGTTACTAGACAGTTACAATATTATTATATACAATTTAAGTAACATTTATTATTAATTATTACTTGCAGCATGAGTTCATAGTTATTTAATACATTTTTTATATCATGACCTTATATCATTTTTTTCAATATGATATAAGTATATCTGCCGAAATTACCTGTTCCGCCCTAAAACGCGTTTTGTTATAATGGCATATAGGCCGTACCCTTCCGAGTCTTGTATTATTACATAGTTTACACCTACTTGTATACATACAAAATGTATGAGTGAATATAAAAAACAGTTCCCGATCAAAGAAAATCTGCAGTAGATACAGGTTTGTACCCCCAATCGTCTCAAGCGTATCATCCAAACATGTAAACTTTGATAATTATTTATAATATTAGTGGGATCACGAAACAATCGTCCCATTTTTCTCTTATATATTTCGTAACTAATAAAATTAAACCAACACTAAAATAACATATTATACATAACCGTATTTATTTGTGCAATAATTAAACATTTATATAATCTTACATACATACCTATCGTTTTGATTTCTCTTTGAAAAATCTTGCCGGTTTACACTTTAGTATACTGTCACAGAATAAGTGTATCAGGACAAGGAAATACTTAGTACGAGACAATTGCAATTGCCACATTTTTTCGTTAAACCGTGCCGGTTGGTACAGGTACCTATCGGCACGATTTAATAGCGCTGATCTTGAACGCGCATACGTCGTTGGGCTGCGAACACCCCAATTTCCCTTTACTTTCGCGGGTCGCTATTAAACCGTGGCGGGATCCCGTGTACATAATCATATGCATGTAGTGATCTCTTCAACGTATGAAGACGGGAAGATTCCGTAGCAGCCGTTCAGATCTCCAGTCCACCAGCCATCGTCTTGCTTCTCGTGGATGTTTATGACGTCACCTGGAATTAAAATTTACAAACGCTCACTAAGTAGGTAATAAATACCTTGATTATCGTCGATCTACCTAGAGTCCTTTCCATGAAAGAAGTCCCGCAGACGCGGCGCTGTAGTCGACCTTAAGTATTATTTCTCGGGCAGCACTTTTAACAACTTAAGGGATTGAAAACAAGACTTTGATCACAGAAACCAAATAAAAACGCACTAGCATCCGAACACATAACAGCACCTGACAACTAATTTAAAATTTAGTTTTAAAGTTTAGTTCCGGAAATTTCCGCGGTACTTCTGTCATGAGAAGGACTCTATGTGGTCACATTAAGTTTTGTTACTTTTCTTATGATAGACACTTTTTTAACGCGAGCCAGCCAAGCTATTTTGAGCCCGCGACCAAAAAACGCAAGGAGTTTGATAGGTTTGACGGCGTTGTGTGTGGTGGATATCTCAGGTGGTAGGTGAAATGAAACGAGAAGTGGACTGTAAATTAGGTAGGTATGTACTGGTACAAAAAAGGTAACAATAAAGAAACGCGTGCGGATTCGGTGCCGCGGGTTCTGTTTGTTTGTTTGTCTGCTGTGAAGCTTATCACGACAAATTTCCTATTCTTACCTGGTGAAAGAGTAAGTTCATCATTCAGTCTGGCCTCGTAGGTGTAGAGTGCTCTGCATTTGCCTATCGACTGCACAGGGACAGTTCCATTGCTGCTTCCGTTCTTCATCATATCGGTGAGGTCCGAACAACTGCCGCTTTGTGATGAAAACTCATCTAGACAATGAATATTTTCCATTTAAAATGTTAAAATGTTTGTTTTCAGTGGGGAAAGAACCCACGACCCACAAAGCAGACCTATTACCGACTGAGCCATGACGCCTGTCAAAAAATCGTATATTATGCAGCTAGTGAATAAAACGAGGGCCATAAATGAATCACGAGCAAGTGAAAAATTCTAACGACTAAATCACGACCGTGATTCATGATGTGATTCAAGTGATAGAATCCTGAACGACGTGAGTGGCCCTCGGTATAAATCCGTTTTATACCAAGAGTTGCATACTATACTTTATACCATGTACAAAAACAATAATTAGATGGAGGTCAAATATATTAGTGTGTTCTAAATTCAAACACCAAAACAATGAGTAAACTTTTTATTCACTGTTTTCAGTGAATAAAATAAGCTTTTTAGAGGAGGCATGGTATAATGTTTATTTATTTATTTAGTACCGCTATCGCTGTCTTGCTGGTTAGAGAGTCCATCGCCGGCGCCGCGTTCGCCCCAGTCCAGCGGACTGTCCGCTGGCTCCGTGTCAATGCTCTGAGCTTTTAGCAGTGGCGGCGGTACATCCATGTTCACTGGCGTTACTGGGAAATATCAATGAAAATACATTCACTACAGGGTTACCTATCACACTGGCGATTTGCAAGCGAGCGAAAACGCAGCGGGTGCGCAACTGTTCTTCTTCTTCTTTTTCTTCTTCTATACCTATATAACCTCTGTCCATCATTTCGACAGACAATTTTGACAGTGTCAAGTGAGATATTTGAAATAATATAAGTCAAGTTATTGGTCAAGTCGGCTGTCGTTTGTTTTAAAGGCGAAATAGTGGTTATTTTCCATTCAAAACTTGCAAACGAATTTTAACATTCAGAGAAACCACTTTAGTATACGGACATCTGCCCGATTGATATAAATATTTTCTCATAGTTCTAAATATGTTTGGCACTGCGCCTTCTCAGTTTCTCTTAAACTCAAATGTAAAACTGATATTGGTATCGATTCTCTTGTTGCATTTTTTTAAACTAATAAAATTTGACAGCTCTAAAATTATAGCCGCTCTGTCGTTTCAGTTTATGAGATATGGACAGCATCATTTTTAGTGCTGTCAAATTGGGTTAGTTTATAACAATGCAACCACAGAATCGGTACCATAATATATATGTTATCATAACAGTCGACCCAAAGCTACAACTCTATTTTACATAATAAAAGAGAGTGAGTACATTTAATTTATACAAAGATTAAATATAAAAAAAACAACTATGTACTTAGTAATGCACTTGAAAATACATTAAAATAGACTAAAACAGACTTCATAGCAACTAACCTGGCGCACTCTTATTCTCAGTATTCCTCCTAAAGGAGAGATGCTCAATCCTCAACTTGCTGGACGCGCGACTCATTATAGAATCCCTTCGTTCTCTCTCATCGCCTCCGTTCATGCTTTTCGTAAGCGCCGTATAATTCGGATGCAGGTTTTTGTTTACCTCCGTCTGGTAGTCTGATTGGAGCAATGGTGGCACCTGTAACAATTAGAAGACAATGTTTAAGCCGTATGTAAAAGGCAGACAACCCTCTCGCTCGCACATTTCAACATTTTTGAAGATATAATATAACTAAATGTAATTATGTGAAATTGCAGAGCTTCAGCGTCGAGAGAATAACAATGCAAAGGTTCAGTAAAAATATCACATTGATCCAAACAAGTTTTCTAACCAAAAAATGTGGACTTTAATTTATCGCATTGGTATAAGTTATTTGGTCGGAAAACTTGTTTGGATCAATGTGATATTTTTACTGAACCTTTGCATTGTTATTCTCTCGACGCGTCAGACGTTTTACACCCACACTATACACTGAAAACTCGTACTAGGCCTTCTGGTGGGCTATCGGCTTCTTCCATTATGAATTTTATAAGGTTCTATTATGGTTATTAACTTCCATTATGGTATAAGTTTGGGTTCCCATTTCAATTCAGTTCTTTTTCATAAGAAAGTTAATTGTACCGGGGTAGTTCCTATAAATAGATAATCAGCTGTTCAATACATAATGCAATACTTAGTAAACACATGGAATAGCTGGTTTTTGTCTTGCGCGCACATTTATACAGAATATTTTGTTCATATTGATTTTTTATTTAAAACGAATGAATGAATGAATGAAATATAACACAGTTAACATTTCTAGGTACACAGTCAGATTATAGTAGGTTAGTGCCTATAATAGTACTAATGAGATTTTAGTAGGTTAGTGCCTATAATAGTACTAATGAAAGGGCATTGATATTGATTGATATGCTTCCTATATGCTTCGAAGAAACATTAATATAATAATATACCTTCAATATGCTCTGTTGCAAGCCCTGCTTGTCTCTAACGATCTGTATGTGCGTGGATAGAGGATGGGAACTCGGCGGCCGATTATCCAACTCATTCAGAGTTGTCATTATTTTGTACCGCACCGCTGCTAGGTATGTAAGCATGCTTCTCATCTGTAAAGATACGAAATTTTGGAAATTTTGAATCGTAGAATACAAATAATCTAAGTAGTTATTCAAATTTAACTTTACATAAATATAAATAAAAATAATAATGGAATTGAGGTCTAAGCTTTTCTACCAGAGCTAAGTTTAGCTACGATGCTAAGGATGTGTTTGGAATCAACCAATACGGATCATTTGTTTTCATATTAAACGATTCCTATTGGTGGATGTCAAACGCATCCTTAGCAACGTAGCTATGAGTTAATGGCCAACTCTAGTGACGGAGTTTTTAGGCTGCCTTAAGGCGAAGGGTAAAGTTAGACAACCTTCTCGCTCGCACATTTCAACATTTTTGAAGATATAATATATCTAAATGTAATTAAATGAAATTGCAGAGCTTCAGGGTCGAGAGAATAACAATGCTAAGGTTCAGTAAAAATATCACATTGATCCAAACAAGTTTTCCGATCAAAAAACTTGTATCAATGCGATAAATTAAAGTGCACATTTTTTGGTTAGAAAACTTGTTTGGATCAATGTGATATTTTTACTGAACATTTGCATTGTTATTCTCTCGACCCTGAAGCTCTGCAATTTCACATAATTACATTTAGTTAAGTATATTATATCTTCAAAAATGTTGAAATGTGCGAGCGAGAAGGTTGTCTGACTTTACCCTTCGTCATAAGGCCTCCGTCATGGTCCGACTTTAACGTTCATTAAGGTGCACTTACATGATAAAGTTTATCGGCTACGTTTTGCTGCGAATCGTCATTCCCAAAGGTAGGAGTCTGTTTGATTGCCATTGAGAGCTTCTCCAAGCCTTGTTTCGATTTAAATTCTCTGTCTGTGTCCTGTTTTACCAGTTGTAGGATCTTCAGTAATGCCTGAAAAAATAAAGAGGCTCGTATTCCGATAAAGAAATTGTTACTCTATTATACCATATCTTTTTTTTCTGTACAAGTTGTCTTGCATATTAGGTAAGGTGTCCCTACGAGTATACATATATATATATATATATATACACCTTTCTCATATTACGAAGAAATCTGACTGAAACTGAGATATATTGCGCATCAAGGCCAGCTCGACTGCCAACCGCTGTAGTGTCACCGCGCAGTGTATCTCGGATACACTAGCGTTACGATACGTTGGCGATTGTCACATTTATTCGTGATCAAGGCACTGAAGTGACAAACCCAGCTGTAATTTTAGAGCTGTCAAACTATATTCGTTTAATAAATTGCGCCAACAGAATCGACACAAGTAGCTTTATTCGCCGCTCGTATGTTTAGACAAGCTGATACCCGCGACTTCGGACGCGTGCAAAACTTTCCACCAAAATATCTGTCAACCAGCATAGGTACGATGAACCTCGTAGCAAATGGCTGCTTTTGGTTTAGAGAGTTCAAGCTGTATCTACGAGTCCACGTCTTTGATTTCAATAAAATATAGCCTATGCTTCAATCCGGAAAAAGGGCTTCTGATGGGTATAAGTTTCATTGAAATTGGTCCAGTAGTTTAGGCGTGATCCGCGAACAAACAAACAGACAAACTCGATTTCGGAACCAGAATTTTAATATTTAGTAAATCTGCATATTTCGTTTATCCATATCTTTAACAAGCGACCCGCCCCGGCTTCGCACGGGTGCAATGCAGTGATGATGATGATGATGTATTACAGATCCTTCCTCTTGAATCACTTTATCTATTAAAAAAAACCGCTTCAAAATCCGTTGCGTAGTTGTAAAGATTTAAGTATACATACAGACATTAGGACAGACGCGGGAAGCGACTTTGCTTTATACTATGTAGTGATTTCAGTTTTTGGCTTTTTTACAGTTTTATAATAGTATAGATAGATAGATTTGTGAGTCGTACATTACCTGTTTCCTTCGCTCTTTGTTCATGGCTAGCGTAGTATGCTCGCAATAGAAGTCAGGCAGTAATTGTTCGCTCGGACCAGCCGGCGCTGATCTAACGCCTCTCACAACTCGCATATCCATGTTAGCGTTTGCATTTTGGATCGGAACTACTAACGTATTTGTTACCTGGAACCAATAAATAATAAATGGAGTAAATAATAATTAATAATAATGTAAGTAAATGTTTACCTAAATTTACCTAATATAATATCAATGGTTTTGTATCTTTGTTTGTGTCCGACCGACCACGTCGATTTTAAAAATTTTCGCTCATTTACAGGTGATTTTTAAGATATTTTTTTTTTATAAATAACTTTCATAAGTATAATACTTATACATATGTGTATTTTAGCTGCAAGTGCGTTCCGAGCATCGTGTAAGTAAATCGTTTAGCTTGGACAGTTTTCTAGAAAATCTCACTCATTTAGATTTGAACTTGATGTTTTTTTAAGAATGAGACAAACTTACAATCTGAATATTCTATACTTCTGTAATGAGGCTCGCACAACGACAACAAAACAAGAATAAAGCAAAACCAAACTAGAGGGCACTCGTAAAACGTGCACAAATCTAAAACGCGCTATCGAAGCGTTTTGGTTTCGAGGCTAGGTGGTTTCAATGATTCTATTGAGATCACTTATAATACAACGGCTTTGCCGTATCTTTTTGAAAGATGCGACGCTGAAAAGCGACGTCTAATACAACTTTTAACTTTTTTATGGTATAAGTACAACTTTTTTGTGGTATAAAAACGGTTAACCTACGATTAGTCAAACCGTTTTTATACCATAATTATGCTTGGCAAACCATTTGATGTTATATATAAATTGAAATCCTCTCTTCGGGTTCTGATTGCCAGCAAGAGATAAAGTTTCAAGTCAAATTTTTCAAATTTTTGATTTAATAATTTTGTATTTGTACCTACTACCTACTCTTTACATAACGCACAAGCGCTGATTGTCAAGGACTTTATTGGGATGCATACAAGATATATATAAAATCTGAATGGTATTCTTATACTACATTTTAGTTAGGTAGATCAGACTCAAGAGTTTTTTTTTATTATTTTGAATGTTATTTTATTATTGATTTACCTAAAACGTACATCCGGGAAAGTTACTCTCGGCTTGCTACGATGATATCATTGCAGAATGCCAAGAACGTAATCTTAGACCGAAAAATATTATAGTAACTGAGAGATCCCAGTTACTATAATATTTTAGTAGTAGCCAAAGTCTGAAGATACTACAGAAGAAATAGAAGCGGGTTACCGAGAAATAAAAAATAAAAGTGCCCGTGCCGGCTACATAAGTAGTATGCAGGTAGAATATTTGACAAAGACATCAATCAATAATTAATTTAATTATCTGTGGTCATAGGTATCTTTGGTAATTTTCAGTTGCAAAGTAGGTACGGCACAAAATTGTAACAGTTTTCTAAGTTGCACAATATACAGTGAATAGCCGGGTTATTTGACTCCAGCAAACCCAAGAATTGTACAATATTTATTAGTAGTAACAATGTAAAAACGCGGGCAGGACATGGATGAGATCAGTACAGGACCGTGAGGCACAGACAAAGAGAGGCCTATACCATAGATTATATAATACTATACTAGCCTATACCCAGCAGTGGGTGAAGTCGGACAGCGGACTGTAGATGATGAAGATAGACAATGTATAAAAATCGTATATTATGCAACTAGTGAATAAAAGACGGATTTAAAGCGAGGGCCATAAATGAATCACGAGCAAGTGAAGGATTCTAATGACTAAATCACGACCGTGATTCATGATGTGATTCAAGTGATAGAATCCTGAACGACGTGAGTGGTTCATGGCCCTCGGTATAAATCCGTTTTATTCAAGAGTTGCATACTATATACTTTATACCATGACAACGAGAACAATAAAGATACAACCTCCTTGCGCAAAAACAATAATTAGATGGAGGTCAAATATATTAGTGTGAGTAAAGTTCTAAATTCAAACACCAAAACAGTGAGTAAAAGCTTTTTTTTCACTGTTTTCAGTAAATGAAATAAGCTTTTTAGAGGGGGAATGGTATAAAAAGAATAGTTACCTCAACCAGTTGAGCGGGCACCGCAGCCGTGAGTCTCAGGTAGCAGTCAGCTGAACTTTTCAATTGTGCCAGCCTTTCCTCCTCTATCGTTTCCAACATGCCGGCGCCTTTCACCACACATGTCTCACATTCTAACCTGAATATAAACACTTTATGTACACTATATCCTATAAATAAATCCTACTAGGTAGGTACCTACTTAATATTTTACAAACAAGTTTTACCTACATCGAATCCTATATACGGAAACATCTAATTGGTGTTTAGTTTTTTTAAGTTGATATTGTGTCGAATATAGCACTGTTTGTTTTCAGAATAAAATTAAAATTATAAACGCAAAAGTTTGTAAGGATGTATGTATTTATGGATGTACGTTTGTTTCTCTTTCACGCAAAAACTACTGATCCGATTTGGATGAAACTTGAAATATTATATTGCCCGTGAGCTGGATCAACACATAGGCTACTTTTTATCCTGGAAAATCAACGGGATCAACGGGACGTGAACCAAGTCGCGGGCGGAAGCTATTAGTAAATATTGTATTACATCTTCACACAACGCTCTCTAGTCCCAAACTAAGCAAAGCTTGTACTATGGGAACTAGACTGCTGATAGAATACATATATGTTTTTTTGTAAATACCTACATAATATACTTGTAGTCGTAGCATTAAAATGGACTATTGGAACAAAAGCCTATAATAAGTTTTCGTTGAAATGATAGAATTAGTTTCTACCATTTTCTCTACAAAACAAACGACAGCCAAATTGACGAATAACTTGACGTATATTATTTCAAATACGCCATTTGACACTGGCAAAATCGACAGAGGCCATAAATAGAAGAAGAAGAATAAATACTCGTATCGATTCTCTGACATTTTTCCAAACTAACCTAATTTGACAGCCCTAAAATTATAGCCGTCCTTGTCGTTTTAATTTAAGAGAAAGGGACGACAACATTTTTAGTGCTGTCAAATTAGGTTAGCTTAGAAAATTGCAACAAGCGAATCGATACCAATGTCTAGAAAAACTACGCTACAAGTAAATAATAGGTAATTTGGTAAGTACCTAGCTCTCTCAGCGTGAACACAAACATTGTAATACTCGACTTCGGTCTTCTTTACCGCATCTTCTGTCTTCCTCTTCTTCACCTGCAACTTGGCTGCGTCCCTTTCACTCGTAGGAACCAGTCGCTCAGCTCTCGCCACGCTAAGTATAGAGTGTGATTGAGGTATGTGGCCCATACTCGAGCTACGGGATATTCGGCTGTGAAATACATATCTATGGTACTCATTCGCTGTTAAAATCGATTATTTATCCCAGTGCTAAGCGATAAAACCCTTCAAATAAATAAAAAAACGGGCCGGTATACTTAATTCACCTGGGGTAGTTCACCCGGGTGCACTAAGTACACCTTTAGTAGACTTGATTCACCGAGGAACCAACCAAAACTGCCTCTCCCAGACATCACAAAGCACCGTCTGTCTACATTAATATTATTAACAATAGATCTATAGTAGGTGCCAAATAACACCGCAATACAGTTCATTCACCCACCTTCACCTCGATGTCGCAAAATTCAATTGATGTATGGTAAACAAACAGTACTATGAGATTCGAGCGATTACCGTCTTAGCGACAGGTTTGTATGGAAAGCGACAGAATTAGCCATTGATAAATTGAATTTTGCGACATCGTGGTGAAGGTGGGTGAATGACCTGTATTGCGGTGTTATTTGGCACCTACTATAGGTAAGGAAATTTTGGTTGATATATTTTAGTTTATTGGGATAAACATTCGACAAGCATTCGCAAATTCAAAATTCGCTTAGCATTATTGCATTGCTTTCATCACTTATCTAGAAGGATCCTTCCACCTTGACGAGCCATTGATCATTCTTAATTCAACAAAAATAGCTGTCTTTGGTGTCGTCAAGATGTCTAACAAATCGTCATCGAAGTGACTTAGGATGTAAATGAGGGTAGTCACGAATAGAAACAATCACTATCATACATTGCGCGGTGATGCTGCAGCATTCGAGAGTCGAGCTACCCTTGACGCGAAATGAGACTTGAATAATTTATTGTCTTCACTCGTGTCGACCCCCTGATTTATTCTTGGTCATAGACCAGAAGCAGACCTAATATCCAGAGAAGCGTCCTGCAATTTCTCGTTTTCTCTCGCCGCAGCGTGGGAATGCTTCTTAGACTTCGCTTCCGCAGTTCTGAAGTCAATCAGTGTTCTGGTTGTTTTCTCCACGTTTCCTTCGACCTGTGAAGTTGTTGGATATTCTTTACGGAACGGTTTTGACATAAGAGCTCGCATAACGCCGCTGCCGGCATTATTGCGATTAATTCCGGACTTATTGTTACACCAACATCGCCTTTATTCTTAAGGGAACATGGAAATGAATATGCCGGGACAGAGGCATGATCGTGTTTAGACTATGCTCATAACCAGTTCCCTGCCGACTGCGGCTGAGTGTGAAAAAATCGCATTGCATTCGGAACTATGAAGCCACAGAAAGACAGAAATCTCTGTTTTTACAAATAGATAGATAAATATTTATTGCTTATCTTTAAAGTAGTGCATACAGGCGAACTTAATGCTAAATTGGCATTCTTTACCAAGTAACATTTGGGTAGTGGCGTATAAATAAATGTTATATCTCGTATATCTTGGTCAACACCCCCCATTTCTCAATAAGATAATAATGATTAATAATGACAATATGACACTGACCTTTTTCCTGAGCTTCAGCTGGTTGTCTATGACACTCTTCATCGGCTTCACTAGCTCATCGGCGAGAGCACTTGAGTAATTTCTGAAAACATACAAAACTGTTTCAATCACACGTCCGAATTTCTCAAATATTTACTAAACAAAATTTGACTAGAAACGACATATTGACCGTGATTTGTGATTTAGATTTTTTCCCGATATTGCTTGAACAAAAGTCTTCCGTATTTTCTAAGTAGGCCAATTCAGTGTGCACTGAGCCTAACTTATCTATCTATCTGTGACCGTGAAAGTATACCTGTGTATTTCAGCGCGTTTTTCCATTTCAATCGCGACGTGCTTCCAGGCATCGGCGCAGGAACCCACACTCTCCTTGCAAGCTTTGCCAAGTTTCGAACCGAGCTTAGCCAGGCATTTTGAGTAGTATACCTCTGCTTCCACTCTGTAACAATTGTCAGAAAAACATTCATACAGGCTCAGTGGCACAGAAATGGACGGGTAGTAAAGGGCTCATATGCTGATACAGAAATTACTCAAGCATAGATTTGTAGTAGAAATGTGAAATGAAGTCTATGCTTGAGTCCGGATCTTTAGATATTTTTTTAGATATTTCATTTATTAACCAACTTGTTACATAATATAACTTTGGCATGTCCAACTAATACAGATACAAATTATTTACTTAATCTTATCTAATTTTAACACATATACCTACCTACTATTATTTTAACATTCGCTACTTATTATGTACCTATTCTATCAGCCTTGCTGTCTGGACAGGGGACTGTGAAATGTCCATTAACACTGTATATTATATTTATTGTGCTTGAGCAGCATTTCAGCTTACGGGCATAGATCTATCAATAACTTATGCTTAGAAATTGGATCGTTACATGGGCTGAATACATCCATGAACCTGTATATGGCTTTTGCACCAAAGATGTGCGAAGCGAATGATCGGTGTGCTAGGACATAAGTATCATACCAATCAATAGTACCACATCTATTCGTTTGTCACGTAAAGTGATACTATTGGCGAATAATATAATTTCTCCCATATCTTTGGTGGAAACACAGCCTTACGGAGTACAGGAACGTAGATTTTTCGCTACCTACCATGCTTGCTTCCTTATGCAGTTCTCAGTATTTAGTTATAAATAGTAAAATTAACTACCTAAGCACCTGCTAAAAATTGGAAAGCCAAGGGTGGGATTCTTTCTATTATACTTTCCCGCTAAGTACATTATAAGTACCCAGGTAGTTCGGTACGTAAACAATTTCACAACACAAGAAAGTGAACATTCATAGGAAATAGTCATTGTGTCGTAATGGTGTCTACTGTCTACGTGTGCCGGTATCTTTGCGGTTGATAATACCGCGTCAGCCAATCAGCGGGCTTGCATTTTTAAGAGCGCGTGATATCGGTCTTCCACGTGAGGATCGGTGCAACCAATGATCTGGTACAACGAATAACGCTTCGAAATTAACCCATACCTACCTGAGATTCCGCTAAAACTTGGATTCAGGGTTGATGAGTACTGTCAGAGTGCGTAACCGCCTGCGCGCATTACAATGAATCGGAGCATTCGTTTGGAATCTACGAGGTCTCAGGCCACAGACAAAAAATTAAGGGAGTCCAACTTGTCTTGTGTTGTCCTCGGTCAGGGAAACAAGATGAAGTAGGTAAGTGCGAGCGAAATAGACCACCGGAAAGAGAACCTAATGATTCCATTTATCTACAACCGTAGATCGTTCGTTTCGAAGAAGTTAATAAAAGTAGGTAGGTAGGAAAACAATATTTTGGCTTCCCCTAACTGAGAAAGTCAAAATGATGGCATAACTTTATTTGAGGTTGTGTTTTTAGTTTTTTTCTTTTTTTTTGTGTCTGAGTAGGTTTATATTTATGTTTAGTCTGTACAGAGGCCCTAGTACGAGTTTTGGTGTGTAAATCTGGTGTGAAACGTCTGACGCCCAGCACACCAGTGGGCGCTGATTTGTATGGAGAAACTGAGCGGATTCTTTGAGAAGCTTGGTCTACACCAAGCCCGTACTCGCATTTCGAGCTTCTCAAAGAATCCACTCAGTGTCTCCATACAAATCAGCGCCCAATGGTGTGCTGGGCGTCAGACGTTTCACACCCACACTATACACTGAAAACTCGTACTAGGCCCTCAGGAGTGGCATGGTCACTGTGTGACAAACCCAAACCCTATAATAATAAAAAAGATTTAAAAAAAAGGAACACGACAGCGGAGCAGACACTTTTGGGTATTTGTGTTTGGCGCTGGCCCACTTGGCGGAACCCGCGTCGCCTATTTATATTCGGGCCATTGTCGCGCCCTCTGTGTGCCAGTGTGTGACGCACCCGAACGCGGCGAAAGTTGAAAAGTTCTTATATCATTGAGCGTGAGAACAATGAGATAATCAATTATGGGGTATGAGAAGAGCTTTCAGATTGATTTAAATGACTATTTAATTCTTTGACACGATCTAATTTAAAGAGAATATTGATGATACGCAACTCAGACTTATATTCTCAGAACCTACTGTGAAAGTGGCAACGACTTTGTTATTTTTTAATAAATCTTATTCCAACAAAGTTATGACCGCAGTTTGATATCGCTCGTGCGCTAGCTGGTATGACAATTCTTAGAATAGGGCAGCCTAACGCAATCGATTACAATCAAGTTGGCGATGTATTTTTATTTCGTAAATATTGAAACATGCGTCTACTCATTGATCTAGCTTACTTTTCTACTAGCTCAATTTATTTAGTCGTGTTACTGTTTCTTATTTACTGTGCTCTATGGGCTATATAAATATTATTGTACTATATGTGTTTGTGGAATTAAGGATGGCAAATGGGTATAGCGAGCAAACAATAGGGTTGCCTACATTGTTTTATCGACTAGAAAGTAAAGAGAAGTTCCGATAAGATCTCTTTATCGCAAGCATTACAGAAGTATTTAGATATAAAGCAGGCAGTCGACAGTTTGTTTGCGTCACATGCCAGCTAATACTTTCGGTAACGTACTGACCGACTGGTAAAGCTAAGAGATTCTGTTTTCGTAGTGTGAATGATAGATCATATAGATTTCAGAGTTTTCTGTGTCAAAATCTCGAACGTAGAGCATCACGAAACTAGCGTCCTAGCATGTCTGGCATAGACTAGGTATAATAAATTATGTCGGTAGGGTAGGGATATGTTACTTGTTGTTTACAAGCTGGTTCTAATGCATCAGGACCAAAAAATGTAGTGCTGAGTTCACCTCGATATGTAACAGTTTCATGGCATATGGAGAGGTTTTTTTTGAAGTTATACTTATAATGCGACTTCCAACAACGTTGCGTTATAAGGGAGGACATGCTACAAATGCTACAATCAAATAATAGATGGCAGTGTTCAGCATTCTTTGAAGTTATACGACTTCCAACTGACAGCGTCAAACAAAAGAAAAAGAAACATAGCCGTAATTTCAACCATCAGGAGCAGAGCTCTGTTGGCGGAACAGTGATACTAATTTAATTTCACATTAAACACAGAGCGAGAGTGAATGCGTGGCACTCGAAGTATAACTTCTTCCGTGCCTAGGGACTTCACGCACTGGTTTTTTTCTGTGGTTGGCGTCGCATTTGGAGAGGTTTAAGAACTCCAGGTTCTTATTCAGACAATTAACCGGAGTCCGATTCTAGATACCAAAGAGTCCGGTTACCCTGTCGGCCATAGTAAAAGTGTGCCCATCGCTGATTGCTTTCCACAAAGTCATTAAGAAGGAGGCTGGGCCAGTGGGCCGTAGCCCGCTATTGGTGCAACGTGAATCACGTGATACAGTTTCTGGCTCGGTGAAACGAACTATGCAATACTACGAAGCAGTTGGTATACTGCACATTGCAGTTTAGTATAACATATAGGCGTTGTAATCATTGACGCGCTGTAATGAAGGTCGAAAAACATTACTTAGCACAGTTATGCTGGGTATGAGAATAATGCCCACATTATGTACTTGTACATACCTTCCTAAACTACCTACGTAGGGTACAGCCACAATACGTAATACATATATGGCTCTACCAAACTCAAAGTAGAATCTAAATTGCTTGGACAGACACGTCACTCTATTTATGATACCCTTCAAATCTAACTAACGAAGTGCCTTCATTTATAGCTTTTATTGTTTTATGAACTACTAGGTGCCGCCCCCGATTTCATTCGCATCCCGTTGGATCCCGTTAATTTTTCGGGATAAAAAGTAGCCTATGTTTTAATCCAGGTCACGGACAATATATATTCTAAGTTTCATCCAAATCGGATCAGTAGTTTTTACGTGAAAGAGTAACAAACATCCATCCATCCATACTTACAAACTTTCGCGTTTATAATATTAGTAGGATCTCAGAATCTGAACAAAGATCAAATAATACACCAAGTGTATAACTACTCTACTCATTCTTTGTCACCGGTGCGGTGGTCCAGTGCTAGCCACATCGCCTTCCGGTCTTGAGTTCAAATCTGGTAGGTATATGGTAATGCAACAATGGATTTTTCTATTCGAATAAATGTACGCAAAGTGCTCTCAAACGCCGAAGGAAAACATAATGTCACGATCTAAATTGTGTTATTCTGAGTTATTTTTGTGACGTTTTTTCTTACCTTTCTTGTAATATTGCAGCTAACTCCTTGCTGAAGTCGCTGCCTTGCTTCACGTATCGTCGGAGTTCATCGAAACCATGTTGGGCCTGAAAAAGAAACTACTTAAATCAGGATTTAAAATAACCAACCCTACACCGGCGACAGGCGAGCACTGATTATGTACTAAACTACATAGCTATAGGAGTTCTTCTTTTATTTATGGCTTCTGTTCGTCATTTCAGTGGAAGGACACTACATTGTCCTATAGGTTTTGTCATTGTCTTTTCCCAGAGTATTTTTTTAATTCTTTTTTCTATTGTTTGAAGTGGGAGCATAGCATCTGTGAGAAGAGAAGTCACGTGCGTCATATGACTTCAAGACATTGCGTTTGTCCATATGTTGAGTACATTGATCTAAGCACCCTCTACTTCGTAAAAGGCAATATAATTATATAAAACAACACCGGATCAAATTACTTTCGTGTGTTGCAAAGGAAGGTTGTGGTTTTAAAAACTTGCTGGTGAGATCTCATATTGCGGTTTTAGTCCTAGGCGCGTGACCCTACCTAGACCAGACACGTGTTTGACTTAGTCAACTGAATGTATTTGCAGGGGGCAATCGTTGTCTCATAAAAACCTGCCAAAAACAGTAGGTACTGTTGTAAATGTCATAATATCGTGACAAGTACAGTTATTAGAAGGGAAAATTAACGTTTATTTTTTATCATAAAGATTTATACAGGTTCGGATGCAAGTTTTAGCCATGTTCTTATGAAAGCGACGCTGCGTTCGTGGGACAGCTTGGGACATGGTTTTAGATGGAGCAGGCTTGTATGTCAATGCGTATGCGTACGAAGCTAACTAAGCCGCGGGTATCCTCACGATGTTTTCTTTCACCGTTTTTAAAAAGCTGTGATTTCATAGCCCAGTTTGAAGAAGTTCCAATGGACTTGATATTATTATTATTATAACCACATGGGTTGCGTACCTATAACTGATGATTTACTACATAGCAATTAACTTTTAGATAAAAGCTGCCGCGTTATTTATAATGGCGCTGATGTCTAGATAAATCTATTAGAAAGTCGCGGCGCTTGTTTAACTAATCGTGATTTAGCAGCAAGCCGACTAAAAATAGACATGTTGTCATATCCACCTCTCCGGAAAACTATCGATTTCCAAATCTTGTTTCCTCTTTACATGTTCTATTTGGCAATCTACATCGGCGACAGGCCAGTATGGGGTGGCCAGACTGATGGGCGAATACTCAAAAGCCACTCAAGCCCCACTCAATTTAAGTCCCGCTTAAATTATTGCCATCTCTTACAAATGAGTAATGTCAAACAGAGGCAGAACAACGTTAAGTGGTGCTCAAATTTGAATGACTTTTGAGTATATCAGCCTAACCCTAGTATTCTTCGCAATGTAACGTGTGCTGTCATTTTACCATAGTAATGAACAACTACACTGCATTTATTTATGTGGCACGAGTATTATTTACTTATTCCGTATTCCTGTCTTACTAATTTGTCAAGCATTAGAATATAATAGAAAGATAAATAAAATAAACTTCGTTTATTTTAGGTTCGATTGCATTTTCAAAATGGAGTGCTTCCCGTCCGGAAACGCTCGTCACTATTCCACCCATGTGATGCGTATATTTACATAATCGACCTTAGTACCTATATTTAAAGTGCACTTTTGATTGTGGTGAAAGTGACAACTCTTAAGAAAGTTATTGTGTTCTGTAGCCCCGTATGATGGCTAGTATAATTTAATTCATTGTAACCGTTGTGCGCGTGACACGATAATAGTACATTATGGTACTAGTGTGTAACATTGGTGATTACCGCCGAGGTGCCATTGAGACCCGAGCCGTAGCCGAGAATCTTAAGAGAGCCGAGGACGGTAATCATCAATACACGTGTATAATACGACGTTTTTCAACACACTTGTGAATAAAATAACAATAAAAACTCATAATTTCAACAGTGAAAACGAGTTGTGAAAAATTTTTCGCTATGGCGGGAAAAATTTATCAGTATTCTTTCGAACCATACCGCCGCGCGCATTACGATCGGCCACAGACTGAAGGGATGAGGTTTTTTTTTTATTTTCCGCACATAGGGTTTCGCCTATTCTGCCACGTACAAAATGGGGAATCTAAAGTTTTCTTTTATTACAGAGAAAACAAAAGTTATATTTGAGTAAAAGTTTTATTTATTCAACACGAACGAGTTAAAATCATCTATTTAAATAAGAAATTGCATTAAATGAGCAAGCATGAGGAACATAAATTTATTTGTTCTATTGAACACGATCCTTTTTTGAATAAAAACTTTTTTAAGAACAAAGCAACTCAACCAATTAAATTTAAAAAAAAAAATCTATAACTCACTAGTGAGATAAAGCAATGAAAATGTCACAGTTTGATTATGGGTGTCATTCAGTGCCTAATTGAGGTGACCATAGATAGAGCCACTTTATGAACAAGTGTGTTGAAAAAACTCTTTTGTCTACACATAGTAAAATGTATTGAATGTAAATGTAGTTGTACTAATATTACTTCTGTGGTGTAAGTGAGATAGGCTGCTAAGCCAATAGTAACGTGAGCATGCATGCTACAAAATTATTGGTCTTAGATCAGAAAGTTATTAGTATCTACCTAATAAATAATGGTAAGTAGGTGAGGGTACGTTTATGCCCAGCTAGATATTCTATAGCAAACCCTATTTTTGATCTCGGTACGTATACCTACTTACCTGAAACCATTTCTCTGTTGTTATTTAATGTTTTCATCACACCTATTCGAAAAGAGCGACTTGGTTCGCCTTTATGTGCACCCAAAGGTGGTGTTTTCTATAAGAAACAATAAGTGCGCGGCAAAGTTCATTCCGGCGCACTTATTTAAATAAGTGCGCCGCAATTTACTTTGCCGCGCACTTTTTGAATTTGGAACATCTTAGTGTTCAGCGCCAAAGAAATCGAACGAATAGAAAACATAAAAAATAAGTGGTTTTCATTACAGATACTATTTATTTCCATTTTAGTTGTTACTATATATGTTTTATTAAATAATAATATTACAATAAAATATGAGGCGCCTTTTATTTTCTCATAGTTGGCGATGAAAAGTAGAGTGTACCACTCGGGCGCAAAATATATTTTTGGCTCGGGCGAAGTACTTTGAATCCCTCGCTACGTTCAGGATTCTACTAAAAAATCCCTCGCTACGCTCGGGATTCTACTCTAGAATCCTTCACTTCGCTCTGGATTCAAAACATCGCCCTCGCCGTAAAAATATAATTTTGCTCCCTTATGATACAATCTACTATTATCTATATTGATGTATGTAACAGCAGGTTTTTTTTTTGCGCTAACACTCATGGTTTCATAAGAGAAGTTGTTCCTATTGGTACTACTTAAGGAACGAAACGGGAAGAAAATTTGAAATTAGCATAACAATGAAGGCACGAATCGGCTATAACCCGGGTAGCCTACCTTACTTACTGTTATATTATTACCCCTCACACAAAAACACTTTATTATGACCCTACTTTTTGTGATTTCACTCTAAAAACTACCAGTCTCGAAACTGTCTCTCATAATCAAGATCAAGTCAAAAGGTTATGTCCATTTTAATTGATGTAATGGACCACACCGTCTCGAATCCAGTTAATTTAATTGTACCTCTATCACGAACAAATCTCACAGTCACCGCGTTAACGTATTCGAGTTATAATATTGCGCGTCAATGCCAGCTCGACTGTCAACCGTTGTAGTGTCACCGCGCAGTGTATATCGGTTACGCTAGCGTTACGATACGTTTGCGATTGTTACATTTATTCGTGATCAAGACACTGTTCATTTAACTGGTAACGCAGCCTCGGCTTTCCAAGTGATGTGACAGCTTCTGTGACACTTGCGGGATTAAAACCAGCAGAGGTATTTTGCGTCCACTGGGCTTTTCGGAGGACAACGACACGACACATAACCTACAAGATCTCGCCGGAGAGAAGATAATGTCATCCTCCAATGCGACTATTGCCTACTAAATCAAACATTTTATATTTTAGTATACCTAAGACGCTTTCACACTGTGCCGGTGCCGACAACGGTTTGTTCGAGTCTAATGTAGGCATCGTGTGTAAGAGTCGGTGTCGGTTAGTGTGCAAACGCCCAATGCTATAAATAAAAATAATATATTATGGCCTGATTTAGATTAAAAGGAAACCAAACTCAGTCACGCGTTGCCGACCGAACCGACTGTGGTCTCATTCACGATAGTTTCAGATTATAAAGTTTTATATTAAAATTCTTGAAGCCAGAATCTTTATAGAAGCCTGCGACCAAAATTAAAAGAAATCAACGTCATTTTCCTGCGGTTAATAAAAGATTATTTGTATGATTATTCCTCACCAGTATCAAGATAGACGTTAACTTAGCATGAGAACCTTAGGCACTGCAATGACAATCGTAGAAGAAACTAAGAATTCTCTTTAGGTAAATACATACTAGTTTTTGTCTTCTCTGTCTAAAGTTTTGGATTAGCGATCGTAACGCACAACTCTGCGGTATGCGACTCAACGCAGCGTACCACGTTTGCTCTTTGCCGCTGACGCAGACTGCAACGAAACAAGAGACCATACCAGACGTTTTCCATACGATTATGTATCCGGCACAGCAATTCGTCCTTGAATGAATGGGCTCGTTCTAATCGTAGTTCATAAATAGAGACAAAACGAACAGTCCGTTTTAATCTAAATTGTTTATAAAATCAATGGTAAGTGAGCTGGATGGAAGTTCAGCTTACCCAGTAATTGTCCTTGAAGACTTGGTTGTTTCCGGATCGCAGATGGATCATATCTTCCAGGGTGTTCTGCCACCGGTCCATGCCGGCTGCTATCTTGGTGGAGACGTTCTCCCGGTTCATGGTGCCGGCGGCCGCCTCCTGACTCGGCGCATCACTGCCGCCAGCGTCTCTGCTGATCGCGCTTAGTGTTCTGGAAGCAAACGTACAGTTATACCACCACTCGAAGAGCTATGCCAGCAGAAAGGACTATCTAAGAACATCTAAGAATATGTGTTTATTATAGTAAGCTCGTATGCGTTGTGGCCATCTCTGGTGAATTTATAAACCCGATATCTAATAGACAAATAGATAATTATTGATAATATTACATTATAAGTCAAATTCACATGTACATACCTACAGTTTGGTAGATTATTTATTACATTTAAATTCTAAAAACTCATTATAGCTAATAGGTACATACGGGTTTATAAATTCACCAGAGATGGCCACAACGCATACGAGCTACATATCGGGTTTATAAATTCACCAGAACTGGCCACAACGCATACGAGATACATATCGGGTTTATAAATTCACCAGAACTGGCCACAACGCATACGAGATACATATCGGGTTTATAAATTCACCAGAACTGGCCACAACGCATACGAGATACATATCGGGTTTATAAATTCACCAGATATGGCCACAACGCATACGAGATACATATCGGGTTTATAAATTCACCAGAGATGGCCACAACGCATACGAGATACATATCGGGTTTATAAATTCACCAGAGATGGCCACAACGCATACGAGCTACATATCGGGTTTATAAATTCACCAGAGATGGCCACAACGCATACGAGATACATATCGGGTTTATAAATTCACCAGAGATGGCCACAACGCATACGAGCTACATATTGGGTTTATAAATTCACCAGAGATGGCCACAACGCATACGAGATACATATCGGGTTTATAAATTCACCAGAGATGGCCACAACGCATACGAGATACATATCGGGTTTATAAATTCACCAGAGATGGCCACAACGCATACGAGCTTACTTCTAATTTCATTCCTATATTTACCTCAAAATGCAACAACACATATTATGATGTTTGCCATAACTAAATCTAAATCTGAATTAAATAAAGATTACCCTCGAAATCTTTTTGAGGTGTTCTAACTTTTCCCGTTCAGTTTATCTAACAATACTTTGACATATTATTTAAAATAAATGGTGAGCAACCTATGCACGTGTATGATTCACTTCCTATGGATGCGTACCTAACACTTTACTCACAGTTTCCTATAATTATGACGTGGCTTATTTATAAGACTGCGACTTCGTCCGCGTAACTAACTACCGTAAAACTTTTACCCTGTCGATGTAAGCTTGGATTATTACGTAGACATTTCAAGTAACTTTCTACTTGTTCTTGTTTTCAAGGTGATACTCGTAGCATCTTTACATAGGGAAAAACAGCTTGGTTCGGAGAAGCCGCCTTAGAATATTGTTTAGATTTTTTTGCCCGAACCCTAAATAAGTACCTAGTTTGTAACATTGGCATTCACATCATTATTTTATAAGTAGGCACTGTGTTATCTCTCAATCAGGTGTAGTATCGAGATGGGCACAGATAATGTCTTCGTTTGCTCTTCAGCAATGATTTGCTGTGAAGGTCGTCTACTGACGTTCACTATTGCGTATGTTATCATTGCACCTTGCATACATACTTATAGTTAAATACCATGCATGTAGCCTTTTCTAATAGATGATTATTTAAGTGGGTAAAAATATCATTTATAAATATTGAACATTGCGTAGAATGCGTAGGCAAGGCCTTTTTCCGTAGTAGTAGTAGTTTCATAGTGTCTTCGTGTCTGTATGTGCAAAATGCCTCAGGAAATCTTCACTGACTATTCTATTTTATATTGACTAAGCGCATTCTTTGCATCGGTATTAGGTACGTAGTATATTATAAACTCGTAGTGCTTCGTAAAAAAATATTACTCTATTGGTATGTTATTATGTACCTAGTACTTACTTATTCTGTAGTTAAAATGTAATCATAGTTTTAAACTATAGATAAACAGTCGCCGCACGCAAAAGGGACCCCGCAGACAAAGGCTAGTTTGAAAATTACAAATCTATTTGTAAAGTCATTGCAAATGTGTTGGTTTGTTATGAAACTATTGTTTTATTAACAAACTTGATTATGTAACCGCTCTCGATGGAAGGCAGGGCTGGATTCAGGTGTTCTAGTGATGGGGAATTCATAACGAATACACTCTCGCCATTGTTAGGTAGCGCTGTAAGGATGTTGAAAACTTTGAACTTAATTGGTCGGTCAGCTGTTGCGCGGTTTGTGAATTTGATCCCCGCTAAGGAAGAAACATTTGTGTGTTGCCAAACATAGATATGTTTGTTTTGTGTTTGACAAACCAATCGCAGTCCCATCCAAAGACTACTATTTATACAGGGGCCCATTCTGATTCCTCCTAATTCATGAAATACCCGAAAGAACTAGGGGCAAATGGTCGTCTATTGGCCCGTGGTACTTTCAGCTATTTTAGTATTTCAGTTTAGGAAATGAAGGTATGTATACTTAAATGATTTTTGTAACTCTACGCATGGTTCTATAAACAGGAATAAAAGGTCTAATCCATCCTCAGACCAAATATGGAAGGAATCCATATATATAGTTTTCTATAAATAAAATGTAGTAGAGATTCTCTTCAGCCTTAAAGTCCGTCTCTGCGGTTACGACCATTATAAATAACCATCAGCTAGTTATCACTATTAATATATAACATTATAACATGAAATGCTTTCTTTCGTCATTTTATATCGAAATTTTGAACTAGTTGTTGAGTTACAAGCATTCTCAAGAGAGATTCATATCTCTAACACATGCTAACACTGAGCATTATAACTACTACGGTTTATTATATCTAACTCTGTTTATTTGTTACTTCTTCTTCTTTTTTATGGCCGCTCTTATCCGTCATTTCAAATGGCAAGATGTATAACGTTTGTCAAGTCCGTCAACTCGTCATTTGTTGATGCAAAATGCATGATTTTCCAATCAAGAACTCATCGAAATAGGTTGCAACATCGTCCGAGCAAGAACTATCTTCTTCCTAGTAGCTATCTTCGACTTTTTGACATTTGAGTACCTTATTTAACTGTCAAAGGTCAAGTCTCTAGTAAAAATAACAGTGTTGTTTTGTTGGTATGTTATAATAGTCTCAAAAGCAGATAGATATATCCTTATTTAACTTCCAAATTCACTTTTAATCTGTATAACACACGTAGGTAGAGCTATATGTATAACACGACACGATTCAAAGATGTTGTCATAAGACCAGTGCCAATATAAGTATGCAAAACTTATTATTTTTGTATTTTGTATCAGTAAATCACGATTTGGACGACCGACAAACCTCAAGCGATTTTGAATCATAAGAAAACATTAATAAAACACGTTTTAGTGTTACCCAGCACAGTTTCTGCTATCAAAAAACTTGTTCTTTCAATTTCGTAAGATAAAAATTGGAACTTTTTATTTAAGCTAATCGTTTTACAAATCACAGATTGCAGAATTGATGTTGCACATTTTACACGTAATTACTACATCCTCATGTTGACCAACTTTATAAATAACAACAACAAAAAAATGTTTATATCTAGATCAATGGTTCCAATCAAAATACATGTGACATAATAGCATAGCATTGTGTGTGTGATAAATAAGATAATAAGTGTACCATACAGATGTTCGACTGTACTGACCTGCGTTGTGCCACAGAATAACACAAAAGTACTACTTAAGGAACGAAACGGGAAGAAAATTTGAAATTAGCATAACAAAAGAAGGCACGAATCGGCTATAACCCGATGTCTACCATAATAATTAGGTACGCTACGCCGATAAATATTAGATAATGATGTGTACCATAACTACCATACCATAGAAAAATTTATAAAATTAAAAAAACTGGGAAAACCGTCTTTAATTTGATACACCATCATAAAATGATGATGATGATGATGATGATGATGATACTAGTTAATTGGAACTATTCTATTGATCGCAAACACAACAGAAAAGCAAAATACGAAATGTTATGTACGTGGATGACGTGTTTTTTCAAGTTACACTTATTGAAAAAAATACAACCGAATACAACCGAATAAAACTTGGAAACTTGGTTTTCATGGCTTTTATTCTAAAGAACCTAACCTCTATTCTAGATATACTAACAAAATGACCCTTGTGTGATTCACTGTATCACAGATTATACACTCGAGAGCAATGATTCCGGGTCACTTAAAGAATGTTAAAAATCTCGGAAACTAAAAATGATAGGTTAATGCAATAAATTGTATTTAATAGACAATGTAATACTCCTTAAATGAAAGTAAAAAAATATGAGTCACCGCATACATTTTATTAACACAAAATTACATAAAGAAAAAAACTGCTGCTCTCTCCTTAAAACAAAAATAGGAAACATGAAATTTTTGAACTTTATTACGATTTTCTTGAATTTTAATACTTCGTATTGCCTCCTCGTGCTTCCATTACTGCGTTTACGCGGTTTGGCATGCTGTACACCAAGTTCCTTATACGATTTTGGGGAATATTCTCCCATTCCTCTGTGAGAGCAATTTTGAGCTCACGAAGCGTGATTGGGGGAGGGTTTCGTTGTTTTACGCATCTGCCTAGCTCGTCCCAAGAATGCTCGATCGGGTTGATATCCGGGCTGCGCGCTGGCCACTCCATACGAGTAATGTTCATCTCTTGAAGGTAGTCATTCACAATCCTACCTGTATGAGGTCGGGCATTGTCATGCATAAATATAGCATCCTCACCTAAATTGACCATAAATGGACCAACATGATCATTGAGGATTTCTTCCACATATCTTACGCTAGTTAAAGAGCCGTTTTCTATGATCACCAGCTCTGTGCGACTTTCAGAAGAAATTCCGGCCCACACAAGTACAGACCCACCACCGTAGGCTACTTTTTCTTCGATGCATGCTTGCTTGAATCTTTCCCCTGGTTTTCGATACACTCTGTGTCTTCCATCGTGCTTGTAGAGCATAAATTTTGATTCGTCGGAGAACATAACTTTTGACCAATCTTCAATACTCCAATTTACGTGGCTCTGGGCATATCTTAGTCTTGAAATACGATGCCCACGCTCCAGTTTAGGGCCGTTTGCAGGTCTAAGGGGTTTTAAGTTAGATTCAGCAAGCCGACGTCTTACTGTCCATGCACTTGGGTTACTTCCTCCGAGGCGTCGAAACTGATTTGTGAGTTCAGTTCCTGTGAGAAAGCGATTTCGAAGCATGGTGTTCACCAAGTATCGGTCTTCTCGTGCTGTGGTACACCTGGTTCTGCCCGTTCCTGGTCTGCGTAGGTTAGAACCAGTTTCTTCGTAACGTCGGAGAACTCTTTGTACTGTTGACAGCGACACACCGACAGTCCTGGCTGTATCGCGCTGACTCCGGCCGGTTTCCAGCATTGTAAGTATTCTGGTGCATTCTTCAGGCGTAAGCGACATAATTTCAGCTTGAATAATGAATATAGAGCACTATCAACATGGTTTATATACCCACATAAATGACAGATTACAAACAAAAGCAAAACCAAATGCTGTAATTTCGTAGTTCCATCTTCGAAAGTGGCCCTTTTTCAAATTTGATTTTTTTAAGATATAACTTTACAATAACTAAGAAGTTTTAATACCTTCATTTAAGGAGTATTACATTGTCTATTAAATACAATTTATTGCATTAACCTATCATTTTTAGTTTCCGAGATTTTTAACATTCTTTAAGTGACCCGGAATCATTGCTCTCGCGTGTATAATACGACTGTATTGACTTTGGCTTTGAGAGACAAAAGTAGAATAATGACTCTTGCATACCTACCCGCTGACTTGTAGAGTAGTCTCATGATGAACCAACTGTTTCCGCTTTCGTCCAAATGGGTTAATCTTTCCGCAACATGCTCGCCAGATAACGTTGACATGCATACCGAAGTTATTACCCTTTTTGCTTTGCCGGTTAAATGCTGACAGCTATTAGTAATGAGGTAGGTATGGAAGCTAACAGAATTCTAACTGTGAAGCTAGCATTATGACCAGCAGAAAAGGACAATGCACTACAGTGTATTTTTGTTGAAATTATGATGAGATGGGATTGTCTGATTATGTTATTTTTTCATTATTTTACTATCACAACTCACGCTTCTTGCGCCTTAGCTAGTTAGGCAATACATAGAGCCACCAGAAGAGGTCTTAGAGGTGCTTCGAGAAATCTAGCTGGTCTCTACATCTACCTAATATCTATGTATTTTGTACTACGTAGGTATTGATCCGTCAAGTATATTTTAATAATAAATGCTTATCGGTCGAATACTCAAACGCTTCTCAAATATTTGAGAGCTGCTTAAACGTTTGAGCAGCTCCTAAACTTTAATTTCGTATACCCAAACGTCTTTTTTGAGTATCTGTTAAATATAAGAGCTTCTCAAAATAAGTCCTGCTCAAACACCACTCAGTGTAAAATTCGCTTATGTTTACATAGTTATTGATTTATGCATTATCTTGTGTTTGATTTATACATATTTTACTACTTTTTCGAATGTTTGGCTGGTGCGCCGTAGAACTCATTCAATTTGAGTGGGTTAAAAAGCTTTCTGGCTCCAGTCCAAGAGACTGCTCTGATAACAGTGTGTTTGAATTGATGTTGAAAATAAACACATAAATTGAACAAATTCTCACGTGGGGTATTTTGTTCATCCACTTTCACACTTGGTTATTTTATAAAGGTCAGATAGGTCGTGCAATACCAACAACGTATTAAGTCACTGTCAAATCTATTATAACCTAGAGATGTCGATGATGATGATTAACAACCAAGATTATTATTTTACTGATATTTTTTTCCAGATAAGTAACTCAATCAGACATGAAAAACATACTCGCGGTTGCTGAGCTGAATAAGTGAAGAATTCTTTACTCAAGAAAGATGATGATGATGATGTCGATGTCTTCCTGGCAGGTTTCGGCGACAGTGTTGCTGCTTGATGCCTATGATGGGCTCTAAGGTGACTCGAATAGCCAATTTTAGCTTTAAAGGTTCTTGCACACAATGTGCAGAGCGCCGTTGACGTACATATAGTTGTTATACTCAAGAATACGGGGTAAACAAAAGTACAAAGTAAAGGGCACATAGCTGCTGGCCATATACGTAACAGCTCCCGACCTTTAGCTCCATGTAGGTATGTACTATAAGCACTATCGGGCAGTTGTGACATCACAATACAAACGTAATATTGCTGGTCGACGTTTCACAAGACTCTGCCCGCCTTTGGTTTACTAGAAGCAACCACCGTCATATATTCATGAAAGCTAATTAATCTAGATACATACGATTCAAAAGAGGGGCCTGCTTAGTTCTAAACGAGCTTCCTGTCTGTCTGTCTGTTTATCTGTTTGTTTGTTTGTTCGCGGATCACGCCTAAACTACTGGATTAATTTCAATGAAACTTAGGTATACCATTCGGGAGCCCTTTTTCCGGATTGAAACATAGGCCATATTTTATTGAAATGAAAGACGTGGATTCTTAGATACAGCTTGACCTCTCTAAACCAAAAGCCGCCTTTGGCATGAGGTTCATCGTATGCTGGTTGACAGATATTTTGGTGATAAGTTTCGCACGCGTACGAAGTCGCGGGTATCAGCTAGTACCCAATACAAAGTTTGATGCTATACTAACGACTCGCGATTTTAGGGAAAGGGAAAAAGCAATTTATATGAAATGTAAGCAATCGTAGCGATCTTAATATACATTTTACGTAATATTGGTTTATCAGCGGTTATTCTCAGAAACTAACAATAATAGAGGTAGCTTACTTGATTTACCTACATAATTATGAGTATAATAACTAACAGTTTTGTTGAGTCCCTGAAAATTGCACACTCTTCAGTAGATCTGATATTTTTATTTGACGCATTCTACTTTTGCAATTATCACAAAAAATCGCAACCAGTATTTAGCTTGTTACAATATTCGATGCAAAAGACATAAACGCGCTCTTTGAAGTTTTTAAATAATGTGCACGTTTGTACTACGTATCTTACCGCAAATATTACAAAACAAACCTAGAATTTCACAGAAAAATGCAAAATAACTAAATGTTATTTGAATGCCTCCACATACAAACTGTAAGTTATAGAACCCAGTAGTACCTAATGATTTCCTCCGCGCCATCGCTGTCGGTACGTGACGGTCGTAAGCGCATACCTAAAACGACCGGTAAAACTAGACCTTAAACAACCACAGTATTACAACTCAGAGCAGGTATTTGTCCAGTGGCCACGTTTAAGGGGAAATCGCTCCAGAGGATCAGTCTGTGAATGACAATCGATTCGGCGTAACGAAAGTGTTGCAGATCGATGCTCAAGTACCGTCGATTTGGCCACTTTCACTGGGGTCAGTGGCCGCTGTGACGTTATCAGTGATTGATGGACTAAAGATGTATGACCTCCAGACGTCATAAGGAAAGTATTTTGTGAGACGCGATCTCGATATCTTTTACTTGGGATTCTCGCCTAAAAATGCTATATATAGGTTTGAAGTTGCATAAAGGTTAGTTGGTAGATATTTGGCAAATCCTGGAATAGCGGTGATCGTTACTTGAAGATCGTATTTTATTCTTATTCGTCTTTCAGTATCTATATGATCTAAATTCCTCGATAGATTCAAATCGACAGCGATAAATTAGACGTCTCTTTAATCTCGATTGTATGAGAAGAGATACTACAATTAAAAATGCTCTAGGTAGTCGCTGTCATTAGTAATAGATGTAAATAAGTAGTCGCTGCCGCTTTTTATAAAGAGCTTAGTAATAAGTACAAGGTCTATGGACACTGCAGTCTGGATGGATCGCATAATATACATTTTGGTATACAACTTACTTTCGGTAATCGAATTAAGATCGTAATTGGTTAGTCATTTTGAGCGATCGAAGGTCATCGAGTATTTTTAATCACCTCCACCTTTGGCAGTCGGTTTAAATAGTCCGGAAGTAATGATGATTGTCTTTTATCATGCAATGTGTCAGTTTACTGAATACTAGCCGGACTAGCCGGTTGATAGAATTATGACACGAGCATTCAAAGTTTTTTGGTTCACAATTCTGGTTCAATTTTCTAACGTTTAGCAATCGACAGCGGGTCTAGCTCAGTCCAGATAGAATTGAAATGAAGATGACAAACGGAGCCGTTGATTTGAGGAAGGAACATCTCTGAGAAACGTCATTTTTTCAGACAAACGGATACGCTTCTCTCGTAGCCACCCAGCGATGACGACTAGCAAAGCGAGCCGTGTTTATTCTGTAATTTTAATTGCTGGTTCGGATTCTGGTTCTGATACTAATTAAATAAATGTTGAGTTGCATCAGAAAACAGTTCCTTGAAGGTTAACTTATTACAATGGACAACAGCAATTCCACAGAATTCTTTCTCTTGCAAAATGACACATTTAATAGCTGGTTATTTCAATGCCAACTACAATGGACTATTTAAACACAGCATTAAAAGCGCATCCAGTGTCCAATATAATCAGACCCTTTCGACACCACGAATTTTGATAAATGTATTCAAATCTTCGTGTCTAGTATAACTGGGCTGAAACCTCAGACAGCAATTTTATCAGATGAATGTTGAGATTGTTCGGTGGTTTCCCACGTCTTTTGCACTTTCAATTTGATGAACGCGAAATTACCGTTGGCTGTATTATTTTGTAATTGGGCTACACTGTAAAAATCACTAGGCTTTAGACTTGTACTACTTGGAGTTAGGTCATGTTTGTGACTACTAGGTGCGTCACACGTGTTTATAGCATGAATATAATTCAGAAGCTAGACAGATTAGTTTGTTTGGGTCTGTAATAAAAATACACAAAATAACAGTGCACTTTAGTTTAATCCGATAATAAGCGACGTTCAAGGTTAGCCGTGAAGGGAGTGTGATTGTTCAAGTTTACTTTTAATACTCTAATCTAAAGTATGCTATTTTCGAAAAATAAACAGCGAACGCAAGATCATAAGCTGACATTCAGTAAAAAAATTTTGGTTGATTTTACAGAGTACCTATATCCATAAATCCGATCCGATTAGTGTATGTATCACTAAAATAATCAGAAGCTGAACAGTCTGCTAAATCGTTCAACCAGCACCTAGCACATGGCCTGAATCCGCCTCTATAAGAGCCATCGTTAATGAATTCGAGAGTCCGACTCGCATGCAACCAACTGAACCGAGAAGCAAACTTGTAGAGCTTCCGCTATGACTTTGCGTTGGCTTCCAAAAGTGATGGGTTTCAATTCCCAAGAGGCACGGTCTCGTCGTGGAAGTCGTACTCTTCTCGTTTGTCATGGCCAGTCATACGTCGCGTCACAAGAACCGTCAATCTCTAAACTCCTGTTTATAATCAGGGTTTTTGTCCACTCTGTCCCGTTCCTTCACGAACGACCGCCCAAGCGCGCGGTGCATTCGAGCGCACCGCACACTACCGGCCGAGCCCATATTATGTGCATCATTTTGAGTGATTACACTCATCATCATCATCTACGTTAGCAGGTGCATTAGGTATTTATGGTTCTCCTCTAACCTCAAACCAGCATCAAAGGGGTTACCGTGAGAATTGGACAGGACCATGGCTTCTGGCACAAGAAGAGGATTGCCTAGGATTGCCATCCGTCCCAATAAATCGGGACTGTCACCATCTTTAAGCTCACTGTCCCGACGACGACGTCCCGACAAAACACTTAAATGTCCCGATTGAATTTCGCGTGCAGCGCCTAGTGCCCGTGCCGAAGACCGTAGCCAAATGATTTTGATATTGCTTTCGCGGTAATAACCAACACCTATTTTAATTTAAAGGTAGTCAACGGTGTAAAGTTATGTCATATTTCATTATTTTAGGGCTTCCCAATAGAGAGATATTCATAAATACTACGACGTGGTTACTAGCACGAGACCGTATGGGTAGGGTATAGTCGGGTTGTCGATTTAGTAAGTGAGTGAGATGATGCACTCTTGCTCAATGTGCTCACTGTGTTGGTAAGGGTATACTTTATGTAAGTGTGTGTACCACTACATAAACACCGCTTTGAATGGTATTACGATAGTATTACGTGTAACATTGTGACAGGGTTTTATATGCGAAAAAAGTAAGTCAGATATTTCCGTTTCGCTACAAATCATCAGTGTTACGATCTTAGGTACATAAATGTGTATTAACCCTAGTTTTGCACGATATTATCCTTCCCGTTGCTTGTTGATGCAAGTTAGTGGGTGCCGTCGGGCTAAGTCACCTAGGTAAATTAAGTATATATACTATTTAGTAGACTTAAATACTCTTAGGTGACTTGCGGAGAATTAAGTACACTAATTTGTAGACTGGAATACCCTAGCTAGGCGGCGGGTGAATGAATTATTAACTTCGAGTTTTTTGATATGTTCAGTGGTGAGAACTTTAGTACAAGTATTATTAGTTCAATCAGGGTAGGTACAAATGCGTCATCATGTAGGTAGGTGTCGGTTCGGTGGCAGTCAGTAGGTAGAATAGTATTGAAGCGCAATGAAATAAGTAAAAAAAATTCTTCATTTAAATTCATTCATAATTTCTTCCCTACTTACTTTACTACTAATAAAAAATCGAACACAACTGTTATTATACTAATCATTAGCTCATACAAAACATTGCATAAACCAATCCGTTTGTTATTCAACAGGCGCACGCGATTAAATAATACATCGGGTGAATGTTTTCATAATAAAATGAGTCTAGAGTACAATTTACAAAATTAATAAGTTGTAAATGGTAAAGGAAAACCTAGATTGCGAACTTTAAGTTTTCTATCAAAAGTTTTGGTGTACTGAATTTTATTTTATTGTTTTGTGAAAAGTGACCGCATTTTGTATGGAGAAAAATACAAAACTATTTCTTGAAGTTCTTGGCTTCTTACGCTTTTATGTAAATTACTATTTTTGTATATTTAGGTAAAATATTACTTTATAATTTTTGTTCCTAATGAACTTCACTTAGTGAACTCAGGGACCTAGAGACAGAGAAGGCTCTTTTTGCTCTTTTTTTGCTATTGCTCTTTTTGGAAAAAAGGGAGACCCTTAGTTCCAGCAGTGGACTTCAACAAAGACTGGTGTGTATTATAAATCCTGGTAAAATCATTACATGAGTCTATCTCTATCCATTCCGCGAATAGGCCTACTAGTTTAGTTTTTATCGAGAATAACCGTCTAGAACCTGTTTATAGTGAGATCGAGTGTCGATATTTACTCACTCGATGTGTAATGTTAGTACCTACTTGAATACGAAAGCTATAAATTCGATTTTGAGACATAAATAGCTAAAATAAAGTTACCAAGCAACTATGACTTTTCGTGTTATTATAATAATAATTATACGAAGCAGCGGTACCAGTGTAGCGCTTTTACTTGTGTAGAAATAGAAACAGCCGAAACAAACAGTATAGGTATGATTTTTCATATAACCAGTAAAAAAGGAGGGTAATATTGACTCGAAAGAAAAAGATTCCAAGATAATGATCCTAAGTAAAGATTCTTTTGCTACTTACGGTTTTGAAAGAGGTTCAATATTCTGAGAGTTTTGCAACAACAAAATTGCAATTCATTGGAAAATGGGACATAATAGCGTCAATATTGTCGTAGGTAATCATGCTACGACATCAGCTAACAATTATTGTTAGCTGATACCAAGAATGAACTCGGTCTATGCAGGGCCATAAAGGAAAATTGGTATCATTTTTTGTCAAGTCATTTCCTACTTCCGCAGTTGAGAGTATTATTAAATATAGTGAAGGTAAAAATATCCAATGACCTCTTCTTCGCAGTCAGCTTCATACTCTTAAATAACTTCCATACAAGGTAAGCAATAAGAGACAGACATGTACTTGTGCCTGTTATATATTTTAGGAAGAGACATCTTTAGTTCAGTTCAAAACATCCACATTGTAGAGCACTGAACAGACAGAAAACTTTTTTTTGCAAGCGGACAATATGACATAGTCTTGATAAGTACTTAGGTACAAGTACCTAAGTACTTATCAAGACTATGTCATATAGAGCCTCATAAAATACCTAAGACAGCAAAGCCTTTTATGGTAGAGCAGGTATTTAGTATTTTTGTATGCTCCAACTAAAAGAGAACCGAATTATGACCCTTTTTGTTTCGGTTACCAAGGCTCAGTACATTGTCCTCGAACCTTCCATATAAGATTTCACAACTAAAAGCTATCGACTTTGTCGAAGGTCGACAGATCGATACGTTACCGATTGGAGTGCAACTCGATACTATCAAGAAGAAATCGAACTTATCTGAACGTTATTGCAATCGAAATGTGTAAATGACAGCTCTATTGGGCCAGTATTAGTAACGATCTAAAATCAACATTGAAATGTATTTTAAGATTTTTATCACGCTAATTTTATTAAAACATAAGTCAGGTTACAAGAGGCAGTATCTAAAGATCTTGTACGACAAGAGAACTCAAGGTTCAGACTTCTCTAGTATAGCTTCGAAATGGAACCGTATATCTGATGGTGATATGATAATAGGAACGACTATATTCTATTAACACCTAGGGCCTTATGCTCAGGTGAACCTAGTATTCGAAGTGTTTGCGAAACCCAAAAGACGGAGGCTGGCATAACATAAAGAAGGCCTATACCGAGCAGTGGGTGGTACTGGACTAAGATGATGATGATTAGCTCTAAGTGTATGCTTAGAGCTAATCATCTATGCTAACTGATCTGAGCTTTATCATATTAGAACACATGGTTCTTATTATAAAGGCTAGCCTTGACACAGCGAAGCCGAAGTGCTCTATTAATGGTATCGGCTTTTTATGGCCGACTCTAGCAATATTCAATCTAGCAAGCATGCTTGATACACTGTACACATCTATAAATATGTAAATCAAAAGTATGTTACAGCCTTTGGTGTATAAGATATGTGGGCCCGCTTCACGTAGATGCAGAACTAAACTAGCATCAGATACCTACCTGATGTTGCAATCGGAAAATAAGCTCAATACCGCTGACTGATTGACTGAGTTTGCAAAGAATCACGTTTCAACAGTTTTCAGTGAACTGAACTCTATCGTGCAAAATTCATAATTCATTTTAGGGTAATAAGTATTTTACAACAAAATGAACACAGACAGGAAAACATAATTCTAATCTAAATACTTAATATTACAATATTGTAGAAATATGCACAATTAAATTAAAAGTGATGTTGGTACTACGTTTGTATGGGGAAGTCACAGTTAGCGCAGAGGTTGGTCGCTGCGACCATCCATAGCGCTGCCTACAAGGTAGGTACGAGTATCTTGGGTGCTTTCCCACTAATTACCTTGTAACCTATCGTTCATGCCATTGGTTCATGCTCTAAAAATAATTCAACGTAGCAGTTTGTAATTAAAACTAAACAATACGAATTTTTTTAACGTTGTGTTGTATTTATTGATGTTTTTAAACTGCATGTGTAATATAAGGTAGGTAGTCCGTAAATAAAGAGTTACGATGTGTTTGGTCGAACGTTTGAAATGCTCCATTTGTATTTAAATCAAGGGTAACGTGTTTCATAAACATTCGAAACTTGAAGGGACATGACGACATTTTGTAACTTTTTAGCTTATTTGTATAAATCGTGTTTTGAAATGTCGTACACGCGGAAAGGGGCCACGGCGATTTGCAATATGTATGAATTGATAAGAAATACACTTACTTGCATACTTCAAGGCAACATACGCTGGTTTGCCTAAAGCTTTGATTTATAATGTACATAATTGTTGGTTAGTGGATGTTGGTAAGCAACAAGTACCTCATCATTATAACCCAGCACTAAACCAAAATAAAGAAGTAGGTATGTTGATTATTATTGTAGGTACATCCATATTCTGTCATAATTAGGCGTGATATACGGAACCATAAGCACTGGTTCGAGTCCGGTGCTATGCCCCTGAGGGGACAATAGCCGGTGCCGTAGAATATAGACTAGTCAGTACGCAATCAGGGCACCGACGCAGATTACATTACAACACAGTTATATAGGTACTTTTTAACCATTGTGTCGCGGACGTGACAATTAAACGAAAGGATAAACCTACTTGTGCAAAATCGGTCATGAACAATCCCTGATCACTATAGAATAAAATGAACCCTGACCTGAAAAGAGGATTTCTAGGTGTTGATTACCTGAACATAAATGAGCGTACAGTGGTTGATACTGATACTACAGGATATTAGGTACAATTAGTACAATACCTAAACAAGGAGAAACGGTTATTGAACTTTTACAGAAGTTGTTTCATAGGCGATTTATTAATTAGGGTTTAGGTATTAGCTACTTGTAGTTAGTAGTGTGATCAAAGTCACAGTAAGAAGTAAGAACGACAAAAGTTTACGCAACGCGAAAGGTGTCGAAGTCGATGGACGACAACGAAATTGGCTAACGTTAATTAGATTATGCAACTATGGTTTTGAGCCAGGCTAATCGATGGTTTTATAGATTACCAGCGGTAGATTAGACCAAAAACTCACAATATTGAAAACTGACGTCATTATGATCTACTCAGGTTTACAGGCTTGTAGCGTGCAATTTGAAACAAAGTTCAATAATGCGCCGAGTACGAGCTTACCGCTAAGCATAATGGTTAATGGAAACCAAAAACTATGATCGTAATTTTTTTAAACTTAGCATTACCTAAAATCAAAATCAAGATCTGCCTATTTCGTTTATCCAAATCTTCAATTTCAGTTTTTGGCTTTTTCACAGTTTTATAATAAAAAAATAGATATCAGCCTAATTTCGTTAACAATTAAATTCTAACTATCTATTACGAGGCACTTAAGTAAGTAGATACATCGGTAAACAAGTACTTTATGCGATAGGTAGTTGCATGCTGAACTTGATAGTGGTTACAATGCAACAAACACTTCGATGATTAGTCACGGATTTCATGGCCTTGACAATTTTTATGAATATTCTGATGTAGCTACTTATGCATTTCACAATTCTACAGCCCACAACGCATGACCAAAGGAAGTAAGTACCGGCGCGGCGGTGTAATATTTACTACCGGTTGGTTTTGTAAAACTTATTTAACTTAATAGATGGCTTGCTTAGAAGTAGTTCTCCATGGTATTAATTTTGTAACAGTTTAATACTTTATTTACTTATACTAATACTTACCTAAAAGTACAGAACTTATCTGAAAAAATGTAAAGCTATAAATAAGTAATCTGTTGCATTAGGCAGGTCCTACTGGATCCAGATAACGTTGGACGGCGAAATGCAATGAAAATGGTGCAAGCAAAGAGGATGTGTGCGAGGCGAGCCAAGACATAATCAATCACCAAATCAAAGTTTACTCAACCACCAGTTGAATATTGATATATATATGAATAATATTTTAGCTACATCTATTAGGCAGCTAGTTTGCCAACTTGTAGGTAATATCAAAAAGAAAACAAGCTGTTGACTTCTGACCATGCTACAAATAAACACTTACTACGTACGTGATCAGGAAAAAATAAAAAACCTTGAAAATTATATTAAATAATAACGTTTTGAGAAAAGAAACGTAACGCAACCGGGCTTTTGTTGGCCTCAAACCGAGCTCGAAGGTTTGCGATTACAGATACGCTCAAATAACCTACAACTGTTGGTCGGTCTCAAGTGGCAGTGAGAACGAAACACATTATCTGGTGTACTAGGAAGTAGGTGAACCAATTTATTGAAATAATTGCATATCGTTTGTTCTGGAAATTGTTATGTATCTGGCTTGAGGACTAAAAGACTGAGACAGTGCCCTGCTTGGAAACGTTGACTAGCGGAAAACAGTAGTTACCAATTGGGGGAAACCATATAGTATTTGTGTAGGTATTAGGGGGCTGACGGCGGTTTGTTTAGTGGTTGATGGAGCATGATTAATCTTCATCGCCCAAATTATTAGTGACAAGATAACGTCCTGCTAGATGTTTTCCGTTACAGAACTGCAGCCTATACTTATAACTAACGAAATACAATAAAATATAGATATTATACTATATAAAGCTAGACTACCACTCACTGACTGATTGACATGCCCGATGAAGCAGAAGGAGTGGAGACACACTAGAATGATGTACTACGAAAATGTGTAGTAGCACCGAAGGAGTAGAAAAAAATTATAGCCGTTTTCGAAATCCAAGATGGCGCCGGTGTTGATTTGCGCGTTCGCAAACTATGACAGATAGAGGGCGCGTAAGCTGTTCATCCGACTGATAGTAGGCTACGATTGGGGAAATTTGTAAAAAAAATAAAAAAAACAAGATGGCGGCCGCGCAATTTCAATTTGAATTTTTCGACTTTTTAGGGTTCACTTTGGCGAATTACTTTGTTCTACGAAACTTGCAAGTTGTTAACACCGAGTATGCACAACGATAGCCTATATCCTTGAGATTACAGAAAAATTATGACCTTTTAAAAATCCAAGATGGCGGAGGCTGTGGCGGCCATTTTGTAATGGTGATGGTTTTTGCTCAATTTTCGAATCCATTTTTAGGGTACATGGCAACATTCTAGGGGGTTGAATTGTACCGAGCGGTTGTGTGTTTCTGTAAGGAGTGTTGCCTGGTTTAGAAATTTTCCCCATTTTTAGGGTAATTTCCGAGATTTTCCCCAAAAACATGAAAAGTAGAAATAATGACATTTTGAATAGAGACTTGGACTCCATAGGAGCGTTGGCGTTTTCCGAATGACATTTGACCATTTTCGTAACTTTTAGTTGGCAACCCCGAGAGACTTGCAACTTTTTTGTTTTTGGGTGTTTCTGAATTTGGCGAATTAATTTGTTCTACGAAACTCAAAAACTGGCAACACTATTTATGCAGAACGATAGCCTATATCCTTGAAATTTCAGAAAAATTATGACTTTTCAAAAATTCAAGATGGCGGACGGCGTGGCGGCCATTTTGTAAAAAGTTTGCGATTTTCGAAAAAATTGCGATTTTCAAACCGGAATATCGGATAGTTGGCAACCCCCTACCTGGATGAGTTGTATGGACCGGTTGTGCAGCTGGTAGAGGAGTGTTGCCTGGTAGAAAAATTTTCCCCATTTTTAGGGTAGTTTCCCAGATTTGGCTCGGGAACGTGAAAAGTAGAAATAACGACATTTTGAAACAAAATTTCAACTGGGTGGCAAGATTGGGCCCACCCAAATGACATTTGATCATTTTTATTCCCTGCAGCTGGCAACCCCGCATGCTATAGGAGTTTGAATTTTTCAGTCAGACCCGACTTTGGCGAATTACTTTGTTCTACCAAGTTTAAGGTACGACTACCGTTCTTTCACTGACAGGTAGCTTGTATCCTGTATATTTCAGAAAAATTATGACATTTCAGAAATTCAAAATGGCCGCCGTGTCATTTCCGGTTTTCGAAACCTCAACCGATTGACTTCGTTCCAACGGGGTATCCGAAGGAGATTGAGGGGTTTCAATGTATTTTTACACTGTTTTTCATTTTTGATGCATTTTTACTGCATTTAAGGGTGGGCATTCCAAGATGGCGGCCATGTAAATTTTATTAGCGAATTATTAACCGATTTACTTCGTTCCAACGGGGTATCCGAATGAGTATGAGGGGTTTGAGTGGAAATTTGTACTGTTTATAACTTTTGATGCAATTTTATTGCAATTAGAGGTTTGTTTTCCAAGATGGCGGCCATGTAGATTTTAATAGCGAAACATTAATCGATTGAGTTCGTTCCAACGGGGTTTCCGAAGGAGATTGAGAGATTTGAATGTATATTTACTCTGTTTTTAATTTTTGATTCGCTTTTACTGCATTAAGGGGTGGGCATTTCAAGATAGCGGCCATGTAAATTTTAATAGCGAAACATTAACCGATTTACTTCGTTCCAACGGGGTGTTCGAACGAAATTGAGGGGTTTGAATGAAATTTTGAACTGTTTTTAATTTTTGATGCATTTTTACTGCAGTTAAGGGTTGGCATTCCAAGATGGTGGCTATGTAGATCTTTTTTCGAAACCTCAACCGATTGTCATCGTTCCAACGGGGTGTTCGAATGAGATTGAGGGGTTTGAATATAAATCTGATCTCTAAAAACTTCAAGTTAAATAACGGATTTGAAAAAAAAAACAAGGCAATAACAATACTCTCCTCCTATAACTGTCTGATCGATGCGTGATCTTCGTATCCATCACAAACATGCAAGAAACCGCAGCGTAAACTACCTAGGAGAGTGTTACAAATAAAATTCAGATCTCTATTTTCGTGAAGCAATAAAGTAAATTAGCTTTCACTATTGTGCCTCCCCACTCCCTCGGAGTTCGGACCTGACATTGTCTCCGCCTCATTATGAACCTCAAATATCATCTGCGCTAGGGGAAAGTATTATAATGCAATCTTAATTGGACGTCGGACACTCGCCAATTATTTGTTATGACTGCCTGCTTCTGTGCCATCCGTGCTCGTCGCTTTATGCTAATTTCCGCGTTCGAGGCTACGTTAAATTGAATTAAGATATTGCATAAGAGCTCGGCATATCTAGGTAGGTACAAGTATAACTAAACCACTTTTCTTTTGCACCTGCATTCTAGTAAATCACGCAATGGACCAATGTGCAAAGCGCCTGCGCACAGGTGCCTACAGAAGGTAGATACAGCTCTAATCACTCGCCAATTGCTCTAATGACCAACGGCTGTCGACATCGCGTCACGCGCGTCCCATCGCTAACGGACTAGTCATTTCACAATAAATAAGCTAGCCATGCGTCCCTCTCGGTTGCCCCGTGACATACCGTAGAGCAGCGGCACGAGCTCAATTGACTTTAATAGAAAGGTCGCAATAATTACATTAGCATCACTCTCCTAATGTGAAACATTGACCCAAAGCCTTTCAGGGACGCTCCGATGGCACATTAAACAAGGAGAAAGGCGATTTGAGACGTGAAATAATGACTGATGTCGATTTCACAGTTGAATGGCGGCGGTTGGCGTTTGTAGACCAGTATTGATATAAAACTCCTTCGTCTAGTTTCCAACACCTCCTTCATTGATATAAAACTCCTTCGTCTAGTTTCCAACACCTTACCTTTGCAACGGAACTGTCGGTTGGACGGATAGGCGAGAACATCGTGGAGACGCTAATGCCACAAACGAGGTCAAATGTATCCACTGTGCACGAAATAGTGCTATTTGAACTTGAACAAAAAAATTGCCAGAACACATCATTAGGGCTTGGATAATAGAGATAAAATGTAGGTCAGCGTGATTGAATACAAAATGCTCGATGTTTTCTAGTTAATCTCTTTTGTTTTCATTGGAATGTGGATCCGTTGCAAGTGTTTAGTCAGATGCGGGGTTTCTGGAGCGGTGGACGCGGTTTAGAAAGGCGTAGAGTCGATTAAACCACGATAGGCACATTGGCTCCCAGTGATATCTTGCGTGGATCGCTCGAACCGGCATACACGCCGGTTTCCTGGCTCTGACACAATGGATGAAAATGTTAGACAATGAGTTGTTATTGTGTTTTCAAAACAGATGCAGTCACATTACAAACTTGTTGGTTCGATTGCTACTCTGCTATATCTTTAAGTTTAGAAGCTTATAGCGTTTTTACATGAACCTATAAATAACTTAGTAAGGAGTTAGATAAGAGGAATAGACATGTTAGCAACTCATACAAAATGAGTAAAAAAGAATGTGCCAGAATCACTAACCAGGTACCGTACACCATAGAGTATGATATGAACCAACAATATAAAATATACACATTACAAAAACTATTCACATAATTCGTGTGCGAAATGGTTACGGTTTATATTATAGTTTCAGAGACATGCAAACTCGTGCAGACAGTCTACGCAAAATGTTTTCCATCAGATGAGAAATGAATAAATGTTCATCAATGACTCAATATCGTATTTAAATCTAGGTTTATTTTGCCAGCTTGATAGAGTGCTGGCATATTTTCTTAATAAGTAATGCTACATGCACTGCTTGATGAAATCAGAATGACCGAGTTCATTTTAATAGTATTTATTAAGTTTTCCAATGGGTTTTTCATGGTTATTTATTATACGTAAATTGATCTAAATTTATTGTATGTATAGTAATGTATACATATCAATCTTATGTTTGTAAAATACAATAATGACGATGTTCACAAGTCATCAAACCCCTCGCACTATCAAATAAACTGGATCATGGGGTTTCTATGGTCAAAATTGTATTAGAACATGTGTGGCCGCTTAATCAACTATGTGCTAACAATGACATTTGTACTAACCCGTATAAGCAAATAGAAAGTCAAGTGAAACGACGGTTAACTATTTATTTAAAATGAACGATTACGTATTCCTTTGCATTTTAAATTGTTTTATATCGCTGGTTTTATGGAACTATAAATTACGTGTGAGGACGTAACTACTCTTAGCAGAACAAAAACTTAAATCATAACCGTGGTGCAATGGAAAGTGTTATCTGCCGTTAGCTAAATATAATGGTAGTGGAAATCAAAAACTTTAGTAGATATATTAGATAGTTTAGTTGACATACACACAGAAAATACAGAACGGATATAGAAAATATAGCAAACATAAAGATTGGTGGTACGACGTGTTTGTGGTAAACGAGTGGTAGTCATTTTTACTACCATAGAATTACTCACACAAATTATTAAAAAAAAAAAGATTTAAGGAAGTTTTGAGCGGCTGGTTTTAACTTATTAAAGTTAAAAACATTGTAGGTAATTAGGTATACCTACGTACGTATTCGTAAAAATGTAAAAATGGTAACAAAAGTTGTTGATTACCACTACACTTAGCAGTAAGGCTGTTGGTATCTGTAACGACTGTGGGTCATTCAGTTGATTTTGTTTATTTTGAGTAACGAGTAACCAAATAATGATCTTCGTTGAGTCATAAAACATTTTTGCATCACGCCCGGGAAACTGCAGTGTTCTGTAGATAAGTATAAGAATGCTGTTCTTTTTGACTGTAAAAATCATCGTAGTTTGTTTTGTAGGTACAAGGTTTTGTATCTGTATCGACATGACTCGCACGACTCCTACACGATACCAGCATGGCATGACACTTGCTCGGACAAGACATCGTTGTCAACACAGTGTGAAAGCGCCTAGAACTTATAACAAAAAAAAATATAATACAATGTATAAGACCCCTGGAAAATCAAACTAAGTAGCCGATACTCTACTAGCTAAGAGTAACATGCAATCTTATACAAATGAACTAGATAATAAGAGACGTACACCACGGTCCACTAGATCTCCACTATGCGAGACGTGAGCACGGTATCCATTGCGATATTGGAACGGTATTTTTTTAGCACTACATTATACATATGGTAGATATGCAAATACATACATTACATACGTTCTCGCTTTTGTCCGCAATTTTGCACACATTGTCATGGAAAGATTAAGTTGTGTTTGGTTATCATTGTTACAATATTAGTACAAGGTAATCTTTGGTTATAAGTAATCATTCGTTAAAAACTGTCCACTAATTTCAGTTTTAAATGATTTGGTTAATTATTGCAAAGGTTGTAAAAATTACGATTCAAGTTTTCAAACTCTATTATACTTGGAGGTCATACGCTGTAAAAAAATATATTTACTGGTTAATAACAAAGGTTCGGTCAAACTGAAAACCTATTTATATTACTTCCTAACTCAATATTCAAGACTCAATAAAGGTAAGATAAAAAAATAATTTTCTTTTGTTATCTTGTTTGATACTGTTGAGTTTTCGGGATAAAAAGTAGCCTATGTGTTATTCCAGGTTATGTGTTCCAAATTGGTTCAGTAGTTTTGGCGTGATTGAATGACACTTTCCCATTTATAATATTAGTAGGATAGGATACCTCTGGTAATCTAATCTCGCGTCAGCCTGATGAAACATTACTACATATGTTTATAATATGTATTCTATGCTGTGGCTAGGTACTTTATTATAGGTAAGCTAATACATAAATGCAGGCATATAGATGGATCCGGGTTATTGGCCATAATTACTTGCGGATGACAAGCTGATTTCAAGAATATTATAGAAAATATTTCCACATATAGAACATCACCGGCAATAGGTGTATACGCACTTAATTATATTTTCTCAAACATGCTTGGAAATTAAAGCATTATTTCGACCACCTTCTTCGAGATAAATCGAAGATGCAGTACTGGCCACACACATGCGAGCAGCGACCAGATAAAAATGTATGAAAATCCATTACTGTACGTGTTTAGCGGCCAGATAAATTACAAATACAAAACTCATTACTGTCGTGTTTTTTAAAAATGGAACGATCTTTTACTCTTTAACATGGCAACCAAAGAGGTAACTTATCAAAGGTTTTATTCAAATTTCAAACAGGCTTTCAAATAGAAATCTGATTATTGAAAAAAAAAACCAAATGGTTTTGAAAAGTAATTGTATTTTCAACCAACTAAAAAGTTTTGCCTAGGTTAGTTTTAATTTCCGCGCATTATTTGAGAAAAGAACTATACAAGCCTTGGCCACAACTAGGCAATGGGGGACTCACGTATGTGTGCCTCGTCTTCGACTCGGCCCACATTTACACGTTCTTTCCTCATTGTCTCTGTTGCAGGCCGCTGCAGTAATGTACTATTTGTTTGTATTGTTCTCAATACTCATACCTAATTAACTTTGATGATATTAATCTGAATATTTGAATGATGTTTATAACCTTAGCTAGCAATAAATTACACAAAATATCTACTAGTTTGAAGACTACGGTATTCACCCCGAACTTTTCAGGCCCGGTGATATAACACCCGTGATTGCCTTTTTTGGAAGTGTTGATAGTTGATTATTAAGATACCTACTTACTTTCGGAAAATACATAACAAGAGACTCAAAGTACCTCTGAGCCTTTGTACATGCGCAGTGCACATACAATTTCCTCGTATAGGTAAACCGTGGCTTTATATCTAAGAAAAACCTTCACCGACGACGAATGCGACAGCTATCGCGTGGTCTATTTTTTATTTGGATGGGATATTATACTATGACTACGACATAAAAGCACTACTTGCATAGCTCCCAGGTCACCCGGGTCAACAAAATTTATTCAACAGCCTTTTTCTCTAGGCGAGTGAAACAATGAAATACCATCTGTGGCCTAATAGTGGCAGTGTTTAGTTTTTACATTATTGTACAGTTTAGAAGTATAAAACTAAGTTTGTACAAGTGAGAGAAATTAAATGTAACAAATAGATAATTCTTGCTCAAGACAATGCTTATAGCAAGAAGGATTATTAACGGTTATATATACCTAAGTAGTACTCATATAAAAAGCCATGTAATAATTTCATGGTATAGTATACGAAAGCCGTTTAAATCTAATTGAACGAAACCACCACTTTGCTTAGTAGTTTCTCCCGCATTATAGACTATTTTCACACTGACAACGACACGACGGTCGACGACGCCCATACGATATCGGTGGAGAGCTAACCTCATACATTTAGTAGGTCTCGCTCGTCACGGTGCAGAAGTGGAATTTTATAATTCTTCGGCTGCCTTCCACTTCAAGAACAGCTATTAAACCGGGTCGGAACCTATAGGTACTAGACGTTTTCATTTCACACCGTAGCGCGTGGGCCTAAAGCTCACTTCGGTAGAGATTGAACTGTAAAAGAGATGACGGCTTATCTCAACCGAAAACTTATTTCACCCACTAGTGAAGTGAAACGGTTTTTCGACGTCATTTTGACGTCATTTTTAAGTATTATTGAAAAGTGCGGCCCCCGCGCAGAAGCGACACCGCCGCCGCCGCCGCCGATGCGATGTTTTGTCCGAGCCACTGACATATCGTATAGTTGTCGTTATCGGCCAGTATGCTAACTCCCATAACGACGAGTGAAAGGCAAAGTATTGTAGGAATTATTTATGTTAAATTGCAATTTTATGTCATTGCAACGTGATAGGCTCCGCCTGCCTGATCATGCCATCTATGATACCATGATCTTCTAGTTATTTTGACTTTTACTTAGGCCACACACATTCTAATAAAGATCATGCCTGGTTTTTATTTGAAGGTGAGATTATGATCACACGTTTGCCCATAACATGTAGAAAAAAGGTTGATGGTTCCTTGAACCTTATATCCCGAAAAAAGCCAATGTAACGTTACTAAACTATTTATAGGCTGGTATCAACACCGTAAGACTACTACCTTACCTACTAATATTGAAGATCAATAACTGTCATACATATTGATCTTCTGAATGGAACTCGAATGGCTTCAAGTTGGAGGTGGACGGGGATTATAGACGCCTAACTAATAACAATATAATCTGTCTATTGGTTTATTACCTATAGTAATTTGACCTAGTATTGAATGAATGTAATGGACATGTACCTATTACTACCTATTTAGTTCCCTAAGTAACTACATGATGTTTTATGGACTAAAAAAATACTGTTTACTTAATAAATAAAAATAACTAGATAATTTTATAAACCGACAAACCACCTTGATAGTTGCATTATGAAATACTTGTTACTTCATTTAATTAAATCAGAATTATTCTTCTTTCAATCCGTAACGTAATATTAAACCAAGGTTAATTCCGACAACTGTTACTGCGTCTAATACCTGTACTACTAGTATAGTATTATATAATCTGTGCCTGTACTAATATTTATAATAATATTAAGAGATATCAATGAGTCGCACTTTGAATAGTGTGTAAGAAAGATTGTACAGAATCTCAGTCACAAAAGAATAGTTTACCTACTTTAAGAACTACTATCTACTTTTTTTGTTTCAGTAGTGTAGTGTTTGCATCTATTCAGTAGATGCGTTACCCTGTCTCGCTTGCACGAGTGGTTAGGTAACTGTCATGTGTCAAACTCCCGACCTGTCAATGTCTCCCGACGTGAGGGCGGGAGACGGGGGGGTCGGGGAGTTAGCCGACATATACGGTGGGTGATGGACGGAGGACAGCCGAAGACCAGCTCGGTGTACCAGTGAGCCAGGGATACAAAGTACAGTATTTTACAAGTAGTACCTATACTTCAGAATATATATTGTACCCTATACTATAATAGATATTTTTTTCTGAAAATACTACGTCCCAAATACAAAGAAACTAGAAAAAAATGAATGTTTCGTTCAAAAACATAAACATAGCACATGCAGGGACTAGGGGGCCAACTGAGAAGGGACAGAAAAAATACAGGTGTTGTCACGAGTGAGAACTAGTTTCTAATACCTATTCCAGTCGCCTTCACTGCCTCGACCTTACACAAGGTCATGTTTGGCAACATAATTATTAACAGGTAGGTATTTTAGTACCGAATATATAAATAGGAGAACCGGCCTACGCGATGAGAGCACATGTGGGACATGCACTAATTTATTAATAAGCAGTACTCGTAACATTATTAGCGTACAGTGTTCATCATAATTCACAGTATTTCACAGGATGATCTCATATACAGTACGGTAGGCCTCAGTTTAGTAGTATTGTATATATGATCTGTGATTTAGTCAATATTTTCAATATTCAGAACAGTTTGTGCTTTCTAGGGTCCTGTACTTTTCTACCCTATTTACGCCAGCATTGATCAATATGACGGTTTCAATATGTATTATGAATTATGGAGGATAGATCACTCATAATGCCATCAACTAGGGAACAAAATCATGAGATCACGATAAAGCAACCGATAGGAGGATAGGTAAGGTACCGAATAATAGTAATATTTCACTATGGCTAAAATAAATGGTGGTAAACCAAGGTAGTAATTTGAATAATGTTATTAAACCGCAATGTCAAGTGCTAAGAAAAAGCATAGCATAAAGTTAAAGACTTTTTAGGTCTGCATAACGTTGAGAATATGGACCCAAAAATAGCCAAATCATAAATTAAAATAGAAACACATACCTTTTCAAAATATTAGCCATCTGGGGAACCACTGCTTTCAATTTATAATATCCATTAAGTATAAAAACAATATAACACACAAAGAACAATGTCGAGGCGACTGAAAGTTTTCTCCACTTGCCACAATCTGCTGAGTGAGATGTGTTATCATGACAGATCGGGGCTCTCGCGACCTTATCAATTATCTCTCAACAACACGTCAATCAGATATGATTAGATGTATTTTAGACGATTTGATAACTCAGTAGGTACACCATCATGGTGGAAATGTACCTCACCTTTAGCAGGATCAGGCTCACGACTGGAAATCCCTCGAATCTTTTACCTCATCTTTTATCCCGAGGATGGCTTCGGAGAACCAGACAGTAGGTAACTATCTGCGATGTATCAAACTCCCTAATTGGATGAAAAGACGCTAATAAGATATCCAACGCTGAAAGTAAAATAATCGAGGCAATAACGCCGCGAGATGAGTAGTTTCTTGTATTTTTATGTATTATTCCTGTTGGATACCCTAAATAAAGATATTAGCGTCGGAAGTCGGAACCATTTCATTGTGAAACACTTGGAAGCTTCAAACTATACTAGATCAGACGCAGACATGGTTGCAATATTGCTATCACCTTATCATCGTGGATCAGTCTAATTTGACAAACTGATAGTATCTATCTCTATTGCAATTTGCAATCCAAGAAGTCCTACCTATTGGTTCACTTTCGCTGGATGAGATAAAAGTTTTATTCTTGTAGTAGGATTGAAACATTTAAAAGATGTTGGATGTTGGTACTATCACATTATGTCATGTCACTGATCTACCTACGTTCTTCACAAATATAGCATGGTATTTATAGAAGATACAATAATTTGTCCACTTATTGTAGGCGGTTTAACTAATGCGAATATAACCTTCGTAATGCCATAAGAGGTGAATGGAATTTGAATGTAATTAAATAACCGTTTTTATCTGGGGCCTCATGCTCAGATCGGCAGAAAAGGCAAGAAATTTATGTATGCCTTACCTACACTACACGTCCTACGCATACACCAGACGTGCTCAAGGAGGGTATCCTGAGACAAGAGATAATGATAAATCTGTCTTTTTTAGAACTTTAGTTGTAGATATTACTACTCTGCAGTACCTAATTACTATGTATTCGTCAGCATGAGCATTTGTTAACTGGCGTGATAACGAGTTTAGCCATGAGAAACTAAGTAGGTACATTATGTTCTTCCTGTTTTCCTGTTGTTTTCTACGCTCTATTTTTGTTATTCACTTTTAGAATTAGGTGCGGTTAAGAAGTGCTAGGTTATTTAAAATAAGCTGATCGATCCGGCTTTGAATGGGTTAGATTCATCATGCACGCCTGATTCGCACAAGGAGTATGGCTCGTATGCTGATTTACTGCTCAAGAACTGATCCAAACTCAAGCATAGATTTTTGTATGGAAATCTCTACCCAAATGTATGCTAGAGTTACGATTTCTCTAGGCATAGGATCCGAAAGAATATTTTTTACGCAGAAATGTCTAAACAAAGCCATATCATATAGCAGGCCACTTGATTTTTTTGGAAAACTTTAATTTTTACTCCCATTTGGATCCTTATAACTTTACAACCCCTCGGCCGATTTACTTCATAATCTTACCTATAAGACACGGTAAGTGACACGAGTTATACGTATAAGACGGTAAGTAAACATGTTATATTAGGTTACCTTAATCACATGGACGATTATAAAATAATTAAGTTTGAAGCTGCGCATGTCACTCACGACTAAAGGACAAAACACACACAGGGGATATTGCGTTGATTTGGTTTCTCACAACACAAAGAACGCGTGCGTTGCTGGGGCCAAGCTCACTTTGGCAGAGATTTAGCTATAATAGTGATGAAGACGCGAGTCTGGTGATTTCCATACAAATTCCGGCGCCCGACCCGCAACCGTCCTCTGTGCGTTTTGTCCTCTATAATATTGGGCAGTGTGAGTGGTCACACCAGTGGTCTCAAAAAAGGGCTTTTTTTGGTCACACAAGGTTATTTTTAAGGCCAATGTACTGACCCAACGTGTGTCAGTGTGGGTGACTAAAATACTACAGACTTTATGAAATCGAACGTTAGAGCCTTATCTTAGAGGTATATTTTTTCGGACGGTCTAGAATGCTGATTGTAGAATACTGTGTCGTCAGTCGTTTGATGACAGCGTTCAGTCTATGGTGAGTGCAAAGGCTCTCGACCATACCAAAATGGTTTTTAGGCAGCAAGCGCAAGAGCATCAAGATAAGATGTGCGGATCTCAGCTATGGCAAAGAAATTAGCAGAATGGAAGAGATATTTTTTTAATTATCTCTTTTACATTACATCCTCTATACTCGTGATCTATCTATGCTTCTTGGTAGGCAAGGTACCTACTAAGTATTCAGAACAAAATAATAAAATAAAATTAACTTTGAAGAATTGTTTATTTACTTTTTGGTTAATAACCGACAGGTGTTACGCGACCTGTTTTACATCTTTGTAGGTACCTGTACCGTATTGCACTACCTTCCAGCTGGTGCCTTTTCAACACGCCGCAATTTAAACCTTATTTGTTTGATCATAAGAGCTATTCACTATGTAACATTTAAGGAAAAACGGCCAGCGCTCGGTTTGGTAATTTGAAATGAGTGGTATTTGCGTCATCGATTCATCACACAACACAATATCTAACTCATACACCTGTCATTCAATTTGCAACAATTGGTAATTATCTTCTTACTACCTAGGTACTTATACTTACCTAATTCTTGCTTTATGATATTCATATTCACATCAAAATACGCTACCGACCAACCGACATTAGGTAGGTACCTACCTTTAGAGTTGATTTTGTTAATTTTTATAATCATATCCGTAAATGTTAGCAATAAAGTAGGTATAGCAACCAAGCTGGGTTGTTGTATTTGATAGATGCTAAATAGTTTGGTCTACCTACGAATAAATTAATTGAATGTCACAACATGCTAAATTGGTAAATACCTAGCTGCAGCGTTTGCAAAACTTCCACTATCACTAGGTAGAATGTCAACAAAACATCGTTCCTCGTACGATAAAAAGAAAAACGAATAGTAAGTAAATACTCACCGAGGTTAGAGAAATGGTGTCTGTTTGCTCAGCTCGATAGTAAAATCCACTCACAGTTCGTTTACGAGGTAGGTGAACTCCACTTGGTTTTCTCGTAAGGAAAACTAATGAATTTTCTGAATGTTGCGTGATTGGTGATTTTGAAGGGAGAGACGCGGCGCGAGCGCCTCTTTCCGATGCCGAGGTTCAACTAACTAGTGAAGTGAAGTGAGCGTGCTGCTGGCTGGCAGCAGTTGCGCCTTGCGCGGCCGCCGACTCGCCGTTGGTCCCTCGAGCCAGATACCTAAATTGAGCGGCCGCAGACGCCGTTGATGCCGCTGGGGAGCTGACCGATTTGCATCGCCTGACAAATGGCCTCTCAAACAGATGTCACTGCTTCGCAATCGGTTGCATAATGCTTCCGGACGATATTTTGTTCCAAATTCTGCTTATCAATTTTAGATACTTATTACCTACACAATAAGATGCTGTTTTTACAGCTAAAATGATAGTTCAACCTAATTCAAACAATAGGTAGCGAAGCAAACGCATCAAAACGCATTGCCTATTACACCACAATCCACTGATCTCCAATCACAGAGTATCAGAGATAAGAGCATCCAGAAGAGTATTTTTGAAGTGAAACTTCTAATGTGACTTCCAAAAAGGTGGTTTTAAACGTTTAACGCTCCTGGGGAGAGGGAATAGAAAGAGACAGAGCGAGAGTGAATACGTGGCACTCGAAGTTTCACTTCTTCCGCGCGTAGGGACTCCACGCACTATTTTTTTCTATGGTATCTAGATAGAGAGACTATACTTCTCTAATCTTCTGATCTTCTTATCCAGGTGCCAGATAGGGAGGTTTTACTATTCTGAGTATTTATTCACCAGGTTGGCACACATGTTGTCAACTTGACAACCTTGACAATGTCAAGGCGTCAAAAGTCACCAGAGGACTTTGGTTTTTTCATGGTTTTAATAATAACATTACCTAAGCATGGATCGAAAACGCAGAACATTCACTATCAAATGCGAATCAGAAGACTCTACAAAGACAAAAGTGAGCTCTAGAAGGGCGAGAGGCGATTGTGACGTTTCCCAAAGCACGTCTCATACGCAGTTCTTCAAGAAACCGAGACATGAGGAGAAGTTCAAAAGAGTCAACACAGATGAGTTCTTGGGAGTGTCGGAGAGCATGTCTGGATCCACAGACACATATCGCTGTGTGCATGGACCGGGGGGGAAACAGTATACGGAGAAAGGACTGCTGAAGAGGAATTTACTTAGAGAGTTGGATCCCATTCCAACAGGTCCCTTATGTTTCGTATATTATTTAGCATTATTAGCTAAAACGTATGCAATTTGGTCCATATTCCATTAGCAGAACGGTATCGGACTTCCTCTGAGTTTCACTTGGCATTTCGAAAACTTTTGCTACACAGGCAAACTACATTATTATGACTGATAGCTGACGCGTCGCCATATCGTATAGTACTTGCACCTAGTCATCGAAAGTATTGAGAGCGCAACAATGAATGGGACTATCAACGTCCTTCTATTGAGAATTAGAGCTCCGCTTTCTCGCCCACTTCCCTTTTTAATCGGACTACTTACCGTTTTGGATTGACCTACCAACATAATAAAACAATGAGTTCGCTTTCTAAGCACCTGTATTCACTTTGTACTATGAAATATCTAAGCTACAGTAGGATACACAATCCCAATAGCTACCAAGTTAAGGAATTTTACTGTTGTTTTACTCGGCTTTGATCTACCAATCCATCTGATGTGGAAGGATCTCAGTAGTGAATTTAAGGTTACTGGATATTGTACGCCGAAGGTCACGATCGCTGGAACGTTGAACGCGGCCGACGCGACAAGTTCTTATTGGAAATGCATAGTAGATTCTACGCAGGACAGGACGTTGTCATGGGTAGCGCTGTAATGTAAGAGTCTTCGTCAACTATAATTACTACCCTTCGGAAAAATCACACTAGGCATGTTCCGAAAGAAAAGTCCGCTGGTTCGGTATTTTTTGAACGTCAGTAGATCGATGTGTTTTATCTTAATATTTATACAGACAATATAACCCTATTAGCTAATTTACCTTTTATCAGTAAATGGTGCCGATAATTAACACTGCAATGAGACTCAAGTTTCTCGGAACGTTGCATGTTTGACTTGATTGCATTCTGATCACTTACCAACGAGATTCAATCCGTAAGGCCGGTTTGGTCTATTTTTACTTTCAATTCTTTACAGTATTATCTACTGCGTGACATGGTTACTGTTTACTTACCTAATTAGGTAGGACGACATAGTACTCTCTCATAGGACAAATCTTTTTTGTAATAGGTTTTGTGTCGACAGTATCATGACGCCTAAGAGTCGCCGATAAAGTCGATTACTCATTACTAGTTGATACGTTTTGTTTTCGTGCATGATGCTTCACTATAGTCTAGCAAGAATGTGTTGCCGCCAAGCAGCGATTGATGTGTTCTAGTTTGAAGGTCATAAATAAGTGCAATTATAGGCACATGAGACTTTTACGTTTTACTATTATGAATTAGGGCGTTCTCTCTAGTGACGACTCATAGCATTTTTCGTTCCAGACAGCAAATGGACTGAGGAGTGTCCCCCTGGGTACGGTTGGGGAATGGCAGAGAAGTTGGTGTTTTTGGTATCGGATCCCACCGTGTCACAGCAAACAGAGCGGCTCAAAGTGCACCTCAAAGACTTTGCTAGAACATCCAGTCGAGGCTTTGTATCCTTTTAAATTTCTAATTGAAAATGTTTTTGGTGTGTTCTGGTGTTAAACCATAATAATTATTTCAGCGGCACTCGAGCTCAAATTTCATTGCTGCAATTCCATTGCATTTAATGGTTTGCTCCGTTAATTCTGTCAGAAAACTGATCAATGCATGACGGTTTTATATTGCATGGGAACTCGTTTAGTCATTTACAAGATAATCAGCTCCAAACACTACCTAAGTATCAAGAAAAAACCAACCCCTCAAACTACAATAGTAATGAAGACTTCATAATGTATCATTCTTGGTAGCATTTCAATCAGCCACGCCACAACTGCAAGAGTTTAAGCAATAAAACCTCAACTAATCCCAGAGAGCAGATGTATTGGATAATGTCTGCATACTGATAGATTTTCTGATAGAAACTCTACCCAAGAACCCTGGCCTTCGTGACCTGACAGTTCTTCTGCTAGAGAACATGAACATGCCGATACTCTTGAGCGCGGTGTCGGATATCGTCAAATATTTTGAGAACATCCGAAATTACATCGGCTTCATGGGTAAGTGCTTCATCTACGTCTTCCTAACCTAAAGAAGGTCGATGCTTTTCGCCCTACGTACTACGGGTTTACGTATGAAGTATCTTGGTATTTACAGTCACAAAAGGGTCTGAGTTCATTAGCAACCTATAAGTGACATAGCGGACTACTTATGTAGATACATATAGGTGCCTAAGTGGATTATGTATTTAAAGCACGTTTGGTCCACAACGACAAAAGATGATTAAAGTTCCCCTTAGGTAAAGGCAGCATTGTGCTCATTAGTACTGCCATATCTATCAATGTAGATGTAAGTAGTACCTGTAGTATTGAAGGTCAATTAAAACTGACCTCGATCAGAAGATAAAGCATTATCCAATTACTTATCTGAAAGTAGGTACCTAGTCTTCTCACGGTTTTTGTGCAGTTTCGATGCAATCGCCTAGATGACTTTTCCTAACCGTGTGGCATTCCACACTATGTCATTTTTCTTAATTACCCATTGGTACATAACTAAGAAAACGGTGTAAGTAAATGAACCCAAAGGGGGATTTCTGTTTTTTTTTTCAATATTCCCCTGCTGGCAGTCGCAGGGGTCGCTAAGGGGATTATTGGACAAAAGTTCCAGCAGTCCACTACGCAGGGGACTCGCGCAGGGGAAAACAGGAATGAGCCGGAGGGTAGGTAGATGTTGCCCAAATACGTGGGTAGGTTAGGAGAAAGTAACGTTCTATTATACCAACTACCTAGGTAACTTACCTACCTACCTATTTCTAGAGGAACGTTTTGACAAATCTTATCTTTAGTAGTAGGTAGGTACCTAGGTACCTACCTTCCTAGGTTACTAAAATGATATCTTGTCACAGAATATTAGTAGGTACCTACCTATCTTAGGTACTTAGTTCTGCTCTCCCAGTACGTAGGTTAGGTACCTACCTATACTATACCATCCAGCTACGTATCAGCACAGCAGTACCTACCTAGGTACCTAACCAGCCTACCTACTTATGTTCTAGGTTAGATTGTAGCCACGGAGCCACTTGGGTAATCAATCAACGTAATCAAATTAAAGCAATCCAAGAAAAATGCCTATGTGTTTAGGTTACCTTTTGATGCGCCTCGAAGACGACCACCTCTTCGATCTGGTGTCCAACGCCATCATTTGGCAGCTGGCGGCTCCCGACGAACTCCGCGGGCCTGATTCAGCTCAGTTACGTCACACGCTAGCGGCTGCAGAAACGGTGCTGCACCAGACAGTCAGTAGGATGCTGGCAGTTACCGCGCCGCATAGATTCCCCACTTTTCTAACGATGGCGCTGCTGCTGGCCTGCTATAGTGTGGAAAACTGTGAGTTTTTTATTCATGGATCAGTTCAAACAAGAAGAACACTGTGTCACTGACTGCTGGTAGGTGTGGATGGTACGTATCTACGGATACTACCTCTACTACCTAACAACCTTTGGAGCCTTTCTTTAGATACCTACATAGGCCTAAAATGTTGATTGATGAGGAATGCCGATCCCGTTGAGTCCCGTTCACCGTTCACCGCCAACACAACCACAGATTACTAGGACTAGGATGCTGCTAACACAACCGACAGAAGCAGAACATAATAGCACGTCTTCTTGTCTTGATCCTTTTTTCTCACAGTTTTTTCATGTCTTCAAAAATGACAGTAAACGACTATTGTTTGATTGATCAATCAATGTCAATCAGCATTATTTAATAAGCCAATGTCACAAGTCACTAGTATCTAGTCAGGGCTGTCACAGTCACAGCCGACATGACGAGTGACTTGACTGATATTATTTCAAGTAGGTATGTCACTTGACACTGGCAAAATTGTCGTCGAAATGACGGACAGAAGCCATATAAAGAAGAAGAAGAGTGAGATAAACAAACAAAAGTTACAAAACCAAAACAAAACAAACGAAGCCGCAAGGCGAGGCGAGGGCGCACGCGAGTCGCGAGCAAAGAGAGACTGTGAAACGAGTGGCGAGTGAATCGTTTGTAATGTCGTTCGTCCGGCCGCCGCGCGCCGCCGCCACGCGCTGTGCCGACTTTTTTGTTCTTATAGACTTATTATTAGGTATACCTCATTCATGATGTCTGGCAGACAATTCAACAGCAATAACTCCACCCTTTGTATAAAACTTCTATATTTTTGTGCAAAAAGTGATAAATAAATAAATCTAGGCGAGCAAACCCACATGGAATGAATAACAGGCTGTTGCTATGGCTGCTACCAAAACAACCGTTCTGGTATCAGGTAATCAAAATATTTTATGCTCGAATCCTGCCCAGCATGCTTGTCATTCACTGTAAACGGCCAGCTACTCTCGTAATCCAAAACGAAAGTAAGCCTTAAGATTAGACCGCACTAGGGCGGAACTGCACTGCAGCGGAGCGACGCGACGTGCGTTATAGTAAGCGGCGCGTCCGCGACACTTGCGAGGCATCCATCTATATTATACTAGCTGTAGCGCCCGCGGCTTTGCCCGCGTGGTAGGTACTCAGTAATAAAGCAACACATAAACTATGCTTCTCGTTGACTTAATAGCGAGATCTACCTATCCACTTAGCTACTTCTTTAAAATGTGGCTTCAGAAGCTGGTATTTTTTTACCAATTTTTAAATACAAACTTTAACAACTAATAGCACAGCGAATTAGTGTTGAGCTAGTTTTTTTAAATACAGTTCTTATTTATTTAGTTTGATGAATATAGGTGCATGCCAATTTTGGTATTTATTTATTTATTTATTTATTTATTTATTTTATGGAAAACCAACAGCTTAAATTAACTAGATAAACATTTTTATAGCAGTAGAAAGCCAATTACAGGTTTTCACGGATACGTTGACATAATAGTTACACATACAACTGTGAACGTCTGGTCGACGACAAAGTGACTACAAATTTAACTACGTACACTATGATCTTAGAGAGGGATTTAAATCCCCAAAGAATTCTCTATTCAACCGCTGTCTAGCCGAACCAACACTCGTGCAGAATAAGTCAAAATCAAAACGTTTGCTGAGCGTATTAAAGTTATCGCCTGCGCGCCACAGAAAAGAGTTCTGCCTATAGTTGGTACCTACTATAGGAATATGAATGGGTGGATTAAATCTTTTGAGTTTAGATGGAACATCTAACTTAATTTTGTTAAGTAGATCGGAACAGTCAATGTTATTCGAAGTTATTTTTAGCAAGAGGCTTAGATCGGCGGTTTCACGCCGCTTCGCCAATGGGAGAAAATGAAATTTTTTACACAGATTGAGGTAGTTTAAGGAGCTGTAAGGAATGTTTAATCTAAAGCATAGGTATTTTAAGAATTTAATTTGGATGCGTTCAATTCTATGAATGTATTTCTCATAGCGTGGATTCCATATCTGTGAAGCATATTCAAGGATGCTTCTAACGAAGGTGCAGTAAAGGATCTTAAAAGTTTTAGCACGACGAAAGCTAGCTGCGCTCCTCATGACGAAGCCTAGGGCTTTGGAAGCTTTTTTATTTATAACTTCAGGGAATACGATTTTGCATACTAACGTTTAGGCCCAGTTTGACCCAGTCAGGGGTTAAATTTGTTAAAATCCCGTCTTAGCGGGTGCCATGTAAAGAAAGTACATTCCAAATTTTAGCCCTAGCTTTAGCAGTCTGGCCTGGAATGTGATAGGTAAGTCAGGTCTCTCTTCTTTTATATATATATATACCGTTCACACCAATTTCATCCATCGCGTTCAGTGGTTGCCAACCGACTGAGAGATAAAATGCCGCGCTGCTGCAGTTCTAGTGCGTTATACCAAACTACATTGAAAACGTCGCGTCGCGTCGGTCCGCTGCAGTGCAGTTCCGCCCTAGTGCGGTCTAACTTTAATTGCTACCAGCATAATAGGTCCCAATTATTTAAAAAAAAACATTGACTTGCTTGACTCCAAAAATATCATAAAAAGATAGCTACCAAGATAGGAAGGGGATAAGGACATGAGCATAATGTTTCATATAATATAATACCACCCACACTTTAAAAGCGCTTGTGGAGTAGCTTGCTTAGTCAATCTTCACTGATTAAGTTAAGCGACTGTTAGTGGATGCTCTAGCAATCGTTGAGCCACGACGGAGGCCTTAAGGCAGCCTGTAAACTCCGTCAGCAGAGTTAGCCACTAAATCATGTGAGCTTGCTTTGCTATACCTACTAACTCTTTTGTTTCTTTAGGCCTAGATCTGATGAGAGAAAATATAATTGAGAATATTTTCTACCGATTTAACCCTTTCTTTCCGGAGAAAAAACTACCTGTATATGATGTTGATCCTGCTGACCCGCAGGACATCAATGTCAAATTAGGTTTGTATTATAATCATTTTACACACTCATAATCTCTTTGCCCCTTTTCCACTTTATGTGGAGTCGGCACAACATGTGTTTTCTTCCATGCTCTTCTATCAGCCCTCATCTCAGTTGACACTCCTTTCTTACCCATGTCATTTTTCACGCAATCCATCGATCATTTCTTTGGCCTACCTCTACTCTTAAGGTTGAACAAGTCGCACATCTTTCCATACAAACGTGGAAGGGTAACCACTCCACTGTTTGACAGTAACCAACCAAAACCAAGGATTATATCAATTTATCTCGTCATAATCTATGTCTGTATACAGCCCAAACCGTAAAAAAGTATTCATTTAAAAAAAAAAAGCTTAAAATACTTTCCATACGAAAGTTTAGAAGCTTGTATTTTTTGAGAGATATTTTGATATAATCCTTAGTTTTGGTTAGTCAACGTCAAACAGTGGAGTGGTTACCCTTCCACGTTTGTATGGAAAGGTGTGCGACTGACTGCGACTTGTTCAAACTTAAGCCCTTCTCCCATTACGATACGCACAGGCGATTCAAGTATCCTGCAAGTCTCAGAGACTAGTCGCCGCCAAGTATCACACATACATTTGAATGCAGGATACCAGTAGCGTAGTGTGCGTAATGAGAGAAGGGCTTTATACCCATCCACATTCATAAATCCAATACTCTTGTTACATGGAATTCATCTCTCCGCTTAACATGACCATGACATGCTAATCTGCTGCTCATCATTCTTTTTACACACTACCGGGTGTAATAAGGAGTACTAGGGTAAACTTCAGACCTGTAATTAATAAACTCCATGCAGGTTTGGAATAGTTTACATGGAGTTTAATCTACATAATTTTCAGGAGCCACTTTTTACCCATGCTCGTAAGAACAGGACACTGCAATGCCTGGGACATAATTTAAATGGGTTAATAATAATAATATTAACTTTATTTCGGGTAACTTAAGAAAAGTACAAGATTTAAAAGCTTATTCTAGGACCCGTTAAGCTTAATCAAATTGTTTACAGTCACTACTATAATTAAACAAACTCTTTGTTCCACTCAAAAACATTCACAATAAAGCGTACAACTCTGTGAAGATATCGATTTGCGTTTCCATAGCCAAACCTTGTGCATGTTTGACATTTTGAATCTTGTGAAGATTGTTTTAAGGACTTTCTTGATTGTAAAATCAAATCGTTTGTAAGGATCGTGTTGTGAAGGTTTTCTTGTGAATGTTTTGAGTGGAAACACGCATTAACCCATCTAAATTATGTCCCAGGCATTGCTATCTGTACAAGTTAGGTATCCCACCATATGTTATGCAATGATTTCAGGTGAGAGTACTGTGAACATGTCAACAACACTTTCATTGCTGCTAGTTCTACTGAAGACCACTAAACAATACTTGGATGAGAATCCTAAGTATATCCTACTGCTGCCTTGCCCTGATGCTTACAGCCAGCGGTAAGCTATTGTCCTTCTAATCATAACAATCCGTAAAAGATTTTTTTTTTGCTACTAACCCGTGCTAACTGGCTGAGATTGCCACAAATAGCACAGCACAGCATAGGTCAACATCCTTGTAATCTATATAGAGTAAACTACCCTAATTTTGGAACCCCTACCAATTGTTGGCACTTCTCTGATTTATCCTATTTACTAAGAAAAAGCCAGACCTCACGATAAATAAAAATAAAAAATAAATGTTTACGGACACTTAACACAACGCTTTCTAGTCCCAAACTAAGCAAAGCTTGTACGATGGAAACTAGATAGCTGATAGAATACATACATACATTTTTTTTTGTAAATACATACTTATAATACATAGAAACACCCAGACACAGAACAAACATCTATGTTTACAACACACAAATGTTTGTTCTCGGTGGGGATCGAACCCACGACCCGCAGCACGGAAGGCAGAGCTACTACCGACTGAGCCATGACGCCTGTCAATGACGATGTTTATTATGTTAAGTTGTTGTTTATATAACAACATCGTGAGGTCTGGCTTTTGCTTAGTAAATAGGATAAATCAGAGAAGTGCCAACAACTGGGGGGGGTGCCAAGATTAGGGTAGTTTACCCTATATAAAAGAAAGTCGTGTTAGTTACTAAGTTTATAACTCAAGAACGGCTGAACCGATTTGGCTGAAAATTGGTAGGGAGGGTAGCTTAGAACCAGGAGACAGACATAGGATACTTTTTATCCCGTTCCCGGGGAAAAAATATACATCCAAAAAAATTTATTAGTAAAAAGATCAGTCCAGCCGTTCATTTGTTAGAAATAGTATAGCAAAACACAACTGAAATGGAATAACAAAACACAACTGTCAGTGTTGTCTATGGTAAAGTTTGTTTGAAAATATGACAAGTTGAAATTTTAAAGTTTATCGGTTACAAAAAATATGACAATTTGAAATTTTAAAGTTGATCGGTTACAAAAAATATGACAATTTGAAATTTTAAAGTTCATCGGTTACAATTTTAGGGGTTTTTAGGGGTTTGTAGGGTTTTTAGACGGTTTTAGGGGTTTTTAGGGTTTGTAGGGTTTGTAGGGGTTTTTAGGGGTTTGTAGATAAATATAAAATCCAAAATATGCTCATTTATTGCCTCCTAACCTAAGGCGGAACAAAGTTCGCCGGGTCAGTTAGTCGTTTATATGTTTAAGGGTAAATGTATGAGAGTTCTTTCAGATGCTTCGTGTGGGCCTTCCGGTACGAATGCAGAGCTCGTGCGCACCAACACGAGCGAATCACTCTGGCAGTTATTGCTACAGTGCTGCTGCATTGCTTCGGAAAGCGGCTCATGGCTTTCTCCTCGCTGCTTATGTCAGGTATAGTTGTGCTGTAAATCATTATCATCATCAGCCAGGTCTCATACATTTTTCCATTTAGAGATGATACATAATGAGACATATCTATTTACATCCACCACCAATGTAAAATTTACCTAAACCATGTGAAAGCAATAAATATATTGAGTATTGAGTATTGAGTATACTGAACTGATACTAAGTATAAGTCTAGTATAGGTTTTAAGTCTACTATTTAAGCCACCTAGCGGCTAATATTGTGCCCTATTTAGGTTTATAAAATACTAGCCGTCTCCCGCGGCGCTGTTGCTCGCGTTAGGGTGTGACTTTTCAAAATTCCATTTTCCCGCTTTTCTGTTGAAATTTTTCCTGAATTTTCTTTGCTATAAACCTCACGGAGCCCGAGACCTTTCCAACGAATGCAAAACCGTGGAAATCGGTTCGTGCGTTCTGGAGTTATAGCGTCAGGAAGGAAAACCCGACTTATTTTTATATAGTAGATAAAGCAAAAAAAATGTAGCAAAAAGTAGAATATCTGTATTCTGTCTATACTAATATTATAAAGAGGAAATATTTGTATGTATGTTTGTAACAAATTGGCTCAAAAAGTACTGATCCGATTTGGATGAAACTTGGAATATATATTGTCCGTGACCAATGAACACATAGGTTACTTTTAATCCCGGAAAATCAACGGGATCCAACGGGACGTTCGCGGAAGCTAGTGTTCAATAAACGTTATTTTGATTAGATTTTGTTAATCTGCTTCAGATGTAATGAGCCTGTCAGTATTGACGGAGGTGCCGCCCCGTACTGACTGGACCAGTTCCGTGAACTTTAACACAATGCAACAAGACGTACTGTTCAAAAAGACTCTGATATACTTGAGCGTTGATTTCCTGAAGATCTTTCCTTACAATAAATGCGTGAGTTATTTTTTTTATACCATTTCCCCTCTAAAAAGGTTATTTTATTCAGTGAAAACAGTAAATAAAAAGCACTCACTGTTTTGGTGTTTGAATTTAGACCTCCATCTAATCATTGCTTTTGCGCAAGGAGGTTGTATAGCATTGGCTATACAACCTCCAATCTTTCTTTTTCTCGTAGTCATGGTATAAAGTATAGTATGCAACTCTTGAATAAAACGGATTTTACCGAGGGCCATGAACCACTCACGTCGTTCAGGATTCTAACACTTGAATCACTTGCTACGCTCGTGATTCAATCGTCATGAATCACTCCCTACGGTCGTGATTCAGTCGTTAGAATCCTTCACTTGATCGTGATTCATTTATGGCCCTCGCTTTAAATTCGTCTTTTATTCACTAGTTGCATAATATACTATTTTTAGCTCAATCGATAAAAGTAGCCCCGACTTCAAAAAAGTAGGTGGTTCTCGATTCGGTTGTTTTTTTTAATGTTTGTTACCTCATAACTCAGTCATTTATGAACCGATTTGAAAAATCTTTTTTCATCTGAAAGAGTTTACTTCCAGATTGGTCGCATGAAGTTTTTATCAAAATCGGTTTAGTAGTTTCGGAGTTAAATAGAAATCACTAGAAAAAACACGTCATCCACGTACACGATAATGCGTATTTTGCTCACCTGTGATCTTTCAATGGTGTTTATGATCAATAGAACAAACCCAATGAACTACCGTCATCATCATCATCATCATCATCATCATCATCATCATCATCATCTGATAATGAAACTGTATCAAATTGAAGTCTGTTTTTTTTTTTCAACTTTTTAAACTTATAAATTATGTATCTGTCTGTTTATCATTGAACTCGTAAATCAATACAATGCGGGAAGCCGATTAATCTGGGGTTGTTAATTTATTCCTTTATGCATGTTTTAGATGGTAGAATCAAGTCACTGGCTCCTAGGCCTAATGTACCTGATAGACCCTGGTCTGTGCTATCTCAGAGCAAAATGGTCTCTGGCACTCTTCGCAGAACTTCGAAAGACAACTCTTCAAGCGTTGGTCTGCACTCTGCCTCTTACCGCACCGAATCTTATCAAGGATTATGGCTTAGTAAGAAGGTACTGCTATGTTTTAATAAATATTCATAGACATTTTACACTTACGCCTTCTTGTTCCAAACTAAGCACACTATAGAAACCAGGTGGTTTATGATATAGCTTCTTATTCTGATGTATCTTTATATGATTGACCAGCCTTTGCATGTTGTACCTAAAAAATAAATTAACCAACATTTTGTAAGGCATTTAGTACTTTCGGAGATGCCGTAGAATACCGTAAACGAACGAGGCATAAATTTTTGCTTAATATCATAAGCAAAATAAGTAAAATAGTAGATTGTATCATAAGGGAGCAAAATTATATTTTTACGGCGATGGCGATTTTTTGAATCCAGAGCGAAGTGAAGGATTCTAGAGTAGAATCCTGAACGTAGCGAGGGATTCAAAGTACTTCGCTTGAGCCAAAAATATATTTTGCGCCCGAGTGGTACACTCTACTTTTCATCGCCAACTATGAGAAAATAAAAGGCGCCTCATATTTTATTGTAATATTATTATTGAATAAAACATATATAGTAACAACTAAAATGAAAATAAATAGTATCTATAATGAAAACTACTTATTTCTTATGTTTTCTATTCGTTCGATTTCTTTGGCGCTAAACACTAAGATGTTCCAAATTCAAAAAGTGCGCGGCAAGGTAAATTGCGGCGCACTTATTGTTTCTTATAGAAAACACCACCTTTGGGTGCACATAAAGGCGAACCAAGTCGCTCTTTTCGAATAGATGTGATGAAAAAATCTTTATTTGCGAAAAACTGTTGCTGGTACATTGGATATAATGGTAACAAGTAGTACCGTTTGGTAAGTCTGTCCCCCATAATAGGACAAAAAGCCTGTAAAGTGGGGTCACAGCGACTCTTCGCGGACTCTTTAATAAATTACCTACCTAACTTCATGTACGACCTTGGGCCTTATTGTACAGAGGGTCTAGTACGAGTTTTCAGTGTATAGTGTGGGTGTGAAACGTCTGATGCCCAGCACACCAGTGGGCGCTGATTTGTATGGAGACACTGAGCGGATTCTTTGAGAAGCTCGACATGCAAGCTTCTCAAAGAATCAGACGTTTCACACCCACACTATACCTACACTGAAAACTCGTACTAGGCCCTCTGTAGTGATTTCTCTCAATGTGGATGTATTTTCCAGGTTAATGTGGTACATAGAATGGTACTCCGAGAGTCCTTACGAACTGGGAATTTTATACTGGTGCCTGAGATTGCTACAAGTTGCTGTGTGTCATAGAGGCGAAATTGCGCGAAATGCCGCGCTAACAGATCTATTCGACACGCATGGAGTCATTATTCTTATACGTAAGTATTTACACATACAAAACAAAATTTTATAAAAAAAAAAGTCTGACCAACATCGCCTTCAGTCCTCTTCATCGTTGCTGGTCATAATACCTTGGACACAGCTGGAGCTGTGTTTCCATGTGTAGCATTTTTGTGCCGGCGCAATTAGAGGCATACGGGACTTACATCTCGGTAGGATAGGACGCAACTACAGGCATACGGGACTTACATCTCGGTAGGATAGGACGCAACTACAGGCATACGGGACTTACATCTCGGTAGGATAGGACGCAATTACAGGCATACGGGACTTACATCTCGGTAGGATAGGACGCAACTACAGGCATACGGGACTTACATCTCGGTAGGATAGGACGCAATTACAGGCATACGGGACTTACATCTCGGTAGGATAGGACGCAACTACAGGCATACGGGACTTACATCTCGGTAGGATAGGACGCAACTACAGGCATACGGGACTTACATCTCGGTAGGATAGGACGCAATTACAGGCATACGGGACTTACATCTCGGTAGGATAGGACGCAACTACAGGCATACGGGACTTACATCTCGGTAGGATAGGACGCAACTACAGGCATACGGGACTTACATCTCGGTAGGATAGGACGCTACTACAGGTATACGGGACTTACCTCTCGGTAGGATAGGACGCAATTACAGGCATACGGGACTTACATCTCGGTAGGATAGGACGCAACTACAGGCATACGGGACTTACATCTCGGTAGGATAGGACGCAATTACAGGCATACGGGACTTACATCTCGGTAGGATAGGACGCAATTACAGGCATACGCGACTTACATCTCGGTAGAATAGGACGGAATTACAGGCATACGGGACTTACATCTCGGTAGGATAGGACGCAGCGCGATGCTTCAGTGCACGTCCTTTTGGGAAAGTGCTCTGTGAGGCAGAGGCAACCGCTTTACATGAGCCCTGGTTTCAGTCATTTATTTATTTACTAGATTCCGCCCGCTACTTCGCGTCCCGTTGGATCCCGTTGATTTTCCGGCATAAAAAGTAGCCTGTATGTTAATTCAGGTCACGGACAATATATTTTCCAAGTTTTATCCAAATCGAATCAGTAGGTTTTGCTTGAAAGAGTAACAAACATCCTCGCAAACATTCGCGTTTATAATATTAGTTCGCGTCTTGTTGGATCCCGTTGATTTTCCGGGATAAAAAGTAGCCTATGTGTTAATCCAGGTCACGGACAATATATATTCCAAGTTTCATCCAAATGGGATCAGTAGTTTTTGCTTGAAAGAGTAACAAACATCCATCCATACTCACAAACTTTCGCGTTTATAATATTAGTAGGTTATACCAACGGCTTATTAAAATATAATATATTATACGAAATAAATTACAGCATTCTGGGACGGTGTGATACACAGATACAACATTGCTTATTCTCAAAAAAAATATTTCAGATCTCTGCTACACGCTATTAGAACAAAAAATGCCGCCTGTAGAAAAAGGCCAAGCTATCTTGGGTCTAGCTTTAAGGCTGCTAACTAGCGCCGCAAAGCCAGAAGCAAGAATCACTTGCTGCGTGTACCCCGAGATCAAATGGCCGCACGCTGTTAGTTCGTTAGCTCGCCACATGTTAGACGCGGCGCTGTATTCACTGGAGAAACATTATATTGTCAGCGACAGGTGGGTTACATATACACACCATTTCAACATAACCATAAAGGTAGCTTATGGTGTCTTAGGGCTTGTACATAAAACTGCGATGCGAATTCGAAACGCAGCAAATTGCGACACGAATTTCTGCGATGCGATTACGTGCGGCAAGGCTTCTCCCTTCCGCGATTAGAGTGACCATTCCTTCGACGACCGTCAACCGTACTGAACGTATTTTGAAAACTAGGTCGTGACATGGATCGTAAAAAGAAGTGTGCACTTTTGTTATTGCTTAGGAAATACGGGAAAAAAACAAAGAAGACGCATCGCAAGTTCTTGCGATGCGTCGTGCGTGCTCGCAGATCTTTACGATGCGACGTCGCATCGCAGTTTTGTGTACAAGCCTTAATCATAAAGGCAGCTTAGGGTGTCTTACACTGACGGACAGGCATGAGTTTAGAGCATGGACGTATTATCGGGACGTGAAACGCTCAAAAAACCTAATACAATCACAGTCGACCAATTTTTGTGGGGCGAGGGAGGAAGGGTCTATTTCTGCTTCTTTTCCGCATATAGCGTTGTCACTGTCTAACAGTTACTTCTGATTTATACTAGTGCTTGATGCAGTCGATGAAATTTTATCGATAAAAATGAATGAATGATGGAAAATATCGAAGTACGAATTTTATTTTGAAATTAGATGTTGATGCTTGATTTGGTTTTATTTAGTTAACACCTACTGATAATATACGATTTCATTAAAAATTCTATTATTTAACATTTTGAAATACAGTCAGCTTCCACTAAAGGAGATAGGTACCTACTTTTTGATGTCTTACCTTACCTACCTGCTAATGCCTACTCGTGGTTAGTAAGCTCCTATAATTATACCTTAAGTGAGGCCTTTGCCCTGCAGTGGGACGATAATTGACCGATTGCTTCGCTTGCGAAGCGTCTCAGTTTCGAGATTGGCCAAAAATGCGTTTGTCCGGATGTCTGTCTGTTCTCCTCTACAGGTCGCATTTTCAACCGATCTGGATGAAACTTGGTACACAAGTTATATAACTTATTATTAGATTTTTTTTATCGTCGGGGATTTAATCTATTAGTCGACAGCAGATAAATACACCTAACCTACCTACGCGTAGTACCTACGTACCTAGTAGGGTAAAAATACATTAATAGTGTGAACTGTGGATATCCTCGTATTCTACGAGAATACCCAATAGGAAGATAGGAATACGGTACAATATGTTGTAACAGTTTTTCCTTCCTGCCGTAGGGGAAAACTCAGGCAAAGAAAAAAATAAGTTTAAAAACTCAAAATTACAAGAATTTCTTTATTCCAAGTACATAGTAACAATTAGGTGTAAATGCTATGCTTTATAGTACTTAAAATTAAGTAAATTAGGTAGAAATTGCCTAAAAGTATACTAAAGAGATGCTATAGCTGAATGGTGCACATCTGACGTCTGACTCGGCGGAAACTTTGATATTTTTACAATATGATACTCGAGTTAGTAGTAGTTAGGGATAGGGAAAACTCTTGATCCGGTAGGTGAGTAGTGGTGAAGAACGGGTTTTAGCTGCCTTTCTTCCTATTCTAACTAACCTGAGCTACTATGGACTAGCCGTTTTGTTTTGGGTATGCGAAGTGAACGTGCTCGGATCTTTAGGTATGGTATCGACCAGCTGCTAGGCTCGTTCGACGCGGTCGTTTTGTGGTGTGGTTCAGGAAGTCTGATCGCCACTTGACAGCCTCGCTGAAGATTTCGGTATTCTTTTTCGAGTATAAATGTGGCTTATTTACTGAAATAAAATCAAAATTCGTTGGTTCGAGGTGACTCAACGATTCATAAACGGTTCATAAACAAAGAAGTTCTTATTAAGACAAAAATTGTATTCATTTCTAATCCCCGTGTTCGTGTCGCACCCATACTGGTTGATGTTGGTGGGAGAGAAAAGGCCACGGAAAGTAGGTGCAAAGATAAAAAAACTAGAACTAGTTGTCTGTGAATAAAGCTCAAGATCGACCGTCATTGCGCTCCTTTGGGTAAGAACAATTTCCAGCAGTGGACTTCTATAAGCACTGTTAATGATGATGATTAAGGAGTTGTATGATTTAAAGCTCTACTCACAAATTTAGGAAAGTTTAATGTAGGGATAGCATCTTCGCACAGTCTTTTTCTTTTTTTCGCATTTTTGTTGAAGTACTTATCTTCGAAATGTACACCACATATTCGGGTATTTTTTGATGGGATCCAGGTCTGCTGTCTGCGGACTGCTTTCACCCACTCTCTTTTCCTTAGCGGATCAGTTGGGAATCTGAAAGTGTGTCTGTTCGTTCATTCACTAACATCGATAATTTTCATCGATAGTTTCAAGCCCTAATGAACAATGATTGTAATGAACGAATGAAAAATGACCGGTATAATCCGACTTGTTTCGGTATGCCACAATTATGGCTACATTGAACTAAAAAAATAGTACCTACTTAAAATGGCGTAATATTTGCAAAAATCAAAACACATTTAATTGTTTTTGTGAAAAAATAGTCGCTTTTATAGGATAAAATTATACTCACGGGTGATATGAAACATTAACTGTTCGGTCACTGTAGTTTTTACAAAACAAAACGGCGCACTTCGTCATATTTTTACGTTATGTTTTCGTCAAGAGCTACGGTCATACTGACAAGGAAGTTCGAGCGAAAAGTCATAAAGGCTCCTATCGTGGCAGCGGGGGTAAAGGCGAGAACGGGCTCGTAACGTGTCCCGAGGATAATACGTCCATGGTTTAGAGCCATTATCATAAAGGCCCAATTACACGATACCATATTCTTGTACGTACCAGTGCAATAATTGAATGCAATATTCGAAGTGCCATAATTGACGTTCAAGAATTGTAAACTGTTTACATGCGGATATATGAAACAAAGTTGAATGCAGAAATTGTCCACCACCAAGGAAAAATTTGAAGCAAAACTTGTATCCCAGATCAAAAATGTTACGTGTTGTTTACACCATGCAATTAATTTATTGCATTCAACTATTCAACTATTGCCCAATTACATACCATTTTCTTGTACATACACAAGAAAATGGTATGTAATTGGGCCTTAACCATCAGTTTCCTTAAATCTTGGACGAATAAACACGTCCATTCATCGTGAGCGATTGTTAACTGTCTCGGCATTTTCATATCAGCTAGATGTGTTTTTAGATGGTTGATTTCGATTCTCAATTTCATTTGGGAAGCGATCATTTGGAAACAGGAATTTAGAGAAAAGTTCATATTGAGAGATGGCATTTATAAGCTGCTGGATATTATTACGGTTAGAGATTTATTTACTGTCGTTTCTGTAAATGACTCCTGCTGTGTAGATATTTTGTAAAAATTGAGGCCTATGACAATAACCACTAGTTCATCGAGTGAACGATTGTGAAACAGGGCACCTATGAGCTGCTTATATACCGCGTGCACACTATGCGGGTAGGTCCCATTTGTTCTATAGAACATGACGTAATAGAACAATTTGAGAAAATATTGTCCCTATTTGTACTATAGAAGTTTGTACTTTTTGTCTCAAATTGTTCCATAGAACAATCGAAGTACATTATATTGTTAAACTGCTGTTTTTCTTTTATTTTGCAAAATAAAAATATGTAGCGAGTAGTTTCATTTTTTTGATAGTGTACTGTACCTGCGGGCCTAAGTTGCGCACCGCGAGATATTTGTCATGTCGTTCTGTCAAAATGTAAGCATTTTGTACCAGTTTAGGAACTATTGCATTATCTGTGGTAATGTTGTCGAGAAACCGCGCCTTTGAATTTTCAACTTTTACATTTCTGCATGACTATTATCTCGTCCTCAGAGAGGTACGACGACTAAGAAGTGTCAAAAGTGTACATTATGGCGCGTTTTGTCGACACCATTAGGTACCACAGATAATGCAATAGTTCCTAAACTGGTACAAAATGCTTACATTTTGCGTATCTTAGGCCCGCTGGTATTAACATCAGTTATTAATGTCATTCACGTCCTAGATGTATATATCTCATCATGGAATAATTTGGGAAAAGCGATTCCCATTTAGTTCTGTGACAGACAAATAAAAAAGGAGCAAAAGCTAGTATGTAGTACTCTTAAGTTTTACTGGTTTGTTAAATGAAGTAAATCGGTCAAGGGGTCGTGAAGTTATGAGGGTCCAAAGGGAGTAAAAAAAAAGTCGTACAAAAATATCAAGTGGGGTGTCATATGATAGGGTTTTGTTTAGACATTCCAAAAACGTTTTTATTTTTATTCTAGGTCTAATAGTTTTTAGTTGTTGTAAAAATTATAAAATTAGAAAACCCAGTATAACGTGAGCTAACATTTCTTGGAGTTTCAATGATTTTGTAGTTCATGTAAGACTGGTACTTAGATAGACGGCGATATCGATGCGATTTGCAAAGTTTATTGCAACCATTGGTCAATAAAAATTGTTTGGGTTTTATTAACCTCCGACCATCACGAGATCTCAGTTCGGGGCGAACTACTAGTTATACTTGGTTAAATTCATTCTTCTTATCTAGATGAGTCGCCCCCCGGTTCAGTGTATAGCGATGGCGTTGATTTGCGATGCGACACGCGCTGGTGATTCTGTCGGACAACTTGTCACTTGGCGAGCAAACCTCGGCGCTTCTAATGCGGTAAACATTACGTGTAGTATTCAACACCCGCAGGTTTGGAAGTTCTGTAAGGGCCGCAAGATCAAAAGCAGTTTAAACTATGGGTTTCGCTAACTACGATTACATTTGATCGATGGATTAATCTACTGTCATCTCTGTCAGTTTAAGCTACCGATGGTCGATTAACTACCATTGATCTTATGAAATAATCGGAGACTGGAGGTTAAAGTCATTTCGTGGTTTATATCACTATTGATCTTACGGCCCTAAGAGTTCGTCCGGAGAAAGCAAGCAAGCAACGTATGCCTATTCCACCATTTCATGATTACGTTAGCCATCAGTTATAAATACATTTATTTGAAGGATAACGTTAATCATAGATAGTGAAAAAGCTCATTTAACCTTCAAGCAGTGATGCCCGTGTTCATTGGATTATTTATTGGTTTTAGCCTCATCCACAGGAGAAGCAAGGTCAATACGTGGGGCGCTGACTTAAGCCGCTGGTTTCCTCACAATGTTTAGACAGTGCAGGAAAAGGGTAACTCCCATTTTGTTCTATAGGACTGTTTTTAAAACCTTTTTATCCCTGTAGTTCCATGGTAGGACTAATGAAACTAGCCCATTAGGGCTAGTTCTCGTTTCAATAGTCCTACTCAAATGGAAGTTACCAGATATTAAGGGTATAAAAAAGTTTTAACAGTTCTAGACGTAACAGTTCTATAGAACAATTGGGAGTTACCCTAGGAAAACCTGTAATAACCCTAGCAACCGCACATTGGTGGATACGCGGTCTTATTCAGATTTGTGTTACAGCACCCATGTCTGGTGAAACGTGGAGCAACAATAGCAACTTTACTGGCCGCCATATTCAGAGACGAGTGTAAAGTAACCGGGGTACGGCTGGACCATAACGGCGTTATAATGGGTAAAGTGAACATAATTAGTAAATGATGATGATACAAAATTTCAATAATTTTGATGACTGAAAACTAATTAGGTAATATTAAAAATATATACAATTTTGATTAGTCAATTGTGTTTTCAAAATTAAACTAGAATATGAATCAATTTTGAATTTGTTATTATTGTGTCTGGGTGTTGCTATGTGTATTGAAGTACATCCGTGCTGTGGGTAATGGGTTCGACCCTCACTGAGTACAAACGTTTGTGTGTGCCAAACATAGATGTTTGTTCTATGTCTGGGTGTTACTATGTATTATATAGGTATTCTATCACGTTTGGTATTATATGATCTGTGCTATCACCAACCTAGTTCCCATAGTACAAGCTTTGCTTAGTTTGGGACTAGAGGGCGTTGTGTGAAATGTCCATAAATACTTATCATCGATATATATAAAACTCTTTTGAAGCTGACATAGAATCAACCCACAGCCTAAACTATAAGTCCTAGGGGTATGAAATTTGGAGGGTAGTATCCTTATATAGTGTAGGGGTGCACTAAGAAAGGAATTTTGAAAAGTCACACTCTAACGCGAGCAACGTTGCGGGAGACGGCTAGTTTTTTATAAAATTTGATCAATAACAGCAAGAATACCCTCCCTCTTATCGGAATATTATATTACAGATATCATAGAATATTTTGATTATATTTTTAGATCTGGACTGTCCAATAATGTCAGCGGACGTGCGCAGAGAGATGCGAGACCCCAGGTACCTCGTGCCAACTAGCCAACGCACACGGGTCTGTCTGAGCGCCGCTGATATTTCAGGCTCTAGGTTGTCTAAGGTGAATTCTTATAAGTCTAACGCTGCAGAACAAGCAGGGCAGAATAAAAAAATAGTTGAAATCACCAAATGATTAATGATTCTGAACTGTTACTGCCGATGTCAATGCGTTACCTCGCAAAGCACGTTCGCTGAGGACGTAAATACTTGTTGAACTTTGACTGTTAGATTCAACGCTGCTCAAAACACATTATAATGTAACGTTTTGTCATAATACGTTACTACCAACTTACATGAAAGCAAATACTGGCGTTTTTTAAAAACTAGGATTTTCTGTCCCGAAAAAATAAGCTCAAACAGTATTACTATAAAGATACTCCGGCATATTAATCTGCCTTCAAATGTGTAGGTACGAATTATACGTAGGTAGCTTTTGACTTTTTCCTTCTATAACTTGCTCTTATTTTACTTAGCATTGTATTTAATATTATAGTGTGTATTAGTATATTTTATTTTACTTATGTAAGTTTTATGTAGTATATATACTTTTTTATTGTATAAGTTACATAACATTCTTTCGACAGTTTTTTTGCGTTACATTGATTGTGCACCGCCTTCCGTTACCGCTCCGCTCGTTACTTTCCATGCTACGGTTGCCTGGAAGAAATCGCTTTCAGCGATAAGGCCGCCCATTGTACAATACTTAGTTAGTTTTAAGATTCTTAGGCTGAAATACTCAAAAGTCGTTTAAATTTGAGCACCACTTAAAGTTGCTCTGCCTCGGTTTGACATTACTCATTTGTAAGAGATGGCAATAATTTAAGCGGAATTTAAATTGAGTGGGGTTTGAGTGGCTTTTGAGTATTCGCCCATTATGAACCTAATCCTTGTGTATAGGCGACCAAGAAATTGGTTTACCACTTTTGATGACATCTCCCAGTAACATAATTATTCGCTAAGGAGTTTAAATAAACAGGAATGACAGATTCTGACGTAGCAGTTATTAATCTGTCAAGCGAAAATAGCCCTTGATGTTTTGTACGTGCCAATGATATTCAGCCTTAAGAGTGGTAAACCAATTTCTTGGTCGCCTATACAATAAGGGCCTTACTTACGACAGACGAATAGTTAAACAGTTGAATCAAAGTCTAGCTCTGTCACTGTTTGACATTACCTTAGGTGACAGCAATAATTTAAACAGCTGATTAACGTTATGCAGCGATCGTAAGTAAGGGGATAAAGTATTATCTATCTATCTATCTATGTATATTTCAGGCTTTTGGGATACTGCACATGCTATCTGAAGATTTAGACTACAAGGTGTCACTTGCAAACGAAGCATACAACTTGTACAAAAACATTAAGCTAGCACCGGAAGACGAGGTGAATAGTGTAGCTCAATATGTGGTTCCGTCACGGTAGCGTTCGGCGAAGGTTCGACTTGTGTGTATTAAAAGGCAGCGCTATTAAACCGTGTCGGTACCTGGCTAAATAGATACATCTAGCCTAGATAAGTGTGGTCGCGAGAAACATCCCCGTATTCATAAACAGAAGCCTGTTATACCGTTTCAAACTAGCATACACCGCAGCGCCAAAATACTCGAACCCTCTACATAGTTTATGAATTCAGAATTAGAATCATGCTGCAAGCTTATTGAAGTCAGATTCTGAATCCAACTCTGAACAGAGTATTTTGTATGTTAGCCTATTGAGTCTATTTTATTCAGTTCAAAGTCTATGATCTGCCTAAAGATTGTGGGTAATTTATTGAAACGATATCTTCACTGAACTTCACTATATTGTTATTGTTTTGCGGTTACAGTCATTTATATTGTCTTTACTTTTACCAACATATTTAATTTTGGAATTTAAAAATTTATTTATTTATTCACGGCTTGTCCATATGACAAGTGATACGGGGGCGAGGATTGAGGTGTGACTGAGGTTCAGTCCTCAAAACGCTGACTATGCGAAACGCGTTTTATACGCGTACTTTGTCTTAAACTGTGTCACCGCAGTTTAAAGATTATTCGAGACAAATAGATGGACAAAATTAAATTAAATATCAATGTTAATACCTAACACTTATTCAAACGAACAAATGATTTTATTCTACAGTTTTTTTCATGAAGTGTTAAAGGGGTTGGGGCATTTCAGGTCCCGATTTGCATACATTTGGTTAATTTTCAGATTAATTTTGTTATCTATAACTTTTGTTGGTTTTATCATAATCTATGCAGTAGCAGTCACGAAGACGCAAAATAAAGTAATTATTTTGACGTAAACACCTATAAATACGATAAACAACATTGAAAAAGACGCATTTTTCGAAGTAAAATGTCTATAACTAATGTTTCCCGCTGCTTTAGAATGACATTGTTACATTTTTTTAAAACTGCATTTCACTTGTATTTTAACAAAGTTCCATCATTGCAAGTTTAAAAATAATGTGGGACCTGGGCTCCATCCAATTTGCCCCAGACCCTTTTGCTTTGAGTTTCTCCAATGTTACAATTGTCTTTCTACTTTCAGGCCATACTAGTGCTCTGTTCGTATTACCTAACGCTGAAACGGCAAGAGGTATGGGCTGAGTTGCAGGCAAAGAGTCCCGGCTTTCTCCCATACGACGAGGAAACGTTCCAAGAGTTTCTACATATCGGCCGGTCTGTTATAGCATATCAAATTGAGTTTTTTAAAATCGTAAATTATTTTTAGCTGTTCTAGAAATTAGACTCAAGATTAAGCTCTGGCAATTTACCAATAAGTAACAACGTATAAAATAACTAAGTGTAGGCATAATATGTTGCCTCCTGAGGGCGCTTGTAGACGTACTGTGTTTTTTGCCGGATTCGCGGTGTTGTATGATATCTGATGAATGTGTGTACACGCGCCGGACAAAAACTATAGGATAGCCGTTTTAGACCGTCAGTTATCCGGTGAAAAAAAACGGACGTCTACTCTCGTTTTGGCTTCTCGTAATTATAGGTCCCTGCGTGTTTATTGCAGGTAATAATTTGTTTTACAGAGGCTGGGCTAAGGAAATAAAACAAATGCAAGACGACGTCATAGAGCAGGATAAAATTAAGGTAGATTATCGATCTTATCTAATTAATAGTCAAATCAAACAATCTCTGATTCTGTTTCATACGAAATACGTCATCCGTGCGAGTCTTTGTTGTTACAATCATAACCAGATCTTGACCACACTTAATTCAGTACCGCAGTTACTGTGTTTTCACATAGAAGATAAAGTTAATAATGCCGACTACAGCTGTTATAATGCACGCATAGCAAGCATGTGAGGCCCAGACATTACTTTTCTACGAGAAATTTTACTTCGCCATTCTTTAATTTGTAGAGACAACTATTACTATTACTACCCTATTACTGTCCCATTGTTGAGCAAAGGCCTCCCCCTACTTCCGCCAGTCTCCAGCTCGTCCCGCCACCTCACACGCGGTTGTAGAGACCAAAATAGGTTTTTCTCAAACATGCTTGGAAATTAAAGCATTATTTTGACAACCTTCTTCGCGATAAAGCGAAAATGCAGTTCAGCCAAATACATGCGAGCAGCGGCCAGATAAAAATGTCTGAAAATCCATTGCTGGCGTGTAATTTAAAAATGGAACGATCTTTTACTCCATAACATGGCAACCAAGGAGGTAACTTATCAAAGGTTTTATTCAAATTTCGAATAGGCTTTCAAATAATTTCAAATAGAAAGCTGATTATTGAAAAAAACAAATGAACACTGTAACTTCGTTGTTCGTTATTGGTTTTGAAAAGTAGGTAATTGTATTTTCAACTGAAAAGTTTTGCCCAGGTACTTAGTTTTAATTTCCGCGCATTATTTGAGAAAAGTACTATACAAGCCTTGGCCACAACTAGGCAATGAGGGACTCACGTATGTGTGCCTCGTCTTCGACTCTGCCCACATTTACACGTTCTTCCCTCATTGCGTCTGTTGCGGGCCGCTGCAGTTATGTACTATTAATCTTACGTAGGAAAATGTTGTGTAGCCCGTAATGTATATTTTCAAGTACCTGTGTTTGTTTCAGGAGCGAGACGAGGAATACTCCCTATACTCTTTCCTGGGCCGTGTCCGGCTCAACATAGCTTTGGATGCGTTACGTCAAGTGCGCTGCGTCGCTAGATCAGCTGATCGTGCGCGAGTCACACACGCGTTATTACAAGATGCAGTGCGCGCGCATCACAGACGTTCAATGTTCGCTAAGAAACTGTGTGCGCCGGTGCTGAGGACTTACGGACCAACGCTGGATGACTATGTATGTAGGCTTGGATTCTTCGGGTAACTCCCATTTGTTCTATAGGACGGTTTTTAAAACCTTTTTTATCCTTGTAGTTGAAACTAGCCCATTAGGGCTAGTTTTCGTTTCAATAGTCCTACCCAAATGGAAGTTACCAGATATTAGGGATAAAAAAAGTTTCAACAGTTCTAGACGTAACAGTTCTATAGAACAAATGGGAGCCACCCGATTCTTCGTACACTGCCGTCGGTTATGTCCACCATTTTACCATTTTTCGGCGTCTTGTGTTTCCGAATGACTACAGTTTGGAAGTTTTCGAGAGTAGAGTGAATAATCTTCTAGGTAAGCGTGCTACATCGTCGACCACATCATCGCCTAACATCAGGTGAGATTGTGGTCAAAAGGTTACCTATACTTACTGTATATAAAAAAATTGGTATTAAGAGTAAAGCGTAAGCTGTAACAAGTAATTGACTCACGAAGCACGTCTATTGAGGAAGTAACTTCGATTGTGGTTGTTCGAGAAGTCCCGCTGGCTTCAAGAGCCATAAGCTTACTTCGCAGTTCTACGTTAGTCACGTTAGTCTCACTCCACTGCGTGGTAATTTCACGACGATCTGTTTCTTTTCAGAACATGACTGGTCAGAACGTGAAGGTATACAGCATCCATCCGAAAGACAAACCAAAACCAAGAAACGACGCTCCATCCTAATTGTCACCTTGTTACTTCAGTGTAACTAATTTTTACAAAATGTATCCGTCAAGTTTTCAATAAGAAAATAAAGTTACGTACCTATGTACCATTTAAACGTTTATTTATAAAGCCCTTCTATAAAATACATTTGAAACGATTTTCTATCTACGGTTATAATATCCAATCGAACAAACACGCTCAATAAGCCGCATTCTAGATAATTTATTTGAGCATTATACATCATTAGGTATTCTGGTTACCGAGTTTATTACATCATCTTTTTAGCAGTGTGGTTTTTGGTATGCTCAAGCTAAAGTCCTAGAACACTACAGAATGCTTGCGTAGAAATCAAGTTCGCTAACACAAAAAAGTACATAATACGTTAAATCATCCAATAGGGTCATTGGTTTTCATAAGTCGCACACCTTTCCATACAAACGTGGAAGGGTAACCACTCCACCGTTTGACGTTGACCAACCAAAACTAAGGATTATATCAATATATCTCATCATAATCTGTCTGTATACAGCCCAAACCGTAAAAAAAGTATTAATTTAAAAAATACAAGCTAAAAATACTTTCCATACGAATGTTTAGAAGCTTGTATTTTTTAAATGAATACTTTTTTTACGGTTTGGGCTGTATACAGACATAGATTATGACGAGATAAATTGATATAATCCTTAGTTTTGGTTGGTCAACGTCAAACAGTGGAGTGGTTACCCTTCCACGTTTGTATGGAAAGGTGTGCGACTTGTTCAACCTTAAACGATTCTTATTGGTGGATGTAGAAACATCATTAGCAACGTAGATTAGCTCTGGTGGAAAATCACCCTGATGCGGTACAACAAATCTCGATTTTCCAAACGAGATCGTCCAACCCATAGGAATAGTTTTAGGTGATCAATTACATCATGCGAGAATACTTTGATCGATTAATAAGCAAGCATTCTGTACACAGACCCCGAAACAAGCATAACTAATAGTGCTCATTAAGTAATTTGTATAAAATGATGTCTTACATCAGAAGTTTTGTTGTAAAAATAAGGCTCTGATGAGTTCAGTGCCTTGATCACGAATAAATGTGACAATCGCAAACGTATCGTAATGCTACCGTATCCGAAATACGCTAACGCGGTGACTGTCAGATTTGTTAGTGATAGAGGTACAGTACCTACTAGAGGGAAGCGGTGTATCGTGCCTAGACCTCTACCAAGAATAAGACGACATAGAAATTATAGGTAGATATTACACATATATTCTGTGACCACCAGTGATATTACGTGGTCTTACTATCCAACAAGATCTCAAAGATAATTCACACGAAACACGACGCTTTTTCAAGCCACTAATTTCAGCTTACTAAAGGCTCTGAATATATGAAATAATACATTTCAAACAAATTAAGTCTTACATCTTCAATTTAATTTAAAAGAAGGTAAGATCTAAGTATAAGAGATATTCCATGATAAACAAATTACTTAATCCTCAATAACAGCGATAAATATTGCCTCCGTGTACAAACAATAATAATATTCTTCGTTGTGTTTGTGTTAACTACAGAATAAAAAATTCTTATAAACTTCACTGAACACATTGATATAAGCCTCGCTTGCACCACGTTCGATCTCGATTTTGGCTGAAAGATGTCATTAACCATACAAAATAGTAATAAACAATTTATTTAAGATTCGATACTTGTGCAAGTGAGGCTCAGTAAGGTACGGCAAATCAGTACTTTATTGAAACGAACCAAACTTGCGTTCAATTACGTTAAAACTTTGAACATTATTATGTACACAATATCATCCAGTATTAACCTAGTACAAGCTATGATATTATCAGTAAATATTTTTAACATATTAGCAATGAGCTGAAGTGCTTACATTCATGGTTATATTATGGTCTTACATATACACATTACACATATTATGTATCTATTATTAATTTGATGAGTTGGGCCATTCAATCAACTATACAAAGTGACTAGGTGAAATCTACAGACTACAATAGGTACAATTTTTATTATATAAAATCAAATACTAAGATTTTTTATTTATCTATTAAGAAGTCAATAGCAGAGGCTTAGGTATAGTGGTCAAAATTGGCACATTACATTATGACGCGTAAACACAAGATGCATGCTAATACGTGAGTACTTCTCAAAACGTGCCAACGTATCAACGTTCTACAATCGTATATAAAACGCAGTAACTCACAATACGAAACTTTTACGTTTTCGAGTAGACCCAAAGCTTTGTAAGAATCACAACAATGCAACAAGCAAACTAACCGCTTACTCACATTGCCTTGGTGTATACGGGATTTCAGAAAGCGTGTTATTTATCTCACAGAAAGTTTAACAATAAAGATTAGGGATACACTATATGATAAAGGTATAATGGCGTCGCTGACTATCAAGGCAATAGTATAGCCATTATTATAAACCAGACGATGCAGCGGTTTGCACCGTCCCCAATAGAAATATTCATGATACTTATACACTTCGCAGATTTATATGCAATGTGTATCGTAGGTATATGTAGATGAATATTATTAAATAAAAAAGAATGAAGTGTAAGTACATAACTAGTGTGTATAACGTAGATATATTGATAAAACTAAAGCATTCCCAACCTAGTATTTACAAATTCGTAGCATAAATTAAGATAAATAATAAATAACTATCTATGCCACACATTTTATAGTCAACGGATCCTTTTGTTTTTATCTAGCGACTAGCAGCGCCTCGCGGTTTCACCCGCGTAATTCCCGTTCCCGTGGGAATTCCGGGATAAAATATAGCCTATGTTCATCAGGGATAATGTAGGATTCTAATGGTAAAAGAATTTTTTTAATCGGTCCAGTAGTTTCGGAGCCTATTCAATTCATACAAACAAACAAACAAACAAAAAATCAAACCTTTCCTCTTTATAATATTTGTATAGATTTGTCAATTCAAAAATAACTATGAGTACTCCAGGGCCTTCGACTGATGTAAATGTCATGAAGTAAGTATTTGTCAAACAGACTAAATTTGTATTTTGTATAATAGACAGATCTTACATTGACTGTATTATAAACACTTTGTCTAATTTCCTAATTGTAGAAGAAAAGCTGAGGACATAATCGTGGACCCCGTGAAAAAATACGCAGCGGCTGTCAAGCGCGCAATGTCACACATTCCCTGTATCGATGAAATCATAGAATTGACCAAGAACACAAAACAGGCATCGGAGATCTCGAGCTTAACAACGTTGGTAGCGGAAATATTACTAGTGACAACGGCACGACATGTTTTCCCCATTTCAATTTTTAATTGGGTATGGGCAAAAGAGAACTATAGTGATGGGTTTATAGATTTTTTCAGTACCACAGGAGCTGGAGGATGGTACGCGTACAAAACAGCTTGTGAAGGAGGAGTCAACTGGACGATTTCTGGGGCAATGGAAGAGGAAAAGGCTTCTCAGATCATCTTTCACGGAATATTTGGTACATTCAAGGAAGACCTGGCGATACTGGAGGAAATCACTGACGTCTCTTGTTGGTTCACCAGAGAGGAATTAGGGAGTTGTTTCCGCCAACAAGGAACTAGTGAGAGGGTGACAAAAATAACGCTACCCAAAATACAGTATTATTCGAAGATGCCTTGCGCCAATCAAACAGGACTGCCTTCAGGAGTGTACAGTCAGGTTGCAACAGTACCATGCTTCAGTGGACAAAGGGTTCATCTATTTGACTCCGAATTTTTTGATCATATCGAAAAGCGCAGAGCCATAGGTGCCTCTGGTAAATGTCTATCACAGATTATAAACACATTGACCACCGCACTAGAGGATCTTCATGAAGGGTTGAGAAAAAGGGAAGGAAAACAACACATGGGAACAACTACGTGGAGGCGAGTTGATGACCTATTATTTAACTATACATAACTATATGAAAGCACAGGGCAGAGCACTGCATACTACCAATTGAGGAGACACAGTGCTTATTTATCCTTTTATCTCGATAGGTGACGCTTGTAATTTTTATATCCTAACACCATGCCTCAAAGTTAAGAAAAAAGGTACCTAATAGTAATAACAATAGGTTTAGACTACATCATAATAAGTAAATATTATGGATTAATGTTATTCAACGGTTTGGCTGTTGAGTCCTTATCGCACAATATAAATGGCAATTCGTACATACGAGTAAGTACATACATTTCAACATTATTAAGAGAAGTTCCAATATTTTGGAGTGCTCATTGTCCATTGAATGATATAACTCCAACATGATCACTTTGATTATTATGTAACATAAATATGCATTTACAAAAAATAATGACCTACCTAAGTAAAGTTACCCAACAGTAATCTAGTTCCCTTCCCATACGACAAGCTTTGCCTAGTTTGGAACTAGACTGCGTTGTGAAATAATTATTCAATTGTTTATAAATACACTGGTACAAAGGTTAACTAAACAACACTATTTACAGGAAACTGGCAACATTATCAGTCATACTGTGAGCACGTATATAAGTCACAGAATCTTTAAGCTTTAAAAATTCTACGAAACCGCGATCCGACCTTGTCATCCGACGACGGCGATCTTTGAAGGGCATAGGACGAGCCAAACAAAATATTATCAAAGAAAAAAAGGCAACAAAATGACACAAAGAAATACTTTGAAAACTGGCGCCAGTGCCACAAAAATCAATAATTCAGATAAGTCTGTGACAGATTTACAACCGTACAGAATCAACAGCAAAAATCTATTGTTACTGAAATCTCGACCGTCCTTTTAAGAGTACACTGTAGCTCAACCTTAGTTCTATATAGCGAGAAATATAAAAGTATTTATAAAACTATCCGCCACCCGAGCATTGTAGATTTGCCATGTGCAGTCTTGCCATTACATCAGTCTTACAAATCCTACTCACAAGTCAACCATAATGTGACATCCCTGGATATGAATGTCTCGAGTCCGCACTAAGCGTTATTGCAACCATTATGCCATACAAAAAGGATGTTTCAATCCTAATACATATCATAGCAAACTTTCCTGTCTGATGGAAGACCATCACAACTGCACAAAACAAACTATTTAGCAAAAACCATGTACATTTAACTTTCAAGTAAATTAATCCACGCGCCTAGTTCTACGTGTTTCGGATATAGGCTCGGACACCGTTGGAAGTAAACGTGTCTACAATATTCCCTGCTTTCTGATTAGCTGACAAAAGAAAGTTATGGGACGAGACAATCCGGCCCTTCACCTAGTTTATGTAAGTTTGATTGGTGGTGCCATGTGGCATATATAGCCATTCCCAATAACACTTCTAGAGGTTCAATCGCGTGGTATGAACGGAGCATACGAATTTTAATGTATAGGCGACCAAGAAAATGGTTTACCACTTTTGATGACATCTCCCAGTAACATAATTATTCGCTAAGGAGTTTAAATAAACAGGAATGACAGATTCTGACGTAGCAGTTATTAATCTGTCAAGCGAAAATAGCCCTTGATGTTTTGTACGTGCAAATGATATTCAGCCTTAGAGTGGTAAACCAATTTCTTGGTCGCCTATACCTATGTACGACTTACAAGAATATAGCGAACAACAAGATAATAGATTATAAAAAAAACGAACACGAACAATAGAAATTGTAAAAAGGAAGAACTAAGTGTAGGATATTAAACATTCATATAGAAAAATGTTTAGTGTTATACCCCATTTAATATTGCTGTTCTTAGATAGCGGCACTCAAATTCAATCGTGTGACACTTTACTTTTTCTACATGATATAATTGTACTTGTTTCTCTCTCAAAATAATTGTCTAAACAGCATTACGCCTACACAAATGGTACAATAGTGTAACCACATCTAAACTGCAGTACCAAATCTAGTACCAAACAATAAAATAAATAGTACAATTAGTGTACCAACATCTAAACAATGGAACGATAAAAATATGTACATTTATCGCTATACTTATAACCGTTGCATAACTCTAATCAGGGACTAAATTCTACAAAAATATTGTCATTTGAATCATAGCTGAGTCATAGCTTAACATCTGTTTTTTCGTTTTCCACTTATTAATTGCTGGATCGTATTCAGCTGCAGTGACGTTTCAGCTAAGCTAAAAATTGATCGAACCAAATTTTAACTGCAAAGGCCATTCAAACAAGAATTCAATTGAATACAATATCAACCGTTGTAAAGACGCCCCTGGTTGAGACTTATTCAGCGTTTATAAGCGTCTAACAATAACCGTGCGATATAAATACCAATGGTATAATCGAGTATAGTCATCATGATGAACTCGAGAATGTTCATACACATGAATGTTTAAACCAGGGCTTGGATTACCGCTACTTTTTAGGTTCGGTTCGAGTGACTGAAGTATCGATACTTTTTTAGTACCGGTCAAAATTATAGCGATTCTATATACAGCCTGTACAGATATTAGCCCGAAACCGATTCTTTCCTTGGTACCGGTATCGCTTTTTCTGTATAACGTTTCTCCGTAGTATAAGATCGGTATATATTAACTTACAAAAAAGCAAGCGAGAGAGAGAATAGAAGGCGGACGTCGAAGATAGTCGACGGCTGCGTACATGTGACAACGTCGCAAGACACGTAACGAAGAACGATAATTAAAGCAAAAAATGCGGTTCTCAAATAGAAATAAATGCCTGTCTATGTCTATGCCGGTCTAGAAACGTTACGTCATGTAACGAAATGAAAAATTACCGGTACTTACCGAAATTTATAGATAATTTTAGTACCGGTAGTAAGCCCTGGTTTAAACCCAAGATCAACAATGTAAAATATATTTGAGTAATTTCGTACTTTATAAGCGACTGAGAGATGACAAGATTTCTCCATCGTTGATTGTAACAAATGGAAGTACGAGGGAAGTAACACGATCGTCTACGTTCACAGTACTTAAACACAAAACCTTTACGATTCACGATAAACAATACTATAAAGGAACGAGCAGGATTTAAACCCACACCCCATAAACGTCTCGGATCCAATGATACTAACGAGTTTTAATGAAGAGGTCTTAAAATTTTTGAAAGAACCTCCCACTTCTATCTTATAAAAATATATATTAGATTATGCCTTCATTACCATATGTACGTAATAGAACATAATCTAACTATACTTTTTATAAGACACAGGGACCCCTCTTGGTTTTTTCGATTATTTGGGTTAAGTGTCAACCAAGACGGCAGCGGCCGTCAGCACAGTTTATACAGCATTTTAAACATTTTATTAAAAATCTTTGCGTAAAGTGCAATAACACTTATTACACCCTATCTGTAGTATCGATAGGAATATTGCAAAGCCGCGAAACTAATTATCCTTTCAAGCGATACTATGCATTTTAGTAATAGCGTTCAAATTGCTGTATGTAGTTGTACTTCGGCAGCTGCAAAATTGGACCCTCATGAGTTATCCAGGAACTTGTGTTAAAGCACGAATGACAGTTTACGAGTGATCAGAACCACCCTCAGAGTTGCTTAACATGGAGGCGACCATACTATCAAACTCAGGCACAGCATCCTCGTACATTTTCAACTGGCGAGATAGCGTCTCACTGTCAGTAGATCCAGACGTCTCTATCAACAGATCCGACCATTCTTCACTCATGGAACGAGCTTGTAAGCACTCCTGATAGAAGTTCGCTAGTTCTGCGATCGGACTGCCGTCAGCGAAGGGGAAATCCTGAAAATTACAAAGTTCACAGTGAACGACCATCAACGATATTTTACTTGTAGACGTCATACGCCAACATCAGTGGTTTTCAAACTGTGGGTCGCGACCTCCTGGGGGGTCGCTGCCTAGTCACAAGGGGGTCGCATGGCAATTAGTATCTACTTAATTATAGTGAAAGCTTTAGTAAAGGCATCCCAAATTGTACAGATTAGGAAACGTACATTTTTGCGGCTCGCTCCGCTCGCCGATACATTACTTTACATTTTTTAACTTTTACTTTTGCTCACGACCAGAGTCACCGGCTTTACTCACATGTACTTATAGATTATTATTATTCTGTATGATATTGTTATAGAGGGGTCGTGCCCGATTTTTATGTCCTAAAGGGGTCAGTCCCAAAAAAGTTGAAAAACACTGGCCTACATCAATGGGACAGCTGTAATAACGTGTAACTCCGACAATGTTTGGTCTGCTACTAAGTAAAAGCCGGGCCTTACTTTTCTGTTGCTATTCATAGACCGCGAGCAATGCAACTAACACCAACAACCTTAGGTTAGAGAGTGATTCTTGTGAACACAATCTCCTTACCATCAGACCAGAGTATTTGTCGCCGTTATTCTTAGGCACTTCGATGGCTTTGCTGACGGCGTGAGCAGACGATGTGGAAGCTTCGGCGGCCGCTTTGAATGCTCCCACTCGATCAGTTATTGTGAGAGATTTCAATTTCTGAAACATAATAATAAATAAATAATAAGTATTCTTGGACATTACACACAACGCTCTCTAGTCCCAAACTAAGCAGAGCTTGTACTATGAGAACTAGATTGCTGATATAATACATATATACTTTTTTTTTTCTCGTAAATACATATTTATAATACATAGTAACACAGAACAAAAATCAATGTTTGTTCTCGGTGGGGATCGAACCCACGACCCACAGCACAGAAGGCAGAGCTACTACCGACTGAGCCATGACGCCTGTCAAACGTAAAACTCTTATGTACTGTTTGCAAATCAGGTTAGACTAGAAATAAACTAATCGCTCGTTCTAAATGCCTTTTTTCACCTAACCCATTTCCTCCCACTGTTGGGCAAAGGTCTCCACCAAAATTACAATGTACCCGACTTCAGCATATGAGGCCTTCCTGGATTTTGAAGGAAATAAACAAGAGGTGCAAACAGTAACTTACTTGTTCCATTTTCTCCTTTTCGGCTAGTAACCATTGCATAGGAGGCTCTGGCGGTAGCTTTTGGCTCAGTGTATCGTGCAGCTCTTTGATTTTAGCGACGTCCACAAACGCACCAGCTGTTAATGGCTTTGACAGATCCATGACTTTTTTGTCATAGGTTCTTCTAAAAAAAGAAAAGAAAAGCTTCTGAATTTATTCGCGCCATCTTAGCAAGTAGAAATTACCGAAAGCCTCATCATGTGTGGGTAAATAAAACATCGCTTTTACCCAACTCGTCTAAATTCAGTTACTTTCCCTTACGTCTAAATTCAGTTAGATTAGTTCCAACTTTTTTGATTGGCTTAATGCCTTTGGTCAGTCAATCAAAAAAGTTGCATATTCTATACTCACCTTGGACTATCAGAGTTGAAATGGTCACTCTTCACCATAATATCATTATTGGCATTCTGCGTCGCGATCCTGTGCCCATCTTCAGGAATGATTGACATCTTTGTTCGATATACCACTTCTATAAGCAAAGTGCCGATCGGTGTATGAAGTTCACTTACTTTTACGGTTTTGCGTTTGTCACCTGGAAAAGAGATACAACAATTGGAACGCGCAATCGGGGACGTTCTGTACCCCCAATTCATAATTTTAAAGTATCTAAGTATTTATATTCAGATAGCAAGCCAGCTCGTACGTGTTAGTGGCCAATACTGGCGGAGTTTTTAAGCCGCCTTAAGGCCTCCTTCATGGCTTAGCGACTGCTAGAGCCGGGACCGATAGTTTAACGTGCCCTCCGAAGCACAGAAGCGCTCAGATGTAAATGCCACTAACGGTTACCAATCCAAATAGTGACCGCGCAGAACGTCGCTTAACTTAGATAACCGGTAAGATAAACTAAGCAAGCTGCGCCACGAGCGCTTATAATATTCAGTTAGAATTGGACTACAATGCTCACAGACGCCCTCGCTAAGTCTAGTAACCAAAAAACTGGAGATGACTTGCATGTGTGGGCATGGAGTACCTAATGCAGTCTTCGCCTAATATTTAGCATGGTTTACAAGTCAATTATTATATTCGTAACAGCCGAGCCCGCGATTACGTAAAATAAAGAAGTAGCGACAGTGATAAATGTGAAAGCAGAGGTAAGGGCTTGATCGACAATTTTATTATACACGGTGTAACATAAGTCCGAAAGGAGGGTATTTTACAGGTCATGGCGAACAGTGTTTGTTCTACGACTTTTGAGATTTCATAGTTTTTTATTCATGAAATGAGCTCGTAACTTTTACTTAAAATGTACCTACACATTTTAAGGTGCGTCGCGGTAGGACCTACCTACGTGTACATGCGTGTGTACGGGTTTACGCAAATGGTAAACAAACACTTAGGGTTGTCGCAAACTTCTAAAATAATAAAAGTTGTATTTTGTACAAAATTTTCTATTTCGATTTATTGAACCTTTGCACATGTCCAAGCACTCAGGTGGTCGGTCTGATTAAGCTCCCTTCGGGCTTATAGGGTAATTATGTTACACCTTGTATACATCAAGTTCAGTGCTGTACTTGTCGAGAATAAACTTTTAGCAATGAAATTTTCATCATCATCATCCACAACATGACTTCACCCACTGCTGGATATAGGCCTTTCTTTTTATGTACCACTCCTTACGCCCCCGTGCCAGTCTCATCCAATTTTTGCCCGATATGACAGTGATATCGTCTGCCCGGTCGTCTTGCAGCCAGATGGGCAGACGACTGGAATTTTACCAATGGATAAATATTGACTGCTTTCCATTGATGATACGCACAGCAATGGCAAAAAGGAAATATGACTACAGCGATTATACAGTTTTTGTCTAAATACGTCACAAGGGGGGAATTCGCATAAATCATAGTAAAAGCTGCGTGCTTAAATAATGCTCTACGACTAGCAGATGTTCTCAATAAATACTAGTAAATTGCGTCAAGGTAGATCAGAAATGCCTATGATCATCATTACCAACGACTTTATTTATTTATTTATTTTATGGAAAACAAACCGCTTAAATTGCTCAACTATAGTAGGTGCCAAATAATACCGCAATACAGGTCATTCACCCACCTTGAAAACGATGTCGCAAAATTCAATTTATGTATGGCTAATTCTGTCGCTTTCCATACAAACCTGTCGCTAAGACGGTAATCGCTCGAATCTCGTAATACCGTTTGTTTACCATTCATAAATTTTGCGACATCGTTTTGAAGGTGGGTGAATGACCTGTATTGCGGTGTTATTTGGCACCTACTATAGATATTCATTTTTATAGCAGTAGAAAGCCAATTATAGGTTTTCACGGATACATTAACATAATGTAACACGTACAACTCTGAACGTCTACTATACTAGTAACTAGCTGTGAAATTAAACTATTTACATGATGAATATGGTATGAACAAACGATGAAAGAAAACACCGGGAGAAAATTCATAGTTAGTCCACTGCAGGACATAGGTTTTACTTTTTGATTTATAGAAGGAATAATTTGACTAGGTAAACGAAACTTTGTAACCGCGCTCAATGTTACGTAAAGTTGTCGCACACGCAAATAAGAAGTCGCGAAGTGCATTGTTTTGTAATTTTCAAAACTGGTATCCCATTTCCCACTAATATTATAAACTAGCCGTCGCCCGCGGCGTTGCTCGCGTTCTAAACCTTTTAGAGTGTGACTTTTCAAAATTCCTTTCTTAGTGCACCTCTACACTACATAGGGATACTACCCTCCAAATTTCATTGCTCTAGGACTTATAGTTTAGGCTGTGCGTTGATTCTATGTTAGCTTCAAAAGAGATTTATATAAGTATTTAGAAGGTGTTAAAATTTAGATTTTTATATTTCAATCACGGTGAAACTACTGATCCGATTTGGATGAAACTTGAAACACATATAGTCCTATAATGATATAGCTCGTACATACTTATATAGGCTTTTTATTCCGGAAAATCAACAGGGTCAAACGGGACGCAGACGAAGTCGCGGACGAAAGCTAATGTAACAATAGAACAAAGGGTGTAGTGGTACCTGCTACCTTGCCTATCAACACCATGGTCGTGAGTTTGAATCTCGAGGGTTTAGCGCATGTCTTTGATCGAGTGAGCGAAGCCAACGCAGATCAACTTGGGCAAATTGGCTAGAATTTAAGTTTGACGCTCAGCAATGAGGAATCGACACAGAGAGGAGCGTTTATTATCACACAATATTTTAAGACGAAAAAATATGTTTTTGAAAAACATTTCCCCGAAGCTGAAAATTTCCATAGATCCTCTTCATCATACACTATGGTCATCACCAGACCTTGAAGGAGGTATAGACTCTGGTTCGTCAAATCTAAGCGCTTTTGAGAATAACCACTTTCAGAGCTGAGCCACAGACAAACAGACAGACATAAAACGTTGTAAAACTTACAATAACACCCCTTCTTTTTCTTTTCGAAGAGGGTTCAAAAATCGCCTTTCGGGTATTTGTAAAAATGATGAAAAATCGCACATATAATGGGGTGTGCGCTGCGCTAGACATATCATGAAATAATGAGACATATAATAACTAACATAATAAGCTGGTTAATTAACCTGTAACTATTACATTTATATTAGGTGTTACTAATACAGAAAATTCAAGGTCCAAATACAGAAGTCAAATAGTCAATAGAAAACGTCGTAAAGTTAATTGCCATTCAAAGTGAATTAAGATGGTATACACAGCTGAATTAGACCAGCTCCGCGTAACAAAGAGCGGAAAAACTTAAAGTAAAATTACGATAGTGGTACATTGGCTGATTCTTTTAGTTTCCAGCGCTGATCAAACTAAGGTCGTGGATTCGAGTCCAATGCTGCTGTATAAAGCCCAGAATATACAGCACGCGTGCGCGAGCCGAAGTACCTTCGCCTGTGTGTTTTCCAGCGAGCCTAAGATGCGCACCGCGAGATATTTGTCATGTCGTTCTGTCAAAATGTAAGCATTTTGTACCAGTTTAGGAACTACTGCATTATCTGTGGTACCTAATGGTGTCGACAAAACGCGCCATAATGTACACTTTTGACACTTCTTAGTCGTCGTACCTCTCTGAGGACGAGATAATAGTCATGCAGAAATGTCAAAAGTTGAAAATTCAAAGGTGCGGTTTCTCAACAACATTACCACAGATAATGCAATATTTATTTATTTATTTACTAGGATTGCCAAAGAATAATACACATAACTTAAAACTAAACTCAAACAGAACATATCATGGCTGGTGCTTATCACATTATGGAAAGTAAAAAGTATTTTGGAAACAATAGTTCCTAAACTGGTACAAAATGCTTACGTTTTCACAGAACGATATGACAAATATCTCGCGGTGCGCATCTTAAGCCCGCAGGTCACGAATAAATATACTTTCATTAAAATTGTTAGCAGAATCATTAGATTAGTTTAGAAAATTCTTTATTGCACTTGTTAAAAAAACCGATCAGAGACCAGTTTAATGCTATTTAACATTATCTACGCTTTTATAGGTATTCAATAAATCGCTAATATCAAGATATTCGCAGGTACCTACTTATTATACGCTCGAACACTCTTGACCACGGCTATCCATAAAACATCAATACGTACATAATAATTTCAGTTGAGAATATTTTCTTGTTTCATACATTTTAGAGCGTGAATTTCAGTATTCGCTTTTTTTTGGAGATTAATGCAAGCAGAGCCGCTATGGTCGGATAAAAATTAACACAAATTCGCATTAGCTTTTTTATTTATTCTTAGTATAACCACTGTTGAGTAAAGTTCCTCTCGATCCTTTGAAATTAAATATATATATAAATAGGCGCGGTATAGTATACATCCTCTCAGATGACTTGGTTATCCTATTTTACTATATCGTATCATACTATCGTACTTCGTATCGTATCGTACTGTATTAAAAATTTCAAAGTTTAGATTTTTCGATGTTTGTGTTTCAATCACGCTGAAACTACTGGTCCGATTTCGATAAAACTTGGAATATATAATTTTGTTACCTGGATTAAATTTTTATCCCGGAAAATCAACAGGATCAAGCAAGACGCGGACGAAGTCGCAGGCGAAAGCTAGTCAATAAATATACTTTACATTGCATGTGCTTAAAATCAAAAATATTTAGGTATAGACAAATATATTATTTTACATTACTTGCTCGGCATCTTATCCTATGTGTTGTTTGTGTTTCAATCACGCCAAAACTACGGAACCAATTTGTATAAAACTTGGAATATATAGTTACAAGATAAATAAATCTATATCTCATAGGGAATATTGCATATCTTTGCATGTTACAGTTGTGAAGGTCGCCAATGCATTTACAAAGAAAATATACTATCACTGCAGTTAAATAATTATTGATTAATATTGACATGGTAGTTTTTTATCAGTCTGGTTGTCTTGTGTATGCAGCCACAATACATTACTACTTCTGTCAAATGACAATCAAAGCACAGCCTAAACTATAAGTCCTAGAGGTATAAAATTTGGAGGGTAGTGTTCTTATATGTATAGTATAGGGGTGCACTAAGAAAGCAATTTTGAAAAATCACACTCTAAAGGGTCTAGAACGCGGGCAACGCCGCGAAAGACGGCTAGTTTAAAATATACAGGCATCTGCGTTTGGATGATTTATACAGGGTCAAGGGCCACTTTTTACCCGTGCTCCAATGTCTGGGACCACAGTTCAACATTTAGATAATCCTACTAATATTATAAACGCGAAAGTTTGTAAGTATGGATGGATGGACGGATGGATGGACGGATGGATGGATGGATGGATGGATGGATGGATGGATGGATGGATGTTTGTTATCCTTTCACGTAAAAACTACTGATCCGATTAGGACGAACCTTGGAATATATATTGTCAGTGACCTGGATTAACACATAGGCTACTTTTTATCCCGAAAAATTAACGGGATCCAACGGGACGCGAACGAAGTCGCGGGCGGCACCTAGTATTATAATAGTATCAAAATGCTGAACTGCATTTGCAGCGAAAAAACATGCAGTGTTAGAAAGGATCAAGGAGAATATGCCAAAATGTAGTCAAGGTGAAGAAGCTGTGTTTACCAATCCGAAATGAGATTTAGATAATGCCCAACTGACTTTTAATTCTTATAAGATAATAAGCTTGGCTATAGAATCTGATCAAAAGACTAGATCAGTGTTCAAAATCTTACCCAGCAGAGTGTAGTTTGGTTCTCCCCCATAAATTTTATGGTAAATCTTATAAGACTCTTTGCTTTGGGATCTTGCTAGCTTGTATGCCGGAGTAATCCTTGATATGCTCAAAGTTGATTTTAGCATCACACTCATGCGGTAGTAAACAGTCGGCAATGAACATATTTCAACCCCGGATACTAGTTTCACGGTCCACATTTCCAAGACCATTTCATCACCATCAGAGGTGCGTAGGGATATCTCGATACATAGAATCTTCGTGAGGGCATCAATAACTTCGCCGTTAAGTACATGTTTGGTCTCTTCATTTACTCTGGGTTCATCAGGAATTGATAGATCAAACTGAAAGTTGAAAATTGGAAATACATATTGAATGACCATAACAGTCCTCTAATGGACACAATGAATAGCGTGGTGAGGCATATCTGCCAATTTTTTAGCTGTGTTTTGCTACATTAATGCCTAATACCAAAATTAAATTAAATAAGGCCATAACTTTACACCCTGGGCAAAATAGACATCTTCACAGATCTTTTGGTACTTATTACCTACTCCTACCTTTTGGGAAAAGGGATAGTCCACACATTAGGTAGGTGTACCTACATTTAGGGACATGCCCACATTTTTCAGTAGTATTTAGATAATAAGATGCAATCCCTTACCCATTGCAAGGCCGGTATAAGCTCAAAATTTCCATTTTCAGTAAGTCTTGGGTGCTGTTGAGTGATCTTTTTGCCTTGTCTACTTTGCACAACTATTTGTGCCACTTTTAGGGTTAACTCCTTCGTGTATTTATACAGTTTATATCTATCCTGCATCTCTGCGCTAGACGCGGCCATTGTATCATAAAATAATATAGTAGCTCAATTAAAAATATTACTGTAAATAACTAATGCGCAGCGAAACATCTTTGGTCAAGTTACACATGTTGAGAAAAAGACAAAACCACAGTCACACACACAATTACTGATTCTTGATGTATATTTAGATTAATTTATCACATGAAATACCAGAACATTGTTTTCATTTTAGGTAGTAGGAATTAAAATCTGAAAAACCTACGTATGCATGTACTACATAGATAAATAACCCTAGAAAAAAATACTATTTGACAAACAACAAAAGGATAGGATCTCGATCGATAGGATAAAATAGGGTTGTGTGACTTGTGTGTAAAAATTGTAAAATTAGTTACGTGTGATCGATCAACGTTCATCGATGATTGTATAGAAAAGATCGATATTTCCGATTGTTGCATTTTTCTAAACTACTAAAATTATAGCTGTCTTGTCTGTCGAGTTGTCATTGTCGATTCAGTGTTCAAAGATGGCAATTTGCTGTCATAGTGGTGTCAAATTAGGTTTGTTTAGAAGAAATGAAATAACAGAATCGCTAGACAACATCAATTTAAAAAAAAAATTGAAAAGAAAATGTGTGTCTCTTTTAAAAATGATATAGTTATGTAACTTTAATGAGATTTATAGATCATAATAACAATGCATTGTTTTGTCAAACTATGGGGATGCTTGATGTAGCGATGACGAATATCGATATTTCAACGTAGATCATCACTAGTTCATCAATGAGTACTTCGACTAGTTAACCATAGACCATAAAATATTTTAAAAATCATAGCCTATGTAGGCATGGAACTAGAATGCCAAGTCCACTCCACATTTTCATTCGTTCGAACATGTCAATGTCATTCATTCTTGTCATATTCTTGTTCTCGATCGTAGAATTTATAGAAGACTAGAGCTCTCTTGGTAAGTACTACTACACGGATATAGGTGTTCGGTGTACTACACAGACGAAGGTGTACTTACTAGTCATTTACTAGTATCGTATTATATAATCTGTGGTAGTACCTAGGTACGTGCTAGGTACGCACCGAACACCTTTATCTTATCAACGTTAGGTTGATACTGGCAAAGAATATGTAATACCTACTGTAACTGGATAAGAAGGTAGGTACCTACCTACCTAACCTACCTAGCAACATTGTTTATAAATTATAAATTTAAAATTTCATGAACATCCTTTTATTTAAGATGCTATGTTACTTGGAAAAAATAATCCATATGATTGCGCCTTTTAGTTGGTATCATAAAATAACGGGTGTTATATTTTTAGAATTTGGTGGGTTCGATACCCGGTTCAGAGAGGCGAATATTCAAAATTCTTTGAATGCAGTTTAAATTGTTTTTAAAATCAAAATAAAGTCTTCTTTGAGTAAAATGTTCTATCTACATTGTGGCATGGCCGTGGGACACCCTGTATAGTAGCCTGATTGAACCTTACCACAGATTATATAATACTACTGCCTACTGTCACTGATTTGAACCCTATACCGCGTTCACACTATGCCCATGCCGCTGCCGGCATGAATAAAGGCGATGTTGCTGTGCTGCAATAGGTCCGCGGCATTGATGCCGCCATACATTCCGGCAGTGGCATGGCCACAGTGCGAACGCGGTATTATCTCTAACAGAAGACTGTAGTTTGAAATATTTTTGAAGGCCTGAATATAATTTCACCTGAAATCATGCTAGGTAGGTATAAGACGAGACGTGTCCGCCAAGCCCCACTTCAAAGAACTAGGCATACTCACATTGCCCTGTATTGTCATAATGCAAGTGGCAGTGTATGTTAGGCAAAACCTCGGAGAGTTCGCGAAGCATAGCGATAAGCACTCTTACAACACACGCGGAACGCGTTGTTAGTTGTTGAATAGTTCGCATCTGTGCCGCGATCCCTGGCGAAGTCCTCCAAGTTAAGTCACGTGATGGGTCCTACCGTGTCTAGCAGACTACCGAAGGCGTTACTTCCGCCGCTAGCTTGCAGAGTTTTAAAGCCCGACTAAAACAGTGGCTGATCGAGCAGACCTTCTATAGTTTCCACGACTTTCAGTCTTTGGTATTGACTGCTTGAATTATTACCTAATTATCTTTATTTATTTTAATTATTTTGTTTGACCTAATGAAATATTTTGACATTATTATGCATTTGCATTACTGCAATGTATCCTTGTGATATATAATATTCTGCACCTAAGCATTTACATTTTTTATAGTTCTTTGAATACTGGAGGTAATTAATTATTATTATTATTTTATTCTTATTTAAATTAATTTGTATGTGACCTGTAACTAAAAATTACCAATAAATGCTTATGACTTATGACTTATAAGACTTTAGGTAATTATATTTTTATTGAATAGTTATTACTTATAATTAATTATGTAGGTACTAGATACTAGATTAAAAATAACAATAACTATGAGGTAAATTATTTTACTTGGAAATACGGGATTTCGATCGAAAAGCTTGCAATAGGTATAGCATGGTCTGAGTTAGAGCCGAACGCATAGGGATGCCTCGCGAGGCCCTTATGGGCCGGCGCCATTTTGTTTACACTTTCCGACCACAGATTTTATAAATACCTTGTTTTTATTTCTAATGATCTCGGCTCAGGATTTAGAATAAACAACCTATCTATCTGTCTTTTGTAATATTTGGAATTAGTAGTTCCAAATTCAAATTTGAAAATATTTCCGAATTTTCCGCCATTTTCCGGAAAATTATTTTCCAAAAAAATAAATTCAAAATCAAATACCTCTTACTATAAACAACCTTGTTTGTTCACCAGAGAATGACGCAATAAATCACTCGACCTAACACTCAAACACTGAAACAATGTCAACAATCCACTTGACCTTGGATACGGTCGGGCCGCCCGTCTCAGGTACCCGAGCGGTGTCGGATTACACGCGTCACTTTTTGTTTACGTTTTATAAAGAGTTTTATGTTCGCCGACAAATGAGTTTTGTGGGTAGGTTTTTTCAACCCACAGACAGTGGAATACAATGGATGGTGCTAGTGGTGCTTGAATTCAAATATTTATCGAAAAAGTACATATTTGGTTATAAAGTACCGGGGCTCAAGAGGTTAAAAAATAATCGATTTTTTATTGTCGATTTTTATTTTAATATTAATCGATTTTTAATAAATCGATTATATAAATTACATGTCTAAATCCATTTTGAGAAACAGCTCGTTTATTATACGCGATGGATGAAAAAATGTTGCAAAATAGGACTGGACATTTGTGTATTGAAATTTTAAAGGAACATTGCCTTTGATTTTTAGTTTTGAATTGGTTTTTTTTTATTTGTATATTTTGATTTTTAATCTGATAAATTGTTAATATGAATCTCTTAGCTTTATTATTGGAATATGACAAGCATGTACTTTTAAATAAAAAAAAACGTGAATTAAAATTGATTTTTGACAAATCGATTAATTTTGAATAAAGAAAAATCTATTTTTATTTAATCGATTTTTTTCCATTAATGTCACATCCCTAGCCGAACATAATAGAATAGTATGTAGGTAAGTATGTTTATACACTACATACATAGCTACCTACACTCAGACTACCTTTTCGTTCCTAAGTAGGTTTCTATCGACTATTTTAAGTTTATCGTAAAAGGCGAATATAAATCTGATATGTAGGTAGGTACCTAAGTATATAATAAGTATAAAGCAGGTACATACCTAGGTAGGTACCATAAAAAGTAGGTATGCATAAAAAGTCTGTTATACCACAGATTGTATAATACTATACGTTATACATAAAATAGACAGTTATGTAAGTAGATATGTGTATGAAAGTACAATACATAAATGGTACCTCCCTCCGTAGGAAACCTACTTTTATTTAAAAAAAAAATAGATCTCCTGGTCCATCACTATCACTACCTACATAGTATAAAGCAAAGTCGCTTCACGCGTCTGTCCTAATGTATGTATGTATGCTCAGATCTTTAAAGCTACACTTACACAACGGATTTTGATGCAGTTTTTTTTTAATAGATAGAGTGTTTCAAGAGGAACGTTTATATGTATAATACATCATCATCATCACTGCATTGCACCCGTGCGAAGCCGGGGCGGGTCGCTAGTAGTTACATAATATATTACCTACCTACATAGGTACTCACTTCTGATCTTATAATTCCATGGATAGTGGATACCCTAATAATACTTACCTACCTTTCCTTCCTGAGCTTGTTAGACCAGGTACCTACATGTTATTACATTTATTACCATGGACTAGGTACGTAATTATAATTATTAAATTCCTTTGTCAGCATACATAAATAGCTTTTTTAAGTAGCTATAGGTGAACTTATGAAACATATGAAACTTCACTATTTGGTAATGGCTACATTTTACATACTTATTTACATTTTTAAGCTATGTATAATGAACTTGAGATTATGAATATTGTGACATAAAGTTACAGTACTTATGCATAACTAGCTGTTACCCGCGACTTCGTATGCGTGTGAATCTTTCCACCAAAATATCTGTCAACCAACATACGATGAAGCTCCTGTCAAAGGCTGCTTTTGGTTTAGATAGGCTGTATGTAAGAATCCACGTCTTTGATTTCAATAAAATATAGCCTATATTTCAATCCGGAAAAAGGGCTTCTGAATGGTACCTATAAGTTTCATTGAAATTGGTGCAGTAGTTTGGGCGTGATTCGCAAACAAACAAACAGATAAAGAGACAAACAGACAAACTCGATTTTCAGAATCAGAATCGTTTATTTAGTAAATCTGCATTTTTGGCTTTTTTACAGTTTTATAATAGTACTTATAGATAGATAGTTTATTCTACTTACGTTTTAAATACCTACATAACCTATGAGTTAAAAACCTCAAAACTGAAGTGGCAGGTAAAGGTATCTCTAAGTGCAAGCTCAACCATCACTTCCAGAGTTTGAAAGTATCTCCACATCCCTGGTATTGCCTATTTCTACAAATTCCATTCGCTCATCAGTCACTGTTCAGTAAAGCAACAGTTTTTAGTATTTTTTTGCAAAAACACTGCTCACCCTATAGATATAAATTCTATAGAAAAACACGCCTTTTCCTTTTTCAAACTAATGTTCTTCATCGCGATTCCAATTCTCTAATCATCGTCAGTTTGATCCTGAAATCAATATGAAAGGGTTTGTTAATTGTTCGTAGGTAGTAGTAGGTACTAATAACTAATACCTACGAGTAGCTTCAAACTGGTTGAACAAGTCGCACACCTTTCCATACAAACGTGGAAGGGCAACCACTCCACTGTTTGACTCCACAGAAAAGTATTCATTTAAAAAATACAAGCTTCTAAATTTTTAGCTTGTATTTTTTAAATGCATACTTTTTTTACGGTTTGGGCTGTATACAGACATAGATTATGACGAGATAAATTGATATAATCCTTAGTTTTGGTTGGTCAACGTCAAACAGTGGAGTGGTTACCTCTTCTTAAAGAGTATTCTTTTTCTATGGTGGTTACCCTTCCACGTTTGTATGGAAAGGTGGGCGACTTGTTCAACCTTAAAAGAAAATAACTAGGTACGTAAATCTAAAGATTTGTTTGACTCACAGGTTCAGCCCAATATTCACAGACATCTTCAGTATTTTTGAATTTTACTACGCCTTTGCCACTGTTAAGCCTCCTCATCTTCGACTGAAAGAAAAATAAAAGGTTTTGGTACTGAATGCGATGCCCATACAAAATAATCTTTCGATATGTAAGAAACTGAGCTCAGTAAACTCAAGAAACTCACCCTATCTTTCTGAACCCGAATCTCTTCGCTGTCGATTTCCATCTCAAGCTCCTGCGGTGGTGTCACTGGTGTCGTATCATTTGGCTTTTCTTGTACATTGGAGGAAGCTTTTTCTTCAGTGTTAACTGCTACTGGAAAAAAGGGTTTTCCATAAATAAATCACGGTCCAATTTCATTTAGGTACCTACTAATAAATTACCAATGATATGATTGATTTTCCAAAGATGTCAACCACGGAACATTTCAATCATTGTAAGAAATTGTTTCTTTACTCTTTTGGAAACAACGCGGGTGCGAACTAATTAGGTATATGTATACAATTATACAGATTATAAAGAGACGTCTCTTACTCTTTTCATGAGACAGCAGCTCCATCTCATAAAACGAGCTGGTGAGGTACTTAATGTCATCGGCCTTGCTGTGATGGCCCCGGTAGGCCTTTATTATACTCCTGACATCATCATGTCCACGGTCAGCTTTGATCGCCTTTATACGGGTGTAGATCGTCTGTTGCATGCGATTGAATATAATGTCCTGTATATTCGATGAAAAATGAAAGTCTTTGAAATCAGCCGTGTTTTTATCCATTATGTAACGGATAGCGTTATCTATGTTGATTTTAGACTCAAAGGTACCAGCCATGAGAGCTTCCCAATTTTCTAGTTCTTCAGCTCTATATCCGATATCATTCGGATCCTTCATTACATCAACTGCTGCAGCTGATTCCTTCTTAGCTTCATTTATCTTATCGTTATTGTTGTTTTCCCCGGATGTTGTCGCAGATATTTCTTTTTGCCCATCATTCGGATCGTTCATTTTGATGTCTGGTGTTGGATTATACTCTACCATAGCCCTCGGAATCTAAAATGAATTAAAATAAAAAGTAATAACTAGTGGCTCTGGGAGCTGTAGACCTCGCGAGCATACTAAATATTCCAATATTCAACATCATCAATCAACATCATCAATGTCGTGTAAGGTGTTTTCTGAAAGTCTTTAAGTGCACTTTTATTAATTTCTAATTTAAGGCTTATTATTATGCTGATGCTCTCATTCAGTGAAGGAAAACATCATGAAGATAATTATCAGTTAGTATTCTAACAGCGACGAAACGCTTGCAGCCTGTCACGTATTGAAAACTAACTATAATGCAAAATGCTGTGTGTGTGTGTGTGTGTGTGTGTGTGATGTGATGTTTTTTTCTATTTAATTTTGTAAATTTTTGAGGAATGTAATGTGCAAGTGCATTTTCCGTTTTGTGATTTTTTTGATCTTTTGGATTTTTTTTGCATCATCTTGTATAGAATGAGGTCCTTTGTGTATCTCTCAAATTTGATTGAAAACCATCGATTGTTTGATGAGCTATCCTGTTCATCATGCTGAAGATCCTTATCAGATCTTCGCCAAACTTTTATGAGACCAACTTATAGTTACTACCTTTCAAATAAAAAAAGAATAATCGAAATCGGATCTCATTTGGTGGAGATATCCAGTATATCAAATAGCTCCCTTTTTGCTCTTTTTTTGGGGGAAGTACCCCTCCAATCAAAAATCCCCGACGACAAAAAAATTCTAATAAGTCATATAACCTGTGTACCAAGTTTCGTCCAGATCGGTTGAAAAATGCGACCTGTAGAGGAGAACAGACAGACAGACAGACATCCGGACAAACGCATTTTTGGCCAATGTGGAAACTGAGACGCTTCGCTCGCTCGGTCAACTAATGGACAAAGTCTGGGAGAGTTGACTGGCTGGCTGGCATGATTGATACTAGGTCCTTTACCATATTCGTGTTTGGTCAAGTCCTTGCCATCCATAACACCGATTAAATATTTAAAATAACATTGCAAACTTAAAAAATACACTAAATAGCGCGAAACACACAGATTGTTCGGGTTGGACGCTTTTTTGTATGTTGGCTTTAATTCCACCAAATAGTTTAATTATCGCCAGTATTTTTTTAGAAGGTACCTAGGTATTTCTTTTATCTTCAAAGACTTTTAACTAATAACAGGTAACAATACTTTAGTACAAAAGAGTACGTAGGTACTGTGCCTAGGTATAATTATGATACTTTAGACTCGTCATTATAATTATAGACACTTCAGTAGTTATAAGTAGTTCAGTAGCTTTTGATGCTTTATAGTGTAACAAATGATCATCATCAACTTTTCTCATCAAGAGGTATAAAGTCAAAATCATAAACTAAATAATGACAGCGGTGTTCTGTAGGTAGAGTACTTTTTTTAGCATTGAGAATGTTACTAGGCAACCAACCAGCAGCATTGAAGAATAGAAGGCAGATCACTGACATCATATTGTTAGTCCATGCTACCATAGATAGGTTTAGGTAAGTACATGTACTACGCCTTTTCTTATAATTACAGGTAAATATAATGACCAATTCAGGGCAGAATTTTATAATAATCCACAAGCGCAAAACTGGAACTAACAACAATTCTTATAGAAAAGTAAGTAAGATGATATAAAAAATTACCTTTTATCAGTTTCAACTGGTAATAATCTCCCACGACACAATTTATCATACACGAGAGGTATTCCTGACTGATGTGAATCAATAACTAATAAAATGGACTTGCGCACTGCAATCACGCTTCCTACGGGATTCCGACGGGACCTAACTACCCAAGGGTTATTTATATAGTACCTGAGATGAATTGTTACGACAGAGCTACCACCATGGAGCCTCTGCTCTACCTCATCAAGGTCTATCAAGGTCAGTTTCAACAAAAGAAATGCTCTTTACTCGCTTCGCTCACTCGATCAATTAGAACCTAGCATTGTTAACCTGCCATTCATATACAATGATCACAGAGCAACTTATAATTATAGCTAATGTAATAAGAGTCACCTTGTCGCCATGAAAATATAAAAAGAGCGAAGAATGCATTTTGTGAAAAGAAACAACTTAAAAGAAAGGGTGGCTAGTTCGATCATAGGTGCTTAACATTTTTATTAACTATGGTATGGACTGACGAAGGTTCGCCAAAAGATTTGGCTAAGTAAGTAAATTAGTAACGTAGCAATGTTGTTTTTAGTAAAAATTTCAAACTGGCACCACCGGATTGAGTTATATGTATCATAGTAGTTGATACCCGCGACTTCGTACGCGTGCGAAACTTTCGACTAAAATAATTATGTGTCAACAGCATACGATGAACCTCGTAGCAAATGGCTGCTTTTGGTTTAGAAAGTTCAAGCTGTATCTAAGAATAAACGTCTTTGATTTCAATAAAATATAAACGGTTTCTGAATGGTACGAGGGGCATTCAATAAATACTTAGCCTACAAAAAGTAAACGAAAATTTTGGAAAAGTGGCAATTTATTTTTCAACATAGTCTCCTTTTAGTTCGATACACTTAGCCCAGCGATGCTCCAACTTTTTTAACCCGTCGGAAAAATAGTTTTTGTCAAACTCTGCAAAATAGGCCTCCGTGGCGGCGATGACCTCCTCATTTGATCCATATCTATTCCCGGCGAGAGATTTTTTCAGATTAGGAAACAGAAAGAAGTCACAAGGGGCCAAATCTGGAGAATACGGTGGATGGGGCAGCAATTCGTAGCGTAATTCGACCAATTTGGCCATGGCAACGGCAGACGTGTGAACCGGTGCGTTGTCGTGGTGAAACAGCACTTTTTTCTTCGCCAGATGGGGTCGGTTTTTCTTTAATTCGGCGTCGAATCGGCCCAATAAATCGGCATAGTAAAGCCCTGTAATTGTTTTACCCTTCTCGAGGTAATCGATGTAGATCACACCTTGTGAATCCCAGAAAACGGTGGCCATAACTTTTCCGGCCGATTTGACAGTTTTCGCCTTCTTTGGAGCACGTTCCCCGGTCTGGATCCATTGTTTTGATTGCTCCTTAGTCTCTGGTGTGTACCAGTGGATCCAGGTTTCATCGACGGTCACAAAACGACGCAAAAACTCCGCTGGATTCCGCTTAAACAGCGCCAAACACGTCTCCGATGTGGTCTCACGGTTGCACTTGTTTTCCGGTGTGAGTAAACGCGGCACCCATCGCGCCGACAGCTTTCTCATGCCGAGTTCCTCGTGAAGAATATGATGCACTGTTCCTTCTGAAATGCCTACAGTCTCAGCTAGCTCCCGAACCTTCAATCGGCGATCTGCCAATACGAGATCATGGATTTTTTTTATGTTTTCCTCCGTAGCAGCTGTTTTCGGTGCACCTGGACGTGGTTCATCAAAAACCGACGTACGGCCACGTGCAAACTCGTTGAACCAATTCTTGACGGTGGCCATCGATGGAGAATAGTCACCGTACACAGCATCCAAGCGCTCTTTGATTTCGATGCGCGTTTTCCCTTCCAAAAATAGGAATCGAATCACCGAACGATATTGCTCTTTTTCCATTTTTGTAAAACCGATCGATACATTCGCTTCCATAAGTTGTCAAATTAAAACAAATGAAGGGATTGGAATGAAAATTTGAAAAAAGAATTAAAAAAGAATGTGCTACACTGTGGTAAAACTCTTTTGAAACTACAGCGCCCTCGGGCGATGAGGCTAGGTACTTATTGAATGCCCCTCGTACCTATAAGTTTCATTGAATTTTTTTAGCTGTTGGCTTTTACAGTTTTAAAATAGTATAGCTAGATAGATATAAATAGATGGAAGGTATTGTTTTGTATATTTTAAGTACTTTGTGTCCCCCCCCCCCTCCCTATCTCAGAAGTTAATGGTGCAAAACATTTGAACTAATTATACGTTATAGAATACTAATACCTGAACTTAAAAACGAAAAATAAAGCGTCGGTGGGCGAGTTCATTCGCACTTGACCGGACTTGTTTTAGTGTTGCAATCTATCGGTCCACCTGACCACCTCCCAGAACTATAAAAGCTAGAACCCCCGAACCACTTCTCCCAAGCTAAGAACAGCTTGTGCTATATACACGTTGTAACATAAATACCCTATAAGTCCAAAGGGGGGGTATTCTACAGGTCATGGCGAACAGTGTTTGTTCTACGACTTTTGAGATTTAAAATTTACCTACACACAGCTAGCGTGTGTGCGTGCGACGCGGTAGGATGGTAGGTACCTACGTGTGCTTGCGTGTGTACGGGTTTACGCAAATAGTAAACAAACTCTAAAGCGCTATCCACACATTTCCGGGAAATCGTCCCTGCCGTGTTCCGTCAGGGACGGGGAAAAAATCGGTTACGTACAAATTGTATGATCTGGTTCACACAGCTCCGTGTCAGGCGTCAGTGTCCCGGAGCACGCTCGGTCGCACGGACGCTCTGACAGTGCTATCCGATTTTTGTTAAAGTTAATGATTTATCTGCAAGTGCAACATGAATACAGAAAGGTTGATAGAACTTGTACGGCAGAATGCTATACTTTACGATCTTCGTAATCCACATTATTTGAATTCTAAGAAGAAAAATATCATATGGGATAATATAGGAAAAGAATTAAAGTGTGAAGGTAGGTTTTAAACATTTTATTATATTATGTTTTGTGTTCTGTAGACATTAATGTAGGTTCTTATTGTTTATTTAATCTTTATTGCTGATATACAGGCCGTTTATGAATATATTAAATACAGGATGGTTTGAACGAAAATGGTGGGTAGTACTCATCAAAATGAATAAAATTAATTATTAATTAATTAATTGAAAAATAAAATTAATTATTTTATTTTTACTCTTACCTTAACGTAACAGCGAGTCTTTCCATTGGCGATATAGATTGTCTCCAGTAAGTGTTTTTTTTTCTCAAAGCATCTTGTAGCTTTTGTAGTAGCAGGTGAAAAGTAGATTCTGACATTTTGAAGTAATCATAATAATATTTAGGGTGTCGCGTGAGTTTCTGGCATAATGTGTGAAATTCTCCTGCAGTTTCTCTATCTTCCCATAGCTCACATACCCAAATACGTTTTATTTCCTGCTGATAGTGTTCTTGGTCATCTGCTTCTTCTTCATCTAGCGCTATTGCAATCATTGCCAACTCTTCTTGGTTAAACAAAGACATCGTGCTGTGTGCTTATTAGCTAACGAAACAGATTACACTGATACCGATTTCCCTGATATGTGTGACCACGGGTGACGGATGGCACGTCCCTGACGGGAACACTGAAACGATCTACTCGGAACACGGATAGCCCTGACCCGGAAATGTGTGGATAGAGCTTTAGGGATGTCGCAAATTTCTAAAATAATAAAAGTTGTACTTTTGTGTGAAAATTTCAATTACGTTTTATTGACCCTTTGCACACGTCCAAGCACTCAGGTGGTCGGTCTGATTACGCCCCCTTCGGGCTTATAGGGTAATTATGTTACACCTTGCTTACGGTGAACCCAGTACAGAAGGCAGAGCTATACGGACTGAGAGGCCTAATAAGTACACTGTTTAATTTCAGAAATGGCCCAAGTCCTTTTGACTACCGATACATGAAATTCCTTAGGATCATCCTAAGAATCATTAGTGGATGGCCAGGGAGGCAGCTGGGAGAGAAAACACTATGGATAGAAAGACACGGATATGAGCGATACAATACGATTCTTGCGATGGTTTACCTTTTCTTGGGAGGCTGGTATTTAAAAGATCATATCAAAATCCTTACATTTATGGAATTGGGGCACAATTATATCGTCATAATGATGAATTTGTTGTCTATGGTGAGTATACAGAAGATGTCGACCGTCGTACGGTAAAATCCTACGAATAATATAAACGCGAAAGTTTGTGAGGATAGATGTTTGTTACTCTTTCACGTAAAACTACTGATCCGATTTGGATGAAACTTGGAATATATATTGTCCGTGACCTGGATTAACACATATGCTACTTTTTATCCCGGAAAATCAATGGGATCCAACGGGACGCGAACTAATATTACTAGTGGCTCTGGGAGCTGTAGACCTCGTGAGCATACTAAAAGTGAGCTATTTACTTTTTGAAAGAAACCTATCAATGTTGAAGAGAAGTAGAAAATACCCATCCCCACTGCTTCTCACCTGACACCCATCCCTCACCCGCAACCCCCACTGTGCAAGTGCATTTTCCGTTTTGTGATTTTTTTGATCTTTTTGATTTTTTTTGTATCATCTTGTGTAGAATGAAGTCCTTTGTGTTTCTCTCAAATTTGATTGAAAACCATCGATTGTTTGATGAGCTATCCTGTTCATCATGCTGAAGATCCTTATCAGATCTTCGCCAAACTTTTATGAAACCAACTTACAGTTACTACCTTTCAAATAAAAAAAGAATAATCGAAATCGGATCTCATTTGGTGGAGATATCCAGTATATCAAGTTTGTGAGTATGTTTGTTACTTTTTCAAGCAAAAACTACTGATCCGATTTGAATGAAACTTGGAATATATATTGTCCGTGACCTGGATTAACACATAAGCTACTTTTTATCCCGAAAAATCAACGGGATCCAACGGGACGCGAACTTAATAATACGAAAGTTTGTGAGGATGTTTGTTACCCTTTCAAGCAAAAACTACTGATCCGATTTGGATGAAACTTGGAATATATATTGTCCGTGACCTAGATTAACACGTAGGCTACTGATTATCCCGGAAAATCAACGGGATCCAACGCGACAAGATCGAAACGCGGGCGGAATTTAGTTGTTAATAAAACCCCCTGTGTATCTAATTATGTAAAAACCATGTCTGTCTGCGTACCTACTTAGAATGGCATAGATTCGAGCATGTCTTTAGATATTTCACACCGTGTTGTCGGACAGCAAAAACACCTCATCACATCATCAAAAAAAGACGTCACCAAAAACCTTCCATCATTGTCTGTCCTAAATGAATCACCTAATACTACAGTCCAGGAAGTACGAGTAGGTCTAACTGAACTTGTCCGTATATCATCAGTTAGTAAATGTATAAAAATAGTAATCTTTTTTTCAGTCACGCTGTTTTACCCTTTGTAATTCCAAGCTGTATCCGGTTGTAGCTTACATTTTCATCGAACAAATACATTTGGTCCATCACAAAAAGAAATCGGCATATGCCAACTCAGTAAGTTGTGTACTTTATAAGTAAAAGATTAGTTGAATCTCTATTCTACTTTTACTACCAAAAATGAAGTACATGTAGCCGCGGGTGGTCACGTCAGAAGAAAGGCGTCGGGGCATTTCAGGATGCCGAAATAATTACTTTATTCGGTATTTTATTAATTTTATAGATTTTCAATGAAGTTCACAAACTGTCGAACTTCTTCACCGTGTATCTGTTCGGTATTACCATTGTCGCACTATTCCTCTTCAACCTGACCCCTGTTTACAATAACTACATTAACGGGAAGTACGAATCAACGGAAAATCTGGTGAACACTACATACGAGCACGCAATCTACTTCAAGTTTCCTTTCAACGCATACACCAACTTTAACGGTTATATAGTAGCTTCGATCTTTAACTGGTGAGTTTCCAGCCTTCTTTTACATGTTTTGAAGTTCTACGATGGCCTAATTAATATCGCATGTTGTTGTCACAGCGGAATATGTAGTATCTCGCCTGCCTCCCTCTACTAATTACTTTTTCAGGTATGGATCATATTTATGCGCTTCCAGCGTCACCATGTTTGACTTGTTTTTATCGTTAATGGTGTTCAACCTTAATGGTCATTTCAAAATACTTCTCAATAACTTGGAAACCTTTCCAAGACCCGAGGGTGTTATCAACTGCAATGGACTCTACTCGCAGAGTGAACAAGCCGAGGTGGCAAAAAAATTGAAGGAATGTATTATTTACCATCGAACCATTGCTGAGTAAGTAGCGTAATAACCAGTAGCTATGGTACTAAAGTTGTGCATCCATTGCATATCGCATCAGAATCGGAGCGTTTGACGAGGCCGTTTGTCCACCAACGCCGGCACCGCCGGCATTATCGGAGCCGGCGTTGGTGGACAAGCGGCGTAATATAGCACGATTGGAACCAGATTACGTGGATATTTTTGTAACTGAATTACACCGACCTACGAGTAAACTGCACATCTGTTTCATTTTCTGTGTTGGTCCTGCCAAGTATATTCATTAAAATTAATGTGTGTCATTCTGTTTTTTCAGCTTTACAGATAGAATGTCCGATGCGTTCGGAATAACCCTTTTCTTGTACTACTTGTTTCACCAAGTCAGTGGATGCTTGATGCTGCTTGAATGCTCTCAGATGGTATGTAAGACTAGCTGTTACCCGCGACTGCGTACGCGTGTACCGATTTGGGTTACCTACGATCCCGTTTCGATACCCTGATTTTTTTTTGGGAATTGGACTTGACCTTGTACTTAGTGCACGACAATAATGCAATGGCACTAGAACTCTCAGTAGGTAGGTACCTAGGTACCAATTCTAGAGACAACTACTTGGGGTGAGATGTGTGGTAGTCTTGGACGAATGAACTAATTCGTCCTTGGTGATGGTCGAAAACAGTATTTTGCGTACTTACTTTGAACAAAGCAAAACTAGATGGTGCTAGTAAAACGTGTACAAAGCTACAAAGTTTCAATAAGTGGTTGAGATCATTGCTTGAACGGCTTGACGCGAAAACATTTCGTTCATATCCAAGCATTAGGTATGTAGGATTTTATAAATAGGAGTCCTTTCTCCGGGTTCTGATGGGTAGCATGAAAGACTTCATAAGAGTTTTTTTTTGTTTTAATACTCTGTATTTGTACTAACTAGGTACTCTAATAGGTATAATCTTTACAGAACGCACAAGCGCTTACTCGATACTTGCCGCTTACCATCATGATGTTTCAACAACTTATCCAAGTATCGGTAATTTTTGAAACGATTGGATCTAAGGTAAGGTTTAAGAACTTTTTATTTTGCCTTGGTACGATACGAACCTATTAGAAGATTCCGTCGCACAAAGAGTAGGTAGGTACCTACCTAAATCCGTCGCATTTCTTGCGTCATTTCATAAGCATGGTCGCAGTCATTTTAGTTATGACAAAGAAATGAGCAGCGGTAAAGTTGCTCAACTGCTTACCACTCAACATGATTCCAACCGGCTACGTAGGTAGGTACGCAGCCGGTAATGAAAAAAAAAAATATATCTTTATTATTTTTCAGAGCGATAAAATAAAACATGCAGTGTATGACATGCCTTGGGAGTGCATGAACTCCAGCAATCGTATTACCGCACTCATTTTCCTCATCAACGTGCAAGAGCCCATACACGTGACGGCAGGCGGTATGGTAAATGTTGGTGTTACTACAATGGCTTCGGTAAGAAAAAATTCAATGATATTCCGTCCAAGTAGGTAGATACCTATGATGAAGACCGGTGTTGCTGGTGTGGTAGGTGCCTTGAACGAATACTCACGAGCGAATAAGACACGCACCTACGGTTTTTCAAATATATTTTTTTAAATTTTTCTCGTCTGAATCCCATTTCGGTCTCACAGGATTCGAATTTGATTTTAACATGTTTGGTGGTAACATAAGTGCAGCCGTGTCCAAGTTATGTAGATATTCATCAGTTCGATAAGATACTCATAAATCAATGGCTCTAAACGACGAATTTGAAGAGTTTTCAGGTATAGTAATTCCGATTTGACGAAGTGGAGTCCTAATCCTAACTCCATTATCTGATGACCAGGTAGGTAATACCTACACTCTGAGAGGATCCATGGAGTCTTTCAAAGGTAGAGTTTTTACATTCATGCAATATGCTTCGCTAAATCTTTTTGTATGTTCCAGATACTGAAAACCTCATTTTCGTACTTCGCATTTCTGCGCACTGTCGGAGCTGAGCGGAGCTGAGCGAGGCTGAGCAGACAACTTGTGAGTCATCATTGTTCCTGCTACCTACTACTAGAACAATGTGGAGTCTCGACGAATTTTATGCACTTCAATGAAACCAGTTTAATTTTTGCACTGTTGTTTTATTATCTAAACCACATTGAATAGTTAAATGATTATCTACTACAAGCATTTTTATTTCTGTTTGATAGTCTTTAGCACTAAGCAACTAATGATTGCGCAAAACTCCGAAAGCTGCAGTCTGATGCTTGGGGAATAATTTAGAAGTATAACCTAGTGGTAAAGAATTGCAGACGGACACTTTCACTTTTTGCCCTGCCTCTTATCTTTCCATGAGCTCCTAGTACCGCTGCCTCAGAAACATGCACATTTACGAAAGGAATGCTAAAATTATGCAGTCTGACCGGTATGTCGGGAAATTCCGGAATAGAGTTGAACTAACAAATTTATTTTTCACTAGCTGATACCTGCGACTTCGTACTATTACTAGCACGCGTACGAAGTTCGTACGCGTGCAAACCGGTCAACCAGCATACGATAAACCACGTAGCAAATGAAATTCATTGACTGAACAATTGTATATACATTACTTCAAGTTTTTCTTTTCAAATCTTGAACTGTTCAGACGCTAAAACCTAACGGTCAGTCATCGTCGGCACTAGAACCGGGGAACGCTAGTGCGTGTTAGCAATCTTTTGCAATCTAGCTTACCTGCATACATATAAATTAGGAAATTAGTCATAAAACTGTGTTCCTGATTCAAAGAAACTAGATTGTGTTTAGAAAAAAACAATTTCTTAATATTTTATTTAATGAAATAACCACAAAATTTCTAATTAAAACCATTTACATACATTAGATTGATAATAAATAAAGGTACCTAGGTACATATCTACATGTCAATAATCAAGTTTGCCTACTATACTTACCTACAGATGAAGCTATAGGTACATATTGTCAGAGTATCATGAAGTAATACTATTAATTATTATAGTAGGTAAGTACTAAGTATGTATGTAGTTGAAAACATCGTATTAATAACACTATAATACGTGGGTAAATTGTTAAAAACTACATTCTGAAATAACATCAACAAGAATTTATGAAACGCGTTATAATTTAGTTCCGAATAACCCTGTAGACTTGGAAACAACATCAATTTATATATACTTAGATTTCATTACAAATAAATATATACGATGAAGTAAAACCCTCTAGACCGAAAAATGAGTTTAAATTACAATGATTTTTGTTCTATACATATTATTCTAGAATATATTTAAGGTGCATTGGGGTAATTACATACATTTATTAAATTTAGTAATTACATACAATACATTTATTTGACTTAAAATTTGGGTGGCACAGTTAACATTTCTAAGAGTTAATATTTCTAGCATATAATCTGTTAAAATAGGTGCACAGGATTTAATCAGTACCTATAAAACATCAGATTTTGCGTTCGAACTCACATTTTGTAAAGTCAAATATCGTATTGCGGCTATTTGTCTCATTTAAAAAAAACCCGACAATATGTATCATGTACGTATAAAAACATCCTAAAACTGAGAAACATAGTTGATACACTTTGCTACTATTTTTTTGGTGACAAAAAAGTGATGTACGTAGATACACTCGAGAGCAATGATTCCGGGTCACTTAAAGAATGTTAAAAATCTCGGAAACTAAAAATGATAGGTTAATGCAATAAATTGTATTTAATAGACAATGTAATACTCCTTAAATGAAAGTAAAAAAATATGAGTCACCATACATTTTATTAACACAAAATTACATAAAGAAAAAAACTGCTGATCTCTCCTTAAAACAAAAATAGGAAACATGAAATTTTTGAACTTTATTACGATTTGACTTGAATTTTAATACTTCGTATTGCCTCCTCGTGCTTCCATTACTGCGTTTACGCGGTTTGGCATGCTGTACACCAAGTTCCTTATACGATTTTGGGGAATATTCTCCCATTCCTCTGTGAGAGCAATTTTGAGCTCACGAAGCGTGATTGGGGGAGGGTTTCGTTGTTTTACGCATCTGCCTAGCTCGTCCCAAGCATGCTCGATCGGGTTGATATCCGGGCTGCGCGCTGGCCACTCCATACGAGTAATGTTCATCTCTTGAAGGTAGTCATTCACAATCCTACCTGTATGAGGTCGGGCATTGTCATGCATAAATATAGCATCCTCACCTAAATTGACCATAAATGGACCAACATGATCATTGAGCCGTTTTCTATGATCACCAGCTCTGTGCGACTTTCAGAAGAAATTCCGGCCCACACAAGTACAGACCCACCACCGTAGGCTACTTTTTCTTCGATGCATGCTTGCTTGAATCTTTCCCCTGGTCTTCGATACACTCTGTGTCTTCCATCGTGCTTGTAGAGCATAAATTTTGATTCGTCGGAGAACATAACTTTTGACCAATCTTCAATACTCCAATTTACGTGGCTCTGGGCATATCTTAGTCTTGAAATACGATGCCCACGCTCCAGTTTAGGGCCGTTTGCAGGTCTAAGGGGTTTTAAGTTAGATTCAGCAAGCCGACGTCTTACTGTCCATGCACTTGGGTTACTTCCTCCGAGGCGTCGAAACTGATTTGTGAGTTCAGTTCCTGTGAGAAAGCGATTTCGAAGCATGGTGTTCACCAAGTATCGGTCTTCTCGTGCTGTGGTACACCTGGTTCTGCCCGTTCCTGGTCTGCGTAGGTTAGAACCAGTTTCTTCGTAACGTCGGAGAACTCTTTGTACTGTTGACAGCGACACACCGACAGTCCTGGCTGTATCGCGCTGACTCCGGCCGGTTTCCAGCATTGTAAGTATTCTGGTGCATTCTTCAGGCGTAAGCGACATAATTTCAGCTTGAATAATGAATATAGAGCACTATCAACATGGTTTATATACCCACATAAATGACAGATTACAAACAAAAGCAAAACCAAATGCTGTAATTTCGTAGTTCCATCTTCGAAAGTGGCCCTTTTTCAAATTTGATTTTTTTAAGATATAACTTTACAATAACTAAGAAGTTTTAATACCTTCATTTAAGGAGTATTACATTGTCTATTAAATACAATTTATTGCATTAACCTATCATTTTTAGTTTCCGAGATTTTTAACATTCTTTAAGTGACCCGGAATCATTGCTCTCGCGTGTATCATTAAGAAATTCGTTCTTCAGAATGTAATATCCATTGAGAACCCGAGTTTAAATAGATTTACTAGTAAACAATAAAAATAGTTTTAAGAAGACATAACGCCTAGTGTTTGCCGGACTAGACGTTCAGCTATTTGATTAAATTGAACGCGATCTTCCCTCCACATTTTAGCTGCGTCTACGTTTGCCCCACTTTCATCGTTTGGCTCTGAAACAAGAACAAACAACACTTTAACATTATGCCCAAAATTAGGACGTTGTAATTGATATGTATTGCGTTTAAAAACATGTCTGAATTGGCCAATCGACCGGGAAAAGAATACAAAATCATAGTAAAACATATTATTAGATAGGTAAGTACTTACAAAAAATAAATTGAAAATGTGTATAGAACACAAGCAGAAATTATTCAGATTTTATTTTTCAATTCCTGGATTAACGTAATCGTTTATATCACTTGAGTAACAGCAATAAGATATTTATGTTGTATAAAATCACTGTACAAAATCCTATGCAAAACCTAGGCAGTTTCCACGAAATATAATATAAATATTAGGGTTCGAAAATAACCGATATTTGTTATAAATATAAAAATATCGGATATTTATGATATATATCCATTTTGTATGAAAGGCATATTCATATTTCATTGTATTATTTAGGTATACTATTTGCATATCTATACAAATATTATAAAGAGGAAAGGTTTGATTTTTTGTTTGTTTGTTTGTATGAATTGAATAGGCTCCGAAACTACTGGACCGATTAAAAAAATTCTTTTACCATTAGAATCCTACATTATCCCTGATGAACATAGGCTATATTTTATCCCGGAATTCCCACGGGAACGGGAATTACGCGGGTGAAACCGCGAGGCGCTGCTAGTGTATTATATAAACATAACACATTATTTAAAAAAAGAAACTTAAATGTTTTTCATGTTTTATTCATTAAGGTACTTCAGAACAACGAAACCAAAACATAAAATCTTTTTCTACTCAATAATGAAGTAAAATCGTTTCTGCACTTTGTCAATTACTTTCTTTGTAAAACACAAAAAAACTTACTTTTTCGTAACGAAATTTTTCTAACACGACTGACGCCATTAATTTCGGCAGAAGTCTTGCCATTTATGGATTAAAACTTACTATCAAGGAGTAGTTTTAACTCTACTCCAACGCCATTTACATTTGGGAAGTAGAAATACAGTAACAAACGCCAAAAATTACATAATAATATAAATTATTAAACTATTTTTGTATTGATATATATCATAAAAAATCATTTGATATATATCGGATATATATCATGATATATATCCTCGAACCCATTAAATATTTCCATAAAAACTCCCATTCAGTATTTTTCTATATATATTTTTGAATGCACTGTGAAATACTCTACGTGTAGGTACATAGATGTTTCATTTATGTAAAACCATGTGTAAAACCTACTGAGTTATATAACCATAATTTGGTGAAATTGCCCCGCTTCAATTTATACAAACTTTTCTGCATCCTAATTAGGTAAAGCAGAATAAAGTAATTATATGGATGTAAACACATTTATAGAAGTGGAATGTAATAAGTAATGATTCCTGCTACCTTGGAATGCAGCTGTTAGGTACTTTTCTAAAAACTGCATTGTACCTAGTAATAAATAAAGTTTCACCATTCTAAGGTTTAAAAAAGGTGGGAACTAGGCACTATACAATATTCCCCAGACCCTTTACTGTTTATATACATTTTAACAGACCTGCATGCTGGTTAATATTTTTATATTCTCTGACTAGACTACACTTACCAGCAAGCATGCTGACAACGGATAGTAGAATCTTCTCAACACTCTGAACGGGCGACCAGCGCTCAGCGCTGCTCTCGTAACCCATGGGGTCATCGCCTGGTGCGTGCAGGATTGATATACACACCCTACCATCAGAATATACTGGAACAAAGTTTAAACATTAAAAACAGAAGGTATCAATTAATCAATGGTGATTCTCGAAAATACATATTTTTGAATTAAAAATTTGGCCTGGTGCCTATACTGTTTGAGAACAGTGGCATAGAGAACATTTTTGAATAAAAAAACAATCAGGTGCATACCGAGAGCCCTCAATATGCAGTAACAATCCTATGATTGGATAATGTTACTTTGTACCTTGTTGTTGGACAAATGATGTACAAATTTTTACATCGGAGTACATTAAGATAGACAACATTGACATTTGTTAATGCAGTAGAAAATACCACTTGTTGTATATGTAGTGCAGGTACTTGTGTGACCTCGTTTATATAATAAAGATGTGGGTATATTTTACTTCACTTGTTTCTTATGCCGGCCACCCACGCCAGGTTTTGCATGATGGTTATAACGTTGCATGCACAAGCGAGAGTTATAACCGAGCTTCATATTACACATACACGTTAGGGTTTGCATGATGGTTATAACCTTGCATGCATAGCCAAGAGTTTATTATTAACCGGGAGTTGGAGCTACGGACACTACACACACTTGGTTATGCATGCGCGTGCATAACCGAGCGGCAAAAATACCATATTTGGTATTTACTTGGTTGCATGTACATGCACGCATGACTGTACTGTTTTCCGGTAAGGTCATAACCATCATGCAAAACCTAGCGGGGGTGGCCAGCATAAATGAAATGAATTGGAACTCACTATTTGGGTGAAACATTTCACAGATGAATTGCATCTTGGGTGGACTTAGGGGGTAGTCAGGAGGAAACACAAGCTTTGCCGGAAATATACCACCTTCAAAGCATGTACCTTCAGGGCCACTGTAAAATAAATATTCACGGACATTTAAGTAACACAACGCCTTCTAGTCCCAAACTAAGCAAAGCTTGTACTATGGGAACTAGATGGCTGATAGAATACATATATACATTTTTTTTTGTAAATACATTCTTATAATACATAGTAACACCCAGACACAGAACAAACATCTATGTTTGCCACACACAAATGTTTGTTCTTGGTGGGGATCGAACGCACGACCTACAGCACAGAAGGCAGAGCTACTACCAACTGAGCCATGACACCTGTCATGTAGACATACCTACTGTAGCCTGGCTGGACAGAGATTGCGTGCAGCAAGAATCCTGAGACTTACGTTATAAGAGCTTCCCATTCAAAAAAGTTTTCTTCATTTATTGGACCAGCTATAATGCCCTCTGGAGGGTTGATGGTTAGTTCTGAAAAATGAAATAATCAGCCTTACAGGAATGGAAAACCGAAAAAGTGCAACAGACCAACATCATAATTAGCCATCTGATAGAGAGTTAGGTATACCAATCAAACTGGTAGACTATCGAACCAGCAAGTAAGCCAGGTCAATCTAATAAGGCTTCGACAAAGAGGTGATGGAATTTCTTCTAAGAACATTCGGGTATGTTTCCTTACATGTAGGTATTGACTGGGAGCAATTTGCATTCAAATTGTAACATTTTGGCATCCAATGTAAAAGTTTAGCGAGCCAAGTTTGGTTTACTATGTATACGTACGCTTGTATTCAGCCATAAGCCGCCTTAGTGCTGAACCAGCCATTTCAATTATTGCTATGCTGCTCTAGATGGGTTCAGTGGTTCAGTAATCAATCAATATGGCAAGGCAAAGAAACGTAGGTGCTGTAAACTGCTGTATTTAGTTATTACTTTTTAGCCAAAAATAAAATTCCAAAACACTTCGGCTGAAATACTCAAACGTCATTCAAAATTTGAGCACCACTTAAAATTTTAAGTGGCGCTCTGCCTCTATTTGACATAACTCATTTGTAAGAGATAGCAATAATTTAAGCGGAACTTAAATTGAGTGGGGTTTGAATGGCGTTTGAGTATTCGCCCATTCTTGACTTTTTTTTACTGTACAGCGGTACTGCACCCTTATCGCGAAGTGAAATTGTGTTATTAGTAATGGAGCGAGAGTGAATGCGTGGCACTCGAAGTATAACTTCTCCCGCGCGTAGGGACTGCAAGCATAGATTTTTTTTTAATAATCTTCATTATCATTCACTTCGCGATAAGGCTGCCTGACGGAACTAGACCGAACACAGACGAAGGATCCTTCGTCTTCGTGAGACCGAAACTAAAACTTCAGTCAATCTGACTAGACTGACATGACACTGACTGCAATATTAAATGATAAACATTGACAGAAGTTCATATTCATTCGTTCTTCCGTCTTTGCGTAAAAACAAGGAACCAGCGCCAAATTTTAATACTGGCGTACACTGGCTACATTTAGGATGCGAATGCGGATGGTCACAAAATGTGTCTACTGTTTGCTACTGCATTCTGCTCAAGCAATAAATCAAGTTATGACAACTTCATGAAACATTACCTACTTTATTATTATGAAGTCTTACAAGAGACATAAGTAATGGGCTTGTAGGTAGGTACTATACCTAATAATGGTTAAAAAATTGGCATAAATCATATAGACACAACGCAAAGTACTAAAACAATCCAGATGATCAACACATATCGATCCACATTTATTTTAATATATATATAAACCTTAGATTTACTAACATATTAAAAAAAATTAACCTAGGTACCTACCTACTAAAACACCACTAACTTGTCTGTTCAGTTAGTTAGCCAAAAGGATCTTATGACCTTAATTTATTATCTTTGGGTAGGTATGTATGTACTTACATTATCATTCGTAGGTACATGTCTTAAAGTAGGTAGATACCTACCTACTTAAATTCGATGGTCGAGGCACTCACTTTAGGTTACCTAAACTGTTATTACATATTAATGCGATAATAACATAAACAGTAGTTTATTAAATTCATGACTTATAAGTACCTAGTTAAGGTCAACGCTATAAAACCGTGTTTTCTAAAAACCATTTCTTTCTATCACAATATTAATTTCATTTTGGCACTGAGGTAGCTTTACCTACCTACTACGGTACTAAGCATAATCTAGGCACTCTGATGACTTTTACACACGCTAACAATGTAGAGGACCGTAAAAGCCACTTCCAAGGCTTGGAAAATCAGCGTGACAGCACACCAAATGTATTCCAGGCGTAAGATGTAGGTCTGGTAAATTACGAAGTAGCAAACTAAAACTGCGGAGGGCACCGTTAGGACCATTGAGAAGAATATAGGAATCTCTGTAAAAAATTAATTCTTAATTATTTTCACGCTTATTAAAATAATAGGTACGTGAAGCTAAGTTTTTCATAGAGAAACTTACTCCTGTTGGCCAGGTTTCCTTTTCTTCCCAAGAAAATTCTAACAACTTCAATAAAACAGAGTAGTCCAAAAATGCTTGCTTCTGTCACTATTGCGTTTTCAGGATAATTCATATTGAAAACCTTCAGAACCCCTATCGCTACTTCACACACGATAAACATGCCTATGTAAAAACTATTTAAGTAAATTAGTATTTCGTACGCCAAACTGGAGTTTACATTTACTACTTTCGACATTTTTGCACAGAAAGTAGATTTATTTTATAAGAAAATCAATGATTTGTTTATCCAAGACCGAAAGTCGGCGCATGCGTACTAAATAAATAGCAGCACAAAATAATAGGATGCTAACGCATACCTACGACTAACAGAGTGACTATCGTTGTGTATTTTATGGGCCTACTTAGGTGGGTTCGTTAAATGTGTATCTACGATTATCCACCACGACGAGACGACACTAGCCTAACGCTGGATATCCGGTAAAGGACTCTGCCAGAGGTCGATTTATTGAAATCGACATTTTATGCATTTCACAGTCGGATGTTACCAGAGCGTGGGACCCGAATGAACCACCCTGTTTTTGCCCTTCACAAACAATCTCTAGAAACCCCATAGCTCTATGAAAAATAAAAAGAATAATTCTATCATTGCTATAGTAGGTGCCAAATAACACCGCAATACAGGTCATTCACCCACCTTCACCACGATGTCGCAAAATTGAATTTATGTATGGTAAACAAACAGTACTAATACGAGATTCGAGCGATTACCGTCCGAAAGCGACAGAATTCACCATTCATAAATTGAATTTTGCGACATCGTGGTGAAGGTGGGTGAATGACCTGTATTGCGGTGTTATTTGGCACCTACTATAGTATTTCATTTCACTAGGAAATTTTTATGTACAGAAGATAGATTAAAAAGGTACAAAGTAGTACCTACATACCAAAAAAATAAGTATGTAAGTGGACTGTTTTGGTCAGTGTTCATGAATTCGGTGGTGAACGGGTAGCCTTATTTAATTTTGTCTTTGATAGAACTCACGTCTTAGTTTTCTTATCTGTGCTTATTTGTAGCAGATGCGTGTGCTTGTTGAGTGGTTAAAGAGAATGAATGAACGGAATTTTGAATGATTGAGTTTGTTTGTTTGCTTTGATTTGATTGATTGGCTAAATCAAAATGGCGGTTTGATGGCGGTATTTTGAAAACTATCTTGAAAACGACAAATTATAGAAAAAAATATTCTTCAAAACAGACAAACTAGGTGGCAAGGTGCTTACAAATGGCGCAATAGTCCTTTCCTTAGAAGAAAAAAGGTAAATCCATGTAATATAAACTTACGTAGTTACAGAATTTCCACATTAATTATGATCTAGTTGTCTAAATCAAAGCTGGTACATACCTACCTATTTTGATTTTTCAGAAATACCTACAGCAGCAATTGAGCACCAAAGAGAATACATTGAACGCATCCACGAACTAGGTATAATCACTCTGCAATGGAAGCCAACACTGAAGATGATTTGGATAATCTAAAACCTACGATGGCACCCATAACAATGGCACCAAAGAATACTCATGTAAGCTTCAATTTTACCAAATAGCATTTACTTAGCTACCTACCTTAGGTTACCAAGTTTCTGAGTTAGCTACTTTACGAGATCTAAAGTGGTCGATGCTGTTTGGATTCAGGTAGGTACTATCTTCCATCTGATCTGGCATTTCGGCTGGCGTTAGAATGAAGAGCCAAGTAGGTAGGTAAGTTAGTCAGGTACGTATGTTCCTGCACATTGAGCGCTTGTTGGTTACAATTACTCCTGGCCCGCACTTAAAAGTGCGAAGAATTCGTAGTCTCTCGATGTAAGTAGGTATTACCTACCTGAAAATATCTGCGAAGTCGTAGGTATACTTACATACCTATTATGTACCTAGGCAGCCATAGAGCAAACTTGCCAATGCCCGATCCTACATTGCAAGGTTATATATGAATTTATGTCATACTAGGTGCCACCCGCGACTTCGTTCGCGTCCCGTTGGATCCCGTAAATTTCCCGAGATAAAAAGTAGCCTATGTGTTAATCCAGGTCACGGACAATATATATTCCAAGTTTCATCCAAATCTGATCAGTAGTTTTTACATGAAAGAGTAACAAACATACATCCATCCATCCATACATACAAAATTTAGCTTTTTTAATATTAGTAGGATAGTAGGATGTAGGTATGTTGATTTTATAATCTTGTTTACAGTACTCCTGGGATGATGATCCACCAGCAATGTTTGTGTGTCGTATATGCAAGAAAACATTTTACAACGCTGTAGCCCTGCAAAACCATAGAAACACTCAACACGATGGTGAAACCTCATGCAGTGAGAGTGAATACCGAATGCCTACCTACTATGATGATAAGGTGAGCCAGCTTGTTTCCAAATAGTTACATGAATATATTTCACCAACCTCTCAATCAAAGCAAATTGAATGGTTAAACCAACATTTTAATAAAATAATGTGTATTTTAGAGCTGCATAGATAATGTTTTGGAAGCTGGAGGTGTCTCTGTTATGGTGTTCTTGGGTACCTAGGTGGAGCCATAAACCAGACTGTTAAAAATAGCTTGGTATAGTTTAGCTGCTTCCTAGGGCATAGTAAAATAGGTATAAAAGTTTTATTTAGCATCCTAGACTAGTTGCTGTAGCATTGTAGTGATTCTGGGTATTTAGGGTTCTCAACAAAAATCCAAGGTTTTCCACTGCATGCCTTCAGAATATGACTGAGTTCTCCCATTTTCCGCTAGATGGAGCTATGATTTGATAAGGATTTTTGACTACAATAAACATAAAAGGGTACTTTTTTTCGTAAATGTAGTTGGTTCAGGCCGACTACGCGTACAGCTACTAAACGATTTCCAAAAGACCAGTCCAAAGGAATCAAAGCTATAAATTTATACACTAGCTTCCACCAACGACTTCGTTCGCGTCCCGTTGGATTCCGTTGATTTTCCGGCATAAAAGTAGTCTACTTATGTGTTAATCCAGGTCATGGACAGTATAATCCAAGTTTCATTCAAACAGAATCAGTAGTTTTTGCGTGAAAGAGTAACAAACATCTATACATCCTAGTAGGATAAAGTATTTATTTTCTTACTTAAATTAGTGATTAGAATTAGCGCGATCTCTGAGTCCCGATTGTATCCGAAGTTGCGACTCTGTCAACAAAGTAGTAAATATGCTAAAACCGATGTTTTTATTCCCACACATTATGCAGCAAAACATGCAAGAAAAATAATAAACTTAACCAGCTGTTGCATTGATGAAAGATGGTGCCTTTATATGCACACAGTGGTGACTGCTGCTGGTGAATACTTCTACTTATTAAAAGACATTATTTTTAATTTCTCACAGAACTTTATCGGTGGGTTCAAGTTTATACCGTCTGATATGACGATCGACCCGGCCACTGAAACTATTCACGACGGTCTTACTTCCCGCACTTTCACCGAAGACACGATGTACCTGATTGTCAAAGTGGATGGTGATGAGGAGTCTTTGAACAAGAGAAATGCTCAGAAGAGAATGCAGCTAAAGCCTAAACATCCTGTAGATTTGAGGTAACACCTGTTTTGTAATTTTATATGACTGTTGCGGGGTATGTATTGTACGTCTACCTACGGCTTTCGTGTGTTGTAAGTTTTTAGGTAGGTATAGGTGTACGAAGCTATTAAGTCAAGCAATAGATACACAAAAGTCCTCTCAAAGTTCACCCCGAATAGTTAAATGAGATGAGTCTCGAAATAGTACTTGTAAGTAAACCTAAACTTGTAACAGCTTCAAATACGTTTAAGGGGTCCGTTCACGTGCGCATTCCCATCAACCCTGCGTCCCGACCTGCAGTGCCGGCAGATATTCTTCAACTGCTGCGACTATTCCCTTCACTATCGCGAGGAGCACACAAAACGACGGAAAGCGGCCTTACGCTGCCAAGTCTGCGAAAAACGACTCGATAGAGACTTCCATCCGGCAAATTCCCTGGCTACCCAACTACAGACTGTCAGCCAAATAATGTTCTCATGTCGCATGTGCGGCCAGACCTTCCGCGAAAGCAGCGAATACGACGAACACAATCGCCTCGTTCACGCCAAAATGAAACCCCACCAGTGCCCTCTATGCCCAAAACGCTTCACCCAACAAGGAGGCTTGCAACAACACATGAGAATGCACTCCGGAATCAGACCTTTCGCATGCACGTTCTGCCCTAAAGCGTTCACCCAAAAAGCTGGCCTTGATCAGCACCTAAGAACTCACACCAAAGTAAAGCCTTTTCGCTGCGTGATTTGCAGCAAGAGTTTCTCACAATCGGTACACCTGCGTCAGCATATGAGGACGCATACTAACATCCAGCCGTTTGAATGCTCGGTCTGCGGTAGACGGTTCAAACAGAGCAGCCATTTGAACTTCCACGTGCGATCTCACGTCACCGACGGGACTTTACCTATGGAAAGCTACGCGCAAGTTGTTCAACAAAATCATTTAGAATTCTTGAACTTGGCTAACTTACAGCCTGTCCAAGACGGAGAGACTTTGTACTACGCGGCGGAAATAGCACCACCAAATCAAATGGACTATAGTTTTCAAATCGCTGCGGAGACCATTTTGGGATCATTACCATAATAATCTTTATGGGTATTATTTACCTTAGTATTTTGTTATGTAAGTTAGTTAGTTTTAAGTAAAACTCATTTATGTTCATCCAATTAAAGTTTCGATTTCTTTTTTGTTCTGCGTCTCAATTTAGTTCACTTTAATTTTCAAATAAAATCACAGAATCATTCATAAGTACCGGGTTCTTTGTATAGTACCTACGTTATCTATCAGACTGGCGATTTGCGAGCTAGTTCAAAGCGTGGCAAAACGCGAGTGTTGCCGCGAATAGCGCCATACAAAACACGGCTCGACGAACGCAGATGCTATTTTGTCATTGGATGGATACACAAATAACTTACATACTTCAAGAACTATGTAAGGAAAGCCTATGCCTATGGATGTTTAACAATTCCGATGACCAGGAATTCAGAAACGCATATGGACTGTTATATCTAGGGGGTGGGGTAGTCTAGATTCCAGGCTGCATTTGTCACTTTTCTACCTACACGGAAAGTTATAACTTCCTGCTTGCACTGTATGCCAGATGGAGTTTGCGCAATGCGAATGCAGTTACTTCTCTTTCATTATTCAGCTTTTAACTTTCAGTCGGAAACCTAGATTTTATTGGACTGTCGTCGATTCTTGAAAAATATTTTCTGTCGAAGTTTTACGTTGTTGTTAGTGAAGGAAACCAGAATGGGCTAGTACCTACTTATTTATTTTTCTGGAAGACCAACAGTGGTAACACTAATTACGCTACTTAAAATTGAGTGTCTGATGGATGAGCCAATTAGAGGTCCTCACTTATAAGACGATGTTACAATGCGTTTACTTACATTTATTGTCATGATTTCGCAACAAATGATACCTGTCAGTTCCTGAAACTAATTAATAAGCTTTTAGGTCAGCAGTTTTTGCTAGATTATTACAGCGCTGCTATCAAAAAAGAACAACGAAGACTATAGGCTCGTCAAAACATGATTTCGTAGCGTGTGGGCGAGTCGGTTACATTTTGGTCGGTTGTATATTTTGATAGAGCCACGCATGCTGCTCGTGAAAACAAGGGGCGGGTGATGGCTGGCATCCTGAACAACCCTTTTGTCTACTGACCTGAGACACGTTGCAGCTCAACAAAATTATCCGTAAAACATGTATTGTCATTTTTAGGAAACTAATCAAGAAATCCCAACCTGAAACATAGCTTATAGAAAAATTTACGTACACAATAAATCTACGTTTTATACACAAAAATATATTGATGTAGTTAGTGTTGGTATCCAATGTAAGATACGGAACTAATATTCATATTTTTTCGTTTTGTACACATGAAACTGCCAGTGATGGAACAAGCAAATGGCCTACCATATGATAGGTGGTAACCTCTGCTTATAACAATACATTGCTTAACCTCAATGGCATCGATTCGCGTCAGTCACTCTGAGGCTAAAAAAAATGTGAAGTGGTTGGAGAGTGTAAATGACTCACTGTCGCATGATGGTATGTCAGTGTGACTACGGGTATGCATTGTTTTTTCGTCAATATGGATGCGTTTGTTCACACCAAAGCTTATCTTTTACCAGACATGCTGTTAAACGTTAATTTTTTTGACACAATCGACCAGTCTATAAGTTTTTTAACCTGGAACACACATGTGGCCGTAATTTACATTTGTTTACATCCGCCGTTCGAGGGTATGTTACCTATGATGTTACAAGGGTTACTCCGAGAAAATGGCACGTTCAACAAAAAAAAAGGGGTTTGAAATAACAAAAACTACCGCAGTCGAATTTTGTAAGCTTTTTTGCTGTTGTCTTTTTTTAACAGTGCCATCTAGTACTGAAGTAAAGAAGTTGGGGCATTTTAAAATAGTATAAATAATATTGTGTTAAAATCATCGGCAATCTTTAGGACATTTTTTTAAGATGATCCTAATACAAGTCCCAATAAATAGTGTCTTGTGTTCACCGATCTACTACCGATAAATTAATTCTTTTTTTATGAGCTTATAGCTAAGCAATTGGTTGCCAGCACACCTGATCGTAGGTGTAGCTGCAGCCTAAGGTGAAACACGCTTAGCCATAATCCACCTATTAACTTTTTTATTTATATCGTAGTTTTTAAAAATTTCTGACTTTGCAGAATATAAAATATAATATTAGTAGGATATAACCGCAAACGGATCCTGTACGTATATCGACACTGTCTTCCTCGCGATCCATTATCGATAAAAGTGATATCTTGCCATAACTACCTATTTTTAAACAGCTCTACCTACTATATTATCCCACGAGTTTCTGTAGGAAATGAGCTCGGCACTACAACTCTTACTGTACGGATATGTCTACGTATCCCGAATATTCGGTTTCCACATTGCAAGTCAACACTATCTCGTAATGGCCCTAGTAATACGTTCTCACTGTAATACAACCGTCCATTACATTGTTCTAATCTCTCCGCGGCGGGTACAAAAAGGATTTGAAAGATTTTAATTCCACTAACGCGTTTTAAGTCGCCGTCAGACGATGGTGTTGTTTACATTTACGCTCAGTTAATGGATCCTGTACATTGCCATGCAAATGTAGGCATACTGATAGATGTCTTATACGTGGCATTCTTATTAATAGCTTGTTGAGCAGACTTTAATTTTATCTTGTAACTTTTTCGTACAGCGATCTGGTTTCGGGCTTGCGTGCCTGGATCAACACATCCGGTTACTTTAAAATATGGATAGTAGGTAAATAATACATCATCCACTGACTAGAAAAAATCCATATGAAAATAACGCTTAAAAATAGTGAAGATTCCGAGTCATGTATGAAATTAATCGTTTCCTTGGCATGCTACAGAATAAGGTGTACTCGCGCGCACTCGTCGACGGACACTATACACATGGCCACATCGTCATAAAACATGTATTTTAACTTATAGCCCCATTTCAGCGTACGTTTTTGTATTATCGCTCTGACTGGTACCTACATAATAATAATTATTATTCCCAAATTCTCTTTTGGTAGTGTTGCAGATTTCACACATCAAACGCAAATTTTGTGTACTTTTTTCTACTTCGTGTGAAATGTGAAGTAACTTACAAGTGAACATTAGAGCATGAGTATTATTCTTATTTTATATATTTAATACTTTATTGTACAAAATTATAAATTTGTTACAAAGGGTGGAGTTAATGATCTTATTAAATTAGAAAAAAAAACAATAATTTTCAGTGAAATAGGTATGTATTTTAATTAAGTAAATCTGGAAACTTCCCGTGCATGTGCGTGGATTGGGTTAACGAGGTTATTCCCGACATAACTTCTGCAACTTTCTGTCCTCCTGGTAGCAAAGCCATGCAGTATACCTACGAAGCGAAGTAGATACTTTGTCGTCATTTTCGTAAGAAGAGCAAGCTCGACAAAGAGGAAGGTATAAGAGGGTTGCCAGGCTGTGGTCGGTACCAGTGACAATCATATCAGATATATATGAATTCTTTAAAATAAAATTAGGGCCGCAAAGGGTCTGAGGAAAATTAGATAGAGCCCAGCGGGCCTAAGATGCGCACCGCGAGATATTCGTCATGTCGTTCTGTCAAAATGTAAGCATTTTGCACTAGTTTACGAACTATTGCATTATCTGTGGTAACGTTGTCGAGAAACCGCGCCTTTGAATTTTCAACTTTTGACATTTCTGCATGACTATTATCTCGTCCTCAGAGAGGTACGACGACTAAGAAGTGTCAAAAGTGTACATTATGGCGCGTTTTGTCGACACCATTAGGTACCACAGATAATGCAGTAGTTCCTAAACTGGTACAAAATGCTTACATTTTTACAGAACGACACGACAAATATCTCGCGGTGCGCATCTTAGGCCCGCAGGTCCTACCTTTTTTTTAAACCTTGCAATGCAGGAGGTTGGAATGAGACGATGGAAAGTTATATGCGATTTTCTGTTGTTTTTCGTAATTTTCAATAATCCGCGACTTTCTGGACTTATTTGCCATAGTGACGTCTGATTTGGGGATTTTACAAGACATGACATGACTGATTTTTACGATACAGGGTCATCCTAGTTGAGGTTTCCGCTTGACATTATTTATTACATCCCAATAGAGATTTTTATAATATCACAAAAAATTATGAATCGCGCGTGACTTACGTGTGTAATGTGTGTATACTCGTTTATAGATGGTAGTGGGGTACCTATAAATTAGTATACATACAATTTTCAAAGGTTTTCAATCTTCAATTTCAAAGTGCGCTCTGTGCAGTCAGCTGCACGGCCTGTAAGTCTGGTTGTTCTCGCTTTATTTTTAAAACTTACCTCTTTAAATGTTATGTTTGCCTAGTACAATTGCATCATAAAATGCACATTTATTTCAAGAAAAATAAAAGTAAACCTGCATCCAAAGCAAAGTAAAACGACTGCGTGCATCTAAATTTAAAGTTAATGTAGACCAAACCTAGGACAAAATCATACATAAACTCCAGAGCACTAATGAAAATGGTGGGAAAAATTATAATAATGACTTGACTCTCAAATTCAGTCAAATAGGTGAATATTTGACTATGTTATATCTTTAAAATCTTCAGAACTCTCAGCACTCAGTAATATGATCTGTGACGTAAGTATACGAAATACGTCTACTGAGTGCTGAATTTACTTTTGTTCTCAAAAATCAAGATAGCATAATTTATTTATTTCATTCGCTGTTTTGGTATGCTGATCGAAAAATTGCTCTCAACGAGGGCTTTTTGCGGATCATTTTTCTAAGTTTTGCGATTGTTGTTTTGCATTTTGTGACCGTAGCGTAGTTCTGTCAGTCAGTTAATGTCAAAAAGTTTAAGTACCTTCCTATTTCCTAATAATAGTCGTAATTATTTGAACCCAGGCGAAAAACCCAGGCGGTGTTTTCCGCCTGAAATTATACCAGAGACGCATAGCTTAGAGAGATGTTTGTTACAAATGAAAACAGACCTAAGCTCCATATACATACATTTTAGATTCGGATTTCGGAAGATTTAGGAAAAAACCGCCAAATCTGAATGCTATGAAATTAACCAAATGATTCCAATTGCAATTTAATGCCTGATATGAGTTCAATTAATTGATACTAGGGTTAGGAGTTGTTGAGTATTGTCATGAAAGAATGGCTGCACTGCATATGCAGATGGGCGCTGCACTCTGCACTGCACCCATTTCTACCAAACAATCATCTTTCTTATAAAAATAAATGCACTGTAATTGGAGCTACGGGATCAAACGCAAGAGTAAGGCCTCAAAATTAACACTTGTTTGACTGCGAATGGTGGGATATTTTCCGCCTGGGTTTAGACTAGGAATGCATAGCATAGAGCGAGTATTTCGACAAAAAGCTGAATGAAAACGCTGCACTGTACTCTACCACAGAATATTAAAATTCTGCACAAATCTTTCGGTGCTTGATTTCAGGCGTGGTTCAGAAGTAAAGTAATGCTTTATTAAATAATTACTATAAAATAATGGCCAGTGATGCCTGTTATTGTAAACTTCTTTCGTTTTTAGTTTTTGGTTCTTATTTTGGTATATTATTTCAGCGAAAACCACTGAACGCTAATTCACCGTCCTACCCTTGAGTATAGAGCACAGTGAGAGGATAGGCATTAACATCTCATGGGCAAGAAATCATGCAGAAAAAGGTCTATTCTCACTGGTTATACATACATATTGCTTGTTCAATTAATATAGAAGTAATAAAAAAATTCTTGTGAAATAAATATCTTAATTGAAAAATGCAGGGATGGTTTAATTTGTTGATGAGAAGTATATTGCAGAGCGTTTCTCTGGCTCTTGCTAAAACAACTTTGCTGCAACTGAAACCTATGCAAAGTATGCAACTTACTTTGCACCGGTATCAGGAGTACACGCTTATGGCAAGGTATTAAAATTAAACACAGCACAAACACAGTGAAATGTTTTGTGTAACGACGAACCACCCTATGTTGCACACATGCCTTTTATCAAACCCCCCACACCCCACCCCCCACCTTTGGTAAGTAATGCAACCCCCCACCCTACTCTACTATACGCGGTTGCAGGCACCAACATTCAGCTTTCTAGACATTTCCTCGTAGAGGGTATGGGACGATCCCCCTCACCATTACCACCCAACATACGAAAGAATGCATCTTACTCCCTATACCCCTACTTCTCTACTGCATGTAAGTTGTATTAACTCTACTATTATTCAACTTTTTCAACAGTATGTCTTCCTGGTATTTAGAAAAGTTCACAAGAACATTTTTAACTTGGTATTTCTTGATTTCGTTTCTAGGCTCTATATTTTATTGCTTTATATTCTTCGGTAGCCTGATCTACCATTGTTTGTAAAGTTGTATACTGATGATGACCAAGGTTTTATATAAAGTATATGAAATAATAATGAACTTCAACACTAACAAAAATCATTTTATTTAAACTCTGACGTGGAAAAAAAAACATGAGTAATCACTATCGTTTTTTCACAATATTCTGGACCAGCTGGCCCGCCCTGCGTTTTTCAGATTTGATTTACAAAATTATTAGTTACAAGTCTGAAGCAATAAGTACTTCTAATGCGTCGGTTTCATTTTCAAACTTTGTTCGTTTCTTTTTCCTAGCACTTAACGTTATTTTTCTACACGCATACAAGATCGAATGCATAACATTAAAGGTTGCTATCCCCTGCAATGTTACAGATGATCTGCCAAAAAAATTACTACGAAAAATGGTTTGAAATTCACGATTTTACAAGGTTGATAACATTCAGAATATTATGTGCAGTAAACAGGAAATTTAGTTTTTTCAAATTATTGATCTGCGTTTTAAAAAGTCCAGAGGTTCCCAAATTGTGAGGTGCATTTTTCATCTTGCACCTTTACTAGGAACTCATAGCTTCTGCGAGTTCTTGAATGTAAAACTGAATGAAGTGGTGACGTAGTAGTGTAGTACACACTGCAGTTCAGCGGTGCACGAATCGATCTGGGGTCTTATGCTCGGTTCGGCAGATTTTACTCTAATAGGCATGACGTCGAAAACGTTTCACTCAGTGGGTGAAACTAAGAACTGTGACTAAGTCCCCTGTAGCTGTCCACGTTGGCATTGCTGTAACTTTTGACGTTTCTGCATGACTATTATCTCGTCCTCAGAGAGGTACCACGACTAAGGGCGGATTCGTCCAAAAGTCATGATATTCCTGAATAAGTATCCCTTGTATAACTTTACTCTTTGATTTTATTCTCAGATAAATTCGTTTTTGTTTTTCCATTGCAATCTTGTGAATAGCCAATCCTAGGTATTGTTATTCTGTATATACTTAAAAACTAACTTAATTCAAAAAACAATTGCTTAGAGAGCGCAACACAATAATACATGTGCACACAAATTATCCGGGTGTCAAGTTGTCAATATCTATGAAAACAAACAGCTGTTTTGTCAAATATAGCAGCCGCCATTAAAATATTCGACAGATAACTTGTATATACCATAGATTTTGGCAGTATAACGATTTCTCGGATAGACAAGTTTTTCCTGGAATAGGACTTGGTAGAACGAAAAGTTTCTTATCACTAGAGTAATTATTGATTTTATTCGCAGTATAAGACTTAAACTGCGTATAAATAGTTTGGTCGAATCCGCCCTAAGAAGTGTCAAAAGTGTACATTAAGGCGCGTTTTGTCGACACCATTAGGTACCACAGATAATGCAATAGTTCCTAAACTGGTACAAAATGCTTACATTTTTACAGAACGACATGACAAATATCTCGCGGTGCGCATCTTAGGCCCGCAGGTCTTAATACTTAAATTGTAATGAAATTATATCATCGATTGCTAGGTACGTAATGTATAAATAAGGTAATTCGTTTTCAAGATTGTACAATTTAGATCCCGCTTCGTCATGTCGAATAACTCTCTTTGCAATTCTTGTACTGAAAAACTATCCGAGCAGGCGGCGGCGGCGGGTCAGGTTAAACGGCCGCTGTTGGCATAACACCAACGGCGTTTCGCACCTGTACCAGGGCACCACACCATCAAAAGAGTGGCAGCAACTCGAATGAAAAGTAAATTCCATAAATCTATAGAGCTAGCTACGTTCACGGACCATACAATACAACGCTGTTTTGGCTCATGCCTTCCACATAATTTTAAAAGAAAACGGCGTAAAGGGATATCTGTTTTCTTTTTTCAATTTTCCCCTGCCGGCAGTCGCAGGAGTCGCTAAGGGGGTTATTGGACAAAAGTTCCAGAAATCCCCTACTGGAATGAGCCTGTAGGAGCTCTCGTAGTTATGGTACGAACACAGAATAATCTTGTATTTTTTTTTCAATAATTGATGATAGATATTCATGTACCTATTGGTACTTTATCTAATTATCTGGATGAAAAATGCCGTTTATTGGCCAAAATTAAAACAAGATTAGGAGCGGTCGCTAGGGCCGCCTGAATTTATACGTACTGTACAGTACATTCCTATTACTTATTCGTCGAGTGGAATCAAGTCGATAGCGTAACGGTAACGGATCCCCTATCCAGAGGAAGGTCGCGGAATTCGTGGGTTAGAATCCATAAACTCATAACTATCTTTTATACTACGTAATAAGCTAACTAGCATACGGACTTTTTTTTTTAATACAATTTGAGCAACCGTTTGACCACAATCTCACGTGATGGCAATGATGTGCAGGCCTAAGATGCGCACCGTGAGATAATTTTGTAGACTCGTTTTGTCGTCAAAAATAGACTTATGTCTTTATCTCTACACGAGCTAACATGACAGCGCAGTTATGTCGTCTCGTTCTGTCAAATGAAGACTTCTCGGGAATCTAGCATTATCTTTGGCCATTTTGTCGATAGTTGCTAACATGCGCGCCAAGTTTTATCGTCTTTTGACATTTCTGCGCGGGAAATTTTGTCGTCCTCAAATTGCGAGGACGAGATAGAAGTCTTCTTCTACTAAAAGCACAAAGTACATTTTTATAATACACTAAAAGCATTTGGAGAACGTGGCGGTGCCATATTTCAACTTTGTTTTGCCGACTTACGAAGCCCGGGAACATCGAAAAATTCAAAGGAAAAGGATTAGAGACGTTTGCGATCCTTTCGATGTTCCCGAGGCTGAATTTCAGTCCTTATGGCGCATAACAAAGCCTATGGCCATATATATAATTGAAAGGCTACAAATGGATTTGGAGTCAAAAAATAGTGGGGGCTTACGCTTACCTGTACATTTAAAGGTAAGAATAAGGTAGTTTATCCCACACTACCAAAAGTGGTAGATAGAAGATAAAGATAACTCTCTAGCTCTACTTAGTTAATGTTTCTCCAGTTAATTTAAATAGATAAGTAGGTACCTAAGTCATATTTTGTTATAGGTCCTGTGCTCGGTCCAGTTCTTGGCAAATGGTGGTTACCAACGCCAGCTCGGCCAAGACCACACATTGTGCCAAGCCCAAACTACCACTAGCAAACTCCTCCATCAATTTACTAGTTCGATTTATAGAAGGTTGATACTTACCTAGTTGATTTCAAGACTTACCTACTCAAATAGTTTTTAAACAAATTACTAGGCGTCATTCGGGCTTTTACGTCTACTTGCATTTTAATAAATTTGTAGGTTGTTCGCTGAATGGGTGCACTGTCCCGGCACGGAATCTGCACGAAACAGCATAGCGTCCGGCTTTGAAGGAAAATTCAATGTGCCGGGTATACTGGTCCTAATAGACTGCACGCACATCAAAATTTTCAGTCCTGGGCCGCAAGGAGCCCAGTATATAAATTTAAGAAAAGATGCGCATACCATCAATGTGCAACTGGTGAGTAGGTACCTACCTACATAGGTACCTAAATAATTTTTTGTTTCTTAGAGCAAAAACTGTACAAAATACACTTCATGTAACAAATCAAACTTTATACCTAAGTAGGTACCTACCTATATGGTTGACGTGTTTTATAGGTTGCTGATTCAGAATGGCGAATTTTGAGCGTCAAAGCTCGGTATCCAGGCAGGGTCCATGACGCTTTTATCTGGAGGCACTCAAATGTCAGGCAGGAGTTGAAGAGATTTCCGATAGAAGAATTGGGAACTACTTCCTTCTAGGTGCGTTGGAATGTTTCAATATTACTTAATAATTTAATAAACTTACCAAAATTTTTTTATCTTTGGTACTTATGTTACCTTGTTCCTACAGGTGACTCTGGGTATCCCTTAGAACCCTGGCGCATGACGCCCATATTACAGCAAGAAAATTTCACAGAAGAGAGATATACCGCCTTGCACTGCCGCGCCAGAAATGGCATTGAACGTACAAATGGGTACCTAAAGGGCAGCTTACGGTGTCTCGGCTCAGACCGGGTGCTGCGCTATGCACCGGAGAAGGCTTCGGAAATAATTTATGTCTGCTGCATAGTGTACAACCAAATGAAGCATTTCAGGTAAACTTACATTTTTACTTACCTATATATTTACAGATTTATAGGTACCTACTTTAATTATTATACTAAAAGATATGAGATATGTACCTAACTAGACTTCACATTCACCTAATTCACTGTTTTATCGCCCGTCATGGGCATTTTTACAAAATAAATAGGTAGGTACGTACTAGTGTAATTTAGTAAGTAAATAATTTATTAACAGGGTGCCATTGAATGAAGATGCAGAAGTAGACGATGGAGATATTATTATATACGAAGACGCAGATAAGCCAGCACCTGCGGGTCTGCTTCGGCAAGCCCCAGCCAGACGGGCAGAACTGCTTTAACAGTACTTTGTTTAGTAAAACATTACAAACACTTATAAATTCTTTCTCTTAACGGTCAGTTGATTTTTTGACTGGTAGGTAAGTAGGTAGTAGTGTAGTACCTACCTACCTATCTATCTACTTTGTGCACCCACGTTGATAATAAGGTTAGTTCATTGCTTAAGTAGGTATTCTGTAATAAAAGCAAAGCAAAAACCAGAAATGACAACAAGTTATCTACATTAAAATTTAATTAAAATTAGAATTAGTTATTTACAGTCGTAATAATAATTATTTATTTATTTAATACTTTATTGCACTAAATTATAAATTTGTTACAAAGGGTGGACTTAATGCTGAAAGCAATTATGCATTGTCATTTGTTGGGGAGCGGCTGCGGCGCAACCTGAAAAGCCTAGGGTATTATTACCTATAGTATACGGCTTAGTAGTAGGTCATAATAATTATGGATCTTATCACCGACCAAAAATGTAATGTAGGTAGATAGATACTTACAGATGATTGAGGTGCTGTTCTCTCAGATCGTTGCTTCTTCGCACTTCAGAATTAATTCCTGAAAAAAACATAATTACTTATAATTTTCTTCTATTTATTTTTTCACGTACCTAGGTACCTAGTTATTACCTTCAATATCAATTATCAACCTAACTCACTTTCATTAAGAGGTTTACGAGTAATTTTAAGTTAGTACTTGTTGTGCGTTAATAAAATTTTCATGAGGGAGGACCCGCCGCCGCCGGACATTTCTTGTAGAGGCTGTTGGTGTTGGTGACGGGATGGGCTGGTCGGGTTGCTGTGGCTGTGTATACTGTGTAATAAAAAAAATATTGTTGAATACCTATGTTTACATCCTAGCTGCGAAGAAAAGTAGGTAGTCTTCGTAGTTACCTAACCATCGACTTTATATAAGTAGGTATCTTACAGCAATCGGGGATTCTTCTGGGGCCATCCCGATGGCCATCTCCGGTCCAATAGCATTCAGTACCAAAACCGCATTATCAGATAACGGCGGTACTGGTGCTGCATTGCCAGTGGACATCGTAGCCCGGCGATGCTCTCCTTCCTCACCTCGTGCCTTACGCTTTTGGTCACGCCAGCACTGAACATGAAGTAAGAACGGTGTAGGTAGGTATGGTAGGCATTTTATTTTAAAAACAACCTCATTTTAAAACTTAGGTATATACATTTATACCTAAACTAGTTACGTAAGTGTATACCTATGGTAATGTTTACTTACAACTTTCCACTGCTCGACCGTCCTTTGTGGGCCCAGCTCGTCAAGTGCCTGTTTGAGGCGGACCCACTCCTCTGCCAATTGATGGGCACCCTGCGCCGATCGATAATCACCCGCCGCAAATTCTGGATGCTCCATCATTATATCGACATAAATACCTAATTGATTTGTTCTTTGTTGCTTCTGATCCTGAAATCATAACAGGTAGGTACCTAAGAACTGACAGTGTTCTACTCACTTAGCAATAAAGGTATCTATTTCCCAAACCATAATATATTATTCTAGTAGGTATTACATTAAAGTACTCCAATACATAGGTAGGCAGTAGATAGGTAATTATATATTTATTTACTGACATTTTCTTGGTTGGATCCATTATTTAGTAAAAATAGCCAAACACTAACCGTGAGCCAAACCAATAAAAAAATTGGTGACATGACTTAGAGTCTACGACAACAGTTTTATCTCTCGTGCGGGCCTAAGATGCGCACTGCGAGATATTTGTCATGTCGTTCTGTCAAAATGTAAGCATTTTGTACCAGTTCAGGAACTATTGCATTATCTGTGGTAATGTTGTAGAGAAACCGCGCCTTTGAATTTTCAACTTTTGACATTTCTGCATGACTGTTATCTCGTCCTCAGAGAGGTACGACGACTAAGAAGTGTCAAAAGTGTACATTATGGCGCGTTTTGTCGACACCATTAGGTACCACAGATAATGCAATAGTTCCTAAACTGGTACAAAATGCTTAAATTTTTACAGAACGACATGACAAACATCTCGCGGTGCGCATCTTAGGCCCGCTGGTGTGTATGTTAGAGTAAATGACAAATAAGTCGATATCGATAATAACAGTCGTGTCACGCGCGACTTATGTCACGGTGCGCATCTTAGGCCTAGTGGTCGACGATGTAGCGCGGTTACCTGGAAGATACCTATTCACTCTACTCTTGAAAACTTCCAAATTATAGTCATTCGGGAACACACCATTGGAACTTTTGGAATAATATAAGAGTAATTCTTAGGCGTACCCCGCACCGAGAAATGCAATGGGGGGTGCTCCTCCCAGATCCACCCCCAGCCCTCTACTGCACTTTATTGAGGGATGGGGGAATACTGGAGGCAGATCTTTTCTGGAGTATGTGCTCCTCGTTAACCTGCGCCATTTTAAGCTAAACGATTACATGTACATCGCTGGTTAGTGAGCCTGGTTAGCGCAATTTTACTTCAAAACTGCAGAGTTGCAATACCTACCCTTCCTTACCTTACCCCACCTAAAGGCATTTGTTTTACTTTTTTTTCGCATCTACGAAGGTAATATTAGATACCTATCATTAAATTAAACTAATTTTGTAAGCTTTGTGTAAAATTTCCATAAATATTTGTTCAAGCTGTGATTTACGCGCTTTTCGAAAGCGTCGATAGAACTTACCAAAGTAGTACGAGCTATAATAGCGGGTATGGCGCCTTAGGTACTAGGAACAAAGCAATAAAGGAGGTCTGTTTCAGAATAGTGATAGTGACGTCAGTGAAATATGTATAATGCTTTTTAAATTGTATACATAGAGTGCGATGCAATGCAACGCATGCACCCTGTTTGATAGGCACACACGAAGTATGAATAGACCGGAACAAGTTCGGTCAAGTGCGAATGGACTCGCGATCTGAACCAAAACTGTATATCAGTTTTTTTACGTTTTTCAATAACTAAAGTTAGAGACTTCGTTCTATTTTCCGTCTAAAATTTTTCTATGAGATGAGACTTGTCGAAATGTCCATGAATATTTATTATTATTATTTAGTATGCAATGTGAGACTTGAATTAATTAAGAATGATGCCATGACACAACTGCTTATGATGTAAGTACTTACTTCATTTGGAAAAAATCCATGGGTTCAGGTAAAATACTTGCATTATATCTACTTTTTATCCGTCTTCCTTCTAGCCTTTCTGCGGAATGAGGCCCCATAGAATGATACAGCCGCAATGGCGCCTCATGGACTAGGAACACATCGTTCAAGGAAGTCGGTTTCAGGAGGTCCATATCTATAACTTAGCTTTGTTATGTACAGTGCATCGGTGCAACGCATGCGCTCTACTTAGATGAGGCCCCTCCACCCTTATCCCTGCATGTTGCAGCCGCTATGGCGCCTCAGTGACTAGGAACACAGGACCACAGAAGAGCTCTGTTTCAGGATGTCGATAGTGACGTAATTATGTATACCCATTGCTCTGATCTCTATAGCTGTATGTGTAGAGTACTGTTAGAGATTAATTTATTCTATACTTATATAGATTTAGGATTTTACAATGCAGTACAACGCATGCGCGCTAGGTAAATTAGGCCTCACAGTCATACCTACCTACCCCTTCATGGTGCATTCCCTTTGGCGCCTCTGACTAGGAATGCATACTAGCAAAGCTCTGTTGCTGGTGTGGATTGTACAGTGTATCTAATGCATGCAACGCATGGGTGCTAGGTAAGTGAAGCCTTACAGTCATACCTCCCCCTTCATGGTGCATTCGTTTTGGCGCCGTTGACTAGGAATGCATACTAGCAAAGCACTTATGTCTGGTGTGCATTCCTAGGATGCTGTATAAGTAAAATGTATACGCTTGTTAGTGATGACACTGATGACGCAGAATATCATGTACCCTTATGGCATATACCACGTCATATGCATCTTCCGAAAAACAAAATACAGTAGTATTTTGTTTTTCGGAAGATGCATATGTGTATTATATACAAAACCCAACTTTGCACTCTTCGTAAGCATACCTACTGCTATTTTCTTATGCTTCAGTAGGTTAGGAGATTTTTGAATTAACGTAAGAATTTGTAAATCTTTATCAGAAGTAAAAAAACGTGGTAGGTATATATTATGTTAATTAAGTGTGGCCCTGATTATTTGCATTTACGTCCCGCACTATATTTTACTACCCGCGAAAGCACGAAGTAATATGACGTCACCGGAAGTTTACCCATGCCATACTCTCCCTGACGTTGCATAGTTTGCACACACATACTGAACGGGATGCTGAAGTGACGTCTCTTCCAGTGTATGGTCTCCTAGTAAATCTCCGCCATTTTTTGCACTAGCTTTGACTAGCTTTACATTGCTGGTTTGTAAACAGGCAATTAAATGCAACTTGCTATGAAAATAAATGCCAGGTTGATTAATATTGATAATTATTTCTAACCTTGATAGTTTTTCCGATTCTGTATATTCTGTATATTTGTATAAATAATAAACTTCAACCAAAGTTTTTTTATGCGATTCTATTCTATGTAAACTTATATCTATCATCGAGTGAGCAAAGCGACCGAAGGTCTAAGCGTCGACTTATTATGTTTGTCAGAGCATAGCTTTCGAGCTACTTATCCGATTATCATAAAGTCCACAGATAGTGTACTACCATGATTTATTAGTAAAAATCGCCCGGATAGTTAAAAAAATATTTTTTGGAAACATAGCGAGATCTCAGTAAAACAAAAGTGGATCGGAACCACATCAAAGTAATACTGAAAAAGTTATTAACTTACATCGTGGAAAATATCCCCCCCCCCCTCCCCACCTACGTCTTTACAAAAAACAGTAGACCAGGTACCCTTGCAACATACGTGCAGTTAGCTTGAAATGTGCAACGTGACGCAGCTTGTATACCAGGGACTCAGAACTATCGAGGAGTTCCGTTTCAGAATGCTGAATGGATGCAAGCTTTTGAGGTCTTTGAACTTGGTACTTGGTACCCCCTTTTCCCACCCCAGAGGGAGGCATAAGTCTACCACTACCGTAGTGTACCTACCTGTAGTCTGTCAATACAGCTGGGTGAGGCGGTTCATCGATTGAAACAAAATGAAATAGTTCCGCACTCTATCGTCACTTCTTCTATACTATGTACTTATTTCTTCAATAGTGTTGAAAAATGCAAGACGTAAAAAGATAGGTTAAAATCAACTCCTATAGGCTATTTATTAGCATATTGATGAAGGGTTTAAAATGACTCAACCTATAAACACTCGACAGTTGAGTCTCGCCTGTAATCCAAGAAGCGTCGGAACATCAAGTTACAAAAACCAGCCCATGACATTATTATAGAGCTTTGTCGGCAGTCGGCACCGTCCATTTAATAGTAGATAAAGTAGTGTCTTATGTCGTGGGTTCTAGAATCCCGAGGTCACGAAGGATTCTAGAGTTTACACCTGAGTGATGGATGAGAAACGCTGATGGTCAACAATTAAATAAAAACCACAATTATTGTGGACCACCTTAACCTGAACCGCATTGTCAATAAAAATCCTACAAATGGGAGCTCATGTTACATTTGGCTTTGTTTCGAAACACTACATGCGCAAGTAAAAATTACGCCTTGTCCAATTTATTTGAATATCAAACAAACCACTACTTTACTTACATTTCATGCACATACACACACAATATTATTTTATTTAGTAAGTACTTAGTTAAGTTAAAATTGCTACTCTTCTGATCAATCCGAATACACACTATAATCGTATACCTAATTCATAAATTTAACTCTAGTAGGTACGTAAACTTAGACATAAATATTATCATTTATATGCTAAATTATACCAAAGTAGTGTTAGAAGTCACCACTCAATTTGTTATTCAACGGTTAAGTTCTTAACGATACCCTTTTATAATGATGTTCATTGTAACTCACGCACGAGATGGAGAGAGGTCTAAGTGGTAAATATAAATAACTTAAAAAAGGACTGATTGTAACCGATCTAGGTTATGTGTCCATGCAGCTAGTTCAATTCAATCGTGTCAACTCCTCTACGTTATATGCTCCTGGTAAAAACCCAGGCGGGGCCGCGCCTGTGTTTCAGGCAAAATCTGTATTTTAGTATCCATGCAGCTAGTCCAATCCAATCCTGTTTGTAATATGCACCTCCTCTACGTTATGTGCTCCTGGCAAACGCCTGGTGAAAACCCAGGCGGAAAATGATTTGACCGCGCCTGGGCTCCACGCAAATATTGTACTTCTTTAATTCAGGTTTTTATAACTTTTCAGCGCTAATAATTTAAAATATTAATTTATAATTTACAAACAATGATATTTTCAAAGAATGAGTTTTGAAATTAAAAATGAAAGACTAAAAGTTCTTTACGTTTCGGATATCATTAAAGTACCTACTAGGTTACAATTTGCTATCCATAAATATTTCATTCGTTCTCATAAGTGGGTGCTCTAAGGAAGCATACTTCTACCCATCCATGTAGTGTGGCTACGTAAACAAATAGAGGGCATGAATCACTATTGTAATACCCGAATTTTTCGGTTTGCAATAACGGTTGGAGAATCAATTAAATTTCGCTCATAAAACTGTAATCGCTCCAGAAATTAAGGCGAAACCGTAAAACCTCAATGCAAACATCGTGAGGTCGTAAAATGTGATGAATGGAGGGTTCAAGATCAGGCAATAATCTGAGATTAAACCTATGTGTGTCAAGTCAAAGTGCCTATTAATGAGAATTGAGCTTTATTTAGATAGGTACTTTGGGCTTAGATTCAAAATTGTACATCTATTTCTGTCAAAAAGTGTGTAAGTTTTGCGAAATTTTGTCGTAAGCGCAAAGGTGGAGCGCGTACTGTTTTAGCCAATTTTGAACTTCCACGCGTGTTGCTTGGCTAATGTCGCGATGCGCTTCCAAAGGTAGTGGACTGGCCGCTAGCTAACGTTCTTTTTGTCGATACCTATCAAACTTTTTTGTATTTTGAAGTGAAGTTTTTAATTTTTAACTTACCTTAGTACACCTACCTAATGTACTTACTTATAAATTTTAATTAGTCTCAGAATGAAGCCCAGTGGCTCTCATGTTTGACCACAGATTCGTGCATACTGTCTCCAGTTTCAATGTCGTGTGAGTGAAACTCGTGCTCGTTATTTCTTCAGCGTTGTAGAACTCATTGCTCAACTCGACTGCGCGTGAGTCGCCATCTTGTGGGCGGAGCTTACTCGCGCCTTCCAATTCGACACGAAAATACTTGTCCGCTGTGGAAAAGAGAAAAGTACCTACTGTAAAAGTGGCTTCAATTGCAGCACCTGTAGGTATCTGTACTTGTATTTACCTATAATGAGCTATACGATAGGTAGGTAACTTATTTAAGGTGCATTGGGGTAATTGTGAAAATGGGTATATTCCGAAAATCCATAAAATCTAGTAACATAATGCGATATTTTTCTGTTGGCACCAGGATATATAGGACTGTCACGGCGATGCCAATCAAGATGGCGTCTAGACCAATGTTGCCAACAGGAAAATATCGCATTATGTTACTAGATTTTATGGATTTTCGGAATATACCCATTTTCGCTATTACCCCAATGCACCTTAATTTGTTTTTTTCTGTAGCTTTCGCTGAGGCTCTCGAGGTCCTTATAAATATTTCTACCTAGAACAAAACGTCTAATGCAAAAGAATATACTTATTTATTTGCCAATGTGCCAAATTAAAGTTACGTATACATTTACGCAAACCTACCCATTTTGGTCGCTCACTTGATCACAGATGTAGAAAAAGTAATAGTTACCTAACAGTTCCTTACCTTGGTAAGAAATAAAGTCCCGCAAAGTATTACTTATGTAGGTATACCTACCTAATAAAAACAATGTTGCATGAACGCCGTGTCTGATTTCATGACAATCATCATGACACAGCACCTGATAACAAGGTAAGTTCATAAAATGTGCTACACTTCCTTTCCAAGTTTCGAATATCAAAGCTTCCTACACATGCCACGGAATAATCAGCAGTTACTGCCGGTGCTGTTTTGCAGCAGAACAAAGAGTAGTTAGTATAACCGGTGGCTGAGTCTGTCTGTGTTTACTACGGCGACGGATTGTTTATGACAGAGATCAGCAACCCGAACGTCTTCGTATCTTTATGTTTAGTTCGCTATATTATAACAATATGAATTAATTCAAAACAAAAGTAATTAGTAGCTCGCCTCGAATTGAGATCTCGCGACGTTCGTAAAAAGAAAAAGAACAAAAGTAAAAACAGTTTAGAATGTCGAATCAAAGCCCTATCACATGTCATGACACCACCTTAATTTTTTGTTTGATTTTTTTCCGCCCTTTTGGAGCTTTATAACTATACAACCCCTTGGCCGGATTAGCTCATAATCCTACCAGTAAGCTATGGTAGTACTGTCGACCTTATAAATTTTATGTAAATCAGATGAGCGGTTCAAAAGTTATGCTCTAACATACTACATAGGAATTACCAACGCACAAGGACGATTCACTCCAAGATCTTCACTCGCATTGCTAACTCGATTGATTTTATTTGACTATCGATGGACTTCGATTTGGATTCAGTCAGTCTAGTGTTGTATACCTACTTAGGACCCTCAGGATTACTAAAAACAATATTCTAAATTAGAACCTAGTGTCGAAATTCGCATAGCGAAAAGCACACTGTCAAAATATACCTATCTAGTAGGTAGGTAAGTATTCTATGCCATGTAGGTAGGTACTTGTAGGTTCAGTCAATCGATTTCCATTACATCTGACCCATACCGTCATCAAAACAACCACTATAGGGTCGGTAAGTCCGTCTATAAGTGTTTAAATAAGGATGGAAAAAAAATTACTACTTCATGCGTTTGCTTCGATCTGAAAAGCTATTATACTTTCCCCTATACAAAAAGTGTTACAAAGCATCGCGTCCATTGAACGTTCGCGTACAGTGCATAAGGCTCACTTTACATTGTAAACTTTCGTTTACAGTGCGCGTAAATAAATCCAACAAGTTTAATGCAAAACTTTTGGTTTACGCTTTATGGTAAATATTTGGTGTACGGTTTTATAGTTCTAGTAAAATGTTTAGTTTAATTGTGCTAGGTCAAGAGCAGCCGTTCGACAGGCGTCCTTGCGACGGGTAAATATTATTGTCTAAACGGGTTTTCCGATGTTTGGGTGTTTATATGTTGTGTTGTGGATGATACAGACTGAGGTATCTGCGAGTGCAACGACCTGCCGCATGGATACGAACGAGTGCCTGTCCAGTGCGCAGGCACACCAGGCTAGCCAGTGGGCTAGCCTGTGCAATGCGAAGTGCAGCGTATCGGTAATTCAACCCAATACTGAGTCACATTACACTCAATGAAGGTTACTAACTAAACCTAAGTATACCTATAAATTTACCTTTAAGAAACATTGCTTTGTTCATTTTATATCAATTACTACCTACCTAATTAAAAAAGTTGTACCTACCTATAAGATAAATGTAACCCTAACTGGCAGAATTTCAGTTCAATCAATTGGATTTTTTCACTGTTGGTTGGCCCTGTTGGCAGGAAAAGCTCTGTCAAGTGTAACAGTTGTGTTGCGCGAGTAATGAAGCGTGTTGGTAGAGGCGGTCGTGGGTGTAGCTCGGGGGCGGGGGTGTGGGGCGCGGCCTGGGCGCCGCCGCACGCGGCAGGAGGCGCCGCGCGCGCACTGTTCCTCGAGGCGCGCTCCGACGCGCACGCGCACCCCACGCATGAAGATCGAGAACCAAACCACTGAGGAGGCGGCCCGCCGCCCGCCCGCCACCCGACGACAGGAAAAACCACCCTTCTCCTACATAGCCCTCATCGTCATGGCCATCCGAAACTCTCCCAACAAACGACTCACCCTCAGCGAGATTTACGCGTTTCTACAACAACAGTTCCCCTTCTTTCGCAGCTCCTACCAGGGCTGGAAGAACTCTGTTCGGCACAATCTCAGCCTGAACGAATGTTTCGTGAAGCTCCCCAAGGGGCTCGGCCGGCCAGGAAAGGGGCACTACTGGACGATAGATCCGTCCTCCGAGTTCATGTTCGAGGAGGGTTCATTTAGGAGGCGGCCTCGTGGGTTCCGGCGCAAATGTCAGGCGTTAAAGCCCCAGTATGGCAGCGGGGGGTACCTGTGCGGGAATGGAGTGCCGGCATTGCCACCATCACAGCCCCATTACGAGCTGGCGGGCGGCAGCGGTGCGAGCGGCGGCGGCGGGCCGGCCATCGACTACGGAGCGTGTGCGTACTCGCACGCCAGCTCGGGCCAGCAGCTCGGATACGGCGGCGAGTACTACACGTACGGTGGCATGGGCGAGCGCGACTGGCCGCTGCCGTACGGCGCCGTGGAGGCGGGCTACCGGCCGCCGCCCGTCACGCCGCCGCACCACGACCTGCCGGACCTCGTGCCGACGCCGCCGCACCACGACTTGCCTGACCTCATCCCCAACTACCAGTACGCCAGTGACCATGGTGAGTCCTTCCTTACCTATACCTTAGTACCTACTTTGATTTCTGAATGTATAAACAGAAGCGTAACAGTCTGCCAAACCGTTTTAACCAGCATTCGCCAAGCGCAGCGCCTGAATCGATATCTGAAAGAGCCTCTACATCGCTTATGAATTCGAGGGTAAAGCAGAGCTCAAAAATAATTACAAATCGAACTTCTGCACTAGATTTTAACAAACTTCTTTGAAAATCTTTCAAGTGATCGACGCTTGAGCTTTATAGCGTCAAATCAGACTTACAAAACTAAGAAAATACTCATTGCCAATAACATATTATTCATTCATCATCGATGTTATTAAAATTACAATACGTGTGTGCTGCGCACGCATAATAATATTAGCTAAGCAGACGTCGCAGACACAATTTCTGTCACCTCATATAATAATGGTCTAACTTATCTCGACGTATGCTTATCCAGCGATATGGTAAATATAATTTTATCAGACTTCTTATTATGTACAAAAAACACTAAAAAGCTGGCACAAATTCATATTTGTACCCATGTTACAAGATATTATTATCGTAATATCTTTGTAAATCAGAGGCAAAGGTACAACTACTTCCTACTTTTAAGATCTTGATAGATACATAGAACACGTGAGATTTCATAACGTCGGTATGTAATTATATATTATGTAGTATATCAGTACCTATATTTAATACAATTTCACAAATAAGAATGGAAAACAATTTTTTTGTCGTCCATTGGAGTCCTTCAGGACCTTCAAACAAAAGACATCAACGCGTTTCCTTGAACTTTACGAATACGTAATAATCAATATTTTTCAGAGAGAAAATTGAATGAGCAGTTTTTTTCCAATATAACCACTGTATAATATTTATTATGAACTGAATTAAGTCCCGATAACTGAATTAAGTCAGTCGCTCGTAAGTTTTTATGTATTGTAAGTTGATATGTACTTACTACGCAGATAAAATTCAAGTCAGTAGGTCGATTACTTCTAATGTGCGTACCGACGCAAAATGTGATTATTTCCTACCAAACAATAATACCCGCGAGCTGACGGCTAAGTGTAATGTAATGGAGTTCAAAAACTTCAGTCGCATTTTCTTAACCTTAGCCATACCCAATACCGAACTGAAATAGGGGATAGTTATTCGCGGATACTTTGAACTTTACATGTCTAGTTAAAAACATTGTAGTTTGAACTAGCAGTGTTAAAATGGTAACAAAAGTTTTGATTGTCACTACATTTGCACTTGGCGGTAAGGTGGCCGATTGTGTCTAGTTTTTTCCTGATCAAGATAAATTGTGTGTATATTATGAGTATTATTCTTATACAGTGAACTTTCTTAGCTTGGCTTTACATATGTAATAATTATTTAGTTCAGGGCCAGTGATTACTTTTATGGGCAAATAATACTTCAAGCGTGCTAAATATTATAAAATGATGATTGTGACCATTTCCACTTCTTCTATATTTTGATACGATCATAAGTAATTCAAAATTACTTAGATCAGCCTAGTATTATATGATTTGTGGTTCAGCTAATCAGCGACCAGTCAACTGACATTGAGAGTGTGACGTTTCCAAATCTCATGGTTTAAATAGTACAGGATCCCGCTATACAAAGATTTGGACCGAGCTGGTTAATGGTTGAAGACTATTTTATTATCAATTAAATATGGCAATAAATATATTGCAAATGGGTTGTCTAAAAAATTTCAGTCCAGAATATGATTAAAATAAAAATTTCACTTTTTAAACCTCGACAACCGGAATTCAGGACTGATTTTTCGCAGACAATCCTATACCACCGTGTTCGTAATGAAATAATCTTTATTTTAATTTAACTTTAATTCATTAAGCAGACCGATGCAAGTTACAGTATCAATTGACCTGTTTATGTTTATACCTGCCTACCCAAATGAAATGAAATGAAATGAAGAGTTGTGACGAGAAAAAACTAGTCAACCTAACGTTTGCATATTCTATAGGCATCATACTTTCGATTGGTATGGGATTTGTCTATTAACCAAAGCAGTTAAAAAAATTTTTTTTATTATTTTCTGCACTGAAATTTTTTGGACAGCCCATTTGCAGTATATTTGTTGACATATTTAATTGATAATAAAATAGTTATCATCCATTAACCAGCTCGGTCCAAATCTTTGTATAGCGGATCTTCGGCTATAAAAAGATAGGCAGTCACCCCCTCGATACCTGGATCAGATGTCATAGACCCATCTAAATCCTAACTTAGTCCGCCCAGACGGGTATGGGCGGGCAGGTACTCGTATCATAATATTTAGTAGGGGTGGTAGTGGTGGTTATTTCCATTGCATACTCTTTCGAAAGCTATGTTCTCCTGGTACTTCTGTCTATATGTGCATATATTTCTGATGGCTTTGCAGCGGTCATAAATGCAGAACTGCATTCTAGAGTTCTGCAGTAAAAGTCATTTACGATAAAAAAAATAGTTTTATTCGGTGAATGAATGAATGAATGAAAATACTTTATTGTACGTAGGTACACCTTACAAACTAATATACGAGACAGTATTTTTTTTCTTAACAGTGAGTGGTGTTTTTAAACTCCGCACCGAAAAACGGAAGGTTTGTTATAAGAGGGCTGCACTTTTTGTGTGTTCTTTACTGTAGCCCTTACGTCTCTAGGATACCAGTAGTTTTAGGTCGTGTGTCGTCTGTCAGTTAGTCGGGACTTATATTTTTATAAGTTTAAAGATTTAGGCCCAGTTTCACCAAAGTCGTTCTAACAGAGTGTCACGTAATCGGGCGTCAAAATGTCAAGTGACTAAATTAAAACGACGTTCAACGCTGTTTAAATAAAACGCAAGCAGATGTATTTTTGTTTAGCTGGTTTATATGGTGGCCGTCAGATCAGCGATTACATTTAACAGTCTGTTAATTAACAAGCTGTTAGTTTAACTAACAGAGCATGGTGAAACCGGCCTTTAGGTGCAATAATATTTTTTTTTATACATACGAGTAACGCAAATAGTAAAAAAATACATTTTCAATTTTAAATGCATGCTTAGGCCTATGCGAATTTTTGCGCTACATTGTGCTAGGAGATCATAAATACACAGGTAGTTTTACAACTAGTCTGTATATCACCTTCTCACCTGAAAAACTATTCTTCTTGCTCACACTCTCCCTTCCATTGGGAGGTCTATGGGGTGAATAAGCGGGTAACGCATTTTTTCTATCTATACCCGATTGGAAAAACGCTTATAAAATGGACTTTTGCACAAAAATGTAAAGAAGAGTACAAAAAACTTCTCTTTTATGGTGTCTTGATTCTAGATACTATTATATTTACCATTTAATTATTTTAATATTGGGTTATAATTAGAAAGTATTTCTCTTATATTTTATAAGTAATTATATTTACAATATTATAAAATTGTAAAGAAGCCCAAAACTAAAATTAAAGATATGCAGAGAAATTAAAACTAAACATGATCTACTAAATATGATCTGCAGATCTACGAAATAAACGATTCAGATTCCGAAAATCGAGTTTGTCTGTATGTTTACTCGCGGACTGGACTAATTTCAATGAAACTTATGCAATTTGGTTGTTTCTTATCTTATTCTTATCTTATCACAGCAGCGGCGCTTCTTCGGCTTTATAAAAAAAATTTAATTCAAACAACATATAGGTGGGTGGTTTATATAGTTAGGTATGAAATTAATTTATCACGTAGTAGTGACTGCGACGTGGGCGCGACGGGCTCGGTAACCGTTCCCGGAAACGTCGATAAATCGACGTTTATAAAATGATACTACTAGGTGGAAGGGTTGAAAGTACGCAGACAAAGGGGGTTACTCAGTTTCACTTTATTAGTCCATGGTTTCACTTTCAATTAACGCCGTTCAACTAACCTTCTCAGATGGTATGAGATCCTGGTACGTTTGCATGCTAAGAATGCACTAAAACTGCACTTAGTTTTGCATCGCGACTGTACCCAGCGCCTTGTCGTTGAGTGGGTCTCAACGACTACGGCTAGAGGGACAGGACCGGGACAGAATATGCAATTTTTTTGGATTTGATAAAAATCTACATGGTGCTGAGATTTAGGTCCTAAAATAATTGCATTATATGCAACTTCATTCCGATGTTAAAATGGCTGAAACGACTAATTAGTTACAAATCAAAATGGTTCCGATTACATGTATGCACACTATGCACAGATTGCACAGTATTTGCAATAATAATAGATATAGGTCTCGAACTCCCGACACGGTTTAATAGCTCTGGCTCGAAATGGAAGAGAAGTGCGAGGGTGCTTTGGGATTGAATGGTAGCGGCAGTGCACGTAGACAGGGGTTTATTATAGTTTCACTTTCAATAAGCGCAGCTTTGAATAAACCTCTTTTCAGGATATGCTGTCCGTGTATATTTGCATTATCAAAATGCACGTTATTGATTGAATGCACTCTGCAATATTGCGCCGCCACCACGATGGTCATAATTTTTTTTTTTAATTTTTAGATACAGTACGACTGTTATAGTTTTGGTACATTCTTTATGTTTGGCAAAGTGCAAATCAGAGATAGAGCGCTCTAAATAGGGCTAATTTGTATTGTAATTTGCATTGGCATTATATTTGGAGCAACCTAAAGTTTTTTTTTTTTAATTTGTCGTTTTGCATTTTATTCATAACAATACTAATCGAAACTGCCATGCCTTGAGAGCAAGACAAAAGTTCAGTCGTCCTGAAAAAAAAAGCCTCGTATCTACATTGCTTGCATTCGCAAAGTTCCTGAAATTAACCTCTGCACCCGGTATGTTTCCCTGGTATAGCTAAAGGGTTTTGGCTAGACGTAGTTATCGACCTACCAAATTAGTTTCACTTTCGGCGAGTGCATAGTATGCTTGTTCTCTGAAAATCTCTTTGGTTGGTATGGGTCCCTAGTACCGCATAGGTATTTTAGATCGATGTTCTGCGCGTAAGGAAACTATCGCTTTTCCTTGCGCAGGAAACCTCGGAAATAAACATTTTATTTGAAATAAACCTTAATATAGCTAAAGCATTGTGTTCTACCAAGCAGATGTGAGCGCAATGTTATGATTTCACTTTCGGCAAGTGCAATGTTCCTTTGGTTGGTATGATTCCCTGGGATAGCACAAGTACGAGGGGAGGTCCAAAAGTCCGCGGAACGGGGGGGAGGGGATGCAGGTAGCTATCTTTGTTTGGTATGTCGCTAATCGGTTACTCATTAGGGTATAAACAAGTTTATTTTTAGCCCTTTCACACCACTCGTTTACGAGATATCGCCCTGTTAACAAGTCAATCCGGAAAAAAACTGCAACTATGGAGCAAATTGAGTTTCGTGCCGTTATAAAGTTCCTTACCAAGCAAGGAAAACCTCCGAAAACCATAATGAATGAGATGGGAGCCGTTTATGGTGATCAGTGCCCTAGTAAAACCATGATTTACAAGTGGAATGGTCTTTTTAAACAAGGCAGAGAGTCGATTGAAGATGACTCTCGCCCAGGACGGCCGGCTGAGGTCACCACACCGGATATCGTTGAAAAAATAGAAAAATTAATATTGGAAGATGCTCGTCTGAAGAAAAAACAGCTTTCTGCAATAGTAGGAGTATCAGATACAACCATTTTGAGGATCCTACACGATCATCTTGGCATGTCAAAAGTCAGTGCAAGATGGGTGCCAAGAATGCTCACGCCGCTTCACAAGCAACAAAGAATTGAAGCGTCAAAGCACTTTTTGGAGCTGTGTAGCGAAGAATCTACCCCTGTTTTGGAGCGGATTGTTACCGGGGATGAAACTTGGGTTCATCATTTTGAACCTGAGTCCAAACAAGAGTCGATGCAGTGGCATAAAAAGGGCACACCACCCCCTAAGAAGTTTAAGGTGTCGGAGTCGGCCGGAAAGATTATGGCTACAATTTTTTGGGATTGTGAAGGAATCCTGTTGATCGACTACAAGAAAAAGGGTGTCAACATTACCGGAGAATATTACGCAAAATTATTGGAGCAATTGAAGGAAGCCATCAAAGAAAAAAGGCGGGGTAAACTGTCAAGCGGTGTGTTGCTTTTGCAAGACAACGCACCAGTTCACAAGAGCAAAGTTGCGATGGCTGCTCTAGACCGGTGCGGCTTTGAATCACTTGTCCACCCACCCTACAGCCCGGACCTTGCCCCTAGCGATTATTATTTATTTCCAAATTTAAAAAAGGAACTCAGGGGAAAAAAGTTTCAAGACGATGAAGAAGTTAAGGCGGCAATTTTGACTCATTTTGAGGGCAAGGAGAAAAAATATTTTTTTGATGGTATTCATAAGCTAATTTCAAGATCTGAAAAATGTATTAAGCTCAAAGGTAATTATATTGAAAAGGAAAAATAGTTTCATTGTTTCATTTTATTTCCAAATCCTCTATTCCGCGGACTTTTGGACCTCCCCTCGTACTTTGGCATTTCCGGTCAATATGATGCGCTAGCGAGTGAAACAGCACTTTTCCTTGCAATCTGCATGAGAAATATCCAAGACAAACCTCCTTTATTAGTATGCGACTCTGTGCAACTACTGGTCCGATTTGGACGATTCTTGGGGTACATATAGTTTTCAGTTCATTTGATTTAAAAACCTGAAACCGAATTATAAACTGAATATGATAAAAGTTTAAGACCAATCCGAAAGTATATCAGAATGTTTGAAATCGGTTTATTCGTAACGGAGTTCTGAAGTAAATGTGAAATATAAACGGCTATAGCTATGGAAAAATGATGTTAGAAGTAAGAAGTCATGAGTTCGATTTTAATAAAAAAAAATAACTACGTTTAAAAACATCAAAAATTGGTTTATTTTCCAGGAAAAAAAATATTTGTGATATTTCATTTCCTGATAACAAATACAGTAAATGGGTCTACCTGATAACAAATACAATAAATGGGTCTACAGTAAGTAAGAATGGGTGTAATGTTGTAGGAACACTAATTTTTCCCGGTGGTCATACTGCATTTTCTTTCATTGTGCGCAGTTGCTGTTACAACTCTACATCAGTTTATGGGGCTCTGGTAAATCTGGTTGCAGAATAGTGCAACTAGTGCACATTAGTTGTAACTTCACTATGCTTCAAAACAAAGGAGATAATAAATGTGTTACTTTGAAGTGGTTTCCGCAGATTTTTTTATCCGATTTCGTGATTGTTATGTAAATTTTCACTGTTGTGTAAATATTAAATAAATAAATAAATAAATATTCACGGACACTTAACACAAAGCCTTCTAGTCCCAAACTAAGCAAAGCTTGTACGATGAGAACTAGATGGCTGATAGAATACACACATACTTTTTTTTTGTAAATACATACTTATAATACACTAGCCGTCTCCCGCGCCGTTGCTCGCGTTAGGGTGTGACTTTTCAAAATTCCATTTTCCCGCTTTTCTGTTGAAATTTTTCCTGAATTTTCTTTGCTATAAACCTCACGGAGCCCGAGACCTTTCCAACGAATGCAAAACCGTGGAAATCGGTTCGTGCGTTCTGGAGTTGTAGCGTCAGGAAGGAAAACTCGACTTATTTTTATATTGTAGATAGAAACACCCAGTATTATTATTGTTATTATTATTTGTATTATTGTTTCTGAGAGTGTGTGCAAGGGCCTCGTTTTAGGTTTTTTTGAGTTAGGTCAGGGCTGTAATAACGGGTCGGGATCTATATTTATAATAAATATTATTGTCAAGTTTTTAAAATTTTATTAGAGTTCTTTTATCACGGATAACTGAACAGAATCGGATTTTGCATTGTTTTCTATGTGCAGCAGATTTATAATTAAATTCTTGCTTAAAAAATATTTTAAACCAATATCTTGGACCCTGCCTTGCTGCTGGCAGAATTCTAGTTTTTAATTTTTTAAATAAAAAACTTTTTTAATACCTAAATTAAATAATTTACAACTCTAAAAGCTAGAGTAATCGACTTTAATTTGACTACGTTCCGGCTTCATGAGAATGACGATGATGATGAAAGTTCATTGGAATTGTTCAATTGATTGTAAACACCACTGAAAAAACACAAGAAAGCAAAATACGCAATGTCTTGTACGCGTGGATGACATGATATTTTCCCGTTAATCCTATGAAGTTGGCTAAAAAACTTTAAAATTAATAAATATGTAAGATGAACATGTAAATCTTGATTTTATTTTACTGTAGTTTGCGGTCACGGTACTTGTACGCTGTGCACTGCAAATCTTCTATCACATTCACCTTCTAAAGGCTTAAGTAATATTTGTACTGCTACAGAAAGCTTTCGATATAAAGAAAGAAAGTATTTCTTTCTTTATATCGAAATATTGGCGGTATTTTCATAATTTTCATCTAAATAAAATAAACGCGTCATCATCGTTCTACAGCTAGGTCACAGAGTAAGTGGTAGTGCTCTACCTTGATATAGGTTACCTGAAATGCGCAGGCTGACGTAGAATAGAACTTTTGCTTTCGCTGTGCGCAGTATCGACTTCTTTTCTGAGCTTGAAACTACCCCAAATGTTATGTGCTCCTAATAAAACTGCATCATAGCGATGCACAATATTGAGGATTTGTTGTTGCAACACCAGCCAGCAATGTTGCCTGCATAAAGCATTGGTCCGCTCATTTCTATTTCCAAAGTTTTACTACTTGAGTAGTAGGGATTGATTCATTCTGGCTCACCCAAAAAAAGTTGCGATTGGGGTGGTCTTGCCAGGGCGCCAGCTAAAAAAAAAAAAAAAAAAAAAAAAAAGTTTAGACTCTTTTTGTATGTTTTGGCACACGCCTGATCGATTGCGCTAACCCATTTTAACGCACCCCGGCCCATTCAAAAGTTACGAAGTTTATTATTTATTTATTAGCAATACACAAATATATTTTTATTTTATATGTATATTATTTAATATTGTACGGCCCCCCACGATACATATAATATGAAATTATTATTTAAGTATTAATTATTTAACCATTATTAATTATTTTTATTATTTAAATAAACTAACCTAACACCTTCACTGTGACGCACTGTCCGTCGCCTGATTAACCAGCAGTGGGCATTAATTATAAGCTGTGGATGATGTAATTGCAAATAAAATTTTCATGAAGTTCATCTTTTAGCATCATGTTATAACGCGATACAATCAATGCAAATATAAAAACCAGCCGACAGGTAGTGGCCACCCAAAAAGGCATTTTGCTTGTCGGGACATGACGCGAGTTTATTGCTACGTGAAAAGGGCGTCAGATAACATATTCGATAAATCAATGTGAGTTATGCGACGCTGCAAAAAACTATTAGGCACCCATCACAAACCAAGAAAGTTTACCTGTTGAAACATGTCATGAGTTTTTTGCGATATTTCTCTGCTATAAAGGTCTAAAACCCTCGAGTTACTACCACAGTCTTACGCCATTCGTGCAGTGAACTACAGATAAATATTGTTATAACGTCTAATAACATCTGCGTGTATTCTAAAATTATTCGTTACTCAACACACAGTATTTGCCACAATAAATAGTGTTTCCGTGTTCTACCGTATAAAATGGAGGTAAGTTGTTATATTACGTATTTACTTTGAACCGATTTCACCTTTGCACTTAAACGCTATCAATATAAGCTAAACCGAGTTCAAGATACCCTTGATGACAAACTTTTGTAGCAAAACTTTGACTTTATTTGATCTATGATTTTGCATTTATGTTGTATGTCTACTTGTATCTATGTATTTTTAAAAGTAACATGTTGTTACAGGACACGCCAAGTTACTCCCCCGTGGAGGAGGTTGAAGAACATAACACTTTCAAGCAATTCTATTATAATATATCTGATGAAGAGGACACCACCAATTGCGTACCATACTACCTTGCAAAGAAATCTATATTGAAGCGCCCCCGCAGTAGTCTCAGCAACATAGATGAGTTCTTTCCGGAAGTGCCACCAAAAAAGAAGAAAGCAAAAAACTCATCAAACGTTGGACGAATGAACAAAGAGGGTGGTACATCATACATATCAACAAACACAGACGACAGTGTTAATGCAGCACATCTTATAAAAATTGATGTGTTTGATATGAAAAAGCTGAGCAAGATTCCTCCTACCCAGCATTGGAAACACGCTGACGTTCGCGTTAAATATTACTGCAAGGAATTGAATAACAAAAATTATGAAAATTTGAAAAAAATTGTTTATCAAATCACCAAGGAGATATCGGAATCCGAAGACAGCAAAATATATTCTTTCAAAAATCAATAACTAGCTAGATGTAATAACTAAATATGTAAATAATGATTTTTAGAATAGGTAATAACATTGTCAATATTTTCTTGTATATCAGGTATTTTCTTTTTATACTTAAATAAAAAACTTTTTAATTCCATTAAACTTTGTTTTATTTGTCTAATGATCCACTTTTAACCACATTCATCGATTAGTTAACTTAGTTAATTTAGTTAACTTTAACTATTTCTATCTAGTCCTTTTTATTTTTAAAGCATTCATTAAACAACTTGTGTAAAAATAGATCGTTATTGATAGTATTGTTACTAAATAATTCAATAAAATCGGTCATAGTATTTCCGTAAAACTTGAAATACAGATATGTCAAACAATATTCTCCACACACTGTAGTTAAGTCGTGCTGCAATCTATATCTATTAAAATCCCACTGTCTTGAGTTCCTGCGCAAGAAGTTTTTGTGGTAGTCTTTAGGTGCGCGTCCATATGAATCAAAATACTGACCAACTCCATTTTTATCTATGTGCATGGCAATCCAATGTGACCCTGGCTTGTTGTCCGGATCCAAATTGCTTATTAGATACACCGGTTTTTTTACATGCAGTGGTAGCCTGTTTGCAGCATACACATTTTTGTGTAAAGCTGGGTGAATGTAGTGTAAATATTTTTGAATATCAATTGTATCCATTATTCTTAATAAGGTAAGCTGTGTCAAGTTCAATCTTCAAACCAAGAATGTGACAAGGAAATATGTAAATTACTTTTTATAGAGAAAAAATAAAGAAGAGGTTTCAGGAAATAAAACTATATGTAGGTATGCATACATCAATGTTTTATTTATTTATTATATAACTAAATACAATTTTATTCAATCTTGACAATTGATAGTCTACGGTTACATTTCAATAACATTATCGAACTTTGCATGAATAATTCAATTTATAGTCTCAGTACATTCAAAACAATACAATTTTATTACATCCTAACTACTATAGTCTACAGTTACATTACGATTCTTATCAATTTCAATAACATTATCGAACTCTGCATAAATAATACAATTTATCGTCTGAGTCAGAGCAGATTCAAAACGAACCTCCAGTCTAACGCTACCATGTTTTATAAGATTCCAATGAGTGTTTGAATTTGAGCTGAGGTCAGCCGTTAGATCAAACGCCAACACACAATATCCTTTTGCATATTGCTCCCTAGATATACCATTACCTTCATTCAGAAAATGTATACCTGTCCCTGAAAATAGTGTGTGATAGGCTGCTGTGTAAATATTATTATCGAATGATGGTTGCAAAGCTTTCGAAGGTATTTGTTGACCATCAATGTATAAACAAAATGTATTTATATTGTAGTTTTCAAAATTGAATGGATTTTTTGTTAGACCCCCATTAAACGCTGCATTGTTCACAAAACCGATTATACACCTTTTGGGAACTTGCCCCAAAAAAATATTATCTAGAGTCTTACCCTGAATCCCCGAAGGAATAGTTAAAACTTTGACTTCAGCTCGAGTGATAGGATATTTAGCTGTAGTAGAGGCTAAAACTTTTTGATGTGCAAGTAATACAGTAGGATTGATTCGTGCTCTACGTATAATAAGTGTTGCATCTGTAATGCATACTTTAAATTTCAAGTCGGATGTAGAAGCCATTAGGTTAAATGTTTCTCTCGAACGAACTAATTTAACACTCATTTCAACACCATTTATTAAAAACTTTTCTTGATTAAATATATCTCCATGAAGATGACCAATCATTTCTATCTCCTTACTTTCACATGCTAATTCTCGTCTTTTAACAAATCCATCATTTTTTTCATCAGTTGAATCCATTTTCCCAGCCGTATCTTGATACCAAAGACCACAAGTCAGATGAGATTCCTTAGCTGCAGGAGCATAATTTAATAAAGTTTCCATGTAAGCCCTATAGGCATATGTATTGTTTGGCGGTGATACTAGCTTTTGATTCAGATAAATATCTAGTTGGGTGAAAAGAGAATGGAGCCAATTGTTTACTGGAGCCACAACAGTTGACTCAGTTAATTTCGTACCATCCTGGTTTAGTATCTTGGCTTTTATGTGCAGCAATGTATGGGATAAATCCATGTAGTCATCACCTGTTCCAGGTACTTGAAATTCTATGGGTCCATCATCAGCTAGAGATGAGATGGGTTTGTAGTGTATCCATAACCCGTTTTCTATACTAGTTTGCGTGGATGGTAGAGCAAATAAATCTAACTCTGATTTTATACATTCACAGGAATGGCTATGTAAGAATGACATTTTAAAAATTATTTATGAGAATATATCTTTTTGATTATTAACTCGTAATTTTTTTAGAGCTTTCACTTTGGTAGTCGACGGTGGAATGACTGAACTAAGACGCTTCCTTTTGGTTATATATCCAGAACCAGACATATTCAATCCATCAATTTTATCATGAGCTTTTCTTTTCAAGTTTGAAGTAGCTACTTTTAACCGACTTTTAATTGATTCTTCCATGGGGCGGGCACTAGCCATATCTGATAGAAGACCGACACCAGCATTTAGAGCCTCCTTGCCTATAACGCGAGCGCCACTAGAAAGTAAGGGTAAAACTGATCTAAACAGCCCTCCTAAAAAGCTACCGATCCCATGACCACGTTGATAAGGCGCCCCTTTATAAATCACTCCAATACCAGAGCCAGCTTGATGAGAATAATAATGTTCATATGGACAAGTTATGCTGTCACGGGGATACATTATAATTTTTTGAAATGAAGTTTAACACACACTGTCCCAAACTGGAATGGTATTTTTTGACCTGTGCTGGATCTTATATCTATTTCAATGGTGTCAAACTCTCTACGCATAACTGGTAAATAGTGAGGAGGTGAGAAAACATGCATTTTATTTGCGCCATATATATACTTTGCTGGATCTAAAGGAATGATTCTCAGGAGAGGAGACATAACATCTCCTACTATCTGAGGATCGATTATGTCACAATAGACAAATAATTGTGATGGTAACCCTAAATGCAAATTTGCGGGGCATTTTCCAAGACCATTATCTACAAGATTCCTATTAGGTTCAAAACCGAGTTGAACACCCAATTTGGGTTTTAGAATCACTGATTTTACTGAATCATCCATCACTGAAACTGACACAAACTTTGATATTTCATCATAGCGAAATCTTACTTTTTCCTTCACATTATTCAACGCTGTTAAAATATGATTAATGTTATCGTAATTTGTAGCTGGAATGTGTTTTTTATAATAAACCAATGAAGGTTTTTTCTCATTTGGCATCACCATCGATTTAGTTATGTAAATAATATTTTCATGTTCTTGAACAGTAAACATGGTACATGGATATTGAAATTCAACAACTCCGACGGTCCATTGCCCTTCCAATTTTATGGGTTTTGGTAATTTAGTTGAAAATCTTGTAGTAACATTGTCTGGAAAATATTCCATAGAACTGTTACTAGGTAATGTTAAATAAAAACTTTCTTTATTCATATTTGTTTTAAATCGGAAACTAGAACCCAACTATTAAATTTATCTGGATAACCTTTCCACTTCACTAACACTTGCTTTCTGTTGCCAGAATAGCGGGAACTGATTATTTTATCTAGTTTATAATTTAGAGAGGGGTCATACGTCACTTTTTGCAATTCTTTTTCATAAAAGGTTCCAACAATGTTTTCTTGCTGTAAATCTCTTAGTGTGTACACAATCCATGGAGCCCGATCTATCACTGAAGATATTACAAATATTTCATCACTCCAATTAGATTCATATCCTTTTTGAAATATATGTTTATATTTTGTTATTCTTACATAGTCTCCAATATGAAATTTTGGCAGTGTTGGAGATGTATTGGTGTTATTTTGAACATGTTTACGTGTATACAAATTGTTCCACACTGTCATTATATTTTTTGAGTTTACATCACAAGGACACATCTTGATGCTGGAATGGTAACTGTGGTTATATGAATATATTAAGTCCTGTAAAATATCAATGTATTTATATGTATTTTTGTGAGTAAAGTAACGCCACATCCTCATTTTGAGTGTCCTTTGAAATCTTTCAACTACACTAGCCTTAATATCGGGGTTGTTTGTAGTATAGTAATTGACATTCTTCGTTTTAAAGTATTTTTGAACATCTTTCGAAACAAATTCGGTTCCTTTGTCGGATTGTATATGGGTTGGTGTTATATCGGCTTCACGAAATATACTTTCAAAACATGTTTTAATCGATTCAGAATTTTTATTTTTCATTGATCGAGCATAGGCAAATTTGGTAAAAACATCAATAACACAAAGTATATAATTAACACCATCATTATATTTTGAATAAGTTCTCATGTCACTTAAGTCAGCTTGCCAAAGTTCATTAAGATTAGATAAGACATATTTGTTTCGTGGAAATTTTTTGTGAACCGGTTTATGTAGTGTGTATGTTTCTTGTGATTGTAACCATCTTTTAACATCTTCTCTGTTCATTTTACCTTTCATAGCACTAGCCAGTTTATCAATACTAGCATATCCCGCTGGGTGTGAAGGGTTATAGTAGATATTGTTTATTTCTAATAAGGACTCCATTTTTCCCAATCTATCTTCTGTCTGGTTTTGCTAGTAACTGGTGTTAAAAACTCTTCCTCCTCTTTATATGGTGTGATCGGAAGCTGCTGCATATAGTCGACTCTTTGTGGATTTCCAATATAAATCATTGGTATTTTAATATCTTTCAGTGCTTTTGCAAATTTCTCCCATCCTATTGGAGCACTTCTTTTTAGCGGTCTCAAAAAATCATTTACTAAGTCAACAATATTACTCCCAGGGATTTTTTCTTTGTCTACAGTAATTATACCATCAGCATCCCAATAAATTTTATTTTTGTTCGATACCAACAAAAACAATAATCTCTCACCCTTCCTTATATATGTTTTAGGTACCAAGCTGAGTATGTGTTTTGGGGTGTAAGGAGTTGGTTTTTCATGAGAAACAGTAATATTTACCTGTTCCTCACCTTCGTCTGGAGACTGAACAGTAACTGAATCTTTAACACTGATTTCATTGTTTTTATTATCAACTGTGTCATATCCACTATTATCCCTATCAGATACTTCAATATTTGATACGATGGGTAATTGAATTGGTCGACGTCCTTCTTCAGCAAAATGTAAATATCGCTGCAAAACTTGCATGTATAGAGTACACTTTTTTCTTTCTTCCATATCACTTTTTAAAATGTCTTGCATTTCCATATCTAATCGTGATAGGGGGTTATCAGTCGTATTATGCTGATTAAGTTTTTCTATTACACTTGGATCAACAAGCAACATTTTCTTGGCATGTTCCATTTTTCAAACAAAAGAGGCAACTAATGCACTTAAAATTGAACCCAGTATCATTGGTAAAAAGGCACCCCCTTTTTGAATGATTATGTTTTTGCGAATTTTGTTTGTACTTTTACGTACTAGTTTGCGAAGTATGTCTTTATACTTTTTCAATTTTTTTCTAGCTTTTTCTTCTAAGGGCACTTTTCCTTTTAAAACGTTATGAATGCATTCACAAATACAATTTATTTCTTCTTCATCGCACGATTTTAAAAGAGCTTTTATGTATTTTGGTTTAAGTGTATGCAGGGCTCTAAGTAAATCCGTATGCGTCTTTAGTCTTCGATGCATTATTTATGACTGATATGAATTTGTTGATTCTTAGCATATTTAAACACTTTTGTTGGGATGTACACGGTACAATATCCGTCTGAAGGGAATATTTTTGTCTTAAAACGGCACACGTCATTAGTATCCTGTTTTAAATCAATCATTAGGTATCCATGAGCTTCATTAGTCGCATCTTTGTAAGAATCTTCCATAAACTTAATATTTTCTGGCGAAACTTGTCGTGCTAGGTATCGAATTTGAGTCTTATCACGAGGATTTTTGAAATAGATGATATAACTAGAGTTTAGTGATATGTCTCTTTGCCCTTTACCTTGATGAAATAAGTTTTGTGTTATGTAGAAAACACTCAAATTTCTGTGATGACTACCTTTTGTAAAAATATCAACAATGCGCCCATCGGATTCCCTCATGAGATCATCGATAATTATAAGTTGAGGATCCTTTCCATCGAACATACTAAGATCTGGTATTCCTTGAAAATAATTTACGTTTCTCAAATTATACAACGGTTGCATTTCATCATAACACCATGTAGTTTGAACAAAATTCACACTACAAACTTCTTTTACATATTTAATAAAGTTTGTAACAAAATTGGATTTTCCACACCCACTTGGACCAGCCACTATTGCAGTAAATGGATGATTGAAATGAAACATTTTTGACTACCAACACGTGTTTCTGGTATGAGGTAAATGAAAATAATGAAACAATGTATTGAAAGATACAAATATATATATATTTATGTAAACTTAAAATAGGATTAAAAATTATGTCTTATATTATGTCTTAACTCTATAAATATATTATTACATTAACAGCTAGGTACTTTACAAAGGTGCGGTGAGGTAGGTACCTAACTAGATACTTAAATTCTAATATTACTTAAACTTAGTTTCTTAAACTATAATGCCCCCATGCTAAAGTATTTACAGAATTCGATAAAATAAAACGTTTAGTATCATTATGTGAAAGACATGTTTTGTTAATTTTTTGAGTGAAAATTACATGCTTTATTGACTTAAATCTATACATGTGAGAAAATTGAATATTTTTATCAAAGAGACACGTCTTATAGTTATCCATTGTAAGTTTTTTAGTTACACATTTATTTACTCCTTTAGCCTTTGTAATGATTCTATTTTCAACCAGCATTGCATACATTTTCGATCGTAAGCCCACAAACTCTGTAAAGATTTTACCGTTATTTTCATCTTTAAATAACCCTACTCTTTTCTTGTTGACAAGTGGAAAATTAAATACATTGTCTGTTGGATAATCAGATGTATCGAAGTATGTTTGAATGTCGTCTTTAATATCTCTGTAAAAATCCTTTGTAAATATTTGGTAAACCAAACTGTCTGTATCTGTGTATAACAGATTGATATTGGTTTGAAATTTATTTTTCATGTAATTATAATGGAAATCATACATCAAAGTTTTGGATATATCTAAAACACACAATCCTAAATAGATGGGTTTGTTGTAAACCAATTTTGTTTTACGAAGTTGTATTGCAACTAATTCTTCTGAAAATATGGAAAGACTATGAAATTCAGGTCTTGCTATTAAACTTTGAGCCCCTTGAATCTTCCCTCGATTTTCCCAGTGAGTGAGCAATTTAACATTTACCCGTTTCTCAATGTTTTCCATTGTTTTTCCAAAGATTGCATTGTTCATAAGCTTATAGAAATCTTTTTCGAAATCGGATTTGGCTTTGGTTCTTTGATTTGTATTTAATTCTATATACTTGCTTAACCATGGACTTTGATCAAATTTTAAAATTCTATGAATTTTTTTTATTTTTAACCCCATATTTAAGCATTGTATTAAATTTCTGTAGTGTATTACGTAGCTACTTTTATTATTTAGGTTTGGAACCAGTTTAAAGTCTTTTGTATTCCCTATACAAACATTTTCTGGGCAGAGTGGAAAATCAGAATGTAAATCATGTAAGTTATCAGGATATTCTAAATCTACTTCTAAAATATAGCCGATTTCAGAATCGATTGCAACTTTGAAATTTGTCTCAATATCAACCCACTGGAAACCTCCAACGGGGAGATACTGTGACATCGCCCAACCATATAAATTATTAGCATCAAGATATATTAAAAATGATGTTGCCTGATTTCTATCGTAATTATTCATGTAGTGGTTGTTTGCTTTGGCATATCGATGACTGCACTGTGATACTCCACCTCGAATACCAGATTTAATAAAGGCAATTTTATCAAAATCTGTTAGCAACTCTAACTCTATTTTTGTGTATTTTAACATCGCATCCCAACTTAAACCTGGTGCTGTATAGTAATGCGCAGGATCCAAACCATATGTGCTCATACAAACAGTTCTAAAGTTTTCAAAAATGTCACTTAGCAATAAAACATCTGTCTTTAAGTACAAATCCGAATAATCACTCATAGAACGACATTCAAAATGCTGCCAAACATCTTTAGCATGTTCATAGTCTTCATTTGAAACGTTTGTACCCGTTATTGAGCTAAAGAATTGGTTTTGTGTAGGAAGAGATTTTTGTTTAAGACTTTCTAGCCCGGTCATAAATTCATAAGGATATACACCTTTTCTTTTTAATCGGTTAAAATCCTGCTCATTCGGAAAATGTTTCCTCAATTCATCGAATTGATTGATGTTTAGATTATTTGCTAGTGTTTCCAAACTACATGACAAAAATTTCAGAGAATCTATAAACCGTAAACTTACTCGATGGTTATTAACTTTTAATAATTTTGAAAAAGATATATAACGCTCTTTGTTTTGGGGGATTATTTCCACTGCACCTTCAGCAAAATTTAAGGCATGAACAATAAAATGAGCATCATAATTACTTAGATTATGCAAGATAACCGGAACGAAACATTGACTTCTAAATTTACTGCTACATATTTCATGAGCAACACCTCGAAAAACGCCTGTATACCAATCGTGGTCTATTATTTGTTGGCATTTTAAATCTCTCCCACAAATGTAGCATGTAGTAGCTACAGCTATTTTAACTTTGTCCATATCTGATAAAGGTAATGGACATTTTTGAAAATTATTTATTTTGGTAATTATTTCAATGTCTTTCTGTAAGCTTTCCATAAACTTTTTTGCACAGTCATCACCCACGTAAGTTCTGTATTTGGAAAGACTGTCGTCATAAGCACATTTAATGTAATACCCGAAACTATATACATCATGTCTTTGAACATTTTCAGTATGAGGTAAATCTGGATCATTTGAACAGGATGTGATTGGTCTCAGAAATGATTCAAAATCCGCATATATAACAAACGGAACCTTGAGTTGTTTTTGATATTTATCGAATGAAACCTTATTATTGGAAACATTTTCACCGAACCAATTCTTTAAGCATGGTTTTTCGGAAGGTAAGTCAGTACGAATTTGATTACAATCTCGCTTTTGATGTTGCAATAACTGCTCGTGGTTTGAAAAATACAATAAACAGCCATCACATAAATGTATTGCGGCGTGTCGCGAGGTGAGTTGGCTTCTTATTAAACGTGACATATTTTTAATATAGCAATAATGACCATTTGAACCATTTGTTATGTATAATAAGTTAATGTGACAACTTTTTCGACACTTTGTGAAATATAAGGGACCAACAACAGAATTTTGTTTTTTAACATCATCATATTCTAATCCGAAAACATTCACACTTATGTTGTTTAATTTTTCAACTTTTGAGATGTCACATAGTTTAACGGGGAAAGAAACCCCATCAAGTTTTAATTTATTTTCATTTCTTACATATGATGTAACTCTATCAGCATTTTTTGCAACTGGATACAATGCCGATAGTAATGCCCATTGGAAACATTTAACGTCTGCGTTTTTAACATTGACTACTGCTTTTTTTGTTTGTATATCATGTGGTAATTCAATGTATGATGTACCACGTAGGGGGTTAAATTTATTGATATTCATATCAATGCTCACAATTTTAGATAAACTCCAGCCACTATCCTTTTTTTCAAATTCGCTTATTTTGCTAGACAAAGTGTCCTTTAATGATTTTAAAAATATATCTAAATCATCACCTTGCATGATTATAAAGTTACTAGTTTGAAAGTCAAATGAGTTTTTTATTTCCTTTGTTTGTTGTACAAAATCAGCGTACAATATAAAGTTAACTTTAAAAATTGTTAGTTCTTCGATAGCTTCATTGATTAAAACTGAAATTGTTTCATTGATTGATTCTACAAATAATTCAGGAGTTTCAAAATCTATTTTCGTTTTATCTATTTTAGATGTTATTTTGTATGTATAAACACGGTTTCCAAAAGCTGATTGTATAAGATCAACATTCGATAAAGAATGTTGAATTTTAACAGAGTTATATTTATGTTGTTTACTATTGAAATGGCTGTTTAAATACCTCTTTTTTATTGGCAAATTGCAGGTAGTGCAATCCACAGTTCCAGTTTCAGCTTCCATACAAAGATTGAGTAATTCATTATCGAAAATTGAGTCAAATGCTTCCCGCGATGTTGATGGTGTTTCCAAATGGTTTTGTTCCTCTGACCGTCTTCTCTTCATTAGATATATATGTCCTCTTTATCAGATATAGCATTATAATAGAATTGCTTGAAAGTGTTATGTTCTTCAACCTCCTCCACGGGGGAGTAACTTGGCGTGTCCTGTAACAACATGTTACTTTTAAAAATACATAGATACAAGTAGACATACAACATAAATGCAAAATCATAGATCAAATAAAGTCAAAGTTTTGCTACAAAAGTTTGTCATCAAGGGTATCTTGAACTCGGTTTAGCTTATATTGATAGCGTTTAAGTGCAAAGGTGAAATCGGTTCAAAGTAAATACGTAATATAACAACTTACCTCCATTTTATACGGTAGAACACGGAAACACTATTTATTGTGGCAAATACTGTGTGTTGAGTAACGAATAATTTTAGAATACACGCAGATGTTATTAGACGTTATAACAATATTTATCTGTAGTTCACTGCACGAATGGCGTAAGACTGTGGTAGTAACTCGAGGGTTTTAGACCTTTATAGCAGAGAAATATCGCAAAAAACTCATGACATGTTTCAACAGGTAAACTTTCTTGGTTTGTGATGGGTGCCTAATAGTTTTTTGCAGCGTCGCATAACTCACATTGATTTATCGAATATGTTATCTGACGCCCTTTTCACGTAGCAATAAACTCGCGTCATGTCCCGACAAGCAAAATGCCTTTTTGGGTGGCCACTACCTGTCGGCTGGTTTTTATATTTGCATTGATTGTATCGCGTTATAACATGATGCTAAAAGATGAACTTCATGAAAATTTTATTTGCAATTACATCATCCACAGCTTATAATTAATGCCCACTGCTGGTTAATCAGGCGACGGACAGTGCGTCACAGTGAAGGTGTTAGGTTAGTTTATTTAAATAATAAAAATAATTAATAATGGTTAAATAATTAATACTTAAATAATAATTTCATATTATATGTATCGTGGGGGGCCGTACAATATTAAATAATATACATATAAAATAAAAATATATTTGTGTATTGCTAATAAATAAATAATAAATATTGATTATCATATTATCATAATATAATAATATGATATTATAGATAATTACCTATTGTAACGCGGGCTTAATATTAGGGGTTGTGCTCGGAACGCAGCCTTTATGCGCGCGCATCCACCCTCCGCCAGGGAAGTTTTCGGCTTGAGAGATGTCACATAAAAAAAAGTTCAGTTGGAGGTTAATTTTTGACCTACATAGTTCTCGATTTAATACCTAATGATGTGAACAAGCATTACACTAATTTAATTCACACAAATTCTTTTCGTCAACGGATGGGGACTGCTTATCTATAGTACCTGCCCCGCAAGCCGGACACAATGGCTCGACCCTCAATAAAACGCTATTGTTTGTTCATTGAGTATACAAGTGGCTTCGTAACTTTTGAATGGGCCGGGGTGCGTTAAAATGGGTTAGCGCAATCGATCAGGCGTGTGCCAAAACATACAAAAAGAGTCTAAACTTTTTTTTTTTTTTTTTTTTTTTTAGCTGGCGCCCTGGCAAGACCACCCCAATCGCAACTTTTTTTGGGTGAGCCAGAATGAATCAATCCCTACTACTTACTTGTGTTATAGTGTTGTACAATTATTCAAACTAATGTCTAATTAACTTAGCTCTTTTATATTTTGCGCCTAAACCTAGCAATGCGAAATGATATTTTTAACGTTAGTCCGTTTTGGTTTCAGTTGTCATTTTATGCTTTGTTTGAAATGATATGCCACCACTAACTATCTTTGTGGAATGCTTCTAACTACACAAAATGTTCTGCGATTTCACGTAGCATTCGGGAATTTTAGATTCCCTATTTCATCGGATTAATATATATATACATAAAATTTGTAGCACGTAATGCCTTGTTAGATTTGACAAAAAAGCTGATTCTTTCTCTGGACCCCCTTTTGGATATCATCAACTTTTGTCCACTATCTCACCTGACATTAAGAATGTCAGGTGAGATAGTGGACAAAAGTTTAACTAGATCTGGTAAAACACAATAGCTAAAGAGTAAAATAAAATAAATAAGTACGTTTTTAGTGTAGACGTGGTCCATAGCAACAACACAAAAATATACACAAATGAACTAAAACAAAATAAAATAGGCGCAGAGTTACCTAATGTTAGGTGGCAATTTCCACCCAACAACTTTGTACGTTGCAGTCAGCATCAGTCTACTAATTATAATATAAAGTATCCTATTAATTTCATATAGATAGATATTTTTTCTACGACAAGTATTTTCATCGTTTTGTGTACAAGTGGTTAAAGTTATTCAAAAACTAGTAGCCAGGTCACACGTAGTAAGTAATTCATCAAGTCCTAATCATGCCCAAATCTCGGGCCGATCCACTTGAGCTAAGCTGTCGACAGCCGACAGTAACTTACGCGTCTGCTTCGCGTCATGCTCAGTTCAAGTAGGTGTGCTTTGTTTACGTGAATCGTTTTAAATAGTTGCAAACGCCTATTTTTACGTCTACTGTTGTATCTCTTGTGAGTTTATGGGAGTAAAAATAATCGTATCCACAAGAAAGCACTCGCTGTAGTGTAGGTACGTGTGGGTACGATGATTTGGTTTTCCAATGGTAGTGGTAATGGTTGTGTTAATTTTCTCGTTTTCTAATAGTAATTGATGACTGCTGGCAATCCATCGAAGATCGCAATTTCGTTTGCAGTATCAACAATGTTTCAGTGTGTGTCTGATCCTGAATAGTTGCATTGTAGTGTATTGTATTTTGAAGGACCACCTGAAATGTTATGGTTGCCTGGTGGACGTGCGTTACGATCGCGCATAAGATGCTGTTGCGTACATTCTCTTGTAGCATTAGGCCACACGCAGAACAATTAAGTAGGTAGGTCTTTGTTTTTCAATTTTCAATTTTTCAATTTAATAACAAAAAGCTTGGTGTTGTAAGTGATGGTGGATGAAGCCGATTGTTACCGGGATCAAGTTGTTAGTTATTATTATAACTAAGGGCGTAGGTATATTTTTCAAGATATTTTGCAATAACTAGGTAGGTATTATATTTTTTCCGCATTTGCTCTATTTGTATAGCTGCTTAGTAAAGATACCAATATTGAAATTCTATGTTAGTAGGAACAGGAAATATTTACCACATCTTAAATCAGTCTAGTTAAAGCAGTGCAGCTGGAAGATGAATAAATTCTTGCGGTTCCGTAGTGAGACTTGGGTTAGCTCCTCAGTGCTTTCTTGAAGCGAAGACAGGGTACTAGGGTAGCAGAAACAATGTGAAGTTCATTCTGGATGTACGTATACATGACATTATTGTTTGATAACAATAGGAACCTGGTATGTACCTGGGGCCTTATGCTTAGTTCCACAGAAATTTTAATATAACAGGGATGACGTCAATATCACGTCGAAAACTCGTTCCACCCACTGGTGAAAAGGGTTTTCGATCGAGATATGACGTCATCCCTATTGGAGTAAAATCTCTACCGAACTGAGCATAAAGCCCCTGTATTGTTGGTCGATAATCTCTTCCATGTGTACCAAACCGGAGCACTAGTAGAACTTTCACTTTCAATGAGCGCATCTCATTCATGAGGATTTCTCCCTTTTATATTTCTAATGTCCTAGTATTCCATGGTTCGAATCGACCAGCTCAGCAACGAGTTTTCGGTCGAGATATGATATGACGTCATCTCTATTAGAGTAATATCTCTGCCGAACTGAGCATAAGGCCCCTGTATTGTTGGTCGATAATTTCTTCCAAACGGCGCAATAGTAAACTTTCACTTTCAATGAGCGCATCGCATTCATGAGGGTTTATCTCTTTTAGATTTCTGATATCCTAGTTTCATATATTTCATTTACCAACAGTCGTGGAGTGCAACCATCTCAGGACTCACCATAGTAACTCTAGATCAATCTGTGCCTTGCAAAACACCTTCTCTCGTTGTATGATATCCTAGTATTCCATGGTTCGAATCGACCATCGTTACCTACTGTTATACTGTCGTATTTTCTGTGGAGAAATATGTTTTTTTGTTGCGTTTTGGTAACCCCTCCTACATTGGTGTGGCTGAATTGAAACCGCATGTATGTAGGGAACGCACACTTAGATTTTAGTACTCTACAAGCTCCACCCATGTTCCGTGTGTGGTTATAAATAACGTAAGTATGTATAATTTTATGTCATAGGGAGTATGCTCTTTTAGCTGAATATTCCTTGACAACGGTTGCATCAAGCTAGAGGCATCCAGAAGCATCTAGAAAGAGCAAGGAAACTACCAGGGAGACATAGTAGACAAAGGACGTTTTGGTCGATAGGTATTCGATGCGCAGATTGAAAGTGAAATCTTCAGTTCAGTGACTTGCCCTCTTCGGTTGTGTTTTCTCATCCCTACTACGAGTTGTATAATCTGACGTAAAACAAAATTGCCCTTACTAGGTACTAGCGACCCGCCCCAGCTACGCACGGGTGCAATGCAGTGATGATGATGATGTATTAAACATATAAACCTTCCTCTTGAATCACTCTATCTATTAAAAAAAAACTGCACCAAAATCCGTTGTGAAGTTTTAAAGATCTAAGCATACATACATAAAGACAGATGCGGGAAGCGACTTTGCTTTATACTATGTAGTGATTTGGAAAATTTAACTTTGAAACTGGATTCGGTTATCTCTTTCTATGTTATATTCCTAAATGCCTAAGCACTATAAAACGGAATCATGTATTTCAGTGATCCAACATTCGCTCGTGAATGGTTCTAAATGGAACGCGATGCAACAGAAAGCGATTGACCGGGCGCTGGCATTGCACATGTTACCACAGATTTAATGGCGTCGTAAGGGAGTGAGCTTCTGAGAAACGGGCTGAGATGCACATTGCACATGGAAGGCCATAAATCGACGACTACCCGCCTGAGCTGGACACCGATTTATGAGCTGCATAGGTACCGTTTCCTTTTAGCCTTCGAGAATTTCATTTACTACTTCAATTACGAATATATCTAGCAGGCATAGATAGATAGGCTTGGCTATCATCATTTTTCATAATACTCACCTCTTTTTCTTCACTTCTTTGCTTGCACCTAACCATTACGGGAACTGAAAGACGAAGCGTACGTGGACTGCCCTCCCCCCCCCTCCAACCGACGACATAGTTCTACATGTTTTAGTTTTTCTCATTGTGTGTCTATAAATCAAAATCTGTCTATTGCAATAAGATAATAGAGTCGACTAATCATAAAAGATAAATAATTAATGTGATTCGGCTGATAACTTTCCTGGTTTAAAATGATTCAGTAAGTTTTGTGCTAGCGATAAGGAACACGCTAGATTGAAAATAAACCGATCGCTTCTTGAAAGTAGACTTCATCTCCAGACTCGCCACAAAAATATTCGTGAGTCGTTTTGGTGTAGTTTAGTTTACGTAAAGATAATGGCCGCTACGCGTACACGTGCCGATGCCGAGTACGCAGCGATGTACCCTCCTATGATGTGTTTACAGTACGCCCGTTTGTTCAAGCGTTTGATCTTTATAAATGCAATAGGTATTTCAAAAATATCGCCGTCGACGGAACTCTGTCTTTCATAAAAAATAGAATGATTTTTAAGAACGACAACCTTGATGTTGTTTATTCTAGATGGGTGCTCCGTTTATGAGCATTTTTGATTCAAAGTAACTGACGTATGTTTGAAATGGATCCAGTACAAAAACCAAATTATTTCCTCCAAGCTAAAATGTTACTTTCTCTGGTGTCTTTCTCCTCCCAAATGTAAGGCTTTTCATTATTCTGGCATATCATTGCGCAGGCAGTAAGTAATATAAGTTATTATAACTTTTACTAGTAATAATAATTATACTAACATAATTGTGGTACAAATACTCTATAGAGAGCAAGAGCCGATAATAAGGTAGACGAAAGCTATTTAAAAAAATCCTTACTTATTTTCTCAAATCATTTTAGAAGATAAGTTTATGCTCTTCACTGCACTTTTGTGTTTACTAGCAGAGACTCAAGCTTTCAGAAAATGCACAAACAAATTCTGTGAATGAATGCAGCTATCTCCCTCGAAATTCTGTGTGTGCATTTCAGGGCTTGCGCGGAGCACTAACCTTCAGACATACATGCAACTGCTCCCCCCTCGTGCCTGCTAGTATTTTCCTTCCTTCTCTTAGAACAACTTCCACCAGGTTTATATGCTCCTAGTAGTTGAGACCCGAGCGGGGAAACCGCGGATCAATAGCCGTATTGATCGGTGACCGACGACTCACGACGCTGATTCTGCAGTTGTATTTATTGCACAAATCTATCCGTCTAGTTTGGTAGAAATCTTTTATACGTGATCGCTAAAACTTCGAAGTTATCTTGATCTCATTGTATTTCTGCCAGTCTCTTGGAAGTTTTCAAGAATAGTTTTTTATAGTCTAGACACTATTGGTTATTCAACCCTAGTTTCTTTCTGGATATACTCGTTCATGATCGTAAGATGCCACCTTATCTTCGATACCCTACGTACATCGTACCATGCACGTCCTACTTTATTTACTTGCAGTTGCAGTTTCATCCTGAAATAGAATAATTGATTTATAGATTACATTCTCACTATTACCATAATTTCAGGAATGATTTGGTTACTCCGTCGAAATATTTTTACACCGTTTCTATTTCGAGCGTGTATCCCAACAGCGGGACATAGGTACCAACCAACCAACCATCGTCCCAGACCGCACACATAGATTACAGCTCATTACAATGCATCGATCTGTGTAAATAAGCAATTCCGAAATAGAACATCAGAAACTGCTGAAAAATATTTTGGTTTTCAGACACTTCAGCTGAAATTATCGGGGTTTCTCTGTCTCAGGAAAATCTTTCATCTATCTAGCAATATGGTTGACAACATTACCTATTCAGTACTGCTGGGAAAGATTGTACCTAGATGGTGACATAGCATATTTTTAGTAGAATACCTATTCAACGTTCCAGTACGTCACAGTGTTTTCAACACAGAATAGGTACTAATGGTGCTGGTAAAAAACAGGGTGATCTAAATTCGCCCTTTGACGGGCCGCGTTTTTTGTTTGACCTTTTTTTCTGAGTAATCTAATATCTAAGTCGCAAAAACTATTTTTATATCTTTATAGAGCCCCATAGCTTATTTGTCGGTGGGTCCCATTCAAATTGAAATAAATATGTCGGCATATAAATACATTTTCATTATAATTATTTTTTTACAAGTCATACTTATCTTATACTTACTTATCCTAAATATTGAAGAGTAATGAATAACGTTTGTTATAGACCGTCTAGCTGTATGGCTGTAGTGGTGACGGACGGACGGATAGATATACTACAGCATACACCGGAGACCAGCGTTCCGGTTTTATAAAACTAGACCTAAATAATTACCAAATTTTTTTTAATTTTCGTCTAACCATGACGTTTCCTTTACATAGGGAGGATCAAAGGCGCAATACCAGACTCTCTACCTTGGAACACATCGCTTGTGACCTGGATAGCACGAGTACCTATCTAAAACAAGAGATACTCTCCAGGTATTTAGAGAAGAATTAAAATAGAACGATGCGATTTTTACACTAAATGCGATCCAAGCGAGTGTAGATAAACTGTTAACTAATAAAAATGTTGTGTGAGTTCTGGATTATTGCGTCGTCTTCGTGAATCCTAAATGTTAAATATTAGCTGAATTCTTTAATTTGATTAAGCATTAACACGATTCCACATGTACTAGCAGACATCGTAAACGAATAAGTAATTAGGGATCGTGCATGGTGTAACGAAATGAATTATAGCGTTTTATTGCCCGTAATGACATAAAAATGTTTATCTTCATAAATTTCCGGCATTCAGGATTCACATAACTCGCTGGCGAAAACTGTTTATTCTTGGTCTGACCCATGATCTGTAATGTACCTACCTACTGTGCGACGTATGCGAAATCTTTGTTCCATGCTTCTGGAAGGCGTTGAAGAATTTATTCGTACAAATATTCGCAATCTCATTATTCATAGGATATTCACGTTCATCTCTTCTACCCAGAATTGGAACGTAATAAACCGCAGATAGAAATACAGACTGTTTCAAGTCTTTTTAGGGTTCTGAAGTCCAACAAGCAACCCTAAAAACCTTATCACGAAGACGCCTCGAGCGCCATGGCTCGCGAATTGACACTGATTATTCTTTCACTGTGTCCAATACTGTCCATCGTGGTGACCAATACTGTCCATCGTGGTGTCCAATACTGTCCATCGTGGTGACCAATACTGTCCATCGTGGGGTCCAATACTGTCCATCGTGGTGTCCAATACTGCCCCATCGTGGTGACCAATACTGTCCATCGTGGGGTCCAATACTGTCCATCGTGGTGACCAATATTGTCCATCGTGGTGACCAATACTGTCCATCGTGGTGACCAATACTGTCCATCGTGGTGTCCAATACTGTCCCATCGTAGTGTTGATTAAACTTTGTTAGATTTCGAAACACTATACTATACGTTAATTGTTATTGGCTGTGTTATTCTATCGTGTAGATGGAATTAGGGCGACACGCGCTTGTCCAATTTTTAATAACTGCACTTAAATTCACATAAATCTATAGTTGTATAGGTACCTACGGTTACTTTAGTGGCTGTACCACTAAAGTAATTGGTGATGTGAATGTGGTGTGCAGGCGGGCCTCCCTCGTCACGGGCAACTTGAAAGGCATTTATTCCGTCGTCAGCGGCCGTGCAAGCGTGATCTACGATGAAGCGATGACAGCCATCGGGTTAGGCAGCAAGAGTACTTAGCAGCCAAGTGGCTACTCGGTACATACTTCAGGAGCTTTCGTCATCTGATCATTCGGATGAAAGATACATCTGTGGAATTTAAAACCATGTTCTTTAGAACCGCTATACCTACATCTGCCTATTCGTGTGCGCTGAAGTATATTTTAAAAAAGGAGGCTGTTCTCTATTCGGTTTTTTTTAATTTTTATTAAATGTTTCTTACCTTATAACTCCATCATTTATGAACCGATTTGACCAAAGAATTCATTATTTTCACATTTTCATACAAAACCTTTTTTTTTATAATAATAATTCGTAGTGGTTAGAAAATAGGCACACACGAGACCCAAAGCGTTATACGAACTGAAATTACACAAGATTGGTTCCTATTCCTACATCTACCAATCCTGTAGGGGCCATATTTACACTTAGGTACAATTCAGTTCACCGCAGACATGTGCGGTTCTGAGAACGCATGACTCCCAGCAAGGTTTTATTCCTAAAGCCGCCCAATTCGTAGGTTTGTTTAAAATACGGCTGCGCTCACATGGCCGACGATGGACGAGAGGCAGCCGCGATGGGAACTTCAATGTGCAATTACGGAATACCAGAATGTTCAGTTTTATTATACAGGATGAGTTTTCATGATCGCCCTCTGCCACCAAAATCTAAACGGCTATAGTTATAGAAAAAATGTTTGGAGTCACAGGTTTATTTGTCCCAGCAAAATAAGACCCATTATTATTCTACAGTAGGTACTTGTTTCTAATAGAGTAGAAGTAAAAAGAAGGAGAAGTAGGAAATAATATTTTTAATACAGTTGCTCAAAAAGTGGCGTATTGCAGGGACGTATAGCGTTCGGGATGTGGGCTATTACATACTCGTGCTTTTTTTTACCTTTTCCGAACTCGTGCGTTCTCTTTCCCAACTGTCAAAACAATGTCTATTAAAAAGAAAAACCAACCATGAAGTTTTTACTAAAAAAAATCATAGAAGTTTTTATGATTCATGCAAATACGTATATTTCTAAAAAGAAGCTACTAATTTGTTTCAATACTCGTATCAGATTTAATGATTTGATTGAATGAGTTAGTTTAGGTTTCATTTTATTTCATCTCATTAAATTTCATTTTCAATTCATATCAATAAAAAAATTCTACTGAAGACTTGGCTGTATGGGCATAGTTCCCTTTGCCTACCAGAATGGATGAAGAAAAAAAAACTCTGCTTATATTCTACGGTTGGCGCCATTTGTCAGAAATTTTCTTTATAATACAGTTGCTTCATTTTTTCGCAACTGTATTAAAAATAGTCGTTCAGGTACACGTGCGGAACCGTCATTGCAACTTGTTCCGACTGTCAACCCTCGCCTTCGGCTGCGCCTCGGCTCGGGTAGACATTTGTCGGAACTCTTTGCAATTTTGCCTTTCCGCACTTGTAAAGAAATATACTATAAAAAACTATTTTCTCGAATAATAAACAATTTTATCAAAATCGAGCCCTTATCATGAACATTTTTCCATAGATTATTTATTTTGTAAAAAATAAATTAATAACTATAGCGGTTTACATTTTCCCCACAGAGGGCAATCGATGAAACTCGCCCTGTATACATATACATGTTGTGCTGTGCATGCTACACCGTACATTTTATGTACGTATGCGTATGTGGATAGTACCAGCGGCATTTATAATTTTACATGGACAAAAACAAAGTATTTGTGTTTTTGATTTTTTGACTGTCATTAAGTGTTAGGTGTATGGACTAGGTATGAAATTCATACATTGAAACATAGCTGATTAGTCCGCTAAACCGTTTGAATCAGCATTCGCGACGCAAAGCGTGAATCCAACTCAGTCAAAGTGTATTTCCCATTTAGTAAAACCACAAAGAACAGAGTTATTCTAGTTTTGGACTACCGGTATCTCGTCCCAACGGGAAGAAACAATAACTTCAATTTTATCATTATCGTCTTAAAAACTAGGTGATTCTTGGGCAAATACTCAATCGCCACTCAAACCCCACTCAATTTAAGTCCCGCTTTAACTTTAAGTGGTGCTCAAATTTGAATGACTTTTGAGTATTTCAGCCTCTATGTGTCATTTCCACGTGACCAGAGCCTAGAAGAACATCTCTAGAATTTTTAAACGCCAGGGGTATGTCTTCGCTCACACTGTGCGAATGTTCAGCGTAATACCTTGTACTTGAACCCTGTCCTCTGTGTTTCAGGTTCGGCGCCGATGTTTGCAGGTATGCGTGGAATGCACGGTCAGATGCTCTCCGGGGGGTCATCCATCACCGGTTTGGGGGGCTTCGGCCTACCCTCTTCACTTCCTGCTCTACCTCCCAACCGGAAGGTACTTATTATCTTTACTATTTTTTTTTTTTATACGAGTAATCTAAATATACTTCAAACCCACGGCGGCTAGTCACCGAGGGAGCTCATGACTACCACCCCCCCGAAAACCAAGAACCACCACAACTGTCCAAAAACAAAAAGGAATACTACTAAACTCATCAGCGACAAAAAAACGTGGACAAGTAGGGGGGAGGCCTTTGCCCAACAATGGGATGACCTATAACAACAAATTAAGAAAAAAAAAGAAAAAAAGGAATTGATAAATGGAAAACTAAAATGAAACGAAAAACTGAAATGAAATAATTTCTACTGCAACAAAAAAATATAAAAAATAATAATAATATAATAATAATAATAAATTTCCTAACTATAATAATTAATTCGATTTATTATTAGATTAGTCACAGTTTTAGGAGGCTAATAATAAATAAATAAAAAAATCGAAATATACAATAATATAAGCTGACTGACAATCAACGCACTAAACTGCAAGTCCTAGAGTTATGCAATTTGGAAGGTACAAATTGCATAGTGTAGGGGTGCACTAACAAAGGAATTTTGAAAAGTCGCACTTTAAAGGGTCTAAAATTAGGATCAAAGATTTTGTATGCTACCACGCGAGCAAAGCCGCGGGCGACAGATATTACGAGTATGTATGCTTCAATTTAATCTGGAGCTGGATAGTCAGAGCATGTAGTCTGTTCCTTCCATTTTGTTTTACAACTAGAAGCGCAGTTTTTGTATGTAGCAAAATAGTTTTTGACTAGTGGTTGAATTAAAAAAAAATCTGACTAAAAATGTTCTTACCAAGATATAACCTAGGAATTTTCAAGAAAAGAGTGAATAGGTGGATTATAGCTAAGCGTGCTCCACCTTAGGCTGCAGCTACACTTACCACCAGGTGTGCTGGCAGCCAAATGCTTAGCTATTGCTCATAAAAAAAAAATATATATCCAATAAAAAAATTCTATTAGAAATCACATTGTTCGCTACGATTTGTCTAAATCGTATCGTGTTGTGCTGTGGCTTATTGGTGTGTAACATCAAAGCTGGTGCTGCACAAACACCAGCTAATGCTTTTTCTCCACTGACAAATATGCTATTTTTCATGTTTTTCTTTGACGTGTCTATATGATTCACGTAAAAGAATTTTGAATATTACTTACACATAATGTGTAAGACACTTTAGATTATACAAATATAATAAATGTGAAAGTTTAGTTGGACGTGTTTCAATCCCGCAAGACCGACTTGATGAAACTTGAAATATGTATTGTATAGTTCATAACCTGGACTAACGCACATGCTACTTTTTATCAAGACAAATTAACAGGAGGAATGGAACGCGGACGAAGTCGCGGGCGGAAACTGTTTAACTAAACTATTACTATACAATCGTCATGAAACTCTATTTACCTAGGGATGGTTTTCCACCAGAGGTAGCTAAGGATGTGTTTGAAAGATAAAGATAATTATGTTTATTTTCAAGAATTAGAAATCCACCTCCAGGGATCATTTCTTCCCATATTAATCTACTAGCTTCCGCCCGCGACTTCATTTGCGTCCCGTTGGATCCCGTTGATTTTTCGGGATAAAAAGTAGCCTATGTGTTAATCCAGGTCACGGACAATATATATTCAAAGTTTCATCCAAATCGGATCAGTAGTTTTTGCTTGAAAGAGTTACAAACATAACTCACAAACTTTCGCGTTTATAATATTAGTTCGCGTCCCGTTGGATCCCGTTGATTTTTCGGGATAAAAAGTAGCCTATGTGTTAATGCAGGTCACGGACAATATATATTCCAAGTTTCATCCAAATCGGATCAGTAGTTTTTGCTTGAAAGAGTAACAAACATAACTCACAAACTTTCGCGTTTATAATATTAGTTCGCGTCCCGTTGGATCCCGTTGATTTTTCGGGATAAAAAGTAGCCTATGTGTTAATGCAGGTCACGGACAATATATATTCCAAGTTTCATCCAAATAGGATCAGTAGTTTTACGTTTAAGGCGTAAGTATCAGGCAGACAACCCTCTCGCTCGCACTTTTCAATATTTTTGAAGATATAATATAACTAAATGTAATTTTATGTGAAATTCAGAGCTTCAGGGTCGAGAGAATAACAATGCAAAGGTTCAGTACAAATATCACATTGATCTAAACAAGTTTTCCGACCAAAAAACTTATACCAATGCAAATATTTTGGTTAGAAAACTTGTTTGGATCAATGTGATATTTTTACTGAACCTTTGCATTGTTATTCTCTCGACCCTGAAGGTCTGCAATTTCACATCATTACATTTAGTTATATTATATCTTCAAAAATGTTGAAATGTGCAGGCGAGAGGGTTGTCTGCCTTATACATACGCCTTAAGAGTAACAAACATCCATCCATCCTTACAAACTTTCGTTTTATAATATTAGTAGGATTCCTATTAGTGGATGTCAAACACATCCTTTGCAACGTATAGGTAGCTTAGCGTAAGCCTTGGTCTCGCGATCGTAACGCACAGCGCTGCGGTGTGCAGCTCAACGCAGAGTACCGCGTTTGTTCCCTGCCGGTAACGCAGACTGCGACGTAACAAAAATTCTAGAAGTTTTCCATACGATTAAGGGTGAACAAGTCCTTTCCATACAAACGTGGAAGGGTAACTACTCCACTGTTTGACGTTGACCAACCAAAACTAAGGATTATATCAATTTATCTCGTCAATCTATGCCTGTATACAAGCTTCTAAACTTTTGTATTGAAAGTTTAGAAGGCTTATATTTTTTAAATGAATACTTTTATTACGGTTTAAGAAGGAGGAAGAAATCAGGCTCGGCTATGAACAAAAGCGTATATTATTAATAAATAGCGCTTTTGTTCATAGCCGAGCCTGATTTCTTCCTCCTGCATTAGACAGGGGTGTATACAGACATAGATTATGACGAAATAAATTGATTATAATCCTTAGTTTTGGTTGGTCAACGTCAAAAAGTGGAGAAGTTACCCTTCCACGTTTGTATGGAAAGGTGGGCGACTTGTAGGACCTAAGTGTCCGACGCTGCATGCTGCATACCGCTACATTGTGCGCTACGATCGCGAGACTAAAGCTCTGATGGAAAAGCACACTGCGATGTCAGCGTAGAAAGACTTAAACCTATCGTTCAAGTTTTATGACTAGTTCTCTTAATTTGAAGGTATACTCGACGCCTCCGCCGACGCCGGCGGCGCTGCCATCGCCTGCGACCGTCGCTCCAGCGTCTTCACCAGCTACCTCACACAGCTACTACCACTAATATATTACATAGTTATAACTCGAGTTTCAAACGCATGAGTCATAGCCACCTTTGTCAAATCTACGAGTATAGGCTCCGGCACCCGTATCTAGATAAAAACTTCTCAAGACTTTCTTAAGTCTTTAGTTAAGGCGTATGTAAAAGGCAAAGGTTCCGTAAAAATATTACATTGATCCAAACAAGTTTACTAACCAAAAAATGTGCACTTTAATTTATCGCATTGGTATAAGTTTTTTGGTCGGAAAACTTCTTTGGATCAATGTGATATTTTTACTGAACCTTTTCATTGTTATTCTCACGACCCTGAAGCTCTGCAATTTCACATAATTACATTTAGTTATATTATATCTTCAAAAATGTTGAAATGTGCGAGCGAGAGGGTTGTCTGCCTTTTACATACGCTTTAAGGCCCGTATTCCGAGACAGAAATCGTTACTCAAGCATAGATTTGAGTAGAGATTTTAAACAAAAATCTATGCTTGAGTACGGATCAGTGCTTGAGTAAGGCTACGGAATACGGGGCTGTAGCTAAGAGTTTTCGGAAGTGGTTGTATTACTCCCGGTATGCTGTGCGTGTTGACTGCATATGCACAGACAAGTACGTAGCGTACGCGGCGTCTATTTACAACTTTCTATGCGCATTAATGCCGCTGTACACTGTGCCATAGAAATCAATAAAAACAAAAATTCTGTCTCACCGTACGCTCTGATTCCGACGCAGTGGACGCGCAGCTTTGGATGCTACGCAGACGTAGAGAAGCTACGTCGTCTGCGTAGCAGCGCGGAAGCTACAAGATCGGACTTTTACAGCTATTGTTCAGTCTTTTTTTATGTAGCCATCCATCAATCCAAAGAAGTTTTATTTCCAAAGAGAAAAATCTTTAATGTAATATACGTAATTAACTGGTATAAGTAATAAAATATAAGTTTAAAAATACCCAAGTATAGAATATTGTATTGTTCTGAACAGTCTGCGGATCCAGGACTCAGAGAGGGGGGCCTTGAGCCCCTTAGCCTTTGTGGTTCTAAAACAATAATGTATGTATGTATATTGTACTGTACCTATATACAACGGACCTATTGGTTAGCTGTAGTAATCTAATGCGTGATTTACATAATTTCTTATTTATAATCTAAGAATGAATACATAAATACGTAATTATAAGTATTGTTTAAGTAGATTACCTATACTTTTTAGCCTCCAAAAACGGAAAGAGTGAAAGATTCACGGCGTTGTGTATCTCTCTGTTTGGATTCATCGGTGTACCTACCTACCAAAAAGGCCCACGTTGAGTTTTCGAGTGCGCTCCTGTTACACCTAGCTTATAGTCTAGATAGCTAAATAAGTACCTACCCATCATATTGTATGTATGAATGTAGGTGAGGGTAGAAAGATAGGTACATGATTGTAACGTGTAGGTACCTTCGTTTTGTTTATAGTTTTAATTAGGTCAATAAAGGCGCGTAAGTGACTAGATTTAAAAATAAAAAAAACTGATCAAGTCATTAGTTAATTTATTTTTTAGAATAATTATTAAAAATTTCCTTTTTAAGATATCGTTTATCAATTATGGTTTTCAAATGTTACAAGATTATAGCCTACCTTGTATTTCTTCTAAGTAATTAAATATTTTTATTTTAAAACAGCTTTTTTTTTTTAGCAAGTTTGGGTAGGTACCTTTCTCTATTATTATAAAGTGAAATTTGTTGCTATCTGATTATCACTCTCACTCTATGTGCAGCAATACATCATCCCCAGTAGACGTGCTCATTGAGACATTGACCTAACCATCAGGGAATTATGGTAGCGACATCTTACGAGCAACCAAGAAAAGAAAAATTTTCAACCACATTGAAGATTGCCACGAGCATGGTGCGGGATTTTTAGTTGGTAAAACTTTGGATAGGGGGCGCTCTATCGAGACTTGACCTAACAATGTAGGCAGCCGACAGGGTATGTTATACTTCGTCTGTGGTATGTTATGTATAAATAATCTGTGGTAAGCGTAACTAATAGATATGACAGTGACAGATAGAGAAATCTTCTGACAGTCATAGGATAAGGATAATGTTACAAGCACAGACGAAGGGGTTAGGACACAGACGAAGTATCCCTTCTTTACTTCGTCTGTGGGTTAGGATAATGTTTGATAACCAAAAAAGACTTGGCAAAAGAACACTCCTCCGGTGCCAGAAAAAAAAAAATGTTTGATAGGTTATGTTTGTGTTTTGGTGTTTTGATTTAGCCGGGCAAAGGCGTAAAGCCAAACAAACAATACAATGCAACTACGCGATGTTTATTTCAAGTTATTTCTATGAATCATGAGTCTTCAAGACAGATTAAAGCCATTCTTAAAAATCCTTAAGTTGGCTTCCATATGGGGAAGTGGCGGTCTATTTATCGCCTATCATATAAAGCAGACGTACAAAACAATAAACAATGTCGTCAATCCTAGTGTCCTGGAACGTGAGAAGAAATACACTCCCGAGTACGTTTACATCGACGATCCATCGTACAGCATTACTTTGAAATTGGAGCAGGACAGGCAGTCGAAGCAGTCAGTTGGTTTCGCGCGTATTTGGAAGAGTTTGAAACACTCGCTGGCGTGGAGACTACTGTGGCTGTGTCGACATGGCAACCGGGAACAGCGAAACGTGGCGCTAGAGCAGCTCGCTGCATTCAAAAACAACAAGCACTGGGACTGTTTGAAGCTGGCGCAGGCGTTGGACCCGAACACGGCAGTACTACTAGCGCGCACGCGTGGCGCTGATCTTCGCTACTTTCTCCCACCGCCCTTACACATTCGCCGCGACGCCCTCGCCAGCGAACTACTCTCCTTTAAACTCCGCGACTTTATCATGGCAGTGCAAGCCATAAATCGCCACAGTTGCATCCAACACTTCCTCTCCAAGCATTTTGCGAATGTCCAAGAGCCAGCAATGGAGGCCGACAGTATTCCTGTGAAACCTGACAGTATTAGCGAAAGAGATCTGTGTATTTTGTGTCTAGATGCGCTGCACCATCACATTTCGTTATTCCATACAAAAGACTATGATGATGATATTTCAACAGCTTTATTAGTAAATATGGGTCTTTTGTCAAGGCTTGCCGAACTTATGTTGCGGAACAAAAATGATATAGATATAGATTTGGCAGTGCTAAGAATACTAACAGTTCTGAGTGTTCATTGTAATTTACTAAAAGACTTCTTTCAAAATGGTCTTATCGGTGAACTAAGTCGACTGGTTAGATCTAAGGATGTGCGATTGTCAAGCTCTGCTGCAGTTTGTTTAGCGAACTTGTCTGGTGAATACTGCTATCGACCTGGATTGTACCTCCTACACCCACTTTACAGAACTACTACCCCACATGCATGTGATACTCTCTTGGTGCATGGTCTAAGAGGTGGAGTATTTGTCACATGGAGGCAGAGAGATAAGAAATGCTCAGAACCTATAGGTATTATAGATGTTACAGTATCTGATGTTGATTGTGAACCATGTGAAGAAGTAACTGTAGAGACAAAATTCCTAGATCCAGAAATTCAGCAGGTAATGGAAGATCTCTTAGAAATAAAGGAAGAAAACTTACTGGCTGATTATGATGTTGTGCTTCATGATATACCCATTGAAGCCAAGAGAGTACCGTTCAACACTCAGCCATACACATCTCTCAAGAAACGAGTGGCACTATTACAGGAGGACCAAGATAGATGCAACCACACCTTTTGCTGGCCAAAAGACTGGTTACCAAAAGACTGCAACAACTTGAGAATACTTGGTGTCAATTACTGGAGCTCTTTGTCTGAGTGGTTAGAAAGATGTCCATTACAAACAGCGGACATTGCAACCAGAGCCGCAGATTTAGCACCAGCCCTGATAGATGCTGGTGTTGCTAGGAGAAATGTGCCTGTGGTTTGGTTAGCACATTCTATGGGAGGTCTCATTGTGAAACAAGTATTGACTGAAGCGTCTGAAAGCCAGGATTCTTCACTGAAAAAACTTTCGGAGAATACCAAAGCAATACTATTTTACAGCACACCTCACAGAGGCAGCGCTTTGGCCACCATGCCACGGGCTGCTGCCGCTGTTCTCTGGCCCTCTAATGATGTACGACAGCTACAGGAAAACTCTCCAACACTCCTTGAACTGCATAGCTCATTTTTGAAGTTTGCAGATGTGTATAATTGGGAGACAATAAGTTTCGCCGAAACAATGCCTACTCTAGTCACAGCTTTTAAAGTCCCTATTCATTTTGTTGAGTCTTTCTCTGCTGACCTAGGTCGTGGAGTGTTCTATCAGTTACCACTCGACCACTTGTCCATTTGTAAACCAGCTACAAGACAATCAATTCTGTATACTACTGTGTTGGAAGTAATTCAGAGAGTGACTATGAAAGATGTTGAGCTGAAGTATTCTAACCCGTACTTGCAATGGGTTGTGGATATGTTCTGGTGGGCTTTGAGGAGGAAAGCCGAGGAAGTGCTGGAGTCTATAGATGAGACACATAGTAGTGAAGGCCTACGCTGGTTTGAACAAATCTTACTGGATGCTTTTACAGACGGATTCACAGATTAGGTAATTTAATCTCTGTATTGTCATCAATCCATGGACCTACTATTATTATTGTAACCTATTGTAATATATTTTTAAATATCGTATATCATGTCCTACTACATAATATGTAATTAAATCTATTATACTAGTAGTTCGCCCCGAACTGAGATCTCGTAATGGTCGGAGGTTAATAAAACCCAAACCATTTTTATTGACCAATGGATGCAATAAACTTTGCAAATCGCATTGAAATCGCCGTCTAGCTAAGTACCAGTCTTACTTGAACTACAAAATCATTGAAACTCCAAGAAATGTTAGCTCACGTTATACTGGGTTTTCCAATTTTATAATTTTTACAGCAACGCATAAAATTATTCGACCTAGAATCAAAATAAAAATGGTTTTGGAATGTCTAAACAAAACCCTATCATATGACACCCCACTTGATATTTTCGTACGACCTTTTTTTTTTACTCTCTTTGGACCGTCATAACTTCACGACCCCTTGACCGATTTACTTCATATAACAAACCAGTAAAACTTAAGAGTACTACCCGTATACCTATCAAATTCTGTGAAGATCGGATAAGCGGTTCAAAAGATCTCGAAGAACAAACATACAAAGCATTTTTGCACTAAGATCTCGTTCGCTTCGCTCACTCGATCAATTAAAATATTTACGATAAATAACTTACGTTACAAAAGTACCGTAAAATTCTACAACTTTGCAGAATTTGAAGTTTTTTGATGATAACTCATAAAGTACCTATCTATACATCTATACAAATATTATAAAGAGGAAAGGTTTGATTTTTTGTTTGTTTGTTTGTTTGTATGAATTGAATAGGCTCCGAAACTACTGGACCGATTAAAAAAATTCTTTTACCATTAGAATCCTACATTATCCCTGATGAACATAGGCTATATTTTATCCCGGAATTCCCACGGGAACGGGAATTACGCGGGTGAAACCGCGAGGCGCTGCTAGTTTATTATAAAGAATGTGCTCTTTTCTGATTATTAGCAACTTCTACATACTTTTACTAATGTTCTGTGTTATCGGTGACTATTTATTATATCCACATTATTTTTGTGCCTTATTCCTTATCAATGTCGTCTTCGTCTTCCATTTGAGGCAAAACGTCAATGTAGTGTTGAACCATACCCAGAGACGACATAGCTCCGCTTTCTGACGCCATGGCCTGGTCGACACGTACCACCTGTTGATCGATCGCAGGTCTAGCTGACTTGGACATTTCGTAGACGTCACCTCCGAATGAAATGGTAACACGGCCATCGTCATATAATCTCATTTCTCCGTTCGCTTTATTTCTGATAGGCCTTTCTGCGTTCTTCGTATTATTCTCCACACTTTCTTCAGCAGCTCCTAAATCTTTAGCCGATCCTCCATTAACATGAAGTTCCGCCTTCGTAATAACAGAATCTACAAGTTTGTGCAAATCCGGAAAATTTAAAAAGAACGTCGATGTTTCATTGTCGTGGAAAAGTTTTATCATATCATGCACCTCGAGTCCCCTCATAACAGCGTGTGCTGAGGTCGAAGAGGCTTGTTGAAACGCCCCGATGTTGAAGGAATCTATTGAGCTTGAAGCGGCATCTGTGTCCAGTTATTGTTCTGCGTTTAAATTTGGTGCGCTCTCTACATCCAGAAACGACACTTTTCTCGGACTTTGTTTAAAGGGCTGGTCATCCTCGTCGCTCTCGGCATTCAAACGCTCCAGTCTCTCTTTGAGCAAGACGGGCAGTTGCTGTGAATAATCTTTCTGGTCCTGGTCTACCATAAGCATATCAACCGGTTCTACCTCTCCCTCGTCTTTTTTACGGCATTTCATACGGTTCAACTGCTCTCCGATCAGACTCACCAGTCGGCGCGGAGCAGGGCAGTGCCAGCTGCTGCTGTCGCTAAAGTAGCTGTCAGCGCTGTCAGACCATGTATTGGAACTTCCAGATTCGGACATAACGTTGTGGATTTATTATATTATTTAAGAACACGATGCTTTTGACTGAAACCCAGGGCTCAACTAAACAAATATTGTGAAGACGTATTGTAGCTGAAGGTATTAAATCGATTATTATCTTGAATAATTTATCGATGTACGTAGTTGCATTGAGGCTATCGATCTAGTGCTTACCACCTTAAACTGACCCTAAGTAAATACAAGCGTTTTTATTTCAACCATTTCATTTTTTTCCATTGCACAAGTGACAGCGAAACTCAGCGATTTGTATGAGTAGACAGTCTAGATAAAAACCATATTGTATGTAGTCCGTAGATATTTTGGTCTAGATTATAAAGAAATAGGTAGGCCACACATCCTCATGCATGGTTGACATCCCATCCCATCTTGGCCAAGAGGAAAAGTCGGATAAGACGATAAATCAACTTTCCCTGTTTTTTCCTCTTATTTCCTTCATTACCCATGCATGATACAACTCAATTCCAAGGCCAACAGATTCCGCCGCCGTCATCGCTGCCACCACCACAGTATGCATGTCAGCCCTTCTGAATTAAATACGAGTATTAGATGTGTCGCCCAGCGGCGACACGACCTATTTAACGCCTCAATGTTTTGTGTAAGTTACTATGACAGTTTCATTTTGATGTGACTATCTCAGAATGATATTTTAATATAATATAATATAAATTAATTTATTCAAGTAAAGTGAGAAACTGAGCGCTTATGAACTAAAGACTACACATTACGCAGAATGTGTAGCCATTCATAAACACTATGGGGAACCCTGAGCATCGGACAAGAAATTCTGTTTCCCGATACTCAGTGCCCACCCTTCTTATACTACAAACTATTAAATAAAACTTACATAATATGTAGGTGGGTTTCCTGATCCACGCCAGTCTCTTAAGAGTCGGGGTATCACAGGAGAAACCCACCTATGTATGTCACAATATGTTTAAATAGGGTAGATTTCGTTTAACCTACCTACCTCTACCTACATAAATGCATGCTTAATTTGATTTAATTACCGAACGATACCGCATTTCTGGGGTATCGTTCGGTTACCCAGTCCTACACCCTACACATACCTAACAGGCGACATCTGTGGTGCGGCAATCTTACTACATATTAAGTAACAAGTGGCTCCTTCTCTCTTTTTTCTGCCTAAACTAAACAGGGTTAGTAAGTTTTGTGAGTAGACTGGTGTTTTATTTACCAATAAAACTTCATAGATGGCTCTGATAGTATTTATTACTTTTTATGATAACGTAGGCTTTACTTGGTACTACTAGTAGGACTAGTAGGCCTTATAATTCCTGCGCATCAAATTGTATCTCTAGACCACCACCGGTGCTCTCTAGCACCGGTGGTGGTCTAACGGTAGCGACCCTGCCTTCCAATCCTAAGGTCGTGGGTTCTAATTCGGTCCTGCACCAATGGGTTTTCGTAACCATTCGGAAAATCGCGTAATGTCAGTGCTCTCAAAACGGCGAGGAAAAACATCGTGAGGAAATCCGCGACTTAATCAGAACCGCACGTATTGACGTTTGTTTTTTTTTTTTCGTACGGACTAAATTACTTTTATAACACATTTGCTCGTAAAGGGTCTCTTATTTCACCAATTTCCGTATCGTAATGTATGTCATTACGCACTCGTGCGTTATGGTAATGTAAAACGTACGGTTTATCAAGATGCTCCCACTTAAACGAACGGAACCTTTTTTAAATCTTAGCAAAGAGTTTTTATGTCAGTAAAGTGGTCAACATTTTATGAATAAAATTGACTTTGGGAGATAAAAAATAAGCATTTAATTCTTTTACAAATTGTTAAAAATTTTCTAACTACTTTAACAAGTGATTTATTCGTATTAGAAAGTAAGGTAAAACGTACGGTTTATCAAGATACTCCGTCTAAAACGAACGAACCTTTTTTAAATCTTAGCAAAGAGTTTTTGCGCGCGCATCGTTAATTTGTCATCAAGTAAAAATTATTCCCGCGCTTTTTACTTTTATAAAACTAATAAGTTAATTTTACTTTTAAACAACTTTTATAACGAGTTTTATTTATTTCCTCGCAAATGTGTTATAAAACGTCGTATGACATACGTGCGCTTTGAAAATTACAGCCTCTGCTTTATTGTAGCCCTCGCCTACGGCTCGGGCTGGCAATATCGCTTCGGCTGTAATTTTCAACTTACCGCACTCATATCATAATGTACTATTAAATCGTCTGACGATTGCTGACAGGTGAGTGCTGAAGGCTCTCGACCATATCAAATGGTTTGTTGGTTTATTGGCAACAAACAGAATGATATAGGTTCTAGGCAAGCCTCCTTTATCTAAAACCATGTCCCATCTACTTAGAGAAGGGGTATGGTTAACAAGCGGCTTTGCCCGACACTGTACCTACTCATCATCTAATCATCTAGATTTAGATACAAAAGACAGAGAAGAAAGACACAGGGTACTTTTATTCTCAGAATATTGATTTACCTACCTTTAGTTTTGACCGGAAATGAACAGCAGTGTCTGAAAATCTGATTTCCGGAGATTTTTTTCTAATCATTCCACGTTTTGCTCAATTTTGAGTAGGAAGGTAGGTACCTAAGAACATACATAAAAATATGAGACCCATAATAGAAGTTTAGTACCTAAATACGCAATTACCTTTGCTACTTCTAACTAGTTTCCATAGTAACACCCAGTTAGAAAGGCCTTCACGATTTCACGTGCGCCCCCAAAATCGACCAAACGAAGCCACTCTGACTTCTCGGAAGTAGGTCATCGATCCACAGCATTAACTATTCAATAATCTGTGGTACGGTGCCATCTCTTTGTGCTGAGAGGTTCCACCCACATAGCGACCTGGCACCAAATATGTTTTAAATGTTTCTGCCTAGCATCCTAAATAGTTGAAAAGTTACCATACTTTGCCATACCTACATAGGGAAAGTTTACTCGAAACATTCGTTGCGAACTTTCGAGTCTGTGAGAGGTCACCAATTTTCATGCTTTATGTTCTTCAACGCGCTGATCAACAAGCTAGGTTCCAATCCCAACAGTTCCAACTATAAAGTACAACTTGCAGTTTGGGAATATTATTGAAAAACGTTCCAAATTGCGTCTTGATTTTCCGATTTACAGTGTTGTCATAGTTACTTAGTTGCCCTAGTTGTATAAAAAAAGTTGTCGTATCGTCGTCGCAGTTGCCGGTGGTAGAGTGAAACAGTCAAACGCGTTCTAAAACGGTTCAATAATTATGTGTCTGAAACATAAAATAGGGCTAGAGTCCTTTCCATGAAAGAGGTCCCGCAGACGCGGCGCTGTAGTCGACCTTAAGTATTATTTCTCGGGCAGCACTTTCAACAGCTTTAGGCATTGAAAACAAGACTTTGATCACAGAAACCAAATAAAAACGCACTAGCATCCGAACACATTAACAGCACCTGACAACTAATTTTAAAATTTAGTTTTAAACTTTAGTTCCGGAAATTTCCGCGGGACTTCTTTCATGAAAAGGACTCTACATCATAAAAATCAAATCAGTCGCACCTAGGGTTACCAGATCCAATAATAAGTTTTCCTGGCAAAATCTCTGCCTCAGCAATACATATTCCTGACATTTCGGCAAAAAGTATTTTTTTCAAAAACTCGCGGGTGAGCCGAGCCGAATATAATAATTTCTTATACTTGACTTTTCTTAAAATTCATGATAATTTCCAATTTTCCCTGACAGACGGCTAAAATTCCGGACATGTCAGGAAAATTCCTGTCATCTGGTAACCGTAGTCGCACCCAACCCAACTAGGCAGTTACCAATCTAATTATTGTTCCGACCTTCACAACAGATTAGCTGGCATAACATGCGGAAGCCAGGAAGTACTACCTCACCTACTAACATTCCGTCAGAGACCTTCAAGGCTCGGCAAGCTCTACAATTTATAAGCTTATGGTGGTAGAAGTAGGTAGGTACCTACTAGGTACTTTACTTACCTACATAATAATTAAACGTGTTGTGGTGTTGGCTAGTTCTCTAGCTCTAGGTAGGTAAATGATATAAGCATCGAGCATAGAATTGTCATAGGTAATAGTTTCACGATTAGGTACGACGATATAACGACGTCAACCTTGGTGAAATAGTCCCTATTTTTAGAATATAGTTTTCATAGTAAGTACCTAACTACCAAACTTCATAGGTTGTAACGATCTATTACTCTGGTGGTGGAGGTGACAGACAGTTAGGGTACACCGGAGTGAGTAGTCTGGTTTTTGCCAAAATTTGACGGGAACACAAAAAAAATTGTGTGAAATTCACACGTGGTAGAAGACAGACCTTAAAAAAACCAGTGCGTAGTATTTATTTTTATGTACTTATCTAATATGCAGTAGGTAGGTACTTATTTAGTTTTAGAAGTTTTCACTTCAAAATAAAAAGTAAAAAGTTGCAAAAAGTTTAATGTCACCTTGGATTTGAACTTGCTCCCGTTGTCGGTCTGACCGCAGTCCAACGTTACCACATTTCGGCCAACAGTACCTCTGCTGCGATGGTTGAAACTACGGCTATGTCATTATGCTTCATTCATGTCATGCTATGTCATTATGTCATTTCCGTTTCATTGACTTCCATATCACAACGTATAAAGAAGTTTTCACTTCAAAAATGACGTTCATTTTACTATTATAAGGACTCTCATCCGTGGGTGTATGCGAAGTGGTTTACCAAAAGTTTAATAATTTATAATAATTGTAAGGTAGGTAAGTAACCCGTTGTCATGTAGGTACCTATAATTACCTTTGATGATATTCAGTAGAAGTTACGCACAGCCACCTTCAAATCTGGAGCATTCCAATCATAACCAATTTAGTTGACAATCTATTGATAGGATCGTCTCATCATGGACCTTATGCTGCAGAAACAAAGATCAGTCGCTATCAGCAAATCTAAAGTTTGCATTATTTGCTGTAAGTATTCAATGCAGGTATCTATTAGGTATAGTTTGTGTGTGTGGGATGTTCAATAAGGAATGTGGGTTACTTAAATTCACATAGGTAGTCATAGTAGGTAAGAGATACCTACCTACTTACCCACTACCTACCTATCTATGTTCCAGTGGTATAGGTAAAGCAGATAAATGCACTATAATTTGTTATATTGTTCAAAGTGCTAGAACAAAATAGTTTTCATGCAATGAGCGACATAAAATAAATCAACCGTAGGTACCCAGTCTCCCCTACCTATACTTAATTTACGTACCTAGGTAAGCTACCTATCTACCTACCTACTGAGCATTTTATATCACTCTGTAGGTACTATACATACGTAGGTGGGTGGGTTGGTGTGACTGTAGGTCGCTGTTTGACTATTGTGATAAACTAACGCGCTTATCGGAACAGTGAACGGCCTTGGCCTGTATATTAACGTACCTACTTAGATGTAGGTATTTAGATATAGAGTCCTTTTCATGAAAGAAGTCCCGCGGAAATTTCCGGAACTAAACTTTAAAACTAAATTTTAAATTAGTTGTCAGGTGCTGTTAATGTGTTCGGATGCTAGTGCGTTTTTATTTGGTTTCTGTGATCAAAGTCTTGTTTTCAATGCCTAAAGTTGTTAAAAGTGCTGCCCGAGAAATAATACTTAAGGTCGACTACAGCGCCGCGTCTGCGGGACTTCTTTCATGGAAAGGACTTTACCTATGCATACGAGTGTGAGAGTGACTCTGTGCGTCACCGTATCATTATCAATTTGATACGGTGACGCACAGAGGCCATAAATAAAAAGAAGAAGAACCTTGTTTGGAGATAAAAAGAAAAATAACGGCTCTCGAGTAGAATGATAATCTCTTGAATGTGTCACCAGCGTCAACCTATCGTCGTCGTCTCCGAGGGCCGAGCATGGCTGGCGTCTTGCCAACGGAACTGCTATAGTCTGTGACGCCGGTTTCGGACAAATATTGATTTTCCAAGATTCGACGATCTATTTTATCGCAGAGGACTTAATTAACATAAAGGCAAAATTTGTGCTTATCTAGGGTTTCATGTTAATATCAAGGGCACTTAACCAGGGAAAAATAAACATGAAGGTTCAAAACTAAAAGTTTTAGAAAATTTATATTTTTATATTTATATCACGCAGGTAGGTAGGTAGGTACAGCGCGGTCACGGTTTGAATTAGTTTACTTACTAGGTACCTACCTACTTACTACCTACATTTATACCTTTATAAATGTATGACATCTCTTTGATAATATCATAGGTACACATACCTACATACCTACTAGGAGTAGGATTATAATATGATCTGTGGTGTAGGTGTCATTGCGAATACAGCCCGAGTGATAGTGATATGAGTTGGTAAATATGCAGACGATTTCATCAATTATTTTTTACAATTCCGTACATCCTAATTGTCCGTATCGTAATAGTATGAGCCTTACAAACGCAACATGCCCTACCAAGGCAAGATCTGCTAAGCGAAAATGCATTCGATTTTAAACTCTACGCATTATGAAACACGGCCTTTCTTTGTACAACCGCTGCAGTAGTTATAGACTATAGGTATATTAGTAGTTAGAATTTGAAAAGCGTTCAAGGCTATCGACTACTGGCGTAGAAGTAGTAAAAACTTGGTCAAGGCTTGTGGTCGAGCACTTGAAGTAGGCCTAAGATTTTTTGGTAAGTAGCGCTTTGGATTCTTTAGTAGAATTCGTTTCCAAGTTTTGGAAACAAAATCCACCGAGTTTGATGCGTATCGTCAAAACCATTTTCCCTTCAAAACATAGGACAGTCGACTTGACGAATGACGGCTTGACTGATAATATTTCAAACTAGCTGATACCCGCGACTTCGTACGCGTGCAAAACTTTCCACCAAAATATCTGACAACCAGCATACGATGAATCTCGTGCCAAAGGCGGCTTTTAGTTTAGAGAGGTCAAGTTGTATTACGAATCCACGTCTTTCATTTCAGTACAATAATAGGCAATGTTTCAATCCGGAAAAAGGGCTTAATGGTACCTACCTACCTATATAAGTTTCATTGAAATTGGTCCAGTAGTTTAGGCGTGATCCGCGACATACAAACAGACAAACTCGATTTTCGGAATCAGAATCGTTTATTTAGTAGATCTGCATAGTTTATCCATATCTTTAATTTTTGTTTTTGTCTTTTTTACAGTTTTATAATAGTACCTACCAGCTGGTTGACCGAGCTTTGCTTGATATTTTTTTTAGTATTTATTTTCATGTATTATGCAGTACTTATTTAGTTAGAAAAGGTTCTATGTTCAACACTGCCATCTACGATTGGAAGTATAACTTCAAAAAATAGTATTATTATTCGCCAATAGATGTCGGGAAGAGTCACATTTTTCTGTTTAAGTGTTTACTTGAAAACACGAATAAAACGAAATTTTCTGAAAATGAGTCCTAGCTAGATTGATTTATCGCCCCCGAAATCCCCTGTATACTACATTTCATGAAAATCGTTGGAGCCGTTTCGGAGATTCAGAGATAAATATACAAGAATAGCTCTTATTAGATATCGCACTTGACACTGTCTGTCGAAATGACGGACAGGCACAACAATTGAAGAAGAAGAAGAACATGCATACATTCTGGTCAAAATCGGTACCCTGCTTTTTGATTTGCCGTAGTCGGGTAAAAATACAAAACCGTAAAAATTGAGTGGGAAGTAGGTAGCTAAAGGAATGACGCGACGACGGGCGTCTGCCATTCCAAATTCAGTGGCCTATCACAAAGTGGTGACGCATCGTCAATAAATAAATATTGGCAGGATGTATGTCCTATAATCACGTCCTTATTAGCACTTTACCGATTGTTCCAAGTCCTTGTTGCTGAGCGGAATAAGATATTTTGGGTCAATCTTGCTTCATACATTTCTTCAATTCGAGCTTTCACATTGATACCTACTCTAGTCGATCATGAGTTCTTCTTCTACTTTATGAGCTAAAATAGTTTTTCTGATTTTCGGACATAAAAAATTGCCAACTATGCTTTTCTTTTCTCCTACAATATTGAATAGGTTCTCCGGAGATCTCCAGCATTTCGAAAGAATTCGAGTCCCAAAACTGAGGATGTTTATTAAAAAAAAAACATATCTAGGTAGGTATTCTATCAGCAACCTAGTTCCCATAGTACAAGCTTTACTTAGTTTAGGACTAGAGAGCGTTGTGTAATATGTCCACGAATATTTATTATTTTTACTAGAGGCCGCCCGCGACTTCGTTCGCGTCCCGTTGGATCCCGTTGATTTTCCGGGATAAAAAGTAGCCTATGTGTTAATCCAGGTCACGGAAAATGTATATTCCAAGTTTCATCCAAATCGGATCAGTAGTTTTTGCTTGAAAGAGTAACCAAATATCGTCACAAACTTTCGTATTATTAAGTTCGCGTCCCGTTGGATCCCGTTGTTTTTCGGGATAAAAAGTAGCCTATGTGCTAATCCAGGTCACGGACAATATATATTCCAAGTTTCATCCAAATCGGATCAGTAGTTTTTACGTTTAAGAGTAACAAACATCCATCCATCCATCCATCCATCCATCCTTACAAACGCATTATTATTGTTTCAGTCTCATACAAAACTGTTATGCTGACTATGTGTACCTTACGGCCATATTAGTATTTACAAAAAAAAACGATTGATGTTCTATCTATCAGCAATCTAGTATCCATCCATAGTAGGTATACAAACTTTGCTTAGTTTAGGACTAGAGGGCGTTGTTTGTTCATGTTTGTATGTCCATGAATATTTATTTAGTTATTTTAATTCTAATCAGCTTGCAGTGCAATCAAACTTGGCAAATATGTGGCACGATGACGTGTCATCAAGAAGGAAGTACATTCGGGACTATAATAATATGCCGCCATGATGACTGAAGGATAATTATATCTAGCTAATTCTAAATATTAGATGCGTTACCCGCAACCTATAAATGGCATAAAAAGTAAGATAGGTAAGTCTAACTTTTGCTTGATGGAAGCCAGCAGGGATCAGCCGCGAGGAATTCCAGTCCTGCACTGCACAGACCTCCACTGTTAATACCTACCGCGTTCACACTATGTCCATGCCGCTGCTGGCATTACTACCGCGGACTTATTGCCACAGCAACATCGCCTTTATTCTCATTATAAGCAAAGGCATGAACTTGGGCCGTTCACATTATGCTCGTGTCCACTTCCCTGACCAAGTCCTTGCCGTCTGCGGCATAGTGTGAACGCAACATAAAATCATCGACAGAGCTTCGGTAGAATCTTACCGTGAAGTGTTAATGCGTTGTCAAACGAATCGTCTGAAGGTAAAGAGTTTGAAGACGCTCTACCCCCGAGTGAAGAAATATGTATGGGTTCACTGGTGGTAATCCCGACATACTCCTCTGGATCTCCTCGGGTGCATTTTCCAGTAGTAAAAAATACGTTGAAAACACACTTGGCGACCAAGCCACAACGATGAGCTCAGCGAACAGAGATCTTCCTTTTCTTTTGAAAATTTTAGTCACGACTTACTAAAAATATTTAGTCCGTCATGTAAAAGTATCGTCTCAGCACTACATGATCTGCTGCCGTGGCCGCCTAATGCGTAGGCATTCTGTTTCTTATATTGAAAAATGTAGTTTAATTAAGTATAAAGCCGCCGATGACATCATTATTCTTCGTCAACTACGAAACACTATATTAGTGCCTAAACACTATTTAGCCTTTAGGCACTTTTCAGACATCTGTACTTAGTTATGTTAAAACCAGTTTCAGTTTCGTTTTAAACTGTAGAAAGGGGGTTTGATTTCATTCAAGTCATCAAGAAAAAACATTAACATTCGTACCGGACATGCTTAGTGGGTGTGTTGTGGTATGACTTGGTGGTTGTTTGATTCCCGTGCGGCCGTGCACGATCGATTTAGTTGCCTAGAAACTTGTTTGGCTCTGTCGATTTCTATCGGCGCGGCGGCAGCAGCGGCGGCTATAGCATCAGACTTGACGTGAAAGACAAAATTGTTGCCGAGACAAAAGTTGCTCGTGCACAGCCTAATAAAGGTGAGGGCGACTGTTACTTTGATTTATCAAATCAATGTAGGTATATGCACATTTTTCAAGTTTTAGATAAAATGTCAGTTGGCGCGATGTCGTATAAATAACGCTGGAGAGGTGCCAAGCGTGCGGTGCGCACGCGCACTCTACGTCACACGTTCCCGTGAAAATTATAATTAGGAAATTACACCATGCCCGTATGACTCTAAGGCTTATTAGCTACACCTGCGTATCTTTTTAACCTATACCTAGTCACAGACCATAATAATACTAGACTAGTCGAGCTTTCAAAGATTAGTTTGCAAAATGACAAATTTTACTTTCAATACTTGGAAACGACTTTTATCATTCAGGGAAACCACTTTACACACGTTTATTCCAATGGCTCACACTTTAAGTTACGACATGAAGTATTATTTGTTAATTTAATTAATTCCACCGAACTTAAACAACAATACTTACAATACATCGTGCTTATTATAGGTATTCACACACCTGCGTCGCTCTGCTTGACCGTTATCGCCAACTAACCTACAGGTGCATGGAAATATAACATATGTTTTTACCATGTTTCGACTCACCTGTTTACCCGAAAACGGCCACGAATGGACGTTTTCACATTGCCCCGAAATGAAACTCATACTTAGTTTACTAAGTATATATTTAGTCCTAGACGTTATGACAAAGTTTCGACTCGACACTGTCAAGTGCCGATAACGTATTTTTTTCGTTATGTAGACATAAAAGAAATTACGATATCGTGTCGATTTGATTGTGCAGTTTTCACAGTAGGTGTTTGTTAAGTGTATGTGGGTGGAAAAACTCAATCCTGCTGCATCCAAGAGGGCTAATTGAACACCACCTACCTCTGTTCGACTGCTGGTGCTGGAGATCAGCTCTAGGCGTGCACGGCACGCCGTAGAAGTCCACATAGGTGTCCAAGGGGTTAGCACGGCTATCCAAGGTCCAAAAGCTCTTAGAAAAAGCACACTATACACAGCAGTGAATCCACACACACAAAACAGTTTGTTAGAACGTCCAACAGTGAGGAATAGACACGGTCAATATTACGATAAAAAATTACAATGCAATACTTAGGTGTATACAAAAGCAGTTGCAAAAGTATGATGACAAGAAAGAGGATGTTAAACACAACCCCAGCCCCCGTATCGCAAGCTCTGAACTGCGTTCGCTGCCTAGCATAATGTCAAGTGACGTGGCTACAGATATACGAAAACAAGAAGCTTTTGACGGCAAAAAACGCGCTGAAACGCGCTAATGTCACTATTTAGTAACAGAATACCAATGATTTAGTATGAAAACAGAAAACCTGCCAGGCTTAAACTTAGCAGGTTTTCATAAGACAACGGCCAGTATACTACTAAGACAGGACAGGACACAACTATTTCTTCATGACTTCCTCAGATTAAGATGTCAGACTGAATTGACTGGAATTGACAAAGTTCAATTCAATTTAAAGTTTTCAGAGACTGGGAAGTCACAGGCACCTTCGATCCAACCTATTTTTGCCACTTGCTCTGATTCCGACACGATATCGTACTTCATTCTAGGCATTCATGAAAACCAGGCCTAAAGAAACCACGGTGCACCTTTAGCATTTGCTCAGCGATTAGTTTTTTACGCATCTGTCTCTATAATTTAATGTTTATTTCATTAAATCTTTGTATATTATGTGTTTTTGGCGTAAAATAAATAATTGCTATTTCTATTTCTATTATTCCAGCCATTATAAGAGCAGATAGCTCACCAAAAGAAACACTTTAGTAGTTTTCGTGTAAAACTTCCTAAATAGGTTATTCAACTTTGATGTTTTTCACAAAATTGACGGAGCAAAACAAGCAACGAACACAATTCCAATTATATTCCTATTATACTTAGGTTCATTTTTCTGAGGTCTCACGAACAACTTTCAGAGCTTTTAAGTTCCTTGCATTTATACAACTTTTATATTCATTTCCAGGTAATTGTGCGAATAACGTATGAAAAAATAAACACACTGTTGTTTAGCTCCAGCTCATTCATTTCTGACTCATTAAAAATGAGTCAAAGCTTCATCTAATTATATAATCTTCTCTCTTATACATAAAAACTAGCTGATACCCGCGACTTCGTACGCGTGTGAAACTTTCCACCAAAATACCTATCTGTCAACCAGCATATGATGAATCCCGTGCCAAAGGCGGTTTTTGGTTTAGAGAGGTCAAGTTGTATCTAAGAATCCACGTCTTTCATTTCAATAATATTTAACCTATGTTTCAATCCGGAAAAAGGGCTTCCGATTGATATAAGTTTCATTGAAATTGGACCAGTAGTTTAGGCGTGATCCGCGAACAAACAAACAGACAAGCAAACAAACAGATAAATAGACAAACTCGATTTTCGGCTTCAGAATCGTTTATTTAGTATATCTGCATATTTAGTTTATCCATATATTATATTTAGTATTTGGCTTTTTTTACAGTTTTATAATAGTATATAGAGATACCTCGGGATTCTAGCTTTAACTCCCCCGTCCGTGAGGATCCCTCGTCCTTGGGGTTCAAAATATCGCCCGAGACATAATACACTGCTTTATCCTTAATGCTTAATGCATAATCTACTATTAGTGCAGTGGTTCAACATGTGAGTCGCGGCCCCTGTGGGGGTTTCATCAAAATGTTGAATGTACGAGCGAGAAATTGTTTGACAGTAGGTACCTCATCAACATAAAAATTTTGCACATTCGTTTTGTGAATTAATGACATCTGCGGTCATGGAACAGCAACCGACCACCGCGTTGAACCAGTATGGTATACCTACCTATTTACCTATTTTCGATTACAACCGGTTTTTTTGCATGCCCCTTTCTTCAAAAAATCTAGACAAAATATCGTTGCGATTTCTTATTGCGATATATCATTGCAATGTAGTTTTTACTCGATTTTTATTTAGTCCTCTGACTGAAGTACCTACCTACCTAATACTGAAAATTGTGTAAGTAGGTAAGTATAAGCATTTTTTAATGTTGGAATTTGCCAATTTGAATTGATTCCGCTAGTTGCTAACTAGTTGCTATTATGTATTCTGTGACAAAAGTGGCCAAAGGAGCGTGGAGCAAGTGCCTATCGGAATATCGCGTATCTAGGCCAGGGGGCAATGACCCCCCCGAATATTATAATACTCCTATTGATTCGACGGCCAACAGTAATTTAGTTAACCCACTAGGTGTGAATAATTTGGAATTCGGCGTCTATATATAAATTGAATGACATCTCTCGCTCGTACCCCCTTGAACTGCGGAGTTTTATGCGTATCGTCAAAACTGCTTTTCGTCATTAACCATTTTTTGCCAAAGATGCGTTTCGTCAAAGGTTCGTTTTGCCAAAGTTATGTATGGTCAAGACATTTTCGTCAAAGGAGCTTTTGGTCAAAGACAATTATTTGCCATGCTTGCGTTTCGTCTTATTGTTTAATTTATTATAATTTTCAACACTCTTTAAGTTGTAATGAATGGTGATGGAGTTACCTATTAATTTTGTTCTAATAAAAGTAATAGGTAGTTTTAAAAAAGACTATAAAATACGCTTTTATAAATAAACCAAACTAAATAAATAAACTAAAATAAAAAAAGAAAATAAATTTTAATTCAGAATAGTGTAGTTTTTTTATAAATATATATTAAAATTAGTGTAAATAAGAAAAACATGTATTTCATTTAATAAAAAGCGTGGGATGATTTTTAAAATATTATCGTAATGATAATCCTTCTACTCATATAGAATCTGTCAATAAAATATTTGTAAAATATTTATATATGTACTGACACCATGCACCCCACGCTTTTTATTAGATGAAATACATGTTTTTCTTCACTATTGTTAATTTATATTTATTAAAATATACACTATTCTTAATTCAAATTCATTAAAATTTATTTTCTATTTTTTAGTTTGGTTTTCTATATAAAGCGTGTTTTTTACTTTTTTAAACTATTATTTATTATTTTTTACATCCAATAAAATAAAGTAAAAATACTAGTACCAACATAATTGTTTTACTTTTAATTTTTAACACAACTACGGAGTTTTGTCTATGGTATACAGGTATACCTACCCCCTATTTTGACGAAAAGCAATTTTAACCAAAAATATTTGACTGCACGCATCTTTGGCAAAAATGGTATTTTGATGAAAAGCAGTTTAGACTAAAAGGTATTTGACGAAACGCACCTTTGGCAAAAATTGCTTAATGACGAAAAGCAGTTTTGACGATACGCATAAAACTCGAACTGCGCTGTACCATTTGCTCAAATTGGTCATGATAAAAAAATTATTTAATTGATTCAAGAAACTCTTTCGGAGGCACCTCCGAAAGATAATAAGGCATATTTTTAGGGTTCCGAAGTCTAGGTTTCGGACTTACAGGCCCGTATTCTGATAAAGAAATCGGAATACGGGCCAAGGTATTCTGATTTTGTAAGTTTTCCCATTAAACACATAAATAAGTACTAACCTAAGTACCCAGTATTCGCCTGCATTGACTCTTTACTTGCAGTAGCAGAACCACCGTCGTAAGTCATTTAGAAACCCAGTAGATTGCAACATTTACAACACAGATGGTCCGACGATTTTCGTCATAGACTTTGAATACGGATATACATATATCTTTAGCCACTTAGGCCCAGAACACACGGTGAAGCGAAACTGCTACTAAACCCTTTTGAAATTATTGATTTGAAACCAGTTTCAACCATTTTCCACACACGCTGCAACCACAATCATTTCGGTTTTCGTTGAGAAAAGACGTCTGCATAATGAGTTCTTCAAGTGACGAAGAAATTGTGGTTAAGTAAATGAATGAAACGCAACGCGAGTTTCCTGCACGCCGGTTTCAATGCGACTGATTGGCAACGCGTTTCAAACCGGTTTCAAACTGGTCGCGTCATGTGTGGTCTCTCAACGGAATCTATGGCAGAAACTTAAATGCAACTCAAAAGTAACTAGTATGTAGTTTTAGTTTCGTCATTTTTGCGTTTCACCGTGTGTTCTGGGCCTTAGCCGAACAACACTAGCTTTAAACTTAGTTTGGAAATGCACGCACTCCACCTTGGTGCTTTCGACCGGTGCGAGGTCGAAAATGTCGAAAAATTGCAGATTTGAGTAGAGATAATTATACTCTTGAGTACGGATCAATGGTTGAGCAGTAAATACGAATACGAGCATTAGAATGAAGTAGGTAAATATACTTATACTTAAACAAAAACCTTTTGAAGAATTAGATCTTGCTCTTGGCTAATGAAACATTCCAAGTAGCCGTTATAAAAAACTGGATTTATTTTCGTAAAAGCTTACATTATTTCCATTCATTCCTTCTGAAGACAAAACATCAATATAGTAACTAGGTAATATAGTGAACGTTTTTGAAATACCTAAAGCTTCTGAACTTGTTCTGAAATACATCTGAACCCAGAACGTTTGCATTGCACTCAGATAACCAAATATTCTGAGCCTTTGCATAATACCTACACCTACCAAACGTTTTTGACAGTAGAACGACAAGTTTTGGTTAGATTTTTTTGAACAACCGTAAAATTTAAAACGGAACATCTAGACGTTGCCATGGAAACGTGTGTTTTTGGCTGCGATTTGTCATCCACATACATAATTTGTCTAGTACTGGACGCAGGTTAATCAGGCACATGTTGGTTATGCTAAAATCTCGTTAAAAATTAGCTAAGAACGCCATCAATCACTTACCAAATCTGCATTTATTACTTTGGCTTAGAAAGGTACCTACATTTTTCCACGGGTGGGCATGAAATGGAGGCATGGAGTGAAAGTTGGTGAGCGGCTGATTTTGACATTGCCAAATAACGAAGTTTAGAAGGTGAGGCACACGCGCAAGGCTTATCAATGCGCCTTCTTTTCGATACTAACATTTACCGGAATTCCAGTTTTGTAGTGTTTATTGTGTTTTTGTAAGTAAGTAGGTATTGTTGTGTAATTTTGGTGGAATTCTAACATTAGTAGTCTCTAACATAGATTAGTAGTTGAAGTAGGCTTGCCCTTATCTCTATAGAGAAGTAGGTACCTTCTTATTATTCTTTATATTTATTTATGGCCTCTGTCCGTCATTTGGACAGTCATTTTTTCCAGTGTCAAGTGAAAATATTTGAAATACTAATATTAGTTAAATCAAGTCATTTGTCAAGTCAAGGGAAAATGGTCTTCAAAACTAGAAAACGAATTCTATCAACCCAGAAAACCACTTTTATTTAAATTGCTTACATTTTATGCTAAGACCGCAAGTATTATTGGTTAAAATCCCACCAAAATTAAACAAAAATACTCACCATAACACAAGAAAAACAATTTAAATAAAAGTGCCGATGTTTCCCCTTAAAATGACAGAACTGGAATCCTCACCGCTGAGGTTATTTAATGACAACCCTCTGTTACGGAGAAACCCGGTCGGGAGTGGGGACAGGCCCTATGTCATTTGGATGTTGGGTTTGCCCAGGGTTTTACCATACATTCAGTATGATGTTTGTTTCCCATAGTTACTGCTCTAATATAAGAATTTATGTTAACAATAAACAATACAGAAGTTTTCCCGATCATTACTTTGTAGGTAAACCTCTATGTACGTATTACCAAGTGGTCCTGAAGGGATCCACTAGCTGCTCTTGTTAAGCGATGTAGAAGATGTACTAGATGTACTAAGTAGCTTGCATGTCAGATTAACTAAGCACCTATTAGAGGCCATGCGGGCAGTAAACTCGATACAATTCTAACTGTCGCAGTACGCATATTCGGCCAGCGCGCAGCACAGCGGACTGTGGAAGCCCCATGGGTATTTGGCGAAAGAATTTCGCGAATCGTCCATCCTATTTCGACTCATTAAAAGGTTCTATCCATCTCGTTCAGACGCGTTTCACCTCCAAAAGCTATGTGGCTCCAGACAGGGCACGACTTGTTGAACAGGTTTCTAAAAATAGCGGAAACCGCGTTTTTGAGAATAGCCTTAGGTCCGATCCGACACCTAATTGTTGTTGGTTTGATCGATTGGCTGCTTCATCATCATCCACAAGTCGTTGCTGGTTTGTTTTCCTGCGTCCAAGTAAATAAGCCATAAAGCACTTCGTTTCTGTTCTTTAGTGTCCCAGACTTTAGAGCAAGCAAAAATTATCATCGTGATTATTCGATGCATACTAGCAATTTGAATAAATATCCGTCAGGCAGGACAGGACACGTAGTTTCATTTTAATTTACGTTATTTTCTAACCAATCCGAAAGGCGACTGTACATAATACAAAAAGTAGGTACAGTTTACAGCAATGTTGCTGTAAAGTTTCGGAACAACTTTTAATGGCTGTAATGAGCTCGACTATACCTACAAGAGTGAACTAAAATAACGAGCATAAAACAAAAGTGTCGCCTCTACTCGAGCTCTCTTCTTAGGTAAAAGGAAACACTTGAAGTTTTTTTAGGAAAACTTGTCCGTAATTGCAGGTTTGGTCTCCAAACGCAGCAGTGAGGCAAGTGTAGATTGTAGTTATACGATGATACTGAATTTTATATTTATTTATTTAATGGTATGACAATAGGCGCAAACATAAAAATATTTCTTTAAAAAATAAAGAAAGCTTAAATTAGGTACTTAGTAACAAGGTATCTATATAACATAAATCTAAAAACGACTTAACAACTAAATAAACTATTACATACTACAAATCAATGTTCAGAGACTTTAGCCAGGTTATTGCATCGGACGGTAGCACCATTAGGTCACTCCATGGACCTAGGTAAGAGTGGATGGGACAACGCTGAAAGATGTGTTCCATAGTTTGGTCTTCCTCACCGCATTCACAGAGTGCCGAATCCGTACAACCCCACTTTTGTCGAAAGAAGTTACAACGGCCGTGCCCTGTTCGAAGTCTGTGGAGGCGGCCGGCACCAAAGTTTATGTGGCAAGGTAAAACCCTAAGGCCCTTCGCGCACTAGGCAGCCTGGCTGCGGCAGCCAGAGCGTGTGTATGCGAATGTATGTGGCTGCCGTCAGTCTCCGCGCACTAGGCAGCCACGAATTCCCATATGTTTTACTGGCTGACGCAGCCTGGCTGCGCAACCAGGATGCCTAGTGCGCGACGGGTCTAAGGGTTTGACAGTAAGATCGATAGATTCGCTTATTTCGCAAGGTGCTCTGTGAAACAAACAAAAAAAATATTTTAATCAGAGAGAAAATTCTTTAATCCACGTGGGCCGTGACTAAATTCTAATAAAAAAATATCGTCTTACAATCTCTGATAGAAATACTATGTATTTAGGTAATTTAGTTCAGCTGTTGAGGTAAGCATACCAAACCAACCCATGACGTAATAACCGTAACCGAACTGTAAGTACCAGAAATATGTAAATATAAAAAAACACTGATATACCTACGTGGTAAGTTAGATAATAAACTTATTAGTAATCTACTAATAAGTTACTAAGAAGCGCTCGTAGCTAGGCTTGCTTAGCCAATCTTCACCGATTATCTAAGTTAAGCAACGTTCTGTGCGGTCACTATTTGGATGGGTGACCGTTAGTGGCATTTACATCTGAGCGCTTCCGTGCTTCGGAGGGCACGTTAAACTGTCGGTCCCGGCTCTAGCAGTCGTTAAGCCACGACGGAGGCCATATGGCGGCCTAAAAACTCTGTCACCAGAGTTGGCCACTAGCTCATACGAACTTGCTTGCTAGTAATCTACTTAAGTACCTACGAACCAAACTAAGAACGGGAAATTTTATGCAGAAATTACCGATTGGACCTACTTTGGGACTCAATTCTACTTATTTGGTTTGAACGATCTTCAGCTTATGGTGGTCATACACGCTACGAGAAATCGTTACGATCAGACTGTACAGTTTGAACGGTACCGATAAATCGCTACATGCTTGTTTTAAAAACTGTACAGTTTTATAACATATATGTAGCGATTTATCGGTACCGTTCGAACTGTACAGTCTGATCGTAACGATTTCTCGTAGCGTTAATGCCCACCATAGTTCAATCGTCACTGGACAGTTGGATGAAAAGAAAAACAGATGAAAAACTGTGGTTTAGCTGCGTTTCAGCTGTCAAGTTTGACACTAAAAAAACGAAATAACTTAAAACCAGATGAAAAGATCAACTAATATTACTGTTGTACTGTCTCTTGTTTTAGATCAATCTAATTGTCAAAATTTTGGTTGTACCTCCCTTTGTACACTGACCATTATTCTTATCCGCACTCCCCTCTTGTTTATGACTCTAGCATCAGCGAACTCGACACTGGCAGAATTGTGACAACTAGCCACAAAAGCCACAAACTAAGAAGTTGAAGATGAAAAGATATGATGCACTCCACCTGTGCTTCAGCTGACAAGTTTTTTGAGACTCCTTCATATTAGTAGGTAGTCCAAACGAAAAAAGCGAGTGTGAGATCTTAGCATAACTTGAACATAATATAACTTTCGAACCGCTAATCTAACCTGAATATAATTTGACAGTGTACGAGTATATATGTACCTTTACTGTCATGATTTTGGTATGATTATTATGTGAATTGACCAAAGAGTCACTATGTATAAGGGTAAAATTATTAAGGTAAAATTATTTCACAGTTAACGGCTACACAATCCCTGTGTGTAGGTATTATGATTTGTTTCCATTACGTAACCACAATACCTATTTGTAAATCAAGCCGGAGAAACGCATACAAAGTTGTGGCCAGGGTCGTCTAGTTCTTTATATTTTTACGAATATAAATTCTGTGGGTTTCGAATGGGTTTTCTAGCTCGGAGGCACGTCAAAAAGGCAAGTAATGCTAAAACTATGCAAGGACATTTCAAATAGGGCTTCTAACAGGCACTGCTAATACGATTAAGGATTTGTAGATGCTCTACCTAAAACCTTTATGAGCTTAACGGCTCCGCAAGAGAGTTTGTTTATTATATTACACTCCGTTAGACACGTATTCTAAAAGTATAATGTACCTAATGTACTTATCTGTTTCTTCTTGTTTTTTTATGTATGGCCTCTGTCCGTTTTGACAAAGAAGAACGTCTCATAACTCGGGAAGTAGAGCTCCAATTGCTTCTTCCGATCTTTTGATTGATCCGATTTAATTGCGGTGTAGCTAAATTATGAGAATTCAGCAGCTCTGACTGGGTTTGCCTAGTTTATAATTCAAAGGCATAATTCATTGATATTTATTTATTTAAACTATTTTGTTTTTTTTTTGATGTTTTTGATTTATTGATCACCAACATAGTGTACATCATTACAATTAAAAGATAAAGTTTAAAAGGTATTAGATCAAATGCCACCACAATTACAGGCGAAGATAGAGAAACACGAGTGAAACATGAGTGAATTAATTAATCTAAATACTTTATTGTACACTAAACCATAAAGAAAGAAAAGAAACACATATTTAAAGGATAACCAAATAAAAATGCAGCGAATGAAATATGTCAAATCGTTTAGATATGAAGAACTGTAGTTTAGACTTCAAGATCTGATGATGACCAGCAATAATAAGGATCTATGGAGTCGTGAAAGAACCTCCTACTAAGCCAGGTACTTGCCTATTTGGTTGTTAAGATATTGTAGCCCTAAGTATTGTACTTTATAAAAAAAACAAAATAAACAATGCATAATATAAAAATGAAAGGCGATCTCAGCGGCTACTTTCTAAATCAAAGTACTCACATCTAAACCATAAGTTCACCAAATACGTTCCATTCTACGTCAACTTAGACAAGTTAATTGTACGGAAATTTAAAAACTTCCGGCCATGATAATCTACTTAGATCATCTTCACCATTGCTGGTTATCATCAGACCTTGGAGTATCGACTCCAGTTCATCAGAACTCAATACTTAGATGCATTAAATATTCAAACTGCAATTACATAAATAATAAATATTTTTGGACATTACACAACAACAACGTTCTCTAGTCCCAAACTAAACAAAGCCTGTATTATGGAAACTAGATTAATGGTAGATTATGCGTGAGATTCCTTTAAACTGGTTTTCAGAGCTGAAGAATATTTTCATAACTTGAAAACGGCTTCACGAATTTTTACCAAACATGACTAAGATCCCAGATAAATTAATCTATGTTACAAAAAACGCATTAAAACGCACTATTTCAGAGTTACAGCACAGACAAATAGACATACAGGCAGACCGACACACAACACTGTCAAACTTATAACGCCCCTTCCGCTATTCAGTCGGGAACATTTGGAGGACTTTTAAATAGTTGAAATTTTGATCCCCTGCATGAAGTCCCCTCAGAGTTCATTGGTATAATACTCTTACGACTCGCTCATATCTCCATGAACTAAACTAACCATCGTGCTATCAACAAGTTCCGCAGCTTTTTTATCTCTTGCCAAAATCTTCACGTGGTTAAAATAACCGTTCATTTAAGTGGTGAATTGTGGCTTTAGTTCGAAAGTGAGATTACTAGTGTACCAATACAAATTGGATGCCAGGTGAAACGCAATGAGTCGCAGCTCATGCTGAGTTGACGTCCGATAAGCAGCAGGGTAACTCTCTTAATAAAATCCATTATATGATTATTATAAATATCTTTCAACGTAATGTCGCGCCGCCGCGCCGCCACCCCCGCCGCTCCGCACCGTCAAGATTATGGACAAGAAATAAAAAATTGCATGAATGAATCGCACCGATAATTCCACTACCTAAGTATCACATGTATCAGTGTTTTATGTTATTAAACAGAGTTGGCCACTAACTCATACGAGGTTGCTTGCTTGCTATGTTACGGCAACCACTGTGACTTTCCGATATCCCTACAAAATCGCTGTAATATGTCAGTAATTTCTAGATTTTATTGAGAGATCTAGCACGGTGATTAGGTAACAATCAGAGGGTGATTGTTACCTAATCACCGTGCTAGCTGTCGTGGTTACGAAGCTAATGTTTTCTTTTATTCTATATCGCTGAAGAGAAGGAATTATAGATTTCATAAAGCTTCATATTATTTAACAGGCGAACTGTGTTTACAGTACTAATGCAACGACACCTACACGATAAATTCGTCGGTGAACCTGTAATACTAAATAAGTAAGAAAAATATCTTCCCGTAATATTTTTTCTTCATGTTAGTGGGTGTTGTATCTCTACTGTTTATGAACTATTCTAAGATGTAATGACGATTTTGAACCGATTTTATCTGACCTAAACTACACTAGCGAGAAAACATACGATCTAAATTACTTACTATGAAGTTGAAAACGTTGGTCCTAGTATATCGTTGTAGCATACGTTTCGTAGACCCTCTACGAGGCACGCGTTTGTCTTTTTAACATCCGAGTCACCCGACCTATACTAGTAATAATAATTGGTGTAGATACCTCTCGAAATGAAACTTTGTATGTTCATAGAGTTCGGTTTTGGTTTTTGATCTGATGATAGAGCCAGGAAGTCGAACGTGGAATTCTTCAGTAGCTGCTAAGTAAACCCCTCGAGTTTAGGATCATGCAATTTGTTTTATGAGTTCATCACATCGTGCTTGGTGAAAAGTGTGTGGTGATGAAGCCACGAGGTGGATAGTGGAACTCTTCAGGTACTAGTATCCCTTCGACTAAAGGCCCATATGATTCGTTTTGAAGTCCAATATATTAGGCTTGCTAACGTAAGCGTTTTTTTTTTAATGTTCATACTTTGGCTGTTTTCACACTGCCACTCGTCACTCTTAGCACTATGACTGCATACTGTGACTTAGTTCCGAATTTTCGTTGAAGATCTGTTTTTAGACCACCCTGCATATATTTTTGTATGAACAACTGACATAACAAGTCTGTTATGTCAGTTGTTCATACAAAAATATAAAATAATATAAATAAAATATATAAGTAAAATATATACAAAAATATATTCATACAATTATTGGGCGATAACGGTACAGTGCCGTTATCGCCCAATAATTCATCTTGTTTTCTCAACTTCAACTTCTTGGTTTGTGGCTTTCCATGCATAAAAACACTTCAGACTAATTGAGATAAGTAAGGGTATGCAATGTAGGTACCTACCAGAAAAATCAATCGTTGAAAACTTTTCTTATACATTTCAACTATATCGAGGGGTTAGATAAAAAGAAAACTCAATTTTTGCTTTTATTATTTCAAATAATACAAACCATCCTTACAATACAGATTGATCTAAAAAAATATCGATTGTCATTAGTTATAATACTTATCAATTCGAAAGTGGCTGCAGCTGGACAGCCTCCTTCATCGATTTCGACATCCTACGCTTTGTTTATCAGCTTGTGGTTTTCACACCGATTGTCACACCGTTTCAGGCACCCACATCGGTGTTCGGACTTTGTTTTTCCTACGAGTTATATGGCCTGGCCTGTCCATTGTCATTCAACTGGCTCAATTCTTGGTTCTTCTATGATGCAGCTTCTGTTTGACGTAAGGAGCTGTTGGGATACATTTTTGTATTTTCATTCCAATTTTCAACTCCCTAGTTAGTATGGCGGTATGGCTTAGCGTGGAAATTGATGACATAGGTAGGTATATGCGGGGCGCATTCGATGACTTTTACACAGAATATTGGTGTTTTGGAAATAATGGTCTTGGTAAGGTAATTTAGTGCTGTGCATTATGGTTAGAATGCAGTTACTTAGTTCGCAAAGCAAAAAACTTGATTTTCAGTTGAATAATGACTAAACTAAACATGGATGTTTGCGAGAAAGCGTTGATGCGCGGCTAAACTTAATTTGACGCACTAAAATGATGATCTGTGCCCTTTCTCATGAACTGAACTGACAGTGACAGCTATCATTTTAGTGCTGTCAAATTACCTGCTTACTTATAATTGACTAGGTGCCGCCCGCGACTTCGTTCGCGTCCCGTTGGATCCCGTCGATTTTTCGGTATAAAAAGTAGCCTATGTGTTAATCCAGGTCAGGGACAATATATATTATTCCAAGTTTCATCCAAATCGGGTCTGTAGTTTTTACGTGAAAGAGTAACAAACATCCATCCATCCATCCATACTTACAAACTTTCGCGTTTATAATATTAGTAGGATAAATCGTTGCATAACTTTATTCAGCTGTTTAAATTATTGCTGTCTCTTACTAACAAGTAATGTCAAACAGTGACACAGCTTGATTTTAATCAAACGGGACCACTGTTTAACTATTCAGTTTATTTAAGTATGGCCCTTAGTTTAGTTTAAAAGAACGAACCAACAGAATCGGGCCTATTGACGCTCTATTGCCTCAACGCGACGTCTGGGACGGATGGGTGTGCACATTCCATCTATGTGCACACCCATCCCATTCTATGGATAGGTGGATAAACTAAAAATAATTATTAATCAAAGACCCATATTTATTTAATTTGATCAATAATCGCATTGCATAAACAAAACAATATAAGTAGCTAGGTACAATCGCATTCAGCAAAACAAAAAGAAACGAAGACGTCGCTCCGCATTGGCTCCTCAGATTTCCTTTCTGCTACCGGCGGCTGTGGATCAAATGTAATAAAAAATGTGTACTTATGAAATTTGTGAGCGGTTAAATTGCGCGTCTTCAGCGCAGGAGTTCAAATATTAGGCAGCGGGCGGTGCGGGGAGACGACGCGACCGCTCGATTGCGAATTGGCCAATGCCTGCCGACAAGCAGAGGCCGCGGCGCCGCGCCAACGACGATTATTTCAATTTCGTCATGTCGTGGTACAATGATTCAAACCGAATGATTGCGACACGGAGATAATTTCAGACATACTGTATATTGGTACGGTTCACATGACGCTTGATAAAAATAGACAAGTTATGCGTGAATAGCTTCCGAAAGAGGCCGTGTTTCAAGCAGAAAGTACGAAGATTTCGCAACCGAATTATTAAAACAGCTTGCGTAATCTCCGACGTCACTGCGTACATGGCTACGGAATGGGTACGGCGGATGCTGCGTAAGGCTCGAGGTGACCGATGATCATGATGACTGCATGCCAACCGTATAGGAGAGAGAAAAAGACTGACTGATAGACAAAGTCGCGTCTTAGTCTCCCCCCACACGGAAGACAGATGTTCATTCTTGAATTGTTCTTTCTTCTGAAATTCTTCAAGTCCAGGCTGCAATTAAAACTTATTGACGAGCGTCCGCGCTACGAACCGCGACATCCGAACCGTGGTGACTCATGTTATCATGATACTAAGGCAAATGTGACATACGTATGTACTAATTTAATATTTATTATTGCAAGTAAACTTTTATATAAAATTATAACTAAATTTAAAATTTCAATTCTATTAAACCGATTGACTCCATCTCGCGAAATTTCAAAACTGGGCTATAAAGTTTCACAAAGATTTAATTAATTTAAACACTTTCATTTCATTTACAATCACTAATATTTTCCGCTAGAAGAGACGCGATTCCCGTTAGAAATGATGACAGACTCGTGGTCAAAATGTTGGGCTAAAGTTGTCTTTCACTGGGTCCGGACCCGTTAGTGTTTAGAGAGCGACTGGAGCCGTCGGAGACCAAAGTGCGAATGGTAGCGCGTAGCGGAGATCCATGGCGTAGAGTACCGACGGCAGTCGCAAGGGGGGACACGGCAAGGGTCGGGGGAAGGGAAGGGGGCAGTGCTGCGCGCGCAGAGAAAGGACGCGAGTGGTGATGTAATCGCGATCGATGCACTCCGCTTCACTCTTAGCAACCACTACGCTATGGGAGTTCCATCATTATCAACGGTCATGACCAACCTAGGAATATACTGAGTGCAAATAGTTTAACGCTCCGAAAAGCTTCTACAATGAGTTCTTGGGTGGAATACACCGGAAGATAGTAGAAGAAGGAGTCAGGTCAGTGACCGTCTTCGTAGACACGTGCCGAGCTCCACGTGAGTAACAAAGAGTGGTCGCACCCAGGCATGAGTTTAGCGTGAATACATTCCGTGCCTACGTCGTTATAGAGCGAGCTAGTCTAGAACAGAGAGGAGCGCTCCGTTCGGAATAGCCCGCGCTGGCGCTGCCTGGCGCTGAGCTATCATTGGGTATCGAGCGGTGCGGTGGTGGCTCGATCGGCCCGACTTCGTGAGTTTCCGCGTGCGCTCGCCTCCTATCTAGGTCACACGTGTAAACGGTATCCCCCCCACCGGCCTTGGCTTACTTTACCCAAGCGGCTTAGCACCTCCCCTTCTCCACAAGATCTCTATACTCCAGCACCCCCAGAACACAAACATCCCTAGTCCCTAGAAATCAATTTTCTTAAAACTTTATGAATAAAGGCAATCCTACGACAGACATTGGCATTGTAAATAAAACAACTCGATTACAAATTTTTTTGCGGTATCACAATTATATTTTTTATTGAATTATTTTAGGTACTTAACTATCAAACTAAGTAATCTTGAAATCTAGGCCACGAATAGTATACGACTTGTCTGATATGATTCTGATATGATCGATAAGGCAGTAGATAATTTGATAAAGTTATTTTAAGTTAAGTGCTAAGCAAACGTTTTTACATGTTTCTATACCTAATGTGAATTGAATACTTAAAGGAAAAATTCATGTCCATTGCATACCTGAGAATTGTACAGTTGCTTTGCAGTTGCGGTGCAAAAAAACCGTTACATTTAAATAATTTGTCGTTGTTAATTTTTCCGTAACTCGACAGAATCGTTTGAAATGGAAGCACGACAGCTAGACGAGTGAGCGGCTGGCGACTCGCGTTGAACCGACTATCTAACTAAGCAGCTAGTACAATCTATCATCGAGGTCGGACAGCCCAACGCGGCCCCATCGAATAAAACTACTCGCAGATGATGAAAACAGCGTTTTGACCTCGTTCGAATCTAGGACAGCACCCGAAATAACTAGGGCACCGTTACCGCGCAGCCGCTAACGCAACTCATAGCTTGCCTTCAACACCACCAGATGAAGACCCGTGACAAATGGCATGACTCCGCTCCACGCAACCGATTATCCCGAGACGCAGGGCCTGGGCGGGCCCAAGTACACTGGTCATTTTAATTACCAAAATCGACTTCTAAATCTTACGTGCACTCTCAAATTAGTTTAATAAATTCTTGAAGAAGTCCCATTTCTGCAAGAATTTATCTTGTGCTTGAGACTCTAACAATGTCTATCTATACTAATATAAAGAGGGAAGATTTGATTGTTTGTTTGTTGGTATTGAGTAGGCTCCGGGATCGATTTGAAAAATTCTTTCACCACTACTGTTGGGAAGCTACACTATCCCCGAGTGAAATAGGCTATATTATGTTTTCACAAAAATTAGGGATCCTAAAGCTCCAATAATGTAACCCAAAAGAACCAAAAAAATTCCTTGCCTAAGATTTTTTTGTTAAAACCGGGACGGGCTATTGTTTTATAAATGTGAAGGAATTTGTGACTAAATCACGTTGGCTGAGCTTATTCAGATAAAACGCGATAAATTGATGATTAACATAACGCGATAATTGTTTTATTTATTTATACCTACTCTTTGGACGATTCTAAACAAAACTCAAACGTTACGGTAGGTCACAGAATTCGTTAGGCAGTTATTTCCATAGACAAAAACGGAAACAAAAAGATCCCGAAACCGAAAAAAAATTCTTATTGCAAAATATAATAATAATAATACCAACTTTTCCATAAGTTAATGTATTTAATAACAGTACGAGCATTTTCTTCATTTCCACGTGAAAGGCTTTTATCAACCAGCTGTGTTGCTATTTCTGGCAAGGATAACATGTTTACCAATTTATAGGTACCTACCTATAGGTGAAGGTTTTGCTAAGGGTAGGCAGATACCACCTAGGTGGTACCTATTTGCTTTGTACAGTTTATCAAACCTAATAAGCTCTGAATTAAGTAACTATCGAAATAAACCTTATGTCAACACATACTTTTTCTACCGACGCGTAAGTATTTGTATTGCAATACCTCAGCACAACACGCAATTTAAATAAACGTGCAAATAATTAATAAGTTTAAAAAACTGGAAAAACCGACTTCAATTTGATACGCCTTCATCATCAAATGGTGATGATGATGGCAGTTCGAGACCAACCTGGAAGCATACCCTTTCAGATAAAAAAAGAATTTTTCAAATCGGTTCATAAATGACGGAGTTCTGAGGTAACAAACATAAAAAAATATAAAAATACAACCGAATTGAGAACCTCCTTCTTTTTTGAAGTCGGTTAAAAATCATTTAATTTACAAGTCGTAGAACATATTTTGTCGTTTCCGTAAGCGCCTGCCCGTGGGCAAGTCAGTGGATGGAGATCGTAATGTATTATGTAAAAAAAACTACCTATGCAAAAGTAAAAAAAGCATCTATTTGTTCTACAAAAACTAAACTATTGGCCGAATACTTAAACGCCACTTAAATTAAGTTCACGCTTAAATTATTGCCATCTCTTACAAATTAGTAATGTCAAACAGAGGCAGAGCAATTTAAGTGGTGCTTAAATTTGAGTGACGTTTCAGTATTCCGGCCTATGATTTTCACTAACTTTTTTGTTTCAGTAAGAACCATCTATTAGGTACCTATTAGTTATCAACACAACTTTGTTTTTATGTAACGGTGGTCTATATACGTTTTCAATTTAATCTCAGTTTTTCAATTTAATTTCTATTTGTTTTATGTACCTAACATTTTTGTCACTTTGTTGCAGATTCTGCGGTCTTACCTACCCTTAATGTTATTGAATATTTATGCTAATAAAACCCTTTCATTTGATACCCAATATTGAACACATTTCATTTGATACCCAATATTGAACACCACATTTCATTTGATACCCAATATTGAACACAACATTAAATTTGATACCCAATATTGAACACAACATTTCATTTGATACCCAATATTGAACACAACATCATTAAATAAAACATTCAATAGCAAACAAATAAATAAAAAAAATTGTAGTCCATGACTTCATGTTCTTTAAAGGGCGCCATATTCACTTTTACATAGATGATATTTTATCATAACTAATAGACTTTATTGTCCTCTATTTACATTGTTTTGGGTAGGATCAGAATGGAGATTCTATGAAATCCTTTAGTTTATCTATTTCGAATTAGATTCCAGTTAGAAAATCTTGACAGCATATTAGGCCTTTGCTTTTATGCCTAAAGCATAGAATAAATATCCAAAATTATAATACATATTACATTCGACGATCTCAGTGGTCAGGTTTTATCTAAATAAGTATTTATGTGAAATAGGTACTTTACGCAAGCGCGAATTTCCCCGCGAATTTTCGCGGATGCACTTCATTCTTATTTTGAAATTTTGGAAATCGTTCCTTGACGGGTTAAAGTGACGTCACATAGCCTAGCGGAAGATCGAGACGCCTATATTGACCTTATTTGTCCCGCGACTTCGTTCGCGTTCCATTGGATCCCGTTAATTTTTCGGAATAAAAAGTATCATAATGTTACTTCTAATACCTCCAAGAATATTTGTACAAAGTTTCATGATGATCAGTTAAGTAGTTTTCGCGTGTAAACGTAACAAACAAAGTTACATTCACATATATAATATTAGTAGGATAATTAGTTTTAAAGTTATGAGGGAATGGATGATACATACGTACCCATATAATATTACACATACATACCGGATGCATACCGGTCAAAATCATAACCCTTATTTTTGCTACGCCACTAATAAGTGACGCTAAGAATTTTTGAACGACTCACTTCACTAGCTTGTTGTTTGCTTGAATACCTTCATTGTTTACCCTATCGAGTGGCAGACCAATTATTTTATCAACAAAGTAATTGCTGTTTAGCAATATTGCTATGTTGATCCAAATTGAACCACAGTAGTAAGATAGCTATAGCCTATAGTATTTATATGATACAAGTACATAGAATGATTCATCAAATCGGTCTGTTTACCTATTTACCTAAGCTAAGGTACCTAATTTTAGCAATACCTACTAACCAACGTGGCTATTAGTCCAACAAGTTTGCTGCAAAAGTAAAAGAAACCTATAAACCATCTGTGCCCAATAAGCCGCCTGTTCCACATATCCCTACTAATCTATCCCTACCAGTAGGGAAGAACGGATCACGTACTAATAAAAATATATTTAGGGTTATTAATTTTATTGCAAACTTAGCTTAGTCAGACTCTATCACTTATCACAAGAGATGGGTAGGTAAGTATAACCTTACCTTTACGTGACTGTTACATATATAGTTAAAGACTATTTTAGGTAATATAGAAAATAAAATCAGTGTGGTATTAGGAGTAAGCCTTTGTATCGTCATACATTAGAATGAAATACATGCAAAAACAGACAGTAATTTTGAAAAATCTAGTTAAGAGCTGAAGTCTGCATTAGAATTAGGCCAGTGGTTATAGCGCATTCGTATCTTCCATTGTTATGCTATTAATTTCAAATTTGGGTATTGACGATACAAAGATGTCCTTTAGGTAGGTACACCTATGGCTTGATCCCATTTTCATATCACAGGATTGTATGGTGGGTGATGTGCCTTTGCTTTACTTAGTTAACTTGATTAAATAAAAAACTTACCCACCTACTTCACTAGGCGTAAGCCTGACCAAGTTCAAAGTTTATCAATAAGGTTGGATGTGAAAATGTGTAGTAGATAGATACATAACAGAAACGTTGCATGATCTAAGAGCGTGATTGGTTTGACCTTATGATCAATGCTAGTTATGATGACGAAGTTTCCGACATATTAACAAAGAAACACCAGCTAATATAGTACCATGCGCATGCGATCAAGTAGTTGCGAGTAGGTGTACAACTAGGTACTGAAAATGCCTAAACATACCACCAGCGCGACCCGAACAATGCTGATAAGAAAGTAACGTTACACGGCACGATAAGAATTATACCTAATATATCTGCGAAGCGGACGAATAAAACTATACACAATTTACACCTTTGAAGAGCTATCTACACAGATAAATATTGCACAAAGAGTAAAAACTTGTTGTTTTCAAATGCAAGGTAATGTGAAAAATATGTTCGAAGCAATGACGATACCGACAGCTTCATAGGAAAAATTACACGGTAACGTGCTTGCAATCAGTCTTTATTGTATAAAGACTGATTCATTCATAGTACGTGATCTTATTATGGAAAATTTTTGAATTACCGGAAATGATTTGAAGGGTTTTCACACGACCACTGTTAAGGCTGATTAGCCAGCCAGCATCGCCAGCTTCAAAACATATCGCAGGAGAATGCTCGGATGCGACTCACCTGAAGAAGACGCGCTTCGCTGGCCGCCGGTGATGTAGTGCCCGAGCCGGGTGGTATGCCGTAGATATTTATGAGGTCCGCAGCGGCGGCAGCGGCGGCGGCGGCTAGTACGCTGGCGCGCGGCTTACGTCGTCGCAGAGCCGTGCCGCATTGTGCTCTATAGAGTATACGTGTATGCTATGCGCGACTCTCAGACCATGCCAGCCAGCTCCCACCTCCCTGCTCCCCGCTTCTTGGCAAATCCTCGAGAAGAGAAACGGCGTAACCGCAAATGGAACACGCGAATTTGAAAGAGGCTCTTCATACTCCATGACTTACGGAAGCACGCTTCTCTATGGCAACAGTACTGCACTACAATGACAATATGCAAATTACCATAATTTATTAGTGCCACCTAAGTATTTCTATATAAATAACGGACGAACCGGTGAACTAAATATCTTTAATCCAGTTTTCAAATTTTCAATGCACTTTATGCTCAGAGTGGCTTGTTATTTTAAGGCATCGTGCTCTAACAAAACGTAATGTCTTTGTACTCAATGTAGGTAGTACCTACCTTACCTACCCACTCATAAGTATGCATCCTCTTAGGCTTTCTTCGTGTTTAGAAGTTCGTTTGAATGTGCTAACTGGATATTGCGCTGCATGTTAGGTTTTTTTACTTTGGTTTCACCTTGGTTTAACCTTAGCAGCAGAGTGCTAACTAATAACGGTTTATAGTTTACGATATATTTCTTATTCAATCCAGTTTGAAATGACAGATCCGAAGCTTTATGTTATGTCTTTTCTCTTCTAATAACTTATTTTGGGTTTGTAGGAGTTTGTAGGGTTCATAGGTTTTAAGAATAATAACATATAAGAACTTTTAATTTCCGAAAATTTGCAATATCCAAGCAGATCCAAGTAGGCAGGTTAGGTTAGTGAAATATTGTCAGTAGGTAGGTACGTAGTAGGTACCACGCCAAACCTCAATGCGACCACAGAATATTAGACGCGGCTCGAATTTCCGCTCATAGGCGTCAAGACTATTATCCAATCTGCAAATATCAGAGAGTGGATAGTTCTCTTAGGTAGGTACTAGTAAAAACATCATTGCAGTTTTGTTGGGATGTCGTCATAAAAGCCACTTTGTCACCATTTTGTGAATTTTATGAAATCCCAACCAAATCCCAATGATATTTTTACAATGATATTTTCAGTAGAGAATTATCCGTTTGTATGCAACTGGGTCGAGTGTGGTACTGAGGGATCGAGTTGATGAATACTGACAGGGTGTGTGTTTAGCTCGTACGTTGCTACGTCTCTTTACTTCACACGGTTGCATGTGCAATTACTCGTACTTACCTACAATATAAGCGCAGTGCTGCTGCTGCCGCGTAGTTATTCTAGCTATGTAAAGTAGTGTGTAAGAATTGTCATAGTATTATCCAACCATGGAACAAAACGCACCTATACTGCAGCCAGAACGTGAACAGGGCGAAGTATGTGGAAGGAAAATTAAGTTGAGTAAGCCATTAGTAATTTAGCAAAAAAAACACGCGCGGCACGTACAAATATCGCTACAGAAATTAAGTCCAAAGTAGGTAGGTATTTCTTCGTCGATATCGATGACAAGTATGGCCTTCGACATAGAGGCGTCTCTCTCTTCTCCATTATCTACAGGCCAATAAATATATTTACTAATGATAATCCACGACATGGTATGTGTGAAAGAGAAAGTTCCCGTGTTAGTTACTACGCGTGGAATTTAACATTATCCGTCTGTTTCACTTTCGCCTGTTCTCAATTGCCCGCGGTGAGCGTACATTTTAGTCCACCAAATATCAGTGAGACTGGTTTTCAGAGCTTATGAATATCCTCATACTTTGGAAATGGCTCCACCAATTTTCACCAAACATAAATAGCTACCAACCGTTCCAAATAAATCACCATTCTTACAAAAAACCGCATTAAAATCGGAGCACTACTTGGGCTCTCGTAGAGCACAAACAGAGGTACACAACGTCAAACTTATTACACCTCTTACATTTTTCATTTGGGGGTTAAAAAGAGGCTTCAGAAATTATGCTTGGTGAGGACTGTGACGCTGCCGAGGGAAGGGGGCATTACGTAAAGCAGGAAATGGGTCACGGGGTTCGGGATCCTTTATGAAGTGCGGGGGCGGGGGTTGGGAAACTAGGTGCCCTACATATTTACGGGGCCATCCAAATCGCGGTTAAGTACCTACTCTAAGGTAAATAGGTAAATTATACTAAAATTTCAACTTCACAAGGCGATAACATAAAAGGTCATTGAGGCATAGACTACTTTTTATCAGTGATTGATTCTGTTACGCAGGCAACAGCGTGTCTTGGTATAAAATAGCCTAATACCTATGAGTAAGAAAGAGTAGGTACCTACCTACCTTTATTATGTAGGTATCACTGTAAATTCTGTGTATGTCTGTATTAAAGAAATTGAATTCAAGTATGTATTACGTATCTACCATCTAGGTAGGTAGGTAATTGTAGTTTTTCTAATCTGCGTATACCTAATAATAAAATATTTCGCGAATCGATAAGAAATGTAGGAAGGATAATAATAAAGTTCTACGAAACTTATCCTTAGGGTTGCTTTATCAGTAGGTATTTTTGTAAGTTTATTTTACCGCAACAAATTTATATTTTGCGTGCTTACTTGATAGTGTAACTTAGCAAGCTTATACAGTTGCCTTTTGGGAAATACGAGGTAAGTAAGTATACCTTTAAAGTTACAAACATACTAATTACGTAGGTAGTAGGTACCTACTTGTAATTGAATCTGAGCCCGTAGTCTCAATAATACTTCGTAACATGTAGATCATGCAGTTTCTTCGGCTGCGTGAATCGAACTTGCACTTCTTGCGTCTCAGCTAGGTATAATATTGTGCTAAGATGATGAAAATATTCGGTACAGAGGCCTCAGCGGAATAGCTAAAAATTGCTGATCGTGCTCAGTCATTATTGCTCAGGACACTTTCATACAAATCGAAGGAGTAAATTATTATGACGAGACGGCATCGTCTATGCCATTCAGTGTCTTTTAAATCAGATTATTTTTGCACAGATTTATCTTCAGGGAAGGCCAGGGTAAGCATTAGCACCTTACTCATAGAAATCTTGAAAAGCAAGCAGTTTTCTTTTGGAGCTTCCAGTTATTCGGTACTGTTGTCTTCCTTGCTACGAGTTCAAATACCTATATTGGGTACCTACCTACCTAATATTAGGCAAATATTGTTGGTGATTTTCTTGGAAATATACCTACGTATCTACTACGGCGGTTCCTGCTTGCTTGCTTAAAAAATCATAGCTTTGCTTGGCGGTCACGACCAGTTATATAGTTGCTGAACATAACCTACCCCTCAAATTACAAAGACGTTCAATATTCGGAGATACCTACTAAGAATAAAAATAAATTCGTTGACCAAAAGTACCGTGTGTGACAGGGCGTGCGATAGAAACTGGGTCGCGTCTCGTCCTACTGCCAAACCCACACATGTGTACCAGACTCGCTAGTACTACTCATAGCACACGCTGCTAGGTAGGCACAAGTACCACTTCCACTCACACACCTCTGGCCTCGTCCGAGAATTAGGCCGAAAACTGGCGCATGCGTTGTCGTGATTAGAACATCACTATTTCCACAGCACAGATAATAGCAGATAATAGTCCAAAAATTATCTAACTGTGCGATTGTTTTACGTGTCACACGACCGCATGTTCAAATGTCCAGGATGCCCCGAGGGAGTTGACTGACCTAGCGTAGCCTCAGGAACTCAGGGCACTGAATAATAAATTAGGTAGCAATGCTAACTGGGCACCGACTCTGTGTTCCAAATGATCCTTGTGATTTTACAGAACAAAATTGACGGTGTGCAGACGCATAGGACATTAGATTGGCATAAGCGTATGATGAACGGTACCTATCTCTCTTTAAAACTCTTGAATGTAAAACGAAACAAGCTTAGGTAAAGGTATATTCAGGCATTCAATTTGAGCAGGTCGCTGTAGGTACCTATATAAGTATTTACAGTTATGAGCAAACCCTCTTAAATGGATTGGTTAGGGGATTTCAGCTTTGACCCAGAAAACTTAAGGTGCAGTTCTAGAGGGTGAATGCTTTGAAAAATACTTATATGAATTCTAACTTTGGTATCTTGCGTATGGTAGACGACAAACATTCTTAGCTATGTTTGGTAAAACTTGGTGGAGCCGTTTCTAAGGATTCATCAGCTCTGAAAACCAGATTTGAGGAATCTAGGGCATTATCGCAGTTTAAAACATTCATCCTAAAGTATTGACGTTTTATGAAGTGGAGTCCAGACTTCCAGCAATAAATAAATATTAGGTATACCTACCAGTGGACATTTCACACAACCTACTTACCCATGATGACGCGGACTTTCATCTTTAGAAATTCTTTAATTTCTGTAAAATAATAATGTAAGTACCTATGACACTCACAAATAATGTAGCTCGAGTCTTAAGAATCGGCACAGAATGACTACCTCCAGCCTTCCTCCAACAAACAAAAAACTCGAGTGGGCGGTATTCTTTATAAAAAGGATTGTATATAGGTACGCCATTCGTTTCGTCGGAACCCCTTTCTAAGTAAGCGAGGTGAGAGCAGAGCACATGCCGAGGGTGGCAGGGCCTGTCTGACCCATTTCTCAACCCTCGCTGAGACTTGGCTGATTCTGCAGAGAATCATTAATAACGTGCTTTGTATGGTGAGGTCCATTTCTAGGAAATGGGTAACTTCCAGAGCCTACAGTTCTAAACTAAAACTAAAACTGGTTTAGAAACAAGATTCAGCTGAGACTTTTCTTATCGCTTTTGTATACCTATTGGTTGATTCGGCGTCACTTCCATTGATGAAACGCAATTCTTAAAAGTGCGTACCTACACTGTGATGAAAAGGTAGGTAAGGTAGGTATCTAAAATGGTTAATAAAATAGATAGTACGTAGGTATATATACGTTGGTAGACCGCAAGTTCACGAAATGGAAAATATGCATGTTTACATTGAGACCAAGGTTGATTTGAATACCAATAGAGGGGCAGTAAACTGAATTTATTTGGTTACACTGAATTTACACTGGACAACGCAGGCGATGACCATAACGCGACATTCCTAATATTAATGTCGATTTTTAAAAGATAATATAGATTGCGGCATGCATGCCCTTTTAGCACGCTGCCGTTGAATGCGTTTTAAAATTCATTTTGTACCTTTATGCTAATAAATAAACATCTCTTAGGTAGAGAGAAGGTAAAAAAGCATGCACTAGAAATCTTTGCTGGCTGAAACACGCACTTTACTCGTTGGGAGCAAATTACAGTTGTTTTCAGTTTTTCAGGTCAGTTTTTAATTGCTTCTTTTTGTTTAGGAAGCCTCTCGTGGCTTTGAAGAGGCCAATTAGGAAGGCCTTACACTTCCACGTACACTTCTCACTCTTGGCATAAAATGAGGCTGCCTGCAATGGCAAGAGCTTGAATTCTATTTTTGTTTGGAGACCAACTTGCGGTAGGTATCTAGGTACCAACCTACGTAATATTATTTGTAATTTTCAAATTTAAAAAATTGGTCTACAGTAAAATCGCTTCTAACCAGTAATTATGTATGTAGGTAATACGATGTAGAAACTTAGTCTTAAGTTTTCAGGCTGAACACCAATGCACTATAAGAAAATTCTGAAACTTAGTGATTCTACGAAATCAATTTCAAATTAGACGAATAACTAATGTGATTCGTAACTCGTCTATACAATCTATACAAATATTATAAAGAGGAAAGGTTTGATTTTTTGTTTGTTTGTTTGTTTGTATGAATTGAATAGGCTCCGAAACTACTGGACCGATTAAAAAAATTCTTTTACCATTAGAATCCTACATTATCCCTGATGAACATAGGCTATATTTTATCCCGGAATTCCCACGGGAACGGGAATTACGCGGGTGAAACCGCGAGGCGCTGCTAGTAAGGTATACATAGCGGAATGACGATAGTAGATGCTAATCAGAATCAAACAATCATGTTTTTATTACAACCACAAGGATTTTTTTAAATCGTCTTATCAGGGTGATTTTAGTAGACTTCAGTTCGTCGCAACCAGCAGTCATAAAAGCTGTAACGCGGGTTAGTAATTGTAGAACCAAGTCTCATGCGCCTCTAAGGAGTAGGTAAGGTACTCGTTACCTTTTCGACTGCATAGGTTACGTCCGCTAATCCTATAACCGCGCATTTCCTCATAGTCTCTGGCATTTATTCTATCTAGGGGCCTATTGTAGCTTCATTGATACGACCATGTCCTAAATAACAGCGGCTATGCTATCTGGGAAAATCATTTCAGACACGTCACTTGTACCTCTGTTAATAGTATTCTATGAACTCTATAAACCTTCTCAATCGTTCCTCCATTGTTGGGAATCATGACTCCGGATATGCTCTCAATAGTTCGTCCATCTGACAGTCAACTCAACTTCTATTTTCTAGCTTAGGTTATCTACCTATTACTATTATAAAACTGTAAAAAAGCCAAAAACTAAAATTATACTGATAAACGAAATATGCAGATCTACTAAATAAACGATTCTGATTCCGAAAATCGAGTTTGTTTGTTTGTTTGTTCGCGGATCACGCCTTATCTACTGGACCAATTTTAACGAAACTTATAATTTTATTGAAATTAAAGACGTGGATTCTTAGATACAGCTTGAACTCTCTAAACCAAACGCAGCCATGAGTTGCGTTTGGTTGCTACGAGGTTCATCGTAGCTGGATAATAGCTGGTTGTTGACAGATATTTTGGTGGAACGAAGTCGCTGGTATCAGCTAGTGTTGAAACAAAGTGTGATACGAGAATAATTATTCTGGGTAGTAGTTCAATCTACAGTTTGACGCTACCTTGTGCAGCTTGCCCTTCTCCAATCTCGTAGTATATATATCACATACCGCGTTCACACCATGCCCATGCCACTGACGGGATGTATGGCGGCATCAATACCGCGGACTTATTGCTACAGCAACATCGCCTTTATTCTCACTAAGCGGCATTCATGCCGGCATGGGCATAGTGTGCACGCGGTAACAGAATGGCGTCGTCGGATTGGTTGATGAAATGGACCACCATTCACTAAATTCAAAAAACAATCTGTTGACGCTATTTTGTAATTGTCCAGCGGAATACTGGACGTCTTCACTATGTCGTATTACCAAGTAATTACTCCGAGCTACGTGCCTCAACCACTGCCCTTTTAAAACTAAATCGGTCTTATTCCAGAACGGGGACTAAAGTAAGTCACGGTTTAGACGTCGAGACTTATATAACCCTGGCGAATTAACATGACACCTGGTTCGGAACTCGATACTTCCCCCGCTATACCGCTTAATTCGCCCGGGTTGTATAAACCTTGACGTTTAAACCGTGACTTTCTTTAGTCCCCGTTCTGGAATAAGACCGAATGTGTCTTTAACTATGTATAAAATAAAAGGTTCAAATACTATTTAAGTACTATGTTTATTGGTAAGTAAAGTAACTGCCTTGGCAACGTCTCCGCCGGCGTGGTCTAGCTCGGCTGCGCATTCCTCGAGAGAAGCGTCGCGTACACTTGAATCACGGACTCGCACCACTTTGATGGCAAGATGCACGTTCCAGTCGCTCAGTTCCAATGCCTCGAGGCACTGCTCTGACGTCACCTGAATAACACGTGCTAGTAAGTATAGTGAAGCATTCATTTGCAGCCTTACATGTGAATAGCGATTTCATTACGGACTTAGGCGTACGTAAAAGGCAGACAACCCTCTCGCAACATTCAACATTTTTGAAGATATGATATAACTAAATGTAGTTATGTCAAATTGCAGAGCTTCAGGGTCGAGAGAATAACAACGCAAAGGTTCAGTAAAAATATCATATTGATAGAATCAAGTTTTTCGACCAAAAAAGTTTACCAAAATGCGATAAGTTAAAGTGCACATGTTGCACATGAAAACTTGTTTGGAACAATGTGATATTTTTACTGAACCTTTGCATTGTTATTCTCTATGATGAAATGTGCGAGCGAGAGGGTTGTCTGCCTTTTACATACGCCTTAAACTAATTTGGTCCTTGCGGTTACGTTTGCACCATTGATTTTCGCCATTAATGGTGCAGACGTAACCGCGGGATTGGGTCTCTTTTCTGAATCCAATCGTGGTCACGCGATTTCAACGACAAGAGCAAGATATACCAATATACCGCTCTATATTCGTCGGAAACACTCAATAATACAAGTACTTACTTGTTGTTTGAGGACTTTGCTCATAATTCTAACTTCATCAGATTCGACGCCGCGCTGGCGACCGCACGGCTTCTGATCGGCGAACTCCAGTAAGTCTTCTACAGACACGTGATTCGAACAGTCTGGGGACAAACAGTAAATGCTCGTTATCTAAAGTGAGGGCGATATCATTGTGTAAAAGAAATCACTATAAAATATCTTATACTAGCTTCCGCCCGTAACTTCGTTCACGTACCGTTGGATCAGGTGGGTTACTCTCGACCACAGTTCCAACTGACTTCTGTGAAAATCCATGGATCCGGATTGGAACTGTGTTCGAGAGTAACACACCAGCGGGCCTAAGATGCGCACCGCCAGATATGTGTCATGTCGTTCTGTCAAAATGTAAGCATTTTGTACCAGTTTAGGAACTATTGCATTATTCTAATGGTGTCGACAAAACGCGCCATAATGTACACTTTTGACACTTCTTAGTCGTCGTACCTCTCTAAGGACGAGATAATAGTCATGCAGAAATGTCAAAAGTTGAAAATTCAAAGGCGCGGTTTCTCGACAACATTACCACAGATAATGCAATAGTTCCTAAACTGGTACAAAATGCTTACATATTGACAGAACGGTATGACAAATATCTGGCGGTGCGCATCTTAGGCCCGCAGGTGTGTGTGTGATCACGGACAATATATAATATTTATAATATAATAGGATTACTTTGTTATTACTATTTTGTTGTTTTTTTGTATATTTTCTATGTGCGTTCTGTGTTTTAAGTGTGTATGTTAAATAAATACTCTATCTCTTATACAATTTGAATGAAATGCTAATTTCACTCAAGTTTATTTATTCGTGATCAAGGCACAGACTGCATGTAATTTCTACTGTGAGATGTAATGTTAACTTTAAGACTATGCAATAAACATTTTTTAATACAGTTGCTCTAAAAGTGGCGTATTGCAGGGACGTATAGCGTTCGGGATGTGGGCTATTACATACTCGTGCTTTTTTTTACCTTTCCCGCACTCGTGCGTTCTCTTTCCCAACTGTCAAAATAATGTCTATTAAAAAAAAAACCAACCATGAAGTTTTTACTAAAAAAACTCATAGAAGTTTGTATGATTCATGCAAATACGTATATTTCTAAAAAGAAGCTACTAATTTGTTTCAATATCAGATTTAATGATTTGATTGAATGTGTTAGGTTAGGTTTTATTTCATTTCATCTCATTAAATTTCATTTTCATTTCATATCAATAAAAAAATTCTACTGAAGACTTGGCTGTATGGGTATAGTTCCCTTTGCCTACCAGAATGGATGAAGAAAAAAAATACTCTGCTATAAATTGCTTAAATTTTTCGCAACTGTATTAAAAATAGTCGTTCAGTACACGTGCGGAACCGTCATTGCAACTTGTTCCGACTGTCAACCCTCGCCTTCGGCTGCGCCTCGGCTCGGGTAGACATTTGTTGGAACTCTTTGCAATGACAGCCTTTCCGCACTTGTAATGAAATATACTATTATCTTAATCTTTTATCTTTTTATGTGTTAGTATTCGCACTAGTACGAGTACGCTGTAGTGTAGATTACCTTTAACCAGCCCACCTTCTTTATTGTCCTGAGTTCCACCATCGCCAGCGCCACCATTATAACCAACCCCTTCAGTTTCTGCATCAGCCATACAACTATTGAAGGGTTTCGCCGTGAAAGGGTTCGTGACGATAGGACCGTCGCACACATCGACAGTTTTCGGCGGTCGTACTGGGCAAGTGAGGGCTGTCAATGCGTTCTGGTATATGTTTGGTGGGTTCACTTCCGGTTGTGGTATAGGGGGGAGTCTTAGGGGATATTTACGGATGTGACGCGGCTTGTCGACTAGCATCGGTTTTGAGCTTCGCGGAGGTAGAGGTAACACGTTTATGCTCTGGAAAATTACAATACAGACAATTTAGTTTAATTAAGTTGTTTAATAAATAAACAAACGTTATGGCTCAGTCGGTAGTAGCTCTGCCTTCCGTGCTGTGGGTCGTGGGTTCGATCGCCACCGAGAACAAACATTTATGTGTGGTAAACATAGATGTTTGTTCTGTGTCTGGGTGTTACTATGTATTTACAAAAAAAAGAAGTATATATGTATTCTATCAACCATCAGTTCCCATAGTACAAGCTTTGCTTAGTTTGGGACTAGAAGGCATTGTGATAAATGTCCGTGAATATTTATTTATTTATATTTAAACAAATTTGCTGGGACATTTTACACAAAGCTCTCTAGTCCGAAACTAAGCAGAGCTTGTACTATGGGAACTAGGCGTTGTGTGTAAGTGATCGGCGCAGTGCAATGCATCACAGGGCACGTCCTCAGTGAGGCAATGCATCGTTATAGGCAGTGGTTACCACTTAACATCAAATGGGCCATCGCCTTGTTCCTACATTTGGTTGTATAAAAAAAGAATAAACAAATAAAGTAAAGTTTTACTGTAAGTAGAAAGGAAACTCACGGTAGTTTCTATTTGATCGGTGTTTTCGGTAGATGATGATCTGGAAAACAAAAAACCAATATAATACTGGCAGAGATTCAGATTATTCATATACATAGATATATTTTTAAGATAAGATGTTTATTTCCAAAATAACAGAGCCACTCGCTTAACTATAATTATACATATACACGGTGTAACATAAATACGAGGGGGGTCCGAATATAAGTCCGAAAGGGGGGTATTTTACAGGTCATGGCGAACAGTGTTTGTTCTACGACTTTTGAGATTTCGAAGTTTTTCATTCATGAAATGATGAGCTCGAAACTTTTGTTTAAAATGTACCTACACACAGCTAGCGTGTGCGTGCGGCGCGGTAGGATGGAACCTGCGTGTACATGCATGAGTACGAGTTTACGCAAATAGTATACAAACACAAATTACAAATAAAAAAAAATTTTTGGTTGTCGCAAATTACTAAAATAATAAAAGTTGTACTTTCGTGTGAAAATTTCAATTACGATTTATTGACCCTTTGCACACGTCCAAGCACTCAGGTGGTCGGTCTGATTACGCCCCCTTCGGGCTTATAGGGTAATTATGTTAACCTTGTATATTTAAATAGTGAGAGAGCAGCCTAACATAAATAAATCTAAGGGACTAAGATAATATAGGACTAAGCCTACCTTGCTCTGATGGGTTTCTGCAGTGAACGAAAGGGCCGTAAGTCTTGAGATCTCGGCGCTGGTTTCGGGATAGTGGCCGGCTTGTGGCTGACGGATGACGTAGGCGTTGGGTTCTCTATCAAACTAGTGTACGCCAGTTTACTCTCCTCCGTTATTGTCGACTAAATATAAATATAAAAAAAAACTTGAGAGGTGTCAAGGGACACCCGGATGGAACGAAGTTCCTTGAGGTGTTGTTTTCTTACAGTAAGTACACAGAAGCACCTAAATTAAAACAAAAACTTCCAACAATAACTACATTCATTTGTTTCCTTCCTGCACCAATTTATTCAATTCAAATTATTTATTCAAATTATTTATTTCTCTCTTATGCTATTAGTACAAACAAATTATAAATCTAGGTCCCTTCTCTCGGAAGAGTTAAGCAAGTATATCAAGTATATGCTAGGTAGCCTAAATCTAACTAAAACTATGTTATGATTTGAGAGCTGGTGCCCAAAAGGTTTTTAAAATAAAAACCAGCGATGAGGGTCACCAGGCCCACCTCTATAGGTGGCAGGGGTAAGACATGCATGAGTAGTAACGTGGAGTATATACCGGGGAGATATATCAGACATGTCATTCCGACCGTAAAAAAGTATTTATTTAAAAAATACAAGCTAAAAATACTTTCCATACGAAAGTTTAGAAATTGTATTTTTTAAATGAATACTTTTTTTACGGTTTGGGCTGTATACATACATAGATTATGACGAGATAAGTTGATATAATCCTTAGTTTTGGTTGGTCAACGTCAAACAGTGGAGTGGTTAGCCTTCCACGTTTGTATAGTAAGGTGGGCGACTTGTTCAACCTTAATTTTTTCCGTCAAGCCCCCTTTCGCAACGCGCGATAAGGAACTTCGTTCCAATATAATAAATATTTTTGGATATTACACACAACGCCCTCTAGTCCCAAACTAAGCAGAGCTTGTATGTACTATGGGAACTAGATTGCTAATATAATACTTATATACATTTTTTTCTGTAAATACATACTTATAATACATAGTAACACCCAGACACAGAACAAACATCTATGTTTGCCACAGAAATGTTTGTTCTTCTGGTGGGGATCGAACCCTCCACCCACAGCACGGAAGGCAGAGCTACTACCGACTGAGCCATGATGCCTGTCTAGAAGAGCACAAACTTATTAAACTCTTATTTCTTATTCTAGAGTAGCTTTCGCCCGCGGCTTCGTCCGCGTCTCGTTTGATCCTAGTGATTTTACGGGATAAAAAGTGACCTATGTGTTAATCCAGGTTACGAACTAATATATCTTCCAAGTTTCATCCAAATTGGACAAGTGGTTGCAGCTTAAACATCCAAACATAAATTTTGACATTTATAATATTAATGGTATATTAGGATAGGATATTGGTACCGATTCTGTTGATGCCTTTTTCTAAACGAACTAATATTAACAGCGCTAAAATTATACCCGTCTTTGTTATTTCAGTTTAGGATAAAGGGACGGCACCATTTTAGTGCTGGCAAATTAGCTTGTTTAGGAAAATGAAACAACATAATTGGCACATTGTAAATTCACTTAGAATATATCTCATACTACTGTATATACTACTTGATTCTACATGGTTTACCTGAATATCAGGAACACTCTTCGCTTCCTCGCTAAAGTTTCTACGCTCTGCGTGCTTTCCTGTTCAAGGAGCAAAAAGGAATGTTCAAATTCAAATAAATTTATTTATTTCTCTCTTAAATAAATACGTATTCACGGACACTTAACACAACGCCTTCTAGTCCCAAACTAAGCAAAGCTTGTACGATGGAAACTAGATACTTAAGCTATTAGAACAGAATTTTTTTAAATGTAGGTCCCTTCTCTCGGAACATTTAAGGCGTATGTAAAATGCAGACAAACCTCTCGCTCGCACATTTCAACATTTTCGAAGATTACAACTAAATGTAATTATATGTGAAATTGCAGAGCTTCATGGTCGAGAGAATAACAATACAAAGGTTCAGGTCTGCAATTTCACATAATTACATTTAGTTATATTATATCTTCAAAAATGTTGAAATGTGCGAGCGAGAGGTTTGTCTGCCTTATACATACGCCCTGATAGAGTATTGAGAGTATAAACTCTCGCATTTTATATACTTAGTACAAAGGGGTAGCATAGACCAACCTTGCGCGTCCTTATCCGTTTCGCCAGAGTGCTGATTATGTAAATGAAGATGCGGGAACTTGAAATGGAACTTAGAGCGATCACTCGGCGAGTTCGCCGGTTTGCTGCCGCCATCGAGATCATTCATAGACCTGCGTGAAATATCATACCAAAACTTTTAATAACAAATCCTACTAATATTATAAACGCGAAAGTTTGTAAGTATGGATGGATGTTTGTTACTCTTTCACGTAAAAACTACTGATCCGATTTGGATGAAACTTGGAATATATATTGTCCGTGACCTGGACTAAAACATAGGCTACTTTTTATTCCGAAAACTTTTCGGGATGCAACAGGACGCGAACGAAGTCGCGGGCGGCACCTAGTAATACATATTCTTGGACATTTTACGCAACGCTATCTAGTCCCAAACTAAGCAAAGCATAAGCAATAAAAACACGTGAACGTGTTTTTTATTGCCCTGGTAGTGAATTACCGGTGCCGTTGGTGGACAACCGGCCTTAGGAGCCATCTCCACGAGCGAGAGAATCGAAGCGATATTATCGTCGTGCCACGTAGTTCTACACACTCTCTTATAGCGCGACCACACTATGCCGAAGTGGGCAGGGACTTGGGCAGGGACGTGGGCATCATTCCGGAATTAATCGCGGCATGAATGCCGCGATTAATTCCGGAATGATTGCCGCAGCAACATCGCCTTTATTCTCACGGAGCTAGGGCATGAACTTGGGCAGGGAGACGGGACAGCGGCATGTTCGTGTTCACGCCACTTCCCTGCCCAAGTCCCTGCCCACTTCGGCATAGTCTGCACGCGCTATTAGAAAGTACTGTTCTAAAGCCGCGTACAGACATCGCGAGGCGTGCGACGCGAATGGTCCGTCTCGCATGCCTCGGGCTGTGTGGACGGCGTGTGCTCACAGTGAGCATTCCCGCCATACGATCGTTGCGAACGCCGCCTCAGTACGAGCCGTGCGCTCCGTGTGGACGGGCAGGTGTTGTTTGCGTTTTGTCCTCCAGCGTCTTTTCTTCTTTTCTCTTTTTTTTTCAATATTCAATGAATTACTATACAAGGTGTAACATAATTACCCTATAAGCCCGAAGGGGCGTAATCAGACCGACCATCTGAGTGCTTGGATATGTGCAAAGTTTCAAGAAATCGTAATTGAAATTTTTATACAAAAGTACCTACAACTTTTATTATTTTAGAAATTTGCGACAACTCTAAGTGTTTGTTTACTATTTGCGTAAGCCCGTACACACGCATGCACACGTAGGTACCATCCTACCGCGCCGCACGCACACGCTAGCTGTGTGTAGGTACATTTTAGGTAAAAGTTACGAGCTTATTTTATGAATGAAAAACTTCGAAATCTCAAAAGTCGTAGAACAAACACTGTTCGCCTTGACCTGTAAAATACCCCCCTTTCGGTCTTATAGGGTAATTTCGTTACACCGTGTATAGACCACAGCTGCAATCTGCACATCTCGCCGTGTGGGAGCCATTTTTCTACTGACGAACACCGTGCGTGGTGAGCATGTGTCGTTCGGGACGCACGACGCATGCTCACGCTTATTAAATATTGGTCTAAAGGTACGTCGTATGCTTCAGGTTGAGGCATGCGTGACGAACCATTGGCGTCGCACGCCTCGCGATGTCTGTACGCGGCTGACTTTTTCCACACGGCGATGTTATCGCAGCTATAGCTTTTATAGAAATATGTATTATCGCAGCGATTCGCTCGCTCGTGCAGTTAGCGCCTTACTTGTTGGTGATTTCATTAGCCATCGCGACCGCCGTGTTCAAGGTTTTTTCGTCGTAAGCTGACATAGGCTTCATGGTGTTCGTTTGGTAGCCCTTTTTCTTCTCCATTTTGCTCAATGTGTGCGATCTGGAAGAGTATCAAAAATTCATACATTTTCAAAATTAAAAAAAATATATACTTAAGTAGGTACAAGTATTATAGACATGTATGTATAAAAAGTATTAGTACAGGATCCCGCTATACAAAGATTTGGACCGAGCTGGTTAATGAATGAAAACTATTTTATTATCAATTAAATATGTCAACAAATATATTGCAAATGGGTTGTCTAAAAAAATTCAGTCCAGAATATAAATTAAAAAGAAAAATTAACTGCTTTGGTTAATAGACAAATTCTATACCAATCGAAAGTATGAAGCCCATATAGTTTTCATCCATTAACCAGCTCGGTCCAAATCTTTGTATAGCGGATCTTAGGCTATATATATAAGCAAATTTTACTTCGAGTACCATTTATATTTAAAAACACGTCAGTCCCGTTAATACATGGTAAATTGAGTAACTCCCATTTGTTCTATAGAACTGTTACGTCTAGAACTGTTAAAACTTTTTTTATCCCTAATATCTGGTAACTTCCATTTGGGTAGGACTATTGAAACGAAAACTAGCCCTAATGGGCTAGTTTCAATAGTCCTACCATGGAACTACAGGGATAAAAACAGTTTTAAAAACAGTCCTATAGAACAAATGGGAATTACCCGGTAAATTTATAGTGTGCAGCATAAAATGATGATAAAACATGCAAGCAAACGAACCTGATAGCCGCCTCGATTCCAAAATGTTTACCCGACGCACCCTGAAAGCGTAATCTAAATGAGAAACATGACCAACTTACGAGTTGAGGTAGACCTCGTCTTCTTCTATAAGTACGTATTTCCGTTTACATCTATCACTGATACGACGCATTCTATTCAAGATCTGAATACTTGTCTCGTGTACGAAGTGAAACATCACTCTAGCGTACAATACTACAGCTACTAAAATATGAACCTCCAAAACCACCGATTGTAAGCTAGTGGAATTCGATAATTACGTGTGCAATGTAACTTACATTGTTTACGTTTAAAATCTAGACATTTTATTATCTCGGTCGTTGAGAGGTTAAATGTACTCGTAATTACAGTTTTTTTATCTAAAATGTATGTTTTTATGAGTGCACGTGTGAACTTTGCTGGCCGGCGCGGCGCTACGGGACCATGCATTCGGGAAACAAAATACAATATTATTAATGAAACTATTTAATGAATGCCTAAATATGTTCATGCTTTAATTTCATAAAACACGTCATGCACGCTTATCGCAGTTGCCATAAACCGAAGTTGCAATGGTGGTGACTTCCGAAAAAAACGCAAATTACGATAAAAACCCAAACTTTTCCTGTAACTTCAATGATTTATCTACGTAAATTCCAATCGTGAATAATTATTTTGTATGTTTAAAAAACCAAAGGAAAAAGTTTAATTTGGTCATTAACAGATGATGGTGATGGTAGTTCATTGGGAATATTCTAGTGACTGTAAACACCACTAAAAAGTCACAGGAAAGCAAAATACGCAATTTCGTGTACATTGTGCATGGATTATTTTATTGATTTGAAAGAATTTTTTTTGGGACTAATCTATTTTAGTTAGTGATTTTTTTCAGTTCGGTTTGTAAATGACAGAGTTTTTAGATAACAAACATGAAAAAACACAACCGAATTCAAAACCTCCTTCAGTTTGAAGTAGGTTAAAATTGCTGACGGTCATGATGACTTCTTTCTTACAGCTTTATCGAACAAGAAAACCGATGATGAGACTAGCCAAAACCAATGTATAAGAGAAACTAGTAATGGAAAAGCCCAGTGCAAAATATTACAGACTATTTAGTTGCGATTTAAATTTTTAAGTACACCTTGTAGTCTTTGCATCTATTCAGTAGATGCGTTACCCTGTCTCGCTTGCACGAGTGGTTAGGTAGCTGTCAAGTGTCAAACTCCCGACCTGTCAATGTCTCCCGACGACGTGAGGGCGGGAGACGAGGGGGTCGGGGAGTTAGCCGACATATACGGTCACGGACGGAGGACAGTGGAAGACCAGCTCGGTGTACCAGTGAGCCAGGGATATAAAGAACAGTATTTTACACACCTGATTTTCCTGCGTAGAGTCAGTTCGGTCAGTACATCAGTCAGTACAGTTATCTATGATTGACTAGTTGTTTTATGATTGATAATTTTTTGCAGATATTACATTGTTTACATTTTTTATTATTTATTTATGTACATTACTATTATTCTACGAATACGTTTAGCAACAGGAAAATAGCTACGTGAAATTGAACTTTAACTACGTGAATTGTAAAACATTCTTACCGATTATCCTCAAGCACATTACCTGAGTAACGGGTTATTAGAATTTAAACGTTAGTCGATTCCTAAATGTACTTTAATATCGGGTTATATATAAGCTGATCGAAAGTGCCAATAGTTCAATCCGTAGATAGATAAGTCTTCGTAGGAACCCTGTAAAGTAAATAAAAAAGACTGTACTAAGTGTACCTACTAATCTAACTAAAACAATATGAGAACCGATTCTGTTTAGTGCCTCTATGAAATATGCACCACATGTCATAATAACTGTAGTCGAAAGTCACCTAAACCCAAAAAAATATATATGTTTTGTAACGCAATTTTTTTGTAAATAGTTGGTCTAAAAGATCCATTTTACAGATACTCGAAGTAGCCAAATAAGATGATCACTTGTGCCGCGAATAAGGATGGTGTAGATCGATAAGTTTTAAAGTGTTTAAAAACTTATCACGCGCAAGATTATAACAATATATATTATTATAACAATGCGGTTGAGATTCAGATAAAGACAGTAAACATTACAACGGATCAGCGAGAGTTGAAATTATGTAAATAAATGTGTAAAGAGAAAAGTTCTTGCGTTATCTTTGTATCAAACTTGAAGAGATACTAAATTTTTTCACGAAACTTTTGAAGTAATATACAGTTTTGGACAAAGTGTCCCAGATCACGAGACACCTCTATAAATAAGATTAACTTCGTGGTGCTGACCTGTAACTGAAACACAGGCTTAGTTATTTTCCTACGTTTTTACTTTGATACTAGTAGAACTCCCGCTTATACACGGTGTTATTTTGTTACAAACTTGGACCACAGTATGTATGGAGAAACTCAGACTACAGCTGAGTTTTATTATTTTCCATACAACGAATCACATTTTACTAATAAACAAAATGTAACGACTACGGACTCAGCACCATAGAGCTGTTGCTCATAGGGTTGAATTTCTGAAATTGCTTTCCTAGTGCATATTTAGACTAAGAAGAATTACAATCTATGTAAATTCGATTTATTTTAGCTAATTTTATACTTACAGGCTCTTCGCGGCGTCTGCCGTCAAGACTTCGAAACATGGACTCCATTTCGTCGAGTAAGCTCTGACTGAAGTCGCCGTAGCTTTTCTGAAATGAAAATAAAAGATTACAACAGTGGGTCCCTATACAATTTCAAAGAGGAAAAACTTAATTAAAATCAAAAAAATGTTGATCGAGTGAGTCCAATATGGGGTACAATGACATTATGTGGCAATTAGTAAGAATAAAGGCTTACCGGAATACCAGGGCTCTCTGGTAAGACGCCGTGTTCTGGCCTCATGTTATCAGTAGCATTGCTTTCCTAGAACCAATAATAAACAATCATTTTACAAAAAAAATATATATTAAAATCTCCTTAGATCCTCTATTCATATCCCATTCCTATTAATATTATAAACGCAAAAGTTTGTGAGGATGTATGTATGTACGGATGTATGTTTGTTCCTCTTTCACGCAAAAACTTCTGATCCGATTTGGATGAAACTTGGAATATATATTTTCCGTGACCTGCCTGGCCTAGGATGCGCAGTAATGCGCACGCCAGATATTTGTCATGTCGTTCCGTCAAAATGTAAGCATTTTGCATCAGTTTAGAAACTATTGCATTATCTGTGGAATGTTGTCGAGAAACCGCGCCTTTGAATCTTCAATTGGACATTTCTGCGTGACTATTATCTCGTCCTCAGAGAGTTGCGAGGAGTAACAAGTGTCAAAACTGTACAATAAGGCGCGTTTTGTCGACAACATTACCACAGATAATGCAATAGTTCAGTACTGGTGCAAAAATGCTTACATTTTGACAGAACGGCATGACAAATATCTCGCATGCACATCCTAGGCCCGCTGAATTAACACATACTTTTTATCGCGGAAAATCAACGGGATCAAACGGGACGCGAACGGAATCGCGGGCGGAAGAGTTAGAATTTGTTACCAGCTGCTCCACATAGGTCGTCAACGAATAAACAAAATAGACTTTTAAATACAAATTACTAAGATATGACTGATCCTGAATCGATTCATCTTATCTACGAGATTATATTTACAAAAAATTGTAAATTCAAATTAACTCTAATATCTAATATTGAACTAAGCGGACGCACTCTCAAACGTTTAGATATCAGCATAAATTGAATTAAAATTTAGAGCAGTTTTGCAATTACAATCAGCTTAAAGTGTTTCGAAATATTGCTCCACCATTCATATTTTGTTATATTACCAATTCAAAGTGCAGGACTATGGAATTATACGATGAATTAGGTATCTGTGACATTCTGGAATATTTATGAATAAAACTTGTATACGAGTGAATTTATCTCTTTGTCTATACTATAATAAAACTGTAAAAAATCCAAAAACTAAAATTAAAGATACGGATAAACTAAATATGCAGATCTACTAAATAAACGATTCTGATTCCGAAAATCTAGTTTGTCTGTTTTTTTTGTTCGCGGATCACGCCTTTACTACTGGACCAATTTCAACGAAACTTATACCATTCGGAAGCATTTTTTGCGGGTTTAAACATAGGCTATATTTTATTGAAATCTAAGACGTGGATTCTAAAATACAGCTTGACCTCTCTAAACCAAAAGCAGCCTTTGGCACGAGGTTCATCGTATACTGGTTGACAGATATTTTAGTGGAAAGTTTCGCACGCGTACAAAGTCGCGGGTATCAGCTAGAGTGGTAATAAATGGTAAAAACGTGGTATGCGACATTAGCAACAATAGTAGAAGGAATAGGTACTTATATATACCGGATAGCATTGCATATACGGCCCGTATTCATTTACTACAAGCATTTTTTGTCTGAGAATCTCTACTCAAATCTATGCTCTAATAACGATTTCTTTATCGGAATACGAGTTTGAGGAATTATGAAGATGCACACATCTTTGTTTGTTACCGTATAAAAATATAAAAACATTGTAGGTATTTCTTATTTCATGCAAACATTTTTCAATATTTTCATATATTATACTTGTATGGTTAACCAGTGGCTGACTGGAAAAACAGACTTAAATTTGATACGCCTTCATCATCAAATGATGATGGTGATCGCAGTTCATTGGGACTGTTCTATTGATCTTAAACACCAGAGAAAAGCAAGATACGCAATGTCATGTACGTGGTTGACGTGTTTTTTCCAGTTACACTTATTTAACTGCCAAATTACTGAAAAAAATACAACCGAAAAATACAACTTCCTCTGTTTTTGAAGTCGGTTAATAACCGATCAAAATAGTTGACTCACCGTGTCCGTGTCAGATATCTCATGATACTCGTGAACCTCGTCGGTTTTGGATGGTTCTTCCGATTTATGCGATCGGCCCAGAGTAGCACTTTTTACCTGACAATATAATATCATTGTTTATTATTTTTAATGAAGAAAAAATATGCCTTAACTAATTGGTACTGTACCCACCAGTGAGTCAAATCGAGCTGCGGATGATGATGATAATAAAAACTAGACGAATTAAAATGATTTTGTCAAATTTCGCTTTTTTATTTCATCGGGTTTGATCTTTTAACATTTCTGAGTATAAAATTGTCCGAATACTTATACCCTTTTTCTTGATCATATAAAACTAATTACTTCAAATATATTCTCTCTAAAACATAATAATACTTTTTATGTCTTGGGCACATTTCCGATTGGTACTGATTTGGACCAGTTCAGCTATCTAAAAAACGTTTGCAACAGTTTCATGTGTATTTTGTAAATACTGTATTAGTTGTAATTTTCTTTGTAAATAACATTTTTCTTCTAATGTTATTATGCATAATTATACTCACTTTATTTAGAATACTTTTACTTGTAGTTGGCTCACAGTTCGATTTGTGAGATGCTTTCTTCTGATTTTTCGTTCTTGATTCGCCATCTAGAGAAAAATATATTCGTAAAGGTACCCAGTTATACAGTAACAAAGAGGCGTATATCGTGTTGATTGCAATGTGAAAACTTGTATGTTCGTATCAAGGAGTTTGTAAAAGATTCAGGGAACAAGTTACAATAGGTACTTACATGCCAAATCAACTTCATCGCAGTCGTGTTTGCGATCTCTGCTTGCGGCCAGAAGCGGGTAAGACGTCACGCACCCAGCACCTGATTTACAGAATATCATATATTTTTAACCAGATTGGCGAAACTCTCGAACTAGACTCGTGCTTTCGAAAAACGACCAATGTATGAAACGGGGGTCAAAATTTTAATCACGTTTCATACAAAACGAGATTTTCAGTGTGTAACTTTGTTAGAATAGGAACTACGTATTACATATTCTTTGTTTTTAACTGGTGACGTCTCCGCTTATCTCTTTTTCCGTGTATTTCGAGTTCGTGCGTCTCAGTAGCTTTAAGTTAGAATGCATCTATATCGTGGACATTATGAATAGCGTTGAAACAAGTCGATTCAGTAAGATATGAGGATTTACAGTTTGAACGAGGTCTCTTTGGCCTCACGTCACCACTTATGTTACGCAAAACCAGCATCTTTAGTTATAGTGTAATAGAATTTCTTCGAGTTTAAAAACTATTCTGCGGGCATAGAACATATAATATGTCACGCGTGATTTGAGAAGTTTTGTACGTAGAAGTGACGAAAGCGTTGTTTCTTTTTCAGATACGAGTTTTGAAATTTTTTGAATCAACACCTAGAACTTTTATTCGAATAGTTTTTCTTGTGGGTTTTGTGAGTATTGTTGTTTAATTTTCTTGAAATTTTAACCAATAATACTTAAAGTAAAAGTATAAAGTGTGAGCTATTGGAATAAATGTCTGTAAAAGAGTTTCTTTGAATGTGAAAATTCGTCTTCAAGTTTTGAAGGAAAAATATCTACGATTTTAACCTCAAAACAAACGACAGTCGACTTGAGGAAAGACCTAACTTATATTATTCCAAATAACTCACTTCACCTGTTCTGATACTGGCAAAATCGTCTGTGGAAATGTCGGAGAGGCCATATATAAAATAAGATTCTTTTTCAGTGCGTTTACCAAAGCCGACCAATATTTCACGCGCGCATCCTAAGCCCACCGGTCATTATTACAATGCCTATGATACTCAACTAGTTTTAAACTGAGTCGTCGGGTCATAAATGTTAGAAACGCATTGGTCTAAAATCACTTTGGTAAAGCAATGTAACCCACTTCTTTTATTTAAATATATAGTGCATATGAAGTGAGTTTAAAGTTCTTTTCAACAGTTTACCAGTTAGATGCGAAGGCGAATTGGGATTGATCAGCGGCATTTGTTCCAAATCTTCCGACGGTTTGTACGGAGTAACTACTTGACGAGGTGGCTGCTGGAACGAGATAAATTCATTTTAGCAATTCTTATGCACTATTCGTTAGGTAAAATACTGACCGTCTCTACTTTGTCTAAAATAAGAACGAAAATATTTTAATGTAAAGAATAGCGTTATTCGGAGTTAGTAAAACCCGGCCTTAGAATGATAAAATATTAACGTAAAAGCTTACAAAGAAAGTTATCGCGAACACTATACAAAATTCTTCTCGATTTGAAGAATAGTGTACAGTTTAGAACGAAAGTAGGACCATTGATTCCCTTCCGATATACTGACATATCTCAGCTCCCATACGGATTTTAATGCACACACACGTTCAACACCTCATTATTTGAACATACATGACCGTACACGTCGAAAGATGTTAGTAAAAAAACCCAAAGCTTAAAACAATTCAGACTCTGTTAAAAAACGTGAAAAAGCATATTCCCTTAATGTCCCCCATGCTATATGAAGTACACAATAATTGCTGTTCGTACTTACACTTTCTACAGGACACTGCTTCACTCATTTAAACTATACTCTAACTTCTAATTAGATTCAAAGATTGACAGTTTGCTTATGTCAAAACTCGCCATAATGTTACCGCATTCAGTCTGCTAGTGATGTTATGTGACAGATTTGTAATATGATTAGATTGATTTTGTTATGAAAGTATACTTATTAAATAAGTTTACTTTCATATAAAAGTTGTTTTACAATATCCAAGAATAGTTATATTTATAAATAAATATAACTATTCTTGGATATTACACAACGCCCTCTAGTCCCAAACTAAGCAGAGCTTGTACTATGGAAACTAGATTGCTAATATAATACTTATATGTATACTTTTTTTTGTAAATACATACTTATAATACTTAGTAACACCCAGACACAGAACAAACATCTATGTTTGCCACACACAAATGTTTGTTCTCGGTGGGGATCGAACCCACGACCCACAGCACGGAAGGCAGAGCTACTACCGACTGAGCCATGACGCCTGTCATTGCACACTAACACGGGGGTGCTTGCTTAGTCAGGCTTAGTCAGGCTTATCCCGGCGTTTAGCCAAGATTAAAGCAATTACACCTGGGTGAGAGTGCCACAAACAAAAAAATTATGGTGGTTATAAGGTAGAAATATTTGCATATAGAGAAGTCATTTGCCACACATTAAAACTGAAATTGTCATGTTATAATCAGTTATTAAATGTCACATTAACTGCTCATATAATTCAATTCACTGTTAAGTTTTCATACAAAAAGTGGCAACACTAACTGTCAAAGTTTGAATACGATTATTTGTCAGAGTATAGTAATACAAGTCTGCGTTGCACGGTCTGTATCTGTGTGTCGTCACTTAAAGATACTCACACATCCAGCCGGGTCGAGAAACGATATGTCTCCGAAGTAAGCACCGTCAAGTCCCACGTGACCAGTATGTTTGACATCCCCCTGTGGGCTGGATATCATGCTTCGTTGTATGGTCCGTTTGCCGGTGTATGTGTGACGTTTGACGTCACTGCGCAGTAGGGAGGTACGAATACTGCGCGCTGATTGCCGGCTCGGATGTGGTGATAGCGACACGTGGGTTATAGCCTTCTGGAGCGAATGTAGAACAAGCCTTATGTTGCTGTTTTCTATTGTATCCCCATAACTAATTCGCCTTTCAAATAAAAATTGTTTCGTCTCATTTTTATCCGAACTTTTTATAACATAGGTTTTTTTGTATAGCTTGCAATTCGTGTAAAATCTTGCAAATCCATGGCGTTTCTTTGTATTGCGAAAAGCTTCGTAAGTAAAAGTTTTATCCTACTAATATTATAAACTCGAAAGTTGGTAAGTATGGATGGATGGATCGATGGATGTTTGTTACTCTTTCACGTAAAAACTACAGATCCGAATTGGATGAAACTTGGAATATATATTGTCCGTGATTTGGATTAACACATAGGCTACTTTTTATCCCAAAAAATTAACGGGATCCAACGGGACGCGAACCAAATCGCGGGCGGCATCTAGTCTCAAATAATATGATACTGTTTAACCGGGTGTCTGTCATGTTTGTTGCGCAAGACTAAGACACAAAATGGAGGCCATTTGCTCAGTATTGTTATTTGAAAGGCGTACAAAAAGTTATTTGTGTGTATTTTCAAAACCTGAACAATAGACGTCAATATAAAATCCATTTACAACATAAAACTTGCTCAATATCTGTAACCCATGAACGAACACAGAGAGAAAACGAAGATTATTAGTCAGTACAATAATATGATAGCGAAATAGCAAAAAAACGACCATAGCCCAGAATCAGTTACAAAAACACAACTCTAAAGGCAAAACTATTAATTAGGAAATAACCCCGGATGTGGAAAGAATAGAGGGAGGTCTTTGCTCAGCAGTGGGACACAAAGGGCTGAATATAATAATAATAACCCCATAATAGAAGAATGTAGGTTTTTTAGAGGTTTTTTCAAACATAGCAGCACAGTTTGACAAAAACTACCCGAAATTCATGTATCCAATACAATGGTACCAATTATGTTGTTTGCCACTGTACTAACTGTATAAAATACAAAAGTTCTTATTATGTTTATAAACTAAAGTTGAAATTAGTATAGACACTCAAATTTAATCAAATAAACGTAAAATAAGTCAGCACCAAAATGAATGTCGAATTTGACGTAAAGTAAATTTGACGTAGCTGAATAAAAATAAATTTTAGTTCATTTTAAAATTGTCATTGTAATTTGGACTTTGGCTCAAACTTAATCCCTGTCATAACGTTATCAAATTTATCTTGGATTTTTCGAGGGTTTAGACCCGGCCTAGCTAGGCTCGGCCTAAAGTTAGGCTCGAGTTAAAACCGAGACGTGATTATGTAAGACTTTCAACGAAGTTCTAGAAAAACCCGTTATTTCGTGAAATTATTAATTCATTCCCTCAAAACTGATCAATAAATGAAGCCAAAAAAGAATTTAGTGGCAAAACAAGGGTTTGTAGGTACCTACGGTTAATGATTTTATCAACGTAAATGTCAATATAGAATATATTTTCGAAAAAACAGTACGTAACTACGTAGTAAATAATATAAAATAATTGAGAAAAAACAGTCACCAAATTGATTTTCATGACAAATGTGAAGTTAAACCCGAGTTAAACCTGGGGTGGGGTCGGTTTAGCGAACGTCTATAGTTAGACCTCGGCGAAGGTGCTAAATATGTTACGTAATATGAAAAAACCTAGTTAAGTCCAAAACACGAGTTCGAGACACGGTTTTTTGATAAATCCAAGATAAATCTGACAACATGATGACACCGAATAAGACCTGTTTTTACGTCATTTCAGTTTGCTGTAGCAACGGAATTACCACCAAAGTAAAATTTTATACACCCAGTGGCTTTAAAACCGCATGAACCAACCAATGAGTTTGTGACATTCGTCGCTCGCACATTCCAACATTTTCAATATATAAAATCACCGTTTGTAGTTATTTCAAATTACAAACCTTGAAGAATCACACCCTTTGTGTGATTCTTCAAAGTTTGGAATTTTTCAGAAAATTTTTTTGCTGATGTTTCATTAGAATCCATGTGCCATCATTTCATTTTGTTCTTATTTAAGCGTTAAAATATATTATTTCATACGTCAGGTTTCGGGCACGGTTTGGTGTGACTTGGGTCGAAAACACCACACGCGCCGCCAGGTAATACGCCATACCACATGGAAGTTTTCGTCATATTTCTGTAAGATACAAAATGATGTTACTTTTATACAGAAATAACTTTATGTCAACGAAAATAACGAAAATTCTAGTGAAAGTATAAGAATTCTGTCAGAAATTTAGTTCCCATATTACAAGCTTTGCTTACTTTGGGACTAAAGGACCTTGTTTGCAAATGTCCATGAATATTTATATAACAGATTCGAAGGGAATATTAACTGGCTAGGGATCACTGTCGTGAAACTTTTTAATTTAGCATCGCATTTAAAGTATGTATTTACAAAAAAAAATGTATACAAGTATTATATCAGCAATCTAGTTCCCATAGTACAAGCTCTGCTTAGTTTGGGACTAGAGGGTGTTGTGTGTAATGTCCAAAGATATTAATTTATATTTATTTATTATTTAATGTAAGAAACAAATACTAAGCTTGTTATAGACTTTTATTTGTCTATGTCGACCAAATTGTTTAGCAATACAATAGACCAGCGGGCCTAAGATGCGCACCGCGAGATATTTGTCATGTCGTTCCGTCAAAATGTAAGCATTTTGTACCAGTTTACGAACTATTGCATTATCTGTGGTAATGTTGTCGAGAAACTGCGCTTTTGAATTTTCAACTTTTGGCATTTCTGCATGACTATTATCTCGTCCTCAGAGAAGTACGACGACTAAGAAGTGTCAAAAGTGTACATTAAGGCGCGTTTTGTCGACACCATTAGGTACCACAGATAATGCAATAGTTCCTAAACTGGTACAAAATGCTTACATTTTGACAGAACGACATGACAAATATCTCGCGGTGCGCATCTTAGGCCTGCAGAACAATTTCGAACTTGTACTGAGTTTATTGATAACATAAATAATAGCTTACTCTTTTCCCAACACTGTGATCGTTTGCCCACATTTATACTCGAGTAAGTTGGATCTTCGGCCATCTTCCTGTTTAGGGAAGTTGACAGTTGCTTGCACCTACAATAAAAAAATAATATTTAACAAAAAAAAACTATTTCTACAAAACATAGCAAGATTATTAAAAACTCGCATTTAAGTTGCAGCGTCCAAATAAGTCGCAAAATAGAAGCATTAAATACAATATAAAGTTGCAGATGACCAATAACGCATCGCAGTTACTTCAAGTATAAGCGCGCTTTATAAATAGCTTTCTAAATTTACCTCCTCCGGTCTGATTTCACGCAGCTTCGGCCCCAAATCCTTGAATTTTGGCCGAGCATTTTGATCGTCTGCCCAGCACTCAAGCATAGTTGTGTAATACGCTTCCGAGCAGCACTCAGGCCGTTCCAATCTCTGAAATTAGCAACATCCTATAAGAGAGCGCTCCACAAAAAATTTGGGCCTCGGCGATTTCAACTGCGGTCATACAATCCTTGAAATAACATTTTTGCTGTGGAAAATGTTATTAGTAATTCTCACATGGTCAAAAAGACAAGGCATTGTTATTCAAGATTAAAATTGCACATCATACCTGATAGTTTGGTGCATCAATGGCTTCTAAAATCTGCTGGCCCGAGAAAGCAGCCCACGGTTGGAAACCGTACGTAAACATCTCCCAAAGACAAACGCCAAACGCCCAAACATCGCTTGACGACGTGAACCTTAGGTAGAGAATACATTCTGGAGCACACCTGAAATGTAACCCACCATCAGACTCTGGATAGATCACTAATAATTTAGAAAAACTTGAAAATAAACTTATTTTTTATGAACCCTAGTCAGGCCCGGCAAACAGTTGCATTTTATGTATAAATTTAACAAGAGATAGTGCAATTTTCAAACCTTCTGTTGAGAGATTAGTAGACTTACCAAGCCACAGGTAGTTTGAGATTCACGTTGTAATTCGTTTGGTAGTAGTCTTTTCCCACTCCCAGCGCTCGGGACAGTCCAAAGTCGGATATTTTTACTCTATCCTTACTAAAGACTAGTATATTTCTTGCCGCTAAGTCCCTGAAAATTACAACGGAATGTTATACGAACCAAGAAGAAATTCAATTACTAGGATATTCGACTGTATTTCTAAGCTTATTGCAACACGCGGAGACGTACGTTAAAAATAATAAACGTATAGTCTTTTAACATTTATTACGAATGATTAATGATGAAAAGACACCTCTAACTTTAAGTAATATGTACCTTTGTTTAAGTGAAGTCTCTGAGTGCGTCAATAAAGATAATAATGATAATATTTCAGTATTAAAATTTTATAACATGCATGGCTATCGTCAGCAAGCCACTATAAGATGTGATTCACACTTCCTAGTAACCAGATTTGGATTAAGATTTGAGTCAGAACTATATTTTGGCAGTAGGTTATCATAACCGGGATATTGTGCTAAGATTTATGTGTTAGCCATTAGCTGAGAACAACTCATCGTGTATACTTGTTCATAATGTTTGGGTGTACCTAAATTATACAATTTGTTTTCATTTATTGCAGTACCTACTATTTATTACTGTTACAATAATTGGGATATTATACTAAGAACGACGATTTGCTTTTAAACTAGGCATATTGCAAGATAGTTAAACTATGTATTTCATTTCAAACTATATATCCGTGTAACAGTACAAGAGCCGACAGTCAAAACTCAATGTTATTTCATACACGCTAAGCACCATAGCCTTTGACCTTCGTAAAATGAATAATCAGATTTGGCATATTAAGATGTGCGTATGAAACTCATTTCATACGCAAATCTTAAACTGCCAATTCTGTTATTCAGAAAAATATAAATAATAACTACTAAGTCACAGAAATGTGATTCTACCTACAAGTTTCATACCCAAGGCAGTGCAGTCGGTACATCTAGGTATCCTTTTGTGATACATACCTATGAATCAGTCTTTTATTTTCTAAGTACGTCATGCCATCACAGATTTGTTCAGCGAACTCGCACAGATTTGGAACGGGGAAGTTTGACCGCAGTGACACTTCTCGAAGACATTCCAAAAGTGAGCGCAGTGGAGCCAGTTCTGTCACCTGGAAATGAATATTCTGTTGAGGGTTTTATTTACAAACACCTCTCAGAATCTGTCTAAAGTTAATCACTGTTCAATACTGTGACAGTTATGAAAGGGAGAATCACCCACTAGTGTTTAAGTTTGATCATAAGTAAGACTATAAAGCCGACCTTAGAGGCCCAATCTGTCTTTGTCCATTATTTTAAGTAGAGGTTAGTTAGGGTGAGGTAAGTCGGGGGACAATGCACAATACTCCCCAAAGTGGGATGTCGTCAGTGCAGATTTTTTCCCACACCTTGAATAAGAATCCAGACCAACTTCCAGTGGTCTACATGCTATAATGATGGCATACCAGCATAAGAGAGTCCATGTGAAGTACAACTCCATACAAGCGCACGATGTTGGGATGCTCAATGCTATGCATCACGGCCGCTTCCTTGAGGAACTCCGTGGAGTTTGATGTCATTCGCTCGTGCCCGAGGCATTTGATCGCTACTTGCAGCTAAAAGAACGAACATTAGCTTTATTAGTAGATCTATTTTTAACCGCCGACAGAAAAACGGAAAAGGCGTTATAAGTTTGACCGGAGTTGTATTTATCTGTACCTTAGTAACTCCGAAAGTAGGGCTCCAATTTGAATGCGGTTTACATGCGACGCTACTGTTACGCTTTGACGCGATGTTTGAACTCTTCAAAGTGTCAAGAGACTAAACGGTCAATGGAGCTAGGAAATCGTGAAGTTAGCCGTTTTGATGCGCAATATAGCTGTGTCGAATTGAAATGTTTCTGCACGTTATATATAAACGACTTACCTATACTTAGATAGAGTGGCTTCACCCAGTATATTTCATATTCTCTCTCAACCTAGACCCGGTTATGTTTAGACCAAAGTTTAAAATAGATGTTTGTTAGACTATTTGTAACTATATCATAATAATAGTTTCAGAAGTTCATCGTGAAAATGGCTTACTCTTTGATTCCCTGTAGTCCATGTCCCTTGCTGCACAACGCCAAACTGGCCCATGCCAAGTTCTTTATTTATAGTAATATCTTCGATTGATATAATGTGTTTTGTAGGAACTTTTACATTGTTTTCTGAAAATGGCACGACTTCTGTTGGCACAGCGTTGGAGCCGTGCGGGCACTGGAATGAATAATTGAATATTAAAGAACAAACTGCCGATGAAACCATAAAATAACTCATAAAATTAGAAAGATTTTTATTAAGTGATGAGAATATTAGCACTCGAGACGTTAGCTGCTGGCCATGTGTGGAGCGACCTCGAAATTTAGTGCAATCGAATTTGCACATTTGATTGTATGTCTCTAAAATTTTCTGTTCAAATTTCAACCGTTTAGACGAAGGTACAAACTGGATATCAATGTATGAGATTTCAAAATAGTTTTTTGTGATTTGCATAACAAAAGGTATGCAGTAGATAACCCCTGACGTCAACATGTTTTTATCTTGGTAATTGTAAACTAGAACACTCCCGGAAGGAAGTAAACTTCTCGTTGGTCCCCATTGGGGACGAGCGGGAATAATCCGAAATGATTACCAATTACATTTTTAATGGAAGTTTAATTTAACTACCTACGTAAGTTTTAGGGAGTCTTAGGAGGATAAACCAGTTAAAGTGGAGATGGGCAGGTCACTTGGCTAGGTGGAACGACGGAAGATGGACAAGGGCAGTGACCGAGTGGTGGCCTCGCGAGGGTCATACGTCTCGAGGCAGACCACCAGCCAGGTGGGCGGATGACATTGTGAAAGTGGCAGGAGCACACTGGATTAGATTGGCGCAGGATCGGAACGAATGGCGTGACAAAGAGGAGGCCTATACCCAGCAGAGGGTGAGCATAGGCTGATTAGATAGATAGATAGATTACATTATGTACTAACCAGCTCATTCTTCTTGTTTGAACTTAGTAGCTTCTTAATTTTAGATAAGTATGGATTGGGAAAGTATTTGGAGTACATCTTTTTGTAACGTCTCTGCTCTGGTTTTGAAAGACCAATTTGTACCAAATCTTCCGTAACAACGAATTTCAGTTGAGACACTTTTGTGACCTTTAATATTTCTCTGTAACAAATAATTTAAATATGAAATGATATGTAAAACAATTTATTTTAGGTAGTGTTTCGCCGCCAGTATCCTGGTTGTTTTCTCTGCCTTTTTTTTGAGATTCTGTTGTTTTTTCATGATAATAACAATCTTATTATGCTCAACCGGATTACAAAATAATATATTTCTAGTTTCATCTAAATTGGTCCACTTTTTGTCTTACTAATATTTAGATGTTATGTTGTAGTGACTGGATCAATTTGAATGAAACAAAAAATGGCAGAACACATAACATCCAAATTCAAAGCGTAGATATCAAAAGTATTAGGTTCTATCTAACTAAAGAACACATAGAATTTAGAGTCTGACCATACTAAAATACTATAATAATGACAAATACATACCTACATGATAATATGTATATTATGTATCATTAAAAGAACAATCTGGTGGATATTGTTATCCACTAAAATTCAAAATAATAACCACTCCTGTGGAATACACACCCCTCTATGAATGAATAAGGTCCAGCACCAACCAATATTTATCACCACAATCTGTACTGCAAAAGTAATAATGACAGCCTACCGCTACCCCCTTATGCATCACATATAATTTAAACTGATTCAAAATGATACCATGTGGAAATGTCGTGTTTGGGATTGCAGTGTGGTCAAACTTTACAAAGTTACATGCAACTTGGAAAGCTTATGGCTGTCGCTTAGCTAGTGATTTTGTAACAAAAAAACGCAATGACATTTGCATAGAAGCTAGTTTAACAAAATAGTACCTACGTAATGAAATAAATACATCCTACAATATAATAAAACCCTTGCTTGAAAACTAAATGCCTCAAAGTTACTTGATCCTGTATCAAGTCTGAGGCGTTTGTAATCGAGTTTCTTTATGGCTGAGTTGAACCAACTGAAAAGACTAACGAATAACACTATTCTTTAGATTAATAAGTTCAAGCTTGTTTTTGAAAAGTTTAGTGATGATTTAATAATAATAAATAATAATAAATATTCACGGACATTTAACACAACACCTTCTAGTCCCAAACTAAGCAAAGCTTGTACTATGGGAACTAGATGGCTGATAGAATACATATATACTTTTTTTTTGTAAACACATACTTATAATACATAGTAACACCCAGACACAGAACAAACATCTATGTTTGCCACACACAAATGTTTGGAAATTTAAAGAGATGGATAGTGTTTTATCACCTTCTTTTCTTCTGCCTGTTAGTTAGGCATTTAGTGAGTTTTGTTTAATAAACTGTGGAGTGTACCTCTCTAAAAAAGTTGCATAAGTAATCTCTAACATCTTTAAAATAATGGATAATAATGTTCTTTTGTATCAGTCCAGCAACGAGCCAAATGTGTTAACTACAGGGTAAATTCATTCATTGAGCTTTGGTGTTCAGGTTCCGGAGAAACAGCATGTTTGATCAAACTTTGGTCTGCTTGTGCTGCGCAATGTACAAAGCATTTTAAAGCAGGGCTGAAGGGAAATACACAGAAAAAAAAGTAAATGTAAGAACCCATAAAAATCGCAAATCATTAGGTAACAAAGTGATACAGGATCTATCAAATACTTGGCTTCTCAGATTAACAGGAGGAGATTTTCATAGCAATTTGATGACACAGCGCTTCATACGAAGTAGGCGGGTGTCACACACGCCTTCTGCAGGTTCAATATTTTGAGCTTTGCTTGAATGGAGATTTAAATAAAAAAAGTCAAGTAACTAACCTGAAGAATTCATAGTACTGTTGCAGTTCAGCTTCTTCTAGAAAATCATTCAAATTTTCACGGTCTTCGCCTATATTTTCTGAAATAAACAGATAAATATACCTATTTTGAGTCGTCTAAATCCGTTACTTGCACGTACCGACGTAATTATTGATAACCTTACCCATAGCAACGAAGAAAACACCAATATAAATACAAAATAACAATGCTTTTCTAGCTAAATACCGTAAAAATCAACACTAGGAAGAAATATTCATTCATTTGTTTTAGTTTTACTTTCGCTGGTACATAGGTAATGTTTAGTCCACAGACTACACAACATAGGACCATTAGGACCAGCCAGCCAGAGGCAATTCATGTACTTGGACAGTGCTGCCAGCTCCTGAAAATCCGAGCCGCTATAATCAATAGCCCCGATTCTCTTACATTTTACAAACTAACCAAATTTAACATAACCTAGGTTAAATTAATTAATTAATTGTTAATGCCGCGCCACAGCTTGCCGTCCCTATTCCATAAACTAAAACGACAAGGACGGCTATAATTTTAGTGCTGTCAAATTAGGTTAGTTTAGAAAAACGCAACAGAATCGGCACAAATGTCAAAAGTAGCTACAAAATCAATGATCGTTTTAGTTAGAAGATTTGTTGAAATAAGGATGGTTGTAAAAAGTAAACGAACTACTTATTTGTCATAGGAATTAAGAAATGTAGTTGTGAATTTTATAACAAAGAATCTGTCAATTGGTGACAAGAGTGTCATCCAAACAAGAGTGAAAAGAATTTGCTACAAAAATGTTTTATTTTAAATTAAACTGTTTAATATAATACCGCGTGCACTGCACACTATGCCCATGCCACTGCCGGCATTAATGCCGCTTAGTGAGAATGAAGGCGATGTTGCTGTGGCAATAAGTCCGCGGCATTGATGCCACCATACATTCCGGCAGGCAGCGGCATGGGCATAGTGTCCATGTCCACGCGGTATAAAATAAACTGGTGGTTTTACCTCCTCCGACAGAATATAAAAATATAGGTTTTGGGCCAGCAGGAGCTGATGTCCAGTAGCAGAGGGCGGCACAGCGGTGCGGTCGGCGCGGCGGTGGCGATGGTCATAGCAGCTTGTCTTCAATAATGCACGACAACACAAACTTCGCAACATGGAAATTCTCATTAATGGAATAACGGTGGCCGTGGCATGGCGGAGGTGGCGGCACAGTGGCAGCGCGGCGCGGCAGTGGCGCGGGCGGGTCGATATGCCACTTATATTTTATTCCCCTAGAATAGCCATCGCTCGCATTTGTCGCGTACAGTCACACGTAAATATCTCATGACTTCTCACGACATGTCTACATGGTTTAAAACAGGTAACAGTTTTTTTGTCAAAAGTCCCCATATATTCTTCTATTTTTGGCGATATGTATTTATTGTCGCTAGGGCCTACGCAAAGATTGCTATTACTAGCGACAAAGTTATTAAGTTGGCAGCACTACACTTGTTGGCTACCCTCCCCCCCCTTTGACAGATTCTGTCAAAATGACAGGAAGATACGGATCAAAAAAAACCGCGGTAGAAAAGTATGTTACAACTAACAAAAATGTTCGTTTTTGTGGTTCATACGGATGATTGAGATAATTTTTCTTTTCACCTACTTGTATTTCTAGCACTATGCAAAAACCGTTTTATTTTAATATAATATCTAGTAATAACCTAGTGAAGAGTATGTACATACCTACTTACTTGAAATGTATTTTCGTACAATTATTACTTTTATTTCTGGCAGCACCGGTACTGCAAAAAAAAAACACTATTGCTTGCTCGCTCTCGCAAATATGGCGTAGTAGTACAAAATGCAGTGGGAGCTAAATGATAAACCTGTCAATTCAGAATTATAACAAAAAAGACATGCACGTAGAATAAGACTTTATGAATCAAATATAGTGTGATAGACGAGGATTTTATAGTGAAATGTGAATTTTACGCAATGTAGGTAAACCGTTTCATAATTCAATTGGAAATACTTGTGGTGCAGTTATTTCATTGCCTTTTTCATAGCATTTGTTCGTTTGTTTTTAGTTTTAAAATATAAATGTTTACCTTTTGGTTATCTTTTGTTAACGAGCCGGTAAAACACCCCCTTAAATTAATATTCCACTAAATAGGTAAGCGTAGTACCTAGGTACTGTTTTGTCAAGACAACTGTTGAAAAAATTTGGTTTGTATGTAGGTATAGGTAATACTGTAAATTAGAAAATTTGATTGTAAAATTTTGGCTGCAGTTATAGATTGGTTGTTTAGGCTTTCTATTATAAAGTGTTAGTATAACGGTATTGTTTATGTATGTACCTAATGGTACCTAGTGAATTTGGGACCATAAGTTGAATAGTAAAGTCAACAATGCAGAAGGTTGGCCGCTCATCAAGAGAAAACCCAAAAGGTAAGTGGCTATTTATGTATTTATTGGCTTCATATATTTGAAATGTACATAGGTACATTATTTATCCTTATATAATGGGTAGGTACTTACCTACCTACCATTTTCACACCTGTGAGCATTACTGTTCTAATGTACCTAAACTTCCTTCAACATAACTCTTTCTTGATGTTCAATTCATTGAGTACAGTGACATTAAGAAACCAATACCCACCATATGCTTATGATATGATTGGTTAAAATTTTTCATACTAAAAAACAATGTGCAAGTATGTACGTTTTATTACTATACTAGTTGACCCGACATACATTGTCCTGTCATTCAAACTCTTATTGTCAAACAACTGACAGTTATTTCCAATGTGACATTAAAAAAGTTTTTATGGAAAAGGTTATGGAACATTCACCCCCCCCTTTCAACCCCTTGCAACCCTTTTTTCGCATTAAAAAGTAGCCTATGTCCTTTCTCAGGCTCTAGACTATCTGTGTACCAAATTTTATTCAAATCGGTTCAGTAGTTTTGGGGTGAAAGCGAGACAGACGGAGTTACTTTATCATTTATAATATTAGTATGGATTACTAGCTTCTGCCTGTGACTTGTCTGAGTCCCGTTCTCCATGTTAATATGGGATAAATTTAATTGGCCTTCTGTTTTTTCCATGTTGCAACCTATTATAATTCCAAGTTACATGCAAATTATACCAGCAATTGAAGCGTAATTGAAACAAAACATCTATACTTTGACATTAATAGTATTTATTAAGTAAACAAGTTTAAAATAGGTAACTAAATACTATTAAAATCTGGTTTTCGGATTCATTGTTTCTCTAATACACACATTATGTAAGTACCTATGTGTATCTCGAAAAATTAGGCACTCGGTCTGTAGAAATGAAAATGTCATTATGAATGTTGTTTATGTATAAAAAAACACAGTATGTTACATACCTCTTTGTTAGTGTACCTACTTATAATTAAAAGGCAGCATAATTTTTAAGTGTACCTACCTTTGCCATGAAACTATCCTAATTTCTTGGCCTTTGCATACCAATCTTGTTCTTCTTCTATACCTATATGGCCTCTGTCCGTTATTTCGACAGACAATTTGGCCAGTGTCAAGTGATGAATTTGAAATAATATAATTCAAGTCTTCGTCACTACCCCGACGAAGATGCTGGGTGGATTCTCAAAATTCTCGGATAGACGACATTTTGTCAAGTTATATTTTCTGTGATAACAATCTCGTAATACCAAATTTGTGAATCATGTCAGTAGAAACGCAGACGAAGCTGCAGGCTGCTACGTTAAACATTCGTAATTATAGCAGGAAAAGTATTGAAGGTGTACATATTCGTAATAACTAAAAAGTTAGTAGGTACGACTATCTCGGTAGGTTTGGTATCTACTCTACAACTGACACCCCTCAAGTCAGTTCACTAACCGACAGCTGCGCTAACCGCATAAAAGAACCAAATAAAACCAACCCTTGTTCGGCTGTTTAGGCCTGTATGTTGATTTACTGTTCAAGAACTGATGTGGACGTAAGCATAGATGTTTGTATGAATTTCTCTATTCAAATCTACGTACCTAACGATTTCTTTATCAGCATACTGGCCTTAGACTCAAAAATCGTAAACTTCATACAGCTACTTACGCCTACCTACATAAGAATGCCTTTGAGACCGGGACAGTCAAATTACAGTTATTCATTTGGTATACCTACCTCTTTGCTCCGCGGTCATTTAGAATTATAATACGTCATGAAACCTTTTATTGCATTATGTAATAATAATACGGTTTGATATTGCTTAATTTCTTTTAGATTTTTTCTACAATCGTCATTGTTTGCCGTGAAGTCGTGTACTACTGGTACAATCCATGTATATTCAGCCATGTGTGGTATGTCAACAAGGACAAATTTTAATGAGGAAATTGTATATCTAAATCGGCAAATAATAATTTTGTAACCTTCCCAATGCAGATATATGAGTGTACTTCTAGAACAACAATCTAGATTAAAACTTCAACGGAAATCGTATCTCTACATTTGTCCTGGGTCTGGCTATAAAATGCTTCATATCATTAAGTTTTACGGATCTGATTTGCATGACGGTCACATCGTCCGACAGGTGTTAAACAGCTCCCTGTTCTAAGCGATGCTGCAAATATCTAATAGATTTATAATTATAACTTCTCACTGATGAGGATATTATATTGTAGTATGGTTTAGTCAAGACAACACCGCCGCTGCGTCAGCTACGTATCGACGATGTTACGCGGTTTGGCTTGTTCTTTCATTTCTCTTCACCGGTAGGCGTGGTATGATAAGTCATCCGCAAAGTGGGATCTTTTGCTAGTAGTAGACTGGTGGCCTGGTTTATTTGCTTTCACTTGTCGAGATCTAGAACTCTGTATGCTAGTGATAACAGTCGTACTCCAACGGGCTGTTAGAGACAGTTCTTGTGTGGAAATGGTGCATTTCTAGACGCAATCAATTTCTTGGCGCGCTCGCTCAAAACTCGATTACGCCTGCAGTTCCGAGCCCATAAATAATCGATAGGTTACATCACCAATTCATCCAAGTTATTCGCAGTAAAGTTAGGCTGTGTCCACCCACAGTAGGCCAACTGTTACCGGCTTACTGAGTTTGCGGCCGCGTATCGGTTTAGTACGCCCTTCCATATATTTGAAACGGGGTGTTCACAGTGTGCTGTTTTGTGCTCACTTTACGCAGTTTGCCGCGTTACGTGCGCCGACTGTCTCAGTAAGCGGCTCATAATAACAGTTTGTTTGCGACGCACGAAAATTGATCTGAGTTTGCAGCTAACTCAAATTTCAGTTCGCCACAAATTTGCGGCTCACTCAGTCGGCCGCTCACAGTTTGCCTACTGTGGACACAGCCTTATTATTTTTATCAAGTGTCATTTACCTTTACAGCCTTTTACAAGCAGTTTTATGCTCTTATAAGTAATGATAAGAATATAAGTCTAAATTGTATTGCATTATGTCCGATAAACAGGATGGACTAACATCGAGATGGAGAAACATCCACAGACATATATTATTGTTATTGCATGACTGTGTTTCAAGCACTGCAGAAGTTGACACTGAGTCAACTTCTTCAGTGCTTGAAACACAGCTTGAAATATCAAATTCATCATGCCAACCTATGGCATTCCACTGCTGGACGTAGATCTCCCTCTAAACGCTTCACTAGGCCTGGTCTTCAGTTCTTTTTATCCAATGTTTGCCATCTATCTGCATTTCGTGCATTGTTGCTCTACCTGAAGTATATATAAGTCATATCAGTGCGTCCATTACGCTTCACTAAATCACTAAACGACTCATGCTTCGGTAACGCTGTAAAAGTCGTCATACGGCGGTCAGCATTATAGTCGATTGAAAAAAATACCTAATACGAGGTCCACTCTAGTATTCTTTATTTTGAATTTATCCATTGTCGGTTCTACGGCTTTATGTAAAATATTTTCAGAAAAATTCTGTGTTTAACTCTCTCATTGAGCGTTTAGCTTATGAAATTCATCAGAGCATATTTAGTTGTTATATTTATTATTAGTCTGATGATTTATATGGTTTGATTTCTACCTACGTATTATTTATTCGAACTGTTATTTCTTATTTTATTCCCAACAGTTTATTGGTCTGGGAAAACTCTTTTCATATTGACTAAAGCATTCCATTAGTCTACCGTCTTATCATATTTTTATCACCAACTTTCAATGAGTATTCTAGATCTAAGTTTTAAATAACGGTATAGTTATTCAAGCATACATTTGAGTAGAGATTTTTATTAAAAAATCTATACTATTGCTTGAGCATATGGAATAAATCAGCATATTATGGGCCTTAGACTTAGATCTAATACTTCCGCAAAATTATTCAGGAAATCTATGAGTCAGGCCTCTTTCATAGATTTTTAGAATCATTTTCGAGGAAGGTATATATTATGTACATGCTTCAATTTTTTGGAGAAGCCATCCTCCTTACTAACCATTGGACGATCCCTCTAACATTACATTGACGTAGGTCTATTAACTAAAGGTCGTATTACGCATTACCTATAACAGGTTGTGGTAAATTCAATTGGCTAATTTTCGTTGACACTAGTTATCGTAAGGATTTCCTTGCTTTGGATTTTATCGTGCTATCGTGCTGGCTTAAGAAACCATTGGCAGCATTTATTGATTTTAGACTTGTTTGAAAGCTTTGCGGTAAAAAAATGGTGTAATTTCTTGCACGCTGCACATTGGATTCTTTTATCTTCCAGGAATATCATAATATGTCTTATAATAATTCGTCCAAGACTGTAGGTCTTAACCGAATAATGCCGATGTCCTCTGTTCCGTAATTTCATATTGCGCTGTTATTACCGATCCTAGTCGTCTTACCTTCGTTTTTTTTCTTTATGGACTGAGGTTCTGTACTGCCTGAAAATTTTGCAATATTTTTTATGAAATCTCTAACGCTATGTCCTCAGAGACAGGCTCTTAAAACCATTGATAACGCCTAAGCAACTTCTCGTTAAAATTTAAAAGTTCTTGCTTTTACCATTTTGGAAGATATAAAATCAGTGCGTTGCATAATTACATTCCATGATTTTATATCTTCAAATATGTTAAAATGTGCGACCGAGAAGATTTGCGTTGCTCTACGCCTTCACAAAACAACACCAAATTTTTAAGGTTTTGTAGTATCAAGAGATCTGATGTTTCTATAGTGTACGATAAATGGTTGTTACGTTTTTTTTCCTCTATTGAACTTGTGGGAACGCTAGTCACTGTCTCACTGATAGCTGAAGGAATTTATTTTTAAATTCGAGGTGGCCGACTTAATTTAAAACTCTGTTCACATGCATATGAGAATTATATCTCGGGGATTTCGATCTATATAACGCCGACGTTTGATCCAATCGCGAAACTCGAAAAAGGCGTCGTCAGTCTTGCTTTTCCTCGTACAATTTTAGGCACCTTGCAGCCCAATTTATAATAAGTTGAGTTCGAAAGTGAACAGCTTTATACATTTACGTTAGGTTGGATTGGACTAAAACGATTAACATTAAAGATAGGGTAAATGAAACGAATCGATTTATTAAAGTGTTGTTTAGCGGGCATAAAATCGGTTACGACGATATTTCGGTCAGGTCGTAACTCGGCACTATAATTTATTTATAGGGAAGGAATCTTATCACTGACTTCACATGAAACACAAATCGAAAAGTGCGCAGGATATGTAAAGTATACGCAAATATGGTTATATTTAAACATGTATGAGATTTCAAAGCTCTTTCATAACATGTATGACATATTAAATCCATTACAACAAACATAGGTTAAGCGAGTTAAGCAGTTAAGCGACAAAAATTTCTAGCGGAAACAAAAAAAAATTGAAAATATTGGGTATGTTTACTCAACACCAAATCTTACATCTTGGCAGCACTTTGATATCTTGTTTCTGTACATGTCGCTGTAAGTACGGAAACAAAGACAATATACCGGTACCGTAATACTTAATTCAGCGTAAAGAAAATTTGAATCTTTATTATCTCATTCAAATCGCCACGCCATTCTCGTTGGTACCTTTTTTGAAATTTCAATATTTATCGAATTTTATTGCACGTGTTTCGCACACGTTTTGTTTCTCAAAGAACCGTTTCAGGATCCGTGTATTTTTGTCCACGGTATTATTTGGTATATTACTTAGGGTTAAGCAATTTTTCAGCAACCATTGGCAGACTTTTAACCTCTGGTTGTTTGCTTTAGTGAGGTCTCATGTTTGGCAACCATTATGTCATTACTGGAAGTAGGTATGCATGTATTGAATACTATATTTGATGGGAATTGTATCGTTCTTCATAATTTCCTTTAGGGACCAGTAGCGAGACCAACTGTTAGTTATTCTTCTTTTGATCTCTTTTTCCATCAATTGCTTTGGTGAGATAATCTCGCCCAAGTAGAGTTATTCGTCTACTTATTCAATGTCTTGGTCTCTAACTGATGCTGCTCTTTGTCCCATTGGCTTTTGTTTTTGATGTGTTTATTGTGAGACCCATTTTTTCGCTTTCATGAGTCAGTTGTATTAGCATGGTTTCCATAGGTACATATACAATACACGTCTTTGGAGCAAAAAGGTAAAAGGTACAATTTCAATCGTAAATAAACAAAGTTAAGTCGGTTGTCAATTGTTCCCCCTTCGTTCGAAAATGTTGAGCACTTTTTACATGTGGCCGACAACCGATCCGTCTTATTCTAAGCAAGTTTTTAACTTTTCTTTATTTACCTTTATATTTAATTCGTGGCTTTACCAGCTGTGTAGAAAAAAATCGATATGCTAAATCAAACATATATTTCTCCCTTTGCTTCCAACAGCTCATAAAATTATAATTAACTTCCACGTACAACATTGCTTTACCGATAGAATTCACACTACTAAATCTTGGATTTCAGAAAAACACGCGTAAAGTAATTTTTAGTGTTATTGTATTCCCTAGGCCAGATATTATATTATTTTTCTTTAACTCCATTAGAGTTTTTTTTTTGCAGTACAGTTCTTGAATACCTACATTAATAGTACATTACTGCAGCGGCCAACATAAGAGGCAATGATGGACGTACGTGTAAGTCCATCAATATTTCCTTATCTTCTTCTTATTTCCTTACCTCTTCTCCAAATATTTCCTTTCTTCTGCTGCATTTCGGGTACTTGTCATAACTAGTGTCAACAAGCATTCGGCTGATGCCTTTCCGAGCACAAGGCATGTCCGTCCGCTTGTGTGAAAGTTAGTGGTTTGGATTGGCATGACGTACATCCAAACGCAAACATTTACTCCGCAATTATAGCCATCTTCTTGTTTTGGGATGTCTTTTGGACAATACACCTTCCATTCATCTAACGACTCGTCTGAGTGATCATGCTGTAATCAAATGGACTATTTTGTCAATGACATGATACTTTATTTGTTGATGAAGAGAATCGAGTACACAATAGCTTTATAAAAATCAACGACAATTAACGTCCAGTGACTTTAGAAAAAAAATTATTAAAAAAAAATCATTTTTTGTTTTTCCTCTAGTTTACCCACTTTCCAAGTTTGTGCCATCCATTGCGGTCCTGAGTTAGTCTCTTCCATTTACTATTATTATTATATTTATTTCTTTTTTATTTACGTCGCTTCGGACTTGTCATCGCCTATCTGAATAAGTTGCAGTTAAAAAAAATATTATTGGTTCGTAACCCGGTTATAATAAATTCTTTCTACGTAGCTGCTTACGGGTCTTAGTTATCTAGACACGCTTAAGGGAGAGTCTGTGCTAATTACAGGCATAATATCGGGGAATGGTTTAATTACAACATTTCATGACGCAAATCATACCATTCTTCGAAGCAATGATTTAATTACTTGCTTTGCGGATGCAATCATTTGTTTGTTTGTTGCGGCTTGCGTCGTCGCGTCGTTTGAAAACAATTGATTATATGTACTTGAATAACTATTCAAGCCCACTCCACTCACTGCTATGGCTATGGGTATAAGCCTCCAGTTGGTGCCATCGAACACAATCATGCGCTTTTAGCATTCATTCTGACTTTGTTTCGGATTTGCATTTGGTATTCATTTTGCATATCTGCAAAATTTCTGGGCGCTCAATAAATCCTGTTATTGTTTATCAAACGAAAGCGTTTGAAGATTCCTTCAAGTACTCACGATAACTATGTTTCATGTAATTAAACTAGTTTTTGTATTGTAATTACACTGTATTTATTGTTTTTTTACTGTTTAGTAAGCGTTTTACTACCTACGAGGTAAACAGAAGCGTTTTGTAGCGAGACTTCATTGTCTGTTTGAAGTGCGTGTTTCAACTACGCTTATAATCTTTGTTTAACATTGGTATAAAGACGGAACCTTCCATCCAACGGCAGTTTATACAATGGCGCTCTGAAAATAAAACGGTACAATTAATTGTACTATTTATCAGCACAATAATTGTCTTTAGACTAGGGTGTGAGCACATTTTGTAGTTATTTATACATCGATCATTTTGAAGGGCTAGATTCTTCTTCTTTCGTGTCAATGGCATGGACAACAACTAAACTAGGTTCGAATAGAACTCCGCAACTTTTACTCCTTCGTCGGTGGCATTTACAAGGTCATCCCTTGTGCAGGTGGTAGGGAACAGAGGGCAAACGAGTAAATGGGACATCGTTTGGATAGGGACCCCGCAGTCACATTGGACAGGGCTAGATTGCCAATCTGTAATGAACGGCAAACATACATATAGAATAGAAATAGAATAGAAATATAAATTATTTATTTTACGCAAAAACACATACAAAGATACAATGAAATAAACATTAAAATATAAAGAAAGATGCGTAAAAAGGGTACTCGCTCAGCAAATGCTAAAGGTACACGGTGGCTCCTTTAGCGCTGGTTTTCAGGAGTGCCTAGAGTGAAGTGGCGTACAGCCTCTGCGACACGCGCTCTGTTTTACAAGAAACTTAATCTAAAAGCTATGTGGCTAATCTAATATATAATTCATAATACTGGCATTAACCAAAATCATAACTTCTCTTTTTAAAAACATAAATTAAACAAAAACAAAACAGAAAACATAATCAGATACAACTAGAGAAAACACAAATAACACATTCCAAATACAAAATCTATAAAATAACAAGTTAAAACTAACATGAGGTGAAGAACGACTACTTATTGAGCAGATATATTTTGTAAATCTAACAGGTATTTTTTGAGAGAGCTTTTAATATACAAGTAACATGCCAAAAACGTGATATTACCTTCATCGCATTGGCTCATTCCAGTTTTCCTCTGCGATTTGCCCCTGCGTAGGGGATTTCTGGAGTTTTTTTCCAGTTATTCCCTAAGCTACCCTTGCAACCGCCGCCGGCAGAGAAAAGGCGATGAAATTAGCCGACTACATCGATACCGGTGTCTTTAAATGCACTCACGGTCAAATGTGAGAATACCAGGCGCTTCTGGATCAGATTTTTTTAAGCTTATTGGCCTGAATGCTTTTTAATTGTGAGCAAAATCAGGTCCACAAAATTATGATGTTTCTCGTTTATAATTCGTTATTTCTGAAACAAAACAACGGTGAGCATGATCAATGCCCGTTTTTATATTTTATCCGTACATATTTCAACAACAATTTCATCTTATCATCATTATCAATATAATATATAAAACTCTTTTGAAGCTGACTGATAATCAACGCACAGCCTAAACCATAAGTCCTAGAGGTATGACATTTGGAAGGTAGTGTCCTTATGTAGTGTAGGGGTGAACTAAGAAAGGAATTTTGAAAAGTCACAGTTGGACAGTACAGTTTAAGAAAAAAAAAATAGTATGATACTCAGTTTTGCTTTATCATCCTCATACTCTTTTTTCCACTTTTTAAATTCAGCAATATTCAACATTGGTGTTTACTTTGCTTTTCGATTTGATTTTGGACGCCAAAAATGAGGTACCCTAAGGAGATTTCTGGAAGCTTTATTCATTTTTACCGACAGTCGCATGGATCGCTAAGGTGATAATTGGACAAAAATTCCAGAAATCCCCTACTCAAGGGGAACTCACAGGGGAAAAGTAGAATGAGCCATCGCATTAAATATCGACGTCGTTGTTCATCGCACAAGTATTCCGATTACAATAATTTATTCCCAAGAGTTTATTTAAACTGAGAAGCTAAAATATTTTGATTTTATAATATTTATTTTAATAAGTATGTAGTTATTTAATATTTTGTACACTGCTACACAATAAATTGTATTTTAATATTCAAAGACATTTTACAATCTTGGCGTTTTGTTTATAATATCGGTTTGCTATATGGGTTTACGGATAGGTACCCTTTTTAATTATTGTGCCAGTGTATTCCTCGTCGTCGCTCAAGTTTAACTCGAACTTGGTCTAGTTTATTTTGTTTTAATTCTTTTCTCGGGCGGTTGTTGCGTGTTTACGCCGTGTTTAATCTTTGTGGAAATTTCCGCGATAACGTATAAACCCCATTAAGATTTTTCGATGGACTGTGCATTTATGTAACAGTACAGTCAATATCGTGGTTTCGGTATACCTTGATGCTAGTACTGTTGCTAAAGAAATCATTGAACAATTTCACGTTTTTGTAACGAATCAAAATAATGCACGGCTCGTTTCTCGCGAGTGTTTCTTCCCCATACCTACAAACTGTGGAGCGAGCTGCATCCTACTAATGTTTTCCCGCCTACATACAGTCAGCTTCAAAAAAAATATCCTTACGCGTCTTTCAGGGTAAGCAACGCACCGAAAGTGTTGGTGTCGTGTTATTTTCACAAGAACGCATCCGCGTTTGAAGGGACGCTCATGTTTTCAAATGGTAACATGAATAATAATATTTTGGACACGGTAAAAACTTAGTTTCTTAAATAGGTTTTATTTTACAATAATATATGCGGGCAATGCTAGAACTGCAAGTAACAAAGAACGAGGTCAAAAACAAGCTTTTGCGTGTTGCAGTTAACAATCTTATCCTACACACGGAAAAGTTGCTCGACATGTTATATGTACCTCATAGAGTTTGTAAACGTTTGCTTTAGTTTTTTTAAACTGTCGTATAGATTGATTGTTGTTTAACAATCGCAAAGCTGTACCTTATACAACAGTAAATTGGCATAGTTCTCAATTTTGTAAATAACGAAACTGAACATCAAAATAAAAGCAGTGATGTTGCTTTTAACTTTTCATAAGAGGCCAATCAAGGTAGCGCCCTCATCAGATAATAATATATATTTAAAATAAAGTGAAGACATTGCACTAATTAAAAATATATATAGCGCATATTTTATACACACGTGTGCGTTTGCAGCAAGTGAACCGTCCTGAGATGTGACGATTCCCAATAATTATTTTAAGGCTCGAGCAAACACTAAAAATAAGCGCTGGTGTGATGTCATTAAATGTTACGTACCCTTCCGACCGACGACGGCGACACGCATCTGACTATGACATCAGTCGGCTCGCCACAATCATCTGTTCAACTGAATTATTATCAATGCTCCCATCATTTGCAATATTTTTTCTCTAAAACTCGGATTAAAAGAATCTGCGAAATGTAGGTTGAGTACATCGTTTTATCAGTTCGTACTTGACCCGTCTTTGTTTCAAAAGATAACGTTTCAAGGACGGCTCTCAGAGCACCTTGGTTAAATTAATCCGATAAGCTAAGTAGTAGTTACGCCTGTGTTAACATCGAGTCATCTTGAGCTTTAGAATTCAACGTCGCGTCAGTACGTCATGATATCATAATGAAAAATACGCTTATCTATTGAAGGAAAGCGCGCACTAACTAATGCGTCACGGCGAACCTCGGAGTATCTAGGTAGCACCATACAAAGCAGTTTTGCGACACAAAATTGTTCTCCTTTACGTTCACAAACACTAATAATGCGGGCTTTGTAAGCGGCGCGGCGTTTGAAGGTTATTAGCTAATCACCAAAAAAAAATAGTTTTATAAGTATTCCAGCAGAAGCAGCGTCCGATTGTCTATCGTTTGTTACCACCAGATCAGAATCTGACGAGTGACAATAAAAAGATTTGCTTGGCTAAATGGCGATGTGTGAAATGGCCAGCAATATTTATATAAACTCTAGTTGAAGGTCACCGTATAGCGTGTTGCTTGGTGTATGCCCTACCCAGTTCCTGAAACCTAGGCATTTGAATTGATGTCAGTAGATCGTGGCGCACGGAACAGTCGTACTCTGGACCTAAGCCAGCCCACTCAGACGGCCAGAGCCACTGTGACTCGTTCATGACGCCGCATATTTTTAACGTAACAAACAGCGCAGACACACTCGCGAGTGCCAAATGTAAAGTTCACTAACATAGATTTGGCAAGAGAAGCTATTTACGTGAAATAGGTACCTATATGCCACGAAGCAAAATAATGAAAGAACAATTCATGGATCTATTTAATTTAAAGACATTATTTTATAATAGTTTAAACTGAAGTGATGTAACTGTTCTAGATTCTTATCATGTATCATTCCTATGTTGTAAAGTATAAATAGGTACACATTTTATTATAGGTATGCCTTTCCCAGTTTCTCAGCCAAATAGTTCAGGGCATTAAATTCACATTTCATAGATTAGATTTCACATTTCATAAAATTACAATAGTGTTGCTAGTTAGTTACCTGTGATGTGAGGCAATATATTGTAAATTTTTAATGGGCAGTGGTTACCACTTAAAAGCAGGTGTCCCATCGGCTTGTCCCATCATATATTGGTATAAAAAACCTACATACCTTAGTAAAAGAATATCAAGGTACAGGAATACATAAAGTCCCCCAAGTCACCTTTCAAATCTTTTCGAGAGCTATGAAATAAGTGTAAAATAATTTCCTCATGATACCAGCTAATATTAACGATCTAATTTTAAAATTTTCAACCAGATTCCTGAACTTCAGATCAATACAACAGCAAAATTAATAGAAACCAAATCTATTTTCGTTATGTTTACGAAGTTACACATACCTACATAAAAGTGTACTATAGCAATGTTTACTATAAGAAGTTTGGTAACTAAAATGTTTACGATATGAAGGTACACAATTATTATGCATTTAACTAGAATAAACCTGTATGCAACTTAGTTATGTATTTTCAATGTTACTACGATTCTTTCATTAACAGTGATAAGTAGTTCAAAATTTTTGGGGAAACAGAACAGCAGTTTTACTATGCGTACTTTTTTACCACCTGCCCCTAGGCCGTAGGTAGGTACTCAGCATTCGTGATATTACAAGTTGAGGGCTAAATAAAAATACACGTGGACCCGTTAACATAGCCTACCCGATGCCTAACTTGCAACCCAACTCGAGTAACTCGTTATATAACTCAGCTCCTATATCGACAGTGACCCCATCTATTAAAAAAACGCGAATGCGTGATACTTACAGAGCGATTAAACGAAGCTTTATGTTTGTAGTATCGCTTCGCTTCGCGATGAACACAGTTTATTCTACTATTAGCTGATACCCGCGACTTCGTTCGCGTCCCGTTGGATCCCGTTGGTTTTCTGGGATAAGTAAGTATCGTATGTTACTTCTAATACCTCCAAGAATATGTGCACAAAGTTTCATGATGATCGGTTAAGTAGTTATCGCGCGAAAGCGTAACAAAGAAACTTACATTCACATTTATAATATTAGTATGAATAGCGACCCGCCCCGGCTTCGCACGGGTATTTAACAAAAATTACAAACCCCTAAAAACCCCTACAAACACCTAAAAACCCCTACAAACTCCTAAAAAGAAATAATCTCTTCTTACTTCTTCTCTTATATATATAATTTTTTACTTAAAATTACGCTTCTTCGGTCTGGTCCGAAGCATTGGTCTCTTTGGCGTCCGAATCAATCACCAGTGACTCTTCGATTCTGCTTAACTCTTCGCTATCGACCTTAAAAGAGAAAAAATATCTACTAAATACCTACTTAAATAATACTAAGTATTGTGTATGTATGTATGTATGTATAATCCTTACGCCTCTATCTGGTAATAAGTATTATTTTTCATTTTAGTGTACTCGGTTACCTGCATCATTAACTTACCTCGAAGTCTTCAAATAAATTTTCGGACTTTTTCTGGTAAAGGTTTGAGAGAGCCCGAGCCTTCCTTATTCGAATATGCCTATTAGTTTGTAGGCCACAGCATTCGCAATAATTGAAATTATCTGCAAATATATATATATTATGCAACTAATATCCTAATATTAATTAACACAAAAATAAACCACACTATGAAGTCATTGGTAAATTCTTTAGTAATCATGTTTTGACGATTCACTTGGAGTAGTTGGTAGTGTATCTGACTTTGACGCAGAGGTCCCAAGTACAATTTTCGGCAAGGCAGGTATTTAGATGATCAATTAGTGGGCCTGGGTGTAATTTGTGTTTGTTTCTGTATGTGTCCATGACAACTCGACCCAGGTTATGACCGTGACCATCAGGTTTTAGAGAAAAAATATTGAACTGCTTACCGAGTATAATATTGTCACACTCTATGCATCGACTGTTCCTGGCAAATATTATTTCCGAACAAAACTGGCATGCCACTGGAAGTAGATAAAGACTTATTATTAACAAAATTCACTTTAAAACACAACCTATATAATCTATATACCTATATATATTCACCATCTTTGTGGAGAGCCCTCCGCTGCATTAAAATGCCACAATTGTGGCAATATTTACCCCCAATGCAAGAAGATTCGGCTGTTAACAAAATGATGTTGGTTGGGTATCATTAAACAAAATAATAATGAAAGACAAAAAGGCATTAATTTTACGACATACTTACAATTTTAGGCATGATGTGTGTATCTACAAATTGAACTTTGCACAAATGAAATTAAATGAATACCTACCTACGCCGAAAAATATGAAGACATTGAAGACTGTCATTCAGAAAAATAAATAAGGCTGTATACACAAAAGATACCGATTGTTGCATATCACGTCACGCTTGATATTTTCTAACATTTTCAACTTAAATGGTAAAAATACACTTTCTAATGTACATCAATTCAACGCACACGTTGATTCAGTTTAGGGTTAATTTTGATCAAGACATCTTATGACATAATCGAGACCAAAACTATCGTCCACCGAGTAGTTAGTTCACTCACAGACTCATTATGCTCTCTTGCACATTCTGATAAGTTAGATTGCATTAGTTTAGCTGGGTGCACGTTTAGGAAACGCTTGCAAAAAATTCATCTTTGTACACGTAGTTTAAGAATGAAAATGTTGTTTTCTTAATTTATTATTTACGGCAGGTACCCACAAACATTAAAAGGTTTTATTCATCAACGTCACCAAAATATGAGTCAACCAACATACGATGAACCTCTTGGCAAATGGCTGCTTTTAGTTTAGAAAGTTCCAGCATTTTATATATATATAGATAAAACAAATTTCATATTTATTCACCTTTTAAACGATCCCTGGACTTCCACGAATAATTCAAGACCAAAATTAGCCAAATCGGTCAAGCCGTTCTCGAGTTTTAGCGAGACACGACCCGCCCCGGCTTCGCACGGGTGGTAGTTCAAAATAAAAAGTAAAAATTCAAAATAAAAAGTAAAAAGTTGCAAAAAGCTTATAATGTCGCCTTAGATTTGAACTTTCATCGGTCTGACCGCAGTCCAATGGTGTTACCCTTTGGCCAACAGGAGTTATGTCATGATAACTGAAATTACGGCTATGTCAATTTTAAAACATTACGTTTAGCTTTCAGTTGTGTCAGTTGTGTTTTTTGCTATACAATTTCTATTTTTTACACCTTGGGTTACATAATTGTAAATTTGTCAGTGTTTCTCTCTGTATTATACATAAAAACCTTCCTCTTGAATCACTCTATCTATTAAAAAAAAACTGCATCAAAATCTGTTGTGTAGTTTTAAAGATTTAAGGAAACATACAGACAGACGCGGGAAGCGACTTTGCTTTATACTATGTAGTGATGATTAGTATGATGTACCTTTATTGGTATCCTTCTCTTAGTTGTTACTGTGTTTACAAGTGTTATTTTTAATGTTTTGAGATGAAGCTATCTTACACGTTAAATGAGATTCCGCACTTTTTTACTTCATACAAACGACATAGATTGGCATCTTACTATAAATAGATGCCAATTGATTCGTGTCATGAAATTATGATAAAGGTAATGAATGATTGAATGAAAAGCTCTTTATTGTACATAAAACACCATGTGTACCTAATAAAAACATAACAGGTTGCATTGAATGCGGCTTTATCGCTCAATAGCGATCTTTTTCCAGGGTTGAATTGAGTCCTAACGTACATCATTGTTGGTAGGATACTATACCAGATGTCTACCTTCGTCTTCGAGTGAAACTATCGACTGTATCCGTCCGCTGTACGTACATTATCATCGATAATAGTGGGGTGAGTGGTGATATATGAACAAGACCTTAGTTAGATTGTTGCGTCAGTATGGTTATGTTTTACGCTTTGTTCACAAATAAACCGCGTTACTTCAGACCACAATCAATTAACTCTGATCTAGTGAAATAGTAGCTATTAAAGTAAGCTCGTGCCCTAGATAACTCATTTGAGGCAGGCTTGTCGGGGCTCGCATGCTAATTAAATTTTGTCTTACGGTGGGGTGGGGCGACCCTTTGTTTTCATTGTTCCATGTAGATTACATCAAATGATTTTTTTAAGAAGATACCATATACATTTTTTCTATGGAACTCTCGAACTACTGCATACTTTAACGATGTTAAGCAGTATAGTGCGTTGTCAGTATACTCGTAAGTAACGTAAGGCATATTTAACAATTTTATCATTCTTCGCTATTATATAAAACAAAAAAAAACACAAAACAGCATCACATTTCTATTTCCACGCATTTCGCTACACTGGCACTGAAAGGGCAACTATAAACGTCGGATATCTGACAAACACAATAAAAATAAGATATTTGTTTATTTATTAGAAGCATCCAGCAGAAAATTCAATAGTACTCAAACTCATAATAGGTAGAAAGAATATTATGTAAGAAATCAATGCTTTGTTCTTCATTATTTGTATCGGTAAATTATAAGTACTTACCTGAGTATTAGTGAATTATAGTTTTTTCTATAAATACCAAGATAATCCCAAATAAGTATTACGGCGGCGATTTGTGTCCTCATTGTCGCCAATTGGGTGAGCAGCTATAGGTGTTTATTCTCCATCGCTGCTTACAATAGAGTGCCAATTGTAGAGTGAAATCTGAAAATAATGTTTTTGGAATATAATATTTTATCTTTGTGCAGTTTCTAAGGTGTCTTAAGCGCTGCAGAGTGCAGACCCACCAGAGGATGTGACTCAACATCAAGAAGCCCAATAGGTGGCTTAACATGATTGCACACTCCAAAGTTCTTAAAATATTCGTTTATTATCGTCATCTTCATCTAAATCTTCACATTCAATTTGTGTTTGTATTCTATTGTGACATTTGTGTCCATTGCCAGCATTTCGCAGGACACTTACTGTGCGAATGGTTTAATGGTTATAAATATGTATTTACAAAAAAAAAATGAATGTATGTATTCTATCAGCCATCTAGTTTCCATCGTACAAGCTTTGCTTAGTTTGGGACTAGAAGGCGTTGTGTTAAGGTTCCGTGAATATATTTATTTATTTATTTATAATGGTATTTGCTCGAGTTTTATGACCTCGTTTTCCTATTTAAGTCTGGGTAAGCCGAATAGGCTTTTTAGACCTAGTGCGGGGAACAAAACTCCAATGTGGTGCTATTCATCACATTTAGCATCCTAGTTTAATAATGTTGTAGCTACAATTCGTAAAAAATTAAATGGTTTTTTATTATTTATTTATTCTTTTCCGAGTTGTCTTATCAGCGTGACCATTCTCATTCAATCAAAAAGCCTAAAAACTTTCTTGGATATAATTCAAACACATAATTGCTGGTAACTGTTATCATAACCTGCTGATTTTAGGGTGCTTTTCCACCAGAGCTAAGCTAAGGATGTGTTTGACATCCACCAATAGGAATCGTTTAATTTAAAAACAAACGATACCTATTGGTGGATTTCCAACACATCATTAGCAAGGTAGCTTAGCTCTGGTGGAAAAGCACCCTTACACGACATGTGATGTTTGGCACTGTCTAAAAAGTGATGACGTATTATATACATCTGTCTGCATCGGCTGAAGTAAAGGTCTGCTATGCATCAGGCCGTCTTTCGTCGGGAATGTGTTATGTGATCAATCTTCGACCATGTCTCTCGCCGTCTCGTCGCGTATCGAGTGATAACCGACGGACAGTCAAACTATGAAACAAACTGCAGTACAATTAGGTATGTTTGGATAAAGGTACAACTATTATTTATACCAGCTGGTACAAGCTGGGTTACTCTAGGCGTGTTTAAATTGAATATCAAAATAAATGGAATGAAATGATTTTATAATGCTTCTTTTACAGTGTAAAATTAAAGTAAGTAAAGTTGATCAAAAAAAACGTTGAAGTAGAAAAGGTATAACACGTTAACGTACGTATATTTTGGTGTATAAACATGGGGTTATGTTTACCGTATGTTCAGTTTTCAGGAGAAGCTGCTTTTTCGTATCGGAATATTTCATCATTATTTATTATGAGAGATTTTAAGCGATGCTGCAATAATTTATTCAATGTCATTCATCAGTCCAATTGGCTTTTTCCTTTGCACTTTGTCTGGTATTTGATGCACTAAGTACGTCTTCAGCTGATTTCAGCTATTTTTCTAAACGTAAATTAATAATTTATCGATACGAGTAAGTACTAAAATAGCTGCATCCTCTAAAAAGGTCGGCATTACAACTTTGATTTTAATCAATTGAATTAGGTACGTATGTATGAGGCATCATGGTACTCGTAATAACAATAAAATAGATTCATTAATCTAAAATAAACATAATAGCACTTCTCGTATATTCTATAATGATCACATGTGGGCCTACACGACTATAAATTGGGATTAAACGCACCGACGACGTAGGTTCGCTTCGGTACAGTTTAATTTTACTCTCGTTTGTATACGATGCAATCTCTTTTCGGCAACTATTATACAATATTATAAATATACACAACTATTATATAGTACAAGCAGAAATGCTATATCTTTATTGAGTAGTTGGTTTATATCATGTTGGTCAATCTTCCGTCAAAGCTTGATCACTGTTGGAGCTAACGTACCTATTGAGAATTTCTGTTTTTAGATTTTTTCTGTCTAGTACTATAAAAGCTTTTTATACAGCTTGGCCGATCGCGTGGCTACATCCTCGAATTAATGGGCACCTGACATGTGCCGCCGAACGCCAACTGGGCATGCCTCAATTATAATACTCGGACGTGTCTCTGACTACGCTTTGGGCATATCCAGAAGAGCTTTTAGGCAACTAGAGATTTGTGGGGTTATTAAGTGCGCCTCTTGCACGATCTCTACAATCAAGAATACGAAAAGAAAGCTATTGCAAAGAAGGATATTAAACATCAAAAAAGAATGGTTTCGATTCAATTGTTGCTCTAAAAATGTTGTTCGTCTTATCACAAAATATTAGTGCGTCTTATTAACTGAAACGACAAAGACTGCTATAATTTTAGAGCTGACATATTAGGTTAGTTTAGAAAAATGCAAGAACAGAGTCGACACTATTTATATAGTCCTGAAGTTCATATTATGGTACAAAGAGACTGTTTGAGAGCTTATACATTTGAAGATAAAATAATGATAATTAATATTTTTTTTAATTCTTAATTTTTTTAAGAAGTTTGTAGAATTATTGGAGTACTTACTGGTATTGCTGAAATTCGTGTTCATTTGAACACAGCATTCAGTCAATGTAAACAGATCCAGTCTGTAAACACTTAACAATTAGGGAGGTGCTGTGCACGAACATAATTATAGTTGTGAAATTGTGATGGTTCTCTCGTGCAGCGCCTACGAGTTTCGCGCGTTTAATCAGAACTTTCATTAGGATCCTGATCAAAAGAATAAGTTGAGCGTAACATTTACCCTGCCTTACCTCTATAATAGCACGGGAGGACTAGACGGACTCAAGGTCTTGCTTATAGCGCTAGCGCCATATTTCGACTGCACAAAACTTAACATTTTAATAATCTACTTTGGTACTGGGTAGAAAATATGAAATTGGTGCCAAAAATCATAATTTTAAATTGATAAATAACACTTTATTCTACAGAAGAACAATGTTTTAGAGACTAACTTATATAATACGATAAAGTATGCGGCGGCCTTATCGCTGAAAGTGATTTCTTGCAAGCAACACACCGATAGTTTTGTTAAAGCAACTGATGTCGGTACCGTGTAAATGTCGGTATCGGCCAGTGTGTAAACGCCCAATCGAAGTCATAATTAGATAGTTACTATGCATGCGGCGCACTCGCAGCTCGTATTACGGATATTGATAACGAGTCATTGCTCACTTTTATTGCACGCTGCTTGCCGATCGAACGCGAACGGTCGGTAGTCGATTGGTTTTTGTAGATGAAAAATATAAGCATTTTTTTACACAGAATCTGTGGAAATGATTATATACGAATGTGAGAGGAATAGATGCAGAGTTGACGAATGATAGGAGTGAGTGGAAGAAGAAAACATGTTGTGCCGACCCCACCTAGCGCGGGATAATGGCAGGGAAATGATGATGATGTAGAAATATAGATTACTTTCATAAAATATTGCAAACCACACAATGGCAAACATGTTAAAAGAAACTTAACTCCTTGTATAGCAATCTACTATTCTGTGTTACGAAAAGCTTAAAATCAATTAGGTTAGAAGAGTTTTGATATGGGCTGTTATTTTCAAATATCCACCTGTCTTACGTTAATGCAGAGCAGCTTACTGCAATAGGGTCAAGGACAAACACTGCCTCACCTTTAATGCATTTCGCTCTTGTCTTGACCTTGGCACAAGATGGAGAAATAGAAGCATTATTACCGTGGGGTCGATTCTAGAAATCTAGATAGGTCTTTGATTTATTGTTACTTCGAGATTTCTAGAGGGAATCTCGCATACTACACTTCTATGACGCCTCGAATTGAAATCGAACCATACACCTAATAGACAGAACCGTCAGTTGGGTTGTGAACATTAAAAAATATTTAATGCCGTTTTACGGCTTTAGTAGCCGCAACGTTTATAATAAAAAAATGTAGGTACTACTAGTTTATGAATACAAATTAAACATGCAGAGTAATAAACTTTACAAATGCTATAAATCTGACATAGAAAAAAGGACCTACTATTATGTTGACAATTATGTCTGAGTGTAACAATGTACTATAAGTATTTACAAAAAAAATAATTATGTTTTCCTTCAGCAATCTACTTTCCATAGTGCTTAGTTTGATAGAGACTAGAGTGCGTTGTGTGTTTAATTAAATTGTAGTGTGTATTTTAAAAATCTTTCCAGCCAAGAGAAGTTAGCCATTTCTAGAAATCTCTCATTTTGTATTCTACAAGTGCCTCTTGCATCCATTAGGTAAATCGAAGTGAAAAAAATCAGTAAGCTGTTTTTGTTCCAGTTGCATTTTTTAATCTCTTATTAAAATGGAAGCGAGGGAAAAGTGCTGTATATTACAATTGCAAAGTGGTAAGCTCCCTTTTAAAAGGCACTAATACTCGAGCTGACCGTTGCCTTGTAAACAGGGTATTTTATTTTACTCTCGCGCAACGTGACATTGAAGCGTCATTATATCGAACGTGAAATGAATAAGAAACTCGGGAGTCCAAACTCGGTACTCGGTACCATATTGATGGAAATGAATTGATGAAGTGTCCTACCACCGAGCTATTGTGTAATCTGATTAACAAAATAGATGATTACGGACAAGTTTGAGTACAACTCACATTCTAAATTCGTTATCTAGTTTCGCTCAGAAACTGAAGCCTGATCTCAAACAATATTTTATTGAAACATATCTTAAAATATGAGTTACGCGGGCCTCTACCCCTTTAAAATACGAGTTTTCCAGCTTCGATTTTCCTGCAACAAAACCTAAATTATGCGGTGTAATTTTAACAGAGACTTCCAATGTAACACACAAACTTTGTCTAGCAGGCAGACTATACAAATATTATGTGAATATAAAACTTCGACCTGTGTATGTTTTACCAGATTGAAACTTTTCCCCTATCGCTTGTTTTCCAGGCTAACTAAACATAATTATTTAGACGGAAACCTTGTTTGCCATGTTATGTTTTACTCGTAGTTTTTGTTAGTTATGGAAATTGTGCTCGTAGTCATGTTTATTTGGTGGGATTAGTCATAGGTTGATTTTTCACATGTTGTGAATTGCGGTGTAGGAGAGAAAATATTATGGTCAAGTAGAGTAACAGAGTATAACCACTCGTTCAGGTTTAGAGTCCATGTTTTTAATTAGTGTTTTAGATACTATAAGTTCCAATAGTTTCGATGTCCAAATTAATATTATGTAAGCACAGGCAATTTTTTTTGGTTTATATCGTAAAAGGGTGGTTTATTTTTTTCTAAATTTATCATTATTATTTAAAATATGGCGACACGCAAACAAGGGATCGAACTATTCAAAAAGACATAGTTACTCCGTGATTTACGTTTAATGAGCGAAATAATACAATAGAACTAGGTAGGCGTAAAAGTGTTAACAGAACGGGCTACGCGCCAACTAATCAATACGTTATACTTTTATGCTAGAAACTCAAGGTCGGGTTGAGTGGAAGGAAACTGTTGTTTAATTAAAACGGGAAGAAAAAAAAACAAATTACCTTATTTTCTGTTTCATGGTACACGTACCTACTAGTACCTACTACACCTAAAAGCTTACGTTTAGTTTAAAGGTGTATCTTATCAAATTCAATATCGAGTTATCAACTAAGTGCACGCAACTTGTTTGCCTGTTACTAGTATTGTAATACTTTAATACATACTCGATATACGGCGTTATCGATTTAGAGTTCTGAATCAGGGTGTAAATAACGGAACGCTTATGGTGCGACTTTGTCTGTCTGTCTGTGCGTCCGTCTGCCACAAACCCGGTTATTTCAGCAACCTATGGAAGTATACAAACTCCGAAAACAATTTTTTATTAATTTCTTTTTTTTATCGAAGATTGAGAAGGTAAATGTTTAAACTGGCTTACGAACTACATTGATTGGGGTATCATTTAAAATGTTTAATAATAAATGTTACAGTGCGCTATTTTTCACGAGGAAGCTAGGTATATACCTATTACATTTCTCTTCCAAAAGCAACATGCGTGTTCGTGATGTCCCGTATAGCTAGAGGTGTACCTACGTAGCCCGCATCTTTATTTTATAAAATTGTAATTAATTTATCATTGTGTTATCTTGTATGTCGCAAAATAAGCTAAGCATTTTTGTAATAATGACACTTGAAAAAACATAACAGAATTATTTTCATACGAGGATGAATCTAGATAAAGAATACACCGTACACTGGTAAGGGACTTGTTCACATAAATTTTGTATATTTGGTTCGTAGAATCGTATTTTCTACATTAGTGTGTTATTTATATCTTCAAAAACCTAAATCATATAAGGCCGGTTTCAGAGCTATCGGGTGCGTACGGTGCGTACTATCGGGTTCCTGACGATAGTAGCATAATATATATACACGTGCATACGGCCGGTCGAGCTCTGTAACGACTTGTGAATGTTCATACAAATTACAAGGGCGCGATCGACGACGTACGCACCGACGACGACGCGCGACGGTCGGTCGATCTCTGAAACCGGCCTAATAATGATCGAACTTCACACGTGAAGTTCATTTGACAAAATATGAATTTTTCATTGTGTGCAAGTTGTGTAATCATAAAAACTTTAACATATTTTTTTTAATTAACCTATTTCGTCCCACTGATGGGCAAAGGTCTCCCCCAACATCTTCCACTTTTCTCACTTTTTAAATCCTAAGCTGAGGAAATCTTGGTACATTTTCATAGACTTTTAAATAATTTAATTTATCAGTACGTAAAGTAGAGGTAAGTATAGTACCTACTTACTTATGCATATATAAATGCTGGGTAGAGAATGGATGCCGTTAAACTTTTCGTATTTGTACATACTTATAAAAATATATGTTTAGTAGGTAAGTACTTGCTGGCAAAAAAAAATACAACCGAATTGAGAACCTCCTCCTTTTTTGAAGTTGGTTAAAAATAATGTATCATGTCGCGCTGTCGGTCGGTGATAGCCAACCTTTTAACGTGCATTCGATCACACAAAACTTACAGAAGGGCGTCATCTGCTTTTTCGTGCCGTAACATTTCCATTTTCTCCCTGTTATTTTCGCCTTTATAAACCTTGGCTTTCGCGAGGCTTCCGCAAACCAGAAGTTTTGTACGATGCCTCTCGAACATGTAGATGGCGCTGCAAAGTCTCGTCATGCCGCCTGGTAGATAATTTTGAAACTACGCGATAGAGTTTGGTGCAGAACACCTTACCTAGATGTCGCTGATAGTCATCGCTTTATAAAAACCCTAAAAGGAAACATGCTGATGGAATGCAACAAACTTAGACTTAACCATTAAACTTAATAAAATAACTTATATAACTTAACTTTAATAACTTATTAAAATATCAATGTATACATTAATATTTAAATCGTATATTAATTCCTTTTTTAGATATGAGTTCCTTCACCTGACCAATTGGCTGCCCCAAGCCCCTTAAATTCAAAATCTGGCAGTGGGCCACAGTCCATATCGAACTAACCATTGCCAAAAAATAGCGTTGTTTAGCTGCGAGAATTCGTGATAGACTGACAGATCCTAACCCAACCCCAACTGCAACAAAAGTGTTTAATTTTTAACCGACCTATAAAAAACGGAGGAGGTCCTACAGTCGTGTTTGCATCGTTTGTCGGATGGTTGAATAGGAGTAGATACTTATTACTTCTGAAAGGGTTTATGCTGACGCAGTCTTACTCTCCAGTTCTCATTTCAACTTGTCTCGCTTCCTCGCATATTATCTTGCACTTGTTATTAACATTGCAGTTGTATATTGGCATTCATTATACATTCTTAACTTAGAGTAAGTTTCTTTTGTAGTGGCTGCCAATGCTCTTCATCAGCAGGATGTTACTTCCTGAAACAGTCTATTTCTTATCATATTGTAGCGCCAAATAATTCTAAGTACGAATCATGTACGAATGATAAAAGCTTTACTGATTACTTAACAAATCTAGTTTTGCCGTTTTGCTTATTTATCTATTTGAATGACCGTATCTTTAGTTTATTTAGTGATGATTTTAATACAGATGTTTGTTGATCTTTGCTATCTTATCACGTATAGTTGACTACTGCTTACGTACTTTTATTTTTTACCGGCAACATAATTATAACTTTTGCAAACAAATCGATTTCCATTTCGTGACATTTAAATGGTACCAGCCAAAGCAGAACCGCGTTCAATTCCATTTTAGTATCTGTGCGAGCCTAGAATTTAATCCTTCTTTCTTCTTTAGGTTCAAGTACAATATGAACAGTTTTAGGGCGCTCAGTGGCCTTCATAGTTTCCTCTGAAGCGATTGCCTGTATAATTTATGGCCAAGGTTTTGTTGAATAGCATTTTATGCAGTGCCAGTATTGCCACCACCATAGTTGGAAATTATCATTGTACATGGCGTTTTAGCGTGTAACTTTTGAGAGGTGTAATATCTCTATCTATATCTAATTATATGAAACAAATATAAGTTCAATCATAAAAGAAATACTTAGAACTTCATGCCGGATCAGAGGATCACTTAGAAAAGATTTATATTAGACCGGTCCGAGGTGTGGTGTAGATGAGCGTCGTACGTTACTAGATGGGCCCGGACGGGACCACTCACTGGGAAAGTACATTCATTCCTTTAGACTCTAAAGAGCTGCTTGGTAAAGTTCATATTAACAAGGCTCTAAAGTTCTAGAGTCTTGTTAATATGAACTGAACCAAGCACCTGTCAAATGTTACTTGGTATGATGACGAATATAAATAAACCCACTTTTATTATTAGTGAGGTGTTCAAAGCTTTTTTTATTACAACGTGTCCTTGAATGGTTTGCACGTAACAGCAGCGGCGGCGTAGTTAGTGGTACTGGTAGTAAGTACGATCGATGTAACAAGGTTTCTATCCTGGTAAGTGCATTTGGCACTTAGTTATAACCTTGTTACAACGTGTGGCCTGCTGTAAAGCGATGTTACAAATTCGAACACCTGCCATGGACAAATGTACAAATTCATAATACGTTTTGAACATTTTTCAAAAAAAGTTATCTAAATTAAGTCGATATATACGGTATACTTAGGTACGGCGCGCTGACACAATGACAATTATTGCGGCTAGATTTTTTTTTCTACTCATTCCGATATGAAGTGTTACTTTTATTTTTATATACTGTTAAATATACTAATTTCTCATGTTATTTTCTTTTGGGAAAATAAATAATCTCAACCCATAACATAATGATTACGCAAATACCTGCTATTACCAAAATAAAAGGTTCTTAATACTCTTACAATATGTATTTTCTCGAAACGATTAATCCGATATACTCAGTTTTTCTTTGTTTTTTGTTCAGAACCGTATGGACGAGGGTACTAACTGAATATCAATGTATGGGATTTCAAAATTGTTTTTTATGATTAGCATAATAATAGCAGGTACGATATGGCCATAACCCGACAAACCTAGTAATTTTACCAGTTATTTTACGTGTATGCTTCACGTACCGTCGCCGCGTCGATTAAAACGAAGAGTTAAACTTTTAACTTGTTTCGGTGTCGCTCCTTCCATCCGTTGTCTTTGGTTCACAAATGTTGTTTTTTATATACCTAATAAACTTTATTATTATAATTGAAGAAAGCTCAACGAAGGAGCAACAAAACGACGGAATACTATTCCGTCGTTTTGTTGCTGGTTTGTCACACTATTCCGTGAATAGATGTACTCGCCAGTTAAATAAAATCCTAGCGTAGCTTGGCCCCGTCTCGTCTCAGTACATAGAAGTCCTTGAGATATCGGCTTTAACCTAGGCTAAGCTAGAGTATCGTTTAGATACTGCAGCTTTGCTTATTACTTCAGTTTACTTTAGTGTTACTCTAGAATCCTGATAGTTATTATCTAAAAAAAATATCGACTTGTCGGCGGCTTTGTTGTGGCGCCAGATCGATAATCGAACATTTATAAAAACGTAACAAGCTTCGCAAGAAGTTCGCAGGTATCGGTATCTGACTTTGAGCTATCGATCGCAACTTCCTTGCTATATAATCGATTGTAGAATAGGTAATCAGAATAATCAACTGCAATAAGTACTCACCACAAACTAACCATTGCATAAGCCTTTGATGCCTGAATGTTCTGCCTCTAGATGATTTCTGAATATATTCAAATGCTAATTAACAATGCATGCTCTGTGCCGGCTTTATGTGTGGGAGAAACAGAATTTGCATTTGCTAATAACAATATTGTATGAGATTATAAAGCTGGTTCAGTTTAATCTTGGTTTGGGTTAAAATTCGCTATGATAACCCTGCATGTATTGGATTTTATTTTCATTTGGAGTAAAATATCAAGTTGAATCTGGGATTCCATTGGGCACAATATAGTTTTCAATTTGCGATCCCATTTAGAATAGGCCATTCATTCTTACTGTCTCTTTGTACTTTGTCTTTTCTCATTTCAACTTCTTGTCTTTTTGATTGCTGTTCAATTGATTTTATAGTGAGAACCACTAGTATTTAATACGACTCAAGGTTATTGTCCGTTTTTGTTAGCTCAGGTTGCGAGGAACTGGCATTTGAAATCATCTAGTTTATAAGACGATTCTGAAGGATCTTGGTGCTTTAACAGAAAATGAATATTGGCTATGAGTGCGATAAGCAGCGTAATAATTATTAAATTTGCGCACAGATATAGACAGACACCGCATAATTTATGTATCGAGCACGTACCAGGCACGTATATGCAAACTAACCCTAATTGACGGATAGAATCCCAAATTAGAATCAGAAATCCACTTGAGCTATGCGACGGTATCGAGCCGCTCTATTGCACCTGATGTATTGATTTGCTGCTGGAAACTCGCTCTGAGCAACTTACTAGTACCTTCACGATCCTTTTGATAGCTAGATGTAAAAGGAACATGTACCTCATCCTTACATCTCACAGTATGGACGCAGTGCGATGCCCTACAAATTACAATCACAGGGCACCTTAACAATGGATTTGTTTGTGAAACAGTGTATTTTTATAGGTAGAAGTGTATTTTTTTACCATCGTACAAGCTTTGCTTAGTTTGGGACTAGAAGGCGTTGTGTTAAGTGTACGTGCATATTGTTTTTTTTTTAGAAGTCATTTTTCCATCAATTATTGTTATAAAGAAATACCTAGCCAATGTACAGCATTTTTTGATAATTTGCACTTAGAAACTTCTCGTGGCGCACTGTGTGTGACACTATTTAAGTTCACAAAAGCGGGCGTAATGGATCTCAGGATTGGGTTGGGATCGTTTTTCGAGGATCTTTACAATTTCCAGGATTCTCCTCGAGTAGGGCCCATCTGAGGGCCAGCCGGTGCGAATTACCCGCTATAATCGGCTACGAACAAGAAAATCCTGTTCCATACCACACAATTGTTTTGTTCGGCCAGACGACATATCATGCAACTAGCTGATACCCGCAACTTTCCACCAAAAAATATCTGTCAACCAGCATACGATGAACCTCGTGTCAAAGGCTGCTCTTGGTTTAGAGAGCACAAGCTGTGTCTAAAAATCCACGTCTTTAATTTCAATAAAATATAGCCTATGTTTCAATCCACAAAAAGGGCTTCTGAATGGTATAAGTTTCATTGAAATTGGTCCAGTAGTTTAGGCGTGATGCGCGAACAAACAGACAAACTCGGAATCAAAATCGTTTATTTAGTAGATCTGCATATTTAGTTTATCGATTCGGCCTTTACGCAGATTCTTGGAATCCTATCTCTAGAAACGCAACCTATAAATAAATACTAAAGTATTTGTAGGTAGCGTCATTCCTAACTTGAAAGCAATATTTCTATTGCGATTTAATTTTATCACCTGAATGAATAAAATAGATGAGTTCTAAGTATTTATAGTTAGTTCCTAGTACTCCATCCAATTATAAACTTTTGGTACTGTCACCATAGTTATTGGTTCTAGGTATTGAGTCTAGAGCTGTTCATTCAGGCGAAATAAACCTAGAGCTAACATTAATCGAATGAAATAGTATCGCCTGAAGCACAGTCGAGTTATCGTCACGAAAGTTTTATACTATTGATAGGCGTTCGCATGGCATCATAACTTCATGGAAAGAGAAAAAGCTATTTAAAATGGATGATACATACAATAATCCACCTGTTCCTTCGTAGTTAGTAAATTCGTACTACAATGTAGGAATTCATTACTTATGGTGTGAATCGGAAACACGATGATAGTTCCATTTCTTGGCACGTCCCCACTACAAAAGTGAAAGCAATGCGAAAATGCGGAATATGTACCACGAAGGGGTGGCGCACATATCCGTGCGTGTGTAAATCCGGAGGTGGAAGAGTGATGTAATCCTTGCAGTGTAACTCTTCTGGGAACTCACCGAAACGTCTGAAATAGAATATTGATAAAAGCAAGCGCCTTCTCAACCGTGCTTAAAGCTGTAAAGCTTGGAGTCGAACAGTTGTTCGCTGCCAATGAGCCTCTTGGCACGCCGCTCAATAGATAGAGTTAGATAAGCTGGGCATGAGAACCCACCGAGAAAGGGCTTCAGATAATTCTCAACGAAATTAACGTAAACAGCTGACTGTACGATATATGTCGATATCGTTCTTTATTTGAAAGTTATGACCACTGAAATAGCTTTACTACTCTAGAGATTTTTGAAGCGTACGAATACATCTTTAAATATCCTCAAGGCTTCTGAATACGTACTATGAATGTGAAAGGATATCTACTGTGCCTGTGAATGACAGTCGTTATAGTCGTGAGCCTATTTATTTCATTTAAGTTAATCTGCTAAGTGCTAGGTTATAAATGACTGTTCTGAAAGACAAATTATCGCTTACAAGCTCAGCGCAAGCTTCAATTAATATTAAGTACACACCAAAAGTTAGTTGGCTATCGTTATTGGTACCGAATCTGTTGCCGGTGAACTTAATTTTACATGGGCTTACCGCACATCTAGTTAGAATACCTTGTAGTTAGCAGAAACTGAAACTACCATGTTAGAAGTTTCAGCCACACCACGCGCTACACGTCATTCCTTAAAAAGTTAATTACAATTTTGGAGCTCAAACAACGTGCTTCAACTTCTTACTGAGAACTTGTGTCGGTAACTCGGTACCTAAGTCTTTCATGCAGTTTTGATATGGATTCAGTTTGACGTAGCTGATTTATTACAAAAAGCTACTCAAAATTCGGAAAATTTCGGTTGACTACCATTACACACAACAAGCATCATAATTCACTTACTTGCTTGATACGTAGTTCTGTTACTTGTAACTTACAAAAATATAGGTACCTACTTCCCTTGCTTTCATTATTTCAGTTAAAAGCGAGTCGCGTTGTCGGCCGTGTGGTAAACCACGCGGCCGGCTTCAATTTTATTGTAAATTTCCCCTTACTAATTATAAAAGCTGTGTTTTACTCACGCTTAAAATAAGTTTTACTTCAGGCGAGTAAAACCCTCATAAAAAAACATACAAAGGGGCATGTTTATTAGACAATTAAATTATACGCTCCTAAAACAATTCCTAAAACATCGTAGATACGACAGTGTTCCAAATAAGGGTTTGGTTTCATTTTGGCCAGGCTTGCTCTTCCTAATAAGTACATTGGGTGAAACTGTTCCTAGAACTAACATATATTCCATATTTCAGTGTTTGCCATTGTGTTTCACTTATTTCTAATAACAATGGTAATTGTAAAGCGTTTTGTAAGAAACGACAGGCTTCATTATATTAACGAGGGTATCCTTTTAACTCCAATAATGAGTTGGTTTACAATGCTCGACTGGCGAGACACTATGTTCATGTCATGTGTCACCGTACACCAGGGCTTTCCAAAGAGTATAATAACACCTACCATCACTTTTCACGTCAAGACACTTCATAGGCGTCATATTAGTAACCCTAGGCTTTCAGAATAAAAGGGGATAAATGACAGATAACCTCATTATAGGAATACATTGTCTGGGTGTATTGTAATAAGGCTTGGCGTATGAAACTGAATTGTAATTGTTACTATAACATTACCTGTAAATAAATAAGGTATAGTTGCCTAAGTAGCTCGAAGCCAAAAGTAATGTAGTCTTAATCTATTAAATTACTCTGGTGATGCTGTGCCAATATCGTTGAAAGAAGACGTTTGAAAGATTCACAGCAGTGCCCGTAATCTGAGTCTTATTGTACGGATTTGCCAAAGGTAATTCGAAATTAAATTGCAACTCACATTTCGCGAATAAGTAAATAAAAGTTAGATTCCAGGCTCAGATCAATTTTAGTAGTAGAATTTATTATGATTTTAATCGCATGTTAGTACAGCTCACAATCAATATATGCTTTAAAATGTTTTCGTTACTAAAAAATGCCATTAAAAAATACGGATACTTTGTAAATTCAAAATAAAAAGTATAGATTGCGGTTGGTTTTTATGTAAGTTAATATTTGCGAAAACAATGTTTTTCTACATTCGTTTTTTAAATATTGTTAAAATATGGAAAGCACTGAAAAAAACAGTCAAATAAAAGAGCAATGGGGTTCGCCCAAGTCGTAGATTGGTTCACTCAATACACATGGATGAAACGGCTTATTACTCAACTAGAACACCAATATCCAGCGGACATCAAAGATTTTATATCACGACTCGCTCGCAGACTGTTATTAAACCTCGAGTTAAAAAAAAGGAACTAACTGAGCGAGAAACTTGTCATGTTTGACATATTTCTTTCCAGATCCAGGCTCGGTCTTTAGTCCATTGAAAAGTTACATTTGGGGTTGCGTTTCTTAGAGGACGCAATTTTATTTTTTTGATGTGTAGGGGGGGTCAGTGTAAAGCTAAAACCAAGTTTGTGGGGTCGCCACCCTTGTCCCACGGCTGCCATCTTGAAAATAGGGGTTGAAATGGTTTTTACGATATATCTCTTAAACTATTTATTTGATAAAAAAAATTGTTAACATTTTTTGTTGCAAATTAAATTTTCTACAACTTTGGTCCAGTAACTTTTTGTCGTAGAACTATAAATAAAAAAGTTATAAGGAAAAATCTTCAGATATTCGAGAAAAAAAATATATTTTTCGATGTATATTTTTTTTATCATTTTACGAAAAAATGATATCTGACCATTTTTGTAGATCGTTTTTCGAGGAACAACTTTTATTGGCATCATTTTTTCATTAAGTCAATAGCTAAGGTTTTACAGCGCTCCAAAGTGAGTACTATTTTTCAGTACTCTTAACTATACCTATATTATACGTGTGTACTAATAATATATCATCAGTTTTTTATTTTTTTTATTTTGTTATAATAACTTTTTTAATTACAAATTTTGCAATAATAACACATAACATGTACAGTAACTTCCGAAACAGTCCGTAATAATTTTTCATTAACCTTATCATTTTTTACTACAGCTCGGTCTAGTAAAGTTTTTACACCTTTTGCCTTCACAGTTCTTATTTTATTTTCACCTAAAGGTTTTTTACAAATAAAACAATCACTCATGATGGAATAATTAATTATTAATAATATTGCAAAATTTGTAATTAAAAAAGTTATAATAACAAAAAAAATGATGAGATATTAGTACACACGTATAATATAGGTATAGTTAAGAGTACTGAAAAATAGTACTGACTTCGGAGCGCTTATAGTTCTACGACAAAAAGTTACTGGACCAAAGTTGTAGAGAATTTAATTTGCAACAAAAAATGTTAACAATTTTTTTTTATCAAATAAATAGTTTAAGAGATATATCGTAAAAACTATTTCAACCTCTATTATCAAGATGGCGGCCGTGGGACAAGGGTTGCGACCCCACAAACTTGTTTTTAGCTATACACTGACCCCCCCTACACATCAAAAAAATAAAATTGCGTCCTCTAAAAAACGCAAGGTAAGGCCTAAAAAATGTAACATTTCAATGGACTACTTATCTGTTGATAAGATTGAGTCCGGATTAAATGAAGCTAAGATCCTGTTACAAATCTGCTAATCTCCCGTGGGAAGATAATTATGTTAATCTCTTGTGGGTGGATATATCACAAATTCAAAAAATCTATGGTATCGAGTTTCGTCGCTTACTTTCTATTGTATAATATAATTATATATGTACATGTTCTCTATAAAATACTGTGCATTGGTTTTACTGGAAATATGATTTTCGCAAAGGATTACGAAACAGATCTTCTACGCCTTTGATACTCATTTACCTAAACAGAAACATGAATACGCCACCGGTCGGGCTGCACGGTCTGTACGTGACACATGACGGGAATAGCATCCAGCAAGAATCGCTAGCAGCACATAAAAGGAACCCTGCCACACCCCTACTGCGAACCCTTCAGTTCTTTGAACGCTGAATTGTGATACTCTTTATTTCCTTAACTAAATATTGAAATGAATTCTAATTATTATCTGGTTTAACTTTTTTTTTAAATCTTTTTAACTAGAGTTGAAAAAAAATTCAATAAACAAACTTTTCATATTCTCAGAAGCCTTCGCAGTACGGTGTGAGGAACACCGAAAGTCAGATATTTTTTCTACGTTTTCTCTGGGACTCAAAAAATCTTAACATATCAAACACGTTTTCAAAATGTCTAGTAAGTAATTTTACCTCTGGATTGAAGACTGTGTGTGTATCAATTCTTATATTTTTTCTTTTTCATTTAGTCTGTTGTTGCGATATAGGGGCATGAAATTTAGTGCCTTTAGGGATGGTGATGTGGAAAAAGAGGCGACCAAATTCACTCGTGTCGTAAATTGGTTTAGCTTTCGTGAAATATTTTTGACGTGAAGCAAAGTTCTGTCTGTGAAAGCTCTTCCTGTGCATGAAAGCCATTTTCAACTTTATTGAACTGCAAACGGAGAAGCAAAAGCTCCATAGCACAAATATCTGGTAAATAACTACTACAATCAGAGTTTGTTGAGACTCTTGCCCACCCCTCGGCATGGACCCGCGACTTTATCGACTCGGCTTGGCCTTGGTATTAATTATAACTTTAGGATCGTTATATATTTTGCCGCTGTAACCGAGTAAACCTCTGCTTGTTTTAGGCATTACCTTTGCAAATAACGTTTACAAATATAGCACAATACGAATAATTGAAGGTTCTAGTTAACAAAGCCCTTTGTGTTAATTCGTAGCGGTAGCTTTGTATGGGTGGGTAGCTTTACATATTTTACGTACCTACCGTAATGATGAATGTTGGTGTGATCCATTTCATATATTTTTCTTACATGTCAAGAAATCATGGAAACTTGAAGTACGGTTTCCCTATTCTCAAAATTGTCAATTGATATTCAATTGCTGCTTCGCCTTTAAACTAAGCATATATGTTTATATATATTATGCCGACGAAATGAGAATATTTTTCGTTAGTTAGTTGGTAACCATTTGCTGTATGTATATAGAATACAAGTGTGCATACGACATACTCGTATCGTCAGTCATGGTGAGCGAGCCTACGCTCTGTAAATAATATCCAGGTCACTGGTGTACTGTAGAAATAACTTTTGTTAAGCACCAATACTGCATCGTCCACACTGTACAAGATACATACTGGGAAAGTTGTAAGCCATATGACATGTACTTATGCTGCCGCATGTTTTTTGTCTAAAAATAATTAAATAATATATCCGTAGGTACCTGACATTAGGGGAACTCCTACAGGTTTATGAATTGCAGCGTAAAGATGCTACGAGGGGAGGTCCAAAAGTCCGCGGAACGGGGGGGAGGGGATGCAGGTAGCTATCTTTGTTTGGTATGTCGCTAATCGGTTACTCATTAGGGTATAAACAAGTTTATTTTTAGCCCTTTCACACCACTCGTTTACGAGATATCGCCCTGTTAACAAGTCAATCCGGAAAAAAACTGCAACTATGGAGCAAATTGAGTTTCGTGCCGTTATAAAGTTCCTTACCAAGCAAGGAAAACCTCCGAAAACCATAATGAATGAGATGGGAGCCGTTTATGGTGATCAGTGCCCTAGTAAAACCATGATTTACAAGTGGAATGGTCTTTTTAAACAAGGCAGAGAGTCGATTGAAGATGACTCTCGCCCAGGACGGCCGGCTGAGGTCACCACACCGGATATCGTTGAAAAAATAGAAAAATTAATATTGGAAGATGCTCGTCTGAAGAAAAAACAGCTTTCTGCAATAGTAGGAGTATCAGATACAACCATTTTGAGGATCCTACACGATCATCTTGGCATGTCAAAAGTCAGTGCAAGATGGGTGCCAAGAATGCTCACGCCGCTTCACAAGCAACAAAGAATTGAAGCGTCAAAGCACTTTTTGGAGCTGTGTAGCGAAGAATCTACCCCTGTTTTGGAGCGGATTGTTACCGGGGATGAAACTTGGGTTCATCATTTTGAACCTGAGTCCAAACAAGAGTCGATGCAGTGGCATAAAAAGGGCACACCACCCCCTAAGAAGTTTAAGGTGTCGGAGTCGGCCGGAAAGATTATGGCTACAATTTTTTGGGATTGTGAAGGAATCCTGTTGATCGACTACAAGAAAAAGGGTGTCAACATTACCGGAGAATATTACGCAAAATTATTGGAGCAATTGAAGGAAGCCATCAAAGAAAAAAGGCGGGGTAAACTGTCAAGCGGTGTGTTGCTTTTGCAAGACAACGCACCAGTTCACAAGAGCAAAGTTGCGATGGCTGCTCTAGACCGGTGCGGCTTTGAATCACTTGTCCACCCACCCTACAGCCCGGACCTTGCCCCTAGCGATTATTATTTATTTCCAAATTTAAAAAAGGAACTCAGGGGAAAAAAGTTTCAAGACGATGAAGAAGTTAAGGCGGCAATTTTGACTCATTTTGAGGGCAAGGAGAAAAAATATTTTTTTGATGGTATTCATAAGCTAATTTCAAGATCTGAAAAATGTATTAAGCTCAAAGGTAATTATATTGAAAAGGAAAAATAGTTTCATTGTTTCATTTTATTTCCAAATCCTCTATTCCGCGGACTTTTGGACCTCCCCTCGTACGCTTATTTTCCCTGGAAATAAAAAAAAACAACGGGTCAGATAAAAATAAAGGCTTTGCCATGCTCAATTAAGTTATACCTTGAAAAAAAAGCAAGATAAAAATAAAGTCATGCTCGTTTTAACTTTGTAGGTGATATGACACCAGAGCTGAATAGTGAATAATTTTCTTCATACAAAATCTACAGCCGTCGATTTTCGAAAGCCCAATAGTTCTCAACTCATTCGTTCGTCGTGACTTCATTTACAAAAACATCCCGGATTTCGATTCCAAACCTAATAAAACTAATACTCGGCACTCAGTACTTCCTCACATTGCTATTCTGTCGTTCTGCGTTTTACGTTTTGTCATCCTATATCTGTTTGCCACTTGTTACAAGATTTTGCGTTGTCTTTTTCTTTATACGCTTGTCACGGAAAACTATTCTTCAGTGTTTGTTTATGAAATGCAACAAATGATGAAGCCGCTAGGAGAATTTTCGCTAAACGTGGCGGACTATTTCGTTTCTGTTTATTAGCTCGGCGATAAATGAGCAGCACAGTGTGGATAAAACAGCCTGTGATCCTTCTTGGTGCGATTTAGGCACGTATCTAAATATGCGTTTTTAAATTGTGATATAAAAAAAATTTAGGTATAATTTAAGGTTTTGGTACTCAATACTCATACACTGCAGTGAAAGAAAGACTGCTGCAAGCAAATAGCTTAATTTTTTTCTAATCCGACTAGAAAAAGAGGTCACAGTTTACGTCCCACCCTTGAGGAGCCGGTATTCCCTTTGTTGAAATGAAATGAAATTGTTTATTTGCTAGAAACGTGGTATAAGCCAGATCTTAATAATAGGTACATTGTCTCTCACATTCCACCAAATATTAGTATGCAAATATTAGATACATTTTAAATTTAAATAAAATTTAAAATCAACGTCATATAATAAGAAAAATTGAATAATAATATAATAATCGTGCAAAATAATTAGATAAATGAATAAAATAATTAGTCAATGCATAAGATAATAATCATTATACAAAATTCAAAAATTCACTAACACTATAAACTAACACTATGTTGCTTAGATAAGCTACTTGTGTGCCCATCGCTCTTGTCAGGTAACAAACGAGGCAGAGGTCGACCGTCTGGGACCGAACACAATTAGATGATAGAAAAGACAATAATTTTTATCAGTTTAGAAATGTACAGGTGTTTTGTTGCAAGAAAGCTGTCATTGACATTGACCTTAATACCAAGAAATAAAAGCCTACGTTATACTGGTTTTCTCAAGTTCTACGAATTTCACTATTGCTCAAAATCTATTTAACTTACAGCAAAAACAGAAACGGTTTCGGAATGGTATGACCCTCCTATATTTTTATTGTACAAATTTATTTTTTACTCTCTTTAGCACCCTCATAACTTAACAACCTCTCAGCCGATTTCGCTCATAACCTAACTGAAAATTTATTTTAGTACTCTGTCGACCGACCTATGCAGATCGAATAAGCGGTTCAAAAGTTATTCTCTGCCAATCATACAAACGCCGATTCATAATGGCACGTGAGCATCACGAGTAGCGAGTTAGCTTTTGTATGGCTTTAATGAAAGCTCTCCAATTTTACTTTTCTAATAAATTTAAATTAATATTTACAAATTTTGACAAGAACAACCAAGTCAAGGTAAATGGTACAAGTTAAGCCATAGAAAATGATGGCGGCTGTGTTCTCTTTATGTGTGACTGGTATTATGTTGAGGTTAAAGAAATAAAACTACAGCGTTACACTGAACCGTTGTGTTTATTCAATATCCAAGATTTCGAATTTGGAAAGAAAGGTAACTAATGAACCTGAAATCAATTGGTATGCAAAGTGGATCGGCCGGTTAGCAATATAGTGTGGAGGTCGTGCGTAAGTTGTGCGTGCTTCTGATCGATGGCGTTGCGTGTGTTGTATCGCGCTTGGCGCGGTGAGGTCGCGCGCCGACCACGCGGCCGGCGGCTTCACCGACCCTCATCCAGCGGCGTCCATGAATTCTCTTTGTTCTACGACATCGCCTTCGCCTTACTCGAATTTATTTGCCTCTTTCGCATCGCCGCGCCTACCTCTAGCGCGCATGCTCACCGCGATTCTCATGCGTCCCCACTACGTCACGTTTTAAAATGATATGCGGTGCAAAATAGCGTACATTCTCTCGGTACGTCGTCGTCACAGTAGGAGTAACCGCTGATGCGACCGCTCCTGTAGAGCTTTAGCAGCCTCATTGTACCGTTCTATAGTCCCGTCGCAGTCAGTCTGGTGCTGGGAAGGGAGCGCGCGGTAGCGGAGGTATCGATCTTTCGTGTGCCCGTTCGTGCTCGACGTTCTCTCGGGATATTCGTCCACTGGTCGCCGTCGTCGGCGCCGGCCTTGTTGCTCTGTTTACACGCCGACCGTACATTAGTTCAATTCGCGCGATCATACTCGTCGGACACTAATTGTTAACGTGACACTTGGTTTACGGCGCACATACTCGAATCCCGGGTCATCACTGGGCGAATTCACCTTGTTTCATCGATAAATCAGCACCGAGTTTTCGGTAAGTTTTAAAAATGTCTATTTTTTTAGTTATATATGTTTTAGACGTGGTATTAATTCACTTCATTAATGCTTTATTTGTAACTGTTTACGTACTTTATTGTTAATATATCTTCACTTAGCGTGATTTACGGTTAAATTATGTTCCCTAGTATAATGTCGGTAAAGTGTTCTTAAATATTTCTATTGATGCCGCAGCCAGCCATCTGGTTTATATTCTAAAGTTAGATTGTTAAATCGTAAACCGCAGGGAATCATCGGTATTTGTAGCGTTTTGCACACCCAATACTCCTTTTCATCATATTATCTTAAATCTCTCGAAGCCCAAGAAATGCCTTCATGAAAAGCTACGAAAACCTTTTCATGTAAGGTATTTCGTGTTCTTCTCACTGCGCATGTCTTTACTTAGCTTTTATTGCCAAAATTTAGACAAAACACATCTACCACCAATGTTGATAAAATTAAGTAAATTAATCAGGCTTATTGAAATCGGAAATTCAGTAAAAATATTTAGGTACCTCACCTACCTAACATTATAAAACCAGTGATTAAAGATATTTGAACATTTATTTACTAATGTGAATTACCTACTGTTAACGAATTGACAGTTGTTTTATCAATTTAGTGTAGATACCTTTCTCAATGTCAGACAATTTCCATTGGGATCGCAGAGTGTTCTCCCAATTTAACGTATTTTAACATTTATCTACCCATGTAAATTACTGTCAAGGAATTGACAGTTGTTTTATCAATTTTGTGTAGGCAAAGCACCTATTTCAATGCCAGACAATTTCCTTTGGGATCTCGGCATGTTCTCTTTCAATTTTACTTTTACCCATATGAGGGCTTATAGTACGAGAGCCGACAACAAAATATCAACCCTATCTGATACAAGGATCATACCCATGGCAACTGATCCTAAAATATATGCTAACCTCCATAAAATCAGAAAGAACAATCAGATTTGGCCGAAAGCACCAGAAAATGGCGAAATTAAAAAAAGTGGTCGATTTACACCATCTGATACAAGAATGCCATTGGTGGCTTCAAATAGCCCTTCATTAGACGAGTCAAAAAAACTAAGTCTGCCAGTTTACATTTGGCCGGAAGTGCTCGGCAGACGGCTTCAAAGATGACGATTTTGTTCCCTAACCCTCGTCATCTGATAGGTACAAGGATGAAATTGGTGGCAGATGTTAGGTATTAATTCTATACTAAGGTAAACACTCGTCTGCCAGTTATTTTCTGGCCGCAACACCCCGTCTTAGACCAAAATATAAAAAAAACAAAAACGTACCTGGATTAGTTTCATGATATCAAAATGGAAATTTAAACATCCTTTTACGCTTTTATGTCTAAACACATGCCAGAAGATCATGAAGATGAGAAATCGGACCTAAGTCATCTGACACATGGATAAAACTACCTGTAAAAGGTTACATTAATGCTGCGCGTAGGCATAAATTAGTCTTCCAAACTTTTCATTAGTCCTCCTAGCATTTACATATTTTATAAAAAAATATCAATATCAATATTATTAATTTATAAATTAATTGAATCATATATACCAATCGGAAGCGTGCCCAAGACACTGACGGCATTGCAGCGCTAAATAGCAATGCTGATACGCTGGCCCTGATAATCACCAACCCTCGGGTCACGCGTCGCTTTGACTAGACGCCCTGAAAGAATTTTGAGGGCCTCGGTACCCCACGGACCTAGAGTCTTGACCTCAAGAGGCACAAATGTGTAGGCCCTATAGAGACCCGCATACCTGCGCCTCTTGAAATCCTTGACCGACTGCCGCCGCACCAGCCTTAACGGAAGTCCTAGGCAAATGTGAAGGAGCAAGGGTATCGACGCAAGTAGCCTCCCACACCAAGTTCCTTCCCAACTCCCAAGGAACAAGAGTCATATCGTCACTAAGAGACGGGCACGATCTGCGAAGTTTGAACACGTTTATAACCGAGAGTTCAGTGTTAACTTGCAAATATTCTGTGGTATGGCAGTTAGTTATCACTATCTTCATCTGAAGAGTGTTCACTGTTATTGTCATCACTGCTTTCATTGTCACTTCTGATAATTATATCTTGGGTATTTAAAGAAGTTGGATCCCCTTCAAACCAGAAGGGTTCATATTCGTTTTGCTTATTAATGATCCAACCATAGAGTTGGTTGCGGACAGCTTCACACGTTAATTCAGTTTCTAACTCTTCAGCAGTAGTGTAACCAATAGAATGGTCATATCGATTAAGTATTGTTAGCAGTGTCTTGCTGTTCGTCAAAGATTTTACTGTTAATAGTGACATCAACTGTTTTGATGGTTTGACCCGTTCTTTTGTCATTATGTAAATAATATCTTGGCAAAGTGACATTATTCTTACATTATCTTCATCAGAACATTTTCTTCTAACATTAGGTCCTTTTACAAGACTATTTATAAATTCCGTTAGTATTTTTGGCACATCACATTCACCATTGGTGATCGCTTCGGTTTTAATTCTGGAAGTTTCCTATTATCAATGAACAAAATTGTTTCTCTGAGATTGTAAGCAATATCGTGTACTTTTGTGGTCAATTTCCTTTTTTGTAATAGAGCTTCTGTCAACAACTTATCGATATTTATTCCGTTTTTATAAACAATGCTTTAACACCTTGCCTATCAAAAGATGTTAGGACAATATCGTCTCCAAAGGAGCTTTGAATTTTATTTCCTAAATGTTGAGGAGTATCATTTTGATTCTGCTTCATCGAAACAACCTTCATTGGTTTCAAGCAAGACTGATGACTAAAGCGTGTGGCACCTCTATCAAATGGTGTTGCAGGCATGATGTACAAAAATAATATGAGCAGCCTGTATGCAGCCAGCATTTTACAGGTAGTTTCATCCATGTGTCAGATGACTTAGGTCCAATTTATCATCTTCATGATCATCTGGTATCTATGTTTAGACAAAAGGGTAAAGGGATGTTAAAATTTCTATTTTGGTATCATTAAACTGATCCAGGTCAGTTTTTGGATTTTTATATTTTGGTTTAAGATTTTTCATATTTTGGAAATCGCGGGCAGACGAGTGTTTACCGTAGTATAGAATTAATACCTAACATCTGCCACCAATTTCATCCTTGTACCTATCAGATGACGAGGGTTAGGGGACAAAATCGACATCTTTGACCAAATGAGAACTGGCAGACTTAGTTTTTTTAACACGTCGAATGAAGGACTATTTGAAGCCACTAATGTGATCCTTGTATCAGATGACGTAAGTTAGGCTCGACATCTTTGAAGCCGTCTGCCGAGCACTTCCGGCCAAATGAGAACTGGCAGACTTAGTTTTTTTTAAAACGTCTAATGAAGGGCTATTTGAAGCCACCAATGTCATCCTTGTATCAGATGGTGTAAATCGACCACTTTTTTGACCCTATACCTTCGCCATTTTCTGGTGCTTTCGGCCAAATCTGATTGTTCTTTCTGATTTTATGGAGGTTAGCATATATTTAAGGATCTGTTGCCATGGGTCTGATCCTTGTATCAGATAGGGTTGATATTTTGTTGTTGGCTCCCGTACTATTAGTTACGATCGATTGGTCCTGTCATTCTGTCAAGTTGGTCGCATACACTACATAATATAGTCTGACCACGCTAAGTCTGCAGTGGAATAAATAGACAACCCCAAAAATACTTGTGCATGGTATCATTTTACATCAATTACTACGGTATAAATTACATACTCGTGGGTTTTCAAATAGTTTCCGCAGTACAGACAGTGCTTCTAACTATTCACTGCTGCCATATTAGCACTGCAGATTTAGCGTGGTCGACATTTCCAAGATATTTTATCTCAATAATCTCAATGCAAAAAATTGACTCAAAAAGACTCTTTAACAGTTTTAGTTTCATTTATTTCCTATAGTCGCAGTGTTGTATTTCACATCCATAATTTATATTTCAGTACAGTTTATTTCATCCTTCATGAAAGATAGCAAACCCCGTATAAAAAATCCTTATCGAAAGGCACAAGAGCAAAGTACGAACTAAATACATATAATCATTCAATAAATAAATACTTATATTTTCTTAGCTCATCCGTGACCATACAATAAACACCATATTGCAAGGTTACAAATTGGCAAATTGATTATTTAGGTAATTAGCTATCTGACTTCTGCTTCCTTGAAATGATGGAATGGCACTAATAGAGTTAGATAGTTTTTTTTCTTATGATGTCATGTACAAAACACAGTCATCAATATTATATTATGTTGAATTTAAGAAGCATATTCAATGCACATTTTAATAAGAAAGAAAAGAAAGCGTTTATTTTGTTTCACAATAGGAAAACAGATTAATTATTTAATCATTTATATGACAGCAAATTCGATAGTCACTCAGCATAATATGACCTAATGTGTAGTAGCGTGTGCTCTACTACAACCATTTCATTTCACACGCTTTACAACATACACACAAGTAGCATTTTCCATGTATAGTTTTTCTGATTTGTGCCATTGATTTTTGAATTGGTTTGGCAGATCCAAAGATGACCTTGACAAACAAACGCCATCTTTTTACACTACAGACATTACTTTTTTGTAATATTGGTAAAGATTGTATAAAACTTCGATGGTTTATTTTAAAGAAGTCTACTCGTTATTTGATAACGGTATACGCAGTGTGCTGTCCAGTTTAACTTTCAAGCGCTTTCACGATAAACGGTTAGTGTACAACAGCTCTCATCTTATCTCAGTCAACATAGTTCACTTCTTAAGTGTGGAGTACTTTAACATCGATCCGACTAGCCTCTTTCGCAAGTGTTTTCATGTCTTCTACCTCTCTCGCTTTACTAATACAATATCCGATCTGGTTTGACTACACTAACTCATTAGGTTATTTTGCTGTACCTACCACATTTTCGTAAATAATAGAGTGAGTTAGGTACTGTTTTACATCGCTGGTGTCTTTAACGCTCGTCTTAAGGTTACCGAGTACGTAAAGGTGGATGATCTGAGATGGTTCTTAGCCATGTTTGGTTGAAATTAGTGAAACCGTCTCTAGGCTATGAGGATATTCATGAGATCGAGAAATTTCAATAAACTTCGTATGCATCCATAGAACCGTGATGGCCCAACTGCTTTCTGGGTTGAATAAAATTGGATGAAGAATGTTCCCTCTTTTTGTTTGTATTAAAACATTAAAATCGTGAAAAATATAACTTTGATACGTCTATTAGTTTCCGGGAAATGGGAGTTTAAGTATATAGAAGTAAGTTTTCGATAAATTCCTCTGATCAGGGCTCGTTCGCTCATTGCATGGCACGTCACTTTATAGTATGGTACAAAATACTCACGCGTTCGCTTTCCTTATATTTATTACTCTATCAAGAATATATTTGACAATTAATTGATGTCTTTATTGAGGTATTTCTATAACTGGTGAGAAGATAGTTTTAGGGTTGAATATCACTGCACATGTTTCAAGAAATGTGTCGAGAGCTCTGTGGAAGCCGTCAGCGCGGATTGGAAATAAAAGTATTCTTACAAAAGCGGTAGAGCAATCTCTTCCTGACTGCAACTTTTAGGGATGTGGGATTGCGTGTGCCAAAAATAAACCAGCCACAAAAGATCAATGACGTTCAATTTTATAGAGATATTTTATCGCATTGATAGCATAAGCCTATATCAGTTTGTTCGAAAATAAGTACGTTTCGTATACCAAGCTATCTGCAAATATCTGTATATTTTTATTTGGCTACAATTTACTCACTAACTTTACGTGCGCGTCTGTTTGAAGAGCAAACTTTAGTTTCATTTGTGAGCAGAATAATACAGAGTAATATTAAAGGTGTTTGATTGTCTTTGATGTGTAGTTTGATTTCCGGAATTTTACATGCATAGGTTTAACACATGAAATATTTTCTTGCAAAGGTTTACAACTAAATATTCTGTGTAATAATTCTGTCGGCGACGCCATGCTATACGAAATATTTTCGATCGTAAAAGCCTTGGTTTCTTTTCTTGGTATCGCAGAGAAACAACATTACTTATTTATCTTATTGAATAGTAATAAGCCTGCGTTCACCCAGTACTCGGTTCAATTCAAACCGCCTAGGGAATAAAATATGTCATACGCTACAACAACATTTCGAAACCAGTATCGAATTGAATCAGTTTTTATTCGTATAGGTATTCGTATCGAGCAACAATTTTAAGAAAAAAATAAAATTCTTGACCTTAAAAATCTCCTTAGATTCTCTTCATTATTACCTTGGACTATGGAATTCAGTTCATCATATCTGTTATTTATTAAAGGTATGCATTAACCATCCTGCTTCATTTCCAAACTATCTCTGTCCAACACTTATCGGTACCATTTCTGTTGCTACCGAACTTATTTCGTTTGTCCCATAAAGGTGGTTTATCGAATACCAAGGCAATCAAAACTTCGTTTTCAACATCCATTTTCATAAACACATACAACCTACTCCGGCTACGCTTGAACACGGACCCGTTCCAGGTAGTCGGCATCGACAAGTTTAAATCTGTTTCTTTATAAGTGAGCGCATAAGATACCATAGAATTTAATAACAGCACCGATCTGTACCAATCCCGCCCGTACTGGGAACCTTTTATTATTATTATTATTTATTTATAAAGGAGCACCAACAGTGTCATGTATAAAAACAATTTTTTTAAGTATTTAAGTTGTCTCATACCAATAATAGGTGAACACAATATTCAAAAAAGTGCAACAGTTATGAAACTTAAAACTAATATTAAAAGCTTAAAACTAATATTCAGATCTACAGTAAAACATATAAACCTGTTCGTTTATGAACGACAAAGAAAATATAACATACCTACCAATAGAGATTGATTAAAACTAGAGATTGATTTAAAACATTGATTGGGTTCGGCCGTTAACCTAGTAATTTGATGTAGTATTTTATTGTGAATACTCAAAATCGCGTGTTCACTTCAATATTGATTTCTTTACTCATTACTTTACTGCATGTCACTGATTTATACCTACAGTAATTATTTACAGAGCAAACGGATATTGCATAGCGATGAGCCATGATACAATTTTAATTTATATTTAAACTGTTGGTTATGTAAATTCATACATACGCTGCGAGACAGTTTTTGAAAATATTCGTAAGAAAATAAAGCATATGATTGCTGAATATCATAAAAGTTAAATTGTGCGGTAAGTGGTTGTTTTTAAGTCAACATAATAATAAAATTTTGTTAGGTTTTTGGTAATCAAAAGAATTAAATACGGGAGGCCGACTCACAACAAAGCGACACTAAAGTGATTTGTGTTTTCTTTTCACTTCCCTAAAAATATAGTATGAACCAGTATATTGTATAACAAGGGCCTGAAAAAAGGTATTTTTCAAAGGCTAAAGAAATGTTTTATCGTGTAAAATAATTTCTAGAGATTTAACGAACAAATGGTGGACAGGAGCTGCCTAACCCAGAGTGACGTGAACAAATTTGTTTTGTGCACACTGGCGGATGATTCAACATCCCGACCTACACCATATAATTACACACAGGAGCTGCAGGCACTTTATATTGAATGAAAACCAATGCACTTCAAAATCCGCTGTGCTCATGCTACTTTTAAGTTTGAAATAAAAAAGATGTTTGCTTTGATTGGTGTATCGTGCAGTAGGTTTTTATTTAAAACATCCCGTAAATGTTCAAGTATTTAATTTATTATGCCATCGCGCTGGCCAAATGTAACCAAAAAAGAATAAATTAAAAACGAAAAAAATATATAGTATTTAAATATATTTCTAACGTCTGATTCGAAATACAAAAGCTAAATAGCAGACATAAAAACAATTCTATTTTCACTACGGTAAAACTCCATCGGAAAACTGATCTGAGAAGCGGGCAAAATGGAGAATCCGTTAATCTTATCAGCAGTATTGTGAGGCGCTGCAAATACAGTTTATGTTTAAAACACAAACTGTCAGGTCCAGTTACAGGAGCAAATTGAATTTGGGTTGCTATTGTATTTTTGAGATAATCAAGATTTACAAGTGTTGGTACTCTGGTCTCCAGAAAATGGGAGGATGGTATGTACTAAGTGCTGGACGAACCTACTCCACTCAAAATAAATCAAATTGAATTCTGTTTTTCTAGTTTATTTAAACTTATAAATTATGTTAGATTTGAATCAATAGTTATGCTATATTCAGATAACCTGTTTTGATAGATGTCAACTAATATTTATGCAAACTGACACTGAAATATATTTATACAATTTGAGCTGTCACCATTTTGAGAAATGCAATTCAGCTGTCAAAAATATAATAACTATGGAGAAAATTCCTGTGGCTCTGAGTAATGCGCGTCCACCTGTAATAAAACAAGTTATAAAGAATTTGAAACTGGTTAACAGTCTCTAGTTATAAATTATAAGGAAAGATTTACTGTTTTCGTATGATAAAATAAAATACGCTATTTCGTAATGATATTATTATTTTTTCAAAATAAACACTTTTATTCATTATTACCCTCAAACAATTGTGCTTAACAAACAACATTCAAAAATAATTATGTTAATATTGTAGGCAAATATATTTTGAATCACCATTAACTAACTTTACTTAGCTCACTATCAATAATGATGTTGCATATTTAATAAACTAATTTTCATTATATTCAATTAGCCAAAATAGTTCTGTTATTTATTTTTTTCAGTGTGAAGGTAGAAGAGGTACTTTGATTCGTTAGGCAAGCTATAAGCACTCGTCAAAATATAAATTACCTGCCAACAGTAGTACTTTTTTTTAGTTTCAGGGGCAGGTCTCTTCATGGGACAGGGGGCCATGTTAGGTATCTGAAGTAGTTTATTTTCAGGAAGAGCACAAACATTTTGAAATATTACCAATAATTTTAAATACTATACTAATAATTTACACTTTTCGATATTTTGATGTCTAAACTATGTCTACGTCGCGTCGTATAGTAAGAAGCTTCGGAGGCATTCCACTCAGGGGCTTCAATGCTGCGCACAGAATAATTCCCAAGTCATCAGAGTAAACAAATTGAATGACACTTTTTAGCCGTTCAAGTCCATTTTGCATTCAAATTTATATGATTTTGATCTCAAGTGTGTGGAATAATATTTTTTTGAAATTTAAAAACGTTTTTCTTACTGAAACACGAGTACCTACAACAGTATTGTATGCGGAAATACGAGTTATGAATAAATCCGTTCGGATTTTCACTGCAAAATGACGAAATGAATTTTATTTTTCCAAAAATTTTGTTTATCTACCTGTGCAGCGTGCGTGCACTGCGCCTAGGTTTTATTAATATATAACATGCATTTGTAAATAACTACGTAATAAGAAATCATGAGCTTACAAAAATGAATAGAAAATGGCACGAATTTTTAATCATTTTCTTATTTTTATTATAGTTTAGTATTTCACAATTCTTTAGAAGTAGGGCTTTTTGTAAAGGCTTTGTCCGAGAAAATACTATCACCGTACCGTAACTATGTCTGCTGCCAAGCAGTGATGCTCGCATTGCTGTGCTCGCATTCGGTTTGAATGGTATGTGTGCCTCTTGATATTCTCATATGTTATAGGTTCACCGTAACGGCAACTTCACAGGTAAAGAAATACTGCAAAGCAAATCAAACAATTTTGCCATTTCACTTTAACAATCTAGTATTTGAGCTTTTGAGCTTTGTCTGTGTTCTACAAGATAGACGTAGATTCTATCAAGAGAATTAACACCCGTGTAACAAGCTGCTTGTCTTTGTCTACAGGGAAATCTGTCTTTAAATGTTTGTACAATTAGACGCTTCTGACTGCTTGAGTCTGGTGAAGTGAAGTGAAACAATATTTTTTGTCTCCTTTTGTAGGACACGCAATATTAATGTACGACGGGAGTTCAAGACACTTTGATGTCTCCAACCAAGGCTATTCGTTAGGGGAGCTCTTACTCGTAGTTAAAGCTCGAGCTCCGGGCACAACAAAACGACTCGTTGTGTCAATTCTCTCTATCGATTTTTGCCGTAACGTTCGTGAGCTATATTGCCGCCTCATTGAGTGGGAAAGATGTGAATTTATTCATTTAGCAGCGGAAAAGGTAATCAGTTTTCTGAATGTATTTCTGTGGATGATCTAGAATCACATATGTTTTATATGGAATCAGTCAAGAAAGATAATGGCGATAAAATATCAAAGACCGCAACCATGGTACGCTTCTTTCGGCCTCACTTGTAGAATTATAATTTTTCCCTTGACATAATCCATAAAGAGCTATTTAATAGCCTGTTTTTTAACCGCAGTCGTGTTTAGCATGCATTCGTGTGGGTTGGCAGACGCTTACGATTCTGCTTATTAGTTCTCAACACGACAGCGCAAATCACTTAGTGGAAAGTGAGTTCTTCCTCTTATTTCAAATGGTAACTTAGATGCCGGGACCTGACCTATTTTCTTACACATATGGTGGAGACTACATAGACTTCAGTACTGGGCTTTTGCTCGTTTCGGCAGAACCTAGTTTTTAGTCGTTTCATTGGGTTAGTATTGAACTGCTTTTGACTTTGTATTTTGAATTGATATTTCTGTTCCGTTTCTGATATATCCATTACTATAATTGTCTGCAAAATTTTCGTTTTGGCTCTCCATTTGATTAATTCTAATTAACTTTGCAAACTTTATGGCCACGAGGGTTTTAGGGTTTCTATAATCGCAACAACATAAACATAAATCATTATACACAAATTACTTGTTACAAATGAACTCTTTTGTCTATGTCAAGATTAGCGCCACCTCTTTGGTTCTTTCTTACGTCCAACATCTTCTTGAATTACTCTTTAAATATTATTTACTCTTGTAATCGTATAGGTAAGAAAAATACTCCACAGGGGCTTGAAATTGAAAGCGGGGTACTCAGTGGGGTTGGGTAAGTAATTGCGTTTATTTTCTTGCTTGCATTCCTTTATAATGTGCTTACGTTAAGTCAGCTCATTTTCCAACATAGTTTATTTCAAAATGTTTTACATTCACTTTAAAAGGATACTCTGTCGGAAGTGTTCCTTTGATGCGAATGTAAAAACTTATCATTAAAGCTTAAACAATCGTTTTTCTTATTATTATTTTTTCCCTTGGTGGCTTGCTTTACGCATTATTTTCATCATTATCAGTTGATACGTACCTATGCAACTTTTTCCATCAAAGTTATTATCTAAATATCGCAGAAGTCTACGTCTCTCGCCAGCCACTAATCTAAACGATAGACTGACGTCATCCAGGTGGTGAGACTTTGCTTGACGGAAGGCCTTGGCTTTTGTTTATCTAGGGCTGCCATCCATCTGAGATACTCGTACAAAAATGTTTGAACTTTCTAGGATATTTGTATTGCAATAGTTAGGTCATGGCAACCCTAGCCTAGCAAAGGAGCTCGGGATTTTACTGAGCGTTTATCAAGAACCATGTTATTATTGATGTCAGTTTGTATTACCTAATGCTCGAAGGCCTTTCCCCTATTTTTCTTTTGAGTAAATTGCCTTACAATATCTATGTACGGAGCAAGAGTTTTTATTTGTTAGGAATAATCAATACTCATTTCACTAGTTCTTACTAATAAGTACAACGTTTTATTTTACCAGATTTTAATAAGTACAACTTTCCCATTTTTTATTTATACCTTTTTTCAATTTTTTATTTATTTTTAGTTCATCACAATTTTTCATTCTCTTTTTTTTTAATGGTACGTTGCCTAGAAACAACGGTTGTTCGATAGGGATTACTATTTCTAACAAAAACAATTTCGAGCTTGTCGCCAGGCTTATTAGTAACTAATATTTAGCCGTTTAACAACATTATACTAATTTTGGTTAACGGAGAACCACTTTACAACTACTGGATAGTTTTCGCAAAAGTTATAGTGGAAGAGAATTAGTTTTGTAACTAAAATGCATTCAATGGCTTATCACATCCTGGTACTCCATACAAGTAGTTCTATATGTTAGTACTCTACTCTTCAGGGTACTGTGCAGTACCGTGTAGTATGGGTAGCAGTAATGGCACTGTAATTTTAAATATTAACGGTAGGGCGGTCTACTAAGCTGGTTCGTGCTTCATACGATACGGATCAAAATGATATTTATACTGAACCTTGTGCAATGTTATTGCACACAACATTGTTGTTTGCGATTTTTCATAAATAATTTCACCGATTTTATATCTTCAGAATTGTTCAAATGCGCGAGCGACAAATTGTTTCACGCTTGTTAGCGTTTTAAGTAGTTTTTTATCCTTCGATAACTCGAACTGTAGCGAATAGTTTAAGTTTTGAGAAACTTCATAATAAAAATATTTAAAATAAAATCTTAGTACAATTCATCTTAGATCTTAGGTTATAAATCTAAGTAACAAAAGAAAAGTACTTTGAATAGAATATTCAAAGTATTCCAACCAGACGCCATTGAAGAAACACCGCCCAGTGATTGGAGTTCTTTTGTTTGCGATTAATAATGGGGCTCAGGCTGGTTCGATTAAACAACTCAACGGTTGGCAACCATATCTCTCGGTTAAACATCCGATACCATAAAATACGGCTTTGCGAGTTTTATGTGCCGTCGAAGGCTGAGTCATAGAGCTTAGCTACGCTATGTCAAAGAGTATAGCGTTCTGTAAAGCGCCTGACTGGTTAGTACTCAATTAAGGTGCACTCAAAGGTTGCTAATGAATAATAAAGTAGCTTTATGCCTTGGTGACCCGTGGAAAAAGATTTTGTAAAATAGCCGTAGCACATGCCCTGATTGCCCTGGTACATTAAGTTTGCGAAATAGGCCGTTGTTATGTTCGTGGCGTGGTTTTGACGTTCGAATGGTATCAATAAAACAAATAGTTTCTTCTAATACCATTCGAAAAGTAGTTGGCAGTAAGTTGTACCTTGCCCCAAATCACTTGAATGGAATCTCCACGCCATGAACACGGAGCAATACATAACATACAAATAATGTCAAAATCAGTCTAACCCCCTAAACCTATTAACCCGTGTAAATACTGTTAAATAATAACACACAAAGTACTTTTACAGACAATTACCTAGCCGGTAGATAGGAAACACATTTAAACAAAGATAACAGAGTCTCGAACAACGTCGAGGCGTCGTACCTACCTATCGATCATAAACAAATAGGCTATTTACGGAAATGTGCCTAGGAACTGCGTGGGCTATTTTCGGGAATATGCCCATAAAAAATGTAATAAAACCATTTATCCCGTGCCATTACAAATAGCTAAATAATAAATAAATAATTGTCTATTTCTTAAAAAAAAATAGGTGAAATCGGAAGGTGCCAACTCGCGCGCACTCGCAAGTTTCACGCTTGCGAGTTGACGAATAACTCTGCATTTCACACAGCGCTAGAAAATAAACACTAGAAAATCAAACGTATATAAATAGATACTAATGACGAAACATAGTTTTCTTTTTTAATAGATACTAATGACTACCTTCATCTTTATTATTTGTATCTATTCTTGACTGAAGATACGTAATAAAACAATGACATTAAATAAAAGAAGATTGCTCAGAAAAAATGCCTCCACTCAGTAGGCATGACCAAAGTGGCCCAATGGCTCCTATTAGGCACATTTACCGCAGTGGTGTAATTACCTGGCTGGTTCCAGTATGTGGTAAATGCAGGTATTGATTACCTACATCAAACTCACTTAATACATAAAGTGCCATGCGACCCTTCGTCTATGTTTTTGACGTTTCCAAGAATATCAAATGCAGCAGTCAATGAGCTGAAGAAGTTTTGACATAGGCCTTATTTTAAATCTACAGCAGATACTTCAATGGCAGGTACTTATGCGTCATTGATATCATTGACTAATTTGTTTATACTTCGCTCGTGTCCTGACCAAAAAAACTATGTTATGCTCATTCCAGATTACTATGATTTTCAACCAAATTGGTCCAGTCACTCATTTCCAACAATAAGGCTTAGACGTATTTCAGTAATCACACATATATCTCATACTTTATTGGTAGCAATTAGAATATTTTAACAATTTTAGTTTCAGTCAACAAAATAATAGAAAATATTTGATATTCAACATTTTTATAATAGTAAAATTATTGATTAAATAGCTAAAAAAATTGTTTAAATACCATTGTAAGGTCAGACTAACATAAGGATAACTCTCTAAAGAATCGCAAGTAGGTACTTATTGAATGTTTTGGTTATTTTTTTCAGCAGTTTTACTACAACTCTCAGTAAAGGGTTTGCTTAGACATAAATCAGGTGAAATGCTATAAATTACATCAGTTGATGTACCTTATAATTTTATTTAATCTACTATTCAATTACAGTGCTTTACACCACGTACACTGCAGACTTACTGCGGTCAGACTATTAACTTGAACTAACCAATCCAAGAAAATCTGTAGGTATCTGTATAAACACCTATTGTGCACGCAAATACATAATAAAGTAATGTATTTCACCAGTACCATATAATTTAGTAAGTAAATAATTAGTAAGGGTAAATTTCTAACATTAGAAGGTTGTATACAATTATAAGTTGGATTTGTAAGTAGGTAATGTAAGGTACCTACCAATATCAATTTACACAAGTTTTATTGTAGGTAATAAACATTACTTAAGGTACTTATACTAAAGGTAAAATGCAGTTTTGAATTAAAAAGAAACACTTAGGTGTATAGATACATTAATTGGTGTCTTCAAACTACTATATACTTTGTAACAATAACTATATACTTAGTATAGTACCAAACCTAAGTGGGTAATCAGTTTCATTCAATGATATTTATTCTATAATGAATCCATATTATCACAATGTGGTCACATCACATGGCCTGTTTAGATATTTAATGCCATAAACATAAAGTCACCTATTTAAAGGACTTTAATGTGTTTGTAACATTGATATGACAAAAAAAATAAGAAGACACCATATAAACTAAACAAGTAAGTATATAAGCACTTGTCACTTTTAGCCACCTGGCAGTTAATACTATTCGTGACCTACCAGGGTTCATTATTCGTAGCCGTCGTCTGCTTATTAAAACTCCTTTGTAGGTAGGTACAATATAAATGTAACAAAGAACTTGCATAAGAACTTTGAAAAAATACCTGAGCATCACTATGCCAATCTCACTGCATCAAGAAAAATATGCAAATATTGTTATCCCTACTACTAGGTAAATATTTCTTTAAGTTATTAAATAGTTCATGATTAAATAAGCCAAAATGACTGTTCTGTCCTGACTGTTTCCTACTGAGCAGTCGATCCATATGATACTCAACATTCGTGTTCACCACAACAGTAACCACAAACACTGCTAAACAGTGGGTATCTAAACATTAGTATGGTACAGAAGTAACTCTAATTCTTCTGCCTTTCATTGTTTTTTTTAAGACTTCTTAATGTTGCAGTTAGTAATAAATTGAAGAATACTTATAGGTATTAAGTTTTTTCAAAGCTTATTGTGCTTATTCCACATATACCGTGGAATGAGTTTAAAATAACTCAAGTATAAACAATAAAATTAATATCAAACTTTAACAAAATTAACCATTTTAACAACCTGCACCGCTAAGAATATTCGGCCAAAGTCAAACATGGTTGATATAGCGTCTGGCCAATAGACGCGCAAACATTGTGTTCGGAATAGCAGTTGCATGGAGAAGATTTTTTTTTTTTTTTTTTTTTTTTTTTTTTTTTTTTTTATCCTTTTAATACACCATATTTATTTTAGTATCGGAACTTTAAAATTGGTTATGAAACTTGTGAAATTTGTGTCATCTAACAATAGACTCGCTAATTCGTCAGCCGTCGACATTACACATTTGAAAATCAACAAGCGTCTTTTTGCTCATGCTTTACAGATAAACATAAACAAACATAGATGCCCAAAACTTAGATAATCTTTAAAACTTTTATGTACTTATTATTTATTATTTTAGAGTTCAATGCGACTCCATACCTCCTGCAGTAAAACTTAAAGAAGCAAACGTACTTAAGCCTTCAAATCTATTGAAGATGATTAAAAATAAAAACAATATAGCTCGAAGACAATAACAGGAAAAAGTACTTTATCTCTTGCTACTTAGGATTGATTTCAGGATTTGTGACAAGGTGCTGTGGTTGTGATAATACTTTGTTCAACCACACCAAACAAGTAATATTTTATTATTACCTTTGTATCATAGGTACCAAAGAACGCACACTTGTTCACAAAGAGTCAACAATACTACTTCATAGAAGGTGATACCATTTGAACCAATCTTTTATAACATCCCTTCTTACTACTCGGTTCAAATCATAAAAAAAATAAGTGATGAACATGGAAATAAATTGATTTGTGCTAGTTTACCTTCATAGGTAGTAGACATGCACAAAACAGTGCCTTATGTAGTAGGCAATAAGATAATATGGTATCATATTTTGTAGGTACAGAGAAACATCACATCACATCATCACCCCCAAACATTACCTGAGATGTAACTGCCGGACGCACTAAAACTTGTTGTGTGATACTTAGCATAATGTAACGCTCAGGTGCAACTCAATAGTAATTATTGTCAAGCATAACATGAGATGGTGCGAATTATGTAATATAACATTTAACCTTATGTAGTCGACAACACGGTTCTAAATTAAAATTTTAAACTAATAAATGACAGGCGCAAGTGCAATTGAGCCCGCACTCCTACTCGCACGGATTGAGCGAAACAAACTGACTCATTGCATAATTATATATGTAGGTAAGTACAAGATGACTAACCGAATGTGATGTTACAGTACGCGGTTGGGTATCACTGCGCGTAATGCATCACTCGACTGACTTACACATGTCTAGTAGATAGATAGGTACCACATTGACTAATGCTCAAAACAATGCACTGGCATTACTTACTATATTTCGGTACCTATCTACAGATCCCGTTAAAACACACTACAGTACAATGTGAGAGTCGAACTCACGAGTTTAATTTTGTTCTGGATACCCAGGTGCTAAGTATCTATCACATATAGCGCCAGACACATTTTACATACTGATTTTACATTAAGGATGGTCTACAATAAAATCCAGGTGTGGGTCTAAGTAAAATGATAAAAGTACATACCATCGTGAGCTGGTTATCCCGCTTCTGAATTATTAACATACTCACTTTTACCAATAAAAGATAGATAAGTTAAATACAAACTTTGATGTTTATTATGATATAGGTACAGAAATAATTAGAAAATGCTAAGGTTTTACAAAAGAAATCCCATATCTTGTCTCCACAATTCGACAAGCCTCCCATAATTAATGGCTGCCGCCGGCCAGTCGTATTTTTACTCACAACTCATAGAGACGCGACATTTTTATTTTAGTGATGTCCAACATCAAATACAGATTATATTAACAATAAAGATTCAATCAATAACTTCAGTCAGGCAATGCACTCTTTACATTGAATGGCCAAATCAAGCATAAAATAGGTATATTATTGATAAGCAATTATTGTTCAAAACACACTCCAAAAGTATTAAAATAAGGGAAACGCTAACATATCGTAAAATTTTCCTTCTAAAGGATTGTGTGTTTATAAAGAACTTTTTCACTGTTTTTTTTAACTAATCAAAACAGTTAAACAAAAAAGTACTCCAAATGAAAATGCAACTTAACTAACGTCTCATTTCAAACATACAGACATGTATTGTGTGTGTGCACACAATACATGTCTGTATGTTAACCTTTTAGAGTAACATGGATATGGATTAATTATAAAGCCTCTTTGAAACGCTGTTCTATCGCAAAAGACTATTTGTGCGTTCTTTCTGGCATTCGGTTGGGTTTTTGCAGTCGTTTCAAAGTGCTTTCAGGTCCCGCATTGATTTATTTTTGTGGGTATAGAAAGTGCTGACGCGTATAACATGTCGTAAAACGATGATCGTAGCTTCTAACCTCAATTAAGCCCGCCGCCGCATCAAAAAAGTCCCTTATAAAAGGAATATTGCCTTTTTCGAAGCATTGGCGTTAGTTTCCACACCCTCGCCATTACCTATAGAGGTATAAAATCACTAGCATTTCCGTGCAACCGGCGATGTTTGACAACCATTGTATCGACTTAGCACGATTGCGGCTACGTTCTCTTTCGCGATCATTGTTCCTTTTGTAAAGATGTGTAAAGGCATAGACATCTATGATGAAATAGTGTACTACACAACCATTGCAAACATAATGTTTTCCAAGGAAAAGGCTAATTAAAGTGTCAATACCGTTTCCGAGATTGTTGGCCATTCGCTTCGAAAGTTTCCGTTGCACCAAAATGGTTTCCGGTCGCGTCGAGAGCACCCAAAAGTTTCAGACTACTGCAGCGTTTAAAATAAACCCAAATTTACGAATGCGGGCAAATGTACCTAATAAAATATTTGTGTAGCTTGTGATTTCGTTCAAAAAGTTTATGAGTTATGCTCTGAAATGGAACAAGTTTTACGAGTAGTTAGGCAAAGTCTCTAATAAGTGTAAGCGATTTTAACGTAGCTTGCTACTCCGTCACTTTTATCGTACCTATACTAAATTATAACTTTATATTTAGTTAGAGCTCAGCCTACCGAAATGTGCCATGCAATTAGTATTTAGTTAACTAATTTGTCACGGATGAGAACCGTGTACTCGGAAAACAGGTACGAAATGTACGAGCAGCTTACGTAAATTTTAGAAAAAATTGAAATTTCTTTAACGAGATAATCTCCTAGATCTTCATCACTGCTGGTCATCATCAGACCTTGGAATATGGACTGCAGTTTATCAAATCTCAATACTTTAAGATGAACTAAATACTTTAAACTGTAATTATGCCTGAGATTCTTCAAAACTGGTTTCCATCCCAGATAAATCAGTTTTCTTTAAAAAAAAATACACGCACACCACGCCGCCAATCTTATAAAACCCTCATTGGTTTTCGGTCGGGGTTTAAAAATGTCAAAGCTATTTTAGTTAAACAGTAGCCATGCTTGGCAAGCTTTTTTTTCTAGAGCTTCATTAGCTAGAATTTACAAGCGTGCGAATCGTGTACAAGCGTTTCGTGCCTGAAGTACGCGGATGATAAGTCGCAGCTAGAACAACGTCGATTCAATGTGGTCAAATTAATTTAGTGGGGTTTTGCTTGGGCACTGCTTTGCTTAGGCTGGTGTGGTGGTTATAGACAAATTTAAAAAGATTACGACGACGATATTTTAGCACCGCACAAAAATATCTTAGAAATTCTTTGAAAGAATCCATCGCAGCCTATTGATTTGATTCTTACTGATACATAATTGTATTGTAACAATAATGTATGTCGGGTTAGTCGGGTACCAGGCGTTCATGAAATTGCGGAGGCATCACGTTGTCAGACGTGACTGGCATAGCTAGTCTGAACTCTGAAGTACGCTTGTGGACTGCAAAGAACTGTTGCAACCTCTCCTTGACATGAATTGTTCTTCTGCCAGTCATCACATACTAACGAAGAGAAATTAAATTACTTACTGGTCTTTAACGTTGGAAAAAGAAAAGCGTTTGAATTAGAGATAAAGAAAGTAGGAAGACAACCTATAAACACAAATTTATAAAATTATGAAATAGAATACGGTCTGTGTATTTATTTTTTAAATTACCATTCGGCTGTCGGCACCGTAAAAACAAGGTTTGATTGTCTTACCTAGAATCTATCGTAAACCTATTTTCGAATTTTGAATACGCGTAAATCACTTAGCTATTTTTTCATAGCGATCGGAAACATCCTAAAATAACCATTCGCGCATAGCTTTTGTGACGTAGTTCATTCGTAACTGCCACTTTAATTCAGTGTTTTGGATGATGTAAACGTAACGCATTCGAGCTAGCGGGTATGGAGACTGTAGTTTTTTTCTTTGGACGTGTCTATGTGGACCACCCTGTATAAACATGTAAATAATAATATACACATATAAATGTAAGTTGCACATTATACCTAATAATAAAAATAAATCATGAAATAAAATAGTTTTATAAAGATGAATAGTGGCTGATTAAAAGATTTTTAAAGACAGGATGAGTTTTGGGATGGTGGAAATTGAATTTCTACCAAGCGAAGTAGAATTGTATTTCTAATTAACTGGGAAGGTAAGCCCTGACCTACCGTAACGGTTTATTCTAAAGGCGGTTACTTACACCCGAATGCAGAAACATCATTTTTGATAATAATTATTTGAAATTAGCGGTGTGTCTGTTGATGATCTTGACTCCTTACCATCTTGTAGTAGGGAATCTCCATTCGGTGTGGTCGGTGGTTTGACGAGAGTGCCTGGTGCACTGGCATTTCCTTGATCAATAAAGTGTTGGTTATACTTTGGCGTACATTTCTTGGTGCGGCTGTAAGACTCCTAATTGCTGACGTGCGGCGCGGCGGAGGTAATTGTGTAAGCCGATCTCTGATTATACATCCTGTATTGGATCTAATAGGAAGTGACTTGGAGCTGACGTCTAAATAAAGCGTACTATGAGGGATTCACTAGATGATGGTGCATTTTTCTTCCCTTTACATGATCAAATTTCTATTCGGCATAGTGTAAAAGTGTAGAGATTATCTACAAAAAGCAACCGGAATTTATATGTAATTTATATAAATTAGGAATTAAAAGATCTGATCACAGTTATGTCAAAAACGGAAGTTACTAAGATAAATTTCATACATACACAAAGCTAAACACATAGCTTCTATAATTTATATTACTGTAATAAAGCTTTAATTTTTCTTATTTCAACAAAAAGATTCGCTAAATTATTTATTGTTTTACTCATCGAAAAGTTTCTCATTTCGCTTGTATTTTTTTATGTTACATGTTTCAAGATCCTATGATTTTTTTTAGGTCTATAACAGCCTCCCCATACGAAAACTAATATCAGAAACTTTAGGACTACGGATTATATCAATGTATATGTTTACGCAGATAACAAATAATGTAGCGCCAAAGTTTCTGTTGGTGTGTTCGGAAGTTGTTATTGATTAACATCCAGTATAACCAGCGTGGGAATTATGAAGACAGCTTCCGTAAACTAAAAATTGACATGACATGTAGTATGCACAGTTACGTACACCCTATATCAAAATAAAATGACCTTTTTCCCAGTTTTTCCCTGAGGATGCTCAGTTTATGGCTGTTTCAAAATGGATCCATTTACTAGAGCGCGGAGTCCTGTGAGGTATATAGATGAAACTAACAAGAAACTAGTTATTTTCAATTAGAAACAGGATTTTTATCAAACTTTTTATGGTCACCATGACAAAAACTCTCTGCCAAAATGCAAGATAATTAAATTTTATTTTTAGTTATAAATAAATGTTTCATGTCTATCTAAATGAAGATTGCAGAAGACTATATCTCGTTCAAATATCGAGGGTTCGACGTGTTGATGGGTTTAACCAAAGGTATAACTCAGTTAAGCCTCCGCCGCGCCGCCGCCGGCGCCGTAACATTATTAAAACGCTTATGCACCTGTCGGTTTTCAGGTCAAAATAACATTTTTCAAGTACCTGCTCCAGTTATTTTTGTTACAGTGTGCGAAATGGATAACAACACGTTATATTCATCTTTTAGAACCCTTTCTTTTGATCGATGTGTCATCTTTGTTAAACAATTTAAGAATTGTAGGAATAATTTGATTTGAAAATTTTAATTTCTGCAATGGTCACTGGTCTTGCTCTACTTGTATTCGATAGTGGTTATTTGAGTAGGTATGCCAAACGAGGCATGAATGAGTAATGCAGATCTGGGTCTCAGATTACCAATTCTAGATATCTCTCTTGTACCATGATATCGCTGTTTAGTAATGTATCATTATTAGATAGATTTGGGGTAGTTGCAAGATCAATGTGGCTGAGAATTAAAATTGTAAGCCCATTTTAATTAAAGTACCATTTGGTTGCCCTAAAGCTGGTGAGTAATCAGCAACAGGCGTTCTGCAAAGAGAGCTTATTTCAAAACAAATTCAATGAAATTGTAAATTTATCTCTCATTGAACTTCTGAATCCTAAGTCTTCACTCTTTTATGTTTATCGTCGTTCTGTCCATGACATTTCCACGCCCTGAACCCTCGCAAGTTAATAAGTGTTTTTACAGACAACATACCCAGTGTTATACGAATAATAGGCGTTTACTGATAACTGACAGAAATATTCAAAATCAAAACAGATTTTTTGTTTAGGTACCTACCTACAGAATTATTTTGAATAGTCTGAATTTTAACTCAAAAAGAGCTTTGGATATTATATTTAGGTTGTGATTGTTCATTCTCTTTTCTTCAGATCCTAAAGGGTTTGAATTATTCATTATCTTTACATTTTCAAGAAAGTTTTCTTGCCTAGCACTAAAGTTTAGACAAATGGAAATGTCACAACAATTTTTATAAGACAGAAAAGATCGAGTCGAGTGGGATTCAAAGTGTCTACTAGCGTTCGATGCGTCACCAATGAATTTCGCTTCCGCGTCTTAAATTCTTTTTGTAATGTTAAAATGTAGATTACACTCACATATTATAGCCGGTCAGATCTTTTTAAAATACGAATAATTTCATATTCCATTAGTTTTAACAATTATTTTAAGACAAACATTTTTGCAATGCGATTATTAATTAAACCAGTTTTTTGTCACTCGGAAAACGTTTTGAAGGAAAGTGGATTATCGGTTGACTAAAGGTTAACAGGCCACGCTACATCACGCCTTTGAAATTGCTGTTCGTAATAACTCCTAGCGCGGCTAGGGAAAGTGATTCCGTAGATTTCTCCATTTTTTGAGATTTATTTTACTATGTAACTTTTTAAACGTTAAATATAAACTGTGATGATTTACTCTTATGAAACTGTTTTGGAGTAAACTTTAGAAGATTATGGTTTTCCCCAAATGGTATATAGATCTTACTAATATTATAAATGTCAAAGTTTAGATGTTTGTGTTTCAATTACGCTGGTCGATTTGAATGAAACTTGGAATATATATATTATAGTTAGTAACCTGGATACATAGGCTACTTTTGGTGCCGAAAAATTAACAGGATCAAACGGGACGCGGACGAAGTTGCGGGTCTTAGTCTATCATAAACAGTTATGTTCACATTTTCCACTTTTCTTTATAGTATTTTTTCTACTTACAAAAATAAATATTTTTGGAATCCTATTTAAAAAAACACATTTACCTATAAGAATATAAACAGCAGAGACGTAGGTAGCTGAAAACTATAGATAATTTCTTTCAAACTGGAAATAACAAAGAACAACTAACGTCTCTATACAACGGGATTATCTCTTTGTATGTAAATCCAAAGAGATTCCAAAGTTCTACAACGCCCCAACGTTCTAAGCCGCTCCGACAATAAACTTTCTTATCAAGAGGAAAACTCACCTGAACTAGGTTTATTTCAACTGTTAGGAAGTACGAGTAGTGTTTTAACAAAGTAAGTTATCTCTTGTGCATAATACGAACGTTAATGATCTCCATTATGCAGGATGTTTCGGCTATGTAGGTTTTGGGGTAATATATAAGTTTTTATTTTCACTTATCCATACAAAAACATTTTATCTAAATAAATAAAATTCGGAACTTAATTTGACAACCACGATACCCTCCACAAATCCGTGCGATTGGTTGGCTAGGTATTATACAATAGCCGTTCTAATGGGCGCAGTTCCAACTTGCTGCAAATTTCTTCAATTCAAATCATCGAATTTACTAAAATCGTAGAACATTAATGTTGGTCTTGTAAGTGTTGAAAATCGAATCACTTAACGTAAAGAAAACAGGGTTCACAAAAAATATAATTCATTTTAATCAGTACTTAATTGATCACAATCAAACACAAAAAATAACGCATAAGTATTAAGTTACCTATTTGTATAATTTATATCTTTTCATCGAGACAATTAAAACCTCCACTTTAATCGAGATCGTGAATAGTTATCCATTTTTACTTTTTTACTTTGGCTCAACAAGCTTAATAATGAGACGGCTTTTATCGACGTTCTTGGAAATAACTAGCATCCTACTAATATTATAAACGCGAAAGTTTGTAAGGATGGATGGATGGATGGATGGATGTTTGTTACTCTTAAACGTAAAAACTACTGATCCGATTTGGATAAAACTTGGAATATATATTGTCCGTGATTTGGATTAACACAGAGGCCACTTTTTATCCCGGAAAATCTACGGGATCCAACGGGACGCGAACTAATATTATAAACGCGAAAGTTTGTGAGTATTTTTGTTACTCTTTCAAGCAAAAACTACTGATCCGATTTGGATTAAACTTGGAATATATATATTGCCCGTGACCTGGAGTAACACGTAGGCTACTTTTTATCCCGGAAAATCAACGGGATCCAACGGGACGCGAACTAAATAAATAAATAAATAAATATTCACGGACACTTAACACAACGCCTTCTAGTCCCAAACTAAGCAAAGCTTAATAATAAGAAAGATTGTGAGGATGTTTGTTACTCTTTCAAGCAAAAACTACTGATCCGATTTGGATGAAACTTGGAATATATATTGTCTGTGACCGGGATTAACACATAGGCTACTTTTTCGCCCGGAAAATCAACGGGATCCATCCAACGGGAAGCGAACGAAGTCGCGGGCGAAGGTTGTCATATTATATATGTAAAAAAACTTTCCTTTGTATCTTTATTTATATCAGGAACTTGTGAATCATGCATTATGTATGTCCTAAATGAATAACTAAATTATTTATTTATAGTACAGCGTGCACTGGATCGGCATATCTGCGCATATATATTGTAAATACCGACGACTCGTAAGTTGCGTACACTTCGTTTCCGACCCAGTGGACCCATTAAAAACATTTTCTATACTAGGCGATTCTAGCCAGTTTGACGCAACCCAACCCTAGGTAACATAGATATAATTTAACATTTATGGCTATTTAATATTTGTTATAGGCATCAAAATGGGTTGCTTCGTCAGCAAAGACAAGCTCACGAAGGAGGACATGGACTTCTTGAAGACCAACACGTCCTACGATGAGACCACTATCAAGGAATGGTACAAGGGCTTCAAGGTAAGCCAAACACAACATTTATTTATTTATTTAATTATTAGTTCATAGACGAGCAGCCTTCGCCGTTATGTCTACGTCACAGTTTATGGAACAAGTTTGGTGATATCTGGATGATACTTTTCTTTTTCTTTCACACATCACTCACGTGACGTTGTTTTAAGAAACAGCCGATCGAAAAGTTTTCTAAGAGCCGATTGACACACTTAACAAGTACAGGGACGCCGCTCGCAATAAGTCATTGACGCGCAGTGTAACTCTACTGCAAGAAATTCGAGTGATTATAACAAAATATTTTAGGGGAAGTTTTATGCATGGAGTAATGTAGTCATTTTTTTTTGGGGCATTCCTCGAACCGCACCTAAATGAATCGCACCTAGGCGAAACGCACCCAAGTACTTCCTCGAACCGCACCTATTTGGGTGCGGTTCAAACAGTAGGTATAAATGTTAAGTTTTACTTCCTCGAACCGCACCTATGACAATTTAGGGTCTAGTGATGGGGTAAGCAAGTATTATTCACATTTGAATGCATACTTAATTAACTTATTAAAGCGTTATCGACTAGTTAAATTAATGTTAATAACTCCCGCAGCAGCGCACGCGCTATGTAAAGGAAACGGTGACTCATAGCGAGCGTAGCGCACACCGGCTTAGTGTAGATTTGAATGCATTTGACGAGTCCATCCGATTACAGCCGAAAGCTCGCGAGCCTTGTTTACGTCGTATGAACGACACTCGTACTCGTACCTAATTTGTTTAGTTTAAGTTTTACTGATCACCGGTCCTTACGCAATGGACTAATGTTTTCGTGTTTGTCAATGTGAAAATAATCAGTTGTGCTATAGTTACATGTGTTTAGTAACTAATTAAACATGGAACCCACGCCGTCGACATCAACTGCACCTGCCGAAAGATCATTTGATTATATCACAAGCAGAAAAGGAAAACAAAATATAGTTTTTGATAAGAGACGTCATAGAAAATGTAGACAATATAAAGGCGGAGGCACATTATGGCGGTGCACTGTCAAAGCTTGTCACGGATGCTTAACTCTGAACAGCGGTGAAGAACTGATTAAAGTCAAAGAACATAGCTGTCCCTCTGATAGTTCCCCTTCCAACTTACAACTTAAGCATGTTATGGATGACCTAAAAGAAAATGTTATATCATCAAATGAGCCAATACCCACCTTATATAAGTCGAAGGTGGATGAAGTCCTTGACAAGGGGCTTAATTTGGTAGTAAACATACCAGATTTTAATGAAATAAAAACGGGCCTCTACAACAGAAGAAACAGATATCACGGAGTAGAGCGTCTATTCGCAAAAACTCCAAAAGATGTCCAAGTAAGTTTCTCTAACTACCTTAGCGTTAGATAGTCGTAGGGGAATCAAGTTAAAGTTACTACTAAATCGGTTTCATTCGGCTTGGCATAGTGACACTCGAGATGGGTCGGCGGGATTCGTGGTTTACGGGTAATTCAAATTCAAAATATGTTCATTCAATAAAATCACGAGGACCATATTGATTCCCCTACGACTATCTAACGCTAAGATAGTTAGAGAAACTTACTTGGACATCTTTTGGAGTTTTTGCGAATACACGCTCTACTCTGTGATATCTATTTCTTCTGTTGTAGAGGCCCGTTTTTATTTCATTAAAATCTGGTATGTTTACTACCAAATTAAGCCCCTTGTCAAGGACTTCATCCACCTTTGACTTATATAAGGTGGGTATTGGCTCATTTGATGATATAACATTTTCTTTTAGGTCATCCATAACATGCTTAAGTTGTAAGTTGGAAGGGGAACTATCAGAGGGACAGCTATGTTCTTTGACTTTAATCAGTTCTTCACCGCTGTTCAGAGTTAAGCATCCGTGACAAGCTTTGACAGTGCACCGCCATAATGTGCCTCCGCCTTTATATTGTCTACATTTTCTATGACGTCTCTTATCAAAAACTATATTTTGTTTTCCTTTTCTGCTTGTGATATAATCAAATGATCTTTCGGCAGGTGCAGTTGATGTCGACGGCGTGGGTTCCATGTTTAATTAGTTACTAAACACATGTAACTATAGCACAACTGATTATTTTCACATTGACAAACACGAAAACATTAGTCCATTGCGTAAGGACCGGTGATCAGTAAAACTTAAACTAAACAAATTAGGTACGAGTACGAGTGTCGTTCATGCGACGTAAACAAGGCTCGCGAGCTTTCGGCTGTAATCGGATGGACTCGTCAAATGCATTCAAATCTACACTAAGACGGTGTGCGCTACGCTCGCTATGAGTCACCATTTCTATTACATAGCGCGTGCGCTGCTGCGGGAGTTATTAACATTAATTTAACTAGTCGATAACGCTTTAATAAGTTAATTAAGTATGCATTAAAATGTGAATAATACTTGCTTACCCCATCACTAGACCCTAAATTGTCATAGGTGCGGTTCGAGGAAGTAAAACTTAACATTTATACCTACTGTTTGAACCGCACCCAAATAGGTGCGGTTCGAGGAAGTACTTGGGTGCGTTTCGCCTAGGTGCGATTCATTTAGGTGCGGTTCGAGGAATGCCCCTTTTTTTTATTTGTCTAAGGACGCTATTTCACCAGATCTAAGCTAAGCTACGTTGCTAAGGATGTGTTTGACATCCACCAATAGGAATAGACTTGCTGATGTTTCGTGACAAATTGTCCCAATTGTCACTTGATTTTAATATTTTGGTTACTGACGTTTCGGACACCATCAAATTGAGGAAGCCGTTGAATACAGTCAGGTAAAAAATTTTGAGCAAAATATGATATAGCTATTTAAATTGCTTTGCGAGCGTGTGGTGACATTAAGGTGGTTCGATTTCCATACTAATTTATTTTAACAATTTGGGGGAAATTATATTATTATACCTAACAAGCCATTTTTATTTCTCGATCCCTATAGGTGGATTTTAAACACATCCTTAGCAACGTGGCTTAGCTCAGCTTTGGTGGAAAAGCATCCTATGACCCCTAGTAGACAGTAGACATTCCAACGGTCGAAAGTTTGGTCAACCTGACCATTATGGTGTAACACGGTGTAACATAAATACCCTTTAAGTCCGAAAGGGAAGTATTTTACAGGACACGGCGAACAGTGCTTGTTCTACGACTTTTGAGATTTCGTTTTTTATTCATGAAATGAGCTCGTAATTTTTACTTAAAATGTACCTACACACAGCTAGCGTGTGCGTGCGACGCGGTAGGAGGGTACCTACGCGTGCATGCGTCTGTACAGGTTTACGCAAATAGTAAACAAACACTTAGGGTTGTCGCAAATTTCTAAAATAATAAAAGATATACTTTTGTATAAAAAAATTCCAATTACGATGTATTGATCCTTTGCACATGTTCAAGCACTCAGGTGGTCGGTCTGATTACACCCTCTTCGGATTTATAGGGTATTTATGTTATACCTTGTATTGACCGATCAGGAAAGAGGGGTTTAAACTGCCTCAAAATAAAATGTAAGGCGCATAAGTCTACAAAACTCTTATGCCCGTCAGCATGAATTCCTATTTCGCTTATAGTACCTAATGTTGTTATATTTATGTGTATTTGTTTTATTTTACTTGCAGCAAGATTGCCCCAACGGACGGCTTACACCAGCTAAGTTCGTGGACATGTACAAGATGTTCTTCCCATCAGGGAACGCGGTGGAATTTTGCGATCACGTTTTCCGCACATTCGACATGGACAAGAACGGCTACATTGACTTCAAGGTAATTTAGGTCGAGGAGTCGCTCAAAGAAATGCCCCAGAACAGCGAGAACAGAGTGCAAAGTTCAACACCGTCTCATTAGGGCTGTGACACAATTAACGTGTAAGAATATTTAATTTGTGGTGAAGTGACATTTTTGTACAGAGAGCTCGACTTCAAAGGAAATGTAGACCGCAAACTCTACAGACATTTTGTTAGTAGTTACTATTTTATGTATGTGCGTACATCGCACTGCCCACACCGCTTCGCAGCTCAATGCATTTTGAATAAACCACACCGCGTGTGTCTAGTGTAATTATCAACACTAATTGAGGGTATGGTGTGGTTATCGATCGACTCGATAGGTTTATTAGTCGCACGTTAGCTTATTAGTGAGCTGGCAGGCGATAATTGAAGTTACGTGCAATTAGACACATTAGCAATGCGACTACGCGTTATTAAAATACAAACACGCCAATGCGACGTCTCATTAAGTGCTTGCATTTGCGATAGAAGTTCTTAGCGTTGCCGTGACACTGGCAAGATTTTGCTACGTGTTCAGTGTAAAAGTCTCGGTGTATATCGAGATTGATCGTTTGTTGTAGGAGTTCCTTCAGGCGATTCATGTGACATCCAGCGGCACTCCTGAGGAAAAGCTGAAGTGGGCTTTCCGCATGTACGATGTCGACGGCAATGGTGTCATCGACATCCAGGAGATGACTAAGATCGTTCAGGTTAGTGACGGTCTCGCATTATTTTGTATTTCGTAAAGTTTTAGCTTTAAGAATTACTTAATGGATCAGTCGTTTTTGCGTGACATCCATTCTTACAAACTTTCGCTTTTATAATATTAGTACGATTCCAACTTTTCTTTTTACCTGAATAGCGACTGTTGCCATAGTACTTTAAAAGAGCAATCTTCTTTTTGTGGACTAGACCATTCGTTTCATGTTTAAAACTCTACTTCTTAGTAGCATTACTTTCGGAGTTACGTGGCAAACACGACACCGTCTATGGGTTATTCCCACGAATGCAATGCCCATACAAATGATCACCCCCTTTCTTTTTCTATCAGGGGTTAACTGAAAAGAGCAGTGCATCGGTACATGCACATTATTAACTTGATAAGTACTGCGACATTCGGGAACCCTTTTCTACGTTTTTACAAACTGGCTCAAATTAGGCTTTGCGTATTTCGATTTTATTATGATAGAGTATTGTTTGTTTATTTCCAAAATAACAAAGAGCTACACAGTTTACTATAATTATACACATATATATACATATACTACGTTTTTGAGTCTAATAGTAAAAGGCAGCAACAATTTGGTTTTGGACCGTTTCCTTCCGTGCTATAGTTAAAAACTGTGTTCATATTACATTATTGGTACATATTGGTATAACGCTTGGAATGCGGTTTGTACATTACATTACTGACTTCATCAAACTTACCTCCACAATGTACGAGAGAAGTGCAGCACCTAATTTAATTCCTACCAGTAGGGAAGCGGGCACTTACTGTCTTCACTTTGTTAGCGAGGCACTTGAGTGCCTGGAGTAAAATAATAAACTGACTAGTAATTACTAATAGGGTTGGAAACAAACCTTATTCCTGAAGAATTTTTGGAATTAAGATATTTTTGGGGGTTCATAATGTGCCTGGGGGATTTTAGTCGAGTGCCTCGCTCTTTTTAATGAAGATATTTTGATGGTTTCTTACGTGCCTGGGAATTTCAGTCGTCGTCGGACTCGCGTGCCATTACCAAGTTGAAGCAACAATATAAGGCGTAGGTACTAAAACAATTATGTTAGAGTTTTATAACTTCCCAAAAGTTATGAGTCGAGCGGGATTCGCAACCGTGACCTTTCCGTAGATACGGGGCTGAGTTAACCAGCTTCGCTACAGACTCGTAATTCCACTCGACAAATAACTTCTAGGGATATAATATTTCAGACAATTCGAGCGACCGTAGAGATGTTTGTCATTTTCCTTAGTTGTAATAATATTCTGTGGTGCAGGGTACTTTCATACAAAAAATATAAATTAAAATTAATTATTTTAATTATAATTAAAATATAGCCTAAGTTTCAATCCGCAAAAAGGGTATCTGAATGGTGTGATCCGCGAACAAACTAATCTATATTTTTAATTTTAGTTTTTGCCTTCTTTACAGTTTTATAATAAAAAGTAAAGTAAAGATTAGATTATTATAATTGCAAAAGTATAAACTGGTTACAGTGGCTACACGATTTAAAAGATATAACTATGTAACTGACGGCCGCTGGCGGCGCGGCGGTGGCTAGGCTGTCATGCACAGACTCAAAAAAAGTCGGAAGTTAACATCGTTTTCATTTTAAAAACTTATGGTGAAAATAACGCCGTTGCCAGTCAGCGTATGCAATTAGAATCCGAACAATGGTTGACGGGCTCTGTAGACAAGTTTAATATTTGTAAACAATGCTAAAACTAAACTAAATGCATTTGTTGCTGAGTAAGCGATGGCGGGACGATGTTGGCGGCTTTGAACGGAGTTGGTGGAAGCCAGGGATAAGAAAGGAGTAATGGAACTCTTGAATCTTTGTCCAGCTGTGAGTCAGATAAGACAATAAAAATTAGGAATAAAAAAAATCTGATAACCTTTGATAATATCTTATTACAAATAATAATGTGATTGAAGTAGAACGCTCCTAAGTAAACTTGTCGGTCTGAATGCAACTACTACATATTCTGATTTATGAAATAGTGCTCATTAGCAAGACTAGCTAGAGTTTGTGATTGCTTTTCTCGTTAACAACATTTCTGTTCAGTAAACATTTTGAATCTAAACTAAACCGTTGTTTTGCTCCCAACGGCGTTAGCTAATGGAATAATTTTTTGCTCAGACATTGTTATACAACGGCAATTTCGCGACAAGAGCTGGCAAATCATTTTCAAAGGGAATACGTCTAAATTATATCTCAGAAAATAATTAATTTTTTGAAAGTACCTTACTTTCACGCACATATGACACACTTCTAATACTAAAGTGTAATACTAAGAATAAAAATCGGGTGTTGTATAGTATGTAGTAGCATTGTTGATTATTTTATTTGTAACGTCAATTTTCCCCAAACTTAATCAAACTTGAAATATCCTTGTCTGCTGGTTGTCTAAAGTAAACCTTCTTGCCGCACCCACCAATAGAAAATAAACACATTATCTTGCTAAATTGAATGGGTCTACATCTCCACACAAAATGTAGGTATATGTATAATAATAATAAGAATATTAACGGAAGCGTTCTCCATGGAAGCGCTCAATAAAGCGTTTAATGGAAGTTTCCCGTCGTCTCCGGAGTCGCGGTCTTGGCTGCAAACTTCGTCAGTTTGTGGATTAAACCTCGAGCTACCATCCACTTAAGATAGACGAACCGCAACCATTGATCGTTACAATTTCAGCCTTCGAAACTCCTAAAAGTAAACTTTCCGGACATTCTGTCAATCTAACTACGCAGATACCGTTTCCTAACGCACAATCACTTACAGATCACCACCGTATCGAATATTTCGTGCTCATACCACGGTACCATAAAAGACCAATCAAATTGTCAATTTGCGCCAAGAGTTGCAGAGGTGAATGCAAAGGTCCAATCATGAGGTAACTGACAGTTTGATAGACTGACGCGATGCAACACTTTGACCAATTTGTGCCGTCCACGTCGCAGTTGCCCTCGATCAGAATTTTGCATGTTTTGCTTTTATTTCGATCGTGCCAATTCGAACAAGTTCCGGTGATTCCATTGACACGATGACTTTCAGCCTGTTTTAAAAGTCATTTTCAACGGAAATACATACGGTTGTCCGCGTATGATTTAAAAGGAAATATAGAGGTTTATTTTGTATGAAATATGAGGTTTATTTTGTAAAAGAAAGTAAAAATTGGTTCAAAAATAAAAACTAAAGGGAAAATAGTTACAGAGACTGGCTTATCGGTTCGAATAGACGAATTGAAGGGTCTTTTATTATTAAGTGGTCTTTTTCTTTTTTAATGATTTTCTATTAGTGAATAGAAAAATGTTAGTACAGTGGTACTAAAATTTTGGTGGCTAAATCAGAACTAACGTCAATGTGCCATTACATTATCATATCCACGGAAACCTTTTGCGGGCATTTTTGAGCCCTCAGCAACCAATACGAGTTAAACCAGTCACCAGTGATAGCCGCTAAAGCTCTACGGATCAAAATAAAATCATGAAAGAGGTCAGGAGTCAAGTTCAAGCGTCCGGCCGGTCCGCACCGGCCGCCCAGAAACTTTAATTATGAAGGAGGTTACCGTTTCTCATTATGCAATTATTTCTAACAACACTAGTTACAAACAATTTTATTCTTGAAACTATAAAGCGTAAACCGAGTAAGGTCGGATTAAGGGCCACTATTAAGTCGCTGCACAGACGCAAAAATATAATAAGAAACTTTTTCGATGGAAGAACCTAGTTCTGAATAAACAGTAGGGTAAGACGATGTGCTTATCTTATTCTAATTTACTGCATGGTATGCGATGCAGTAAGTTACCTACATTACATTACCTAACTTTATATCCGTATACAAGTTTTCAAACCAATAAGAGAGCGTAGCACGTTGACTACCGCCCACTGGGGCGTAAAGATATTAGCACGCCTGCATCTAAATACCAATACAATGCAATTCACCTCTACCACGTCGCTAATAATCGACGTCAGTTATTAGTGATACTATCACATGAACTAAACCGATAAAAACAATGCAATAACTTCGTCGCTGGACACTACAAACGCTGGTTACTAAATAATCAACAATATAAACTTTCATTTTAGCTTTATGCAATCTTACATTATCTCCCAATTGAAGGCGCGGATGGTATAATATGTTAGTATTGCGATCTTACAAGTGATTAATGTTATATTTCAGGCCATCTACGATATGCTCGGCGCTTGCTCAAGTAACCGACCAGCTGACTCAGCGGAGGAGCGTGCTAAGAACATCTTCGCCAAGATGGACGAGAACAACGACGGCCAGCTGACGCAGGATGAGTTCCTCAAAGGCTGCCTTCAGGACGAAGAGCTCTCCAAGATGCTAGCGCCCTAAGCGTTCTGGGCATTCCCCTTCCTCCCCGCACACTACCCCTCCCCCCGCCTGTTATCTACTACCCTCTACGTTTACGATAAACCGACGGCGTCGTCGCCAGACGTACAAACTAATTTAATTTTTCATTCAAAAGTAGATATACGAACGACTGCGACTTGCGACAGTAAAACTACGATTTGCACTTCTGAGAGATTTTTAGAGAGTTTATAAAAAGTTTGTGGTAATTAGGTACGTGATAAAAGTTAAGACTTTTGGAAGGTGTTTTTAACAGATTGCGTCGCGTCACTGTCGGCACGGCACGCGTTCGATCCGCTTGTAGGTCGCGAGGCCACATCCCTATAGCACTATAGTCCGCCTCAACCAGCATAATACCGCGTGCACACTATGAACATGCCGCTGTCGTCATGAATGCCGCAGGCTTATTGCCACAGCAACATCGCCTTTATTCTCACTAAGGAGCTAGGGCATGAACTTAGCGGTGTTGCTGTAGCAATAAGTCCGTGGCATTCATGCCGGCAGCGGCATGGGCATGTGTGAACGCGGTATAAGAATAAAGGCGATGTTGCTGTGGCAATCATTCCGGAATTAATCGCGGCATTAATGCCGGCAGCGGCATGGGCATAGTGTGCACGAGGTATAATATCCATGCACGGTAGCAAGGGTCGATAGGCGGAATGTAAATGCATGTGTAAACTGCTCTCGAGTTGCAATCTCAACGCGGCCTTGAACCGCACGCACTTCCAACGAGAACGGTGCTTCTCTTAAGCCCGACAGCAGTGCAAGTACCGTTCTTGTCAATCGCATAATTTGACATTTAGAATCGTCAAAATTCGATAAAAATGGTTTTATGGACAGTTGCGGGTACGCTACCAACTTAGACGATCGGTAGACAAATTCGTTAAATTTTAACGAATTGGCAATGGTGTTTGTTTACTATGTTTTGATGACGTCTGACAAACGAAAGTGATTAACAGTGATATTGACAGTAAACTAGTAAATCATGGCAGCAGTGAACGAATGATTTCGATAAACTCTGATCTTATTTTTGGGAGTACGGATCTTTTGTCGACAAGTGATCCGTACTCCCATGGAACGATACGATTCGATACGTTTATCGACTTTAGCGATCGACAACTAAGCGATCGATAAGAACGGTACTTGCACTGCAGGTGTGCTGTCGATTAGGAAAAAAAATATTTTAAATTTAAGATAAAAAAATATTTATAAACGAAATTAACGTCAATGAATTAATTAAATTTTCAGATATTAAATGTCCATTCCTTTTTATATAAAAGTATTTGGTAAAAAAACTATTTCGCTGTCGGATTGTCCACTTCCGTAATTGAATAAGTATTGTGTCCGAACCATTTCTCTGTCAGATATTCCTGATTCCCTAGGATGCGATGCTCGGTCTATTTGATGTTACCTTATCCGACAAAGGATTTTCTACAACTGCACAGTATTGTAATGTCAATCTTAACGTTTTACTATTAAGGCTAGCGTATGTAGTAATTGTGTAAGAACAGAATCGGTCAGATTGACGAACATTCACAAAGTAGGTACTGCACGCTAACCTACAATCACCGAGTAAGCTGACCGCGCTTACAATCTGATCAGTTCTGTCCAATTGTAAGTTAACAGTGAAATTTTAACATTTTTGTCTCTTTTGATGTTAGATAATCGATGTTATTCGTAACTTCGTCAAGGATCTTCACATTCTCAGGCTCAGTTTAATATGACTCAAGCTTCTTCTATCCTTTTGCATTTGCGTTAAATGCATCACCCTTCGGTCCCTTCTACCTAACGCTATGCAGCCCAGCCTCGTCAAAATTGTATTCTTCTATTAGGAATTCACATAATTTCCCCACTAACTGTGCCTTCTAGTTCTCTCTGTACATAGGTTTTCATATTTTTCTTTCTGTAACCTGTTAAGATATACTTCGTGTATTTATTTTTACGTTTAGTTATTATGCCAAAGTGGCCAAACTAATCGAAATTTTTATTGTTTAGAGTGCCCTAGTCCCACATTATTTAGAAAGTGATATGTTCTAGGTTTAAAGTATGTTGCGTGTTACGGTCATTGTACGTTTTTTTTTTGGTTCCAATGGCCACAACTTTTGAAGGGTCGCGACTATTCACTGTTTAGCTGTAGTACCTACTGCGTTTTGTAATTATTTTTCAGTGCATCAGTATATATTTAACACCAAAAAGACATCCAAGCACATATTAAGGTGCACAGTTTGTGAAACTCGTAGGTACTTCGTAATCGTATGCACTGAACATTTTAATTTTATAATCGTATTAAGACATTCCACTCATGTTGCTATTGCATTACGTTATAATTATTTATTACATTATTGTGAATAATTTCATCCATTTTACATGCATAATTTGCATAATTCCATTTTCAATTTCCCTTTAAAATAAGTACACTTTGTTTAGTTTATTGATATTAAGTTACGCTCTACTGTATTTATTATTTATTTACATTAAAAACGTGAAACAAATTCAAATAAGTAGTCAAAAACTGATTATTCGACTGATTTTTTACCAATATGAAAAGGGATCAATAATTCTGATTTCGAACCTGGGGTTAGCTTTCGCGACAGGGTGTTTCTCAAACATATCACAAATGACCACTGACTGGGACTTATTGAATTTAGTCGCCAACAGCGTTTCATTACAAACTCAGTAGAACGCGTATCATCTTGATATTATCGGCTTACAAAGACATTACATATCGCAATCGAGAAATTTAATTTCTATTTTGTCAATTACATGTTATGTTTTGATTTGTGAACGCGACCCAGGCCTATGTGTCAGTTGCTATTAGGTGCCGTGAGTGTGCTGCCCTCTGGACTGTAAAGATACTGCTAGTCTATCCTCACACTGGTCTCATATTCTCGAACAGAGTCGTTATCTCAGTTCTATTTTATTGATTCGCGAAAAGGTACTTGTTTTCTTTATGGATTGATTAATTCATTTCTTTTAATTATTTATATATTATGTTAGGTATTTTATGTACTTTATTTGTTTTATTTACTTATTTTATTTTATTTAAGTATTTATTTAGTTATTGATTGATTATTTTTATTTTTACTTACTTTTCGCGAACCAACACCATAAAACGAAGACTATGTAGTAGAGCAGTGCTTACATACATTATGTACTTGCATTACATCTCACTATAATAGCTATTTTTGATCTCTGTACTAATGCAGTAGTGATTAAAAACTTTCAGTCTAGGTGTTAATGATTAGGGATTGTAATGTTTGTGTGCCATCAGTTTTTATTTTGATTTAATATATAAATGTTTTTTTGCTTATTATATAAGTTATGCATAAGACCGAGATTATTTATAAGTCATAATTTATTATAGTTTTTATTCGTAACCTTCTCAATGAAGATTCTACTTTATATTCAAATGTATTGTTTGCTAAATTCTTATAGATTTCGCACAATGACAGAAACATACTATTCAAATGTACTTATCGTAATGAAATCGTCGAGTAGTTATTTCAAACTTTTCTACTATTTGTATAGTTTATAGAATAATAAGTAGTAATTCTATTATAGTAAGCTTCAAGCACAATTCATTTGTAACGCGGTGTATTATTTATATTATTGTAATTCATGTAATAGATTTAGGATTATATACTTAAAGATATTAGTGTAACTAGTGGCAATAGGCGCACAAATCTGTTACATTTAATTCCATAAGATATCTGTCCTATAAGATTCAAATTCAATTGCATTTAAATTTAACCCGAGCGCACATAGTCGGTGCCACTTTTATTTTGTTAATATTTCATTGTTATTTGGGTCTTTATTGAAAATGTTGTCTTGACAAAACTGTACTGAGTTCGAACTTGTTTGTAACATGCGAGGCAGCACATGGTGCTCCTACTTCATTCATACATAAACTTCAAGTCTGAGTCATTTTTTTAAATATTTACATTAATTACTCCATTCATTTGATTTCATTGTGTTGGCCGCTAAATGAAGCGTGTTTATCGATCGATAGTTAGGCACATGTAATAGATAACCACCCTCCCCGTGTCTCTGTTGTATTTCTAAGAATACATATTTTAATGGTTCACATTTTGCCTATTCATGTATAATATACAAATTATAAAAAAAATATCCAATCATTTATTTGTCTCAGCGTTCTATCATGCACATCGACTAGTTCAGTTTGATTTAATTATTTTAAAAATATGAAAATTATAGTAGGTGCTAAATAACACCGCAATACAGGTCATTCACCCACCTTCACCACGATGTCGCAAAATTCAATTTATCAATGGCTTATTCTGTCGCTTTCCATACAAAACTGTCGCTAAGACGGTAATCGCTCGAATCTCGTAGTACTGTTTGTTTACCATACATAAATTGAATTCTGCGACATCGTGGTGAAGGTGGGTGAATGACCTGTATTGCGGTGTTATTTAGCACCTACTATAGCTTTCTAACAAAAAGAAACAAACGAAAAATAATGTTATTTTTCGCCAGTTTTTATAGACAACACATTGTACATGTCGCTGTTTATTTGTCTTTCTAACAACGCTTATATTATTCATACTTTTCTTTTCTTATTCACGATCGGCAAGAACTCATCGTAAAAGGTTAGGTAAAGAGGTGAGTACGAATATTTTAACCCGTGTTCGTTATTTTTCAGCTATTTTTATATGTTTTAGGGCACAAGATTTGACGAACTAAACGAAATAAGGTTGTGCTGCTTTTTTAATAACGTCCTACAACAAAATCACAAAGAAATACAAAATGGGTAAACAGAATAGCAAGCTGAAGCCTGAGGTGCTGGAAGACCTAAAGCAAAATACTGAATTTTCAGGTACTTAATTTTATTTTAAGGGTTTACCTAAAATCTGCAGGCATTGGACTTCTTCAGGCTGATATGATGATGATAAATCACAAACAGATCACGTTGTGCTGAAGTTCTTTTCTCAGAAGTTCCTGTTAGCACCTATTCTTGAGTTAGATACGTTTACGTATTTCGGGTTTGCCTACAGCGCACCTAATATTACGCGCATATCAAAACACCTCATTACACCACCACGTTTGGGTTGGCTGGCAGAGAATGCTTTCAGCATTAAGTCCACCCTTTGTAACAAATTTATAATTTTGTGCTTGTACACAAAACTGCGATGCGACGTCACCAAACGTGGTGGTGTAATGAGGTGTTTTGATATGCGCGTAATATTAGGTGCGCTGTAGGCAAACCCGAAGCCCAAAGAATTAATAATTAAAAAAAATGTTACAAAATGCGTTGTTTATATAATGTAAAAAATGTTACCCGAGGCCTAGGGGTTTTGTCTGGGGTCGTCAGATCTCATAGAGTCAGACAGCGCTATGTCTGCAATGTAATAAATGAGCAACTCGAAAAACGCAAGTGTTGAAGCGGGTTTGCACTTTGCAGTACAGACGGTTCTCCTAACTATATGTTTTTAAATTCTGCCTTATTTAAAGTGTTGCAGACCTAGCGTGATCAGACTCTAGTTATTAAAATTTGTTGATATATTATGTATATTTCAGATGCGGAAATTCAGGAGTGGTACAAAGGCTTTTTAAAAGATTGCCCCAGTGGCCACTTGTCTGTGGAGGAGTTCAAAAAAATATACGGAAACTTTTTCCCGTATGGAGATGCAAGTAAGGTAGGTACTATAATAAATGATTTTTATAGTGAAGTACAGCTTTGTAAAAGTAACGCAGAGATTCATATTTTTCGGAAACCTACATTATTGTTGCGTTAGTCTACTATTTTGATATTGTGCATTGAATCAATAAAGAAAAACTCTTTGCAAAGGTTTATTTTTGTTCTACTTGGGTAGGTACTGGTTGGTTTTCTAAAAAACTATTTAGAATGTCATACGTTGAATTTGAAATGGTTAAAATTAGTCTTATTATTAAGGAACTACACCAGTTTGCGTACATAAAATGAATGTGTTGCAGTTCGCAGAGCACGTGTTCCGAACATTCGACGCGAACGGGGACGGCACGATAGATTTCCGGGAATTTTTATGCGCCCTGAGCGTCACCTCCCGCGGCAAACTCGAACAGAAACTCAAGTGGGCATTCTCGATGTACGACCTCGACGGCAATGGCTACATCTCGCGGCAGGAGATGCTCGAAATCGTCACTGTGAGTATTTTTACCATACAGCGACGCAAACCAGAAAGTTCTAAATATAGTTGGTGCTAGCGCCATCTGTGATCATAGTTCCGTTTCAGGGTTTGTCTGTATCGTCTGTATTCTGTGCGCCATCTAGTAGCTAACTCAAGTAACTTTTTTTTTAGAAAAATGTTCGAAGCTTTGTTTAGTTGGTTAGTCTCGTATATCTTATCTTCGACGTTGCAAAGTATTTATTGACGAATTATAAAAACAAATTGAAACAAAAATGATTTAAAAAATCAGTTTTTAGTATAGCGCTAGATAGAAATAGTAGTGTAATCAACGCCATCTAGCTTATAACGAACAAAACCTGTCCATTCCAGGCGATTTACAAAATGGTGGGTAGCGTGATGAAAATGCCGGAAGACGAGTCTACGCCGGAAAAGCGAACAGACAAAATATTCCGACAGATGGATCGCAACAAAGACGGGAAGCTTTCCTTGGAGGAGTTCATAGAGGGCGCCAAGAGTGATCCGTCTATCGTGCGTCTCCTGCAGTGCGACCCACAGTCGCAGTGATCCACCTCGCAGGATCTCCCTACACCTATGAACCTATTGTAAATGATCACATCACTAGCATGCTTCTAACAGCTAGTGCGGTGCGCGTTGCGTCAGTTACACGTTCGCCGGTCGCGTCAGACGCCACCTGGGGGCTAATTCCACTAACAAACATGTCTACTGAACCCTAGTTTTTCTGGGTAACTCCCATTAATTCTATAGGACTGTTTTTAAAACCTTTTTTATACATGTAGTTCCATGGTATTATATTGAAACTAGCCCATCTGAGGGCCTAGTACGAGTTTTGGTGTGTAAATCTGGTGTAAAACGTCTGACGCCCAGCACACCAGTGGGCGCTGATTTGTATGGAGACACTGAACGGATTTTTTGTGAAGCTTTGTCTACACCAAGCCCGTACCCGCATGTCGAGCTTCTCAAAGAATCCGCTCAGTGTCTCCATACAAATCAGCGCCCACTGGTGTGCTGGGCGTCAGACGTTTCACACTCACACTATACACTGAAAACTCGTACTAGACCCTCAGGGCTAGTTCTCGTTTCAATAGTCCTACCCAAATGGAAGTTACCAGATATTAGGGATAAAAAAAGTTTCAACAATTCTAGACGTAACAGTTCTATAGAACAAATGGGAGCTACCCGTTTTTTTGTTTTAGTTTATTTTGATCTAGCTGCGTAGTGACGTTGAAGATCGATTGGTTTGTACTGAATGGAACGTCAACTGTAAATTAGTGGGATTAAGGCCCTGTTTCCGGGCTTCTGTCTAACGTTCAAGAGTCTCGCTGAAAATCTCCAAGTTACTAGAACGCATTGTATCCATTTCAGAAGAACATTACGATAGTCAACAAATTCCGGCGACAGGACAAACGTGCAACTCTAATAATGTATACTTAGTGTTAAAAATATTTTCCCATGTTAAATAGTTAGATTTAAATACACCCTCTTTCGCCCTTGATCTTTTGCCTCTTCATAAGCGGGACCAGTCTTGTTAGAAAGGTGGCGTTCGTTTTATTGTAAAGCGTCATTTTAGAAAATATAATTATAAATATAATTCGATGGGTAATATAGATGGCTGTGTACCGCATTATGACAGTGTTTAGTATGACCATGTTCCAAAATATAACTTCAACATATACATTATATACAATCATGTTATACAACACGTATATTTTGGCATTTAATAAACGTCAATTCAATAGATAATTAATTGTTCGTAAATGTAAAGATTTAAATAAATTATAATTACCTAATGTTGAATGGCCGAACGCAATCTTTCATTAGTCCCGCTTTTATAACAGCTAATACTTTATCCAACTATCTTGTAATTTCTAATAAATGGAATATAATAAATGTTTCAACAGTAAATTAGGTATTTAGAAAATAATAATTGTTAAATGGTTGCGCTGTGAAACGAGTGGATCGAGATGATCTTATGGCTCTGTAGATCCCACGATTCTATATTCTCGCAACGCAACCATACGTTCGTATATTTGAAATTATGTGTCTTTCATATACCTACATAATATATTATAGATATACTTAGATAGTTATATCCGATAACTAAAGCCGTAGTTTGTATAGTCTTAAAGTTGTTATCACATCGATTTTATAATGGTGTGTTCCTTATCGGGTATAAAAAGAAACTTCTCGAAAATTAAAGTATCGCCATTTGAATCTTATGATTGAACGGTACAAAATAAATTATTCTTTAATTTTCCATATTTAGGCGATGAACATTCGGGAAGATATCTTTTTATATCGAGATTATTAAGATTGTTAACGAGAGGCTTGATCCGATAGATGACATAAGTATGAGCGTGGCGTCACTCCTCCAGCTTCAAACAAAACTAATATATATTATGTATTAAGACGCTGACAGCCGTCGAATAACTTCTCGCTCGCACATTTCAACATTTCTGAAGATATAAAATCACTGAAGTTAATTATGAAAAATTGCAAATAACAGTGTTGTGTGCAATAATATTTCACAATGTTTAGCATAAATATCATTTTGATCCAAACAAGTTTTCCTAAAAGAAAAATAAGTTAAAAACACTAAAAATTCCTTTTTTGCACACAACACTGTTGTTTGCAATTTTACACAAATAACTTCAGTGATTTTATGTCTTCATAAATGTTGAAATGTGCGAGCGAGAAGTTGTTCGACGGCTGTCAGCGTCTTAAGAAAGCCAGGTGCGCGTCAGTACAATACCCCATGTAATCTTGTAATGTAAAATATCCAAAGAAAAAAAAAACACGTTATAAGAAAAGTTACAACAAAAATTGTCGCCAATTCAATTTTTTTTGTCTAAAATTGATCGGTAATACTACTGCAAATCTCGTTCATCCATAAACTCTCTGCATGATTATTTATCCCACAGCAGCATCAATGAAAATCAATATCATGGTTTAATCGATTGTTGAATTAAATAAAACTTACAACGAGAGAACAATCGATGAACACGATTTAGTGAAAATATGCCTTTGAAGACATTAGGATACATTATTGCGGGTGTGTGACGTGACGCGAAGTTCACAAGGTTATTCCATGCATAAGTCTTCTCATTGCTAGCCTATTACTGCAGATATCGCCGCGTACTTATAATAAAATAAAAATCGATACATGTAACTCCAATATTGCCTTATGTAATTATTCTAAAATCGTAAGTATTAAATATTTATTCATACAATTTAATGGAATGCAGATGCTAGCATTGAAAAGGCATTATAATAGCACAACTTTATGAAGACAATTACGCCACAAACGATACAGACAAAATATATGTAATACTTATACAATTTAATGTTAATTTGTATTAATGGAAATATTTATGCTGATCTTTACGCGTAGCTGATATTATTAAAGTTTAGTTGTATACCTAATTAAAAAGATACATAAACATAATTTTTAGTCCTGAGTCAGCCTAAGTATTAATTGATTGTAAGGGTTTTAAATACGTGTTTGTTAGTTTAAACTATGACATTTGACAGTAATAAGAAGTTATAATTTAGTACAAATATGAAAATCAGGATAGGTACCTAGTAATTTGAGACCTGAGTCTTGACCAATAGTTCGTTAGAACTAGATATCTCATCATCGTCGAATCAACGAAATCTTGTAACCAAGAATATAAATGTTTTACCTGTATTATACAATAATAATAGAGTACCTGACAACTGTTTGTTGAATGTATAATATGTAACTTTAATAAACCGTGAAATACTTACACCAACTCTGTTAGTCCTAATACTGCAATCTGATTCGAATATAAATTAGTTTTTGAATATTTTCGGTAGTCGACTACAGGATTTTATTGAGACACCTCGTGTTATGTTACCTACGTACAGGCACACGATAATAAATAGATTAGTCAAGTACTCTATTCGTTTTTAATATCAAAGTTTCTCGTATATATTTTTTTGTTTTCGTGTATATTATAAATTCAAACTTATCTCGGCAAGTGCATGTATTCATTCACAAGAGTATGCAAGAGTTTCAAATGTATTTTAAAATATAACTTCGTACATATTAATATATGTACAACACTACGTACTACATAAGCGCAGTTGTTCCTCGCCCATACGAAAATGTAAAATATCACTTCTTACACAAAAATAAAAATTTATACATAACAAATAAAAATGTTTAGGTCGTCATAATGACTCATGAATCGGATGCGAAAACGATCTTTTTTTATAAATCTTTGCTACCGATGACTACTTTCAGTCAGCGATGACTTTTCTTCTGCGGTAGGTATTGTATTAGAACATTTACCTATGTACTTGTTGTCATTTTCTTACGGATGCAATCTGTTAACTGACAAAAATATAGACGAAAACTTTTTTTAATAAATTTTGTCATTCATTCATTCACACACCTACATACACATTCATTTCTTTATATTCACGTTAAATATATTATACCGCAAGGAAAGTGATAACAAAAAATCTGAAAAAAAAAATGCATAGGTATACGTACCATTGTACCAACAAAGTAAATCATTAATTAGTGTATTTTGCAAATATTATTTTTACTTTTTATTTCGAAATGCGATTTGCAAAGTTAGTGGTTTGATTTTCTAACGAAACTTTTATATAATAGTGTTATAGTAAATAATGTTACTTTATATTTCACACCTGAATACTGAAACGTCACTTATTTAAACACCACTTAGATTTGCCTTGCCTTATTTTTACCTTACCTGTTAGTAAGGGACGGCCACAATCGTTTCAGTAGATATGGTTTCAGTACGGGCGTTATTAGTTGCACGCATTATTCAAATATAATGATATAAAGGCTTTCAGAACTCCCTTTTTTTTCTGTATGTGTAAGAAATGAAACGGTGCTTGAGTGTGAGAATCCCTTGCTTGTTTCATTATAGCTTATTATATTTACTATCTTTTTTGTAGTTTTCTCAAATAAGTACCTGTCTAGGTAATTTCCTTGCGGTTTTATTTAAGTTTTTGTCTCGATCCCATGTGAATAATTAAGAATCATACCTACTAGGTACCTAAATCGTGCACGCTTTTGACTTTTGCACACCAAAGCAAATGCTTATATCTGTTTAAAATAAAATTACTGACGAAGTAATTAATGACGAAGACTCCTCGTTTGATTCGCAATTGCCTAGATAATTAAGTAGGTTTGCAACATTTTCATTTTCGCATCATTTTTACTTTTATGTTAAGTAAGCATAAATCTATAATGCTTATGTTATAAGCTAAAAGAATAGTTTTATTTATGTAAATATAATATTTGTTTCATTTCGGAAACGAAATATTGAAGCAAATGCACAACTTTTTTTTTGCATTAGGGTACGGTACGAGTAATTCGCACAATCACATGAATAATGGAATTGATTAGAAGCATTGTCACTTGTGATTTTTCGCTGATAGGTAGGTAGGTACACAATACACATCACTTAGGACTTTTTTAAAATGTATGATCACATCCAGTAAGACATTTGTTTTTTTTTATTTATCTTAAAGCTTTATTTGCTTGCTATGCTACCAATTTGAAAACACACAATCAATTCTTCTGAGTAAAGTACCTAGTGTAAGTAATTGCACGGCTTGCTTGGAATTATAATATTCTCTAGCACTTTTTAGTTGGCTTTGTACATATTTTTTATACATATTATGGCTTTGTAGATAGATACAACAGAAATCACAATAGCGAAATGTGGCTTTAGCTAAGTATATAATATTTTCATAAAAAATAATCGATGATTATTGACATAAGGCCGGTGCCCTGATCGACTGGCTATATGCCACATTAAAAGTCGAGCTCCAAAGAATTTCGCAAACAAACCACTTTAAATAGCTAGTTTTGCCTGTCAAACTTGGCCGCTGTAATAGTTTTAATATTGAGCTTTCTTGCAGTTTTTGAATACAACTTATAATAATTTATAATAATCATAATTTATAGAATATTATACCTACTACAGTTTCGTCACTAAGCAAGTAAGCAATCTGTCTACCTACAGAAAAATAATTTAACATCGGCAGAACTGTACAAAATACCTAGTTTGTGAGCAGTTAATTTTATTATGGTTCTAATCAACCAAGAAAGCAAAAATTTGGTCATTATTTATGATTTATGTTTATTCATTGAAAAACTGACAAAAATCTAAGGATAAGTCTCCCGATTCAGTTGGAGGCAAGTTTTTTTATTCGCTACGATCAAACAAACGGCAAGGCAATTGAATAGAGGCTAGTAAAATCAGCGTTATCCGAGACGTGCTCCTTCAAAGTTCTGGTTCGTTCGAAAAAAAAAAGAATTGTGTGCGAGATGAGCAAAGCGTTGTACTAACACGTCGCGCCGCGTGCAAGACCGCCCCGTGCACGAAGCGGCAACATCTCTTACCCCCAGTAATAATAAAAAATTCTACGAATTGAGCCTGCTTATTTCACAAGCTATTGATGTACATTTCCAAATATGTATTACTTATCCAAACAAGTTAAAATTATATGTCAAAGGTAGGACTCCTCCCAATTTAAAAAAATAAAATAGTTCGATTGGCATTACATGATAGTTATAATGAAGAGCGCATCGCTATAAGTACCACAAAAGAGAACTGCTCAAGGTACCTATCCCAAATTTTGAAGCAGAGGCCTAGGCATACCAACAGATGTGCCTTCGACTTTATACACAGAATATCTAGTGGAAATAACTACTTTGATGAGTTCCAGACTGGTTACCTAGTATATCGATTGATTTACTGTCTTCCAATAAAATAAGCAGTAGAAATGAACTACAGTTTCGTAGTACCCTTCGTTAAATTAAACAGTATAAATAAAATTAAACATTTTATTATTGGAGTAAATGTTTTATATCTAGATTTTTTTAGCACCATACTAGTTTATTGCTAGCTTTATTATGGGTGCTAATTTATAAATAATAACTACCTATGCTTTTATAACTAATATTTGCAAGTTATCCTGAGCCTGATTAGGTAGGTATCCTATGCGATACTACCTAAATAACCTATCTAAGTATCTAAAACATTGTGATCATCTCACATTTACATTGTTTTAAACCTTGTTTAGTTCAACCATAGGTACTATTCTCCGGTTATTTCAAACAAAAAGGTGCATATAATTTCCTGTGAAATTAACGGATTGTTGGATAGACCATAGGTGATGTGGTTAGGTTAAGTTTAAGTAGGTACATTTCATAGCATGACTAATGTTAGGTATTTAACCTGTTACCTACTTATGATTTACCTACATTATGGTTTGCTGGGGCCTTATTCACTATGACCAATACAAGCGCATTACGCAGCACGACAAGACAGCGGCGTGAAATCGCCCTATGCCTATGCCGTATTTTCTATGCCATAAATGTCATTCCTTACGGTGACGTCATACGGTTACGGCAAGGAATCTCCTAAGTCATACAGAATAATGCCCCTGTTTGTTTATAATATGTCATTTATAAACTGAAATAAATGACCATAGTATTTTCTTATAGATTCCGAAAATAGCTTAGGACAAATACATACAACGAAATGTAAAAAGACCGTTGGCGCTGTGAATTTTAATGTAGAGGTTGACTAATGCTACGGAATTTGCTATTATATGACGACGTAGATACCTATTATACTACCTATTAGTGAAAAGAAATATATGAGTAGATACTATAATACTACAGTCCATAGTTCTGTTAGATTTTATTAAATCATGGTTCATCTTCTGTAATTAGAAATTGAAGTTTAATATAGCGTGTTATAAAATATATACATACTCAAAAACATATAGGTTACCGACCAGAAAAAAAAAATTAAATTGTGGTAAAAAAATCATAGTTTTCATCCTACATAATGTTACTGTACTCTTTTTATCTGCGTATTCTGATATATATCACTAATAGTATCATGTGTTAAATTTATAAATCTCAGGGTGTTATTGACTTCAGCACGCATGTCGAGCAAACTTCAAAATTGTCTTCCCGAAAAATCCTTACCATTAGTTCTTCACACACGCATCTTTAGTTAAGGTGCATTGGGGTAATTGCGAAAATGGGTATATTCCGAAAATCCATAAAATCTAGTAACATAATGCGATATTTTCCTGTTGGCAACATTGGTCTAGACGCCATCTTGATTGGCATCGCCGTGACAGTCCTATATATCCTCGTGCCAACAGGAAAATATCGCATTATGTTACTAGATTTTATGGATTTACGGAATATACCCATTTTCGCAATTACCCCAATGCACCTTATATCAGTTTATATCTTCAGGGTTTGCTAATTTTACTTAATCGAAAATAAAACTTTTGTCTTCTTAATAGGTATCTATTATAACTCTTATATTAACTACCTATAAGTTAAAACTAACTACTGTATTAGCCATTTCTGTTACCTATAGGTACCTACTGAAAGTTTATGTGATTATATTTTATTACTTACCTACCCACTTTGACGGCGTACAGATATTTATTAAAATCAATCGTAATATGAACTATACCATCTACGGACACTTATTTCTTTGAAGCCTTTGCGTTAGCCAAGCGTACCTATTATGCTACTGAAGTCAGGACCAAAATGTACAAGACAAAATTGTATATAAGTAACAGAAATTATCCTCATCGTCTAATATTCATGTATTTAGGTAGGTTTATCTAAATGTTGTGTAAACATATCATTGTAACAATGGTTCGGTGTCGTGCTCTTCATTTTCAATTATATAAATAGCATAATAACTTGGATATTGATGGGCATCATTTCTATAATATAGCACCCTGCTCCTCGATTTATGTACTTACCTACCTAGGCACGGCTACTCTGACAAGTATCGTGAATTCTACTTGAAAACTCAACGTTTCGCTGAATTATCATTAATGTTATAAATAATACGAAACTAATCTAGACAATTTATCTATCTGTTGTTAGTACCTCTTGTGTAGTCAAATTGTGAATCCAAAAATTGTTTACTTTAAAATTTTAACTTTCTAGTTCTGATTTTAGATTTAAAGTTATATCTATTTATTAAATCTTTCTTCTCTCAATAGTTGTTTTATTTAAACTTATAAATTTTCCATGTTTTGTTTTTTTGTTAATACTTATTTTATTTGTAGAATATAATTATTGCACAGAGTAACTTCTAAAGAGGGGTAAATTGTACATTGTGGACATTTTGTTCACTTTGAATATGATAAATAAATCGAATAATTATGACAAAAGATTTAGCTAAGTAGACTATTTGGATACAACTCAAATAAATCCTGATTCCGGCTATGAAAATGAACATTATAGAGGTGTACAATTTCTAGGAATTCTTTTAATTTTCTGTAACAAAAAATATGTAATAGGTAAAAATAAGTACCTAACAGATTCTAGTCCACTACAACCTCTTGGTTCTTATTTAGATATTTACTGACGCGCGCGCAGATGAGAATTCATTGTCGAACGTCGAGTGTTGAACGCAACTTTTGCTTGTCCGTGCTCGCAGATAACAATAATGTTACAAAAAACAAGAGGAACCCGACAGTAAGTTTCTTCCCCGTTCTACCAGGCTCTGGTTACGAGGCACAGCACCTACGCCGTACGAATATCTATTTAAGCTTTTAAGCAAATAAATCTATATGTAAAAATATATCAAACTTAATTAGCAAAGTCCATACTAATTAAACCAGTTAGGCCAAATAAAATTACACGGCAAATTGATTTAAGCCCTTCACTAACCTACTATACCTGCGTACAAGGTGCGTTCTAAATTGCGTATTTAAATAAGCTGTATAGGAATACATATGAGCTTGTAGATGTTGGAAGCGAGTTAGTTTGCTCTGTATGGTGTATACTATGAGGTGGGTCCGAAGGGTGGTGGGCGCCTCCACTAGGGGGCCGCGCCTAAGGGGCCTCGTCCAGAGAAAGTAAAATATCCTGGTATGAGGGAGGCTAGTATTGTCAAGGCGATGTATAGGTATAGCTTTAAACTATATATCGACCCTCTACCATACTATAGCCTACGGAGTACTTATTTACATACATACCTACTCGTAGGTATATAAGTTTATCTATTATGCAGACATAGGAAATGGAGCAGGTTGGGAGGACGGTTGGCAATTGGCTTGTATTGGACGCGCTCCTTCCTAAATTGTAATATCGATTTGAATATTGAACATTTGGCACACTAGGTACCTACCTACCTTCTGTATAGGTATAGGCACCCCTTCTTACAAACTACCCGCACCACCACTTATTAGTTAAATATGAGCTTATGAAGTTAGTTTTGTAGGAACTGAATCAATTGGTCTATTTGGTACGAGTTTCTGAGATTATAACCTTTTTTCAGAATGAAATAAAAATTGATATCAAATTCGAAGGTCTACGCTTCATAGGTACCTATGCCAACTGCGTAAAACAAAAATCTGGAAACATATTTGTCTCTTCATAACCGCAATAATAAACAAAACAACTTAAAATCACATTTTACTACGTAGGTAAGTAATTAGACCGATAACTCATGGCATAATACGAGTTATTGGTCTATTGCTTAGTTGCTTCCTCGTGCTTAGTTTTAACTGAATTTTTTACAAAACAATTTCTTTAAATAAATTATCTTTATCAATACCTATGTAGGTACGATTAGTTACTCGACTTAATAACTGTAGTACCTACTATCGTAAGTATAAATTTGCTTATTATGAGCCATATCGAATATTGTTGACCAAAACAGTCACAACCTGGTAAAATATATCTGCGCAACCAAATTTCAAACGCAATTTTCTTATTTTTACTCCATAAATAAAGAGGTAGGTTTGCCGCGCATTTTATTATACCTAGGTAGGTACAGCCAGCATCATTAGGAAATAATGAGACAAAGTTTTAAAAATGATTTACGACTGAAAACTAGGAACTTTTCTTTTTTTTTCAATTATTATTAGGAACCTAGAAGTAAAAACTATTCCAAAAGTAGGTAGTATAATATATTTAAGAAAATAATTATGATTAGAGCTTAGTAGGTAGGTACTTACATAACTCTGAAATTCTGAACAAGTGATTAACTTCTGATGCTGATTGTACGTAATCGTAAAAACGTCGACGTACCTATTTGCTGTAAATCTGATTAGTTACTACGAGTATAACGTTGTTAGCTTAGTTTTGGATACCTAACACGTGTGTCCGTCCCACGTAGGTACCTCTAGTAGTCTTCTATCTAGTAGATACCTACACTTATCCAGTTTTAACGTCGAGTAGGCACCGTACTGTATATACTTAGGTACATTGCGCCATCGAAATTAACAAAAGTTGCCAGTCGCTAAGGTACCTCCCAGTAGTCAGTATCTATACTATTTTTTTGTTTAGTTTTATATGTGTATTGTTTTTGTTTTTGTGTACCTAATGGATCTCGTGTCTCAAAAAAAGATATTATTATTATTATTATTATATACAGACAGAGGGAGCATTGTATACAGGTTGCTCCTAAATAGGTATGTTATATTCAGTATTATTCTACACCATTATTTACTAATTTTATTTTATTTCATGTTTACTATTGTTAAAAAATTTTTCCTTGCATTTAAATTTCTATTTTGGGAACATATAGCGCGAGATCTCAGTTCAAGGCGACATAGTTATATTATATTGTTATTAGCAAAGGACCTCAGAAAAACACATATTTTTTATATTACCTAAATACTTATTCTAAGTCAACACCTGTTAATTTTCTGTCTACCATACCTACACTCAAAAATCCCTGACAATGCACTAATAACTTTGGACTCCTTCAAAACTCCTACTTTTTCACACTAAGATCCGACGAACAAACAGATCCTCTAAGTTTTAAACCTCTACGTTGTAAATATCATAATAGTCAGCCATGGCAGGATCTTGTCCTATAATATAGAGCGGGTGACCGCATGACACAGTGGGATTCAATCCAGCATCGACCACTTTGCACTTACTGGTAAGATGTTGAATAATATGCGGCGTTAGACCTAGTTTGCTCGAGAAATCCCATGTGCTTATTCCTAATAAAGGGAGAAGATGGAGGATTTTAATTAAGTTTGATCGGAATCTGCGCTGGTGCGGCGCGGCGCAGGGTGGTTGTCACATGTAAATGCGAACGACACCGCCACGGGCCGGAACCTACAGCCGCAGTAGCCTACATCGGGAGGAATGGAAAATATATATCAAGCCGAGCGAAAAGTCCACTACACACCCCGAGGGTGGCCGCTAGCGGGGTCCGGACGTGCGTTCGATTCAAACGAGCCGTGGCCGCCCCCGCGCGCCGTCCTCGCCGCGCCGCAGTCGCGCCGCACTGCAAATGCGGGCCGCTTCTGCAGCTTCCTTCTCGCCCGCGTTCAAACAAAAGACCCAGCGACCCACCACCACCTAGGTACTTACTTCGCAGTAGACACGGCTTTTCAGATGTAATTTCAGATTTTCCTCAAGAAACTCCCGAGGAAAATAAATATGCTTAAACCCGACCCTACGCAGGAAAAAGAGGAAAAAAATATTAAAAATTAAGAAAATATTTGTTTTACAGTTATGTAAACATCTCTAATTACGACCTGTTCAAATTATTATTTTTTCTTTGCTGCGAGCGGGCGGGCGGCGGCGCTCTAATTAACATCTATTACAGGTATTTCGGCAAGAGAGGAGTATCATTCGGCGAGGGCGCTGAGTACACTTAATTAAACGAGCTGCGTGCGCCCCCGTCCGGCCTCCGCAACGTCGCCGCCGCCGCCGCCGCGCCGTACCGTACCGCAAGATAACACACTTCACGTTGGTACTTTCATATTTCTTTAGTACTATTTATGTAACTTTGTAAATTTAAATGACTATAAATGTAAACGAGATTATCCTTGACCTTGTTGACTGATTTGATGAAAATTTATTAATTTCTTTTACCTCCTTACCAGACTTCCTTTGCGCTAAGTTTTGCACCAACATTTATTTGTAGAGCCTGTTGCTTACACATCTAGGGTGAGAGTTGTACGCTGTTGGTCAGCGCGGCGTGCTACGCGGATGGTGCTTGTGCTAGGGCACCGGCAGCGGCGTCGAGCCCGGGCGTGCTTGGAGCTGCTTGGCCGGCAGCGGTGCGCGTCGATCGCCGCCCGGCGGCACGTAGGTCCGGCCATCCGACACGCGGCCCGCCTCCCGTGGTCACCCGTTCGGAACTCCCCCGCACGCACCCCGCCACCCTCTTTAAAAGCCAGTGGCGAGCTTCAAGAGAAAGTGCCGCGTGTGTACGCTCACATGCGTAGAGCCATCTTTAGCGGGCGCGAGGCAGGGAGCGGATTATGTGGAGGCTCCCGCCGCCTCGTATGCGTAAGTGCGTTCACACAAAGCCTTTCCACATACATTTGCATAGTGACATTGTACGGTAATAATGTATGTGACCACTCGCTTACCTACCGCCCTACACCTACAGCTTTCCAATAGATTGCCCGGAGCCTCGCTTGAGTCTCCCGGATCTACTCTTCTTATCTCGCTATAAGAAACGAGATGAAAACCAAATACAACACTTTAAATATGGGCTGAGTCTAATACCGACATAAGCAGCCGAATTATACTTAGTTCAAAGTTCTTACGTAGGTATTCAATAGCAAGTAGGTAGTTATTTATTTCAAAATAATTATATTTCCAAAATACGCTTTTATTGGGTAGGAAAATCTTATTGAAATGGCAGACACGAATAATTTTAGTATTATTCACTGAAGAATTTCATTGAACAGTTCATGGCGCCATTATCAGATCAACTCGCCGTGATGCATCCCTAATTTCAGCTTTAACGGACACCGGGAAGTGGTTATCTTGCAAGATTTGATGAAGCATTTCACTTTTGGTACCAAAGAGATGCGCACCAAGAACTTCCGCACCTACGCTATTCCAGTTTGAGCACCAAGATTAGTGACAAACATACATTACACACAAACAGACACAGACAGAGGAGCTAAATAAAATCTTGTAAAATCGAAAGGAACACTTTGAAATTGATATGATAGCGATAAAATAATAGTAAAATTAAACCAGCTTAAAAGTTTGCAAGCTCTTACAAGTAAAATATGATAACAGTTACAAAATTTAATTCAAAGAGAGTTAACGTGAAGCGAAATACTCCCCTTGGAAACTGATCAGTTCCTGGGACCAAGGAAACCAAGGAATAGTAGATATCTTGCTTAGAAAGCATGGTGATTACGAGTGAAATGGGTAAACTTTCTGGAGCAAACTTTGTGAGCGACAAAGTCCTCTAGATTGGTACTGTCCGATAGATTCGATGAGAATAAATTGAATGTATAATTTTGATTTACATATGCGAGTGGGTAGGTACACATGTGCGCATAAGAGGATTTCTTGAAGTTTCGTCGATATAATAGTAGGGTGGTGCGTGGAGGCGGGCGGCGTGGGCTCGGACGCCGTTCGCCTGTGTGCGTATGTCTCGGACATGCACGCTACGCAGATTTCTCTAACGATTTTCCCTGAGTGTGAAATGTAAAATAAGGGGTTAGACGAGGCTGAGCTCTCCTCTCCCCGCGCTCCTCGCTTCGCAAATTGATGACCGGCTACCCTTAGGGAGATCTGTTCAAATTTAACACATATCGTATTTAAAAGTAAAACGCTTCGGAACCTTATCCTCTCTCATTAATATTCCCTTGCAAATTGTTAAAATATTTCGGCTGTAGAAGAGTCTATTTTTTTATTTTTACGAGCTTGCGAAGGCCCTTTTGTGTACTTATACCTAATTCTACAGTAGGTACCTATTCACCAAACGCCTTTTCTTACTTTTAAGACCGTAGTAGACATTTGAGAAAATCTAATTTGGTGTTTTTGAAAAGTTTCATAACAAATTTCTAAGTTTGATCATAGCTTATTCGTAAGTGTTTGAAAAGAACACGAAGTTGGCATAGCAGTGTAGCCGGGGTAGGACAAACCGGTTGTCCGCGGCGGAGCTAACTGTATTTATCGTTTTTATAACACCCGCATTCTTGCTCACCCCTATCATCCCCTTGGATGGATGCATCCCCCGCGTGATTCTTATATTATACATTTTATACATATTCATATATATATATATACATATATATATAGAATTGCTATAACATACATAATGTACATGTAATAATAGGTAGGTATCTCTATTATAGTGTCCGTATTATCTATAAAATATACTTCTAAGTATAGAAACTACTTCATCATAACAATTACATTCCATACAAACTAATAAAGCAGCCTAATGATGTTGCTTGAGAATAAATATAGGGTACTTTTGAAACCGTCTATACTAAAAAAAAAAACATATTTAGCAGACGTACCTACCTACGAGTGTCGTCGGATACCGGCAATACTACGTGTAAAATATTTAACAGAATTCTTACGAAATCGAACCTCGATATGTCCACATGACAAGGAACTAATGTATTGATCTCACTTTTGATCAAATCGACCACATGAAATTGCAGCGAAACCTCGAACGAACGTACAAGGGCCAATGAGATGCGGCAGCGCATCATTGTTTCCTCGGCGCCATACTGTAAACGAGATGAGATTTTTTTCGTAAATTCACATTGACGCACTATGTTTGTGTGGGTGTTCTTTCTTGGAAATCCTCTGCATTCGAGCCCCAGATCCTGTAGCAGTTTCTTCCCCAGAAGCTAGAGTTGTTTCATTGTGTGAGTGAGGTTCTATACTACACCTGTTGTGAATGCGCTAGTGGGTGTGCTCGAGGGTGAGTGCGACGTTGCTAGATGCATTTTTTAGTGCGTCGGTGTAGATTTGGCAACGTCGCGCAATTTAGATGCACCATCAGTTTCTAAGATGGCGGATTATTTTTTTACCCTGTTAATGCCGGGTAAAAAATTAACGTGTTTTATAATGTTTCGAATAATTAATGTTACTTGCCTACTCATTACAAAGCGAAGCTTTTTATAGAAGATTGTTCATTCTAGGCTTTGTTTAGGGATACTTACCTACAGAATGATCCTAGTTTATCTCGTTCATTCAAGCCGTTTGCTTTTTTAAAGTGCTGTTTTTTTATAAATTTTGTCTTACACTAATGATGACACATTGGCAAAGGAACTTGAAATAGTTCCTGGCTAACAACACCAATAAACAAACTTCCGAGCGGTGCAATTCCTGGTGTTGGAAAATGCTGGAGTCACTATAGTGTTGCAATTCGCAACTTCATAAAATATATCAATATCTTCTGGAATATTGATATATTTTATGAAGTGAAAGTTGATGTCGTTTTATTGGCATTGGAGGACTACAGCTGCCGAGTAGTCTGTACCTACTGATAGGAGCTTGGTAGACCTCACAATGGCGATCGTGTAAGGAGCTTGTATATATTTTTTAGTTCTACTTGGTCAAAAAAGTCACTCCTCATGAAGATATTTACAAAATCTTTCCACAAAATATCACAAAATACGTAATTTTAATATTTGTACCTAAATCAGGTTGGAGAATCGCAGACGAAGTTGCGGCCTGGTCATATAGTAGTCTATGTATGCACTTACCACACTGATATCTACTGCGAAATGAAACGAGCCAATTCTTGGTTCCGTAGACAGCAACGGTGACTTTGAATGATTGCAATATAATAACAGGTCTACGTCCAGTTGAATCTAAAAACAGGAGCGTTCGCCGAATCCAACCAATGTGACCTGAGTCTTAAAGTCAAATCGGAGAACTGACTAAGAGAACTAATTACTTTTTTATTTGCATCGCTCGTTTGCACACGTCCGCATAGCCGTTGCAACAAAAATACGAATAAAACTAATTATGTAGGTACCATAGAAGACTGTTAGCATAATCACTAGGTTTTAGCTGAACCCCAAATTTGATTATAGTCGAATTATAATAATTTGCAATATTCAACGCAACATTATTTTGATTCGCTGCACTGTTATGACCTTGAGGTACCTATATTTGAAGGCAGCAGTATGTAAGCAGAACATAGGTAATACAACACAGCTTCTTGCCAGACAGTTTCTAAAGCTGAGATTAGGTCCTGTTAAAATCGCAGCAACTTGGTTGCTGTTTAGTCGTAAATACAAGTAAAAACCAAAAAATATAAATAGGTAGATACAGAAAAATTATGGTTCCAAAACTTGTTCATATTCAGAAACACGATAGATAAATAATTTCTTGATAAAAAAAGTGCTTGTTTAAGTCGTCAAAATTACTACCAAAGCATGATTTTGAGGTGGAGTCAAGGCGAGGATTATTCGAGGTACTTATCTAACAACTAGGAGTATGAGTATATGGTATCTTTAGTTTACAAAATATTATCACTTCGAAACCAATTTTAGACCCTTTAGGGTGCGACTCTTTAAAATTCTTAGTGCACCACTACACTAAATAAGGATACTACCTTCGAAATTTCATACCTCTAGGACTTTAGTTTAGGCTGTGCGTTGATTGACAGTCAGCTTCAATAAAAGTTAATTTATTTAGACGAAAATTATTATTGAAGTATGTAACAATAGTACATTACTGCAGCGGCCTGCAACAGAGGCAATGAGGGAAGAACGTGTAAACGTGGGCCGAGTCGAAGACGAGGAACACATACGTGAGTCCCTCATTACCTACTTGTGGCCAAGGCTTGTATAGTACTTTTCTCAAATAATGAGCGGAAATTAAAACTAAGTACCTAGCCAAAACTTTTTAGTTGAAAATACAATTACTTTTCAAAAACAACGAAGTTACAGTTTCATTTGTTTTTTTTTTCAATAATCAGCTTGCTATTTAGAAGCCTGTTCGAAAATTAAATAAAACCTTTGATAAGTTACCTCCTTGGTTGCCATGTTATGGAGTAAAAGATCATTTTAAAATAACACGACAGCAATGAGTTTTGTATGTAATTTATCTGGCCGCTAAACACGACAGTAATGGATTTTCATACATTTTTATCTGGCTGCTGCTCGCATGTGTGTGGCCAGTACTGCATCTTCGATTTATCTCGAAGAAGGTTGTCAAAATAATGCTTTAATTTCCAAGCATGTTTGAGAAAATTAATTATTTTGATTGACAACAGTTACCAATTTGTTATTTTAAAGCAACCTAAAGCCCCGTTTTCACTAGGTGACATTTGTTCTGCGACTCTGTCGCTCGACACGAAATTCACGTGTCCCGCGCGATGTCGCCCGACGTCGCTTGGGACATTTACGAGTCGCGCAGCTTGCTAGTCGATGCTCTGCGAGCGTCGACACGCGCGACCTTCGTGTCCCTCGACAGTCGCCGGAGACAACTACGTGAATGTCTGGCGATTTGTTCCCGCGACATGTCCCCTAGTGAAAACGGGGCTTTACTTTATTTGTTACTAACTCAGCAATTTGCATTACTCCGAAAAATCAGTTTTGACACCCTTGTTCTGCGCAGGTGCTAAACAATTTAAAACATTCCAGCAAGAGATAAGCTTTTTACTATTACAAAAATTAGAACTATTGTTTTTTTTTGTCTGCACTAGGTAAGCTGTTCCGAAGACAAAAACAATGCTATCTCCACAGTTGTATCTTACCAGGTGTAAATACGTAGAATAGAAGAGCATACCTTACCTACCTAATCGCCGTATACCTCGCAAGCTGGGTAAGTCGGTCAAGCTTACGCATGTTTTAGGACCAGCTGTCTATAATCGCCTGCCGGATCATATTTTAGAAGCACCCAGCCATTTTTCTTTTAAAACTAGGTTAAAATTATGGCTAGTCGACAGAGCGCTATATAATGTCGAAGCATTTTTTAAATGAATTTTTATTACTATTATTATTAATTATTATTATTTTAAATATTGTTTATTTTATTTTAATAGTTAATTTATTTCGTGTTATTTTAATTGAATTATTTTACAATTACTATTTATTTTTGTACCATGACAATGTAAATAATTGACGTGTATTTCTTTTTTACCAATAAATTGATTATCTGATTATCTGATCTGATTATCTAATCTATTTATTATTTGCTTCGTATAATATTTTAAAAAATCGGCAAAATCGCATAAAATAGTATCGTTTTATTACCTAAGTCCATCATATTCATGGCCCAATGGGCTTGTATCTATATAGTTTGGGCATTTCCAATCTATTAAGGCTTCTTTCCCACATAAGAATTCAAGTCTAATAAAAGTTAGTGAGTTAGTTAAAGAAGCGAAAGTAAAATTATTTTGAAAAGCGCTACGTTGGTTGCTCCTTTGGTAGTGGTGGTAGGAGGTCGGTACACCTACTACTGTGTTATTTTTAGCGTTATTGCATTTTTCAATTGTTTTTATTATAAAAAAAAGTTATCAATAAAGTGATGGTATCCATTCAACTATAATAGATTGATACCATACCTACTCCTGGTACTTATCGTAATCTCGGCGCGGACAGCGATTCGGGTGTGGCTATAGTACTAGCGATAGCGATTATTGTTGTCTATAATACTAGTATACTTCTTTTAAAATTACGCGGCAGGTGTTAAATATAAAACAAAATATTATACTCTGGTTACTTTACGCAAAGAAATAAAAAATATATATTGTACATTCTTTATTGTACACAGAAAAATATGAGCAAACAAGTTAAAACTAAAGATATGTACATACATACTACCCAGACACAGGATAAACATCTATGTTTACCAACACACAAATGTTTGTTCTTGGTGGTCTTGGTCAATCGAACCCATGACCCACAGCACGGCAGGCAGAGCTAATACCGACTGAGCTTAAAATTATTGAAAAAAAAATACTTAATTCATTCTTAACATGCACGCATTAATTTTTTTTTACTAGTATCTAATCTACCTAAATTATTAACATCTTTATGTAAGTATTAATTTTTATGTGCGCCCCGTTCTTTTCAAATCGAAATGCTTCTGTCCATCCAAAGGTTGTCTGGAAGAGATTGCTTATAGCGATAAGACCGCCCATTGTACCTCATACTTAAAGCTTATTTCTCTTTTATTGTTTTTCTTCTTTTCTTGGTGTGCAATAAAGAATATATCTATCTACCTCGAATATCTCAAAAGTTAAGTAAATATCATTACATCCTAATAAATATCATTCCTGTGGTTCAATATACCTAAACTAATTACCGTATGTTCCTCATACACTACTTAACATTTTTATTTTTTATATAAGTAAGTATAATTAAGTAATGCTTCCGACTGTACAACCCTGATTTGGGTTTATTCCATCCAGTCCTACTAGTAGTTCGATTATCTAAGTGAATATTGTAAATACTGTATATTAGTTGTAATTTTCTTTGTGAATAAATTATTATTAAGTAGTAGGTATTTTAATTTAGACTCGTCGTCCGCTAGAACAAGCAAGGTCCCCTACGCTCCGCGTTTCGCGAGAAAGTTGTCGATTCCCAACTTTGTTTGTCAGTCGTGTGTTTATTGCCTTCGTCCCTCATAAAATGTTATGAATGATACAGTTCGCGAGCAGGGATTAACCGTTTAGTAGGTCCGCTCTGTATCCATTAAGTATACGTTCACTTCTTTCTACGAGTTGTTGTTTTTGGCAGATATTTTTGTTGTTGATATGGAAACTTTTTGTAGGTTTGTTTGCGATGTTGCTTTTTTAAAGGTGTTTATTTACTTTTTAAAATAGGGTGCTGTTTTTTACTAAAATACATTATAATGCCTTCTCGTAGGGGACAAGCAGAATATTTCGCACGCAGCTAATTTTCGATTCTCGATCGGTTGAATTTATTATTATCTGATTTTATTATTACTATTTTTTAATTTATCTTTCCGTTCTGATTCGGATATAAAAATAGCTAAATATAAAAAACTTATCCTCTTTAAAAGCGCTTTAATTAAATTTAAATAATTTCTAGGTAGTACGAGTTCGGTCTACTTGCACATCATTAAAAACCAAGAATATCTAAGTTACGATAGAGAAACAAGCAAAAAAATAAAACTCAAAAGCAAAGGAACAAGTGTGAAACAGGAACGGGGAAGCCTCAGTGTTCCTGCGAAGGAAGTTATCGGCACAGTCCGAGAAAATCGATGCTTTCCCCCTCATAGTTTGCATGGACCGGCGGCAGCGTGTCCGGCAACAGCGGAGCGTGCTGCGTAATCCTCGCCCTCTTCGCACCGCTACCTATACACAATTATGCTGGCTAGCTATATATATTCTTGCAAATAAACATATCTTATCTTATCTTATAGACGCACTTATATTATAAATGTCCAAGTTTAAATGTTTGTGTTTCAATCACGCTGGAACTATCTACTGATCCGATTGGACGAAACTTGGAATATGTAGTTCGTAACCTGGCTATATTTATTTATTTATTTTTATACTTTATTGCACAAAATTAAAATTTGTTACAAAGGGTGGACTTAATGCTGAAAGCATTGTCTGCCAGCTATACTTTCTATCCCGGAAAATAAACATGATAAAACGGGACGCGGGTGGAAGCTAATAATGATATACCTACGGCTGACTGTCGATATACTAAGCTTGCACGAAGACACGAACTAAGAAACGTAGTCCTCTTCGCTTCCTCTCCTTCTTGGTGTGCACAATGTAAAAATGTCGGAGCGTTGCGGACGTTCGCCCATTCAATATATTCCAAGTTTTGCTGTTCTGTTTTGTATCAAAATTGAAATAAAATAAAATCTTTTATCGTAAAGGAATAGGTAGATGGCCCACCGGATGTTAAGCTGTGACCTTTGACTATAGCAAATTGTCTCACTGATTGACCAAATAGTTTCGCAGTATGCCAATTTAAGAAGAACACATTTATAGTACCTACCTATATTGTATCGGTAGAATTAGGCAGCGAGGTGGGTGCCGTATATCAATAAAGTGTATTTAAGAGCTGGTCATTCCCTTACCACTTAAATATTACATTACTTTAATTTCCTAATTGCTTTTAGTCTAGTTGCAATAATGCTTTTTTCTCTAATTTAAAATTATTAATTACCTACTTACTAATTATCCTAATCACCTATAGGTATTTCGGTTATTGACACCAAACAAGGAAGTTGCATTAGCATGTCGTTCAGTAGGTAGATCGAGTTAGCATCTAAAATGCTCAATGTTGTTGTTTTAGATTTAGCAAGCGATAAAAGGTTAAAAATATTATAATTTGAAGGTGACTCGCATTGCCTGTAGTGTTATCACAATGCTGTCGGAATAGTTTGAGTTTAAGAATTTATTTTTAAGGTATTATTTTCACAGCGTTTCTAAGTCACATTTCTTCCATAAAATAAAACGAGATTTAAAATTTAGAGAATTTCGTCGCAGGGCTCTGTCCGCCCGCATTGTAAGGGTGGGTGCTATCGCCGTCCTTCTCGGACGCAGCATCACCGGACATTTCGACCGGGCATTTCAATTTTGAGAAAGAGTAGGACCAGCTTCGTCCCCCGCGCCTCGCTGACCCCCGCATTAACCGTCTCTTTCGCACCAAGGACACACAAAAGGACGCAGGAGCGATAACTTCATCACCGTGTGGCGCTCTCGCTCGCTCGCACGCACGTCTCGGTGGGGGACGACGTTGCGAATTGTTATTGAAGTCATGCCCCCGAAGGCGACTTCGGGAAGGCTGTCAGTCGCTCTCTAGTAAACGTCCGCAGCGTCCGTACCCGGATGAAGAACATCGCTCGCGCGCTGCACTTATCGCATTGCATAAACTATCCGCCGCGGTTGCAAACAAGTGCCAATATTTTCTGCCGATAACTTAATCTGTGATTAATAAAGTACAAGACGGTTATTATTATAACATTTATTCGCGAACTATAAACTTTATAAGAGTGCCGTGGTCAGTGGTCGGAGTGAAGTGGTCTCCCGAGTCCGACATAGGCGGAGGGTGTTGACGCTGAGCCGGCGCCGACAGTGCAGCCGGCAGCGAGTGCGGCGCGCACGTGGCCGTGTCACGATAACGCGCGCGGAAATGCCGCGAAAAACTTTGTCGGGAAACATTGTATAAAGTTGAACCGCGAGGGAGACGCGCCGGTAGCGACCATGATTATAACCTGTAGCGCCTGACTCGGCCTGGACTACATGTACGTCGAGACGAAAAGTGACGTTTTTTTATTTTTTTTTCGTTGGAGGAGGCGGTGGTCTCCTTTGGATGAATGATTTAAATGGATAACAGCAGTACCGTATCGTCGACTTTACCGTCGAGGGACTATCATTGTAAGGTTTGCGATCTATATTTGGATTCCGTCGACTCGTTGGAGGTGCACTTGCAGTACCATAAAGAGAACTTGTATGTGAAGTGGGGAACACAAAACTCACAAAATGATACCGAGAATAATAACGGCGCCAAAGTGAAAATCGAAACGACGGTGTCGGCTCCGGCCGACTCCAGCGACAACATGATCACCAAGCCAAGTCCCGAGTTCCAGCAGCGTGCAACGCCGGATACTTCGCAGTTCCCGCATCCGGCCACACCGCAGAGTTACCACAGCGCACCATCGCCCTACCAGAACCCTGACCAGACCACCTTCTCTCCGGGTGCTCAGTTCGGTAACAGTTACTCTCACTCTGGCTTCTCACAAAATCAGCATTCTGACCAAATCAATTGGGAACAGACGCAATATACCCAAGAGTATCACCACCACAAGCCAAACCGCTTCCATCCCTACAGTATGCAAGACCGCGCTTCGCGAGTGTCTTCTTCGAGTCCGCTTTACGGGCAGCCTCTTAACCAGCCGACGCCTTCACCGTCACCGAACCAATGTGACAAGTGCGGCTTCGTGTGCGACTCCGCGGTGCAACTCAACGAGCACTGCAATAGCGCCCACGCCGGCGGTCCCTCTTCGCAGTCTTCCGCTTCGATGCCATTCCAACAGTTCACCGGTAAACAGTACAGTAACTCTGGATATCAAAATGATACTATAAAAATCAAAGAAGAGCAAGAAGAATCATCAGATATATTAGACTTAGATTCTCAGAAAGTGGTATATCAAGGGAATGAAGGTGACACTCCTAATAACGCCTATGAAGAAGCGCAGTCACAGGGACGCGAAGTAAATAGCCGCTCAGTCCCGATGATGCCTTGGGAAGCCCAAAAACTGTATTCCAATCCACAGCTTAATGGTGAAGTAGCTCTCTACAAGGAACAAAAAATGTTTTCAGAACAAAAACCATATCCGTCAGAAGCTAAAATGTTTCATCCTGATCAGAAATTCCCTTATTCTCAAGAAAAATTTCTAGGAATACACCATGATCAAAAACCGTTTATGCACGTGGAACAAAAGATCTACCCAGGGGTCCAGATGCCGCAACTTACAGATTACCCAGGTCCAGTAGTTTCGTCTAACACTGACATGAAACCACCTTATCGGCCTTACGACTCACCGGCACCTCCTCAAATATCCAATTCACAGCCTGCAAATCCAACCTCTTCAAATTTGCCACCTATTGGAGGAAAAGGAGCTAACTGGAAATCTAATGAAGCGAGACGGCCGAAAACCTACAACTGTACAGCTTGTAACAAGTGGTTTACGAGTTCAGGGCACTTAAAAAGGCATTATAACACAACTTTGCACAAGAACGCGGTGAGATCATCGGGCCATCCAGATCCGGCAACTATGCCCATCTCCAGCCATCATCATCCGAGTCGCGACCCGATTCCAGGACGGGGTCAGCAACAAAACGCCGATTCAAACACGCAGAGCCCGGTACCATCTGACGACGCTAGAGGTGTGGACGACACTTCACTGCAGTCGCCCTATGCTCCGCACCGTGTTGTCGCTATGCAATCCAAGTCACCGTACACACATCTTCAACAGGGTAATTTAGATAATAATTACAGTAATAATCCTTTAGCTAATCACCCTTTACAGCACCAAGTTGGTTCTCATCCGCTCAACATAGGTAGTCAACCGCCTGGGATAGGGATACCGAATGATAATAGTCATCAGGGATCTAAAGCACTTTCAACAGCTGGGAATCCCCCAAACGGGGAGGCAGGTCCCTCTGTTTCTCAAAATCACCATATGAGGGGCCTGCTATCAGTATCAACCAGCAATATTTCAACTCCAGCCCTAACGCAGAGTACGCCAGTGCTTACGCCTCACACCCTGCCGCCGTTCAGCCACTTGGGTGTCAACCCGTACAGCCCGAGGTCTACGGATCCTTTGGGAACTTCGGTGCCGGACCCCACGCACACTCCATTATATTTGGGTCAGAATTTTCAACAGACTATAGCACCGAGTTACCCAAACGGGATGGCCCCCCACGTTATGGATATGGCTATCAACAATCTGCATATAGCCAGCCCGGCTACTTTTGGTAAAAATGCACCAGAAGAAGTCGATGTTATGGAACAGGAAACATCGAGCCAGACTACTGGCGGACGCTTACCGAGCTTTGCACACCTTCAGACTCAGAGCTTCAGCGTCTATGTTTCCAATTACATCACACAGCCTAACGTGGGGGGTCAAATAGTCGCCGACGAGTCGACCGCCGGCTACATAATTGTCGATCCAGTTCACTCGCCTCTCCAATACAGTAATTCTGAAATTGGAGGACAGAGTGTGGATTACGACATAAGTGTGTCACCTAAGAATATGAAAGAGAGTGTAGTAACTTATAGTCCTGAGCATGTCAAGCTATACCCTTATGGTTATGCAGTAGGCGGGAAAACAATAAAACGTGAAGACGATGTCCATCGAACCGATTCTAATATTTTCCAAATATTAGAAATAGAAGATATCATGGACTATGCAAACAAAGAAAACTATGGATCTCAGATGAAGTCTCCAGCCAGTCCGGAGAGTGCGAAGGCAGAGTACGAGAATCGTAGTGCAGTGTCTTCCACATCATCGTCGTCGGCGGTGTCTTCACCGTCAGCCGTTTCTTCTACGGTGCCAAGTTCACCATTAACTGAACGCAATCAATTGAAGAAGTCGGCACCGAACACGGTTCACAAGTGTTACGAGTGCGATAAGTTATTCAATAAGGCATGCTATCTCACGCAGCACAATAAAACTTTCCACTCTGGAGCAAAACCATTCAAATGTGACAGATGCGGCAAACGATTCTCTGATGATGTCTCGTACGAAGGGCATTACTTCAAACATACAGATAACAAGCCATTTAAGTGTAGCGAGTGCCCAAAGTCGTTCAACCACAAAACAGACTTGCGCCGGCACATGTGCCTACACTCTGGTTGCAAACCGTTTGCTTGTGACCACTGCGGCAAGGGCTTTATCAGAAAAGATCATATGGTGAAGCATTTTGACACTCATTTTAAAAAGAACTCTAGATCTTCTTCGTCTTCAACGTCTTCGGTGACGTCGACGTCGTCCACGTCTCCTTCTTCTACTGTTAACCTGACCTGAAAGTTTAATTTGATCTCGGTTTTAGGTTTTACTTTCAAGGAAACTTCTTAATTAAACCGGTTAAGACATTTTGCTACATAATATTCCTATTGTCCTTATAGGACCACGTCGGGTGTTCCAATGCGCGCATCCACTCGCTCGTTTTTTGTTGTTCATTCAACGTAACCTTGCCGGTTACAAGGTGACTTTACAAGCCTGGGTGTCTGGGCGTTAAGCATATAATTGCCTAACGTTAGAGTAATTTCGCGATATCATTTAGATTGAACCATATCATTTTTACATATTTAATTACGTAATAATTCGTAGAAGTTAGGTATAAGGTTATTGATAATTGTCTGATGAGTGCTATAGCTCATCAGACATAGGGGTGATGGAGGTTATTTAATTTTTTCAAACCTTTAAGTTGGATTTATAAGCAAAATAAACCACAATGAAGTCAACGCTTAGCTAAATAAATTCTGATGTAACTTTTCGATGTAGCGGTAGGATCAAATAGATCAATGTTTAGTTTAATCAAAACCAAAGTACCCAATAACTATTTAGGTTTTATTCCAATCTTTTTTTATTTTCCAAAGTAACAATAAAATATGTTTTTGTAGAAACATCAGAATTTTAAATTAGTTGTTTATCAAATTAATTATTGTATTTAGATACGATTGACTTACGCTTGTGTTAATTTTGAATCGACTATAATACTACCATTTAGTTAAAATTCTTACATTAGGCATGCTTCTTGTTTATTACGGTTAATGTTGTGTAGTGTCAGTGCTCGGGACTCAGGCCAGGATTTTATTTACAATAAAGTAATTGCACATAATAATAAAATAAAGCGAACTATTACTAGGTAGCTAGTTACAATTATGTTATGTTATGCATTTTTATTATATACCTTTTTTTACGTTTAAAAAAATATTAGGACTCTTGTTTTGACTCGTTTTTCTAAGTTTGGACACTATCGGATTTGAGAGAGTAAAAATGTTTCTCGTACGTGCGATGTAATTATTAATAGGTAGGTATACAATTAAATATTATTGTAGTCACGCGTTTTAGTTTTATACTTGAAACATTGTATTGATTATTATTGTTCTTATTAATAATTTCCAGGTGCTTCCTACTATTATTTGTCTGTTGACATCTGTTTTAATGTAAGCTAGTTTCAAAACTTTGTTTGAAATTTGGAATCATTTCCTTAAAACTAATTTATGTCCTAATAGTTACCAGTAATGTTATTTGAACGAATTTAGTTAATACATTCCTGTTTCGTTAGTGGTAGGAAAGTAGTCTTCCTAAACGTTGCCAAATTTATTCCGCCAACTGTTTATTGCGAAACAATTAATTTTTTAGTAATTTTTAGCATAATAATAATAATGAAATTCTTTAGCAATAATTTAAATAATAATGTAAATGTTTTGTATAGTTATAAAATGAAATTACATTGATTGATAAAGCATTTTAATGGGATATACTTAGATAACTTATGTAAATATTTGTTTAAAAGTAAATCATTTGACAGAACATATCAAGGCCAAGTTGCGTTTACGCAGACGTGTCAGAATAATTTGTACTTAAACGAATAACGAACGGGCTCTTCGGCCTGGTGTTACGTCGACAATTGTCTGTAAAATGTCATTGTTTTCAAAACACAGAAACATTATAATATCATTATATTGACACGACTCTTAATCGCTAGCATATCAAAATTAATGGTCTTCACATAAAATTATAAAACCGAATGTTATTTCCTTGAAAACAAATAAAAAGTGCAATATATAAACATTGTATCGACTAAATTTTGATAATGTTTGTATTTGAATGTTGTTTATATTGCAGAAATATTTTTATACATTATAGACTAACAATTACAAATCTTACAACAATGATCTACCTCATCAGTGTCTATATAAAATTAAACTTGGTGTCTGTCTATTCTATTGTTCATATTTGGATGTATTTACAAATATAAATAGCAGCTAATTTAAGAAGTTCAGACCAGCATGGCCTACCTCTTATAAATAAAATATATCACAATAATATTTAGGAATATTATCAGAAGCCTGTGTTCTTTTACAAAACTTGCCATTTATAAGTAACTACTTAATAAAGAAAAAAATAAATATCAGAAACATAGCAGATTTATTAAATTTATATACTTACGTATAATCATATTATATTTACAAAATGTTTGTGCAAAGTACGTGAAGTGTTATAATTGTTGACAAAGTAATTGTATAACAGAAGCTTTGGCTTCATAGCAATAATATAACAGTGAATAATTATATGAAACAAACTACCTCGAGTAATAAATAAATAGGGTTAACGTGGGTAAGACGCTCCGTAGCTCCGCTCGCTCATTCACCATAACGAACATGATACCTCAACTTGCCTTTCGTTTTTATTTTAAATGTTGCAATTTATATAAATTTTAGTAGAATCGCGGGCGAGAATTGCGGGGCGACAATATCTTACTTCAATATTTATATTATATTATAATATCTATGTTAGAATGAATATTTGTCTCCCTCAATTTTAAAGCACAGACTTGTAGAATCATTTAGATGTTAACTTATGTAAATACTGTAGTAATGATAAAACCTGTTATTTATCATATAATTACATTATCGCACTCATCGATAAACTTATTTTTAAATAAGTTTGACGTATGCAGTGATTTTAATCGTTTATTAACATTAGTTGTACCTTATAAGACGGTGTAATGTAAGGTTTTTGTGATGATTTATATGTTGTGTATAACATGTTAATTTAATAATCAGTTACCAGGTGATTTCTGTTACATTGAGTTGAGTAAAATTCGAACAGTTATAAATATGATAAGATGTTGTTTTTTTTATATATTGTTCCCATGTCCATCATTACCAGTAAGAAGTTCTTACTGTTAATTAAATTTATTATTAAAATTGTTTTATTCTAGGCGTAGCAGCCACAGACGACGATCAGGTGTTCGGTACCTGCGTGATTTATCATTTCTTTGGACTGTTGAACTATTCGTAAAGAGGAGTGTAAGTTAGGTCACCGTACGCAATTCTAACCTGGTCGTTGTCCAAATTTGTATTAGAATAGTATCCATTTTAGATAATCTAGATTAAGCGACAGATCTGTAACTCAGCTACGGCGAAATTTGTCTAGCTATGCATTGTGTCTGGTTCTCGTGTCAGTTCTTATAGTTTAACATCATTGGCTTTTTGAGAGTCTTATTTACGTTGATAGTTATACAAATATTTCTATTTGTATAACTATCAACGTAAATAAGACTTTTAATAATAATAATATTATTAAATAAGTTTCGCTGTGTAACGTACGATGCACATTATTGCGTTATTTGAGAGGTGCGCGAACAAGACACAATAAAATGAATGCGAAATTTTCTTAAGCTATGCGATTTTGTATTATTCTTGCCTATCCCAAGTTTTAATGTGGACTTTAATATTAATATTTTAAACTACGGTGATTGGTTTATTTTTCTCTTGGGTATAGACGGGAATAAAATTAAAGGTAAGGCTACACTTTAATATATTCAAGTTATCAATTTTGTGCACCATGTTTTTTTCACATAGAAATCTCAACAGGTGACCACATTTTTTTATGTGGGTACCTATACTTACTTTAATTTGTGATATCAGAGTGTAGCTTAATATTTAATTATATCTAGACCTAAACCGTGCTGTAGCCGTAGTATCCAGATCTGAGTTATCTAATATAAATATAATGTGAAAAATCGTTGTTTTATTTTTTATGGTTCCCATTTGCCTAGCGAATACTTTTTAATTGGTTTTAAGTAAGAGATATTGTAGGTATGTAAGACTTACAGGTAGTACTAAAATATAGAACGAGTGTATACACTGTACACATATTCTACAAAGCACAAAAATAAAATATTTAATACTGACTGACCTGAACTAGTATTTTATTCCGTAGGGAGGTGATTCTCGACATTTATAGGAACAGATTTGGTGTTCCTGCAAATGTTTTACAACTTTAATGAATTCAAATATTTTTATCAAAGAAATGTAAGTACAGCAAAGTTCCACATTATTCCTTAAAATTGCGTATTGTAGGTATTGTAATACCTAAAATGCGGAATATATCAGTAGGTAGGAAACGTCAGTGTAGTAGGTGTGTCAATGTAAACATTTAGTAAGAGAATAAAATTTAAAAAGTAAGAAAGTTCTTGGAATGTATGTAAGAGTTCTTGAAAACTACCGTTGTTCATTTTCATGGTCGCAGAAGTAAATAATTCACGTCGATAATTGGTTTGTTCCGTCGTCACTTCTAATAGGAAAAGGTAAGTTAACTATTATTTAATTTTTAATGAAACTTGTTTTTTATTGGATTTGGGTAAGTTCGCGTCGGTATTCAATGCATTACTGAGTTTTTTGCCTTATGCCAAGGTGAAAGTGCAGCTCAGCAACCAGTGATGTTCATTTTTCCTTAAAAAAATCGGTTGTCGCGGCCGAACAGCCATCAGCGGGCCTAATAAAGATGCGCACCGCGAGATATTTGTCATGTCGTTCTGTCAGCATTTTGCACCAGTTTAGGTTTTGTCGGCGGCATTATCCTAATGCCGCCGACAAAACGCGCCATAATGTACACTTTTGACACTTCTTAGTCGTCGTACCTCTCTAAGGACGAGATAATAGTCATGCAGAAATGTCAAAAGTTGAAAATTCAAAGGCGCGGTTTCTCGACAACATTACCACAGATAATGCAATAGTTCCTAAACTGGTACAAAATGCTTACATTTTGACAGAACGACATGACAAATATCTCGCGGTGCGCATCTTAGGCCCGCTGGTGACCACAGGGTCGCGGTGGTTGTTTCTGATCGCATGAGGTTAGGCTGTGCAGGCTGTGCTTGGACCATTCAGTCGCCCCACGCTGCGACGCCGACGTTTTGAACGGAAAACGAAGTTCCTTGGCCGTCGAGCTGGTAACGCAACTTGGTCACCAAGTGCGGTCGCAAGTCGCACCTATAGCATTGATATTAATACGACCGATTACCATTCTTTTCATCCGGAAACTTATGAATATCGGTTCAGTGTGTATGAATAATTACTTCATCGTCTACAACGTTTCTACGTGTCACCGAGCAGCTCGCTGTCACCTTGTCACCATGTCATACTTTCTGAAGAGCGGAATTTCATGAATTGTAAGTATTAGGTAGGCTCAAAAGTAAGTACCTCTGATTTTGTAATGATACCATCACTTTCGGCACCTAGAACCATCTAGTAGGTTACATTTTTTTTTATAAAATAGAAAATAGTGAGAAAAATGTTTTAGTGACAAATAAATGTTATTATCTATCTATCTATCTATAAATTGTAAGTGGGAAAAATTATAAATTACCATAAATTCAAAAATACATTAAGGCAATAAAAAAATTATTATATACCCCACTATTCTTTAATCTAAATTTCTTAGGGCCGTAATATCAAAAGCAGTTTAAACTATGGGTTTCGTAAACTACGATTACATTTGATCGATGGATTAATCTTCTGTCATCTCTGTCAGTTTAAGCTACCGATGGTCGATTAACTACCATTGATCTTATGAAATAATCAGAGATTGGAGGTTAAACTCTATTTTGTGGTTTAAACCACTATTGATGCCTAGATTTGTCAACCGCACTGCAGAAGTACTGTACATAATGATGACACTACACAACTGATAATAATTAATTAATGACTCAGCGTAATGATCGTTTAATCCCATTAATGTGGTTCCAGTTTCATGTTCTTACTATTGCTAATGGGTAACGTTCAATGTAATTAGCTACGGGGAACTACTTAGTACCTACCTCAAATAAAAATAATAGTAGGCCTTTACATCTATTGAAGATGATTTATACAGCGTCAGGAGGCAACCTATGCCTACACTTAACGGGCACTGTAGTGCCTGGGACAGTGTTTAGATGGAGTAGGCTTGGCCAGCACCTATACCATCCTTTCAGCCTAGCCAGCCATAAACACAGGAAAGACAAGGAAACCCGCGGCTTAGTCAGCTCCGCACGTATTGAGTACCTACCTACCTTTGTTATAAATAATTTCGCAAAGTAATAAACGTTTCATTAGTACCTACATCCTTTTATTCTCAAAGAAAATTAAGACTAACACAGCATTTACAACATTCAAAATATTTACAAAACACACATGAAACTGATTTAGTCGAATATCTTAAGGATTTTTATATCAGCGACAAAATTACTTGGATTTGATAAAATAGTTCCGCAACCAAGATCCTCAATTGAAACTCGCGCCTCGCGCCAATGTGAGAAACCAAATCTGCAGTGCAAGTACCGTTCTTGTCGATTGCATAATTTGATATTTAGAATCGTCAAACTTCGATAAAAATGGTTTTATGGACAGTTGCGGGTACGCTACCAACATAGACGATCGGTAGACAAATTCGTTAAATTTTAACGAATTGGCAATGGTGTATGTTTACTATGTTTTGATTCTGACAAAAGAAAGTGATTAACAGTGATATTGACAGTAAACTAGTAAATCATGGCAGCAGTGAACGAATGATTTCGATAAACTCTGACCTTATTTTTGGGAGACCTTATCTTTTGTTGACAAGAGATCCGTACTCCCATGGAAAGATACGATTCGATACGTTTATCGACTTTAGCGATCGACAACTAAGCGATCGTTAAAAACGGTACTTGCACTGCTGCCGCTCATTTTTGCGAACAATATTTACAAAATGTCATATACTACTTACACATACAATATACTTATAAACATGGAAACGTAGCGTTAGTTAGTAGGTACCTACAGCAAACGGTGCGCCGATAAATTCTCAGTACAAAAGACTTCAACGGGATCCCGTTCATTTGCTACCCTCATAAGGTGATATCAGACGGTTCACTCGGCTGAATGTTCACTCCAGTGAATGCTTCATCTTTCTTTCATTCCATGTTTGTTCACACGGCTTAGCTGGAATTACTTAGAAAAGAACATTCACCCCTCATTTCATTCAAGATGTCATCAAATGAAGTCGCGCGTTCGTCTGCTACAGGTTTCAGGACAAGGCGGTATCAGACGGTTCACTAAGTCATTCCAGCTAAGCCGTGTGAACATGGAATGAAAGAAAAATGAAGCATTCACTGGAGTGAACATTCAGCCGAGTGAACCGTCTGATATCACATATCACCTATACCACCGCTAAACATAAACCAACATAACGTTTGGTTCAGTAGTGTAGTTAACTTTTTATTATACTGCATATCACGGAACTAAGTATGTTATCCCAAGGGGAGACTTTTCTTTTTTTTATGAAAAATTTACATGCCTAATATAATAATTTAAAAATAAAAAAACCAGTTGAACTATCTATAAATCGTTTGCAACAGTTTGTAGATAGCTCAACTGTTTCATATGTATTTTGTAAATATTATAAATACTGTATTAGTGCGCAATAGTCGCTTTTTTTTATCTTGCTATTTTTCTCGATCAGTTTGATTTAGCGCGTCATGATCGTTTTAATTGAGCAATTAAAACGATTTTACACTTCAAATGTAAAATCAGTGAGCATATAAACCAGCTCGAGCGTAGTTCAGTTTTTATTTGTATTGCGATTCTATGTTTATTTTTTCGTTTTAAATACATACTTAAAATTAATCATGGACATTTTCACAAAACACTCTATTTGTCCCAAACGAAGTTTTGTGTGAAGACTTACATAGTAACACCCAGACACAACAAATATTTATGTTTTGCCATTAACCTCGCCATAAGTACCTACCTAAACATTAGTTCTTGGTGGGGATCGAACCCACTGTACGGAAGGCAAAGCTATACCTACTGAGCTGTGACATCTGTCAATATTATTTTTATTATTTTTATCAGGTTAGAGGGATTTTTCGTTTAAATTGTAAAAAAAATCGATATACCGAAACCTGAAAAACCTTCAACACTGTATTACACTTTCATTTGTCTAAAATTTAATGACAAAAATTCCGAATACCGTATTGGTTTAGTTTATACGTGATACGTTCAACTGAAAATCTATACCGACATGAAACTAAAGCTTTTTATAATATTCAATGGTTAGAAGATTCTATTGCCAATTTGAGATACACTGCGCGGCGACACGGAAATGCTGCGCAGTCGAGTGGTTTTTGACGCGCATACCATTTGATGTAACTTAAAGTGTACCTTAAACCCAGTGTAAAATCAACGCGTCGCGCTTGCGTCTCGCCGGCCACTCGTGAAGGCGCGATGACCCACACCGGTTTCGCTTTCGTCCGAAGGTCAGTTCTGAATCAAAGCAGCTAGTGACGTCACTGCAACATCGATATCCATAAAATTTTCATAAGCTTCATTTACATAGTGCATTTTGCAGTTTCTTGAATGAACGACGGTAATAATGACAAATGGTCATAGATAATGATGATACAGTTTAATAGCACTAAAGGTCCCACAGGACGCTCGCTCGTTTTAGTCATCGGCTCATTTTAACATCAGTTTGACGTCATTCGTACTAGATTAAAAGCTTGCCGCGTTGAGCATAATGCAAAACATTGTTATTTCTTTAAATATATGCGGAGACCAATATCAGTGTAAGGCCCAGTTTCAACAAAGACTTGCTAACAGAGTGTCACGTAATTGGGCGTCAAAATGTCAAGTGACTAAATAATACGACGTTCAACGCTGTTTAAATAAAACGCAAGCAGATGTATTTTTGTTTAGCTGGTTTATATGGTGGCCGTCAGATCAGCGATTAGATTTAACAGTCTGTTAATTAACAAGCTGTTAGTTTAACTAACAGAGCCTGGTGAAACCGGCCCTAAGCCTGTCAGTGTAAGGCTGATATGGTAATACATTTTTTCTTACATATTTTTTTACGAGTGTCGATAGCGACAGGCCCAACACTAGCCTCCAGTAACGCCAGGCTCCAGCCGTAATAACAACATTATATAGTCGAACACATGTTAGTGACAAACTCAGCACATAGGCATTTGTCGAAGCATATAATGAGCATATTTTATTTATCTACGGTAAGTTAAACATTTCATTCGCATACTATTTTTATTGGTATGTATTATTTTTTCTGATATAAAAGACCACTGGTGGTTTATTGGTACATTAGCCTCCTCCGGTCCGTAGGTCGTGGGTTCAAAGATAGTATAATAATTACTTATTTTTAGTTTTTATAACTACCCTTTCTTGAGTATCTCTAAGGTAAGAAATAATGACGCTGTATAAATCATTTAGATAAGATGCAAAGGCTTATCACTCACTAAGGGAAGATAAGCAATATTATTTAGGTACTAATATGTATGCAATATGAATGTAGTTCTTATGTGTAATATTTGTACCCGTACAGATAGGAATCAGTGTTAATTTAAATAATAAAGTATTTCCAAGTTTGTTAAGGAAATAGTATATAAATATTATGATGTATGTACTAACATCTTAACACGTGCCCGCTGCCTATTATTATTTTAAAACTGTAAAAAAGACAAAAAGAAAATTTAAAGATATAAACGAAATATGCAGATTTACTAAATAAACGGTTTTCTGATTGCGAAAATCGAGTTTGTCTGTTTGTTTGCTCGTAGATTACACCTAACTACTGGACCAATTGCAATGAAACTTATAAAATTCAGAAGCCCTTTTTCCGGATTAAAACATTAGGCTATATTTTATTGAAATCAAAGGCGTGGAATCTTAGATACAGCTTGAACTTTCTAAACCAAAAGCAGCCATTTGCTACGAGGTTCATCGTATGCTGGCTGACAGATATTTTGGTGGAAAGTTATTTTATTGTATAGTAACTACATGTTTCATGTGAAGTAAACTTTATAAAAAGTATAAATTGTTGTTTCTCTCGGAACATCGTGGATGGTGATTCAAAGTTAAACCACAAATTGGTTTCTGGGAAGCGGCTTCTTAAATAAAATCAAAGTCTAATATCAGGTTTAGTTGAGTACCATACAGGGTGTATGACCATTGACTATTCCCACAAGTTGGAACCTCAAAGTAGGTACATGTCAATATGATAATCGTTTCTATACAACAACTCTAAAAGAACTGGTGTTTTCTACTTTAACCACTCGAAGTTTTCAAGAGTTGTCTTATTGCAAACGACTTTTTTATAAATAAAGTTTAATGGACGCTCGTAGGCTTGTAATATGGGAACTAGATTGATGATAGAATACTTATATACTTTTTGTAAATACATACTTATGATACATAGTAACACGCGGGCCTAAGACGCGCACCGCGAGATATTTGTCATGTCGTTCTGTCAAAATGCAAGCATTTTGTACCAGTTGAGGAACTATTGCATTATCTGTGGTAATGTTGTCGACAAAACGCGCCTTTGAATCTTCAACTTTTGACATTTCTGCATGACTATTATCTCGTCCTCAGAGAGGTACGACGACTAAGAAGTGTCAAAAGTGTACATTATGGCGCGTTTTGTCGACACCATTAGGTACCACAGATAATGCAATAGTTCCTAAACTGGTACAAAATGCTTACATTTTGACAGAACGACATGACAAATATCTCGCGGTGCGCATCTTAGGCCCGCAGAACATAACAAACATTCACGTTTGTCACATTCAAATGTTTCTATACATCCTACATAGGATCGATCTCGGGATATTTTCTGGATTTTTTTAGCATTTATGTAAAATTTACTGTAGCTGACTATAACTATAAATGCTATAACTAGAGTATTTCGGACGCATTAACTCCACAATTCATGTCGCATGGATCCCTGCAAGGGGTGGAAGAACCTAATTAAAGAAAAGGTCATGAAGAGAGGTCGCGACCTTCAGCAATTAGGAATCGGCACAGAGAGAGAGAGAGAGAGGCTATAAACCCTATAGGGTTAAGCTGGCTACAACCTAATATAAATTAATAGCAAAATATTTACAATAAAATCATTTAATCATAATCACTGCATTAATTATTTTAGATTTTACACATTTAATTCTAATTAACAGAATTTATTACATGCATTGTTAATTTTCTCACATATTTTTAAAACCATAAAAAAGTTTCTCCAAAGCTTTTAAATTCGCTCACGCCGCTATACTACTGCCGTCTTACCAGTCAAAACTGTACCCCGGTTTTTAACAATTTACAATTACACAGCGTCGAGCTTAAAAATAGGTAGCTGTACACTACGCGTCGACCACCATTTGAATGCGGAGCGCTGCCGGCTTACCCCGTAATGTGAGTAAACTACTCGCTAGGATGTACTGATAAACTAACGTAAGTTTGCGTAAAGCTATATAAAGGACATCCTGGTTAGTTTTAAATAAAATAAGGCTATCAAACTATACAACAAACTAACTTAAATTAATTATTATTACTTATAATTAATAATAATTAATTTAAGTTAGTTGTATATTATTGTTGTTATTAATAATTATTAATTGAAAATTGACGTAGTGACTTCAGTATGGGACACTTCAAAAAGGGTGTTTTAAAATTCTTCAAGGGTCGGCAGCGCGCGTGTTGCACCTCTGGTGTTGCAGGCGTCCATAGGCTATGGTAACCGCTTCCCATCAGGCGGGCCGTACGCTTGTCTGTCTACTTTGTTGTATAAAAAAATATTGTTACATCCGTTCGTTAGGCTCCTAAGAAAAGACATAAACGCGCGCAATACCAGGGTGAAATAAGTATACTCCCAAAAACTCCTGGAAGTTTTTCCGAATATTACTAAGGAACTTTGAGCTAGTGTAATGTTAAATAAACAGTGGTATGTAGTGCGAGTGAAAACTAGTGCCACCTAGTAAAGAACACAACAACAAAGTGTCTTCGCCTTAAGTAATTAGAGACAATAAGAAAAGTGCCAATGGACACATTCTTAGAATAATTAATTTTAAAAAATTATGTCAATGTAAAATTACTAATTAGCCTGCCTTTTGGCTAGATCGTAATATAATTAGGGTAAGTATAAGTATTATGTTAGTACAAGTACGCTAAATAATATAAAAAAACTAAGGAACTAACGATCATCGCGAAACAAAAAAAAACTTACTTGGCATAAATATATGAGACAACTAGGTGTGCCCGCGACTTCGCCCGCGTAGAATAGTGTCTTTGGGTAGCATAGCTCTTACAAACCTTGATTTTATATCGAATCAACAGCTTAAAATAAGTTTCAAGCTTCTAACTCTAAAAATGACGATACTTACATACTACTTTCATACCCCCCCTTTAAACCCTTTCCAACCCTTTTTTCGCATTAAAAAGTAGCCTATGTCCTTTTTCAGGCTCTAGATTATCTGTGTACCAAATTTCATTTAAATCGGTTCAGTAGTTTTGAAAGTGCGACAGACAGACAGACAGAGTTACTTTTGCATATAGGTATAATATGGCAGTCGCCACATTGGCCATTTGGATGTCAATTTTCTATGAACGCATCCCTGTCAGTCAGTGTCAGTGATGACACAGTGTTCTCTCTTTGTAAAAGTTTAGTAGTCAAAAAAAAGTTTGGTAGTAACTTCCATACAACTTTAACCCCCCCCCCCTTTCAACCCCTTACAACCCTTTTTTCGCATTAAAAAGTAGCCTATGTCTTTTCTCAGGCTCTGGACTATCTGTGTACCAAATTTCATTCGAATCGGTTCAGTAGTTTTGGCGTGAAAGCGAGACAGACAGAGTTACTTTCGCATTTATAATATTAGTAAGGATTTGATGACCATTGTTTTTTTTCACGCTATCACTGATCCATAGAAGTAGATGTTCATAACGATGGTTGCTTTAACCCCTGAACTACTAATTACTATGGAAAATAACTCCAGTAGTTTGTTTACGCTCATGTGTATCAAGCTGAATACGTAAACCTTTAATATCTTTCTATTTTGCAATTGAACTAGTTTGAACGTGTTTTTGTGGTTTCATTTTCCTAATGCTTTTCATAGCATTAGGATAAAAAACAACAGCAATCATACTTGTTGTTGTTTTTGTTTTGCACAAAATAATTCGTATATTATATGACGTACGTACCTACCTAAACGTCAACAACTACGAACTTGGGTATGAAATACACTCGAGAGCAAAAATTGCGGGTCATCTATAAAAAGTTGTCTTGGAAACCATGTGAATGCTAGCTCAGTGAAATTACGCAAGCTAAGAAACAATGAACAAATTTAAATATTTATTTTAAGTACATTAAACACAATTTATTTGAATCATCCAGCATTCACGGTTTCCATGATATTCAAGTGTTTACAGATGACCCCGAGTTTTTGCTAACAACTGTATGAGTTATACCTACTTGTGTAGGGATTATTGAACTTACATTTTTATGAGTTATCGACATTAGCATGTTGCAGCTGAACTGCGGCTGCAATTTTCGGAGGCCAACCAACCAGCTCAATAATGATGGAGTTCAAAGACTTAGGCGTTTTTACAACCTCAGCATTACCCAAATCATTTACAACTAAAATTAAGATATATTTAATAGGACTGGTTTTCATTACACTGTATTTTGAAAAACCAACTGAATTCATTTAGTTAATTTTTTGACATTTTTAGAATTCTCTTAGATACCTACTTATACTTAGCATGAATCATGAATCACTTCAGAAGAAATGTCCTTAGAGTCTTTCAGTAGGCAACGCACCGATAGTGCTCCTAGTGTCGGTGTTTCTAGGAGACAGCTTACCATCAGATGGGCCGTATGCCTATCTGTAAAAAAACAATTACTTAAAAAAAGATAGCACAAAACACATTTTCATAAACAAAATAAATCGTGGACCTAATATGAAGTGTAAGTTATGTTTGTATGAAAAATTTGCTATGAAGTTCTTGATTACCCCTGCCATATTCCCTACTTTATACAGGCTGTATAATCTATACTAATATTATAAAGAGAAAAGATTTGATTGTTTGTTTGTTTGCATTGAATGGGCTCCGAAGTTACTGGACTAATTTGAAAAATTCTTTCACCGTTGTGAAGCGGGTGACATAGGCTATATTACATTTTCAAATAAATTTCGACTTTAGATTAGGTAGGCTTCATGCATCTTACCAAAACTTAGTAGTGTGAAACTATACGAATGATTTAAAAATTCTCAAACCTGCACCGCAAAGCCTTTCCGCCCACGGGAACTTAATTTATGTTATCGTCGGACACAACTTGGCCCACACCGGAAATTAATTGAATACCGAATAAATTACTCTTCTTCATGGCGTATAGATCGCTTTTTATATGATTTCACTATATTCAGTAAAACTACATCTTTGTGGACGTTACAAAATGAATTGCTATTCTGGGGGTAGCCCAGAATAGAAATTCAGTTTGGATGCTGTACCTAATATTTTAAGGATGATACGAATTGACGGTTATCAAGATAACAGCACTGCAATGCGAAACTTTTCCATGAGTTCTTTATTTAAATTAGTCCTAGTTCCAGTGTATCTGGTTTCCAAATTTGTATCAGATATTTTAATAAAATGCATAATGGAATGGCATCGTGCTCGATCACTATGATGCTAACGACCGTTCGTACTTGAAAAGCAAGAGGTCATTGTCGTCTTGACGCCATTATGTTTTGCAATTATAAGTAGGTACCTACACACGACTGTCATACGTTTTTCATACTTACGAGTTTATCCAAGTCATGTAGGAAGTAACATGGCTAAGCGTGCTTCACCTTAAGGCTAGGCACAGTGTAATCTCAGAATAGTTGTAACTTGCATCGACTTACCGTGTTTTCTCAATGGGCGTCACAGTTCTTGGGTTCAATTCCCACCGAAAACAAACATTTTAATGATTGGCAAACATAGATGTTTGTTCTTCTATTTAATTTTTTCCTGTTGTTATTTTAGGTAATGTAATATATTTACAAAGTAATGCTTATAGTATTCTATCAGTAATCTAGTTACCATTATACCAGCTTTGCTTAGTTAGTTTGTCAAGTTGTTTGAAAGGTCTACGAATATTCTTTTTATTATACCGGATTAACGGGTAGCCGGTTTTTTATTTATATATTTATTTTAACCTATTAGTCTCATACATCTGACCTTACCCAATAACTCCGGCTTCCTGGCTCTCAGAAGTTGCTAGTTAAAAAAAACCCGACTCAAGTGCGGTTAGGCAAATAATTACATAGATCTAAACGTCTTGTGTTATGTACTAAATATTTCTCTATCAATCTACTCTATCGTCCCATATAGAATGCCAAACCTACTTGGGAAAAAAGAATGGAACATCTTATATTTTCGCACTGAAAAAGGGAACTTTCACCGACTGAAGTTTTCAGGTGTTGTCTAGATTACACCCGACCAAAAGCGAGTTGGACTCACAGACTAGCGTCTTCAGCGAGAAACCTACATAGCCCTTCCTTAACCAGATTGGTAAAATTTGAATTTGTCCTTCTTGATGACCAGATAACCCCGCTCGGCTGGTCAAGTAATACATACGTAAATAAAAATGATTTGATTCTGAATAAAAAAACGAAAAGTGCATGCGCTGGTGAGTGGCCGTGGCTTTGAAGGAGGCTGCAAGGAGATACGGTCCTTGACCTATATCGAGTCGTTTAAGCAGCTACGCACAACACTTGTTGTATTTAACACCACGGTGCTATAGTGTGCCTCTTTTTGTCATTTTTGAGCACAGTCGATCTGAACCGGACGCCGGGAAAATAAATCTCAGAGTTCGTACGTGGTTCTTGCGCTGCGGAGATTATTTTTATCGCCGTGCTTTTATCATAATCCTCCAATCAGTGAAACATGCCTAGGGTATCACCAATATATATAAAACTTTCTGATAATCAACGTACAGCCTAAACCATAAGTCCTATAGGTATGAAATTTGGAGGGTAGTATCCTTATATAGTGTAGGGGTGCACTAAGAAAGGAATTTTGAAAAGTCACACTCTAAAGGGTCTATTTAGAACGCGAGCAACGCCGCGGGCGACGTTTAGTAAAGACATAAAAGTGTTCACACTAATTATCTAGCTACTAATTATCCATTGTCTTCGACTTTTCTTCATTTTTCAATAAAACTTTTCTTACCAGTCCTTCAGGGTAGCACTTTAACTTTGACACTTACTAACTTAATGTCTCAGAGTGATGGACGCAGTGCAATGTATCACAGGGTACGTCCTCAGTGAATGTGCTCAGTGAGGCAATGTATCGATATAGGCAGTGGTTACCTCTTAACATTAGATGAGCCATCGGCTTGATTCTACATTTAGTTGTATAAAAATAAGTACATTCACATCCTGTCTGGCGCTTCGTCTTCCATCGTACTGTGAAATAGTAATAAATACAAGGTAGTAAGTTATCAAAACACAATCAATGATCCGGAATTGCTTATCACGTGGAATTAATTCTTACTGAAAGTGTGAATCATCTCTCTGTGGAATCAGTTCCACTTCCCAGAATAGGTAGGCAGCTATTTTATTCAAAATCACTCACTAGAAACATTGATTAGATTTATTCTATTGAGATTGGTCATCCAATGTGCCTAAACTTATAAATAGTAATAATAATAATAATAGGGCTTTTCATATCACCACTTTTTAGCCATGCCTTTATGAACAGGACGCTGGCTGTGCCTATAATATCCTCTCACCTAAAACTAACTAGTGTATTTTGAACTACTTTTTATTAGTAGATCCAGGCAAAGCTCCCTTAACATAGTAAAGTTAACCATTCCGATGTAAAATGGAGCTTTTTCTAAATTATTTTTCGCACTGGATTTTCACGTCTGTCTAGATCTGTCGACGGTACCTACTATATTTATGTAAAATCCGTACCGTACTTTTAATACAACCTCTGCGCAACGTGCAGTCTTTACTGCGAAAGTGCTAAATTTGCCTTTCTTCCTGAATAAACTTGTAGTTTTTTTAATACAAAATTTATATCCTACTAATATGTATTATAAAATTAAATATGATATATACATTTAGATGTTCAGATGTTTGTGCTTCAAACATGTCGCAACTACTGGTTCAATTCGGATGAAACTTTTAGTTCGTAGCCAGGATCGGGCGAGACGTGGACGATATCGCGGGTGGAAGTAAGTTAAAAATAAAATTCGTATGAATGTTGTATATTTCATGTTGCATTTGAACTACAGGTAACTAAATATCTAGAAATAATGATTTTACTTTATCTCCCCTCGTATGTATAAATAACACAGTCCTGGCAATTAAACCGCTTGTCCTTGAATGTCAGACGACCTTAGTTAGGACTCGAGAGTTATGCATAAAGAATCAAACACTAAATCGAGTCTCAGGCAAAAACTGGTCGGGTCAGTCCTGGGCTGACGTCACCGCGCGGCAACTCACTCGCTTCCGAATCCAAACGCCAGATAGAAACCGACAGGAATATAACTGTGCTTAGCTATGCAAGGCTTTGGTCTAGTAACCATGCAATTTTCACTTTCAAATCGTTTTTTTTTGGCAATTTTGTGTCTAGACTGGTCATGGAATGGTACCGTTTCGTTTAGCGCGGTACAATAGGTACCTATGGATAGGTGTAATGTCTAGCTATTTTATTCGTTTTTAGGTGTATGGACCTATACCAGACTTGTATGTTCTAATCCACACTAACAAATAAAGTGTATCTGTCTGTAAACCTAAGCTTTTAGTGATTGATGGTCATCAATTCGACAAAAAGAACCTGTAATCTGAAAGGTATGGGGAAACAAAGTCGCACATGAAGTTATATAGTCGCGGTAAAGTAGGGTAGCGTTTCAAAATACGAATAGGCCCACAATTGAGAGGTATTTTTTATTTCCGGACTTGCGGGTAGACCACAAAATGCGTCGACGCAGAGTTCGCAGAATCCAAACGTATTACGTGTTTATACGTGCTTTTTAATTGGAAACTTGCGAGCGAATACAGGGAGTAAACTAGTTAGCTATAAATGAATAAGACCTACCGCACTACCCTAACTACATAGTAAGTACTACTTTTAGTGTTTATTCAAAACTAGCAGCGCCTCGCGGTTTCACCCGCGTAATTCCCGTTCCCGTGGGAATTCCGGGATAAAATATAGCCTATGTTCATCAGGGATAATGTAGGATTCTAATGGTAAAAGAATTTTTTTAATCGGTCCAGTAGTTTCGGAGCCTATTCAATTCATACAAACAAACAAACAAACAAAAAATCAAACCTTTCCTCTTTATAATATTAGTATAGATATAGATATACTCAGACAACAGATTTTTTTTTAGTTTATATGTGTCTAATGGATTCCCCCCCCCCGCGGAGTCCAGGATTTAGGTTTGAAATCCTGGATCCGCCACTGACATGGCAAGCATACCGCCGCCATCGCCGCGTATACCTACCAAACTAATTTAAAGGACTTTGATTCCATCTTGTTCCTAAATAAGCAAGTCTATACAATAAAACTAATTTGTTTATTTGAAAACGACATTAATATTTAAATACTTATCTCAATGTTAGCAGACGGGTATTGACCCTCACACTTTTTGGCGCAAAAAATCGCAGTTACTCATAGGTCAATGGTGCGAGGCCGGCTTCTTTGTTGGTCTTTTGCACATAACTTATTTAAATACGTATATTGACAGTGGAAATAAATCTTTGTGATTCTCAGAATTTGGACAATTAAATACTCGATTCGATACAAATTTTTATATCCTACACTGGTTTATAAAATGGTAGCTAAGTATTACTTTTGTAAAAATGTGTTGTTTTATCAACGGGCTTTACATTCCAGGGAGGTACTCGTAGTAGGTACATAATAAATAAAATAACTTCAAGTAGGTAAATATAATAATTCACATCACTTTTCTGGGAGGTGTAAAAGAGTAGATAGAGTAATGTGGCAGTATTTTAGATCGAGTGACCAAAGCGAACGAAGAAGTGTTTAATAGGCAAATCGGCGTTGTGTGTTTGTATGTTCGTTAGAGCATACCTTTCAAACCGCTTATCCAGTAAGCATAGAGTTGATAGAAATGGTGTTAGGTCGACGGATAGTACGTACAAAACTAATTTACTAGTATTAATTTATTATAAAGAAAAATAAATTGTAAAAAATCAAGTGAGCTGTAATGTGACAATTGTAAAGTTCTTTTAGATTACAAGTGATTTTTGAATGGAGGTTACGTGAGAATGTGAGGCGATCAGCAGGCAGGCACCTACCGATAAATGAGTGAGTAACTAGGAATTATTATTCTTTTTTGTCGGAGATTTTTTTGTTTTAGCGATAGACACTAATCAGTACAATACGTACTTGTAGTTCTGGTAGTTGCAAAACAGCGGTGTATAGGACTTAAGTAGATTATTAGTAAGTATAAGATTGTTCAACTTTGTTTTGGGAGCTTTTACATAATTATTTGTTTGCAACTTGCACAAGAGTTTAGGTAGATCTTTATACTAAATTAATTAAAAGATAGTACGGCCTATATTCATTTATTAATATGATTTTGCGACTATATTTACTATATTTGATTATCTAGGCCAGCATTGCTATTCAGCGCGGCAATGCAGCCGATTAGTACTGATTTGGACCAGTTGAGCTATCTATAAATCGTTTGCAACGGTTTGTGGATAGCTCAACTGCTTCGTGTGTATTTTGTAAATATTGTGAATATTGTAAATACTGTATTAGTTGTAATTTTCTTTGTCAGTAAAATAAAATGGACAAATGTTATGCCTAATTGTTCCTTATTGTATATTAACAAACTACACTCGAGAGCAATGATTCCGGGTCACTTAAAGAATGTTAAAAATCTCGGAAACTAAAAATGATAGGTTAATGCAATAAATTGTATTTAATAGACAATGTAATACTCCTTAAATGAAAGTAAAAAAATATGAGTCACCGCATACATTTTATTAACACAAAATTACATAAAGAAAAAAACTGCTGATCTCTCCTTAAAACAAAAATAGGAAACATGAAATTTTTGAACTTTATTACGATTTTCTTGAATTTTAATACTTCGTATTGCCTCCTCGTGCTTCCATTACTGCGTTTACGCGGTTTGGCATGCTGTACACCAAGTTCCTTATACGATTTTGGGGAATATTCTCCCATTCCTCTGTGAGAGCAATTTTGAGCTCACGAAGCGTGATTGGGGGAGGGTTTTGTTGTTTTACGCATCTGCCTAGCTCGTCCCAAGCATGCTCGATCGGGTTGATATCCGGGCTGCGCGCTGGCCACTCCATACGAGTAATGTTCATCTCTTGAAGGTAGTCATTCACAATCCTACCTGTATGAGGTCGGGCATTGTCATGCATAAATATAGCATCCTCACCTAAATTGACCATAAATGGACCAACATGATCATTGAGGATTTCTTCCACATATCTTACGCTAGTTAAAGAGCCGTTTTCTATGATCACCAGCTCTGTGCGACTTTCAGAAGAAATTCCGGCCCACACAAGTACAGACCCACCACCGTAGGCTACTTTTTCTTCGATGCATGCTTGCTTGAATCTTTCCCCTGGTCTTCGATACACTCTGTGTCTTCCATCGTGCTTGTAGAGCATAAATTTTGATTCGTCGGAGAACATAACTTTTGACCAATCTTCAATACTCCAATTTACGTGGCTCTGGGCATATCTTAGTCTTGAAATACGATGCCCACGCTCCAGTTTAGGGCCGTTTGCAGGTCTAAGGGGTTTTAAGTTAGATTCAGCAAGCCGACGTCTTACTGTCCATGCACTTGGGTTACTTCCTCCGAGGCGTCGAAACTGATTTGTGAGTTCAGTTCCTGTGAGAAAGCGATTTCGAAGCATGGTGTTCACCAAGTATCGGTCTTCTCGTGCTGTGGTACACCTGGTTCTGCCCGTTCCTGGTCTGCGTAGGTTAGAACCAGTTTCTTCGTAACGTCGGAGAACTCTTTGTACTGTTGACAGCGACACACCGACAGTCCTGGCTGTATCGCGCTGACTCCGGCCGGTTTCCAGCATTGTAAGTATTCTGGTGCATTCTTCAGGCGTAAGCGACATAATTTCAGCTTGAATAATGAATATAGAGCACTATCAACATGGTTTATATACCCACATAAATGACAGATTACAAACAAAAGCAAAACCAAATGCTGTAATTTCGTAGTTCCATCTTCGAAAGTGGCCCTTTTTCAAATTTGATTTTTTTAAGATATAACTTTACAATAACTAATAAGTTTTAATACCTTCATTTAAGGAGTATTACATTGTCTATTAAATACAATTTATTGCATTAACCTATCATTTTTAGTTTCCGAGATTTTTAACATTCTTTAAGTGACCCGGAATCATTGCTCTCGCGTGTAGTTGACAATTAACACACTACCCTATATTTACTAGAATTTCGAAAACTTAATTTGTTAATCGACTTTTGTTTGGTGACTGTACTTCTAAGTACCTAACCTACATAACATACCCAAGAAACTAACATACCTACACAATTATAAATATTAATCACTATAAATCACGGCCAGTTGCCAGAGGTTTCAATAATGAGACAAAGATGACAAAAACAAATACGTGCAGCGACAAAACTGAACCTTATTGCGTGCGTCTTAAGGAGCGGATTCAAGTCACGAAGACACCACAGAAGAGATGATAGTATTGTACAATTTACACTTCGTCTCAGCCATAACTTTACAAATTACTTTGTTAATGGTGTAAGTGCTTACGTCTTAACCTGTTCCTTATAGCTGTGAAAGTAAAATTTAGGGTAGGTCAGTTAAGCGACTTAATAATTAAACAAGTTTAGTATGTCCACTGATTTTACTCTTACTTTTTTGAAGGAATAAATAAGAGCAACCTGTAGTTATTATAATGGGGGGTATCGGGTCTCGTCGCAGGAATCGAACCCATACCTCTCGTATCACACCACACCACAGCGTTCGTCAAAATGTTAAATTATGTATTTAAGTGCATTATTAACACGTCGGACCACACAAGACTGATCTGTGGGGTAAGCACGAACTAAACTAACAGTCGCCGCGTTACGTAAACCTAACGTAATCGAGTCATATTGCGCATCAACGCCTGATCGGCTTCCGGACGTTGCAGCTTCACCGCGCAATGTATCTCGTATACGCTACCGTTACGATACGTTTGCGATTGTCACACTTTTTCGTACTGAGGCGGCGGCGCGGCAATTTTAATGTAATATCACCTTCCAAGTTGTTTTATTTTCTGTTTGATTTCTGCGTTCTGTGACTGATCTACCGCAACGCCAAATTGTGTAGTCACGACTTTGATCTCGATAAAATACAGATAAAAATATGTCTTAGTCTAATCGGTGAAGTAAGAATAAAATTATCTGCTGGTTTATTACGTCATATTCTCATAAAAAATAGGTTCGTGATTTAGAGACTATATAGTCTCCAGGTACTGTAGATTTTTTTACAGGTCGGTTCGTAACTGACCTAGAGTAGCACCATCTCTAGTTTCTTGAGGATGTTAGTTTAGTATGTACGAGTAGTTAGAGGCACGTCCGCCCATATTTTGATATAAGACGTAAATTAAATTGATTTATGATACCTAGTTAGCAACGGAAAAATAGCCCCGCCTATAAAAATAAAACACTGAGTTTTTATATGATTTCCCGGATACCTAATAATAGTAAAAGTTACGATATTACTTAGTTGAATATGTTAAAATGCGAATTAATTACCAAAATATGTGATTTACTAATTATTTATTTACTTAACTTTTTTATGTTGGGTTAGTGTGAAACCAGCATCCCAATAAATTGCATCTACTTATCGTTGTTCAAGTATTAATAACTAATTTATTTAAAGGTCACAATGAGATCACATTCGCGAAAAACAACACAAGAAACGTCAAAGACTCCGTTCGTTTTGATATTGACCGCTGCAACGCCTGTGTTAAACTTTTGGACTTTTTGTTTATTAAAATAAGATCGACAGGTGTGAGCTACGTGCAGGCACCGGGAGGGTTCCTGTGCTGGAATTGAAATTAAATTACGCAATTTTGGTGAGCTTTTCACTACGAGTATCATAATTTAAATTTTCAAAAGTTCATTTATTTCATCAACTATTTGGTTTTCATACCAAACTCGCTTAGTTTGATAAAAATATAGACTACCTATTACTTTTTTATAAATCTTTAATAAAAAAATTACATTACGTTAGGACAAACAATAATATTTTATGGATAAATCTATAGAATTTTTGGAAAATATAGTTCTTTTAGAATATGACTAGGTACATATTTCTAGGCGACGGTGACCGCTTACCATCAGATGGGCCGTATGCATGTTTGTCTAATACAAAAAAATAAATGAAGAACTCCTATTACAGTTCTTCTACTATCTATAGTTTCTGTATTTATTTTATATTCTTTATTCTCGACTCGAAATCTGTTATGTATGTAATTTTTATATCGTTCTGAACCCAGGAAATTAGCTAGTCCATAATCACTTGAATAAAACTGACGTCACTAGTAGGTTACTAATAAACCATAACTGGGGGGAGGAAAATTGACTTTGAAGTTACCAAAAGTTGCCTTTTGTGCTTGAACAGTATTACCTTGGTAGTTGAACATCTGTGGTCACCCCAATCGCGATGGAAACGCGATGTTGCGTGGCACGAACTGCAGCGATGCAGTAATTGTTGCCTGCGGTTGGGAAGGGGTAGACAGACACCTCAAGTCCGCCGTTGACGTTGATTTATGAACGAACAAATTGCAGTATTTTTTCACCTTATGATTTGGATACTGTAATTATATTTTTTATTGCATTGTCTAGTCTAGCTAGAAAAAAATTTAATGTGACCTCAATGGCTGTTTTTACACTGCAAACGACACGACACTACACCTACGCGATATCGATAGTTTTACTCGAGCCACTGATATATCGGTATCGGTCAGTGTGCAAAAGCCATGGCGGACGGCTGTCAGGCTGTGACATGATAGTTGCGGGTTTGATTCCTATGACTGAAACTTTGAATGTTTGTATGATCTCTACTCTTATTGTATGATACTCAAATTGTAACTGTGGACAGGCATCACAGTTGAGTCGATATTAGATCTTTCCTCCGTGCTGTGCGTCGTGGGTTCAATAGTACAAAAGTACCAAGTACAAAAGCTTATGTGGGGCAAACATAGATGTTTGAATTTACAAAAAAACTTTATCAGCAATTTGTTTCCATAGTACAAGCTTTTCTTAGTTTGGCACTAGAAAGCGCTGTGTGAAAATAATAGAATATTTATTTATTCTTTCAGTTAGGTACATACGCTAACTATACATTTTATTGAGTAAAATTTTAGTTTTACTCGTCATTCTATATGTGTTTTACGTAAAGCGGAGTGTCACCCGCCCGACGCTCATAAAACTTAGTCTACCTAAACAGTGCCCGGTACCGCCTGAAGTGCGTAGGGATGGGAAGCGGTCACAGTCATACTATGGAGAACCAAGACTGTTAGTATATTATTAAAGAACAGTGCCCGGTACCGCCTGAAGTGCGTAGGGATGGGAAGCGGTCACAGTCATACTATGGAGAACCAAGACTGTTAGTATATTATTAAAGACTACTGCTGATTATTGCTGCGGTACCTGTCTTCACACTGTCACCGAAACGACACCAACACGATGTCGGCGGATATCATACATCTAGTACTAGAAGCTTTCACATGCTCAATGGACACCAAATTGTAGGTAGTATTAAACAAAGTCCAGGGGGCGTGATCATGAACATGTCTGACTGTAGCTGGGTTACGTAAACCTAACGTTTTAGAACCATATGGCCAGCTCGACAGCTCAACGTTGCGATGTAGCGTCACCGCGCAATGTATCTAGATACGTTAGCGTTACGGTACGTTTACAATTGTCACATTTCTTCGTGATCAAGGCAAGGCGCAAAGCCCGTAGTGCAAGTTTTATTTTGTTGATTGAAACTAATATCGAAAAGCGACTAGCGAGATATTTAGTATGAAAACCCGACTAGCGGAAGATTCGCAAACGGTTTTTCTACATACAAAAACTACGAGTTTCTTACTACATTTTCAAAAGGCATTTAAATAAGACTAAGGTTCAGTCTTGTTTCCTAATGCCTCATCACTAGTAAGTACTGTGTAGGTAAAACTATACAATATTAGGTTCACAGCCCTAATATAGCAAGGTACAATACACTGATAATTTAGCACGCACATAATAACAAAACGAGTTGGTATTACTAATATCTAATAGGGAGGGAAGGGAAGGTTCTAACAGTAACTACATAGACTACATAGTAGAAGTTTGAACCTAGTTTACTTTAATGTGTTTACTTTGAAATGCAAGAATATTTAGAAGAGATACCTTTATTTTATCTACTCTCTACATAATACTAAATCTTACATCAATCCTACAGGATTGATGTAAGATTTACAATAACATTAAAAAATACTGATACAAAACAGAATTAGTAAAAATTACAACACTTTTGTTAAAAATGAATTGGAAGGTACGTAAGTATTGTATGTATGTAATTGCAGAAAGAATTTATCGATATGTGAAAGCAGGTAGGTTCCTACCCTAGGTTCATCCAGTTTCACCCTCGTTTTCTTCAGAACGAGGCTCCAAAGGCTTCGACTGGCTCCGACGGCTATGACTGGCTTCGAAAGCTATGACCGGCCTTGAAGCATGTACTCCGCATCTGAAAAAATAAACCAAATTAAATCATGAAAGAACCGTAAGGAATTCATAGATGATGCTAACATTAGGTCTATGCGACTGCGGGAAACAAACCCGCGAAAGCTAACTTATATTTAGCATAGCTAACGAACGTTAGCACACAAGTGAAAAACTGCGTCAGCGAAATATGCTACAACCAAAGGGTTTATGTTTGTTTACCTTTCAGTCTGCAACCAGCATTAGAAAGGGGTTGATATTAATGTTACTACATTCCATTCTGTAACTAGAGTTTTTTTCTATAAACAACCACGATTCAGGTGAAGTTAAAAACAAAACTTCGTAAAAATTATGAGCTTTGAAAAATTCCTAATTTTCATTCACGCGATTCATAAAACCTAAGTTGGAAGTAGGTCAGTGGTTACGGTATCGTGCCTGCCTGGCCATAATCCCGACCTCAGTCATACATTATACTTGGACATATCTATTTACTTACTCATAATAAACTTACCGTGTACCTATCACCATTATGAATTAAGGAAGAGAATCCCACTTTCTTTTTATTTAAATTCATACAATTTATGCTGATGGGAGACCTTTGTCCAGCCAAGGAAAGGAAGAGGCTAATTTAAAAAAAATATTTACCTTTACGTCCCGCAACACTCAGAGATGTCATAAGCATATGTAACACTTACAATTAACGGTGTCTCTGTTCGTCATTACCTATTTGTAAGACATATCAATGCACTAATCGTTGACTATCTTTTAACGCACGTCTCAGATTGTGTCAGTTAGTTAGTATTACTTTATAAGCGTACGTATGAGCTAGCTTTCGACTCCGGTATCGCTTGAATGAACCAAGGAGTCCTAGCAGCCCTAATGCGGATTAAGTCGGCCTGGTTGGACGCTATTGAGTTAGAAATATCCACACCCAGGTGTGATCCCACGCAACAAATAACTAAACATTCGCATTTTTAATAAAAAAATGTAACGACGCGTACGTTGGTAAGTTTATTTAATGTTATTTGGATAGGTACGGTCAGTAACATGAGTTGTTTAAAATAGTTAATGACTTTAGCACATTTGTTAAGGCTAATTTTCCTCTGCCGCCAGTCACCGTGATAGCTAAGGGGATTTTCGGACAAAAGTTCCAGAAATCCCCTACGCAGGGGATTTAGTCAGGGGATTTCCGGAATGAGCCAAGTTAAAGCCCCTAAATCTTAGAGAATATAAACTTAAGTGGCTGTCTTTCTTAAAAATCTACAAATTCTACAATCTACAAGTGACTATTTAAGACCACCCTAAAACCGCAAAGATAATAATAATAGACAAATAAATGATTGTAAAACGTCCAAAAGCGAGACGGATGTTGGTTGTGAGAAGGAGATGGACGACCATTCCAGAATTTGGGTGGTCGTGTTTTTTCTTGCAATTTATGTTTACAAGCATTTGAGTATATCGTTGTTAGTGATTAAAATATTTTAAAACTAAACATTCGTATTTATATGATCGGTGGTTTTATTAGGTAAGGTACTACATACTACAAACTACCTACACATGGTAAACTAAAATGAAAAATAGACACATGTTAACTTTTACCGTTAATTATGTTTTTTTAATAATAAATCTTAACCTTGTAGTGAACCGATAGAAGTTAAAACGTGCCCTACTAATCCCACCCCATCCCACTAATATTATCACGCTTCAACTGCTGGTCCGATTTTGATGAAACTTGTAATATATTTAGTTCGTAACCTGGATGAATACAAAGGCTACTTTTTATCCCGGAAAATCTACAGGATCAAACGGTACGCAGACAAAGTCGCGGGCGAAAGCTAGTCATACTAGTCATTGTGAATAGTGAATACTTCTGAAAAGCAAACAAATAAAAAGGTTAAGTAGTCGTAACTCACAAGTGAACACGACACGTGCTCAAGTTCAGTGTACCAATGAATCTAGATAATAAAAACGCGGTTCATACAAAACTGGGACACCTTATGTTAGAAATTATATGAGTAAGCACGATGTAAAGTCACGTTCACGTTGAACAATCAGTAAATTTATATAACAAGCCAATTTTATAATTACGGTGTCCATAGCATCTATAAATAAATAAATATTCATGGACATATAGGTACCCAACGCCTTCTAGTCCCAAACTAAGATATTATAGGTTAATTTTTGTACGAGTACCTGGGTCTTCTTCAGACAAGTATCTACAGTAGACTTCAGTAGGCCGCAAAGAGATGAAATATTTAAAATTACTCTGCCTCTGTTTGACATTACTTATTGGTAAGAGATAGCAATAATGCATAAAGTTATGCCAAGAAGCGTTTCATTATTCGGGCATAAAATAAGTCTTTCTATTTCATTTAGCACATCATCCTTCCATAATGATTTCCGTTTAACTAATTAGTATGCAGAAATAACTCTTTAGAAACAGCCTATGGATAGTCTCAAAACCAATTTCCGAGCCATAAAAGTATTACTAAGAAATGGTGGAATAAAAATGCAAATGGTAGGTAATTTCTAGAAATAGCACAGACTCTTAGACCTTTTTATAAATTGCATATAGGTGTCGACAGTGCCTCCACCAAGAACTAGGCCATTCCACCGACAAGTAAAATAAAAACATGCAATTTTTTGTCATTGTTATAATTACCTTATTTTAACATGTTACATATACTCGTAAGACTTACGACTATTTCGTGTTCGCAAAACATTTTATTTATTGAGTTATTCTTTATTACACATTCAAAGTTATATAACATTTAATTCCTTGAAAACTAATTACTGTAATGTCAAAAGCTACGCCGACGCTACGGCCGATGCTACGAATCGCTACGAAAAACCGGTTACAATTTTACCTAATTTCCGTATGTCGCAAGCGTTTTGTGCTGGCCCAATTATGAATATGCCTTTACCGCTTCAAAGGTATTATTATACGATATTCTCACTGTAGTCGAGCTGACACCGGCGCGGTGGTCGGGTGTAACCTGCCCGCGACAGGGTAAAACTTTTCACCTCTAAGCACTTTATGTCAGTGTTTTTTGTAGTTTGTTTTGTTTATTGTTGTTGCACTTTTTGGGAGCTAATTCCGCTAGCAAACTTGTCAGCTGAAACGCAGCATATCTGTAGTTTTTAATCTGTTTTCGGTTTTATCGTATTCTGCTATCAAGCTTCAACAGCTGAACCGTAGTTTTAAATCTGTTTTTGGCATTTCTGATCCAGCTGAATAGTGACGTTTCAGCTAACACGGTCGGTCGAACCAGTGACGATGGTACCGAATTGAACGTTAACCGTTGTAAATTAGTGGAATTAGAGTCCAAGTTTAGTTCACAACATCACAACGTAGTATGTTTTATTTATAACAGTCAGTCACTTTTGTTTCATAATAAGAACATAATTATATGCATAAGTATATATATTAATCTTAGCCAAAAATCATTTAGATTTATGTAGGTATAAAGTCCTTGCAGTATTTTAAGTATGTAATTATAGTAATGACAAAGGTACCTACATAAAATATTACAAAATTATATAATTTTATAAATTGCACTCAGCTTGTAAATGTTAGAAACAAGTGCGTTATGTAAAGTAAATTAACTATTTAACAAAAATAGATAGTAGGTACTGGCGCTGATTTTTGAATGGTCGAAAAGCAAAAAGCGTTTCGTCGCGTCGGGCTCCTTTGAAGTAAACAAAAACACCGACAAAGGCACCGATAATAGCTGCATTGCTTGTCTTCAAACTATTGTTCAGTTATCTTTACTGCAGAGCATTTCTAATGTTTTACAATACGTGCATAAAACAGTTTTAGTCAATATCACAAGCACCCTTGGCTATATTACCTATTTCTGAATGTGCTAAATTTACAAACAATAAAATTTATTATTATTATTACAAAAACAAACACGGAACACGGGATATTTTAGCGAGATATTTCTTTATTGATACTTACACTTCGAAAAAACACAAAAATAATAATAGAAAACATAAAGCTAATTGGCAACTTTATTTCAGAATACCATTTTATGTAAAATTAGTTTCTTTTTTATTTCTTATTCTTACTTATTTTATTCACGGACACTTAACACAACGCCTTCTAGTCCCAACCTAAGCAAAGCTTGCACGATGGAAACCAGATGGCTGATAGAATAAATACATACATTTTTTATTGTAAATACATACTTATAATACATAGAAACACCGAGTCACAGAACAAACATCTATGTTTACAACACACAAATGTTTGTTCTCGGTGGGGATCGAACCCACGACCCACAGCACGGAAGGCAGAGCTACTACCGACTGAGCCATGACGCCTGTCAAATTATTTATTTAATAAGTTAACTGCAAACTGCAACATCCATGGCTGAATGTTGGAGCCCTCTGTTAGGCTTACAATTTAAAGAGTGATATGTAAATACCTATACGCACTTTCTTGTAAAATGTTGCAATGAGCAATAATAATTGTATGGAGTTTAGTGTAATTTAAATTAAAAACAGCATTCTGCTGCTTTAGATACAGTTCAGTTGTATATGTACTTACATTATTCTTTCAATATCAATGTTTTCTTTCAATTGACTATCGCATTCAAAGTTTTCTGTATAAGATTGTCTATTCTATAACAATCTTTAAGAGAGAGACAGTTACATAGTTTGTGTGCGACAGATATAATAGTTCCCACAACGATTACCTTCACCTGAGACATAAGGAAGGAGACTTAATCTATCGATGTTCAATCGATATCGATGATTGTATCTGTCCGCTTACTTACGATCAAGCATGTACAATACACGTTTTTTCAAAAAAGTTGTCTAAAAACCCCGATTTATTTGCTGTAAGTAGGTCTATAGCATCAGTTATAATTATTTCCATCTCTAGTTTAGACCTGTCAGTCAATAACAAAGATAGAAGCATTTTTATTTGACGGATAGCGTTGGAGATATTGAAACAGGCCCTTAATTAGTTAATTATATATTTTTCCGACCTATTTGGCTGAACACCATGGTGTATGACCGTACACATATACTTAATGTTTTAAAAAACGGTTGTTACGTTAAATGTCCATAAACCTTTTATTATCGTAAATTTTCGGTGACATCGATACATTATAATGTTTTTATCGATAAACAACTTGGGCAGCACTATTACGCACCTTGACAGCACTAAAGGAAATAGTTTTTTTAATCACGTCGCTGTTCACAATAATATCCCTTTATTTACTGACTGCTACATATTCGCGCACCCGGCTCTATCTGTGAGACTAAACTGATACCCAAAGGGGTCGCTAAGTTCTATAGAAAATAGCACCATCGATTTATGCAATGTCAGATATCATTAACTACTTCATTATAAGGTCTGGGAACTTCATTGAAATTACAGCAATTCTGCTCTACAAAACCATTTTTTTTAATAAATTAACTTTTGTGTGTTACGTAGGTACTCTACTAGGTCCTTTTATTATTATTAGTGGTAGTATTCATGTCATGTGCAGGTGTTTGGGTTACAATGAGTGGGGTTAATGTATGTTTCCACATTCAGAGCCAGGGTGTGTGTGGGTGACATTAATAACAATTTCTGTCTTCAGTTATTATTATTTCGATTTACATCATTAACATACATTCGCATTCATTATGCACATAATTTGATTTTTTTTTTCGTTACACCATGACAAGCGCATATTGCCACCAAAAAAGAATACATTACTTACCAAGTAGCTACAACAAAAAGTTTTAAATAAAGTTTGTTGACTATGTAGTACTCGCTAAATTTTTTCACTGAAAACGAATGATAATAAAACAAAAATAGTTAAAAATGCAATAACAATAAATCAGTTAAAATCGCTAATAGAACGCAGATGAAGGCGTGGTCCAAAGATACATTTCGTTCATTTCGAAACCCGGGGGGTCAACCATTGTCATGGAAATGTGCCGAAGGTCTCCAGTTAGGAAGGTAGTGTAATCAATACCCTGCTTTTGTTGGGTTTGACCCGAAGACAGGTTGCATTGTGACAGACACAGTAAGGTCTAAGAGTTAGGACTGCAAGTGGTGGTTATATTTGTTTGGCGAGTCCCAAGGGTCGAAGGTGTAAAGGTTGAAGCCAGGTTGCGGTTTATTTTAACCAATGTTTTTGATTGTCCCTACTAGGCACTTATTGTTTCTTCCAAGGATAACCGGATAACTAAAGTAGCATAAGCTTTTAGAAAGACAATAATGATGAGTAGGAATATGTGTTAGGTTTAGAATATTTTTTTGTACTTATCGGTGATTAAATGAACTTTTTCTTTTAATCTCGTATTCTGATAAAAAATCAGATTGAAGTGTGATTTAAGTATAGATTTGAGATTCTCATACAAAGCTGTTAAATACTCTATGCTTGAGTCCGGATCAGTGCTTGAACAGTAAATGAAGACCTAAGAGTTCCATTGTTTTATACTTTTGCAATAAATGAGAGTTAGTGGAAATAATAAACAAAAACATTTTTCAGTAGGTAAAGTTATATAATACAAATAGTCGGTCTATTGTTTAAAGTTTCCAAGCCTTTGGTGAAGTTTGTCATCCTCGAGAAATGCGATTAGGTACCTTTAATCGTGTTTGTTTACAGTCAGCGAGACGTGAATTCGGTATTTTTCCCAACTTTTAATGGACGAACCCAATTCAGTTGAACTTTGGTATCTTCCTAGTCCAAAATTTTTGTTTACCACACAATGGTAAATTTTTGCTGTGTAGTCTTGAGTAGTCAAAGTCTTTAGTAAATAAAAAGGATGTTTTAGTAGTCAAAATAGAATATTATCCTAGTCCAAATAAAACGAAACTAAATGCTAATTCCAAGTAACGACTCAAAAACCAATTTATCTATCGTACATGCTAAACTAACATGAAAAGAGAGGAGTAAAACACATCGAATACAACTATCTCACGTGGGTGTAATTTTGTAACAAAATTTTAAATTCGAAGGCACTGTAGCGTGCATTTGGCGCCTAGCGAGATACGTAACTTTTTTGGACAATTAATAAACTTAAATTCCTTAGCATATCACAGCAACCCATAAGTACCCTTATACCAATGATAAAGGGAAGACTTTCCCATGCACCTTTTGCAGTTACCAATGAAATCTAAGTTAATAGCTTAGCTGTAAATGGTTTAAATCTCAACTCTGAAACTAGTCATAACAAAGTCGAAAATCGTTTGCGCATTCCGATGTCCTTGTACCGGGATAATAATAATGCATTTTTTTGTTATCCAAGATGTCCGTGTGCGATGCACCAAGACGTTTGTCTGTGTGCATGTTTCTAGTCCTGTAGCAGCTGTGCCTATTATTTTGACGCTGTGTGCAATTTGTAGGCTGATACTGTATATTTGATACTTTCATTATTTCAATAAAGTTATGCAAAACATTTATTCGTAGGTAATCGCGTGACAGGTTGACGTTTGGCTCGAAAGCTAGGTATATTTACTGCCGCAGGTAGGTACGTAAATCAAGGGAAAATGTGTTTGAATTCTGTTAGGATAATTATGCAAAGCGATAATAATGATTCCGTCGAGTCACGATTAAGCTATTTTTTCAGGAAACCAGTTTTTATACTCATCGTGTTCGTTTGAACCGACATTGTTATTTATTTTTACGACTGGGCCTTCAACACTGTTCATTTGTTTTTTCTTAACTTAAAATTACCTACTTAGTCAGTATTAAGTCGTAACTTTAGATTTAAGCTTAATCTACTACAAGGGGAATTTATTTTCCATTCGTGTGATATTTATACAATAACAGAGCGAAATAACTAAGACGTTTTTTGACTATTTTGCGAGTAGATGGGGCAGCGCTAAATACATGGAGTATAAAGTAGTAGGTACTTTGTTATTAACTATTTACTTTAAACTGTATGTCAGGATCAAAACTATTGACACCCAAAAATGCATCACAAATATTTTTTTGCATCAATGGCGAAGCCATTCCCAAGAACATGTGGACCGCTACGTTGCTAGATCAAACACCACCATCCTGCCGGTATTGTAGTTCCTCTATCTGCTTTTCAAAAAAGTTTTTATATCCGTCCTTTTCTAACTCGTGGCTTTAGCAAGTAACGCGAGAAAAAGACAGGTGTAGAATAATATCTCGTAATTGCTTCTACTACAATGCATAGATGATAAACAAAAGCTTGAGAAAGCAAAGCTCCGTGCAAAGTTTATTTAAATAGTAATGGCAGAATATTTTCTATTCATTCTGTGCTCGCTTGCCGTGTTGCTTGCGTTAATCGTCGGAAACTGACCGACGCGACTATGTGCGTTTATTTGTATACGCATATCGACGTCACACGTCATCGTTTGTACCGATCAGCAGCTCAAACGAAAATATCGATCGAGAAATATCGATAGATTGAGGAGAGGATGACCACAAAGATTTTTGCCAGCAAATCTTGATATGAAATTCATTCCAATCATTCTATTCCATAAATCTTTAGGTACTTACTTATAGCTAGTTATAAAGTATTGTATTAAACCAGCGATATGCAACAAGAGAGGTGTTATAAGTTTGTGTTTTATTTTAAGTAATACTTATGTTTCTAATTACGGCAATTGGTGAGTCTGTCTGTGGCCTCGTACCTCTGGAAGTAGGCTCCGATTTTAATGCGATTTGTATTCATTTGTTATTGAAAATTATTTTTACTGTTATCGGAGTTCAAAAGTTATCGGAGTAACTTTTTAAATATTTTGTTGGTACTGGTAATTTTGCCAAACCGGTACATATACCAAGGAGCTTATAACACGAGGGTGTGCTCGCTCGCGGGTTGCCGTGAGCGGCCTTAACCTCGGCCCGTGAAAGGTTGAGGACATTACAAACAATAATACTCGTCATTTGTACACAAATCGCAGCGGAGTTGGTATAGCGGTATATAACCAAATTAATTCAAACCAGCGAAAGTCCTTGACTATTTTAACCCCATCAGTTTTGTTAGACCAAATCTGCTACTTGTCAGTTAAAAAAAATGGGTTGCTTTTTTGAGGATTTAATTATATATTGATTTGGCAAAAAACATTCGTCGTTCGTCGTGTCTTAGAGTTAGAATTTTGTAAAAGTAGACGTAATTTGATTTCAGAAAAATGAAGTGCGCTAGGCTCCATCTTCAAGAAAGGTTCAAATCAAAAGTTAAACCAACAGCATGCAATTTGGCTGAAAAACCATTGAGATACTGTCAAAAACGTATGATTAACCCTGAGCACGAAGAAGATCCACGTTGGGCTGACGCTTATGAAAGGTAAGTATCGGTAGGCAGGCACCCTCTAATTTAAAAGTTGTTACTAAACGCTTTAAAAACAATAAAAAAACTTGCAGGTTTCATTGTCTTGAAGAATATGCAGACGCCGATGACATAATAGACAGCGATGGAGGAAATCCTACTGAGAAAGATCTCTTTCTTTCAGTACAAACACTTAAATTTCAAGGTAACGTTGAGCAGCCGAAGCGTTCTAGAAGCAGCTTCAAATATAAATCACCAAATGTCACCGGCAAGCACCGAATGTTTGTGAAACAAGTCATCCCGGATGATGACGAGGACACTGATGATGATCGGTTATCACATGTTACCAGCTACTATTTTGACGACTATGTCAAATATTTGTTTGACATTGATAAATCTAGACCCACGTCAGGAAAATCTAGCATATTTCTTCAAAGTTTAGGAAATAAAAAAGAAAATAAAGCTACACAAGTTAATGGACAAACGGGTGAAAGTTGTAAAAAATCACGGCATGGAACTATCGAACCAAAAATTAAAAGTTTATTTAAAAAAGGCATTAAACAAGACCTCAAAGATGAAATTCAAAATGATGACCCTGATATAAAAGATACCAGAATTGCTTTCCGCAAGTGTGGTAGGCGAAAAAGCCTTACAATATCAAGGGCCCAAAGTCCGGAAGTTATGCAAGTCATCCGAGTAGATGTCGTTTGCAATCACAGCCGAAGTTCCGTCATGTCCGACTACGAAGTTAATACAAAGCAAGACTGCAAGGAATCTTTGGCTAATTTCGACATAGAAGGTATAGACTTAAAAAAGTCTCATTTCGCCAACAAATATTTGCTGACGAGCACAATGAAAACACTAGACGAGAACCTAGCTGGTGGTGAGAAAGTAACGCTACTTTGCAAAACGTTTAAACTGTCAGAGAGATCAAAAATTCCGCTTTCGAATAAACCGAGAACAGTTACAGAGAGTAAATCAAATAAAAAAAATATTAAAACGTACACCCCTAAGTTCGATAAGTTACAAGACCAAGTTTCAAAGCTGATCTTTAGATTTAATAATAATTAAACATTATTTTGACTGCATGATTAAAATATATAAAATATTTTTCTTATAGAAACTCAAACTTTTTCTTAAAGAAACTACTAGATAGATAAAAAATACTTTATTGCACATCTTTATCTAGGGACTACACTAACATAAAACAAAACTTAATTAATATACAATGGACCGTCTTATCGCTAATCAGTGACTTCTCTGCCGGACAACCTTGGATGGAATGGACTTCGGGGTAGTTATACAAGGGGTGCTGTTTATGTAGAAAAGATGAAAGTAAAAGATTAAAAAGAAAACAATGATAAAGCTACATAGAATATAAGGTTTATAAGAAAAGTTAGAGTGATCGATGACTAATTGTACTTGCTATGTTATTATTAAACTCGATGTAGGTCTGGAGTTACACCGTGTTTTGTTTCTTTCGAATTTAAACCCGCTTGACAATGCAAAAGAAAAACCACGGTGTAACTACTCCAAGCTACTCTAAAAAAGTTTTATTTATGACGAAAAGTAATAAATAAGAAAAATAAATAAATTTACCTTCTTAACTAAAAACGACAGATACCTAGGGTACCGGTGTAATTTTTTAGAAGAAAAAAATAATATTTGTTAGGCGTTGCGCCTTCATTGTTCTCTTATTCATTGACGAAATTATAGTGATTATAACCGATAAGTACTATTAAATTATGTAAAACCTTTTACTTGTATAAATAAAAAAATAATGTTAACTTAATAAAAATTACTTATACAGATTCCATCGGGTTTTTTACATTTGTCTAGTTTAAATTATAGTTTTTAATCAGTTTTTAAGATGTGAATATTTAATTGAAAGTGAGAAGTGCAAGCGAGTGGCGATAGGTAAGATCTGAAGCCGGAACGACTATGATTAACGATCCGAACGGAAACGTTTCCGAATATTAATTTGTAGTTGAGGTCACCACTGCTTGGTAAGTGTGACACGGTGCGAAAGGATTGGTGCCCCATGGACTCCCAACCCCCCACGATGGGGGAAATGTGTGTGCCGAATTTATAGGTGTGAGAGATGGAACTTCAGGGTAGCTAAAGGGTGAGGAGGACTTCGGACCACCCTCACTTGGGGGGGACTGTAAACCCCCCAATTTGCCCTAGTCCGGCAACCCCCGCCCGAGGCTCCCGGTCCTGTCCAAGCGATAAGAGGGAAGAGGGGAGCGCGTCAAATGGACGTTTTACGCATAATTTAGAGAAGTAAATGGGTTCGAATAGTCTCCATACAGCTAAGGTACGTATATCACAGGCTTTCGTGTACTGCTTCCTTGAATATTGGCTCCCAATGTCGAGCGTTATCATCGGGTCACACCGACTAATGCGGAAATAATGAAAATTATGACAGGGAAAGTGGTTTCAAATTAATTAGCAAAACTAAGTATTCCATTGTTTCTTTAGTAGGTAACATATTACTTACTATTCGAAGAAATGAACTCATAGCTGGCAATTACGAATACCTACACTTTACCGAATCTGCACACATAATATCCTTAAAGAAACTTTAGAAAGGGTTAGAAAGGGTTATAAAGTGTGTATTAACCTACGTAGCAAAAGTTTTTTCATGTATTAAAACGCCAAAGCATGGATCGCCAAACAAGGTGAAAGACATTAAAGTTTTTATTTTAATGTCCGTTTTGCAGTTTTGGTATTTATTCTTCCAATAGAGCGAGTAACTTTTACCATTGTGGATGCGGCACACAAATGTATAGTCAACTAACCTAGAGCAGTGAGACATTAGTGTGAATTCTGTTATTTGCTACTTACTAAAATTATCTAAAAGTTCATTATGTACTTAATTTTTTTTAATTTTATACTATAGTTTAAATTAGCATAAACCCTCATGAAATACTAAAATAGTATTTTTGAAATCAAATAACGTCAAATAAATTAGCATACACAGACGGCTAATTTACGACGAATAATTTATTATTATGATAAAAGATATCAGAGGGGTAATTTTCTTCATAAAATCCTTTAGTTCTAAAGACCCTGGCATCAGTAAGAACACCTCCACGCTTGACAAACTTAAGGCAATCATAGGTTTTGAAAATGTTTTCGTATTTATTTACTTTAAATTGTAAGGAAACGAACAGCTAAGTAGTATCACAGATCATAATACTGGTTGTATGGTAACTGAAAACCAGAAATAATCAGAATTCGTACTGTTTTAAATTATATATATGTTTTGATTGCACTGTCCATTGTTTAATAACAGGGTTGATGACAATCGTTCTAAAAAGACCGTCAAAGTTCGAATCCATACGTGCAGCTACTACTATAACCTACTACTAATACTAAACAAGATCTTCACAACTCTACTGCTTAGGTACTTTCAAATTTAATCCGGTGTTTCCATGAACAAAGGGAAGATAACCAAGAGCAAACTACTTCGTGGCAGAAAAAGAAAAAAAAAGAAGCTCGACTATTCCAAGCAAGAAGCTCGACACATGACGTCAGGAGTTTATCTACCTATTGAATTTTTAACGTTACGCTACCCTTTTCAATTACCCATTGAAAATGGGGTTATTTTGCTGTCCAACCTCGGTTGACAATCCTTTTTGCGTAGCTTAATTATTCACGTAAATTTCTTAATTTAGACGTGAGAGCAAAAATCCTGGCGACATTTTAAGTGCCAGACTGATTGTTTAAAATGGAAAACTAAGCAAATAAGTTCAATTTTTGATTTGTTTTTGTCACAAAGTTGACTTTTGTGTCCATCTCATACAAAAATAATTTATAAGCCCTTTGAAGGCACTGACGAACGAACAACAACAGTAGTTAACCAGTACAGTACGTAGTGCCCTGGGTGATTTTATTTCCTATGGCACAACTAGCTTCGTAGTCGTGCCAGGGGAGATGCTGTTTTAGTAATGGGAAAATATTACTTCCCCATTATTGTTCGAAGTCGTTGTGTCAGGGGATGTACAGTTAAAAACTTATTTAGAACTTTATTTTAAAGTGCAGTGAAGTGTTTATTTTAAGTGTATCAATGATCCAGAAAAAGCTTACGGTTCTGTATGATTCGATTTGATAAACTATTTAATACGAGTTAAGATTTCCATAATAGTTTACTACATGAAGTTATATTTATATTAGTGCTGTAAAACCATTCTAGGTTCAAGAAAAGTTTTGGAACCAAGGAGCCTGTGGGAATAACTTTTAAGTTAACATTATTTGGTACTTTGGGTATAAATCAATTTGGGATTTCAAACGCCTGCAGAACGACCGACGGCGCATGGAACTTCCTGCCGCATTATATAAATGGTGTTTTTTTCTCTCTGCTATTAAAAAGGCCCCTGTGCCGGCCACATAATTACGGCCAGCATCGGAGGCCAAATACACGCGTATAAGAGATACATATTAATACGAAAATTTAAGCCGGGGCGAGCATCGCAAGTATTCCAGCCTCCCCCGACCTCGATAGCCGCCTAAGTCCGAATAGCCGTGTGTGCGTGTCCGGCTTCGTGTGTGCGTTCAAATTTCATAATAGGTGTGCGTTGTGTTGTACTCCGTTCAAATTTTACATCTCACATCTCCTACTTATAGGGTGATCTCTTAGATTATTTTTTTAAAATGTTTTCTAAGTCGAATTACCTAAGTTACAGTTTATATTACCCATTCTGCCAAAAAAAAGGCAGGACTGTTTGATTTGGTTAAGCTAGCTAAGCTAATCTTAATTAGAAATATATAGTATTTTGAATGAGCTCCCTTTCTGAAGTAAGAATAGAACTTTCATTTATGTACTTATGTATGGATAATGTGCACCGGTACGTGGCGCTGGCGATGTACAAGTGAGGAGGCGGCTTTAGACAATTCAAGCAAAACATCAAAACAACACCTCAAGGAACTTCGTTGCATCCGGGTGTCCCTTGACACCTCTCAAGTTTTTTTTTTAACTAAACCGGTACATTAAAATATTACCAATCATTTATGACAGATTCTAATCTGTTCTGTAATAATGCAAAACAAATAAATCAAACACCACTAAATGCCTACCTAATAATAATTGTGTTTTAAAACTTTACGTTTAGTGCTATAGAGTGTACAACTGTACATTGTACAATACTGTCGTTTATACAAGAAGCTTACTTCAAAATCGATAAGTCCACTCGAAACGAGAACACCCTTTCGGCCGGTACTTACGGACGTGCGTGCCGTACCTATCTATAGCTACACAGTAGGTAGTAGGTAGGTACGTTATTAATTTATCTGTTGCGGAGAACTAACCATCACCCACCACCCACCACCCCGTGGTACCTCGCTGTTTAAACATTTCCAAATGAGTATGCAGAAGATTCAACCTAATACGTATGGCCATGCGTACACCCAGCCCTCTAAATTACTTGAGCCTTAATTAAAAGCCTAGCATTCTGTTCATGACAAGTATTCCAAGTGCGGACCCTGGTGTGACCTCTGCTCTTATAGTGCTACGTAAAGTGAATTTTCTATTGTTACGTGAGCGGTAACTTGTGTTGGATTTAATTTGAATTTTACTGCGCAACAATGTTCCTTGATTTTATGGAGCTTTATTTAGCTTCAAGGCAAATATTTCATATGTAATTTCGATTGATACATAAAATGCAATCAAATAAATCTATCCATCTATACTATTGTAAAACTGTAAAAAATGATCACCCTTACCGACCAATAAGGCATTATAAAAGAGCGCGTAAACAAGTATAACAAGTGACGTCACATAATTCAGGCTTCTTGAGGCACTTCAGACAATATAAAAAAATCCTTCAGTTTGCTGAACTTATAAACTGTGCAATTTTGTTTTTATCTGAACTTAATTGTTCTACAGCACAAATAGATGAATTTATTTTTCTACATTCCTTTCTTATTAAAAGAGCCGTCAACCGAGACAGCAATGTTTTCATCAACTTTGTGGTGTGATCCTCACACAACCATGATAAATTCACTTCTTACAACATCATCAAATGACAGTAATTACTTTATTATGTAGAAGATGTTTCACTTCACGCTCAAACACAGAAACACATGCATCTACAGTTTTACGAAGTTCTAACGTTGGGTACGCAAGAGATAATTGTGTCCTTCCACCATTCTTTTAGAGCCATATAGTCATATATTTTGTTATTTCCCGGTGCTCTTAAACTGTCGCAGCATTTTTGACATTTTATGTGCTTAATTAAAACTGAGGCCGTAACCACTGACATAAACTACTAGTTGTTTAGCAAACGTTGCGAACAAACTCTCTTCTATTTCATATCCAACGGCAGGCAAATGGTAGACCAGGGTCGATAATTTTGAAACCAAAAAAATAATAATAGTTGGATGAAACCCATTGGAAAAGCCGGAGAATATTATAAAAATGAAACGAGAAATAATTTACGCTTGCTTCCGTTCCATCCCATTGAGATTGTTGGTCTGTGGTTTAACACCATCGACAAGAAGAGGAGGAGAGAGTTTAGGGAGGTCTATGATTGAACCCGACGCTTGGAAGATTGTATTCTGGATAATTTTTGAGGCTCATTTTTGTTGTGAATTTGATATTTCTGTTGTTTTACATTGTTTTAGATAGGTAAATTGATTGATTTTAGTGTTTTATGTTTCTTTTCAATCATTCCTACTCAAATTTACAAAAATAGTATTATTTTCTACTTTCCTTCAGTGGCGGGTAGTTAGGGCGTTGAATTCATTATGTATGTGTAAGTCTTCTTAAAAGAAACCATTGAGTGAAAACAAAAAGTTGCGGAAACTTCAGGTTTCGGGGAAAATAATTTTTGAAAATCTTGAAAATCCCTCCAATTTTTGTAAACACTACGAAAGGTGATTTGATTGGTTTTTAGACTGATTTGACGCTGCTATTGACAGTTACATCGAACTTTTTGACATTAACACATTCAAAGTGAAATTAGTGTCAAAATAATTTTGTTGTATAATTTCTTTTCAAAGCAAAACGTTAACACCACAGACGATTACACCATAAAAGGAAAAATACACTTTAATTGTAATAAGATTATATTTATATCACCTAATATTTAAGTTGTATGCCAGCGCTGCAAAAACCACTTTTTAGAAAACTTTCTGGCTCAACTTTCCTTTAGTGGCGGCTAGCTAAGGCGTGGAATTCATTTGGTATATGTAGAACTTTTCAAAAGAATCCCTTAGGTGAAATTAAAAAGAAAAAAATATTTGAAAATCTCAAAAATCACTCAAATTTATATCTGAGTTGATCTTCAACTAAACCCAAACGAATTCGGCCAGCGTTGACAAGTTGCCGCGTTTGAAATTATAATAGTTGTCGAATAATAACTTGAACAGCATTGCTATTCAGCGCGGCAATGCAGCCAGTGTCTTGGGTACGCTTCCGACTGGTACTGAATTGGACCAGTTGAGCTATCTATAAATCGTTTGCAACGGTTTGTAGATAGCTCAACTGTTTCATGTGTATTTTATAAATATTGTGAATATTGTAAATACTATGTTAGTTTTAATTTTCTTTAAGTATTGTGAGATTTAATGTTTTTTTATGTTAATAAAGTTACTTAAGTTTATAACTTGAATTAAGTTCTAATTGCCTGAAGCTTAGTACTGTATACCTAGAAATGACCCAAAAAATTATATCATAACTGCTAGATAAAATAAAATACTGTTGTTATTGTGGAAGTTTAAAATATGGTGGTATTGTATTTGGTTGATTATATTCCTTAAAACGAATGTGATTCTTATTACCTGATATTATTGTATTTATATCACCTAACATTGAAGTTAATTACAGTACTAAATCTCAGTACGAATATAGTAGGTGCCAAATAACACCGCAATACAGGTCATTCACCTACCTTCACCACGATGTCGCAAAATTCGATTTATGAATGGCTAATTCTGTCGCTTTCCCTACAAACCTGTCGTTAAGACGGTAATCGCTCAAATCTCGTAGTACTGTTTGTTTACCATACATAAATTGAATTTTACGACATCGCGGTGAAGGTGGGTGAAAGACCTGTATTGCGGTGTTATTTGGCACCTACTATAGAACTTAGCACCAGTGATCAACATCAGTTGTTATTATGAACGGGGTAAGATGTCCTACGTAGGCCGAGTTCATTTGTGTCGAGTTGACGACTGACTTAGTTAGATTCAGGAGAGATTTGCGAGATTTTAAAATATTAGTTTCTCCGAAACCTGAAGTTTCCGCAACTTTTTATCACCATTTAGGGTCTTCTTTTAAGAAGATCTACCATGTCATATCAAATGAACTCAACGATAGTTAGCCGCCACTAAAGGAAAGTTGAGCTCATTTGCTTTTGGTTTCGTTATAACTGTAAGAGCTTTCAAGGAAAAGCATATTGTGACGTAATCAGGCTCTAAAAAGCCGGATTTTCAAAAAAAAAATCTTTTCTCTCCCTAACTACACGACGCGATGCCTGTCTTCTGATGTAGTTTGACGCATACAAACGCTAAAGTGCTTACATCTAATAGGACCTACTAAAGAACAGATAAACATCCATAGACTTGTAAACTAATAACCCTTCTTTTGCTCTACGTAGGAAAAGGTGGGTTATGAGTGAGGTACAAAGTGAAATCACTCCAATTATTATATAACTTATCTATACTATTTAATATAAAGTGCTTCGCAGTGCTTTATCAGTTACACGGCCGATTTCAGTATTCGTGTGATGTTTACTTGTACGAACTTTAATAGTACACTTTACTGATGGGATATCACAGTCGTTTATCTTTTCCCAATGTGTCGGTAAATTTTCGTTTACATTTAAAGTTGGTGCAAAAATTTCCAAAGAAGCAGTTGGGGTTGAAATTCATGGAACTTCTACAAAGAAAGAGTAAAATATTGAACAGCTTATTCAGAACAGGATACCGAGCGTAGTAGAACTTCTTGTGAAAAAGCTCGTCCGGGGAAGTACTACCACTGTACCTATTCCTGACGCCAAGCAGCGATCCTCGCGTTGCTGGTGTAATTACAGACACATGAGACTTAACTATTTTGTCTCTGAGTTTTGGGCGCAGTGCAATGTATCACAGGGCACGTCATCAGTCCTCAACATTGAATTACACTTTCCTCTACTATCTCAACAATGAAAATCCGTCATTAGTCTTAAAGCCAAATGTCTTTTACTAAACTTCGTTTGGTGCCTGGTTTTCTCTAAAAAGATAAAATAAATAAATAAATAAATATTCACGGACACTTAACACAACGCCTTCTAGTCCCAAACTAAGCAAAGCTTGTACGATGGGAACTAGATGGCTGATAGAATACATACATACATTTTTTTTTGTAAATACATACTTATAATATATGGAAACACCCAGAGAGAGTAGAGTTAGTAGAGTAGAGTTCCCATGGCATGGAAACGCGTTTTATGCCGCGATTAATTCCGGAATAATGCCCACTTCCCTGGTCATCCGAGAGTGACTTCGAAGGCAGCCTTATACATCGTATCGCAGTTTCCTAAAACTGGGTTTTTTTATTTTTAAAATCTTTGTCGCGAAAATGTTTTCCTTAAATACATTGACTGCCGCCTTCACCCACTTTATACACCTAAAAATAAATCAAAAATATCGATATAATTATCGAGGTCGCACTATACACTATTTTTATTGAGTCGCCATTAAAGTTCTGCCCCGTTTGATAGAACTTCTTTTTCCTTCCAAGTTGCACCAGACTAATATGGTGATGCAAATGGTGCAAACAAGGTGCAAATGGCGGTCACCATATTGGTCACTCGGATGCCAAATTTAAATTAACGCATCCCTGTCAGTCAGTGTCAATGATGACAAAGAAATTCAATCTTCATGTTTTTACAGTAATCATTTCATTTGGATTTGCTTTGCATAAAGCCGATTACCGAAACGTAACTCAAATTTAAACACCACTTAAAATTGCTCTGCCTCTGCTTGACTTTACTCATTTGTAAGAGATGGCAATCATTTAAGCATGAACACTTACTATAAGTAGCGTTTGAGTATTCGGCCGATAGTGATTTACTTTGGATTAAGTAACACACATGATGCCGAAAATCGTAAGTATATCTTTAAATGAATGCCTTTTTGTCTTTTGAGTGTTGGATAATACTTAACCTACATCATTTTGTTAACAGCTATTTCTCCTTGCATTTGGTAAACATTGTTACAGTTAAATGAATATTTGAATGACAAATTAAATTAATAATAATATGCACTACTTTTGGTATAATTTTATATTATTTGCTAGTAAGTAACCAAGTAACACTGTCTCATTGTTTATTGTTATGACATTTTCCTATATTTGTTTTGATATCCTATCCATGTTTACACGAAATATTGTATGATTATAATAATGAAAGTAATAATAATAATAAAAATAAATTTATTTACTGAAAAGGTTAGGGTACAGCGGTGAAGTGCAGTAACTTCTTATATCTATCTATGTTTAAAATGATGCTTAATGCTAGGCGCTACCTAATATATTCATCATTTTTCTTAATTTTTGTCCTAGCCTTTGTATAGTCAAGGAGTTGACTCCTCACTCTATATAAGTAAAGATATACTTGTATGTAGACGCGAGGGATTTCTGCTTCGGCTGATACATAGTCTAAGGATGACATTACTAAGATAGGTTTTAGAGAAGTTTTTAAGCTGTTGTAGGATTGCATTAGGAGTTGTAGGCCGCGATCTTATAGGTACTAAATTTTAAAGTAAGTTGTTCGTTTCTAGTTATAACTTAACTAGCAGCGCCTCGCGGTTTCACCCGCGTAATTCCCGTTCCCGTGGGAATTCCGGGATAAAATATAGCCTATGTTCATCAGGGATAATGTAGGATTCTAATGGTAAAAGAATTTTTTTAATCGGTCCAGTAGTTTCGGAGCCTATTCAATTCATACAAACAAACAAACAAACAAAAAATCAAACCTTTCCTCTTTATAATATTTGTATAGATAATTATGTTAGTGAGTACTTTACTACTAAATCTATTTAGGTAATCGTATCTTATAATTTTAATACACATTATACCTACGTAGTTTATAGCCATGCTAGTGTTTTTGTTGATGTATGAGGGTGTGTGTGTTAGTGTGCGATGTATGAGTTGTGTGTGTAAAAAGAACAAAACTCTGTATTGTCGTCGGATTTGTTCTGGGGTTTGGTGTGAGTGAGGGTGTGTGAGGTTGTATTTATGGAATAATTACTTAAGATGGTTCATGATAGTTTATCTAATAGCTCTTCTGTCTGTTTATAGTTTAAACTCTGTAGGTAAATTTTTAGTTTTATTTTGCATTGTAAATGTGTTGTATCAGTCAAAGAGGTTATTTTGTTGAATTTATTATATAGATATGGTGCTAAAAGGAATGTATGCTTATGGGCAAATGCAGTTTTACAGGATGGTGTGCAGTAAACTTTATCACTTTTTCTTTTGTTTCTCCGTTGTTTATTTGGAGCTGATGTGTGTTGCTTTAGGAGGGTTTTATGTATAAACAGTTTTCGAACGGACATGACTTCACAGTCCTTGTAGAGTTGAATTGTAGGATATCTAAAAGGACGAGAGTGGGCTACTTTAAGAACTGCTCTCTGAGCGCTGAGTAAATAATAACATTTCATAAACAAGCGATATTCCCAAGATTCACGATAGCAAAGTTGGGCGCGGAGTGAATGAAACGAAAAGTCAACGGCCTACGAAATTGTTCACAACAAACAACCTTAATAACTCCGGCAAACCATTCACAAGTCGCCCTAATCTTCCGAGTACGACACTATGAGGTAATCAATGAATTGTGGGCATGAATTTTTACCGTCATCACACCTATTTGATGCTTATTATGAAGTCTGTATAAACGTGTATTCCGAAATAATCATCTATTCATCTACCTACTTATTGAGATGTTCTTGGAATATCTCTCAGAATTTTTCAAATCGGTTTTGTAAATGACGGATTTCTGAGACTCCTCCTTTTTCTTGTCGGTTAAAAAAAATAGATCAGGGCCTAATGAATGACTAATAATCTAGCCTATTAACATAAAGATGCCAGTTCTCTAGCAAATAAAAATCAAGTTAGAGATTTATGGAGAAAGTTGCGACAACTTGAATGCTAAAACAAGGTCAATGAGCACATATTTTGAAGCCATACATTAGAAGATTCTAAAAGTATCCACACCGAGCTGTATTCCCGCCTGTGCAGCTTGAGAGATTCCCAAGAACACACCACCCCTGCCACAACTCAGACGTACAACCAGGTAAAGTCTATTTCAGTAAGATCGAGGCAGTCTGTCGTGCTCATGCAGTGATGCAATGCATTGTTATAGGTATGGGTTACCACTGAACATCAGGTGAGCCATGTGTTGTTTTATCGATTACAAAAAAAGGCGAAGTCAGGCGTCACTTCAACACTCGACCTTTTCACAAAAGCAATAGATTAGAAAGTAGATATGACAAATGAGTTGCGCTAGCTTCGATACTGTTAAAAATACTCATGGACTTTTCAACCCAACGCCATCTAGCCCTATACTAAGCAAAGCTTGTAGTATCGAAAAAACTTTGTGTTATTTTTAAGAACCAGTAAAGCCCGTAATACTGAAACGCTACTTGAATTTAGTTCATGTTAAATGGTTACCATCTCTTACTAATAAGGGTAAGGTATAAATAGAGACTGAGTAAATTTAAGTGGTGTTTAAATTTTAGGTGGCGTTTCAGCATTTAGGCGTAAGCTACCTAATCATACAACATGCGACAATTTCAAAATTGTTGTCTCGTTTCTTGGGATTTTTTTATCATGATTTGTATGAAGATCAATTGATAAGTATTTCCAAAATTGGTTATTAATTCGAGTTTTTCCAACTAGTTTTACACTGAGATAAAGAATGATCAAGAAATATATTAATAGTTACAAGGGCTAAACAACATCCTAGGGGACGTTTTATGCTAAAATGGTTCACATTGTGCATAAACCATGACGTGCAAAGCCATTTAAATTAATTAAGAATTTTTTAAGAATCTAAAAATTCGGTCTGATCCTCAATGCTTGGGTTTTGTGTTTCAATGCATCCCCTGTGCGACTTTTTGTTTGAATGGCAACCGTACTGCCCGTGGTGACTTAGGTGGAGCGAACATGAGGACGTTTTGGTCCCTATGACTATGAATTTGAAGCTGTCCACAAAATGCTATGGGTAAAAACGAGCAAACTGGGCCGTGTCGTTATCAAAATATCTTGAAACGGAAGTTGAGGATAACATTGGTTTACTTGGATGGCAAGTTCAGCGTGTTTGTTTCGAGACTTTGCTAACGATGTCTTAGTACGGCCAAGCAAGTAGCCAAGCACTGGCTAGAAATTGTATAAAACGTGGTCGAGCACATTTCCATCGCCAAGGGAATTTGCACAAGGAGGAACAAGGAAGATGCGGGGGCACCCCTTTCTCTGGGGGGGCATGGGACGTCCGTCCACCCTACATACGTACGAGGGTAGCCTGTTTACAGCCAGCCAGGCACGCACGCCAACCTTCTCTGTTCTACGGAATCAGGGCTGTGCGCTGGACACCCAGGGTTGGCACTTCTCAAACTTTACATTTAATTACACCATTTTTTTATATCCTGCTTTTATCGTTATTATTATGAAAGTGTAGCTCTGATTAAGGTTGCCAGTCCAAAATTTTACTCCTTGAAAAATGTATAAATTTGATAAAATGATAGTAGAAAACTTGCTGATAAGATTTGTAACAAATCCACACAGCACATCATCCTTAGGTACAAGTAATTATTGAAACTAATCTGCATGCCTTCATCTGGTGCGACATAACGATAGCAAACGCTGTCACAAAAAGATTTTAATATTTTTAAATTATTGTAATTTAAAATTTTAATTTAAAATATTCAAATAGTGTTGAATAGTTTGAATTAACCCTAGCGGGCTAGTCGGTGTAGTAGATGACGCAGGGTGGGCAAGGGGCCGAGCGCCCCCTCAGGGAGAAGGGGGGCCCTGCCGCCCGCCGGCCAGGACGCGGACGGTAACACGAGTGCCTATGCGAGGCATGTATCTTGGACGAGCAGATATAACAGAGAAGTAGCCCTAGTACCAAGCTTGGAGTTGAAACGCTGGCAAGTTGCTCTACTATAACTTTCACTTTTGTTTCAGTTCATCGATTTATCCTAGTTTGTCCGTGAGAGGGAAAGTAACTTGAAATATTAAATTCTGAAGCAACAAATGACGTCCTCTAGGTAGTGGCTGGTCACTAAACAGCTGAGTTAGAATTGTTAGAAAGAGGAGTAAGGATTCCCATGTGTCAAATGACGTTTGTTGCAGCACCAAACATTTCTTCAAGAGTTGGCTTCTGTTATTTTTGTTATAATTATGTAGGTAGGTAAGGTTTTTTGTCCTAATTCGCACATTCGAAAGTTTATTCGTTCTATTTTAGAAGGATTAATAATAGAAAATAAACCTAAATTATCTTTACTGTCATAATGCCCACCAGCCAGGATAGTGGGAAAACGCTAACTTTTTTTGAAGATTGTCATAATCCTCACTGGTGGAGACAACATAGTAGGGTTTATGACAACAAACCGTAGGCAAGGTCCCTTGTCTTCTTCTTCTTTTATTATTTATAGCCTCTGTCCGTCATTTTGACAGACAATTTTGCCAGTGTCAAGTGATATTTGAAATAATATAAGTCAAGTCAAGTCATCGTCAAGTCGGCTGCCGTTTGTTTTGAAGAGAAAAGATCTATTTTTTTCTTCAAAACTTGGAAATTTAATCTATTATTTAGAGAAACTACATTACGCACATTTATTTCAATGGCTCACACCCCATATTACGAGCTCAAGTCCTATTGGTTAAAATTCCACCAAAATTAACAAGAATACTCAAATAACACAAGAAAAAGCCTTAGTTGCTACAACAAATTACAGAACTCGAATCCAGGTCCCTTGTCTGAACATGGTACTCGACCGCGCGCACGATAGACACTCGCATGCTACTGCCATGTTAGGCCCTCCTGAGTAAAAGCTTGTATTTGTATTTTTCTTACGTTACGTAAGATTACGCTCAACTTAATAGAAAAACTTTCAAGCCCAACACTACCTTTTTTTCCTGATTTTCCATGCAATAAATCAATAATTGCTAAGCCATATCGATTTATTTGGCTTGTATGAAAATTCCATGTAAAAGAGGTAAAAAAGACACAAAAGCTACTTATACCATTCGAATTTCTAACAACTTTTCATACTAAATAGTTTCGCGAGTCTGTAGTTTTATTTAAGTGTAACCATATTCTTCCTACCATCTGAACGAGTACACAACGCGACTCAACGAAACCAAAAAAAAAACTGCATTGCATTTAGGTTGTAGTATATTACAGCTGAAGTGGAGCATACTTCGAACGAACCGTAGCTATTTTACATGTGCGCGGTGTGGACTATAGGCTGCCCGCCCTACGTATTGGTAGGTAGGGCAGCTACAGCGAAATAGGCTTCCGACAAAGCCGAATACATTTCACTGGCTCGTGTGTTGCCTTGAAATGGGTACACTTTCTATTTCTTCGTTTAAATTATGTTCGATTTTTGGTCAGCGATTTTTGGTGACGAAGTTAGCTTTCAGTGTAAAACATAATGTTTAAAAGTGTGATAAGTACGAGTATATTATTTATACATCTAATTATTATTATGCGGGATAGGTTTTGATAATATTAAAAAAATGCGCAAATGTTTTCGATTTTCATTACTATTAAGGTTCGCGGTGGTAAGGCAACCGGAAAAAGAAAGATATTTTGAACTATCTATTGCTATCACAACCCAGCCAGTCTTGCGCTGCCACAAGAGAACAGCCAGTCAAGTGTGACATTTTACAGACATATCGGAAGACGTTTCATATCGATGTCAAGAAATCGGAAAGGTACTTATGAACTTGGTTTCAAGATTCAGGTTTTGAAATTTTTTGAAACAACATATAGTACTTTTATTTTAATAGTTTTCCTTGCGTTATCATACGTATTATTGTTTAATTTTGGTGGAATTTTAACCAATCATACTTAGGTCGTAGCATAAAGTGTGAGCCATTGGAATAAATGTGTGTTATGTGGCTTCTCTGAATCGTTTCAGCTTTTGAAAAGAAAATCCACCATTTTCTCTTCAAACCAAACGACAGCCAACTTGACGAAGACTTGACTTACATTATTTCAAATTCATCACTTGATATTGAGAATAAAACTATTGCCATAAACGATAAACGTTGCTTTTTTTTATGCCCAGTCCTTAAGGAGAGTACCTAATATCAGGCCACTTGTATTATTGCCATCTCTTACAAATGAGTAATTAAACAGAGGTAGACCAATTTTAAGTGGTATACTGAAACCTCACTTAAATTTAAGTGAGGTTTCAGTATTCCGTCCTAAGTCAGGTAGTTAAATTACGACACTAGCTCATTACAAATCCTGATTACTTAAACTGAGCTACGGCCACTGCCTGAACAACGAGAAGTCTTAATCAAATTATTCAATTCATCAACGTTGGAGAAGGAGATGTTTTCTTTTTCGATGCTTCTGGAGGTACGGGAAATACTTTTCAACGAAATCTACTTAAGTTCGTAAGAACCATTTTTTAAATATACAACCGTTTGACCACCGTAATGTAACATTGGCTGTGGATTCTTCAAGAATTACAGAATTGGAATTTACTCGTTAAAATTAAGATCAAGTTAAAGTTCTAGTTTAGTAACTAGAACGTTGTCACACAACTCGCCAAATATACCTTAATTCAATGCAATTTATTCATAATAAAATAAGATTACAGAGTACTCCAAGGCGTTATTCTAGCAAAAACATTATCAAATATTTACATAAAACAATATTACAAAAGGATAAAACAATAAAAAAATCTTTAAAAGCTATGTAACAAAGTCTATGGCAGGAACACCTATTGAGATCTTCTACTAACAATTTAAATAGAATACCTATAATAGAATACCTATAAAATGTTGTAGGAACAAATGACTATCATAATACTAGTGCTACGGACGGACTATAAATGGGGCTTAAAAACGATAGTACTTAAAACAAAAACAATAAACTATTATTAATATGATGACTAGGAAGAAGATAAGAGTAAACTACACAGGCTACAGAGTGACCTACCATGGTACTAGTGAGCTAAGATCTTTCTACAGCTGGCCATTTGTCTGCAAAGATGTCGCATTCAGGATTTGCTACAACTAGTGCGTTGAAATGGCGCTGTGCTCGACAGATTGGGGATTGCTGACGTGCAACAGTACGTGTGGTCCTTGGAGAAAACAACGGCACTCGCCCATGGCGAAATCTTGTGCGATTCTCTGGCACACACAGTCTACTTACTTCCGCTAGTAGGTTCGGGCAGTTGATAATATGCCCTCGCAGAATACGACACATTGTGACTAATTGTCCACACAGCCTCCTAGTTTCTAGCGAGTTGAACCCAAGTGAACCCTGGAGGTATTTAGTAGGATACATTAAAGGATAGTAGCCGTAAACCCTTTTGTACAGAAAACGCAGAAATCTTTTCTGTACTTTTTCCAGCATAAGGGCATACGTCACCTCGTGAGGGTTCTACACACACGAACCTGACTAGTTTTGATCTCACAAGAGACATATTTTTTGATAGCGTTTATATTATTGAATTATCTGCAGTTTCGGGTAACAAATCCTAGAGTTTTAAAACTGTCGGTTGTATGTTTCCTTTTATGGCTGGGAAAGGTGAGTTCTGAATCGAATACAACTCCTAAATATTTAACTGTTTGTGTTTTTTTTTAACTTAGTATCAATATGTCAACTTTAACTTCATTAACTTTGCCTTTGCAACTTGTTGTTACGATTCTGGCCGTGCAGTGTCATAAACGAGATGAAGGTAAGGAAAAATAAGAATATGGCCAGTAGGTACTTAATATTTTGAGAGAATCGAGCAAATAATACTGCCACAGTCAAGCGGTCACACAACTCGTAAAATAAGCCTTGTTGTCGAGAAGTTCACAACTCATTGTATAAGCTCTTGTGACAGAATTTTTACAGCGCGCTCAGCTTTTCACAAACTCTCCAATCTTAAAAGCGCTTAACATAAGTGTTACTTTTAAAAATGGTAAAAATGTAGGTAGTCTTATTTTTTATCGGGTTTTCGAACTGGAGTTGATTACAATGACACCTAATAAAAAGATTAATTTTTTTTGGAGATGCTAATAATATAAATTCCTACTTCCCTACTAATATTAGTGAATGTAAGTTTGATTGTTACGCTTTGACCAAAAACTATACTTAACCGATCATCATGAAACTTTGTACACATATTCTTGGAGAGGAAAGGCAAGGCTAATTTTCTTTAAATTATAAATGTAAAGTTTCATGGACTTCCTTTTATTTAAGATGCTATGTTATTTGGAAAAAGATAATCCTTACAATTGAGCCTTTTAATTAGTATCATAAAATACCGGGTGTTTTGTTTTTACAATCTGGTGGGTTCGATTCTCGGTTTAGACAGGCAACTATTCCAAATTCTTTGAATGCAGTTTAAATTGTTTTTAAAATTAAAATAAAGTCTTCTTTCAATAAAATTTTCTTATCTACATTATTTAAGATACTTTCCCTCCATGTGGCATGGCCGTGGGACACCCTGTATATGCAGTATAAAACTTTTAAAAATGTTTCGGAAGCGGAAATCTTGTCTATCCAAAAATTCATCGCGGGCCCGTGCAGCAAAAGTTGCACGAAATCAAGAATCTTCCGTTCACGAAGAGCTCAGAAGACAACAGCAAGCAGAGCGACAAAGTACTATTATAAAACTGTAAAAAGCGAAAAAGTTAAATTAAAGATATGGATTTAAACTAAATACGCAGATCTACTAAATAAACGATTCTGATTCCGAAAATTGAGTTTGTCAGTTTGTTTGTTCGCGGATCACGCCTAAACTACTGGACCAATTTCAATGAAACTTATACCATTCGGAAGCCCTTTTTCCGGATTGAAACATAGGCTATATTTTATTGAAATCAGAGACGTGGATTCTGAGATACAACTTGACCTCTCTAAACCAAAAGCCGCCTTTGACACGAAGTTCATTGTATGCTGGTTGAAAGATATTTTGGTGGAAAGTTTCGCACGCGTACGAGGTCGCGGGTATCAGTTAGTAAATAATAAAATAAAATAAAATATTCATGAAAATTTCCATGGACATTCGGAGTGTGTGGAAAGTATGTGGGGAGGCCTTTGCTCAGCAGTGGGACTCAAAGGGCTGAATATATAATAATATAATAATAATAATAATGGAAATTTTAACACAACGCCTTCTAGTCCCAAACCAAGCAAAGGTTGTACTATGGGAACTAGATGGCTGTTATAATACTTATACCTACACTCTTTTGTGTAAATTAAATACATAATTAATAATAAAAAGAGAAGAGAAATTATGTGGCATTCTCTAGTAAACAAGTCATAAGCAAGTGTTTTGTATATTTAGCGAGCCATATAATAGAAAAGGTCAATAGGTGATTCTGCAGCAGTAGACGCAATAGTCAAAGAGAAGCAGCCGCTAAAGAAAGAATGACAAAAATATAGATAGGGGTGCAAGGGTGCAGTTGTGTTACACTTACATCATGCTCACAATGAACCGAAAATATCATTAAATTGGTAGGAAACAGATTTTATTTTCTAGCATTTGAACCATTTTGTTATAGTGGTCCAAATACTTTAGATAAGAGAAGGACAATTTCTGGGAAAAATTATGAAAAAAAAAACTAATTAAATCTTTGATCTTCGATCACTCGCTGGCTGAGATAAGAGAGTTATTTCGATCCGAAGGTCGTGGCCGAAGGAAAATATCGTGAAACCCCTGGCTTAGTCAGCTCCGCACGTATTGACGATGTCTTTCCTGTGGGTATGGATAACTAGGCAGAAAGGATGGTACAGGTGTTGAGCAAGCCTACTCCATCTAAACATTGTCTCAGGCACTACAGTGTCCCGTTAAGTGTAGGCATAGGTTGCCTCCTGACGCTGTATAAATCATCTTCAATAGATATAAGTAAGTATGTGGTCCAGATTTAATCGTCTTCACCTGTTCCCTTATATCCTCAAGACACCTCGCCGGAGGACTTTCCCTGTGCTCCCGGTGAGTGCTGCTAAAACACCTTTTTCAATTTTACTTAGCGCCGGATGCCGCGGCCAGCATCTCGCTTCTCGACCATATCACCTGAACAGCCAGTGGTCGCGACCCAAGGACGAATTAACACACGGGACACGCAACTCGGCCGATCTTGCCTTTACCCCTCTTGCCACGAACCAAGCCTTTTGGCCTAATGAAACGAAATGGTCTTGTCAGTGTGACTTTGGCTGCCGAAGAATTTTTTTTGGCAAAAAATGACAAAGTTCTCTACCCCATACCGTGTGCCTCACCAGTGTTTTTTTTGTATTGGTTGTATTCTGTATTAGTCGTAATTTTCTTTGTTATAAAGGTTTTTAATCACACATATTTTTTCTTAGTACCTATCAGCTTTGACACACTATTCGGTATGTTTCAATTAAAAAAAAAAAGGTAACTCCCATTTGTTCTATAGGAAGGACTGTTTTTAAAACCTTTTTTATCCCTGTAGTTCCATGGTAGGACTATTGAAACTAGCCCATCAGGGCTAGTTCTCGTTTCAATAGTCCTACCCAAATGGAAGATCTACCAGATATTAGGGATAAAAAAAGTTTCAACAGTTCTAGACGTAGCAATTCTATAGAACAAATGGGAGCCACCCAAAAAACAGTAGTAGAACGTTTTTATCCTTTACAATTCAAACAAAGTCAAAGTCAATCTTTTATTCAGTAAAATCATATGAATAATTTTGAATCGTCTTAGGTGATCTTAGGTGCCAGATCTTCGCGACAAGACCTAGCAGAACAGGCAAGAAATTACGGTCTGGTTTCTACTATTTTCTTGTATGAACCTTCAACCAGCCTTATTATAAAACGTTAGTACAACAACTTATACAGCTGACCCCAGGTTAGTAATTGTATCAAAAGTAGGTGAAATTAACAAAAAGTTATCAAGGCTATAAACACTGGTCATAAAGAGTAGTAACGAGGGCTGCAATAAACAGCGTTAGGGGCGAGCGTGCGTTCCGAAAGGCAAATCTGTAAATTCAATTAAGGTTCGAGCATTTTTCGGACACAGCCGTCCGGGGCCAGGCAGCCCTTCCGCCGCGGGCTCTCACCCCCACATTGGAAAATTCTCTCTCGAAAATTGAAGATATTTCGTGCTTCTCCCTGGGGGCGACTCGTTTCTCGACACTTATGGTCGGCGTCCTCCGGGTGTGCAGGAGGCTTTTTACATAAAGTCCACACGTATAGGTATCGATCGAGGGCGGCCGGACAGGGTGTACGCAGATGACGGCCCCCGGCTCCCCTTAACCACCTCGCTTCCCCCTTTCATTATGTAAGTGCGTACCTAACGCGTGCTCGCGCGGACCTGATTAGGGGGCCTCTTTTTTAACTGACCCCCTCACTTGGTGCGTTTAAACTTAATTTGAGAGTCCGTCCTGGCTGCCCTGCGACAGCCAATGAAGCCTCGCGACACTAAAGTTTAATATCAAAACTCCTAACTGCGTTGTCGTCGAGATTACGACCAACGACAAACTAATGCGCTTTAAAACTTACAAAATTGATTGGTATTCGTATATTACATACATATCTGTTGCAAATATTATTTTCTTTCTAATAAAAAAAAATTAAGTAATCCTCAAAATACTTGAGTAAAAATGCAAAGAAAAAGAAACAAGATTTCATAAATATTTTCTCAAGTTTTCTTCTATGAAAGAAAATAAATGTCTACCTTTTCATTGTACCCGTTCAATTTACCTGTAACTGGCATCACGCGTAAGTGATTCTCATTCGGGCAACTCCCAACAGGGCAGATTTTCACCGGACGAATCTGAAAAGAGCCCAGAAACTTTTCGGAAAAGATGAAAAGGGGTACGTCTACATTAAGTATTCTAAAAGAGGAATCGTACAAGAAAAGCAAAGTCCTGTTTTAAACGGGTGGTGGCGGGAGGCTTATATCGAACTTTCTCAGTGATCGGACAAGAAGGAATTTTTCAATATAGATGTTTGGCGCATTTTCTATCATTTATATTTTAGTATTTGGAATAAAGAATCTATGGAGTCGATTCTATGAACATTTTATAGTACGTAAGTTTTTTCAAAATGTTTAATTTTATTAAAATTTTATTTATTGTTGTTATTGTAAGTAAAAAGAGAATTGTAGGTATACGCTAAATAAGGGTGAAAGAAAGCTTTAATTCCAACAATTACAGACGGAAGTCACATAGTAATATCAACCATTTCCTTGGGAGTTGAGAAGGCTTGTGAGACGCTACTTGCGTCGATACCCTTGCTCCTTCACATCTGCCTAGGACAATCGTTAAGGCTGGTGCGGCGGCAGATTCGGTCGAGGATCACAAGCGGCGCTTGTATGCGGGTCTCGACAGGGCTTACACATTTGTGCCTCTTGGGGTCGAGACTCTAGGTCCGTGGGGTACCAAGGAGCTCCGGGTTTTCAAAATTCTTGCAGGGCGTCTAGTCGAAGCAACGCATGGTCCTAGGGCTGGTGATTATCTGGATCAGCGTATCAGCATCGCTATTCATAATGCAGCTAGTGTCTTGGGCACGTTTCCGATTGGTACTGATTTGGACCAGTTGTTTCATTAAATAAAATTTGTATAATCATGAATGGATCATGAAGACCTACTTAACGCCCGTTTTTTCTTCAAAACAAACGATATAGTATAATAGGATCACTAATAATAGAGCGGTCTTCACCGAGCTGGTTAATGGATGAAGAGTATTTTATATCCAATTAAATATGTAAATAAGTATAATTACAAAAATTTCAGTTTTTTTTGTACATTTCACTAGTTTGGCTAAATAATATTCTGGACGATTGAAGTTACCAGGAACACAGACTATATAATTATGCTCTCCGCTACTTTTCCACTAAAATCGTTCGAAACTCGAGAAAAATTTTTGTCCCAAAAATCAATGGATTTTCTTGTTCTTATCGAACTCAAAGCCCGGAGGGTAGTGACTATAAGTACCTAAGACAGTACATGCTTACTCTTTTCAATTCAGTTTTACTAATTAGGCATCTTTTAAGTGGATATAATTTTACATTAATTGAAGTAGATTGTAGGGTAAAATGTTTCAGACCTTTCTCAAAAACACTTAGGACCAGTTTCACGATCTTTGAGCGACGCTATCCGCTATCCGTAAAAATATACTTTGACCCTTTGTCTAAGGGCCATAAGATATATAGTGGTTTAAACCACGAAATAGAGTTTAACCTCCAGTCTTCGATTATTTCATAAGATCAAAGGTAGCTTAAACTGACAGAGACGACATGCAGTAGATTAATCCATCGATCAAATGTAATCGTAGTTCACGAAACCCATAGTTTAAACTGCTTTTGATCTTACGGCCCTAAGAGACGGACATGTTTATAACTGACGTATAGCGTAAGATGACTATCAAATATTAATTTTCTCTAGCGTTCATCTGAACAACCGTAGGCAAGTACCGTAGGATATAGACCAGAGCAAGTTATTACAACCTGCATTTTGCTAAGTTGAGACCAGTTTGCAACTGTGTAGGTATTTGTTTCATCATACATACTTAATCTTAATAATAATCATATTATGTTAAATTTAAGTCTTAAATTAACTTATTACCTATTTGCAATTAGACCCGTTGATTTGATTTTAATATTTTTGAAAAATTTTATTTGTAGACATCAGACCTACCTGTGTTTATGTTTCATGTCTTTTTTTAGAATACTTAAGAGTTTATTTTCAAAATAACTAATGGCCAACTTTTATAACCCAAAGGATAAAGGTACCACTTGTTGGAGGTATACTTTTACGTTTCTTAGGTTTATAATCAACATAGCGCCATCTAACGCTTTAATATTGAACGAATACAACGACAGACTAGCCACGTTCGGACTGCAAAGTCCGGACGAAACGGGCTATGAACCGAATGCTAGTTCTAGAAGATGTTAATAGATGGCGCTACAGCAATAAATTAGAAATATAATAGTTATTTTAGAATTTTTATGTTCGTATTTTTACCTCATAACACCGTCATTTATGAAACAATTTGAATTTTTATCTGAAAGGCTTCCAGATTGGTCCCATAATTTTTTTATCAAAATTAGTTCAGTAGTTTGGCAGTTATATAAGAATAACTCGAAAAAACACGTCATACACTGTAGTATTAATGTTTTCAAATAATTTTTAGTTCTTTCGGCTGTTCACACCAAAATTATGCATAGGATCTTTTCAGATGAAGATGAAGCGGATAAATTAGAAATATATCTCCCAATCTTTCTCAAATACTCGGAAAAGTATAGTTCACCCTCTGAATTTTATGTTATAGGTAGGGCATTTGGACCAAAGATTGGCAGGCTTGGTTACCAGTTTGGGGAGAGTAATGTGATGAAAGAGATAATCAATCGTCCTCCCCCACAAAGAGCACTTGAACTTCTTTCAGTAAGATAATATCGGATAGGGTATCTGAAACATTTAGAGGCAATTTCAAGAGAGCCTATAATGGAGTGTTTTAAAGATCACCCCTGTGTAAGTATGGTAAAAAGAATTACCTACTCACTGTTTGAGATAACTTCAAGCTTTACAACAACTAGACATCAGAAGAATCTGATGAGTAGTCTTCTTTGTTTAGGACGGCAAGTACCTCTGATGGAGTATCCTCAGGAAATTCCTTATTACACTGCTTTCCTTTCTAAAGAAAAAGTATGTTCCTTGCTTGTACTCTCGATTCTGACTAAGATGTGTAAAGACCGCAATCGTTTAGTATCAGCGTTGGACGCTCTTTCATATGTGAGAGTGGTCTGCAACATTGTCCCTGGGTCAATAATTGAGTTTAGTCTATTCCCTATTCCCTGTCGAAGTGAGGACGCTCTATCTGTCATCGGATGTCTCGACTCAAAGATGAAGGATTACTTCAGAACTCTGAAAAGATTTGGTGAGAGGCTTCAGAAACCAATTCCATGTCTTCTCCCAAGTGATGGAGATTCTCTGAGATCTGAGATCAATAGTTTACGACACAAAATTAGAAAAGAACTTTATCTTCTCTCTAAGGGGTTGACTAGTGGTTATGTCAAGTTCTTTGAACTCGATCGCAAAACTCTTTACTCTTTATACAGCTGGCAGTCAACATTAGAAACAACACATCGAAATCGAAACCTTTGAAATGGCTGTCAAAATTTGGATGGAACACGGCCGGCAGTCTAGTCTGAGCTTTGGAAACGAACGGAGGAAAAGTATATATTTCAGGCCCTGTGGCTCAGTAAGCTTTCATGAAAAACCTAGTAACACCTCATAAACCCATTTTTTTTATCCTGGGGAAATGCGTTACGTATACCCCCCCCCCCATGGGAGATGGGGAGGGTTATGTGGGGCTCCCGGTCCAAATAGGACCGGTGTATCCACTAATACCACCAGTTACTCCGGTGTCGTCTACGTGGAAGGGGACTGGGAGACCGGCAGAGCCTTAACGTCCAGTCCCCACGTGGTAAAACCCTAAACCAACTTCTAAACCTCGAAGCCCTATTAAAAGTGCAACAAAAGTTCACAGAAGCGGCCTTACTCCATCACCAGCTCCACATCGAGGTCGAGAGCGAGACTGGAGTCAAGCAGTGCGTGTGTCAAGCACCGCACTCTCCGCCGCGGCCAGAGTTGGCCCCTCCATCAGCTGTGGTCAAACACGTTGGCCACCTTCCTCCCTCTCTCTCCTCTTGAGAGGACCTCATCACAACCTGGTCGTGCTTGTATCGCGACCCAGCCTTCTTAAATTACATTCGTCAAACCTCGACCACCTCCACCTCAAACTAAAGTGACTGTGAACTCTTTTATACATACTAAATCTGGACTGAATAATAGGTAGGTATCAATAACATACGTAAGTCTATCTTATTAAAATCTGTACACCTACCTACCACACTTTCATTGTTAGGGTCTTCCAAAGTTATGATAGTTAAGTCTTTCAAATAACTTGTGGCGTCAGGGACTAACCCTGCAACGCTACAGTCTGGCGCCCAACTCAAATATCAACCTGGTCCACAACCCGGACAACCTGGAAATCCACCTGGACAACAACCCGGACAGCCTGGTTACTACCCTGGGAAGACATCTGGCCAGCAGCCCGGAAAACATGAGTATCAAAAAAAAATTGAACCCCCCTAAATTCTAATATACTACTTAAGGTACCTGGATTCTTTGGTTTTCTTTTGGCTTAATTTTCTTTCTTTTTCGGCTTATTATTTTGGCTTTCAGTTTCATGCTCCTACTTTACTAAATCACTCAACTTCACTCACTACACTAAACCTACTCTACAGTACTCTTACAGCATTACTCTGCCCTCCCCACATACATACACCACTTACAGATTACCCAAATGTAATCTACACAGCTTTCTTCTCTTGGAGGTGTTTGCACACTCGTGGTCACTAACAAGAGAGGTTTGCTATACTATACGGTGCTGCGAGGAGAATATCCTTGTGGTAGCAGGCTTCAAAGCTACGATAAAGTGCTTTTCTAGGCTTTTGAAGCCGACTCGAATCGCACCTAAGTACTTTGGAGCTGAAGACTCTACATTCATTACATGTAATAGATACATTTCTTTACTACACTTCGAACTCTCTAACCAGTAGGCCAGCCGTGGGCTCGACTAAATTTCCTTGTCCTGAATCTTATTATTTGAACTGTTTATTTTAAATAACTTTATCTTAAACACTATATAAACACTCTAAACACCCTATCTTGAACACGATTCCGCTTCAATGACCTCTCTCAAATTGTATATAACGGCGCGCGCTTGATGGTTTGATTGATTATTATTGTTTACAAGTAAATTAGAATTAGGGAAGTTGAAGGTGATGTTGGCATTGGCAACTGAAAGTAATATTGACGTTGACAGTTGAGGATGATGTTAGCGTTGATCTCAAGTTGATTTATTTTTAAGAGCGGGCATAAACACCCGAATGGAGTTGTAAGTGTCATGATTGACGAGTTGTCAGGCTTTGGAAGGGCAACTCGCAAGTGATGGTCGCTTGCAAAACCATTTGCTCGTATTCGTGATTTTAATTGTAATCTCTGAGTTTTTCCGTGATTGTTATTCGGAAAGTCGTAATACGGTGATCAGACTATATTGTAAGACTTTTATTTTAGTGAATACCTGTGCGTGCGCGTCCACACAATCTAAAGATGTTCAAGCAACCTTCAGATGTACCGAACCACGTTAACGATATACCGAACCAGCTTAACGATACTTCGACATCAGAAGCGGGATCACCAAAAACGGCATACTATAAAATATCTGATTATTTAGAAGACAAACAAGCTTGGGGCGAACTATCTCCAACTCATCCAATAAAAAAAATGTAATCATACCTCAAAGTGATCGGTGAGATTTTATTGAATAAAAGATTTTTGACTTTGACTCTGATTCAAAATGATTAAGTTTTTATCATACATAGAGAAGTTTTGGTTAAAGAAGCACTGGAATAAATTATATGTATTCGGTGAACGCCACTGCACTAACAATTCCGTCGAAGGTTGGCATGCCAAGTTCAATAGATATATCAACAAAAACACTGTCTCATCACTTTGTCTTTGAATGTTTTAGCAAAATTATAAAATATTGTACATTGGCGTTATGGTATACAAAGATGAAACGGTAATGTTTCATCTTTGTATACCATAACGCCTCGCCATGCCAAGCCAGCCAGCCTTAAAAGCCGCCATGCCAAGCCAGCCCACTTTGCCTTGCCTGCCAAGCCTAGTCATGGCGCTTCTTGTAAAAAAACTACTACTGGGTCTTTTGAATTACTTTCGGTACGGTGGTAGCCTGAACGATACAGTACCTAAGCAGAAAGATTGTTGTAAAAGAAGGAGAGAATAAATTGTGGTTCACATCATCTTGTCTTCGTTTCAATACTTAATTCGTAGTGAGACTGTATCGCGTTATACCTAGTCAAAACGCTACTAAGACTGGTGGAAATTGTTATCTACTATTCACTTATTGGTAGGTAAATTTGTTGTAACGAACTAGAAACCTGTCCTATCCCTTTCTCCTTTCCGCATGCACGCAATAAAATGCACGCAAATTTTTGAGAGTTTGCGAGGTAGACCTATTGAGAGTTAGACCGGTCTAAAGCTAACTAAAGCGACTAACGGCTAATTAGTCTCAACGCTTATTTGACTAATGGCTAATTAGTCTCAATGCTTATTTAAAATGACGTTCAGAAAGAACGCAAATTAGTCAAGACTGTATTTTAGGCACACCAGACACCGGACAGATGGGTCATCGTGTAGATTCAGACATCTTGCATGCGATAGAACGAAAAGGAATTTTGTAAACGGATTGAAGAATTCAAGCCAGATGTCGTGTCAGACGTCTTGTTAAATAGTTTAGCGCTTTCATCTTTCCCTTTGAGATCGCTCGCTGAACATGCATTCGATGGAATGTGAAATCTTTACTAAAGTTGAGTTTCTCTCAACTATGCAGGAACTTGTTAAAATGCATAAAATTCAAATTGTGGATTTTAAAGCTTTTTTTTAATTTGAAATAACATTGTGAGACGATCGCTGCTTCAAATCTGCAGCGAACTGCGATAATAAGGCATTTTGATAGCAACGCTATTGACAAAAATCTAAAAAGTCATTAGCAAATAATTAAGAATCGAAACCACCAGATAAAAATTCAGTGAGTTCTACTACTCCAACCAAAAAGGAGCTTTTGACTCATACAATAAATCAAATTACGGTGCATTTTACCAACTCTGAATAATGCTATCCGTCAGGTAAAATACTATCTCTTGACTTTGAACTTTTAATGTAAAGAATAGCGATATTCGGAGTTGTTAAAACCCAGCCTTAGGCAGGCGCACAATTTTAAATAGATCTTTGGAGCTCTGCTTCAATACTTTTGAGCTATCCGTATCCAAGACGCACCTATACTTTCACTCTACTATTAATAAAATCGATGTAGGTAAGCTTCCACCGTGTTGTCTCTTGTATTGACAAAGCAGATTTAACTTCGATCGAGAGATAAAACCAGGTGTAACTACTCCAAGCTTCTCGACAGGCGTCATGGCTCAGTCGGTAGTAGCTCTGCCTTCCGTGCTGTGGGTCGTGGGTTCGATCCCCACCGAGTACAAACATAGATGTTTGTTCTGTGTCTGGGTGTTTCTATGTATTATAAGTATGTATTTACAAAAAAAAATGTATGTATGTATTCTATCAGCCATCTAGTTTCCATCGTACAAGCTTTGCTTAGTTTGGGACTAGAAGGCGTTGTGTTAAGTGTCCGTGAATATTTATTTATTTATTTATTTATTTGTAACGAGCCTTTTCATAGAAGAACAATATACATAATAATATTATATGTATGCGGCCAAAATTTGCTAATAGTCGTATTGATTCAGATGTCTCAAATGCTGTAGTATTATTGTATTTTAAAACTGCTTAGGACCTTTCGGCATTGTTTGTAATTACCTACTAAATTCATCGTTTTATATATAGGATCTTCTTCATGAGGCTAGCTTTAGATACTTCTTGCTTTATACGGAGAAACAAAACAAAATTGAAAATTTTGTTATTTTGAACTCTCTGATTCGCTGTTAAACTTTTGCATGGTGATAGCCTTCAGTCTGATCGAGAATTTTGTGGTGAATTATCTAAAAAATCGGTATACAGCAAGAAGTATTTTTATGGCCGGATGGCTCAGTGTTCATGCTTAAAAACCTAATATTTTTATGGCCTGATGGCTCAGTGTACGTGCTTAAAACTTAATATTTTTCTGGCTTAAGGCTCAGTGTATTAGCTTAAATACCAAGTAAAGTTTATATTAGGCTTTATAGCTCAACGAGCATGGAAAACCTTGAGTTTCCTTGGTAAAACCTGATACAATCACTAGAACTTTGAAGACCCTTTAAAAATCCACGAGAGTTGCAGAAGTTGTAGTTGACCAACTGGCTCTGCAACGTTACAATGTCCAAAAGCATTCGTGAAATAAATAGCAATTTTTTTAAAGGAAAGGCTTTCAAATTATAAGCAGTAAGTAACCAAAAAAAAACGAATAATTATTTTTTACAGATCTAAGCCCGAATGCTGTAGCGATACCCACGAGAACCAATTGTTTGTGATCGCAAGCATAGGAAGGAAGGAGGCCATACTAAAGGATAAAGAAGCGCATAAATACAATATATTATACGGAATGGAAGAGAGATGCATGAGAAAAGAATGAGTCTAATGCCTTTGGAGTAGAATTGAAATATTTAAATAATGAAATACTAGGAATTTTCAAGAAAAGAGTGAATAGGTGGATTATAGCTAAGCGTGCTCCACCTTAGGCTGCAGCTACACTTACCACCAGGTGTGCTGGCAGCCAAATGCTTAGCTATTGCTCATATAAAAAAAAAAAAAAAATATGTTATTAATTAAAATTTTATTCACAAAAAAAATTACAACTAATACAGTGTTTACAATATATACAAAATACACATGAAACCGTTGAGCTATCTACAAATCGTTGCAATCGATTTATAGATAGCTCAACTGGTCCAAATCAGTACCAATCGGAAGCGTGCCCAAGACACTAGCTGCCTTGCCTGCGCTGAATAGCAATGCTGATACGCTGGCCTAGATAATCACCAGCCCTCGGGTCACGCGTCGCTTCGACTAGACTCCCTGAAAGAATTTTGAAAACCTGGAGGGCCTCGGTACCCCACGGACCTAGAGTCTCGAACCCAAAAGGCACAAATGTGTAGGCCCTATCGAGACTTGCATACTTGCGCCTCTTGAGATCCTCGGCCGAATCTGCCGCCATCACTGAAGCAATATTTCATAATATGTATTTCTTCAGTCATGTTCGAGGGAATTCTTATGGTAATTTTTTGACACCATCAAGATTGAAATTTTGCGGTATAAACGCAACAGAGACTGCTGACTAATGCCGTGTATATCAGCGCAGTGTTCATGGATCTCCCGCAATGAATTTTATACATAATCAAAAAAACCCGTCATCTTGCCTCTCACCACGCTCTTACCCTAGTCACTGCGGTTTTAGTATTGACATTTACTTAATAGCTCAACGTTGAGACGGGTTTATGGGTAAGAATTTTCTAATAATTTAGTTATACGTCTCTCAACTGTTGTAAGACGTTTGAGCGGCGATTGTAAGTAAGACCGCAAGCATTTTGTTTATTTTAAGCTACTTTTGTCAAATATTGTAAGTGCTGAAATCAGCAAGCGGCACAAAATCAAAATATGATGGCATGATAATATACTTTCGACCACAACTCCTTTTAAACCACTGGGGTTCCTAGGATTCCAAGGAATTCCTGTGGTGGGTGCAAAGGTGGAATAGTGGTGCTATAAATGGAATGCTTAAATTATGCCAAGAAAACCATCGAATCATAAAAAGTAAATTATTAAAATCACAACTCTCGAACTAGTTGATCGTGATATAATACACTTGCTACGGCGGCAGCGGCGGCGGCGGCGGGTGCTACGGCGTAGCAAGCGTAGAGGGCGAATGTAAATTAAATACCTCATTGCGGCATATTGACTTTGTTTTTATTCTGTTATAAACTATCCCCCTTACTTACAATCGCTGCATAACTTTATTCAGCTGTTTAAATTATTGCTGTCACCTACTAACAGGTAATGTCAAACAGTGACAGAGCTAGACTTTGAACTGTTTAACTATTCATCTGTCATAAGTAAGGCCCTATATCTTGAGGAAAACTATATGTAGTGTTTTCTTGCACAATAATTATATAATTTGACGCAAATGAGTTACATACACATTATATTGTTTATTTTGAAATATGATCACATGTTCATCGATCGCGTCGCTCTCAAAGAATAATAAGAGATGAATAGTTAAAGCCTTCTCACGTTTTGGCAATGGTGCGCGGAGGGCGGGCGCGGCGGAGTGCTGAGGCGGGCGGAAAGCGAGGGCGAGCAGAGGAGGCTCGCGCGCGCGGGGTCGATACGCAGTGTGGCTGAGCACCTCGAACCGACCGGACGCTTGGCTTCCACTCTCGACCGCGAATAACTCACGACTTTCTGGTTTGAGTATTTCGTCCCAATAAACCGCGTTTCTAACAGAAGCCGACCGCGCCGCGTTTTCCAAACTGGCGTCCGTGGTATCAACGTAAGTGTAAACAATCTTTCAGGACTATCCAGCCAGCGGTTGAGAGTTAATGCTGAGATCATCGTCTATTGAAACATACATATTTACAATCCGCTGTTTAGATGGCAGAGTTGGTGCTCTTGAGTATTACCTATATTGTGTAATCTATGTCTTTGTCTCGCGTAACCGTGACATCTTCGCATTGCATTATTTTAATTAAAGATATGGCCCGGAAACGCCACAGGCTGTATACAGGTGGCTGTTGATTTGACCAACAGCGTGAACTTCTGCTTCGTTGCTAGGCATCGCCATTGCCTAATAGATATTTGTAACTTTTTAATACAGGGTGTATTAAAAAGCTACAAAGATCTATTAGATCTATTTATTGATTAGTCTTTGTGAAATGCGGTGGCTTTCTTTAAATGATTTTTGTCGATGATTGCCTTTAAAATTCAGCAATAACCTCATTATGTTATATCTACAAAGTCAGATATCCGACACAATCTTTTATACCATTCCCCCCCTAAAAAGGTTATTTTATTCACTGAAAACCGTAATTAAAACAGTCACTGTTTTGTTGTTTGAATTTAGAACACATCAATATATTCAACCTACATCTCAATGCAATACAACCTCCTTGCGCAAAAAATATCTTGATACAAACTTTTTTTGCAAAGAATGCTCGACATACAAACTGCTTTGCAAATAACTCTTCAAAATTTGATTGTTCGACATTTACGATAAAGAGTTTAGCATTAGAATAAAAAACCTGTTTTTTTTTTGTGTTGGCGCGCTTCGTGTTAGTAAATTGGCGGTATTTTGAATGTTGTACGAACACAAAGTTTACTGTTATTTTATAATAAATCGATTGAAAATGCATTCAAGTGATGAAGAAGATGTGCTAACCACCTAAATTTATGAAAGAGAGGACAGCCGATATGGTAGAAAACTTGCTATAGTAGGTGCCAAATAACACGGCAATGCAGGTCATTCACCCACCTTCACCACGATGTCGCAAAATTTAATTTATGTATGGTAAACAAATAATATTAACGAGATTCGAGCGACGCCGTCTTAGCGACAGGTTTGTATGGAAAGCGACCGAATTAGCCATACATAAGTTGAATTTTGCGACATTGTGGTGAAGGTGGCTGAATGACCTGTATTACCGTGTTATTTGGCACCTACTGTACCCAACAAATAACGGCTCATTTACATCAAAGTTTACGATGAGTTTTGCAAATGGAAAAATGAAAATCAAGTTTCTGGCACATTTTCCGAGTCTGTTTTCTTAACTTATTTAAATGAGCTGTCGAAAAAAAGAAGTCATCGACACTATGGAGTATGTATTCTATGCTACGATGTACTATAAAAACAAGGCATAACATTGACATAAAAACATACTCGAAGTAGCAAGCTTACCTTAAAAGGCTATCAGAGGGCTACAAACCTAAAAAATCCCTGGTTTTTACCGCTCAAAATGTTGAACGCTTTTGAATGAAGCGCCAGACTGGCAATTTCTAGCAGTAAAAGTAAGTAATCTTCAACAAATTTTACTTAAGGTGTATAATATATAATATAACTAAATGTAATTACGTGAAATTGCAGAGCTTCAGGGTCGAGAGAATGACAATGCAAAAATATCACATTGATCCAAATAAGTTTCCTAACTAAAAAATGTGCACTTTAATTTATTGCCTTGGTACAAGTTTTTTGGTCGGAATACATAGTTGAGCAATAAGTATCTAAAAACCAAAACGCTTCCTATTGGTACTGATTTGGATCAGTTGAGCTATCTATAAACTGTCTCATTGTTATTTTGTAATTGTTGTAAATGCTGCATTAGTAATAAATATGAATAGTAAAAAATTGTCCTTTTTGCAATATTAAAAGCTTACTTTCCCTAACAAGCCCAATTACATTTAGCTATGCCAATTTGTTTGAATTGTCTAATTATTTGTCTCCGTTAATATCACATCAAACTAATATTGTTACGAGACAATCAGCTCTCTGGTTATACATTCATGAATCCTGATAATTTATGCAAACTGAACTGATACACATGTTAGACTATTTATTAGTAGGCAACTACGGCACTCAAAGTCAAAGTTAAAATGCTTCGTCATAAGATTAAGTATTACATATTTTATTGAATGAAATGAAGCTCCTCCCAAGTTTGTTTGTCTTCTAAACAATCAAATATTTTATACTTAGTATACTTTTAAAATAAGTTTACACATTTCTTTAGTTTAGAAGCCTCCTAAATAAAGATGACATTCTGTTACATGTCTATATTCGAGAATAGAAAACTAACTAAAATATTTGGGAGAAATGAGTGTTACCAAAAAAAAAGAAATTTTCTTTTCTTTACTGATCGTAATAATAATAATTCCGCTACATCTAAAACGCCAGAAAACGACGGGACCACATCGGTTATTACGCAAACACCCATAGAGACTGTAGACAGAAAAACGCAAGTACCAAGTACCAATAGGTATATCATTTATTTTCAAGCTTAGGTTGTTTTTTTAGTACTGTTTTTCGATAAACAAACCATCATTGAGGATAAAAAAAGTAATTACTCACGATGAATGGAAGCTGACAGAATTATTTGTATGTCGCAATAAAAGAAATTTTTGATATTCGAAATTCCAGGAAATTCGAATATGGTACATTTTTACATTTAGCATTCAAAAAATATCTCGGACCCACACATGTACATATAAAATATTTATATGGAACAAAATACTGTCTGATACAGTGAATGACCCTGTATAAAAACAACATACTAATATTATGAACCAGGGAAACAATCGACACAAAGATGAAAGTATCAAAGTATCTTGATATCTTTGATATCAATCCGTCCGTGGGCAAAAGTACGTCCGCTAAAAATATTGTTTGCAACAATCATCAGTAAGCCAACAAAGATTAAACAATAAGTTATCAATTTTAACGAGTTCATTTGATTAATTTTACAAACAAAATAAAAAAAGTTAGAGGACTTTTACTACTAGGTTTAAATGTTTTGAAAAAGTAAAAGTAGTAGGTAACAAACAATATTTGCTTGGTAAAGAGTTTTAGGAATGTCACTAAATATTAAACCGATACCGGATAATCAAACTTCGCCGATGAAAATGAATTTCCATTTGCACACTGCACGACAGCGTCTCCTACATGATACCGATATGACAGGCGCTTGAACAAAAATATCGTTTTTACCGCCGACGCGTTGGAAAAGGGGTAGGTAGGTACCTAAGGTCAATGATTTTATCAATGTAAATGTTAATGTCGAATATATTTTCGAAAAAACAGTACGTAGTAAATAGTATAAAATAATTGAGAAAAAACAGTCACTAAATTGATTTTCATGACAAATGTGAAGTTAGAACTGAGTTAAACCCGGGGCCCGCCCCGGGTTTAACTCAGTTCTAACTTCACGTCGGTTTAGCGAAAGTCTATAGTTAGACCTCGGTGAAGGTGCTAAATATGTTACGTAATATGAAAAAACCTAGATAAGTCCCAAACATGAGTTAGAGACGCGGTTTTTTGATAAATCCAAGATAAATCTGACTACGTAATGACAGGGAAGGGGTCCAACTAAATCATTAAATACACCCATTTAATTTTGTCTGCGTGGGGAGCGCGACGCACTCGGATTGCGAGGGGTGGTGTTGCCATGAGGCCAGACATTCGGATTCAAATAGCGGAGAGTTCAATTAGAGTTCATTTGCGTTGTATTTATACATTACACATTAGTTTTTTTAATCCATAAAAAAAATATTTAAAAACAGAACAGCAGTCTAACCGTAAAGTGTAATGATAGCGAATTTCTAAAACTGGGGTCGTAAATTTTACAACCTCAAAATCACCCAAATAATTTAAAACTGAAATAAGGTTAACAACAACATACTCGTAACTAACAGCTTTTTACACAAAAACAGAAAAGAATTGCTTTTTACTGTTTAAGTAAATTCCTCCTGAAAATCTCCTTAGACTCTAGGGAGATGTTCAGGATGTCCAAGAGTTCTACAGCATTAAGATAAGCCTCTAGGGCAGTCTAGGGCCTAGAGACTTATCTTAATGTTGTAGAGCTCTTTGGTTGGTAACAAAAATATTGTAAAAACAAAAAGTTAGTCTCAACATGAGTGTTTAAATTCCAGAAAATTCAATTGGTATAGAACTTAAGTTTTATTTTCTAACACTTAACCTGTGGGTTGGGCAGTGCAAGAGGTTTTACTTGAAGCTTTCCAGCTTCTCTCAGTTATTTAAAAAAAAACTTTGAATTGACTCTGTGCTTCTTTTAGGACTCTCCGCATTTTTGAACTACCTACTTTTTCTGAACTTAATCTTATAATTTAAACAAGACTTGGATTCCTTGAATAATTTAACTTTTTAATTTCATTATGAATTGCTCTTACTCCACAACTTAGTCACTTAGCGGTTAGATATTTAACTTGAACTTTAATCATGGCGAGATCTATTAAATACTCCTATTTGAGGAAAGCGAAATTCGATAGCGCTATGCCGTGGGTTCGATTAGGTACTTTTAAAACAAAACGGAACGTGAACCATTTTATTATATTTTATTCCATTTAAATTCATAATACTATCATAACTAACTTGACATGCTATGTATTTGATTTGAGGTTCGCGTCAAGTACCTACTGCCTGGCACACTGAGCTTTTGTTTTGTCACAAACATAACTTTAGAGGCGACTTGATTTTTTGATGAGCGGTATTTTGTTGTAAATAACCTATTTTATAAACCAAACACATTGGCTATGCCTAAACTGATTGTATAAGCCCCAAAAATGTCATAGCGCGATTTATTTATATTAAAAAATACGCGAGAAACATATTTAAACATATTAAATTTTGATTAGATTCATAAGTTATAGTGATGAAATTGCTGATACACGTTGATGTCGTGTTGTTAGCAGTGTGAAAATAGCTATAATTTATACATTAGTTCTCTTGATTACACACACACACACACTTAATAAGATAATACTATAGTTAACAAATTAGCGCGTGCATATACTGAACTATCACTGAAATGAGGCTTAAATTAGCTGGCACACTTTGAATATTATTTTATCAACATACGAAGCTAATGTTTAAAATATCACCAGAAACGGAAGTTAATAAACTGACCGAATCTATTAATTAATAATACTTATTTTTATTTACCTATATACATATTTTGTAAATACATAGTAACACCCAGACATAGAACAAACATGTGTGTTGGCCACACACAAATGTTTGTTCTTGGTGGGAATCAAAACCACGACACAGCACGAATCATATTACGGTAAAGTTGGTAGAGCGCCGATAAGGATAATAGCTATAGACGCAAGCTGTGTGTGCATTTAATATAAACGAAGTATCGAGCCTATCTACCTACTTAATAGGCGCTATAAGAGATAAGTGGTAGGTACCTGTGTGAGAAAGATTTGAAACAAGAGCTAAACGTTGCTTTGTAGTAGGTAAACTCAGCTAGGTACTGTAGTATTTTTTTATTTATGTACTGTATTTTTTACTAATTCTATAATTCCTTTCGGCTACTAACTTCTAAATTATTTGTTATAGGATCTTTTCAGATTTTCAGACGTAACAGAACTCTTTACACAGCTGGCAGGTCAACATTTGAAACAAAACATTAAAAATCGAATTCATGGAATGGCTGTCAAAATTCGGATGGGAGACGGTCGTCTTGATTTTCATGGTGAACAAGACGACCGTCTGGTCTTGATTTTCATGGTGAACGGAGTAAAACGGTTGATTTTTATAGCCCATGGCTCAGTAAGCTTCACGTAAAAAGAACCTGAAAACTGTGGTAAAACCTGGTAAAATTCCTAGATCCTTGAAACTCTCTTATACTGGAACGAAAGTTACAGAAGCTGCTTACTTCAACCAGCGAGTACAGGAGCGTGTGTGAATCACCGCTCCTCACCACCACCAGGTCCAGGGACACTCCTCTCCTACAAGTGAACACTCCGACCTCTCACCCTGTTCTCCTCCGGCGAGACCTCACTACCAACCTCTCGTCTTCTCTGAAATTATATAACAACCTTTCATCTCTACCACCTCCGTAATAGTGCTTCAGTGAACTTTTAGAGACAATAACGTAGGTTCTAATAATAATAAATTTGTACACACCTACCGATTCCTATTTCCTTGATAGGATCTTCTGAAGCTAGGATAGGTAGGTCTATCTCAAATAACTTGTGACGTTCAGTGGACCTCAACTGGCCCTGTAACGTTACAGTACGGGATATGAATGCTCTAGCAAAATTTAGACCATTCATATCTCTCTTACTTTTTTTCAACATTATGCATTAATTTTGAGATCCATCGGTTCATGGAATACGTATCTGCATGCAAACATAAAACAATAGGCCCTGCAGGACTATTGGTTTAAAAAATATTAGAACAAAACTTCCTGGTTAGTAACACAGAACATGAGTACATGACTTTCAAGTCAAACTGTTCAATGAATAAAGTTTTGTAGAAAAACTTTTAGAGGACGAGGTTTCGCAGGTTTACCTTCGCAGGTTGACCGTTTACAAACAAAGTACTAAATAAAGTATTCATACAAACCGGTAACAATAACAAGGTAATTATTTTCACTAACGTTTGGGCCGCCTTCAGTAAGCTGGAAGACGTTTTAAAGTCACATATCCCTCAATGCTTGAAGACCAAAGTGTTCAACCAATGTGTTCTGCCCATTCTCACCTACGGATCCGAGACATGGCCGCTCACAAAGGAACACATGCATAAAATCCGAGTTACACAACGAGCAATGGAGCGGGCCATGCTCGGAATATCACTTCTAGACCACATACCCAATACCGAGATTCGACGTCGCACAAAGGTTGTGGACGTGGGTATACGCGAATCGCGAAGCTGAAGTGGAGATGGGCAGGACACCTGGCAAGAAGGTCACAGAATGGTGGCTAAGGGATGCCCGTAGACCAAGAGGCAGACCACCCGCCCGATGGTCAAATGACATCGTAGAACTGGCTGGGAATCACTGGACAAGAATCGCAAGGGACCGGAAAGAATGGCGTAATAGAGAGGAGGCCTATACTCAGCAGTGGGTGCAAACGGGCTGAAATGATGATGATGATGAACAGTTTGCAGTGTCCACGATTTTTTTTTTTTACCGATTGGTCACTTTAACCGTAGCATTATAAATGTATAGAATACCAACAATTTGTGACGAGTGGAAGTGACGAATTTCTCGAGAGCGACGCTTATGATAAAGCAAAAGCAATACCTTCTACAGTGAGAAATTATAACAACACATTTGCTCCAGATGAGATAAAATTAAAAAAAAATACTGGATAAAATTTCAGCAAAGAACTTAAGCCATTCATGAGGGTACTCAATGCTCAAGGGTCAGCTGCAGAAGGCAGTGATCCTCAACACGGCACGCATTGTCCAGAGGTTCCTCAGTCCGCAGACGTGACCACCGGTAGCTTGGGCCCTGCCTTACTTCTGGAAGCATCCTAGTTTTTAAGTTTTTATAATATATATCAGTTTTTGTAAAAAAACGATAAAATTCAGAAAATCAATACATACTTATAATTTGAAAATATAAAACTGAACTTTTAGTTATTGGTTCAATAATCTTCTTATTTTCGTATCTGAAGCCACATCGCTCCACTATCTAGGAATAAACTACTATTAAAATGTTTGCTACGACGGTAACTACGAAACCAGGGGCGACGCTACGTAATTCCGTAGCACGAGTTATGTTATAACGTATACACTGGCTTCCCCGCTGGGGCACAACCAAGGAGGTTGTATAGCGCATTGTCAAATACATGAGGATGAAAGATGAGGAGGGGGATGCAGCTATATCCGCTTTTTGATACTTGAAATGTGTTCACGTTTGTAGAGTTTTTTCATCATTTTTATAATACAATTCTTCAAGTAAGTATGCCGAAAACTAATTATAGTAGCGATTGTCGAAAAAAAAGGAAAAACAACATTATAAAGAAAGCAAAAAGTTCAACAGAACGTGTCCGACAATTTCGAGCACGCCGAAAAACTTTGTTGTATGTGGAAAATAATAATAATAATAGAACGCATAATCATGATTTTACGCTTCAAAGTAGTGAAAGTTATCAAAGTACTCAAATATTTTCTAATCAACAAATTTTGTCCTAATACGCACTGCTTGTAGGTACGTCACATGAATAATCACCGTACATGATTTCTACAACCTCATTCATTACTTTTGTCAGATGATATTCCCATGGATATTTCAAATGTGCAAAGTGATGCCTCAAATGAAAATGATACTGTGAATAATGATTGTGAGTATAAAGAACTCGAAAAAAGGAATTATTATTTCGGTACCTTGTTGGTTGAAGAATTACATTTTTTGCCTCATTGTATGCGCTCCGAAGCTTATATCAATATATTAAAATATGTGGACTCTTTGAAACAAGAACATCGAAACAAACTTAACAATGAATGATTAGTAAACCATAAAAGTATAAAAGTACCAAATAATCAAAGTACCAAAATAATCAAAGTAAAAAATAATCAAAGTACAAACGTAACAATGAATGATTAGTCTATACTATTATAAAACTGTAAAAAAGCCAAAAACTAAATATACAGATCTACTAAATACGATTCTGATTCCGAAAATCGAGTTTGTCAGTTTCTTTGTTTGTTCGCGCATCACGCCTAAACTACTGGACCAATTTCAATGAAACTTATACCAATCAGAAGCCCTTTTTCCGGATTGGAACATAGGCTATATTTTATTTAAATAAAAGACGTAGATTCTTAGATACAGGCTGACCTCTCTAAACCAAAAGCAGCCTTTGACACGAGGTTCATCGTATGCTGGTTGACAGATATTTTTTGGTGGAAAGTTACGCACGCGTACGAACTTGCGGGTGTCAGCTAGTAAACCATAAAAGTACTAAATAATCAAACTGCTGACTGAGCTATGAATACTTTGTATAGCTGCATTCGCGAACTTCAGGTTGCAACATTTTGATGCGTAAAATCTACCCGCACGCACATCTACGCAGCACATAAACGCGGTGCTCGTTCGCAACGTGAAAATTAGAAAACTCACGTGTTTATGAAATTTCGTCGAAAAAGTATTAAACACACAAAATAATAATATTTCGTATTTATCGCATAAATTACGTGAATTTTGCATTTATCGCTTCTATTTCGTAAAAACGAAAATTACGTATGTCTAGTTATGCTACGAAAACAATTATGAACGAACGAGGCTTAGTTCTTCTTAATCTTTTTTCAACATTTTTCCAAATTGTTTTAACACTGACACGTAAGTTATAAGAAGAACCGTTAAGATTTAACACAACTACGTACTGCAGAAAACTTGTTAACACAACAACGTACTGCAGAAACTATTATCTTTTATAATATAAGTTTTCCGTTTCAATTTAAAAGCACCTACGCAAATCCTTTGCATAAATAAATGAAACGGACAAATTGAGCTTAAACGGCGTAAGCAAATTTTTTAGTTCCCAAAATAAAGATCACATTACTGCGTGATCATCGAAAAAACTGTTAATTCACTCTGCAATAGATGAAAACATCCAGTGTCCCATAAACGCCAAAGTTTCGCATTAAAAACAAACTATCTGATATTGATTGAAAATTAGGACCAATACAGTATTTACAACATACACAATATTTTAAAAATTAAAAAAGTTAAGCTATTCAGAAACTGTTGCTAACGATTTATAAATAGCTTTTAACTGGTCCAAATCAGTCACAATCGGAAGCGTGCCCAAGACACTGGCTGCATTGATTAAATACTTGCAATGCAAAATATCATTGATTTCATTGAACTTCAATGAATATTTAAATTTTTTCCATGTTCTTAATATTCAAATGAGTGTTTCACACTGTTACCATCATATTTTCGGAAAGCAATTGTCACACATTTTGTAGGTACTAGACGCATCTACGTCGGCGTCGACCATGAAATATTTTTTTCGTGCCATTGACGTTCGGTACCTGTTAGTATCGTTGTCGAGGAGTGTGCAAATTCCCAATGGGTTTCAAACCAGCAATTTTTCTCGTATCAAGGTGTTGCAGGCAGGTTATGTTTGTCCAGTTAATTAAGAATACGTGGTGCAAGTGGAGCAACCGGCTTTACATTCGCGTTTCGAATTTAACCTGTTTTACTATTTGAAAAGATTGATCATTTTTGGAAGTCTTCTTTTAAAAACATACTATAAAATATTTAGAAAACAAACCAGCTTGTGACGACCTAGCTCCATTAAATAATAAAAAGTAATCATACCTAAACATGCAACACTTTATGACGATTCAAAGTGATCAGTGAAATTTTATTGAATAAAAGCATTTTGATTTTTACTTTGGACGCTTACTATAGCAGAAAAAACTTGAATATGAATTGTTATTTTTATCTGAAACTAGGCTTTCGAGTTTTATCCAAGAACTCTGCAGTATTTATAGCCCCGTTTAATTTAATTCACACTGGAGATGTTCCTACGCCTCGTCGCTTTTTCAATAATTTCCGTACCGCACTTGATCTCTCAACACATCTCGTGATGTCGATATTAAATTAATTTCAGAGCACTTGAGTATTCTCATAGATGTTCGTAGCGATTGCGCGTCAAATAAGTTCTTGTTAGTGAAGTAAGAGACGGTTGTCTTATCTGCTGTAATATTTGTTCATGTTGAAATAGTTACTAACTGGCATCTGATAGGATCTGTTTAGAGAACATTTCACAGAGCACTATAGCATAGTAAAGTAATCAATGAATGGGTGGAAATACTTTATTGTACCTTACAAACTAATATGCGAAAAAGTTTGAAAGGAAAGAAAGATGTAGTTAATGTAGTTATTACGTACAATGGGCGGTTTTATTCTGGGTCAGGTCTGACATTAGTATGATTAAAATCGTATTTGTACGATTTTTTAACGATTTTTGCAAAATGTTTACGATCGAAACATCAAATCATTTTCCAAAAAAAAACAATTGAGCTTGCCACACGCCAACGAAACAGCCAGTGAAAACTTATTGGCGAAGCAACTGATTAGATCTACTGGAAACGGCACTGGTTTTAAGCCGACGGATAATATGACTAAATGATGAGGTACGGCAAACCTATACAAAAAGAAGTGATTGTATTATAAACACATAAACACGTACCTATGTAGTATAGTTTTAACTGTTTTTTTTCCCCCCGGCCGCTTCCGCAACTAATTTTCGTAACCAGTTGCGAAAGCGGAAATATCATTCTTTACCCGCAACTGGTTGTGGTAGAAGAGTTTTACCTCTTCATTCACAACTAGGCGATAACGTCTACGTTTCACAACCAGTTGCGACAAAATAATTTATTTTCTTGTTTCGCATTCGCACCTTCTTTCTTGATAATTTTGTAAATATTTTAACAAAACAATGGGATAGAAAGACGAAATTACAAAGGATTGTTGCTGTGAAAAAGAACTTATTAGAACAAATAATAATATAGAAGGCTTGCATTCAAAAACAAACACATACATTGGTTGCAATAATTCAACGCTAGCTAACGTAAAGTAATTAATAAAAAAAGAAAAGAATATGAAGAGATAGATCAAGAAATTCATGCAACTATTAACGATGTAAAAAATAAGATATTATGTGTAGGTCACTGCTTGGAAATTATTTGTCCATATGCAATTTAATTACATTGTTGAACCATTCCCATTCATAGCTTAATTCAATTCAATTTATTATTCGTAGATTTCAAGAAAAAGTTTGATCCTTATTGCAAAGGCATCATTCAACATTATTACACTGTCGACTTTCAGCTCGGTAATCCTAGGAGTGTAGAGCGATCTAAAACAAACTTTATAAGGAAACTCATTTGCCGTGCACGGATGCAAACCTGAACTTACAGAAATTGTGAGAGCACCTCCGACTCAGCTTTTCCTTGTAGTGTATAATGTACCTTTACATGCAAACGAATATTCGACTCGACTGCGCAGAGCAATAGGAACGTTAATGTGTTTATCTGTTCCCTCATAACCACTTGACAGATTTTGACAGCGAGGGGGGTGACTTGCATTTTTCCGACTGAAAAATAATAAAGATGTGCTAAGTATTACATACACATTGTGTTTGATATTAAATGAAAGATCTAGAAGTGTGCGTGCAATTTAAAAATGTATTTGTTTCTGATCCTCGCCGTATGTAGTCGGATTTTAGGTTTTGAACTTGTATGCATGTGAAACTATTTTTTTCATTATTGATTGTTGGAATTAATATAAATACAACCCGTTTCACAAGTGAGCATGTTGCTCCACATACAAAATTGATTGTGTCAAGAATAGTAAAGCGAACCGTAGTGCCCTACTCGAGATATGGGAATTCTGTGTGGAAAAATTTCAGGGAGATTTGAAAATTTAAACATAGTATACATTTTATTAAATATTATTTTTTATATTTCAAACTTAGATGTACTCTTTAAAAACTTTCACCCTGTCGAAAGCGCCGAAAGGTAACTTCAGCAAAAGATCGTAGGTATGCGGCACTGGCATGCAATTTCATTTTATTCAATTATTTGTACTAGTTATTCTTACTTATTTCGTCGCAGATTGAACAAACATCGAGGAATTCTTAAGAATCGAGAAAGCCAACCAATAGCACTCAGAGCACAATTTAATGCAGTGTAAATAACGATTGGAATCTCGCTTTATAAAGTACGAGTATTTTTCTTCGTTTATAACTTATTTTTACACAGAAGTGAGTCAGAACAAGGGCTTTGGGAATTGGGACCTAGCGCTTTATTCACTTCCCACTTTATAAAAGCCTTCGGAAGAGTTATTATTAAATACTATTCATTTAAAATCATCGATTATTTGAATTATTCTCACGATTACGAATCTCGGTATTGAAACAAATTTGTGTATCTACAAGCATACTGCAATATTATTTTATATTATTATCTTGATTCCATGTAAATAACTTAATCATTGCCCAAACGTTCTCTAATTTTTTTATTAAGTTGCGTTCGTATTTCTTTGACTCAAACTGTACAATATCTTGCACTGTAGTAGCCAGATAAAATAATGTACTGGTAGAGTATTTAAAAATAAATATCCTTGGACATATCACACAACGCCTTCTAATCCCAAACTCAGCAGAGTTTGTACTATAGGAACTAGATTGCTGATAGAAAAACCTTTATTTCTTCTAGGATCGCCCTGATCTAGAATAGGATAAAATCAAATAACTGGCAGCCTCTCTCTTGGTTGTAACGTTACAATACTAACTCATATTATACTCGTAAAACGGTAAGTTTATAGAGTTTGTTTGTATAGAATAATCTTCTGAACTACTCGAGTTACGAGTGTTTCACTGATAGTTATATTATTCTTATTAATAGTTATATAAGTGCGATAGGCTGTTTTTTATTGGGATGGTTTTATTTAGATATCAATCGTAGCCTCAACACTTCTTAAACAAGTCATTATAACACAGGCTAATTAGTGGTGAACAGGCAACGTGCATTTTGAAGTATATTTTAGACTAGCTGGGTCTGAAATATAGTTCAAAATGCCAGTTTTAATTAAATCTCGTTATCCGGCATCAAACAAACTACATTTATAAAAGTTTGTATGAGAAATTTTAAAACAAACTGGTGTTGTGTTAGAATGGTAGAGCTAACAAGGACTACGAAACCTCAGTTTAATTACTTGCATTTTTTCCGTATCTACTATTTATCAGATTTACATAATAATACAGCGCTAAACAGGGGCTAAAACAACATTTGAGATGGGGCAGTAAGAAGAGCTACCTTAACCATTATTGCTAGGTAAGACTTTTTTAGTAGACTGTCCTATAAGTTTTGAAGATATTAACGCCCAATTACTGAAACGCTACTTATATTAAGTTCAAGTTTGAATTATTGCCATACCTCACTAGTGGTAAGGTACAAAAAGAGGCAGGACAAAGCGGTGGTACTTAAGTTTTGAGTAAGGTTTCAGTATTCGGCCGTTAGACCAATATTCACAGAATTTAAAAAAATGATACACAGTTTTAATAAGGTTCACAACTAAAAATGAGCAATTAACACAAGTGGTATTATTATGCCAATCGACCCTGTCTCTTATAGGGAAAAACACAATCAGACCAACTGGAAATTTAGATTAAAAAAATCGAAATAGAGTACTTACAGTACAATTGCCTGCGAAAATAATCTATTTTATATGTGATTTAAAGTGATGAGCTTTACTAATAAGAATGCGCGTTTTTCCACCATCGTCTAGATACCTTGTGTACTCTTTTACTTATAGGTACCTTTCTTCTTTTTTGTAGGGCCTTTGGCAGGCTGCGGAACATGGATTGGACGTCTGTACGTCGTGACGGACATACCGTTTTTACGAAACTAATTCGTACTAAGGATCCCCGTGAAGCTGAAGGAAACCAAGAGATTCCAGTTCCTGAAGGAAGGCAACGATTGTCGGTAAGCATGTAAAATATAGCTTTAACTATGAACTAATCCTGTTTGCGAGGCATTTGCTTTCGAAAAGTGAAAAATATAGGAAGGTACTGTGATAATGGCTAAGTGCTTGTTTTATATGGTAGCCGTTGTGTACTTAATGTAACATTACATATAATTAACAGCTGTAAGTTTCCAAATGTGTCGTAAACAAGCCTCCGGCTCTTGCGGGCGATAACGTTAACATGACATGGATTTTAGCTGCCAGCACTGGTCTGTCACGTGGCGTTTTTTCCTATTAGGTAAATAAAAAAAAATTTCATAACCAGGCACGGGGCCGGGTTGCCACTTAAGCGGCAACAATAACAATCACATGGATTTTAGCTCCCAACACGGGTCTGTCACGTGGCGTTTTTTTCCTCTTAGATTTTTTTTTATGTGTTGTAAACAGGCTCGGGTACGGGGTGGCACTTGGGCGGCATCAGTAACGTCACGTAGATTTTAATTTAACTGCTGACACGGGTCGACCACGTGGCGTTTTTCTCTACTTCTTCACGCCACGTGCATAGTAAAATCATAGGATATTCAATTCAGCTCAACCGCAATTTTCTGGAAGACTTACAAAATAAACATTTACTCTTATTGTACATATAGGCAATTGTTTAGACATTTTAATTGTCTTCGTTACTCATTCGTTTGATAAAAATATTTCCTTTTAAAGTATTTTACATTAATCTGACAAATAGCGTTACTCCAAGTTGGTAAAATTCACCTTTAAAACAATAAACAATGTATCTATTATTAAGATCTGGCTTATACCATGTTTCTAGCAAATAAACAATTTCATTTCCTTTCATTTCATTTCAATATAGTTTATAAGATTAAAAAAATTACGTCTATCTTGTCAATCTTAAGGTGACAAGATAGACGTTATATCTGGTCAACAACAAGCAATTTTGTAGAAAGCAACAATGTTTGGAATGAGTCTTGCCACAGAGCATCGACCGTTCCACGAATGAACATTCTGTGGAGTATGTAATGAAAAAGTTATTCAGTTTATTGAGGATTATAGAAATGAAGAGTACAAAGACAATGAAAAGAAGAAGATGCCTACTTAAAACTAACTTCGATATCTACTTTTAAACATTACCCTTTTCCACTATAGTTTTTTTTTCCTTTCATTCCGAATACTTTAAAAATTAAAAAAGGCGCAGAGCCGCGACTTGTTCGGTAGACATGACTGTAGATATAGGCAACTGTAGAACGTATGTAAAATGAAACGGTCGAAGCTGTTGTTGCAACAGACGTTGATCATTTTTGATCGTACAACACCGATGAAAGCTGTTGCGTTCGACAATCCGTTGCTTCAACTAATTGTTTAATAAGCGTAAATACACCTTTTTTGTCAATAACATAGCCCGTTGTTGCTGGAATGTGTTCGGAAAAACCGTTTTAGAATAGATGCTTTTGGTAGGCGTATTCGGTATATTTGGGGTCATATATAACATCATCATCTCCTTTTCCCACTTTATGTGGGGTCGGCACAACATGTGTTTTTCTTCCATGCTCTTCTATCAGCCGTCATCTCAGTTGTCACTCCTTTCTTACCCATGTCATTCTTCACGCAGTCCATCCATCTTTTCTTTGGCCTACCTCTACTCTTATACCCCTCTACATTCATATCTAATACTCTTCTTGTTAAATGACATTCATCTCTCCGCATAACATGACCATACCATACTAACCTGTTGCTTATCATCTTTTCATTCACTGGTGCCACTTTCAAACTTCCTCTGATATACTCATTCCTGATCTTATCCATTCTAGTCACTCCACACATCCATCTCAACATTCGCATCTCTGCCGCATACTCTTCTTTCTTTCGTCCCTTTCGTTGCCCAACACTCAGACCCATACAAAACGACAGGTCTTATGACCGTTTTGTAGATCTTCCCCTTTAACTTTAGGGGCATTCTAGGATCACAAATAGTTCCTGTGACCTGTCTACATTTCATCCATCCCGCATTTATTCTATTCTTTACATCCCTGTCAATTTCACCATCATTCTGTACTACTGAACCAAGGTACCGAAAATCGGAGCAGACTGGTAGGGATACACCATCTAAGGCAATATTAGAGAAACTGTATGGACCACCGAAGTCACAAAACAGGTGTTCTGTTTTGGTTCTGCTAATCCTCAGACCGACACTCTCCAGCTTCCCCTGCCATTTTACCAGCCTGCCCTGGACCTAAGTTGCATTCAGTCAGTTATATTTGGGGTATAACATTTTCAATTATGTAGATACTTAATTTTTTATGCATAAATCCAGGGTACAGAACTACTATCTCGTGAGATATATACATATATACAAGCAATTGCTTACAAAAAAGACCTCAATAGAATATTTACAAAGTTTAAAGTAAGGTAAGAAATGACATACTAGAACATGGAGATTTCTTGCGAATTAAAACAAAGCAAACTAGCTAAACCAAATAAAAATACTAGAATAGGATAATGCAAGTGCTGTTTATATGAAAACTACTTTAAATGACCTCCTCATTCAAGAATTAGAAAAAAATAATTCTTTTAGTTAGTATCATAAAATAACGGGTGTTATGTTTTTACAATTTGGTGGGTTCGATTCCCGGTTTAGACAGGCGATTATTCAAAATTCTTTGAATGCAGTTTATATTGTTTGTAAAATCAAAATAAAGTCTTCTTTCAGTAAAATGTATCTACATTATTTTAGAGACTTTCTCTCCATGTGGCATGGCCGTGGGACGCCCTGTATATTCGTCAAAAAAATTGGGTCACTCTTTGACAAATAAAAACGTAACGTTTTGGTAACAGAAACCGGTTATTGAATTCAAGCTAACTAAGAACAACGAAGCCTTAAATCAAAGTCTTGTGAAGGTCCGACGTTAACTAACCTTCTTTTCTTGCGGAACTTTTAATCACTAAAGATTAGATAAACGCCATAGTAGACGTGCCAAAGTCACGATATAGCTTAGGGTATGGTATGCGGTAATTATATTTACCCTCGTTAACTTTCCCTTTGATTAAACAAATAAGATAAAGATATAGATAAATATTTGACTAGTGGTGAGTGGTGACTCTTTACTCCCGAATTCATAATCGTAATGCTAAGCAGTATTCCAAGCAAATACCAATTTTTTTGACAGGCATTGACATTCTTTTCTAACAAGATTGATTGAATTACGTACTTCGAGAATCCAGCTTCAAACTTCTGTTACACTATTCATTGCAGAAAATCGCGGTGTAAGAACCAGATGAACGTATTTACTTTTTTTCAATTTTACAGGAGAGCTAAAAAACTGTGCATATTTTACTTCTTTGAACTTTGAAGGGTTTACAGAGGATAATATAATATTTAACTAGTCAAAAAAGTATACAGAAACGTACACATACTATTATAGAATTCATAAGTATAAAAATATATATAATGTATGCACTTATTATAGATAATATTTAATTTTTTTTCAAAAATTGGTTGACATACGTTATTTTGGCTCTACCTTATTCTAAACTGGCTTACGTTTATGTATTTAGATACGTTATTTGGGAAGTTAACATCAACTTTTAGGCGCCATTTTAACGTAAGTTAGGCAACATTTCAGTGGGGATTGCAAATCACTATACAGCCACAGTAACGTATATATGCGGTATTACGTCGTTTTGGCATTACCTATTAGCAACTAATTTAAAACTTTTTTACTGGTATATCAAGTTACGTTCTTCTAGTTCAATAAAAAGTAATTTTTGTACTCTTACGTTATTATTGAACTAGTGATGCATTGACTTTATAAGTACGTCGTTTTGGCACATCGTAAAGGACCACATATAAGAACTATTTCTGAAAAAAAACGATTTTCTAGTTTTTGGTAGATACGTTCATCTGGTTCTTACACCGCGAAATGCTATTAGTCAAATCCTAGATGACGGCATATGGAACGTGTGAACGATTTTCAGCACAGGGAATAAACCGACTCTTATAGGCTTTTCATATTCATAGGATTCCAGCGTGCGGAGTGCTTTTTCCGGTTGCAACTGGTTTTTTTGTGCGTGCTAAAAGTCCTACTGTCAATTCCTGGCTTGCTAACGTATTTTGCCGCATATTACAAGGTGAATAATACATCTCAATACTATTTATAATACCACCGAATATACTATATTGGGAATGTAGTAAAAAAGTAAGTACACCAAAACTATATGCATACTATGAAAAATCTATACTTGAGATAATAGCGAATACGTTATGAATGGACAGACCACGTTGCTAAACAAAACATTTTTTCATCGTTGCTTAACAAGTTGAGCTACATGTTGCGACTCAAAAGATGACTTTTGAAAACATAACTTTATATGCCTGCCGTAGGTACGGAACCATATCTTTTGTGGTGGATTTAACTGAGTTAAATAATTTATATATGAAACTAAAATGTGTAGTATTATATTTAGACAATAACCGCTGAAAAATGTGAAACAGCATACAGTAACTAGAGCTCAGAATTGTGTGGGAAAATAGATTTAACTGCAGGCAAGCGCTCCCCATATTTCCCCCTCTCGTCCCTCGACCAAACGCCCAACGCGTTCCCTACAGAATACTAATTTTTGATGTGGCTTGGGCTTCGAGTACTTCTATAATTATCGACTTTGCATCGCGTTAGGAGATTCTGAGCAGAATACTAAAAGATAAGCCCTTACTAGGTACGTATAATTTTAGACATGTATAGTAAAGATTTTGTTGTAATTGGTCTTATTTTGTACGTTTAACTATGGTATTCATTTTTGGCATATGTTATTTTTCTGTTTTCGATATTTACTGATTTTGGTTTAGTAGTTCCACGATGCTTGAGAGATTTAGTAGTTTGAGAGCCTGCTTCACCATCCATACAGAGTAACTCTAAAAATTATCAGTCAGTCCGCTTTGTCAGTAAAATTTATAAAAATTTGGATACAGATACTTCGTAGTCTATAACATAGCCAAACATAAATTTAAATTGGTAATTTGCAGCAGGAACTAATAAAATTAGTCTGATGCGCTCTAACCAATTAACTGGCTCGTTCCCTTAGCGCTAGAGCTGATTGGAAATTTACAGTGTGTCAGGAACAGTTCTGTAGGGTCAACACTATTTTTTTGGTTCTGTGTATGTGGGAGTTGTATTTATTACATGTATTTTTCACAGCAGAAATTACATTGAAATCTGAGCATTAGTATCAGAGGTACGAGGTCACAGACAGACATACATACTCACTGTCTTCAAACTTATAACACGCGTCTCCATAAAATTTGGGGATTAAAATGGATGAATGGACTTAGTGAAATATGAAACAGGCTACTTTGAGGGATTGAGATCAAAATGGCTTTTTAAAACTTAATACAAATAGACATTTCTCCCACACAGAGATGTCTGACTACCGTCGACCTGACGTCACTCGGAGTGGGATCCTGCGTGGGCACAGGGATGTACCTTGTTGCTGGAATGGTCGCCCGGAAATACGCAGGACCGGGCGTCGTCATCAGCTTTATGATTGCAGCTATGGCCAGCATCTTTTCTGGTAATCTTTGTTATTTTCAGGAATTTCAGTTTTTCTTTATAATTTACTTTTTACCAGTGCATACCTTTGTAAGTCATAGTCAATCATTTTCAGTGCTTTCAAAAGGTATTTTGGGACATAGCGTAATGAAACGAAACATGTCATGTCTTTATAAATAAAACTTCATAATAAAAACAGATTATACATTAGTAAGTACACGTACAGTCAACCAGTCCAAAATGTAGACCACTGTAAAATAATTATTCAAACTAAATAACAAGGGTTGAGTCAGGATCCAAAGTATCGAGCTATCTCATCTTTGTCAGTGTACAGTTACTTACTGTTCAGATTGTTTGGTTGAATACTTACCTCCTCATTGGCTTCAACGGAAGACCAGCGCAAGTTATTACAACCTGCATATGCTGAGTTGAAACCAGTTTGCAACTGTGTATTTATTTATTTATTTTGTCAATATATGCTTACTCTAAGTATGTAATAAATATGTGATGTTAATTACCTAGTTGCAAATAAACTCTTTGATTTGATTTGATTTGATTTGAATACAGGGTTACATGTAGTATCCCACAATGCTAATGAACTTTGTGATACAAAGAAAGCAGCACATACTAAAAGCTTTCTTTACGTGAAACGTGAAGGTGACGGTAGATAAATGAGGCTTTAGGTAAGTAAATACTAAAAGGTATAAGTAAGTAATACTAAGTTATAGTTTCTCAGCATTTAGGATGGTGCAAAAAGTCACGCTGGCTTTCAATGATTCAGAATAAAGTTTAGTAGAAAGGTATCTTAATATATTTTCCATCGGAAAAGGTAGAAGACCAAAAACTTCGGGTGGTTAAGCTTAAGGTGCTGACAACCGTCAAACAAATTCTCGCTCGCACATTTCAACATTTCTGAAAATTTAAAATCACTGAAATTGAATATGAATAATCGCAAGCAACCATGTTGTGTGGTTCAGTATAAATATTGTTTTTATCCAAACAAGTTTTCGAACCAAATAATGTTTTTTTTTTGCGGTTTTAGTAAGGTGCGTACCAAAGAGGAGGCCTATACCCATACAGGCTGCCAGTGGGTGCATACAGGCTGAATAGATAGATAGATAGATTCCGGTTTTAGCTTATTTTACGCTTTTCACTTGTAAAACTAGGATGGAATGTTTGGATTGCGGACTTGCGACTTTTCATATTCAATTTCAGTAAAATTCCATCTTCGGAAATGCTAAAATGTGCGAGCGAGAAGTTGCTTGACGCTTGTCAGCGTCCTAAGCATACACTGGTTAACCGCGACACGGTTTTTTTTTTAAGCTCTCGATAAAATTAGAAGGAAATATCTATACCTTTTTCTATTCTACATCTCTTTTGCTGCGCAATTCACCATCCCACTTTCCCTTCATTCAAGGTAAAAGCTATTAAACCATGTCGGGACCTGTACCCATCAATTTGAAACCTGTTCCTATGGAACCGACATCAGCACGTAAAATAAGTGCCCTAAAAGAGGATGCCCTCAACACAGGGTATGAAGACCAAAGAAGAAGCACAGAAACCCCAGTACCAACTCGGTCGGTTCTCGTTGTAGGGATCATAACGTTGATTTCGTTGGTCCCCACCAACGGGAATCTATCTGGTTTGAATGTTCAACGTTGGAAAGACCGGATATGGACGAGAAGGAGATAAACCAGTCAGTCGCTCGTCACAGAAAACGTCAATCGGGTTCTATCATTAAAGTGGTGACTGGCATTATAGGGCGTATGTAACATGTTACAAAATGAGCATTCATCCGTTCAATGAGCCAAACCGCTCGCGCTCATAGATTATAAATACTTAGTGACCGCTTCTTGGTCACTAACGCGTGCTCCTCCACCAGGTTTTATCACACGACGTTCGAAAACATGCTCTCTGCGAATGTTACATTACGGCCCATAACGCCCGCCAATACCCACATTTTTAAGAAAATACTTACACGATATTTTTTGTAATTAATTTGGTCTACTTTCAATCTGAAAAAAACTATAGAAAAGATGTATTTATTAGCATACCTTTGTGGGTAGATAGGTCAAAGTACATAAAGGTCTTGTAATGTATTATTGCTGGTAAATTTCATTTCGCTTGAGAGATTATTTTACAAAAGCCGTTAAATAAAAGTCTATTATTGTGACTAATCTATAAGTAGGTACTACTATGATCTTCTCTTAGCCCGCATATGAGGATAAGCGGGAGTACTCATGAGATAAATGTGCACAATGTGCCCTGTAGTGCATTTAGGTTTAAAAATATTCGTAGGTTTAAAAATATTAAATTTAGAATGCGTGGTTTGATATTATTTTAAAAGCGTATTTGTTTAGGTGCCTACATATATACTTCACTATAATAACACTATCTTTGTTTGCAATAAACTGCCATGTTTTAAATCATGGTCAGTTTTCATACTAAGGGTGGCTTGCGCGCCAATTGATAAACGTGTTTCTTCTTCTCTTAAATAATAACCACTGTCCGTCATATCGAGCTAATTATATTTAAGTGTGAACATGTTTATATGACTTGATAGCACACCATAAGCAATTGTGGTGGAAGCCGCCCAGATATTTATTATATTGATTTTAAGAGATTACTTACTCATCTGTTAAATTTTAGAACTACAAAAGACCAAAAACTTCTGCCAGCTTCTTATTTTCGTATATCTAGTAGCTATATGGCTTGATAAGATGTGAATTGCGCTGGGCAGTGAAATGATGTACATTTTATTGTCAGAGTGTAGCAGTTTGAGCTTGTGAGAGGGGCAATAGCAGGAGTCAAGTCGGTATGAATTAATCATACTAAGTAAATCGATGCCCAATACAAATTGCACCGTATTAAATAGCGATCTAAAAACGAATAGATCAGATACCAAGACTGAAAACTCAATTGATCCAAAAATCAAAAGCTTTGCATTGTAAAAAAAATGGAATACAAAATCCAGAGTGCGAAAACGAAAACCATACAGACGAACAATAATGCTTTGATTCCATTGACCCAACTTTTTTGCAGGTGCCTGCTATGCTGAATTCGGCGTCCGCGTACCAAACACCACGGGGTCGGCTTACACCTACTCCTACGTGACAGTGGGAGAGTTCATAGCCTTCATCATCGGCTGGAATATGGTGCTGGAGTACCTGGTAGGTTTTTTCTTAATATTTTTTTAAAATAGAGTAATGCTACGCGTTTAGAGAATTTGTTGCTTTGTATTGATGCAAATGCCGACGCCTCGTACGCTCCAGTTGACGCATAGCTTAAGTGATAACAATGCATTTCTCACTGCACATGTCCACTGAGTGCGTGTCTTGTGAGGCATTGCAAAGTAAAGATGTCTCATGTGCTTGGCGGCAGATAAAGGCACGGTGGTAGTGCTTTGAAAAACTACTCGTATTTAACATGAGGTTCTATTTCTATTTGGACCACGCTGAAGAAGGTTGATTCTACGATGGCTTTATTATTAAAAAAAATTACTTTATTAATACAAGAGTTTATTTATTTACGAGATACGAGTACCTTATACTCGTAAGATCGTGTATTACAAATATCCAACCACAGTTTTTCGTGCTTTAGATAGATTGAAAGACCATGTGAATAAACCTTATGAATCGGGATCATAATAGTTAAACTACAGCTACGCAGAGCGTAACATAATACCTTATAAGCTCGAAAATGGGTATTCTGCAGATCATGGCGCACAAAGTTTGTTCAACGCCTTTGGAAATTACGAAGTTTTTCATTCATGAAACGTAAAGTTTACGAACTTTTCTCAAAATTAGGCTGACATGCGTTAAGGTGTCTGTGGGTGTTTCACGATAAAAGGCGGCGTGTGTACCTATACATACGCTGCGGAGGAAACAAACACTTAGGGTTGTCGCCTTTTACAATAATACAAATTTTACTTTTGTGTGGTAGTTTCAACGATGAATTTAACTTTTCCACACGCTCAACTTACATGCTTGGTCTGAATAAGCCTCTATGTGTATTATGTTACACGTTTTTGTAGTATTAAGAGATTAACAAGGTATACTTGGTAGACTCTCTGCTTCGCTGCTTTGTTGCAGTTAAAAGTTAAATGCATGTTGATGATAGTGGGTTCAATGAAAATCTTCTTTGTTCTAATATAGTTTTACTTTACTGTTGTTCCAAATACAACTGAAATAAAAATTAATTAAAGATTTATCGACGTGCTTGCACTTTTTTTCTTTCATAATATGACACAGACTATATCTACACACTTCGGTGATTGATTCGAAGCGCCTGGCATGGCGTAATTGTTTGTCCAAACATGCATGTAAAGGGAAATTGTATTTGTGCTTTTCATACTTACCTCTTATAAGCCTCTATCATACCGTATGTCGACGTCTACAACGTAATTGTGAAACAAAGAACGTATTATAATATTGTGCGTATCTTTAGAAATGCTTCAATTCAAGCAATCTTGAAAGGCACAAAGAGACACTGGTGAGGTAAGTTGGCTCAGTCATTTTCTAATTAACTCATCGTATGTGCTGCTAAATAGCTTGGCTCATGTTGCAGCTAACTGCTGCACTCAGAAACGTAACTTAATCTAAGTATTAATTAAAATTGGCGGTGCGTCTTTGCGTCATCACTCTCTTCTTACCAATAAGTGATCATCACTCATTGCATTGGTAAGAGAGATGTCAAAGCGTTGAAAAGCTTTTAACGTACGTCTTTAATAAGTGGGGCAGTAAGAGAGGATTTCTACTAAATTACTAGAGAGCGAAAGTTCTGGGTCATCTATAAAAACTTGAAATATCTTCGAATCCATGAATGCTAAAAAAAAACACAATGGCCACAATCTGGTTCATATAGTAGTACAAGCTTTACTTATTTTTGGGACTAAATGGCACTGTCTGAATGTCCATATTAATTTATATTGAATATCCAGCGGCATTCGACAGCTACCAATAACTTTGGGAGACGAGGACCTTGTACAACCAATGGATATGTTTTTATCGTACGATATTCGTTGGTCTTCAAGGCCATTTCTCTCGAAGATTCACCAATTGATGTCACCAAACACGCTTGCTTGCTTGAAGCATATAAAACAGAACTGTTATCTATATAGGACAATTAAAACCAGATTAATTTCCACGAAGGTACCAATTTTATATTAATTGCCTACAATTACCAAATCACGCTTAGTCTAATTCAAACCTGCAACAAATTTAGTGCTTGAAACACAAAAAGGAATAAAATGTATTCTGATAAAGTTGTACAACCCATAGGATGTCATAATGAATAACACAAGTACCTATTTATTTACTTATTTTCCAAATGATGCCTGAGAGACGTACTAAAGTAATAAAATGACTTTAAAATAATGTGGTTAGCAAATATATTGTTAAAAAATAAAAGCTCATAAGAATCGTTTTGTAAAGTAATTTAAAAATTCAATTTATTTTTTAAAACTTAAATTTTAAAATTTCACATCTCAGCGCTTCTAATTCGGTAAGGTCTTTAGAAATAATTACTTTTCCATGGCTATCAAAATTTTATATATTAGGTTGGGTTCATCATAATCTTAAAATATTTTCGCTCTATAGACGCGCGACGCATTATCGCAGTTGATAATAGCTGATTTACACTTTGTCAAAAAATTGTCCGTATACGTATTTATAATAATAATAATAATAAACCCTCAGAGGTATTAAAAGGCCAATATAAGACTAGGATACGGAGTAATTATTACAGCGGACGATCACATTAAGTTGAATACGGCGTCCTCTAGGGGATAAGAAGTCATGAACTATAAAAATGTTTAATCATGCCGTCGTCATGGGCATCAAAAATGAAAGGATAAGATAAGATAATTATGTATTTAAGTATAACAAACATCGGTACGTAAAAATCAAAAGGGCCTATTTAATTAGATATTAATTATGGGGCTTAACAGGCACATTTCAAAAAAATATAGTTTTGCTCGCGGTTTTGCTTGCATTAATCTCCAAAATAATTTCTTGTTTCATACTTTTTATTGTGTGATTTTTAGTAGTCGAGTTTTAGTTTTTGTTATTATTTATTGAATAAACTAACCCGTTGGCTGCATGCTACACACCAATATAAGTAATGTAATACCGGTTGCAACAAGACCACTCCCGTAAAACTTCAGACGTTAACTTTAACGTCTGAAGGGTACTTACCCTGTATAAAAATATTAAGGAACCATACATGTTGGCGCAAAAAAAAATCTTATTGCACCCGGTATAAAGTTCACACTATCTTGGTTCAGCGAATATTTGCACAGTACTGTGTATCTCTTTTTATAGAAAGTAAATTCATCCAGCAACATCGACAGGGTAGTGTTTCTTGAACGGCGGTTTAGTATTTGAACGCTAAAGTATTCATTCATGTAGCAGAGCTGTGTCAAAATGAAATTGAATTGAATTGAGATCAAGAAAGAAGAACCTTCAATGGAATGGCATTGTAGGTTAGCTTGGTTTTGATCCAAACCACAAAGTTCGCTTTGTACTTTGGCTGCAAAACCGGCCAATCTACGCTGTCTTGTTCAACGGATGATTAAATTTTATTTCATCGTGATTTTGTGCCTTTTTATTGTACAACTAGTTGTATAATGTACGGAAATTCGTATTACATAAATAAATTAATAAATATTCATGGACATTTTACACAGCGGCTTCTAGTCCCAAACTAAGCAAAGCTTGTACTTTGGGAACCAGATTCCTGATAGAATATTCGTTTATTTCTATCAGAAAACTGGGATCGTGGGGCTCGAACCCACGACCCAAAGCACGGAAGGCACGCCTGTTACAAGTACGTATGAAAGACATAGTACGTCACATTTTTTTGGGTTTGTATTTTAGTTCATTATTACACTCTCCAGTTGTGTGATTTAAAACACGGTTGCAAACCGCAAAATGAGCACGGTTGTGTGTGACCTCAGGCGCGAGGTAAAACCGAACCAGTGTCGCCTGCGGTTTGTTGGTTCGAATTGTAGAAACCAGCATCTAGCCAAATTATCCAATATTTAGTTATTACAGGAAATTGAAGAAAGAGGCGCACTATAATGTTTGTGGGCTACCTAAGCTCACCTTTCGTAGACATGTCTTGTTACTATGTCTGCGAATCTTTAGCTATGGAGTCCCTAAACAGATTCAACATTATTTCGACACAAGGAAGAATTACAACTAATATTTATATTTTGAATAAAATATTTAATTTTTACATGACTATCTAAATTAGGGATAAGAAAATTCTTTCATTATTGTTTTTGAGGGACTTTTGTATGTCCCCAGATTGGAACTAGTGCATGCGCAAGAGCTCTCAGCGCCAGCTTCGATTCAATTCTCAACGGTGGAATTAGCCATGCTTTAGCCAATAACTTCGGGACCATATACGGTAAGATTACTACAGGTTTATTTACAAAGCAAGAGTTTTATAATCAGTTCAAACTTTGGTTTTGTCGAGACGCTTAAAGCTTAGGACTGAATCTGTAAATAACTTTTTTCTAAGCGGCTAAATCTCAAAAGGACTATCCCAGAACGCCTGAAATCGTCCAAATCACGCGCCTGTAAATAAATTTTCCTGAATTTGTAAGGTGACTCTTTGTTGCTTTTATGATATATACGTGCTGATGGCAAAATGTGAAAGCTGTTAATAGTCCACTTATAAGGGTTAAAATTAAAAAATAATTAGCTGAAAATTTGTGCATAAGTTCGGAAGACGATTATAAATGTCCCGACATTTTTTTTTCTAATTACAGTCGCTCTCGGAAAAATGTCCTCTTGGGATTCAGACGTTCCGAAAATATGTATTTTGAGATGCAATGTTACCGTAAGCATCGAGACGTGCATGCTTGCGCCTTTGTCCGTTTACACGGAGGTTTCTCGTTTGAAAGACGCATTTATCATAATAATAATTAAAAAAACATCTAGTTTGAACGCCAGAGTCACCTGAAAGAGACCTGAATATTATCGCACGCAAATTCTCGCTACAAAACGGACAAGAAACTTTCTCCATGTATATTGGCTTTTATACTACGAACAAACATGAGTTTATTTTGTCCTGGGTTTGAAAACAGAAACAGTGAAGTTGTGCCAGTAAAATAAATCTCAAGCGAGTGCCCTAGCGATAGTCCGAATTTATTTATTCAATGTGACTTAAGAGGACAGGCGCGTGGCGTGCTAACTTTATGAAAATAAGTCTATTTAGGTTGTTCCGTCCCGGTAGATGCTTCGCGTCATACCTACATAACTATTTATCTATCCTGTTTTAATCATCACAAAATCGATGTTCAATGTTTTCTCTAAGCTAACAGCAGTATCGAGACACCAATCTTTTGGCTGTCATGCAAGTACATAAAACGTCAAAGCTTGGAGTGACAGCTGTGACATATCGACTCAATCAATGGAATGCATCAATCATTCCTGTTTCTTCTCGTTCGAACACCAACCGGTACGCACGCGCCGCGCAATCGGAAGGCTCTAAAAAAGGCTCTTCAAATCTATTAACATTCGCGGGTGCTTTCATCAGTGTTCCCCATACGGATCCCCTTCATCATTAGCTCAAGGAAAATCGCAAGGTGGAAGTTCATCGAAGCTGGTCGCAGTCCGAGGTATGTACTTTGCATATATCGTTACTGCATGTGGCTAGTTTAGACTTGAACATCGTCCTTCTACTAGGAAACAAATCGTCAGACCACCTCTTGTGGTCTCCCCAGAGTAGCATAAAGCCATCATCACTATTTCGGCTGATGCGGATGCTACATTCTTTTTGGTGCCGAAACCAGGGAACTTCCATTTTTGCATTCGTAATTTGTAATCCGCCATCTTTACTTGTGGTATTTCTGGTTAAAACTCAATTAGCTTAGAATATCTCAATCGATCTATTATTTTACAAACAAAATATAGGTATTTCTCGCATTCTAAGTTATTCCATCGTATCAGAATTAACCGCTATCGTACATACTATTTTACAAATTATAACTTTTACGTCTACGAGCTATCACCATCGAACAGGGATCTCATCTCATAACTTTATTTCAATCCTATCTATTTATTATCGTATCGAATTCATCGCAGATTTATTGTGTGTGTTATTTAAAATCGTGCAATCACAACTAATCATCGGTGCACGGTTTTATTTCCACGCAATGTTTCTATCATATCGTTTCTATTTCTAAATCATTCATTCATAAAACGTTACATAACATTATCATAAGTAGGAAAGGTCAATTATACATAAAATCGTCATACGTAAAATCATTCACAATTTTCTCTCACATTCCTAAACTTGCAGGTAGTTGTAACTTTACCAACCGCTTACCGCGGCCGAGCGCAGCGCTTACGCATATTCTTGTGCCAAGTGAATGAACAGAATAAACAATAGTTAGTACCGTACATTTCGTAAACTTCGACAACATTTTTGTTCTATTTCAATTCAACTTTTCGTTCGGGTATATTTCATTTCATTCACAAGTCAACAAATCATTATCTCTCTGGTCATTCGTGCGCTTAATGCATTTTAAAAATTATGTTTTTATAGAATCCAAGTAGGTATAAAAGTTGTTTACGATCACGTCTCGACTACGTGTAGGTATAATAGGCAGTATTTATTCTCATTACCTTTACGAACTTGCCTATTCTGTTTCCTACGATCTAAGGCCTAGTCTACACGGTGGGCAAACAAATACAACTTTATTCGTACCTAGACTGGATTGCCCAGTAGGTCAGCTAAACAATGTCGCTTCTCAGTAAGAATCCGCGTAAACCAAGCACGCTAAAGAAATCTAAATCTAAATCAATCGAAATCGAGTACACTACTCAAGATTTACCGTCCTTGCGTAGAAAACGAACAGTCGCGTACAAACGTCTGACTAAGGCTTTAGAAGTAGGCATTGTAGCAGCGAACGATCCTACTCAACTGGATCTATTTTTATCGTATCATCAAACTTTGAAACAAATTGCCGCAAGTTTTGAGGACGCGCACTTCACCATCCAGGAGGTGGTGGACGATGATCCGGATAATGAAGATAATGAAATTCAGGAACGTTTCGACGAGATGTATTATCGGGTATTATCGATCCATCGCAATTTAACTAGAAGTGAATCCACTCAGTCCCACTGCGGAGGCGGAAATTCTTCCTCTAACATCCGGTTGCCGAAAATCGTACTTCCGACTTTTAGTGGGGACATAAAAAAATGGCCTGAGTATTTCGATACTTTTAATGCGTTAATACACAACTCGACTTCTATTACCGATACAGAGAAGTTTCATTATCTCTTTTCATCTCTCAGCGGCGATGCGTTGACGGTTATCAAACCTTTTCCTATGACTCACGAACACTACCGCGATGCGTATGAGGCACTCACGGCGCGCTATAAGAATAAACGCGATCTAGCTTTTACGTGTTGGCGAGACATTTTAAATGTAGATTTTAAATGTAATGACGCTCCTGAGTTTAGAAAATCGCTTGACCTTTTCGAAGAAAACTTAAGTATTTTAAGGACTGTCAATTTACCAATTGGTCAGTGGGATTTTATCCTAGTGTATCATATCTTATCGAAACTAGATACGAAGTTGCGTCGAGACTTTGAGGAAAAATATTCGGACGTGGAGCTGCCTACCTACACACAATTAAAATCGTTTCTACAATCAAAGTGTGAGGCAATGTTACGCGATACTCATTTTACCGAATCGATCAAACCGAGTAAACCTCAAAAGTTTACACCTGCGCAGCCGCAACCTAAACGTACAAGTATTACATCGCTGGTCGCTGCCACTACAGCGGCGCCGCCGCCGCCACCGATGACGACGACGACGACGACGACGATGCCGGCCGCGGCTGATCAAAAGCCAACCGGAAGTGCCACTTCCGGTTCGTACACAAGTAAATGTTCGTTTTGCGGCGAGCTTCACTCTATAGCGATCTGCCCAGAGTTTCTTAAAAAATCGTTAGACGATCGAATAAAAATAGCTACAGAAAAAATCTGGTGCTTCAATTGCCTTAGACCTTCTCATCAATTGAAAGACTGCAAATCGATATTTTCGTGTCGCACATGCAAACGGAAACATCACACCTTACTCCATCGCGATAACATCGAATCAAACCCAATCGTATCGTCTTTGGTTTCAAGGTCATCAGCACAATCGACCGTTTTGCTAGCGACTGCAATCGTGCAAGTTAAAGATGCGTCTGGGGCCATGCAATCGTTCCGTGCTTTATTCGATACCGGAAGTCAAAGTAATTTTATTACATCGTCAGCTTTAAAGCGTTTGAACTTGCATCCTACTCAAGGTAACGTCTGTGTAAGCGGCCTCGGAGAGACAGCACACCCCATCCTCGGAGACGTCACGTGTGCAGTAGGTACTAACAATCAAATCTTATTTAATTTAGACCTACGCGTGATTTCTACAATTTGTGGCGATCAACCTACCGTAAAATTAAACTCATCGGCATGGTCACATGTAAGTGGGCTCTCATTAGCAGACCCCGGGTTCGATACTCCGGGACCCATCGATCTATTGTTCGCCGCGGATGTTTTTGCTGACTCGCTGCTCAATCAACACGTCAAGGGACAGTCCGACCAACCTACCGCTTTCAAATCTATCTTTGGTTGGCTTCTCTTAGGCAAAACCGGATTAGCATCTAATATTCTCCACCCATCGTCAGATTTTAACATCGAGTTGAACCCCATAAGTCAACAATCTAATTCCCTCGATAACTCTGAGCATTCAACATTACAAGTTCTCGATCTAAAACGCGACCCATCCATAAACGTATCTTTATCTGAAATCAAAACTTCAATCCGACCCTGTACTAAACCTTCTACTCTAAGCGAACCTGCTAAAGTGTTCGACCCGTTAGGCATCTTACACCCCATCCCGATACAAATCAATTCATACATCCAAAGCCTTTGGATTCTCGGTGTCGAATGGGACCAACCGCCACCTGACGAGGTCATTAGTGCATTGACAACTGATAAGAATCAACTCCCACGGATGACTCATCCTCGCCAATTCCATGAATCGGAACCGTGCAAGTTGCTCGAGATTCATGACAATTCTGGGATAGTGTATGGTGCTGTTATTTGTTTACGCGTCTCTGATAAGGACGGTGCAGCCCACTTCTACCTCGTCTGTCTTGAGGTTCGTGTAACTTATCTCAAGCTCACTTCGTTGCTGTTCTACGCAACAGTTAATCTATATCAACTCCTGCGCGACCCCTACCTTAATCGTATCAAAATCGCTCTTGTCTATTCATGGTCAGGTTCAAACGTTATCTCGTTATGGTGGGCGGGGCCGTGCTGGCTATCGAAAGATCATCGTTTTTGGCCCTTATATTCGGACAGCATTAATTCCGACGACAGAGGGGTGATTCTCAAAACTGAAGAACGCAACGCGGTAATTCTCAAACCCGGCGGCCAAGTCGGCAAAGGCGTAGATAACTATCTTTCAACTATCGAAAACTTGCTAAACCGTTTCTACTTGTTATCAATACTCGTTAATGTACTCTCACATATTTATCGCTTCATTAACAACTCTCGTTATACGAATCCAACGAAACGCAAGGTATTTCTAAAGAATAAAATTCGTTATCGTACTGTCAAGTTCAATCAAAAGTTTATAAACCCTATCGCGTGTCTAGAACCGAAAACAATCGTATCTAAACCTTTTTGTAAACGCTATCTCTTTCTTCACAACCAAGGAATGTTCAAGGTGGGCGGCAGAACTTCTCGATCTATCTTAAAACACAAACCTAACCGTTCTGCCTCCTTACCGTCTGAACCTTCATTTAAGTTTTTAACAATCGACTGCAATCATCGAACATATTTGCACCCTGTATCTTCCGCATGCTTTTCCACAACTGTTCCCAAGGAAGATCTACCCTATAACAATCGGCTTCCTCGGTGGCAGATGTCGCAAGCTTTTCAGCGGAACCTTTGGCCCAGATGGAAAATCTCTTTATCTCAACGCGCCAGATGGACCAAAGATTCTAAACCGTTATCGATCGGTTCGATGGTGATAGTCGAAGACGATGACCGCGCACTGTATGATAAGGATGGAGTATCTCATAATGCAACCATTCAAAACGCAAGTCGACCGTTGGTAAAACTGCGTCTTCTCCTTCTCGAAGACTAGTTTTAATCGTAATCTATTCAAATGTTAGATAAGCAAATCGTAGTGTAAGTAAACTTAATCTTAATCAACTTCAAATCGCTATCGTTATAAGTTTTTCTTTTCTTTAACCAGAAAATACCATAGGTATTTTGGTGGGCGGGATGTTCCGTCCCGGTAGATGCTTCGCGTCATACCTACATAACTATTTATCTATCCTGTTTTAATCATCACAAAATCGATGTTCAATGTTTTCTCTAAGCTAACAGCAGTATCGAGACACCAATCTTTTGGCTGTCATGCAAGTACATAAAACGTCAAAGCTTGGAGTGACAGCTGTGACATATCGACTCAATCAATGGAATGCATCAATCATTCCTGTTTCTTCTCGTTCGAACACCAACCGGTACGCACGCGCCGCGCAATCGGAAGGCTCTAAAAAAGGCTCTTCAAATCTATTAACATTCGCGGGTGCTTTCATCAGTGTTCCCCATACGGATCCCCTTCATCATTAGCTCAAGGAAAATCGCAAGGTGGAAGTTCATCGAAGCTGGTCGCAGTCCGAGGTATGTACTTTGCATATATCGTTACTGCATGTGGCTAGTTTAGACTTGAACATCGTCCTTCTACTAGGAAACAAATCGTCAGACCACCTCTTGTGGTCTCCCCAGAGTAGCATAAAGCCATCATCACTATTTCGGCTGATGCGGATGCTACATAGGTATTTATACTCTCTGAGGCGGCGTTAAAATTTAATTTTCACTACTAAGGAGACTATTAAGAGTGAATAGGTGGATTATCCAACTTAGGCTGCAGCTACACTTATCATCCGGTGTGCTAGCAGCCAAATACTTAGCTATTGCTAAAAAAAAATATAACTGTGAATTGCGAGCTTGGACATTAAGTTCATATCCAGACATATTATAACAACGAACATGTTATATAACTTGAAAAGAGACTGTAAAAAGAACTAAAACGACTTGTTTTTTTAATTCCATACTTTTTAAAATCAGTTTAATGCGATGCACTAAAATGTTTTAGGCAACCAGCACTTTATTATTTTACCAACAAGGTAGCGCTGTTTGCGAATGGATGCAAGGCCAAACTATTATTTATTCTATGTATGCTGCTAAAATGATTAGGTTCTATCTATAAAAAACACTTACTATATTTCTGACGTCCTGGCTAAGATACCTATGTCCATACTTGTGAATGCTTAAACCCGATTAAAATCAGTCCGACACTACGACTATGTGTGCACTAAAGACGAATCAACCGTTCATAGATATGTAAACAGTCAGTTGTATAAGTAAAATGTTGTGTTCACCATGCTAAACATGAAATCAACGGTTTGGTCAGTTCATGTGAACCCAGGCCTTGATCTATACACATAGTTATGGTGTTTAGTCATGGTGTTTCAATTTAAGCAACGTTATTAAGTATAGTGTTTTTTTTGCATAACACTATAAAATATGTTTTTATAATTGAGCCCTACAACGATGCATATGACATATTCTTAGAATGAAGCTTTAAATAATGATAAAAAAACAAATAAACATTGGCAATAGGCATTATTGGTAAAGCTTATGCAATTTCTTTTGCGAAAAAGTTTTTATGCTATAACTTGGGATAACTTCATTGATTTATGCCAAATCGAAATAAATAAAGGACACAAGGAAATAGAAAAAAAAACTAATAAAAAAATAAAACACGCGGTGCAATCATTTAATAAAATGTGAACAGAGACGACCAGAAAACTCTAAAACACCTGACATAACAAGCAAATTAAGTTTTACCGAAAGATTGAAAAGGAGAAGAGTAAGTAATAATCCCTTATCGTCCCGAATAAAGAAACCCCAATATAACCTACTATGACTGGAGAAGGGAGACCGAGGTACGAAGAAATATATTGAGAGGTGTGGTTATCATCCAGGAGGAAGATTCACTCAATTCATATGAAATTCGAGGCTTTCATGCCTACGTCGCTTATTAGACCCTCTCAACCAACAAAACAGGAACTGACGACAGAGTAGTATAGTGTGTAACAGAAAGATGCTAAGTATATCCTCGTACATCAATTTGTTTTTGATGAAGCCCGTCGCATACATGACAGATACTCAAAACTGAACCAGTGCATTGAATGATTCTAAACATGAAAAATTAATTTGCACTTTTTGTCCCTTTTCTCAAAAAAGTTTACTCTCTAAGGGTTCGTTCTAAAATCAGGTGATGTCGATTACGCGTATCTGGGCGTGTGCGACACGCAAACGACGAACGAATATTAAGTTATTGGTAATTTTAGATTATTTTTTTTATAAAATACTGATATATTCCAGAAACTTCCACCAAGAAATCCTTACCAGTGGGGATTGGTTTTTTTTCCAGAAAACCCCACCGCTACGACGTAGCATGTCTAAACGTAGCAGTGGGGATTTCTGGATTTTTTTGCCAGAAATCCTTAGTAAGTATGTGGTCCCTATTAAAAGCAAGAGTTTATACTTGTCTTTACTAAAGTTGAATTGAGGTAGTTTAAGTAAAAGTTAGAAGATAATAATTTTTTTCTGATTGTAAAAAAAAGCCTGAACTTTCATATAGTATTTGTATTTTAGCTGTTATTTATTTAATCGTATGACAATCAATAGGCGCAAACATAATAACAAATCTTAAATTATAACAAATCTTAAATAAGCGTCATACTTGCGTAGAAATTCCAATATACAATTTACGAAGAATCACTTTTATTTCCATATACTTTTGTGATCGTAAAACCTTAAGCTTAGTAAAACTCGAGTTCGAAAAAAGGGCTAAATGATCCAAAAACAAAATGCGGCCTCTTGATAATACTTTTTTTCTTAATATTAGGATTTCGGTCTTAATTTTCTATATACGTCGATACTAAGCATTAAGGTTGAACAAGTCGCACGCCTTTCCATACAAACATGGAAGGGTAACCACTCTACTGTTTGACGTTGACCAACCAAAACTAAGGATTATATCAATTTATCTCGTCATAATCTCTGTCTGTATACAGCCCAAACCGTAATAAAAGTATTCATTTAAAAAATACAAGCTCTTAAACTTTCGTGAAAAGTATTTTTAGCTTGTATTTTTTAAATGAATACTTTTTTTACGGTTTGGGCTGTATACAGACATAGATTATGACGAGATAAATTGATATAAATCCTTAGTTTTGGTTGGTCAACGTCAAACAGTGGAGTGGTTACCCTTCCACGTTTGTATGGAAAGGTGTACGACTTGTTTAACCTTAAGCAAAAGTGTTATTTTAAATGTATCAAGTTTAATTTACACGTTTCCAGGTAATCTGAGTTAGCCAGTAAATTCGCTACCTCGATAAATATCGAGGTAGCGAATTTACTGATTCACTAATAACAAACTGTATTATATACTACAATACTGTATTATTTAATACAAATAAAATATCACTGCACCTGAAAGTATGCGACTGCACTTTACAGTATGCGAATGAATTATGCTACTGCAATTATATTATGCGACTCTAAAAACTATCAAATTGAATACAATACAAATACAAAAAAACTTATGTATCATTACGTCCACAGGCAAGCCTCCGGATTTGGTCGCGTTTGTGATAACAATTGCGATGACTTTGGTCCTTGTCGCTGGCGTCAAGAAGTCATTATTCTTCAACAACGTGCTCAATATCATCAATCTGAGCGTGTGGGTGTTCATTATGGCAGCAGGACTGTTTTATATCGATCTTCACAACTGGACTGACCACAAAGGATTTTTACCCTACGGATGGAATGGGGTTAGTTCTTTTTACTTTACCACTAGCTAGAGTCAGTTTCTGGATATTTGAATCATTTTCACTCCAAGCTTTTACGTTTATTTCCTCACTAGCGGTCGCCCGCGGCTTTGCATACAAAACAGTTTTGAAAATTTTTTAAAGATCGAGAAACACGTGTCGAGTCATTTTATTTCAAGAATCTATGTAGGAACCAATTTTCAAGGGTCTTCTATGTACGGTATATAAAAGAAACGCATTATTTGGTTTAAATCTTTGATCATACTTATAGACCCTATAGGGTGCGACTTTTCAAAATTCTTTTCTTAGTGCACCCCTACACTATACAAGATGTAACATAATTACCCTATAAGCCCGAAGGGGGCGTAATCAGACCGACCACCTGAGTGCTTGGACATGTGCATAGGGTGAATAAATCTTAATTAAAATTTTCACACAAAAGTACAAGTTTTATTATTTTAGAAATTTGCGACAACCCTAAGTGTTTGTTTACTATTTGCGTACACCCGTACACACGCATGCACACGTAGGTACCATCCTACCGCGTCGCACGCACACGTATGCTGTATGTAGGTACATTTTAAGTAATAGTTACGAGCTCATTTCATGAATGAAAAACTTCGAAATCTCAAAAGTCGTAGAACAAACACTGTTCGCCATGACCTGTAGAATCCCCCCTTCGGACTTACAGGGTATTTATGTTACACCGTGTATAAGGATACTACCCTCAAATTTTATACCTCTAGGACTTATAGTTTAGGCTGTGCATTGATTGTCAGTCAGCTTCAAAAGAGTTTTAATTTAGAAGATATTTTGTCATGCTTATCGAAAATTATAAATTGAATTTAGTTTAAGGCTTTTATTCTCTGTCCAGGTATTTACGGGTGCAGCTACTTGCTTCTATGCATTCATCGGTTTCGACATTATCGCGACCACCGGAGAAGAAGCCAACAACCCCAAAAGATCCATCCCACTCGCTATCGTGGCCAGTCTTGCTATTATTCTAGTTGCTTATGTTTCCAGCTCTTTCATGCTCACATTGATCGGTAAGTTTAGTACATAATATAAGTAAATATACGATATTTCTTTAATAAGAATACTTGTTAGTACGTGAACTGGAGCGTAAGGGTTTCCTTCAGAAACTTATTTCCGTTCAGTCCTGTCGTCAAGGTGTTACCCCGCGGAAAGGGGAAACGCCTTGACAACAGGACTTTTAATAGGTTCACCTTCTAAGCACCCTGCACTAGTTTCTGAAGAATCGAAGGTGACACGACAAAGTAATGCTTGTTTCAACAGTTCCATTTGACGAAGTTGACACCGACTCGGCGTTGGTGCAAATGTTCGCACACGTACACGCACCTACCTGCAAGTACATCGTAGCAATCGGCGCATTGGCCGGTCTCACTGTTTCTATGTTTGGATCCATGTTCCCCATGCCGAGAATCATTTACGCCATGGCGTTGGATGGACTGGTTTTTAAGTAAGTCTTGACATCAAATCATCTAGATTAGATGCAAAGGCCTTGACATAACATTTTTCCAACCGGAGATATTTAGGATTGCATGTATCTGTTCTTGTTGCTACTTTTAGCTTGGATTAACAAGTCATATGCTGTAGGATCTTGAGTGCAATCTCCGAGAGGACAGGCACACCGACGCTCGCAACGGTCGGCGGTGGCTTCTGCGCCGCTTTAGTGTCTCTCATAGTCCAACTTGAGGTTCTCGTCGAAATGATGAGTATTGGTAAGTAATCACTTGTTTTCTCTATTAATACGGATCACTACGTTCCGTTCTTTTCCGTATTTTTTTTACTACGCGCAGTTGTATTAATTAACGAAATTTATTTAATCAAATTGCATTAATTACTTTGTTTTATAAAATGTCGCTGGCTTGGGTTTATATATCTGTTCATTGCTATCAAATACATTTACGACGCTCTAATAATTACAAGTTTTTTAATAAGAAAATAAATGTCAAGTGCCAAGCGATGATCTTATATTACCAAGTCATCATCCATCGATCATGAAATGCTTTAGCACAGATTATATAATAGCTTTAGTAAAATTACATGCAACCATTATTGTGGTCATGTATCGTTTGTCTGTGTGATTGCGTGTATATGATTTATTTCAAACTAAAATAAAATTGTGTTCGACATTTGCCTCGACTTATAATAGGTATATCAAGAATTCATAAATGATTTTCAGATATCCTAATATTATTCGCATTTCGATGTCTTTTGTTGTTTACCCCTTTTACAAAATTTTACTAAAAGAACCAATATTAAATATGTTTCGTACAAACCCTTATATGGTTGGGACATATCCATTTAATTTTTAGTGGTTTACTTTTTGTACTGTCGAGACCAAAGATAAGACTACAAAGAGTAGGCGGTACGTAAAATATAATATGAAACACGCAAAAAAAAAAAAATAAGGTAAAGATAGCTCAACATTTGTTATTCGTTTACATTTGTCATGTAATTACCGATATCGTTAAAAATATAATGTATACTGCACAAAAAACAAGACACCGCGAAGGTGTCTTTTTATATTAAAATGAACACCACACTAGAGAAATATTAACAAAGGCGATAATATTAGCAGGAATACAATATTGTATAGCAAATATTAACGCTCAATATATCACTAATTGATACGTATTGTGTAACATGTTACGCAACAGAGTGGTGCCGCCACGGGCACCCATGGTAGATTATGTTATGTATGTGTAGACAACCAAACTTTGGGTAAACTATACAGTTATACACTCATTAAATACAATATTCTCTCTACAATCTAGACTAGAAGACATACGATTAAAACTAAGTATATAACGTAACCATACCATACCAATATCATTATATTTATCAAAAAAAGTTGAATATTGAACTAGTCATTAGTAAGATCACCAGTTAAAAAAAACTTAACCACTTTGTCGGGTCAGTCAATACAGGCAAAATTATATCGAAAAAAAAATCTATTGCTCAATACACTTTTTTGGAGTAAGTAATGAATTTTGTATGGAACAGTAGTTATGGAGCATATACCGACGTGCTGCTGTTTTATCAACACAAATATTGAAAACCTCAATCAATCGTACTATATCAATTACACGGCTTTGCCGACAGGAAATATTACAGAAATAAAAGCTGCAAGTGAATATTCATGTCATCCATAACGGCCGAACGAAATTAAACGAAATTTTAATTCAGTTTCAACATTTGTAACTATGGTTGCAAATAATGTGTTCCACTCATCGTAATTAAAAGAACCAATTACTAGTAGGTATAATATTCATTCATGTACGGTACATGGACAATGTAAAAATGTACTCTTTAGTTTTCTAATAAAATATCTAAGTTTGAAAAATGACAATCATATGCGATTAAATATCACACACAGAGCTAGATTGCTGATATGATTAAATTCGTAGAATACATAGTATGGAACGGAATACCTACTTCAGATAGAAAAATGTTTCACCGGTTTTTTTTTAGATATTTCATTTATAAGTCATGACATTATTGAAAATACATATTGGAATTGAACCTATTCTACATTACCTAACTGCGTTCAGAGGGCTGATAACTGACGTTTAAGATCTCGAATATAATGTAGTTTGGATTCAAACAGCACCGAACAAACAGTCACATTTATAACTGGCAGTGATTGAAAGCATATAAAATTGATTTTTCTGCTGTCAGACGCAGCGGGTGAATTTTCCATTTAGGGCAAAATGTATGGCATCAAATTAAAAAGTCAGGATCAGCTGCAAAATAGTAAGAAAATGCCCTTAAATTGTGTTATATTGTTGTTTTGGCCTTCATTCCACCTGAAGAAATTCATGAGGCATTATGCAATGACAAAAGATATTGTTCTGTCTTCAAATGAAGATAAGTCAAATACGTTTTAGGAAAGGTTATAAGTTAAGAGAATAGAACCGCAGTCAATTTAGTAAACGCCCCCCGATGTTTCCACCTCAGCTGTGGTCTATCCAGGAAATAAATTAAATTTTCTGCAGGTACATTGTTGGCCTACACTTTGGTATCGACATGCGTGCTTGTTTTGCGATACCAACCCCAATCCACGAATCTGATCGAGCTGCTTCCTCAGAGCATTCGCACCCCAGAACCTCAAGCCATTACTCGCGAAACTATAATTGGGGTAAGTGAAATATAGATTTTAATATCCTGTTAATTGGTTTTTTGAGAGGAAGTTTTGAGGAACAAGCAGGTGGTCCATACTTGATGTTAAACGGTCACTTAAGCTTATAACAATGAACGAATACACAGGGCACGACTGGAGTCGTGCCCTGTGTGTGAGCCATCCCTCTGCGTCCATCGTATAAATCTAGTGTACTATTTAGTTAGCTTTTAGACTGCTGTTTTTATTCATTGAGCGTGTATTATGAGATTGCCGAAAAGAAACTTAGTAGGTTTCTTTTTCGACAATGTCATACAATGACTATCCTATTTAGAAGTGTGTATGTTTAATCTACACACTTTTAAATAGGAACTATCATGGGGTACATTTATATCAGTGAAAAATTGTTTATAATGTATGTAAAAATTTGCACGCCTTAATATTTTTTTTATTTGTGTTCTGCAAATAAAACATCTTTGTCGTTAGCGTAAGACGTAACTACGTATTACCTCGTAGTTACGTTAAGTAACTATCGAGCGAGTACTAAAGCGTTACTACTATGTAACGTCATAAATTTTCCAAACAAATCAAATTTAAATAAAAGAGGTTAAAAATTTAGTTTTTAACAGGAAAGCCACATTGTTTCCAGATAACCAAAGATTTGACTTTAGATAAAGTTACTACTAGTATACGTCCGGTTGCTTAGTTGCTTAGTTCTAAGAAGAGTTTTCTCATAGAGTATAACACTTTCTATGGAGCCTCGTAGTATATTCCGCAAATACGTCAGATTGTGGTCCCGACAGCCCTGCCCTGACCCACTTTCTGTAATCATTCTTGCCATTCGAAGAGTTGAAGCGTTTTGCTGAAGCGTATTCTGGGATTTGTTCATCAATCTAATCACTTCGCAAGAGACGGTTAGCTTTGACTACTTTTTTATAATGTTAAAAATTTTCAAACTATAATTTCCTTTATAAGATGTTTTTAGATACTGGTGAAAATACTGACAATACATAATATAATAACAAGAATACAGTTACGATAACTATTTTGAGATCGTGAGAACCAACAAACTACCTATATATGGGTTTCCAAAATGACTGCCTTTGAGTGAGAAAACCTTACGAAAAGTTTTTTATACAACACAATATAAAAGTAACACAATAAATGAAATCAAATGATACTCGTACTTGAGTACTTGACAGACAGCCACAGAGATACTGTCTGTCTTATGTACTATCAGTGAGCGGCAAGGAATGTTTTGCCCATTTTTCCCTTTCGTAAATTACTGATAGCTCCTACACTAATCCTACTAAAGTTCAGATGTTTGGATATTTGGATATTTGTGTTTCAATCACGTCAAAACTATTAAACCAATTTGTATGAGACTTGGAATATATAGTTCGTAACCTAATTTACTTAAAAAATTCAATTCTTTGTTGTCAAAAATAATACAACCTTTTAAAGGTATTCCGAAAAAAATCAGTACACGCGTATGAAGTCGCGGGAAGCTAGTTTCTTTTATAATTTGTAGACCTTTGTGCAATATAACGTAATTATATTACATTAGATTTTATTTTTCTGTTTTGACATTTTTCAATGTAGTCTAGATTCTAGCAAGACAGTGCAGTCAGCACCTAAAGTGGTTTATCTTTTTCACAAGTGTGGTTTTCTCAGTGTTACCAAATAACATTGTTGCAGGCTTCACCAGCCAACCGTGTGATGATTCGCCGCGTGACTCGCAGGTAATATTTATTCAGGTAGCTTTGCTGCTGGAGTACATTTAGACCGAGAAGAATTTAAATTATTTGTTAAAACTGACACTTATTAAATTATATTGTACGGTAGAGTCGCCTGTTTGGTGTCTATTGTCTCAAAAACCAGGCAGTAGTTAGCAGCAGAGCACATCAAGTCACTACTGTCGTGTTTTTTCCACAGACATAGTTTATGCCGATTTATTAGTTTGCTACACAATAAGTTCACACTAGACACACTCGTAGGAATCACAAATATGATTCGATGCTAGAAGTAAACAGAAGTACGATGTATTTGGTTTTGAACCCAATAAATCGAGAAAGTAGGTTTTCAGAGTTTCCTCATCTATGCCGAATACTTTATCGTATACAACACAAAATTTTTTTATACAGGGTCGTAGTCTACTAGTCAGAACGTCTGACTGCTGACTTTTTTGATGTGTGCAGCCGCTTATTCCGCAGATGACTAAAAACCCACGATTTAGGCGACGAGTGCCGACTTTCGTACTTTACCAACTTTTGCAATATTTAATGTAAATATTAGCGGAGAGGGTCGTAGTCTACTAGTCAGAACGTCTGACTGCTGACTTTTTTGATGTGTGCAGCCGCTTATTCCGCAGATGACTAAAAACCCACGATTTAGGCGACGAGTGCCGACTTTCGTACTTTACCAACTTTTGCAATATTTAATGTAAATATTAGCGGAGTGCCGACTTTAAAAAAATCCTATGTATTTGTTCGCTGATTGCCGACTATTAACGTATTTTATGAGTACTTTGCCTACTATAATAAACTGCGTTACTTCTGAAAGCTCGATACCGACTGTGGTACAATTAAGTTAAACAGTGGATGAGCTATGATATACAGTGCCAATCATGAGCTGTTACGGAAGACCTCATCGAACCACAAACGTCGTAGAAGAATGGCATTCCAGATTAAATAAGATCGTCGGATCTAAGAAACCACATCTTTTCCCTATCATAAAAGTTGTAAAAGACGAAAGTCTTCATAGCGATTACAACGTTAGAATAAATAACATGCAATTACAAATTTCCAAAAAACAAATAAAAAAGTTTAAATTAAGAGATGACCGTATAAAAAAGATCACTGATGATTATTTAACAAATATAGGATCGATGTAAAGACTTGTTTAATGAGACTCAGCAAAGTGCGATTTGCTGCATAATAACCAACTTTATTATTACAATTTAATATTTTTATTGCATTAATTTTTACGTGAAATCTTCTTGACTGTACATAAATTTGACAGACTGCAAAAATATACACGACATAATGTAATAGTCTACAAAACGCTACTGATTGCATAAACATAACAAAAATCGGCACTACTTTCAGCACTACTAAAATTCGGCAGTCCGCTGTTACCTTGAATATTGCAAAAGTTGTCAAAGTCCGAAAGTCGGCACTCATCATTAAAATCGATCCCACCTCCAAGAGCGACTGAATCACGGCGATATTACGTATTTCTATACAAACTATCGTCTCATAACATTGCCGTGTAAAGGCACGTTTCTATTAGAGTATAGAAATACGTGCCATGACGATAATATCGACGCGATTCACTCGCTCGTAGAGGTGGCGCTTACGTGGTTATAAATATACTAGGCTTTCTTGACGTTTTCATTATAACAGCCATATTAGCGCAGTTAACTCGAGTTTATACTACTGCCGCATTATTAGCGTTAGAAAACGAATACTTATTTTCAGTAGGTCAATATAAAGGTTGTAAAGGTTGTATGTTTTTTTTTTACATTTTACTTGACTATTTTGAATAAAATGCTACTTGCGCAGCTCGCCGGACTCTGATGATACGCTACCCGGTGAAGATGACGATGATGGTCGCGATGACACCTTCCTAGTCAACTCTAACACAGAAAACAAGTTTTACGGTGAGTCTTACAAATGCCCAACTCGAAACTTATTACAAAGTATGCACTGTGAAGGAAAAACGTACTTACAAATTACGTATAGGTTTTAAATAGGTACGAAACCTTCACAACCCCGATCGCAAGTAGTTCAAGAACACAGAACGTACAGAGGGAAAGCGGCGACGTATCGTGCTTAACTCGCTTTCGAAACCAAACTTGTAGAATCTGACGTACAGGTATTTTTTTCTATACAAAATTAGGAATCTTTTGTCGTAAACCAACATACAATAAAACACACAACTCCGGGTTCTGCTTGGCTTTTTGCAAATCAACGAAATAAAACTCTAGACTACTAGTTCTGTTAGAGTCGAGGTGTAGGTAGACTTATATTGAACTACTCTCCACCAGACCCTGTAAGATAATGTGAATCGATTATTTTCATCCTCCACTTAATCTTAAAATTGCTTTACAGCAGAAAACGAGACAGACTTCTAATATCGAACCATTTCCTAGAGACGAGGCCGTGCGCTGTTTTATCAATTCGCCCCTACCTCATCTGCCTGGGGAGACTTCATCTGATTAAAGTTTAACACGTTCTATACCACAGACATGCCCCGCGTGTCCTTATATTGCAGTAGGTACAGCTAACACGCACGGCGCGTCGCATCGTGTTATGAACATTTCAGTAGGTAATATTTCAATCCGCTCTAAATTACAGTAGAATAAATCATATGCAAAAAATATTTTTTCAAATAATCCGGCTACATCTTTATGTATAAAATGTATACATTTTATAAAATGTTCTGATAAGCTTTTAGCATAGCAGGTAGGCTGAGATTACAATACGAAATCCCTAAGATCATCTAGAAAATTGTAATGGCATTGAACGTGTTAATAGAATCAGCTCAATGAAAAGTAGAACCCTGCTAAGCAAATATACCATAGTGCGAAACCGACGGACGAAGTAGTAACGACAGTCGCTAGTCTCAGGTAATACAAGTATAGATTTTATATTCTTCATATTTTAAAATACATAAAATGCATCTACTCGTAGTAATATAACAATTTGCTGTGCAGACCTTTGAAGCCAGCTAAAGCTTTCTAAAACCAATCAGCTTTGTAGACAAAGAAGTGCACCGGTTCTGAAGTTTAGGTTATTACTTTATGAATGATAAATAGATGTAGGTATAGACAGGGGATGAGGTACCTATCATTCGGCAGCGACATTAATACTACTTGAGATACATTTATAAAATGTCCTTCATATATTGTAAAACAAGCACAGCACGATTATGTATAAAATAGATAGGAAACTACGTTTCAGCTGTCAAAGTTGGAAAGAAGAATACGAAAAAACAGATTACAAACCACGGATCAGCTGCGTTTCAGCTGACAAGTTCGTTAATGGAATTAGCCACCTGGACATCCAAGGCACTAACTAAAAATAGAATTTCGCTATTACAGTGCAAAGGCTACTTAAAAATAAACAACTCTCAAAAGAGACGACCTGTGCAAAAGTACTTTATAAAAATATAATAAACAGTAAGCTGCCCGGCGGCGGCAGGAAGAAAGTATGTACCCTCCCCGAGAAATTGTAAGCATCTTACGCTCGCGTAGCTTTTGCTTTCTTTGAGGAATCCGCTTTTACAGGATATTAAAAAGCACTTTACACAGTTTCATCGATTAAACACTCATTTCAGGAAGAACGCTTATTAGAACGAGGAAAAAAACTATTAAAAGGAGTTCGCTATTGCAAATTGAATCATAAATTAAACACGATATTGTATCGCACTGTTTGATGCGTGTAAAAATGTAAAAATATCGAGAGGTTAATGACGGACACACCTCTTCCAACAAATTGAATAAAGCGTAGGCTTGATCAAGAGCTCGGTGCCGGTATGGAAATCTGCATCATCCTCACGAGATTTATATATTTTTACATTACAGGTGTGTAGGTATTGCTTTTCCAAAGAAAACGGCTTTTAGATGTACACAGTTCAGTTGATTAAACACCAATCTCAGGAAGGCCTAGAGACCAAAAACAAAGAAAGACGGAAAACGTCAACTGTTGCTAATTGAATCATATTTGAATTGCTTCAAGTATTGCACGTATTTGCGTTGGAAAAAATTCATGCAGTTGTTGAACGTTTTCCAAGAGGCTGGTTATTAAAAAATTGTGTTCCAATTCGGTTCTGCTGATTTAATAAAAATCATTGAGATTTATCGCAATAATGAGTGCTTATAGGATGCAGAAAATGTAAACTACAAGAATCGTGTAGTCTTATACGGTGGTGAAGTACCTACCTACTACCGTACCTATTTCTGCCGCCAAACTGCGTTGCTCGCATTGTTGTGTTTGAAAGGTATGGGTGCCGGTACTAATCCACATGAGACACCACAATACACAATCATCATCATCATCTAACCCATCTTTATGTCTCAGAGTGATGGGCGCAGTGCAATGCATCACAAGACACGTCTTCAGTGGATGTGATCAGTGAGCCAATGCATTGTTATAGGCAGTGGTTACCACTTAGCATCAGGTGGACCATCATCATGGTCCATCATATAGTTGTATAAAAAAACCCGGTTCCGTACGGTACTGCTGATATGTACAAGTCTAAACTTTCTTGGTATAATAATAATTTTATAGGTTATTTTTTAAGGAAAACACCTGAAGCAGTTGAATACAAGAATTGCTTAAGAAATTATTGCATGTGCTGTTTATACCAACCAAGGAAAGTTTTCAAAAAAAACTTGTATACCAGATTAAATAATGTTACGTGTTAAATGCAAAAAAAAATATTGCATGGTCTAAACCATGCGATAAATTTTTTGCATTCAATTATTGCACTGGTACGTACAAGAAAATGGTATGGTGTAATTTGTGTACATAATACGCCCGCTATACGACCCTCACCGAGCTGATTAATGGATGAAAAGTGTTTTATATATAAGATATTATATATATATATACAATAGATATATTGCAAATGGGTTATGGCTATACAATAACATAATACATAGGCTAACTAATTAAAAAATACTCCGCTAAAGAAGACAGTGAGCAATTAAAAAAATTTTAAAGCTTTGACTCGAACTCTTACCAAAAAGCTGGATATCATTGACTCAAAAAATTTTACGAACTATTTTCGTAAACTCCATGTGGCTTAATGCAATGGGATCCGGTATGCGTAAAACTTTAGCCTGAAAACTGCGGTTGGTTCTAAGATGAATATTTAAAACCTGTAGGGTTCATTGAGGATCATACACCTTAAAAGATAGAAGACATTATCGAAACAACTGAAACAGAAAGCGATGGCGAAGAATGTTCAGAAGTTGGAGATCACAATTATATGTTCGATGACTCGGAACCTGAATAATTTGAAAAACTTAAAACTTTTATATTTATATTTTTTTACAATAAAAAGGTGATCACACACATGCCAATAAAATGGTTCAAATCGAGGCTTCATCTGTGGCTGCTGTAACACCATCAAAGAGAACTATCCACGGGCACTCAATAATTTATCAGACGTGTAAAAATATTTTCGTTAACCAGGTGCAGTTCCTAGCGGTGCTTGTAATACCACACGGTGCGGACGATTTGCTGATTCACTATTAAGACGTCTCCACGCTATGTCTTATTTATGCCCTGGACTTTTCCCTTGGGTAGATTGTGGCCCACCTACTGGCGAGAGCGGTGAGTAAAATAGTAATTTATACGTGTATTCATGAACTACATACTTTATAAAACCGTGAATTAATAGATGCTGTAAGCTGCTTTGATAAACCTCATCGTACCTCCTATAAGCGCAGCGGAGAGCTGGCACTCACACTTAAATAAAATAATAAACGGAAAAAATCAAACCTCTTCCCATTTAGAAGTATAAAAACGAGAGCATTAAATACGATCACGATATTTGAAAAAGTTTGATCCATTGCCCGACCAGTAAACACCAATTAAAAAAGAAAAAATAACTACCAATCGCATCCAAAAAGTTGTTCGGGACTTTCTTGGTCATACCAATTGAAATAGGGGCCTAAACGCAATTTTAAGTACATTGCGATCAATTGTATGGAAATTTCAAAATATTGTTCTGGTGCTACATACTGCAAGTAAAAATATAAAAAATGAACTAAATCCGATAGAAGGCATCTCACTACTAAATCCATTTAAGAACGTATCTATTTTCAAAATAGAAAGTTAAATCTAGTTTCTATCCATCTATCGACATAAATGTCGTTAAAGTTCAGCACTAGTGTTCATCGTAAAACTGTCGTTATTACGGCACATACATTTTCACGGAAACCGTCGAGCCAACCAAATAAACATACAATCAAAGCTTTTTATTTGGTTGTTATTGAATTTAATAACCTTCCGTATAAAAACCCAAAATACCGAGCGCTGCTGTCTTTAGTTTATAATCTCCTTGAAAATGAACTAGCGCCCAGACCCTAGGTTAGAGACAAAAGCTCTCTGCTTTGGGCTTCTCAATATTATTATAATATAATATCGAGAAGCTCTAACGAGAGAGCTCTCTCTTTAGAGCTTCTCAGAGAGCTTGTAACGTTATATTCTCCGGTTCTTACCCACCGTCCACCTCCTGAGACCACCTGGGTGAACAGTTGAAAGTTTTTTTTACCACCGTTCACATTTGTCCACCTGGGTGTTCAATAAAAAAATTTGAATTTTTACCGTACACCTTGTTATCAAAACTCCATGTTATCAAAACTCTATGGTATCAGAACTCTATGGTATCAGAACTCTATGGTATCAGAACTCTATGGTATCAGAACTCTATGGTATCAGAAATCTTCAGATTTCAAGTTTGTCTCTTGAAATAATTTAAATATGGCATTGACAATTACTATTCCGTTTCCTTGTTGTTCTTATTTTACCACATGTAAATATATCTAGGTACATAAACATGGAAGAATTAATCACCATAGAAAGAAATGGTGGTAAGGTATAACTCCATAAACCCTTTATGGATCAGTACCACAAAGTAAAAACATTTAAGAATGGAACCGATTTATGGCGGTGTGCCTCATAGAAATTTAGAAATTTGAATAATTAAATAATTAAATACACCATACATTATTATAACGGCCAGTAGGTACTAGACTGAGGTGTACCGTCACCAATATAAAGTTAGGCGCGTTCAAGTCTAATCTGAGTGGACGGTGGGTAAGAACCGATATTCTCTATTTCCCAATTTGTGCCTGAAATCCGATTACAAACTATTCAAAGAGCTGTAATCTCTTAGAGGGAAAATCTACGAATGCTCGGATCGTCTCTGAGACGAGCATTCGTAGATTATTCGCTCTAAGAGATCTATCTATCTATTTTATTTCTCAGAATTTCATCCAATTATTGAATTCAAGAGGCAATGCTGTTTGCAACATTGCGACTTATACTTGAAAACGTTACTTAGCTATCCATTCGAGAACAAGAGATTGCTCTTGTGCAATAGCATTTGAATTGGCAATGTCGAAGTTCTATTTGCGGGGTCGTTGTTGCGAGCAATTATCTGACTAATATTATAAACGTCAAAGTTTCAATGTTCGTGTTTCAAACACACTGCAACTGCTGGTCCGATTTGGGGAATATACCTACCTATATTTAGTTTGCATATAGTCAGCTTTTTATCGTGGAAAATCAACACGATCAAACAAGACGCGGACAAAATCACGAGCGGAAGCTAGTTTAAAATAAAATTTAGATATTCCGAAAGTTTTAGAAAACTTTCTGAAATGAAAATAGATCTTACTTCGTCGTAATTTCTTAGATTCAATTTCTTTGAATTCAACTATTTTATTAGTAAATAAACTAGGTTTTCCCAACCTAAAATTTCGCGTAATCCGATTGACTACGAAAATCAATCGAAATATCAGAGAGCGTAAAATGGTTTAATTTAAACCATTTTTTCCGATAGGTACTGGTTTGGATCAATAGACCTATCTACTGGGTGTAATAAGACTACTCTTCAGCATGAAACAGCATTTTAATTTCGCTATCATGCTCTTTATTCATTATGAAAAGTGGTTTGAACTTTAACCAACCGAAGTTTTCAGGGATGGATTTATTACACCCTGTTTATATCTTTTCAATTTATTTATTTACATACAATCTACAGATACTCGCAACTCAACGTTTCATGTGTTTAGTGTAAATAGTGTATGACTCGGTATTTTTTTTATGAAATCGGTACGTATTTTTTAGGAATGTTCGTTATCAAGGCTGTCGGCATGATGTACATCTTTATCGTGTTATTCGACTTACTCGCTGCCTTCGGAAGCCCGGGCTCATCCACTGCTACACTCGTCATCATGATTCTACTAATGCTTTCAATCTTCGCTACATTAACCCTCATCTCAAGGAAACCACAAAACCGGTGAGTATTTACTTTCGTTTATTCCCCGTGACACAACTGCTTGGCACAACCAGTGCTATAGGATAATTCAGTTAGATAAACTAGGACCAATCCTGAAGACTTCGTTTTATATAGGAAAACTACTTTTACTTGAGTAGTTAGTTTAGCTTCCAAAGTATCGGTAGTACCGACTATTATTTAATAAATTCACATTTACTGGATATGTGTAAATTTTTTGATAGTAATCTATTGAATACTTTTCGTGATTATTATTTACAGCGCTGGACTCATGTATGCGACACCTTTCCTGCCATTCGTGCCTACTATCGCAATCGTAGTAAATATCTACTTGATCTTGAACCTTTCAATTCTGACTTTACTGCGATTCACAGTTTGGATGATCTTAGGTAAGGGATTCATTAATTTTAATTTATGTGGTTATATCTTACGAAAATATTTCATTCACATATTATTTTTTTATTTAAGCACATAGGTACATATGCCCGTGCTTATGACTTAACCAATACAAAACATAGAGCACAGATTATATAATACTATACTAGTACATAGAGTATAAGATAATAGGAATTATGACTATAAATTATAATAAAATCAAGGATATTTGAAGGCGTTTGCGTTCACAAAATTTTTCGTACAGGTCTGGTCATGTACTTCAATTATGGTATCATTAACTCCACTTTGGAGACGAATCCGTCGGTGGTGCGTTTTGCAACCCCCCCACCCCCCAACCCCTTTGACCGCACCACCATCCCCCCGCCGTCACCGCGCCCGTCAAGACCCACTGGGGACCGCAACATCTTTGAAGGCGACGGCAATGACGGTCTCTTTGGCAACGCGAACACAAACCTCTACGGAAATCCTGCCAACACCAACACGTTTGCCAACGAGTATGTATTTTCAATCTACGCTACCTTCAGAAATTTGTTAATGTTTTATAATTTTGTAATATAGACCTACTTGTATTTAGGTAAGTACCAATAACTAAATAGCCTTCTCTTAAAAACCGTGACTCGCGTAGCTTTTCTTTTATACAAATTTACTAGGCACTTTACACCTACTCATCTATTATTTATTACTAAAATACTATAGACTACCTATAATATTTATGAGCAACCCATGATTGAAAAGACTTGAAAAGCACCGCGAAACAAGTTTTAAAATAAGCACCACGAAACAAGTTAGCAAATTAACCAAATTGTCCAGTTCTGACAACTGTCATTGTAAAGTCACTTAATAAGTATTGATCACATCTAAACACAATTTTTAGATTTACCTTTTATTAATACATTTAAACGTGCACTCGTTATTGACCAGGTTTATCCAAGACCCCCAGCTAACGTGGCACACAGGCGACTTGGAACCTTCATCAACAACCCGCAATGCTATTGGAACCGCTACATCTTATAAACAAGTGGAATCACGGTAAATGGAAGATTATTAACTAAGGGGACAAAGCAGAGAAAGATGGATTTAAGGTCCCTAGAGACTAAGACAGCTTTCCCCCCCAAGGATAAAATATTTTCACACAAACTGCAAGACAACAAGAAGCAGTGCAAAATGGTCGTGTGGTTAGGTCAATATTCAGAAATGTTTGAATATCGCACAAACCACTAAGTCTACTATCAGTTTTTATAAAGTCGCACACTTCCTACAACATTTTCAAATTTTTTAAAAATCAAAAATAATATTTTGGTGACTGTGACAATATACCCTATGTCCTGCACACACGAATAGTAGATATCGTAATAAAGGGGTATCGTAATGTGGGTTTAGGTGTACAAAGTACGTAGATTTTTTCTGCGAAATAGAAAGATCTTTCTTCTTCCAGCTACAACGCTAGGACCAACAGCACTTCTTCTCACACATCAAGCCGACCTCCATGGGCGTACCCAGACGCGCCTTATGACACTTGGGATGACTAAATTCAACGGTTTATCTGAAATTCTAATTGTTTTGTATCCTTACGACTGTTTTAGATTATATAATATTCAGAAACATTCATTCATCGCATACACTTACAGGGTGCCCCGATCGGAATTAATATGTTAAGTTTGAACAGGTGATTCCAACCATGAAAATAAATAGTAATAACACAAAGAAATTCCTAAGATTGTTTTCTCTTCAGATTTCTAGACAAAAACTTTTTAGTTTTTTAATAAATTAAACTGACAAACCTAATTAACAAATCCGCTACCTACCGATTTCGTCAACAAGTAACCCCGCCCGCTTGCATAAATCTGCAATTGATTCCAATTTTCTACTGTGCTTGCTAGGTAGGCCTACAATTACGTCTATTTGGCGCATGTCCCATTTTGCTACACATTTTGCCACGAATAAAATTGGTAGAACCTTTTATTGTTCTTGTTAAGTATGAAACCGCCTTACTTGGATAACGTATTCGTTCTGAGACACCCTGTATAACGCCACACACCACCATACCACAGATTATATAATACTATACCATACTAATTGCAATAGTGTATATCATAACTGTATTTATTCGTTAGCAGATGTTTTGTGTTGTAATGGCTTGTAGTATAATTATGTTAGTCGACTAATATGCGTAAAAATAAATTGTGTTATGTAATTATTAAAGTTCTAAGAATTACTTTGTTCGATTATATTTAGATAATGTTTATGGGCCGGTATTAATTAAATCATGATAAACATAATATAAGGTGTTAAAATAAAAATATATAATGGAACGACGATCATAAATTAAGCTCGCACTTCGACTACACAATTACGTGTTCTCAAAGTTCAAAACAAAATGTATTCAAAATAGAAGTTTAATCCTCGCATACTAAATATTTTCAAGTTGATTGTTCAATTTTAAAAGTCTGTCTGTCTTAAGCTGAACACGAACCTAAAAAAACCAGAACAACCAACGGGCAAACATACAAAAACGAAACGCTGAAAAATATTACTTGTTTTTGTTATATAAATAACATATTTAGTGAAAACACGTATTTACAACTCACCAATTGTTAGGTACTTAACTCCAAAAAGCCTGTGATTCTTCTGTAATCCACCTATTACCTCGGATAAATAATTGTTTTCCGTTTTAAATATATACTTTATTGCGTATTTAGAACATATCAGATTTTCTATATTATAAATTTTACATTATAATATACACTCTAAATTTATTTATAAAAAATGAAATACCTACCTTTTATACTTCCCTCGCTGACTTTCCAGACATCGGGTAAATGTAGGTACATAAAGATATATTTTCGACACTAAACCTTTATTTAAACTTATTTTATTAAATAACTGCTCAGATCTCCTTTATAATACAATTTATTTTAAGATTATATTGTTAGTAAATGGGCAGCAAAAAATCGATGCATATTGATTGTGTACAAATTTAGACCTATATTTATATTTTAATATTATTGCTAAGTTAAGGACAACACAGTGCTTTCATTTTTAAACCTAAATTATTTTTCTATGAGCGTAAAAGTTGTTTATCACGACTATCAAAAACGTAACAATATTATAATATTTTACTTTTTAATCGTCCTAGTCATTTAAATTATGTTTCTGAGACTATTTTTCCATAAATTTTATTAAAATAACTCGTAGGACATTTTGTTATGAATGAGATTTACTGGCGATTTTACTAACATTTATCAGTTATTTAATTTTAGGTAACCTTAGATGTTTAGAGTATAAGTACTTACTAAGTATATTTCGATTTATTCAATCAACAACAAAAATCACTAGTTGAAATCTTCCCTTAATTTATCTTTATTCATTGATAAACGTTTGTCTTTGAATATAGTATACAAATCTCAAATATATTATTGTATAATAAATGACCACTTAGCCAACGTTAAGTTTTCAAATTCTTATAGAAATATTTAACTAATGTGATATTTTATGTAATATTATCTATTCTAAAATAATATAAATATTATTTGGTGAGTTTGTATTGTATTGAGAATTTAGTACCTAATGTGTAAGAATATATATATTTATAATTGTGTATTCTTCTTCATAAATCTTCATATACGTAGGTATTGTTTATTGTCCCATTAATAAAATTCAAATTCTGCATTAAACAGCGGCACAAATTATTTATTACGATTCTCTCTGCTCTGTTTCATGAAAATTTCAATAAATGTCAACCTACTACAAAACTACTTTAAAATCGGTGAATAGTCGAGATAAATTTCACATGATATTGGGATAATATTCATGACATATAGTGATTAGACGGGTATTCGTTAGTTCAGAATATATAACTTTTTCATTAATGTTTGCTTTAGAGCTCATGTCATGTTTACACAATTGTCTGTTAAATATAAAAGAACTGATTGAAAATCACGTATAAGCACTTTATACATATCTGCGAGCCTTTTTGTTAAATGTTTTCAATCACGCATCAGTGATCGAATTTTATATTAAAATTTAACGTAATGTATTGGGGCGAACAATGTACATGCTTCGAAGTAGCTCGGGGTATAAAATAAATAATAATAATTGGGTAGGCCTTAATCTTAATAATGTTGTTGTTATTTAATAAATTGTAAGTTGTTGGCTTAACAGAGAAATGAAGGAAGCACGTTTAAATAATAATAAAGTATAGTAAGTTGAACTGTTGAAATCACGGTCTGATAAAATAATAATCACTGTCAAAATGTAATCGACTTGCAAAGAAAATAGTTTTGGCATCTGGTTTTCAACTGTAAATTAATCAACTTAAACATACCAGTTAAATAGTTACGAAAGACAGTTTAATACCATTGATATCATGGAAATATTTGCTGATGATGTAAATTTTGAATTGGACGCGATCAAAGTAGAAAACTTGAAAAAAGTGCGTGTTTATTTCCCTATAGTAAGTACAGGAAAATTTCTCAATGCTGAGTAGGAATACAAGTCTCAAAAAGATTCATATTCGTAGGTGCCACATACATTCATTTTCTTGATTCGGTACAAACACCATATATAGTTGCAAATGCACTCAGGAAAATGGATATTATTGACACATTCCTTTAGCCAATACATAAAACCTGTCCAAAACGTTGAACTACTTCTTGATAGCAGACATTGCGACAGTCTAAAAAACTGGCACTTGATAAGAGTATGTATGTACCTTTAACTCATATTTGATTTAAATAAACTCTTGAAAGATGTAAAATCAATTTTTATTGTAGCCTAGGCATGACAGAAACCGGCTAAGATGGTTTCGTAAGTTCGATCGGAGTGCCACAATTGCAAAAATAAATTAGAAATAAATTCAGGAAAACAAGAAATAAAATTAAATTGGGAGTATTGGTAATGTCTCTAAGCACAATTTTTTTATGTATTCTTTAAAAAAAAAAATCTAACCAACCGGTTCAATTAGCAAGGTAAGTCTCCTTCGCTGCATTGCTGTTTGACTTTAAAATAAATGGCAGGTGCGGACTAAGACGATGTTTACCGGTTCGACTTGTATAAACTTCATTTTATATTATTCATAGTATTTACCATACTTTAGGAAACACAAATATGAACAAAAGTATACGATTCCTATCGTATACTTTTGTTCATGCATTTAACTTTCTGTTATTATTAGTTAAGTACATAATATATATTGCTTAGACACAACGACCATAGTCATGCCGTGGATAACTATTTGATAATCCCTTTTGTTATAGAATTTGAAATTAAAATTTAAGGTATTATTAATTATGAAAAGAAGAAATAAGCGAACTCAAAACCGTGATATTTAGTAAATAGAACATTTCAGCATACTTGTGCTTCATATAAACAGTTCTAGATCTCTGTTTAGTGTACTTATACCTACTTTAGATAGCAAATTAAATTACATTGATCGCAACCTTTTTCTAACAACTCACTAACTAAAGAAAAATGTATCAACATTATAAAACCCATAAACAGATTAAGATTATGTTTTTAGACTAGATTATATGAAATATTGTTATAGTTAGGTAAGTGTGTAACCGATAATCATAATGTTTATGGACTGTTTCATTGAAGGCATGTAGAATATATGCACATGCAAATAAATAACTTTTCTTATACATGTCATGACGAAGTTCAGACCATAATCTGATATTCGAAAAGATTACGCATGTGGTGAACCAGATAAAATAATATTCACCTGAATAATGAAACGTTACTTGGGTTAAGTTCATGCTTTTATCTTACTATGGTAAAAAAGGGGGAGGGAAATTTAAATTTGAATGACTTTTCTGTATTTGGGCACTACCACAATATTCACATGTTTCAACCTACAACATGCTTTCAATGGGCGTCGATTGTGTTTTACCTTCACTTGTAATAGTTACCTCCTTATAGTAAATGTTTTGAATGTTCTATCTATATAACAAAACTGTAATCAATAGCTGTCGTACAATCACAGTAACTGTAGTTATTTACATCAGAGTTTGTTGAATAATGTATCGATTCTACCTGAGATTTTGAAATAGATCTTTTTGATAAACACATTGAAAACTCGCTCAAAACTAGGATATGTTTAAACGACACTCAAAAGACATTTTCGACTGTGATTGTGCTAACCGCATAGAGAAATGAAATAAAAATATTGTCTTCAACATACTTTTTTTTTATTCCACCTTGATAAGTTATTAGGAAAACTTATACCAATAAGAAAATCAATGTCTTTACAAACACAAACCAAGATGAAGATAAATATACAAAAAATACTCAAAGAGTTGAAACCTTGGACGAATTTGTGAAACTAACGATATTATTAGTTCAAATAATATTATATTGTTATCCAAGGGGCTTAGGCGTAATTAAACCCAAGATTAAAATACGAACGAAATGTAAACAAAGTAAACAAATAATTTTTTTTTCAACTTCATCAACTTGGTTTTTTTTTAAGGGGCAGGTTCTCCACAGGCATAAAAAAAATTACATTACATTGACAGATGCCTGAGGCAACGTGGAAAGTTAAAATGACATTGATTAATAGTAACATGACACATTTGGATTTATGAAAATCATTACCTGCAAAGGCTGCAAATCCAGCAGAATCGCGTACGGGTTTCGTTCGTTAGCTGCTTTACATAGCTATTTGGGTTTAGCTAAATTAAGATTTTGAGACATCTTGCTGGGTTTTAAAAAAATTGTATAGGTAGTATAGAGAAACACTGATATGCTTTAGAAGAAGTGGGCACTGAACAACCAAGTCGTCAGATAACGAAAAAGCATCAGTTTTTGATATTTATACCATTTATTAGGGCTTAAGCTCGTATGCTGTTAAAACAAATTGTTTCTCAAGCTACCTATAAACTTAGGTAGAGATTTTCGTTCAAAAATCTAGTTAGTGGGTAGGTAAATCAGCATACCTATCACAGGGCCTGACTGTGGGTTTCTTTTCTGCCACCAAAAATATCAACTTAATACTACCTAAAACATCTAACTTTCCACTAATCGCATAGCGCGTTTTACGAGTTAATTATCCGATTGTTTCAATATCGGATGTTGATATATAATGTTTTGGTAGGAACATAGCCTACAGACACTAAATACCAGTCGTATCAGCTAAAGCATTAGAAAAAGCTACCTTTTAGTTTTTTTGGAGGAAATTCACAGATTTTACTGTAGGATTGAATCTGGCAGCACTGAACAGCCGAGCAGACAGCTTCTGGCAGCCTAGCGGGCACAGCAACCGAAAAAGGATTCAAATTTTAACATTTTTTTATACAACACCTAGGTATGTAGCATTTTTATTTTGATAGTTTTCCTTGTGCTAATTTTTATTGTTGTTTAATTTTGGTGGAATTTTGACCAATAATACTTAGGTCGTAACATAAAGTGTGAGCCATTGGAATAAATGTGTGTAAAGTGGTTTTTCTGAATGTGAAAATTCGTTTCCGGTTTGGAAGGAAAATCCACCATTTTCTCTTCAAAACAAACCCCAGCCGACTTGACGAAGACTTGACTTGACTTATCATTTACGCAAGACAAACACTTAAACGACAAAAGACATAAAAATCAATCAAGTATTAATGCAACCATACTACACATTGCCACCCTTCGCTTATTTTGACGACATAATCTCCTATTACTTATTTAAAATGCCCACATCTATAGATATATTAAATGATGCCTTTAAGGAAGCAAAGACAGAGTTGGCAAAACAGTTAGAACCATTAGATTCAAGGAGAATCCTATTAGACAACGTGACGTTCGATGGGCTACTAACCAATCACAGAGTTCTTAGGAAACTCGGACGGACTAAAGATTCTCAGACTGCGGAAAGCATAATATCAACAGAATTACTAAAGATGATGGATAACCAGAGACCTAGGGATGTAAGGTCGGATGAAGAATTACAAACACCAAAAGAAGACATATTCCACGAGCTTAAAGATCAGAATACCGAAATCGATCTCGAGCAAATCACAACCGAAATCGAAAGTCTTAGTATCAGCACACAATCACACGCTTCTAATGATAAACATATCAGATTCCTATCTGATGAGCTAGAAGAGGAGGAAGAAAAGGAAGTAATCGGGAATCCAGCCTGGTCACCAGAACACGCACAGGAAATGGCAGACATCCCTAGTTCCCCTTCATTTACTGTCCAGTACCCAAATCTACCCCGAACAAGGTGTCCAAGATCCCTGTTCATTAATTTATTAAGGCCAAAATACCTCAAAGTTTACGCATCGTATGCTTGAGTAAGGATTTCTGTCTCGGTATGTTACCTACTTTTATCTGAGAAAAACGGATGCGAAGCCGCAGACTGAAGCTTGTATTTTATTTAATTTAGCGTATCAATTTATCCCGGGTAAGGTCACCAGACGATCGGAACACGACCCGGATTTTCTTCAACTTTTATTTGTCAACAAATGCTTATACAGGGTGAAAGCAGGAGTGGGGCGTGCATTTTTATAGTGAAAGATCTCTACTTAGGTAGGTACAAATATAACGTGTAAGTGGTTCTAAGAATAAATAACCCGTTTTCAATCTAATAATAATGAATAGCTAGTATTTAAATATAGAGAAGAATAGAGAGAAGAACTCTATATTTCCATGAGATTAGCTGCTGCTCGGATTTCGACACGAAATAAGAGGTGATTATGGTAAATTGATTTGATAATAATTTGTATGAATATTTACAGAGCCCTTGCGATCTTTTAAAAAACGTTTATGGGTTAGATGTTGAACCAATCAGTCAATCGTATAGCAGGTATGTTAGATGAGTGTTTCTCGTTTTTTGGTTGGAAGTAGGTACATACTTTCACAATTAGGACGTTATGGGTATATTGATAATATTGATATAAATAAATAAATATTGGTGGACAGTCCACACAGCACTATCTAGCCACAAACTAAGCCAAAGCTTTTATTATGGGAACCAGATAGCTGATATAATACATAATCTTTTTTTTTATATATGGGCGATGCATTTATTTCTGTTATTTTCATACAGGAATTTGACACCAACAAGCGCTACAACTACCGAGTCCCTTATTGTGGAAAATTAAAATAACATCGATAACAAAATTCCAGAGCTAGCCGGACGAAGATTAATCGATGTCAAATATTTATTTGAACAATTATCAGCAATAGATCACAGTCCCTATAATTGTACTTTTAAAGATTTTAAATTTGTGAGCGAGAATCGACAAGGATTTTATTCTTCGTTTAAATTTGAATGTGCAATGTGCAAAGTCAAAGTAATTATAAAAAGCGATAAATCTGGGCGAGAAATAAATCAACATGTAGTTCATGGCACTGTTACTTCAGGTAATGGATTTGCTCAGTTGGACGAATTTTGTGCACACGTTGACATGCTTTGCATGTCCGACAAGCTTTATTATGAAAAAAAAAACGTTATCTTTGGAGATATAATTAAAGATATAGCTTTGAAAAGTATGCACCAAGCAGGCATAGAAGAAAGAGAAATTGCCATCGCAAAAGGTCACGTGGATAGTGATGGAATCCCTTATATTACAGTTGTGGTGAACGGTTCATGGGCCAAACGATCCTATAGAACGAATTACAATTCTTTATCTGGAGTACCTATCCTGTATAATTGGATTTGAAACTAAAAAAGTTTTGTTTTTGGGCATCAGAAATGCATACTGTTGTGTATGTGCTTTAGCCAAAAACAAAAATACTGTCTCGAAAGAGCATCGATGCTTCAAAAACTGGTCAAAAAGCTCAACGGCTATGGAAGCAGATGGAATAGTAGAAGGCTTTAAATGTAGTTTAGACATGCACAAAATAAAATACACAACCATCATCGGCGATGGTGACAGTAGTGTCACTAGCGCTCTTTGCTAAGAAATTACTGCACAAAATTAAAAAAATTGACAAAAAAGACCGAGATTAAATTCGGTTCTGTTCCAGTAATATTGCGAAAATTGCTGGATACGAATATTTTGCGTCTAAGAAAAGCCGTAAAAGGGGCCGTTGATCACACGTCTAAATTAGATACAACAATGGAGCAAAAGTTGACCATTTTGAAGCAAGATTTACTCAATAGTCCGTGTCATGTATTCGGTGACCACGATAAATGCAAACCATATTTTTGCAAAGGTGGAAGTGAGGAAAATTTATTCTTTATTCTTTATTCTTTATTCTTTATTCTTTATTGTACACAGAGATACTTAACTTAAAACTTAAACTTAAAACATGTACATAAAGGCGAGCTTAACCCTAAAAAGAGTTCTCTTCCAGCAAACCTTAGGATGTGAGAGATGGGAAAATGAAAGTGGGTACGTGTACAACACATATAGATAAAAGAATAGCAAATAAATAATATAAACCTACTAACAAATGAACCTACATACAAATAAATAAATAAACCTACATATATACCTAGCACAACTATATTATACTGAACCTACATACATAAAATAAACATACCTACATACATAAAATAAACATACCTACATGCATAAAATAAACATACCTACATACATACAATAAGGTACTATAAAATTACAAGGAAAGAAAGTGTTCTTTGACTTTACGCTTGAATACGCTGAGCGAAGGACTAGCACGAATATCATGAGGGAGAGAATTCCACAACTTGACAGAGAAGACTGTGAAAGAGCCACCATAGCGGCTAGTGGAGTGAGGGGGAGTTTTTAGTAAAAGAGATTTAGCAGTTCTGCAGGGCTCACCACGGGGGATAAGGAAGTTGAAACGCTCACGAAGATATGAAGGAGAAAGAGGGTTATTGAGGATGTTAAAGAGAAGGGACAGAATGTGCAGGTCACGGCGGCGGCGAATAGGTAGCCACTTTAATTGACTTCTAAACATTGAGACGTGATCATACTTGCGTAGACCAAAAATAAAACGAATACACAGGTTCTGAAGACGTTCCAATTTGTTAAAGATCTCCTCCGTGGCGTCAAGAAAACAAGAGTCAGCATAATCAAGGAGAGGTATTAAAAGAGTTTGTGCAAGAATGACTTTGGTCTCAAAAGGTAAGAATTTTTGAAAACGTTTAAGAGAGTTAAACGAGTAGTGAACTCGTTTGCTAATAGCATTGACCTGACTAGTCCAAGACAGCTGTGAATCGAAAATAATGCCAAGATTTTTAGCAGTATCAGAGTAGCAAATAGGAGAGTTGGCAAACAGGAGAGGAGGAGGAGAGGATTTACGTACCAAATTCAGCATGTATGGGCTACCACAGATCATAGCTTGAGACTTAGATGGGTTAACCAGAAGGCCAAAAGCTTTTGCCCAAGAGTGGATACTATCGAGATCAGCGTTGATTTGGTCGATGCCTACAGAGATCTCATTGGCTTTAAAATGACGGTAAATTTGCAGGTCATCGGCGTAAAGATGATAATGGGAAGATAAAACAAGGGTGAGAGCATTGATAAAGATAGAAAAGAGGAGAGGAGAAAGAACTCCACCTTGTGGCACACCGGCTGTGATGTCACACCAGTCAGAGAAAGTCTCATCAGAGCGTACACACTGCGAACGGCCACAAAGATAAGAAGCGAACCAGGAGATGGCTGCGGGAGACATATTGAGGGAGGAAAGGACAGAGAGGAGTATATCGTAGTCAACCGAGTTGAATGCACTACTAAAATCCAGTAGCACCAGGACAGTACAGGAATTTAGGAATTTAGTTCCGGAACTGAAGAAATGTGGGTTATGATACGAAATTTACTCATTTTTGAACCATATAGTCACAAATGCAGAAAGTCTTCTCATGGCTCAAACCAACAACATTGCAGAGCAATTCAACTCTATAATCGCGAAATTCATTGGGGGGAAAAGAGTAAATTATTGTCTGCGCGGTGCCTACGAAATGCGTTGCTTCGCGGCTGCAGCTAAGCAAAATACAGGAAATTTAGTAAAAACGCATGCTGAAGGCACTGAAATTTCAACAAAATACTTACAGCGAAATATATCTAAAAATAAAAGAAAAGCCGACACAGACAGAAGCGTAAAGCTCAGAACCAGAAATGTTGCGTTCGCTGACGAACACTACGGAAATCTTGAGAAGGAAGCAGATAGCTCTAGCGAAATTTTTAATAAAAAAAAAGATGAACTTTTAATAAAGTTACAACAAAGCGCGAGTAAACGCCATGATATACAGGAAATGACAAAAGGCCAGGGCGCTAACCTAGAATGGCTAAGACAGAGGAAAATAAGGTTGACTGCATCATTTTTTGGCCAAGTCTGCAAGCTTAGATCAACGACGTCTTGCAAAAACGTCGTGAAACAATTGTTATATAACAAATTTAAAGGTAATGATGCTACAAAATATAGCTACGAAAATGAACCTATAGCATTAAAGGACGCAGAGAATTTTCTAGGGCTCCATATTGAACAATGTGGCTTGTTTATCGACGAAAAACGTCCCTATCACGGAGCAAGCCCAGATGGTCTGATAGATGACGATGCTATCATTGAAATAAAGTGTCCTTCAAGCGCATCAAATTTGCCTCCTAAAGAAGCTATCGATAAAAAAAAAATACTTTTTGCACAGTCGATGGCGTCAATTCAAATATGATTAAACTAAAACGTAATCACAATTATTTTTACCAAATTCAGGGACAACTTCAAATAACTGACCGTAAATATTGTATGTTCATTGTTTGGACGCCTAAAGGATTGGCATATGAAAAAATAGAAAAGATAACGAATTTTGGAATTCTATCGTCTCAAAATTGGAAGAATTTTATTTTAAATGTATCTTGCCAGAGCTGATAGATCCCCGCCAAGAAATAGAAATTTACCTATCAAGGACAGAATATAATTCTCTATAGTAAATGCCAAATAACACCGCAAAATTCAACAGAATTTGGCGACATCGTTTTGAAGGTGGGTGAATGACCTGTACTGCGGTGTTATTTGGCATTTACTATAGATAAGACAATTATATAGGTAAATTTCTTGGCAAACGGGGATCTATCAGCGATATATATCTATCTATATAGGATAATTTGATAGATAGATATAGATATATCTATCTATCAAATTATCCTTTAGGCGTCCAAACAATGAACATACAATATTTACGGTCAGATATATATAATCAGAAAATCCATAACGCTTACAAAATGAAAAGTCATAGAATCATCCGTACTATCTATAAATGCGAAAGTGTGTGTCTGTCCGTATCGTTTTTACGGCAACCGTTGAGCAGATAGCAATGAAAGTTACAGAGATGTTTTTAGCCATTGTAATTAGGCCAAATGTCAAATTTTCAAACATTACGTTTAGCTGTCAGTTGTGTTTTGTTATTCCATTTCACTTGTGTTTTACACCTTGGGTTACATTAGGTATTGTAGTTTTAGTATGGACCCAAATTATTTTGAAAATATAATATAGAATAAGCGGAAATTGGTCGCATGACTAAAAATCCTATAAAAACGGAGTGTCTACGCACAGCACTAGGATGGAGGAGGGGAAGGCGAGAGGCGAGAGAAGGAGTGACCGTGACCTTCGCGCCCGCGCAGAGAGCATCATCGATCGGCACACGTGAGACGCGCATACGTCCCTATTTTCATAATTTTAAACTAATAATTACCGAAAGAACTGTACCTTAACCAAATTCAAGTGTTATAAATCTTTAAACAGACGTTTTTTTTTACGTTCTCGTTTTGTTTTATAAACACGGAGCGCGCGCTTGACTCGCCCTCTATTGCATTTCTGACTTCAAGGCGTTCATACCTCTCGAATATTGTTGAAATAGGCTGTCACTATGCCCAAATGAATTTAAATTGTATTGCTAATTATTTTATCCTGACTGATGTTCTAGTTATGAAATTCAATTCGTAATAATTAAAACATTTTTAAGTTGTTATAACTTTCTTGATCTTTTTTTTAGTAGTTTTAGATAGAAACCGCTTATTATAGCTTATGTTCACCGGGGATAGTGTAGCTTCCCAACGGTGAAAGAATTTTTCAAATCGGTGAGTAGTTTCGGAGCCTATTCAATGCAAACAAACAAACAAACAAACAAACAAATCTTTTCACTTTATAATATTAGTATAGAATAGATAAGTAGAAAGTTTGCGTCCCGTTGGACCCCGTTGATTTTCCAGGATAAAAGTAGCCTATATGTTTATCCAGGTCACGGACAATATAATATATTCCAACTTTCATCCAAATCGGATCAGTAGTTTTTGCTTGAAAGAGTAACAAACATTCTCACAAACTTTCTAGTTTATAATATTAGTAGGATAATATCGCAACTTTTGTTTTTAGTGTGATTGAGTAGGCTTACCAATATCGTAAAATGATTCGGTTTTTTTATTAAATGAATGTGTCCGTAAGAAAAAAATGTTATTTTTTATATAAATAAATGTGTCAATGAATAAACAAAATAAATGTTCATAATTTCACAATAGGTAGGTAGATACTCGTATTTTACCCTAAATTTATAATTATCCTATTGCAGAACCTACCTACACTCCAGCCAAATTCGGTTAGTTTACAAATATTTGGCAGTATTTGGCTGTAGTTATAGGTAGGTAGAGATCTCCACTTACATAGGTAGGTACTACCTAAATAAGTATGTTCCTAATAGGTTTCTTGAGATATAAGTAGGTACGTAGGCCTTGCAGAGAATCTGGAATAAAAAACGCATTAGCAAACTACATTCGCTTAGATTTTTTTAACATACCTACCTACATGCACTTCCCTAAATGCTTCGAGGAAACAGCGAAGCAGCAAGAAGTTTTAAAGTCTATGCCTAAATGTAAGTATGAAACGCAAAAAGGTAAGTACACAATACACATGCATGCCTAAAGAGGTAGGTGGCAGAGGTATACACCTACTCACGCACACACTCAAGCACTAGCGCGTCCCGCGCGCGCCTGCGTCATCTAAACAGAGAAAGCGATACACGGAGCGATTTTTGCTCGGGCCTCAAATTGAAGTTGCGAGCTCATGTCGCCGGACTCTTAATATAAAAAACTTAGAAGACTACACTGCTGCAACAAAAAATTTCTATAGTAAAGTGGGCTTGAAAATCCCTGTGAATATTGCGACAGTTTTATCCCTAAAAAAAATAAGATCTCTCGAAATCGAGGTAAGTACTTAGCCTACCATTACTGCAGTTTCTCACATCTACTCCAAATTTGATTAGAACCGCAGAAAATTTACGAAGGTACCTAGGTACTCCATCTCGTTATACCTTTTAGGCCTTTGCATACGATCCAGATGATGTAAATTCAAATTCAAATTCAAATCGTTTATTGCACTTATGTTGTTATAAAGATGTTGTACAAAAGTAGTGTAGCAAACATAAACCCTGTTAGGGCACAGCAATTTGTTGAGGTGTAGGTACATAGGCACTAGGTGGCATATTTAGGTATCTGAGATACAAGATACAATTTGCAAAAATAATTGTTACAAATTAGTCTTAACTGTAGGAGGCATTTTACAACTTATATATCTTTTACAGGTATCATAAAACTTAATACTTAATATTTTGTATGTCTAAGTTTATCTTACCTATATAATAGTTTAATATTGTACTTTTTATAATATTATATTAGAAATTACTCATAAATATGGCCTATTGGGTATTATTTCTACTCTCTGCAAGGAATTCTTGCAGTGAGTAGAAACAGTTTTGGATGAGAAACTTTTTTAAGAGAGTTTTATATCGATTGAGGTTTTCTTCATTTTTTATATCAGTAGGGATTTTATTATAAATGTTTACTGACATTGAATATGGACCGGTGTGGAAGAGTTGTAGATTTGAGGAGGGAATAGCTAATCTATGTAACTATACATATTTCGCAAAGCTTACATTGATTTAGGCTGCGTTCGTTGAAATAAGTAAAAAAACTGAACTACGTCTTCTGGTGACTGTACTCCCCACGGACAGTTGAGGCTAGAATTTTTTTGGGGACCATAGTCACCATGGACGGTTCAGTGGTTAACTCAGAATCCTTGGACCTAAACTAAGTAACATATCATGGGAAAAATCATAACGTTAGACTAGGCGGTATGGTTTAACCTAATTATTGTTTAGACCGGAAAATAACACTTGACTTTTCATTATAAAAACAAGGATATAAAAAAAACTTTTCCTAAAAAACCACGTGTTAAACACAAAAACAGAGTCGAATAAAAATCGTTTGAAAATACCTAGCCGGAATTTCCGCTTTAGTAAGTACCTACCTAGTTTTAGTTCAAACATGAATGCTCTGCGGCAGATTATAGACCGGAACAAAACCAAAGCATAAGAACTTTGTACAATTAACACACCAGAGTCAGCGATGGTACTAACCTACTTTTTTGCGACCGAAAAAATGCGTCATCCAAGCAGGATGACATTTTGGCAACGAGCATCAAGCAATTTTCGAAACAAAATCACCAGGGAAATATTAGTAGGTAACAAAGAATTATTAGTAACAAAATTAGTCCTGGATCTATAAGCTCAATCAGTAATAACAGGGCTTTAGTGTGTTTATCGTATTAATCACAGTATTTTCCATAATAAATCGTATTTCCACATTCACACTTATTTTGCCATTGTTTTCGACTGACACGTCTCGCTGCCTTCGCTCGTCGCGTCATCCACGGTCTTGTCGCGTCGCGTCATCCACATTTTCAAACACTCCGGTCAGAGCGAACCAATACTCTTTAAAGCTCAAAGAGGTTGGTTCTGCGCTGCACTGCTAACAGAACCAAAACAGTCTTAAATAAAGCTTCAAGAGAATCTCCAACAAGGTCCTTAAACTCAATCTACTATTAAAATCAGGAAAGTTTTGGATATCTACTAACCCGAAAACTAAAATGAATAAGACTGTAGCCTTTTTACGCCAGTGGACATGGACAGGCAGTGGACCTTATGGTCAGTACAAAGAAATAACCAAATGAATGCGAACGTAAAATTGCGTAGACTTGCAGACTGTGGTTAGAATTCACTAGGTACCTAGGTACTTGATTATCAAAAAATAGGACTCGATGATGTCCGAAGATATATATAGGCTGTGCTGCGAGGATTGGACTCGAGAGCCATGCGAAAATGGCGAAAAACGCATCCAAAGCAATACAATACAAACATCACCTAGTACAAACCTCAGACGAAGGAAAAGTATGGATAGTTTTCCCGATGAGCCATATTACTTAATGTAATATGGCTCTTCGTGGTTGGCGCACTTTTTTAATTTCTTGTTTAGAGCCTCTTACAAAGACAAACTGGTAAAAATATGTGATCCCGAATAGATAACTTAAATTCTTCCGTTTTTTTTTATTTGACATCGACGCGACTGTCTATTATCATCGGGCGTCGTGTCAATTCTGTTTTCTTTTAAAAAAATATCTGCTGTGTGCGTGTGTGAAGTTTTTAATCCCAGAGGTTTCACGCAGAATTTTCCTTTGACTTTTCCGCTTCTTTTCTAGTGTGTTTACGATCAATAGAACGAACTGCCATCATCATCATTATCATTTGAAGATGAAGGTGTATGAAATTGAAGACCGTTTTTCCAGGTTTTAAACATATAAATAGAGATACATTTATTCACAAAGAAAATTACAACTAATACAGTATTTACAATATTTACAAAATACACATGAAACCATTGAGCTATCTACAAACCGTTGCAAACGATTTATAGATAGCTCAACTGGTCCAAAATAGTACCAATCGGAAGCGTGCCCAAGACACTGGCTGCATTGTCGCGCTGAATAGCAATGCTGATACGCTGGCCTAGATAATCACCAGCCCTCGGGTCACGCGTCGCTTCGACTTATAAATTAATAATACTTACAAGTGCTTGAGCATACAGGCCTCAGAATACCACGTTGCTATGTCCAAACGGAGAGGATAATATAATAACGACACGATGACTTCGTTGGACGTAGTTTCACCTAGCAATACCTACTGTAAACAGCCGAAGCAGAGATCCCTCGCGTCTACATACAAGTTTTACTTAGTTAGAGCGAGGAGTCAATGTATAGACTCCACAAAGGTTTAGCTATAAAGCAACTACTACATAACTAAACAAGTACCTACTTAATTTAAGTGCCTTCTTTTAGATTGCTTTTGTAAACCTTTTTATTGAAAATAAATATTATTATTATTATTAGTTTGGAAGGAGAGTGGCAGAGTTTGCAAGATCTTTGCAGTATTTTCAGTAAAGAGGTGGAACGCAGAACTAATGCCGATTATGGGTACCTACTAACTATTGCAAGAGATGTTTCAGCTTCTCTATTGCGTAAGCGAAACTATGATCATTTTGCGTACCCTGACGTTAGATGAATATCCAAAATTTAAAGATTTTTGCATAGCATATGAAATCACACCAGTGAAGAGTCCACAGGTTGTTTCTACTTCTATGGTAACAATATTGAAGTTAAACACCAGTTTAATTAAGGAATAGGTAGGTACGAGAAAAAAACAACGAAGAAACGGAATCCACTTTAATTCATGATTTTATTGTTTGTGTGCGTTTTTATTTAGCCTGATATTGTGACTAATACACACTCGTACTGATAATCAGGAGACCATCATTAAATAAAGTAGTTTTTACACGGGACATAACAAAATTGCTTATTTATTATATAAAAAACGGCAACAAAATATTAAATAGCCGAAACCGTAGTTATGTTACACTTAAAAAGATGGAAGACGAGCAAAGGAAGACCAAAATAATTATTGGTAAGTGAAGGCAACCGTTACCGCTCAATCCGATGTTAGTCTGTCCGTTCGTCCGTCTGTCACCTCCCCCAGAGCTGTACCTCTATCACGAACAAAACTAACAGTCACCCCGTATTCGATATTGTGCGTTAATGCCAGCTCGACTGCCGCCAACCATTGTAGTGTCACCGCGCAGTGTATGTCGGATACGGTAGCGTTACGGTACGTTTGCAATTGTCACATTTATTCGTGATCAAGGCATGAACCATACAAGTAATGGCTAGCGTCCACAGGCTCGCATCGCACGCATCGGACGCATCGCACGCAACGGATTTTAGTTTGCCTTGTATAAAAACTCATACAACTGCGTCCACTGATCCGCACCGTACGGACGAGTTTTTATACAAGGCAAACTAAAATCCGTTGCGTGCGATGCGTCCGATGCGTGCGATGCGGGCCTGTGGACGCTAGCCATTACTTGTATGGTTCATGCCTTGATCACGAATAAATGTGACAATTGCAAATGTACCGTAACGCTACCGTATCCGACATACACTGCGCGGTGACGCGGGCCTGTGGACGCTTGCCTTAAAGAAAGTTAGTTAATTTATATTTAGAAATTTTATGAAAAAAACGTCGTTGGAAAATTCAATCGATGTGTGCGAATTATTTCATTCCAGATGTCCTAAAGTATTCATCTGCAATGTTTTTTTTTTCTAAGAAACTTACGATAATGCACTCATGAAAATGAAAGGAAACGATCGAAACGAAATCGTACCGTTATAAAAATTCCTATATTATGGGAGCTCGTGTTACATTGGTATAGGTCCAGCACTGTTCCAACGAAATTCTGGTCTTACACTAAAACGGTACTATATGCGTAAGCTTTACTTGCGCCTTGTATAATTTGTTTAAATATTCAATGACTGTTGCAATTCAGTTGCCAGCTTTTTCTTCATTGACTTCGAAAAAAATCGGAAGGCTAGTTTACAATTAGATGTATTTTTTACATTGAATTTATGAACTTTGGGTTTTTTTAAGAAGATACTTGTTATGCTCGTATTCCAAAACAATTTACTACCACGAATCGAGGTTATGACAGATTCTTAAAGCCATTTTCATCTGCCTAAAAATATTTCTAACTCCCGATTCAATTATCTAAAATAGAGCCTTATAATAAAACAAAATTACGTAGGTACAATTATCAAAAAGTTTCAAATACCTAATAAAGTAAGAGATTATTGAAACAATGTTTTTTACATCAAGGCCTCCTTTTTTAATCATGATATTTAACAGATTATTGATTAAGACTACTCATAAATTAATAACACATTTTATAATAATACTATCGGGAAGCGCAGACAATAAATTGGTATACCTTTTTGGTTGACGTTTTTAAAGTTGATTATTATCTCATTCAACTAATTAATACATAAATGTTTTGTTTTATTTAAAGTAAAATTGAATAAGCGAACTATATAATACAACTCACAACATTTACAATTGTTTTGTCATCGATACGTTGCTTAGACCTTTATACATGGTGTAACATAAATACCCTATAAGTCCGAAGGTGGAGTATTCTACAGGTCATGGCGAACAGTGTTTGTTCTACGACTTTTGAGATTTCGAAGTTTTTCATTCATGAAATGAACTCGTAACTTTAAATGTACCTACACACAGCTAGCGTGTGCGTGCGAGGCGGTAGGACGGTACCTACGTATGCATGCGTGTGTACGGAAGTACGCAAATATAAATAGTAATACAAACACTTAGGGTGGTCGCAAATTTCTAAAATAATAAAAATTGTATTTTTGTGTGAAAATTTCAATTACGTTTTATTGACCCTTTGCACACGTCCAAGCACTCGGGTAGTCGGTCTGATTACGCCCTCTTCGGGCTTATAGGGTAATTATATTACACCTTGTATTACAGCAGTATAGTAATTTAGCTAATGTTGAATATGACAAGCCTTAGTATTTATATAAAGACTGTCTTATAACTTTTGGGAAGTAACATGCTTTATGATCCTAGTTAAAACGTTATTGTCCACGCCCCGAATGAACATTAAATAAGTTTTAACAAAAGATCACACATACCGTAACTATCATAACACCACTACATTCTTATAAGAATTCTACAAAGATACTTAATAATAAATATTCAAAAACGCTCATTTCACAGCGACTTAGTAAAATGAAACCGACCGAATTTAACACAAACAACTAAAACATAACGCATGATTCTTGTGTAGTAACAACCTATAATTAATTAAGTAGCTGTTATAAAAAAAAACAGTTACAACGATTATTATTATCGGTCGATTTCAACTTGTATAGAGGATAAGAACATGGGTAACATAAACAAACAAATGGCTGATCACAAAAAAACTAAAATTGGAATACACTTTGATTATCAAAACAGTGGAATAGAAAACTTTTGTCAAAAAGTCACACCTACCTGACAACACTGAGTCGAGAATTCACAATTCGGGATCTTCGACAGTGGGTGTGGACGCCGTGTCTTGCGAGGTAGAAGGCTCATCAACATCGTTGCCGCTGATTGGTTCGTTGCTGCTATCTGGCTCGCTGGCATTGGCTGGTTCGATCTCCGTGGCTGGCTCGGCTCCGCTGATTGGTTCTTCACTGCCACTGTGCGGGTCGTCGCTGTTGTTAGGCTCGTCACGCTCTTCGATAGAGGCATGCTCGTTTCGAAGACTGGCGCCACCGCACTCGCCAGTGGGCCGCAAAACGAGATACATCAGTAGATCAGACAGCGAGATGATACCAATCACTTTGTCCTGCTCGTCAACAACAACAAGACGATGCACCTAAAATGTACACAAACAAGAATTGTCATTTTTCTTATTCTGGAAACAGCACGAAGCGTGACGCGGCCGCGGTCTAGTATACATACGTCATTGTAAAATCACAGGTTAATTCCCTATATTAATTGTGTAATATTAAAAGTGTCGGACATATTTACAAAACAAACACCTACGTTCATTATAATGCCGGGTTCCCACTACGCCGGCAAAAATGCCGGATCCGGGATAATGTGAATAGCTCTTTATAAATTGTACAGCCACTAGCCCTTCCGGCAGTTTTACCGGCCCGGCACATTTGCCGGTCCGGCGTAGTGGGAACCCGGCCTAAGTGGTATATACATATTTTGACAGGCGTCATGGCTCAGTCGGTAGTAGCTCTGCCTTCCGTGCTGTGGGTCGTGGTTTCGATCCCCACCGAGAACGAACATTTGTGTGTTGTAAGCATAAATGTTTGTATGTCTGGGTGTTTCTATGTATTATAAGTATGTATTTACAAAAAAAAATATGTATGTTAGTATTCTATCAGCCATCTAGTTCCCATAGTACAAGCTTTGCTTAGTTTGGGACTAGAGGGCGTTGTGTTAAGTGTCCGTGAATATTTATATTGGTCTTCTAAAGCTGAGCTAACTAAAATTATTGCTAAATCGGTTCATGGTCATGCAAGTGACAATGGCAGAGTATTTATAAAGCCTCGCTAAAATTACAGTTGGATGTGAATAAAGGGGTTCATGTTGGTTCTTAATGGGGATCGAACCCACATCCTACAGCGCATAAGACAGAGCTATACCAACAGAATAGCTAGCGTGCTCCACCTTGGGCTGCAGCTACACTTGCTGAGAACTGTGATAAGATTGTGAATGACACTTCACTAACAATGAAGTAACACTTTTGGTTATTTTTTACCTTGCACACTATTCAACTACCTCGCAAATGTTTCGTGGATACGCAGCCGAAAAATTATTTTTACTTTTTAGATAAGTAGGTACCTACTAGTTTTTTATTAAAATCAGAGTGATGCTTGTTTTAGTTGCAAATAAATAAATATTCTCGGACATTACACAACGCTCTCTAGTCCCAAACTAAGCAGAGCTTGTACTATGGAAACTAGATTGCTAATATAATACTTATATACTTTTTTTTTTGTAAATACATACTTATAATACATAGTAACACCCAGACAGAACAAACATCTATGTTTGCCGCACACAAATGTTTGTTTTCGGTATCAAAATATGTCTGAGTATTAAGTATTTACCTCAGCGCGTACGATTCGCTCCATAACCTCAAATAAGGTTTCATCGAGTGTACATTTCTGGACACCTTCGAACCACTCGTTACGATGCTCGTTGGCTTTCTTCAGAGACACATCCAGGTTGTTATAAGTCTTCTCCGCTGCGAGGTTCTGTGAAGCAATGCCATCTGATAAAGTACTACCCTGAATGGTGCGGTTACACAGTCAAAACTAAATCGAAATTTGACTGATGTATGGACTCCAAATGAGTTCTTCAAATGTAAATAGGTACTTTTAGGTGAACTATATGTTTCAAACTGCAATTTATAGCAAACATATTTTCTAGGCTGATGAATATTCTCATAATTTGTAAACAGCTGCACCAATTTACATCAAACATAACTTAACACTTCCAGATCGATCAGCTTTCTTATAAAAAAAACCGCATTTAAATCGGAGCCCTTCTTTCATAGCAATTATAAACAACGGCTTTAAACTAATAGTGCGCCTTGTTCGGTCAGGAGTTAAAAACAAATCAAGGCAAGAACATATCTGTCCCACGTACGCAACGTACGCAACGCATTATGAAATCTGGACCCTGATATATGTATGGTTAGAAACATACTTGTCGTACGCAATGCTATCCCACACAAATATGTTTCTATAGTAGGTGCCAAATAACACGGCAATACCGGTCATTTACCCACCTTCACCACGATGTCGCAAAATTCAATTTATGTATGGCTAATTCTGTCGCTTTCCATACAAACCTGTCGCTAAGACGATATCGCTCGAATCTCGTTAGTACTGTTTGTTTACCATCCATAAATTGAATTTTGCGACATCGTGGTGAAGGTGGGTGAATGACCTGTAATAATGACCTGTAATAACCATACAAATATCATGGTCCAGATTTTCATAATGCGTTGCGTACGTTGCGTACATGGGACAGATATGTTCTTGCCTTCAATGATTGCGTTTCCGAGAGCGTACTTACAATGACGTCAAACTTGGCGTAAATGTCCTTGAGGCGGCCTTGTGCGTCAATGAGCGGTAGAGCAGACACGCGGCGCGTCACGAACTTCCGAAGCGCTTCGAGAATCGAAGAGTCTTCTGTTGCGGTCTCGATGTCGTTCAAAGTGCCGATGCGTAGGTCACGCAATTTGTGCTGCAAGTATGCAGGCTTCGGTAGCTCGTTTATCTGTAAATTATGAAATAAACATGTTAGAACATTTCACAGATCGTAATCTAGTCCCAACCCAATAGCCAAAGCATGTACTATGTAGGTATATCGATAAAAGGGAAGCAGGACTTTTGCCAGTGGTTGCCACGATACAGGCTAAAATTAATCTAATCCTGCTAATAGGTATTATAAAATCTGAAAGTTTGATGTTTAAGTATCAATCACGTTGCAACTACTAATCCGATTTGGATGAAACTTAGAATGACGAAATAGGCATAGTTCGTAACCTGGATTAACAAATCTGTATTATCCCGGATTAACAATAGGATCATACGTAGTAAATAAATAAAACCACTACATAGTATAAAGCAAAGTCACTTCCCGCGTCTGCGTCCTAATGTCTATATGTATGTATGTATGCTTAGATCTTTAAAACTACACAACGGATTTTGATGCAGTTTTTTTTTATAGATAGAGTGATTCAAGAGAAAGGTTTATATGTATAATACATCATCATCATCACTGCATTGCACCCGTGCGAAGCCGGGGCGGGTCGCTAGTTACTTACATATAAAAAGAGGAAACGCAATATCCTCTTGTGAGTGAGAATGTAAAGCACGTTGCCGGTCTCCGGATCGATGACCGGCAGCCGATGGATGCGGTTCGTGATGAGGATTCGGATGGCCTCGTACAGCGAGGAATCCGGCCCTATCGAGACCAGTGGCATTACCGATCCCTTCAGCACATCTGACAATGGAAAAAATATTCTATCAATACATACACGGTGTTACATAAATACCCTGTAAGTCCGAAAAGGGGGTATTTTACAGGTCATCGCGAACAGTGTTTGTTCTACGACTTTTGAGATTTCGAAGTTTTTCATTCATGAAATGAGCTCGTAACTTTTACTTAAAATGTACCTACACACAGCTAGCATGTGCGTGCGACGCGGTAGGATGGTACTTACGTGTGCATGCGTGTGTATGGGTTTACGCAAATAGTAAACAAACACTTAGAGTTGTCGCAAATTTCTAAAATAATAAAAGTTGTACTTTTGTGTGAAAATTTCAATTACGATTTATTGACCCTTTGCACATGTCCAAGCACTCAGGTGGTCGGTCCGATTACGCCCCCTTCGGGCTTATAGGATAATTATGCTACACCTTGTATAAAACTCTTTTGAAGCTGACTGATATAATCAACCCACAGCCTAAACCATAAGTCCTAGAGGTATGAAATTTGGAGGGTAGTATCCTTATATAATGTAGGGGTGCACTAAGAAAGGAATTTTGAAAAGTCACACTCTGAAGGGCGTATTTAGAACGCGAGCAACGCCGCGGGCGACGGCTAGTAACTAATATAAATAAGCGTCGAAATCATGACTATGACAGAGAACTGGAGATCTTTGCCCAGCAATGGAACGAAATGGGCAAGTAAAAAAATATTACGGACATTTAGTCCCACACGAAGCAAAACTCCCGAAAGCTGAGAGCTAATTGCACTAACGAACTTATCAGCAATTTTTATCCAGCTGACGTCTCAGAAAAAATTCAGATCGGATCTGAATAATAGAACGTCAACACTTGTAAATTGTGTAGTTAGGGCCCTAATCCAGAGCATTACGACCATGATTCTAAACACGAAAATAGCCTGCTTCCTGATTACCCTATAGATAGGGGATAATAGAATTATTGTTACTCACGTCTCCAAGTTTCAAGCCTGTGCTCTTCAAGTTCATCCATAGTAACGTTGGGACTGGTGTAGTACATTTGCAGAATCTTGATGAAGTCCGTAATAGTGAGCATTCCCACGAACTTTTGCTTCTGCGAGTCCCAAAGTGGGGCGGCACGAACACCTGAGGACAATCACATTTCGATATGGACTTTTGAGCACATGGTTTCATATCTATGTTCTAATTTATAAAACGACCCCTAGGCAGTAATGATCGCGACAATGGATAGCTTTGTTCTAACGCTGTTTATTCAGAGCCTTCGGAAACTGCAGATTTTCCATCGGTCGTTAGTTGCTAATGCGCACCTGCACCGACAATAAATCGTGATATACGCACTTCATACTGAATACTAATAGGCCTTTACATCTATTGAAGATGATTTATACAGCGTCAGGAGGCAACCTATGTCTACACTTAACGAGACACTGTAGTGCCTGAGACAATGTTTAGATGGAGTAGGCTTGCCCTTTATCGTATTGCATACGGAAAACGACCGACCAAACTATAGGTCAATGGAAAGTTTGCAGTCAGTGAGGACTCTTAGCCACGACTTCGCAGATATTTTCAGTACATAAACCCACTTCGCCGGAGGGACTTTGTAACCCAGGGGTTAGTTAGATTAGATATATGTACTAGGTCCACGTCTTATAAGACGTCTTCCAGATATTTACAAAAAATATTATAATACGTCTCAAAAGTTACGAGCGAGGTTGTGTTATAAAACAAGAAAGTAAAAAGAAGCTTAAAGTATCACTTGCATATCACGGAAATAACGCTTGGCCTATGTTTATAGGAATCTATAATTTGTCATCCGGGCAAAACTATACTGACAAGTTTCAATATTTTTTAAATACATCATGTAAGTACATATCTTCTTGTTTGTCACGCCAAGTAGGGTTTTAAAAGCTCGCGAGATCTAGCAGCTTAATGCTTATAAATATAACACACACTTATTCTATCTAAACTATTATAAAACTGTAAAAAAGCCAAAAACTAAAATTAAAGATATGGTTAAACTAAATATGCAGATCTACTATATAAACGATTCTGATTCCGAAAATCGAGCTTGTCTATTTGTTTATTCGCGGATCACACCTTAACTACTGGACCAATTTCAGTAAAACTTATACCATTCAGAAGCCTTTTTTCCGGATTGAAACAAAGGCTATATTTTATTGAAATCAAAGACGTGGATTCTCAGATACAGCTTGAACTTTCTAAACCAAGAGCAGCTATATGCTACGGGGTTCATCGTATGCTGGTGACAGATATTGTTGTGAAAAATTTCGCACGCGTACGTAGTCGCGTGTATCACCTAGTATTATTATAAGTTCACTTGGCGCAACCACGTAACTCCATAGATCTCTATGTTCCAGTTGTTTGTGAGTCTTTGCCGGCACTGCTAAGTTTAACCCTGTATCTATGACAAATACCAAAATAGCACGGTCTAGGGTTTGTACACAAAACAGCGATGCGACGCGATGCGAATTCGCAACGCAGAAAATTGCGACACGAATTGTTGAGATGCGATTTCGTGCGGCAAGGCGTCTCCCTTCCGTGACCATTCCTTCGACGACCGTCAACCGTACAGAACGAATTTTGAAAACTAGGTCGTGACATGGATCGTAAGAAGAATTGTGCACTTTTGTTATTGCTTAGGAGATACAGGAAAAAGAAACAAAGAAGACTTGCGAATCAATTCGCAAGTTCTTGCGATGCGTCGTGCGTGCTCGCAGATTTTTACGATGCGACGTCGCATCGCAGTTTTGTGTACCAGCCCTATCCTAATAATACTCAACTCAGCTGTTCAGTATAGTGTAGGATAGATCGTGTTATTTTACCAAAAGCAACGTGATAAACATTAGACACCTAAGTTTAATGGTAATGGAGTTCAAAAACTTTGGGCATCATTTCACAACCTCTGCATTACCCAAATCGTTTAAAACATGAATAAAGAATAGTTCTATGTGACAGGTTTTGACATTGTGGCAGTAGTTGGGCAGCAGTGGAGAATACTCGAAAAGGACCAAAGAGATTGACGTACTAACGAGGAGGCCTATGCCCAGCAGTGGGCGCATACAGACTGAATAGATCTATGGATAGACATATCAAGCTAAAACAATGTAAATTTTTCTAATATCTAGTTGTAAAACTAAAGTTTTTGATTTCTTTCTATTACCATTACACTTGGCGGTAAGAACGTAAGTATGGTAAATACACAGAAGTGAAACCAGAAACCAGCCAACAATGTACTCGTATTAAAGCTCCGGCGCAGTGAGTAGGTAATTAGCACACAAAACAAAATATTCGCAACGCAAACTCAAAAACAATCGCTTGGCAACATTATCTATGCAAGTTCCACGTGTCATGCAAGTCAGTGAACATACACAATTTATTTAAATAATTTTAAGTTGAATACTACACGTTATGCTAATGCAGTAGCGTCTGTTTTGTTATTATTGTCAAACAGGAAAAGCAAAAGTTGCTTTATTATACTAGTACATATTTACGTACATAAAAATACGTCTAAAACGACACTGAAACTGTGTACGGTTTTGGTACGTACAATGCATAATTTTGGATGACATCACATTAAAATAATTTAAGCTTTGGTAAAAAGTATTCTCATACTTTTTATGCACAGTTATAATCACTACATAGTATAAAGCAAAGTCGCTTCCCGCGTCTGTCTGTATGTTTGTATGCTTAGATCTTTAAAACTACACAACGGATTTTGATGCAGTTTTTTTAACAGATAGATTTAAGAGGAATGTTTATATTTATAATACATCATCATCATCACTGCATTGCACCCGTGCGAAGCCGGGGCGGGTCGCTAGTATTTTATAAATACGTTTAATGTAACATTCAACTTTCACACTATACCAACGTATTCATAGTTTTCGTATTTATAGACCTGTGCTTTCCACATGAGCCCACGTTGCTAAGGATGTGTTTGTCCACCAATAGGGATCGTTTGTTTTTATATTAAACGATTCCTATTGATAGATGTTAAGGCGTATGTAAAAGGAGGACAACCCTGTCGCTCGCACATTTTAACATTTTTGAAGATATAATATAACTAAATGTAATTATGTGAAATTGCAGAGCTTCAGGGTCGAGAGAATAACAATGCATAGGTACAGTAAAAATATCCCATTGATCCAAACAAGTTTTATCAGCTATGGTGTTATGAAAGTTATAGGTAAGATGATACCATGTTAAAATCTTTTTGGGGCTGTCCATTTGTTCTAAGCAGACCTAGCGTGGTTCGACTCTAGAACTGAAAGCGTGTTAACGATACGCGCTTATGAGAAAGCTTATACGCGTGTAAAATGAGCTTTATTTTATTTCTTGTAATGTGAACAGGATGAGGTTATGATCTATCGTTTAAAAAATACAAAAATACATAATACAGAATAACTTTGTTCGACTTTACTACATAATCTAATAAATAAATATATTTTTTGGGCAAGAGCTTCACTTACCATTGTAGACAAGGGCGAAGAAAGCTTTCTTGACAAGGAGTTGCGTGTCAAAAACGACCAGTTTCGCCGAGGTCGGTATCAGGTCGTAGCACTTGTGGAACTTAAAGAACTTGACGAATATTTGGGACTCATCCTCCTCTGAAAAAGATTATGACAATTTATTTGTAGTCAGAAATTATGGCCTCCTCGTCTAGCCTTCGTACAACTACAAACGCTTGCAGACAAAGGTAATATATAAATAAATATAATAACAAATAAATGCAAGAAATAAACAAAATTAAATAATTTCTATTAACTTGTGCGATAGATACAGTTGTCTATTTGTTTGTTTACTTTCAGCGCCGGTACGTTGCGCAAGCGCTGAGCAGCGCCGCTAAGGCTATGACGTCACTACAAACCTCGACATGAGGCCGATTGAAGACGAAAATTCAAGAACGGTAGTAAAATTGAGAGTAGGTACCTGAGATCACAAACTCATACTTAATGGAAAATGCATTAAAAGATAAGTGTCTTATTATAGCTTTTGATCGCGATTCATGAAACCCGACACGAACTATGCAGAAGTTGCTGTGGAGCAATTTAATAGTTCGCGTCCCGGGCAAACGATAATAAATTTCATGTTAATTTTATGCGGCCTGAATAAATCAAAATCGATTAGACATCATAATTTACATACGATTCTGTAACATAAACAATAACAAAACATCACCGAAGAAGCGTGGGTGTGCGACATAAACAAGCGGACCTTTCAGCAGCCAGTCAGCGAGGAACGCCTTCCATGCGCGGCCGACGGATTCGAACTCCTTGATGAGATCTATTGAGTAGACGGAGTCTTCTTCGTCTGTTTGGATGAGCGCGGGGTTGTCCGAGAAGTAGTGTAGGCGCAGCATGCGCTCGGCCCGGGCGGCGCATTGCCCGCCGCCGCGCCCACCACGGCTCACTGCTAATTATACGCAACCGCAAGCCCGCGCAGCCACTGCCGCGCCACGCTGCCACGGAACTGTCCACGCTCTCACCGACGCCGCCGCCGTGATGCACGGACGAACTTGACACCGCTCGTCAAGCTGCCGCTACCGCCGCCGCTCCGCGCGCTTGGCTGTCTGCCCCGTGCCAGCCCACGCCCAACATCGAGAGGAGAACTGACTAAACTCATCTGTAATCTACCGTTCATGACTATCACTCTGAGATTTCATTGGCCTTAAGAGATTCTGCTTTTAAGACCCAGGCTTTCGAAAATAAGAATACTATTATCTCATCAGTCATAAGCCGAGCGCCCTCTATTCGAAAAAGCTAACTGGCGTAAAGTGTCAAAGTTGTCGACATAGCCAATAAAATTTGCAAGCTGAAGTGGCACTGGGCGGGTCATAATTGAACTAAAAACCGTTAGGTAAACGATTTTGCGAGTGGGAGGCATTACGAATGGTCGAACTCGGTCGAGGTGGATGAGGTTCCCAAAAAGCAACACTTACTTAATTCGACTTAGTGACGATTCGGACCAAATATTTTGGGACAAATTCTCCCAATCGTCACTTTTGATTTTAATAATTTTTGTTGTGACGATTCGGACAACTTTAAAAATAGCTGCATTGTACAGTCAGGTAAACAATTTTTAAGCAAAATGTGATATAGCTATTAAGGTGGTTCGATTTCCATATTAATTTATTTTACCAATTTGGGGGAAATTATATTATTATACCTAACAAGCAATTTTTATTTATTTCTTGAATCATAGAACTTAAAATCAAGATCTATTTTTTTGATGACAGCTGTCAAACTTCAAACGCCCATATCTCGGAAACTACTCACCCTAGAGTTCTCGTTCCAAAACCAAATGAAAGGTGTGATCAAGATCTAAATGTTTGAAGACAGCTGTCAAACTTCAAACGGCTATATCTCGGAAAATACTCACCCTAGAGTTCTCGTTCTAAAATCAAATGAAAGGTGTGATCAAGATCTATTTTTTTGATGACAGCTGTCAAACTTCAAACGGCTATATCTCGGAAACTACTCACACTAGAGATCTCGTTCCAAAACCAAATGAAAGGTGTGATCAAGATCTATTTTTTTGATGACAGTTGTCAAACTTCAAACTGCTATATCTTGGAAACTACTCACCCTAGAGTTCTCGTTTCAGAACTAAATGAAAGGTGTGATCAAGACCTATTTTTTTGATGACAGTTGTCAAACTTCAAACGGCTATATCTCGGAAACTACTCACCCTAGAGATCTCGTTCCAAAACCAAATGAAAGGTGTGATCAAGATCTATTTTTTTGATGGCAGCTGTCAAACTTCAAACGGCTATATCTCGGAAACTACTCACCCTAGAGTTCTCGTTCCAAAACTAAATTCCATAAGAGATCTCTATGTTTTATGAAAGAATAACCTTAATTTACAACAGACATTAAACTAAATAAATTCTAATTAAACATAATAACATATTTATTTATTAAACCGTATTCGGGCCCTGTAATTAAAATTATATATGGCTGGGCTTATACACTACATTTTACTAGAAAAAGTAACAGCGTTCTAAACATATTGAATATATTGAACAAGGACAACTATACCCAGTATCCCCACACGCTCTTACTTTAGATAAAATCGCAGACGCCGCCAGTGCGGAAGAACGGCTGTCCATTGATCTCTTGTCTATTTCTATCCTTTTAGCAACAGTTTTGTGCTTATACATGTTTGCCTGACCCTTTTTAAGGGAAAAATTATAAAGATACATGGGGGTTATTTAAATAATGTATATGAAAGTAATGTATGGTACATCAGAATATGAAATGTTCGAAAACCACTTCACTGATTCATGCATTTCTATAACATATTACCTAAATAAAATTTTCAGAGATATTAATTATTAATAGTAATCAAGGTTGGTTATAGATAAGACAAAATTTACAATACGTACCTAATGCGCAGAACGCTCAAATCAAACGAAATCATATAGTTTTATTTTTTTGTGCAAGTTTCTGTCATTAACTAGCACGCCCTAGCATACGTTTCAACTCGACTGGCCTGTTCAATCGAAAGGTAGTTACGGTAATCACCATGAGGTAATCACAGAGAACAATGAACACATTTAAACCGATTCATACCGTGTCAGATATCCATAGTATTTCAATAGTTTGCTGTGAGACACTATAATGTGTAATGGCTTTTTTACACATTATTACTTCATAATATAAACCCGACAGTGGGAGCGATTGCCAAGATATAATAATGTCTTTGCCTAGATATAATAAAATAAAGCGTATTAAAATTAATTATAGTTCGTTTTTGGTATTTGAAACGGCACTACTAAAAATAATACTAACAGAAGCCAAACTAAAAACAATTGAAAAAAAAAATAATCTGGCAACGCCGGGTTACTCGTGACGTGAGACTCGGTACTAATCTTAATTCGTTGTTTTGGCGGAAATCGTACAGTTTTCGTTTTTTCTATCGTATTTATTTGTTGGATTCTTCGCTCGCTGGATCAATAAAATATTCATAGACATTTAACACAACGCCCTCTAGGCCCACATTAAGCGAAGCTGTAATAATTTTGTTCTTATCGAAACCGGATAAGTCGTCCGCTAGAGAGGTCGTCAACCTTTTCAAAGACCTTTAGATGCAATAACTATTGTCATATAAGGTACTAATATTCGAGTGACATAATTAGCAATAACTGATTGCACAGAAACATAGGAGCTCTGTCTAAACCAAAACCAAACTCATTAGTTTAATATAGACTAGAACTAATAAGATTCCTACTTCCTATACTTCGCGTCTTGGACATTGGACATAACACGTATTTATATAGTGACCCTAAATCAGGGACCAATTAGGGCGGTAAATAAGTACCCACATGAATGGTATCAGAAATATACACTGCAGATATAAAGGAACAGTCCAACAAAATTCAATATAATACACGATACTTGTTCTGTGTTACTAAAATTCTTATTTTACACGTATACAGGGTGAATTTTTGAGACGGGACTGTAAGGGCAGGTACCTTATTCGTTTTAGTTACAGGAAAACGCTTTTAGGAGACTATCCATAAATTTTTAGGATATTTTGAACTGCATTTACAGATTTTGAAAAAATGTACAGTCAGCAAGAAAATGGTCATTTTACACAAAAACCTTTTTTTGATGCCAATCGATCTTGTCTACTATATAAAAATAAGTCGGGTTTTCCTTCCTGACGCTATAACTCCAGAACGCACGAACCGATTTCCACGGCTTTGCATTCGTTGGAAAGGTCTCGGGCTCCATGAGGTTTATAGCAAAGAAAATTCAGGAAAATTTTCAACAGAAAAGCGGGAAAATGGAATTCTGAAAAGTCACACCCTAACGCGAGCAACGCCGCGGGAGACGGCTAGTTTCTTATAAGGATCAAAAGTCTCTACAGGACCGACTGAGGTTTGAGTACTAAAAATGTCAGAAACGGCAAAAAAACTCCCCATTTAAAAAAAAAACTTTTTTTACTTACCTACTTTTTCAGCCAGTCTTCTTTATAGCGGATTATAGCGAATCTACCCATAGCAAAAAGTTTGGCTAATTCAGAGGTTTGACTCTTTTACCTACGCAAATGTATGGGAAGTTTTTCACGATTTCCGACATTTCTAGTACTCAAACCTTAGTCGGTCCTGCAGAGACTTTTGATCCTTATAAGAAACAAGACCGATTAGCATCAAAAAAAGTTAGTGTGTAAAATGACCATTTTCTTGCTGACTGTACATTTTTTCCGAAATCTGTAAATGCAGTACAGAATATCTTAAAAATTTATGGATAGTCTCCTAAAAGCGTTTTCCTGTAACTATAACGAATAAGGTACCTGCCCTTACAGTCCCGTCTCAAAAAATTCACCCTGTATATCTAAGCCTTAAGGGGCAAGCCTGCGTGTCCACCAGAGATGTGCGATGTGCGAGGTAGATAAGAGGTTTGCGATGAAAAATCAATAGTCACTTCATTCGTCATGAGAATTTATGCTATTGGGTTTGGGTTGGGTTTTTCCTCGCACATCTCGAGTGGATACGCAGTCTAATGATACGCAGCTTAATGAAACATGACATCATGACAACATTTACTGATTTCGTAGCCGTCTCACAGTTGCACTAAGAGAGGTTTGGCGTTCACAATAAAGTGAATAAATAAGTGCTCTTAGTCTTAAACCTTCAGATGTGTACGCAAAGCAGAACGTTTCTAGTGTAGGTGTGACAGTATACCTGCTTATTATTGTTCTCTCAATAGAAACGAACATATTTACTAACAAGTGCATCTGCTTGTCCTTCTTGCTCGCTTGGTTTTCCTTATGGCTGGATGAGTCTTGTTTACACATCGCTTCTGTCCGTACATTCACTTATAAAGAGTAGCACTATTGGTATAGCGAAAATAATTGGGGTTGGTACCGCCTACCTCTAATAAACGTGTTACTTCTTTGGCAGGACTCTATATCCACCAACATCTTGGATCCAAGGTAAAACACAACAACACAGTTCTTGGAATGAGCCGAAACGAATTGTCGCGATATGACGTGCAGCTAAGGCACAATTCAAAACACGAAAGAAGAAATAACAACAGATCTGTTGACTCATAAACACTTATCTCTACATGCTATCACCACGAGTATTGAAACAATCAGTATTTTATATTACTTGTGAGATAAAAATATGATATTGATACACAGTTCATGTTCGTTTAAGCCCGGTGCTCAGGCTATACTATTTAGTTTCCTCTTTGGTTAGATAGCTGTCTGGTTGGTTGGATTGGCGGTGAAAGGAAGTTACGTCACTTAACGGTTTCGCATGCTCAAGTGTGGCATATGATTAAAACTTAAGACCCAAACAATGATGCCATTATTTTAATTAGACTTAATTCGTATTTGTATTGAGGAGACCCTAAAAACGTAAAAAAACAAAGCTAGGGTGCGTTCCGCATACAATTGTTGGGAGTTACAGAATTTTTTTTTATTGACTGAAATATTTTAGTTTCAAGAAAATTTACAATTGTATGCCGGTCTTAAAAGTAGCTCAAGATTCTGATGACAAATTAGTCCCTTGAAACTCTTGAAATACATTTGTTTACATTTGTCAAAGTCAATAACTCAGTAACACAGGTTAAAGTTAAAATTACAAGGATCGTTTTGAACGACTTACCTAAATCCGAAAGGCTAACTTTCTCCAAGAATGGATCGGCCACCGGCAGCTGTAACAAAACAACCAAGTAATTCACGGAAACAAAAACAACAAACTGCCACTGACAATGATTACAACAAAATGATAACCTTCAGTTACAACATTCCACTTTAACATTATAGCAATTTGTGGTTCTATTATTCACGTTTCCAATTATACCCTCGACTATGACAAAGAGATGGGCAGCTAATAGAAAAGTATTCATACCCACTATCACGTGGGTGGCCACTATACACTAAAATATCCAAGTTGTACTCCGAACAAAGCAGAACTTGGTAATTATGGTTTTACGTACAGCACCACAGAATAAATAATAGCTAACATTAGGAAATCTTTGTAGGGTTTTACCTTTCAGTTTGAACGCAAAATATTGATTGAATAGGATATAATATTAGGCTTCATTATGAAGTACAATCCCTTATAAAGAATACATATGAAAAATACCTAAATTGCTAATAGAGTTTTAGGAAGTAGGTACAAGGCGGCCTTATTGCTAAAAGCAATCATTTCCAGGCGGCCTTTGAACTGATTTACGCAGGTAGATTTGCTGAGAGGTATTTTAGCCCCACGTAAGCCAAAAAGCTGTTCACCGCTGACCTATGAAACAAAGGGCGCATTCCGAATTACGCTATAATCTAGAGATGGGCGTTTTCGTTTTTTCTCCCAAACGGCTACGTAGCCGCTATCCAGTTTGCATATCGATTTCAATAACGTGTACCTACTCACGAGTAAAAATCGTACGAAAGCGTAGGTATCCGCTCCGCGGCCTAACAGTAGGTAATTTTCGTGAAATCGGTTAATTGGATGTAGGGTATCGATATGGTATGATAACCGACCCATAACCGTTTTTAGTTCCGTTTCGATATATCGAACTCATCTCTACTATAATCGCTCACAACACTCACACCACCTCACGGCGGCGTTCCGAATTAGATATTACGATTATGACAGCTCAGGACCTGTCAACAATTCGGAACACTCGTGAACGCGCTCACAGTGCTCTCGCTCAACGAAAAACATGAAACTGCAATGGCAAATATGTAGTTGACACATCGTGTGATATGTGTGATAAATATTATTCCGTATTATTTTCTGATCATTACGCATGTTTTGTATTATTTTATTGTCTGATATTAGGGAATCAAAAAGAACAACGGCTGGCAGAATCCTGCATGATTTTAGCTGGATCTCACCAATGCGGAACTACTCATCACTACGAGACTGAAAACTCACACAAAGTACTAGTTAGGTACAAGAACATCATACTATGGACCAACTACGCATAATAAATTGTATCTTCTCTTTTCATGACTATGTAGTTCTGCGCTCCAATTCGTAGCTATTGTTGGAAATAAAGTGCTTTACAAAAGAAATTGACAGTTGCTGAATTCATTCATGTGGCTTGAGCGAGGACAAAACAGAACGTTACTACATTATTTCATCGTTACTAAAAATATTTTCACTTTACTGAATTTACCTAGTTTTGACGAATTTCTACGAAGTTAAAACTAAAAACATTGAATACTGGGTGTCCCGGAACTAGTATATTATACAAGTGACTCTAAAATATGTCAAGGTTGCGCATGTACTTAGACTTGTAGATTAACACAAGTGTTCAAAGTTGGCTATGTAAATACTACAAAATCATCAAACTCTAAGAAGCTTACATAAGGCACCTCACAAGGTCCTACGAACTTTAAAATTTAGCTATAATGATTGCTATATCTGTTGTCATCTCGTTTCGTTATCATGCAAGTGACAATGATAGAGCATTTTTTAAGGCCGCGCTATAATGACAGTTGAATCTAATCTAATACCTTTATACGAGCAATTCTTGTATATAAAATTTATCTTTGAATCTCGGAAACGTCTCTAACGATTTTCATAAAAATTAGTATACAGGGGATTTCGGGGGCGATAAATCGATCTAGCTAGGACTAATTTTCAGAAAATGTCGTTTTATTCGTGTTTTCAAGTAAACACTTAAACAGAAAAATGTGACTCTTCCTGACATCTATTGGCGAATAATAATACTATTCTTTGAAGTTATTCTTCTAATCGTTAATAGATGGCTGTGTTGAGCATAGAACTTTTTCTAACTAAATAAGTACTGCATATTGGTTATGTACATAAAAATATATACTAAAAAAATACCGAGCAAAGGTCGGTCAACCAGCTGGTATGAACAAAAGAGTATAAGTGTTTTTACGCCATTAATCATTCACTTACCCCTCTAGAATCTCTGAAGAGCATAGCAGCATGGTAAGGGTCGAGACAGGCATCTGACGCTCGGTGCCTGATAGTCGGAACATTGCCCAAAGAAGATCTGCGCTTTTCCGCATCCTGAGACGCTGCTCGACGTAAATGCGCTCCTGGTAAAATTAATCATGTTTTATCATGTGTGTAAAACTGTGGGTAACTACAGTAATAAATTAGCTACAGAGTTAAGACGGGCGTTTCATTTCTAATCTACATTCCATTTGGCGACGAGGATGGGACAACAAACATCAACATTATATGTATTTGATACTCGTAGAGATAACATTTAAAGTCGAAAGCAAGGTAGATATATCTAATATTTACAATATTTAATGCTAAAGTTGACGTTTCGTTACGTAAATAAAATTATAAACCACCATAATGACGAACCTTGTGTTTATCTGATTCACTCAACCAACACATTTGTTTGTCCGCGCATGTCTAATTAAATTAATGTTCAATGGGTTTAGGAAATGTCATGAAGATGTAATGTACAGGTACCATATTTTGGAGAAGTGTGTGCAGAACGAGGTCGACAAAAATAAAGTTCATTATATTCCGAAATTTCATCAATTAATTACATATTTTAGCGAAACTAATATGGTATGTCCGTTATAGAAATTATTAAAACTACCTTCTGCTCGTGACTTTGTCCGCTCGAATTGCATAGACATATGCTTAGTATATAAATCAACTAGCTGATACCCGCGACATCGTACGCGTGCGAAACTTTCCACCAAAATATCTGTCAACCAGCTTACGATGAACCTTGTAATGGCTGCTTTTGGTTGAGAGAGTTCAAGCTGTATCTAAGAATCCACGTCTTTGATTTCAATAAAATATAGCCTATGCTTCAATCCGGAAAAAGGGCTTCTGAATGGTATACGTTTCATTGAAATTGGTCTAGTAGTTTAGGCGTGATCCGCGAACAAACAAACAGACAAACTCGATTTTTGGAATCAGAATCGTTTATTTAGTAGATCTACATATTTCGTTTATCCTTATTTTATTTTTAGTTTTTGTCTTTTTTACAGTTTTATTAGTATAGATATATAAGGCAGATTTTCGTATTCTATTGATTTTTCGGGACCTAAAGTACAAACGATTTCATCCATATAGGCCCTGTCGTTGCAGAATAATTGGTTAACAAATAAATATTTTTTCCATTAATAATTTTGGACATCCCATTTGCCTCTACTCAAACTGAACTTGGCTTAAAAAAGAAAGCATCGCAAAAACTGATATTTATGAAACAAGACCATAGACCTTGAAGTAGTTTGTATACAAGGTGTAACATAATTACCCTATAAGCCCGAAGGGGGCATAATGAGACCGACCACCTAAGTGCTTGGACATATTATGCAAAGGGACAATAAATCGTAATTGAAATTTTCATACAAAAGTACAACTTTTATTATTTTAGAAATTTGCGACAACCCTAACTGTTTGTTTACTATTTGCGTAAACCTTTACACACGCAGGCACACGTAGGTACCCTCCTACCGCGTCGCACGCACATGCATGCTGTGTCTAGGTACATTTTAAGTAAAAGTTACAAGCTCACGTGTCATGTTACACCATGTATAATAGTCCACGACCAAGACAGAATTCAATCGGTTCAAACCAGAGTTTTATTGACAGTATATTTTTATTACATAATGGTCCAGCGACACAACTGTTTCCTTGCTAGGTCAATGACGATCAAATCATTATTTTCACAGGGACTATGAGAATATTAGTAGGATAGTACGATAGGACGTTAAAACCTCAGAGATTGGGTTCACAAATTATTGGATTTAGTGTCATTTAGTTAATTACAACACCTACTTGATAACAAAGTCGGTCCTAGACCAATGACTCACTCACGAGAGTCACGACCCACGCAGTAATTAAATTAATTATTGTTGACGAAATATACACAGGCACACAGCTAAGTACAACCGTTATAGGATTAACCCTCGCTTTTCCGGACGTTGATCAAATCAAAACCTCGGATCAACCGGATCAACTAAACAGCGTGTCAAGTTAACAGTATTGTCTAATTGGATTTCTGAAGAATCACAAAAAAAGCTAGCTGAAGACACTGAAGTTTATGAGTTAGTTGAAATTGACGAACCCAAATAGTGATTTGGCAAAATTGACTGTCGAAATGACGGACAGAGGCCATAAACAAAAGAAGAAGAAAGAAGACAAGATTTTTTGATTGTAATCTCTGATTAGTGTCAACTAAACATAATGTATAAACTTATGTTGTTGGCCGGCGTTTGTGCAACCAATTTCTCGAGTAACCAGAGAGTTTGACATTATAATATAATTAGAAATGAAATGATAAAACTTTATTTAACAAAACACAGAAGAGTACAATAAATAAAAACACATATTTTATGGTAAAAACAGACAGGTAAGGAAACGAGTTCAACAAGTCCCACTCACCTATGTACCCATCTACCGCAAGAAGATAAGCGTTGTGTCAAATAGGACTCAGCTCAGCATACTGTTGAATTGAATTGATGCAATACAACGCTGATTTTGAGCTGAACCCGATCGAGTGACGACGTACAACAGACCAAGCTGACCAGCACTCAGATATCAATAATAAATAAATAAATAAAAAGCCGTATATTTCCTTATTTCTAAAAAAGATTGTCTAAAAAGTAAAAGTCAGCAGAATAAAAAAATAAATTTAGTGGTATTACATTTTTGATTTTTGGATGTTATGTGCTTGTTCAAATAAGGGTGAAGGCATCATCCAGCTGCTTCCATGTCTCCCTATTCTTTCCTACATTGATCCAGTCTTCTCCAGCTATAGACGTTATGTCATCTGCCCACCGCCTATTTGGCCGGCCTACGCTTCTTTTGCCTTTTGGGCCTATCCATTTCGTAGTTTGGATCGTCCATCTGTTATCTGTGTAACGAGATACATGACCGGCCCATTGATATCAATAATATACTTAGTTAATTACCCATGTAACTTTATTTTTGAAACCTATAAATGTTATGAATACCTACATAATAGATGATAGGATTCGAATCAAACACTTTACATACTTACGTACCCTCAAAAATAAATAAATATACCTACCTACATATTTAAATAAACATTCACTTGATAGCTGTAAGCTTATTTGATCACCGTCTCAGAAACCGGGGTAAAACTTTATTGATACGCTTAATCGGTTAGTACATATTTTATTACATATTTCTATAATTCTTATTTAATAGCTATTTAACTGTCTGTCTAATGCTCTAGACATTTTAAAATGTACCTCACTTGGTCGCAATAATGATAGTAATTGCCACATTGCAAAACACAAACCTATCAATTTCTTTATAATAACATTCATCTGCGTCAGTAAATAATTTATTGCGCAAATACAAAGATCTACACTACAAGATGTTTTTTATAGCTATAAATCAAAAATGCAGTCTATTTAATGGTAAAAATAAGTACCCACTCAACTTAGTTATGACCATAAATAACGATAAACAATAAAATTATTTAATATTGATAAAATACAACGTGCCAACGACTTGAACGATATTTATAAAAATATCAACAGATTGTTAATTTCGTACGTATTCTAACATAACCAATCATCGTATATAGGGTGTTAAAAATACAGTTCTTTAGATCTCCTTGGATCAAAATATAATTTTGGTTCATATGGTGTACGCTCTGACAGACAGGAGACTTATAATCGTGAAAGAGAACGCTGCTATTTCATATTTGCTATCAGATTGAATTAAAAGGCAATGTACGAAGCACTTAAAGCGTAGCTTGCTTGGTTGTTGATACTCTTAGGTTATCGATTCGCAGTTTTCCAAACGCTGCATTATTTATTTATTTATTTATGAAACGCAATCTGCTTGATTTCGTAATACAAATTGTATCAAGTTATCAGCTTGTCAACTCTTAGACATTTTTATTGATACGTAGATAAAGTAAATAGGTATTATGATTATGTATTTCGTTATTGGTCACTTAATTATTCATCAACTAACTGAGTTAGCATTATTGTGTATGCAAACAGGAACAACATTAATTACTTAACCTTGCTTAAATAACTGGCGCCACGTGTTTTATTTAGTTTAGCTTGACCAATTTTCAGCTTGTCGGTTGCGGTGTCGGAATGAGAACATCTTCATATCAAATGTTCTGCTACTTCTTCGCTGAATTTCTTTCGGGCCCGACACCCGAAAGTGGGAACAAGTTCTTATACCAAACCTAAGTCTCTTACTTATTCAACAAACATATGGTTTAGCATCTATTAACTTGTTGTCAATGATCTTGTAAAACAAAGAAGTACCTACCCTTAGTGCCCAAGTTAATACTAAGACCTTCGCTTGCTTTGCTCGCTTGATCAGTCTAGATACTTAATATACAATACATACCTTCTTTCAGTATTTCATCAAATATTTTATAAGTGGCACCGCAGTCATCAAGAATTGATCGTTTGGAAATGTTATGAAGATAGTCACAGTCCAGTGATTTAGATCTTATTCGGAACTCTTCAGGCTCAGTGCGCGGCATCTCTGCGTTGATTGCATGATTGGCACATGATCCTCTCCGACTCTCACTACCGTCATGTCTCCAGTGTCCAACTTTCTTGCTAAATGTACGTATTAACTCTTGAATGGAATGATGTTTATGCCGATGGCCGCTACTACTAGAGCCAGAACCACGTCGATCGTTAGAATGCTGTTCTTTTTCTTTGGCATTGCTAGCAGATTCAGCTAACTTTTGAGCAAAACTTTTGTTATCAAACTTGTTTTTATAAGGGGTATGGCTTACTTTTGTATTTGAGATCTCACCATACCGATCACATTTGCTATATTCATTTTCTTGTATATCGTCCATTACATCGTTATAAAGAGGAGATACAAAATGGCGGTAGTCAAGTCGAGAGGCTTGATATGTATTGGTTCCGATCTGATTTCTTTCGCTGTCGTTTCTTCTGTAGTCGGCATGATGACTGTGGTAGTGCTGTTGTGATGCATTCCGAGTCTCAATCATTTCACGGAAATAACTAGCGAAATTGGGATATCGATCGCGCGGACTAGATGCAAATTCAAAAGGACTTCCAGATGACCCTCGAAGACTTCTTTGAGCGTAAGAACCTCTTTGGTTGATAGGAATTGGTTTTCCGGCACCTTCATTTTGCGAAGCACCTCTTGAGTCGGTAGAACTAATTGAAGAGTGCCAACTATCTGAACTGTCATGTTCTAGTGGTGGGGATGTTTCGCGTGAATGAGTACGTTTATTAATAAAACTTGTTATCCCATGCATTTTCACGTGGGTTTGTTTTTGAATAAATGTTTTTCAAACGCATTTCGTCACTACATTTTGTTTTCTCTGAACTTAAGTTAATGATCGAATTTTAGCTCAGTTCATTTTAGTTTCACGTTAATGGACACAGCGCATGTGAAATCCATTTTTACTTATTGAGTATAAGCAAATACAACACATTAATATACTTTTATTTTATTATTTTCAGGTAGTACGTATAGGTTGATATAAAGCAGAAGCAGTCATGAAAGATGGAACGTCTGCATAATAGTAGAAGGTAAAAAGTTGTTTGTGAAGAGTCAAGGTCTCAGCTGCGATAGGTGGCCACGACCTAGGCACTTGTATGGGATATACGTACATTACGTATAATATATGTAGTCGCAAATAAATAAACAAAGTAAAATGAGTATCCAGATATTATTACTAAATGAATATTAGCAGTTCTATTCAATCAAAGAGGATTTTGTTTGTGCTGAGAAAATTTTAGATTGTTAGTTGTAATTTATGTAATTCTTGTTCAAAAATGTCTTTAAATCGCAAACGTTTGGACTTAATTGAAGCGTATTTTGTAAATAATAGGAACACGGAATCTGCATTGGTGTGGTTTTCCGTACAAATGTATGGGAAAAGTTTTTCACGATTTCCGACATTTCTAGTACTCAAACACTAGTGGGTCCAGTAGAGATTTGGATCCTTATAAGATACAAGATCGATTGGCATCAAAAAAAGTTTTTGTGTAAAATGACCATTTTCTTGCTGACTGTACATTTTTTCCAAAACCTGTAAATGCAGTTCAGAATATCTTAAAAATTTATGGATAGTCTCCTAAAAGCGTTTTCCTGTAACTATAACGAATAAGGTACCTGCCCTTACAGTCCCGTCTCAACGATTCACCCTGTATTCATGATACAATTAAAGAGATACTACGTTTACTGATTATATTATACATTATAGACAATAACGAACATGTATGTACATCACGTAGATATCTATTTAAGTTTCGGATTAAAGACATTGATATCAACGATGGATACAAAATATTTCGAAACCGGTTTTCACTGTAGGTAAATGATGATGTAAACTTTGTTTAGCTATTGTATGAGTTTTTTACTTAACAAAATTTAAACAATGTCCAAGATTTTAATAAACTTACTGCTGTGAATATATAGAGTTACTAGCTGTCGCCCGCGACTCCGTTCGCGTCCCGTTGGATCCCGTTGATTTTCCGGGATGTTGGATCCCGTTGAATTTTCGGGATAAAAAATAGATGTTGGCCGATTCTCAGACCTACTGAATATGCCCACAAAGTTTCATGAGAATCGGTCAAGCCGTTTTGGAGGAGTACGGGAACGAACATTGTGACACGAGAATTTTATATATAAGATGTTGATAATTTTTTTGTGGTTACCTTCGTAAGATGTCCTTATAAATTTTTAATTACGTAAGCCGCAAGTATTTTGGTAAATTCATTGAGGGTATTGATTTTAACATTTTGTATGGTGATAAGATAGGACAATGTGATTAGTATTTCTCGAAATTTATTTTTCAGTGGATTACTAATCAGTGAATTCTCTTCAAAAGTTAAAACTTAAAATTTTAAAGTTAGGCAGTCGATGTTCTTATTACATTTGTTGCTTCTTAGAATTGTAAAGAAGATTTTATTGCGTTTGTGATGGCTAAACCTTGCAGTTTTTATTAAGTAATTGCTACGCTACTTATTTTTTGGGTCGACTTCTTGGTAACTTAATAAATAACATTGCGTTTCCGTACGATAATTAAGGTATACCTATTGAATCACACATGGTACATCATCAATTTTATAACAAGAGAAGTTCCCTAAAGGTTTTAAAGTTTTATAATTTGGTAGGTAAGCAATTTGACATAAATGGTAATGTTAATTTAACACGTTGATGTAGCTTAGCTAGGACCTTGAATGGTTTTTGGGTTTTACAACGTGCGACGGTAAATCGGTTACAAACATTTAAATACTGTCGTGATCGTGTTGATACTTTTTCTATCATTTTATTTGTCCATAACTGAACTCGGAAATTAAAACATTGGCCCTGAATTTTTTTCTGAACTTGGTGTAGCCTATTATCTTTACATATTATTTTACTGTTTATTATGGTTAACTGTGTATAGTTGCTGGAATTTTATTTTGTTTTTATTAGTTTTACGAGCTTAGAGACATGTGGCGCAGCGCAATGCGCCACAAGGATATTTGGGTCGCGCATTCAATTAAGCCATGTGCCATAATAACACAAAAACATTAACGTAAACAACACGCCGCCTCCTGAACCAAAATTCGATCATAGAAACAGAATATCAATCACTGACCACTGTTGACAACTACTTAGCCTACTCGCGTCACTTTAATAGACAACTTGAGTAGTAAACGTTGTAAATAATATTCACAAAGCATTGTATCGGTTATCGTGTGAGGTACTCGCGCACGACGCTCACTCGCAGAAGCCGCAGCTATACTAATAAGTTAGTAGCAGTGTTGCCAACCCTGAAATCGCATTCTGCCCGCCTCAGTGAAAAATACCATAAATTCAACCATTTTCACATGGTTCTCATCTAAACAAGATCAAGTATTTTTATGACAATGATTAGTATTTTTTGTACCTAACAAAACGAATTAAATTTTTCTATTGTTGTTTTATAAGTTTAAAGTGAAAAAAATGTCATTTGAAATTAGATATGAAAACACGGCAAGTGGTTTAACAAAACGCAGAGCAAATCGACTTTGTTTTGTTTTGCAAACAACAAACGTTTCATTACATTAATTATATCTTTGTTTGTTTCACACATTGTCAAAATATTTTAACAAATAGGTAAGAACTGTAAGTAGTAAGTAGGTACCTTAACAAATACCATGGACATCCAAAAATACCCTAAATTTAGGGAAATATCCCCTAAGTTGTGGGCAACTAGCGACTGAGCGCACGGACACGGATAAGCGAAGCATCCAAAGAGAGCGGGAACGAGAGGGAGGCCTGGCGCGCGGAGTGCGAGGGCGGCGGCGGCGGCGGCGGCGGCGCGCAGCGATCCTATTGTACCTACGATACGAAGCCAGACCGCGTGGTCGGAAGTCACGTGATAACGCCTCTGCCTCAGGGTTACTAAATGACACATATTCCGGAAATGTGAAACGTTGCCCTAGTTTTGGTGACCCTCTGGCCGAAAATATAACCAAGCTTGGAGTTTTAGGACTCAAAGAACTTTTCGTTCGCTACAAATATTTGAATTGAAGATATAAAATCACTGAATGTAATAATAAAACTTCGCAAACAACTGTGTTTTAGATCATTAAAGGTTCAGCAAAAATAGATTTTTGATCCAAGCAAGGCAATACTGAACTTTTGTACTGTTTGTTATTCTCTAAAACTTGGTGGTTAGCGCTTTTTCATAATACATTCAGTGATTTTCAGTCTTTAAACATGTTGAAATGTGCGAGCGAGAGGAATGCGGTTCCCTTTATATCAATAATTCGGGATCGGAGATTCGGGGCGCGATCCAAGGCCTGGCCACGTTGACAGGCCTGAACCAACGAACGATTCTATTTTTCGGTAGACTTTGCTTGTTTTCATTTAATTTTGAATTAAGTATACAAGCAAATTCACTGGCATTATAAAATACACTATAGGTACCAGGCACTTTTAGCTTTGCCCATAGAAAGTTTACAAGTAGGTGTACTGTTCACCGTAGGCACTATGCAAGCAGTGTCAAAAAACAGTCACCAAAAGAAAAATTATGTCAAAAGAACAATATTGGTTCTGGTTCTGGTAACCCTTAGCTGTACTGTGTTCTGCTACATGCTGAATTCCCCCTGCGTTTACAATACTCAACTGATAGCACAACCGGCCTTGTTTATTCTATACCATGATCTAATGACCGGCGCCGGACGGGTTCGCAGACCTTGTTCTAACGGACAAAAATGTGACATTAGTAAACAAGATCATTTACTAGTTTTAAGAATTTTTTACACTACTATCCAAGAAAGAACGTCGCAATGTAATGCTAACCTTACGGATAGTAATTCGTTATAGGCCATGCGTAGTACTTACTACGCGTACGCATGGTTTATAAGTAACTCTTAACGAAACGACGGTATAAAAATCAATAGTAAAAAACCAAACAAAAAATAGAGACATGAAAATGTCGAGTGAAAGTGACGAAAGCAATTGGGCGCCGGGCTGGAGGCCTCGAAATAGTTAGTATTATTTTGATGACTGGAGACTATGAAAACAGACGCCACAAACATAGTCAACAATCTACACCCTGAAAATTTTTCAGATCTATGCTATTTCATTTAGATTTTTCAGTGAAAAATATAAATAAAATAGTATAGATATTTTTACCAAAGCGACGATCTTCAAGCTTGACAAACCAAAGCAGGCACTCAGTCTGTTTCTGAAGCAGAGCTTCTCGTATACTTTCAACATTTGGCTTCCACAAAGAAGACTATGGTACGACGCGATGCTCAACTCAATACAACTAATAAGCAAGCAGCATGATTTAATCAAAACATACCAAATTCCTGGCGTTTCTAAAGGAAATACTGATCTCCTCTCGTCCGTCGTTGAGTCATCGAAACAAAAAGTCAAAAGTATTAACAACTCAAAATGTGGAAACGTAAATGAATTATAGCTGCATTAGCTCCCTTGGCAAAAAAGTTACCACTTTTTTGCCAATTGATTTATTTTTAGTGTATAATATAACAACCTAAAAATGCCTACCAACCGAACGGACTAATCTAATTATTAAAATGCCCTACGGGGTACACATTAAGCTTCATTTTGTTTCCTACTACATACCTACACACATACAATTGCAATGCCATAACAGTGAATTTATTGAGTATGGAACCGACCAGTGACAACTAGCCAACTTGCGTGGCATTTTTTTATACAAGGTGACCTTTTTGGAACAATTGGCGCCTGTGGAAATGAGCTAGTAAAAATAAATATTTGAGATGATTCAAAGAGCAATAAGAGCTGGCAAACTGACCAAGATCAAAAACAAAGAGACAGAAATTAAACTCGGGAACTTTGGCGCTGAAATTGGCGAGTGCGTAAAAATTGCAGTTTCACGCCGGTCTAATTTTACACCAACAGATTTATCGTAAACGTACGACGTGCCTAAACAAATAGCAAAAAAACCTCAATTGACTTTTATTCGAGCTTGAGAACAAAATAATCTGCTTAGCTGTGCTTGAATCCCTCAGTGCACTACAAATTCAGACAGAACTTTAAAAATCCTTCGTTACTTCTGAATGGGATAAAACGCTGTGGGTTCTACATTGAATTAATATACCCACGACACTTTATTCCCTAAGTTAATAATAGTATTTGAGTCACATTTCATTGTATAAGGGTACGAGGATGTAGGTATCATATCTTCAACTATCATGTAACCGGGGGGTAACGACAAAGGGTTCCAAGAATACAACTCAGACAAAATGCACTACTGCTAGCAACGACGAGAAAGTGATAATGATTCTCCGATTACAATGTTGAACTCAGTTTCTCAGAATCTACTCCCTCCTTCAAAATATGCAAAATAATCAAATATTTGAATAAAATATTTCTATTTAGGTATGGAGTCACAAAGGAAAATTTAATGAGAATCAGCAAAATATACTCGTAACGTAATATTTTTTAGTCTTCATCGGAGTAAAAAGAGTAGGACAAGATGTAACAGAACATGGATGACGACTAGCAAAGCGTTTAATAAAAAATAACTTGACAAGACAAACTAAGGCAAGGAGAACCTTACGATCACACAAAGAAACTAAAAAAATTTGCTACTCCATACAAAAGCCGATAGCTACCTGGAAAAATTTAATGGAACAGTAGATTTTTTAGAGTGGTCTTATTTTACCCAGTATATGTACAAAGCTTGGTAGTTTTTAATGTATACCTGGTGTAAAATGACCAATAGCAAAAATATTTTTTGAAATGTTATTTATAGCCCATGAGGTATCAGTCGCCATAGCTACTGGCCACGGCTGCCACTACGTAGCGACCTATCCTGCAGCATTATTGCCTCGCATCCGTATTATTGTATACGAGCAGAATGCAGATTTCAATTGGTTTACCTACGAGTGGCATATAAGGAAAATAAAAATATATGCGGCGGGGCGCGGCGCTGACTAACCGCCAAATTGATAAGCAAAGTACAGAAAAATTAAAAAAATTCTAAAAGTACGGAGGACTTTTTGGATTCTTTTTATTTTTGTTTCTTTTTTGCAGCATGGCGAAGACAAAAAAGTTCTGTAAAAATGGAAGCGTAGCTCAGTTTAGAACAAGCTGCATAAAGTATCATTACCAGAAAACTTTTTCTTTAATTCCTTATATTGTGAATGGAAAACCAGACATTTGTTTCAAGATCCATTCTCACCACTCAAGCATATTGGTCTCACCGTAACGCTCATATTACTTCTTGTCATGCTCATTATTAAGACATCTAGTTTAATGAGAATACTATTATATCATTAAACTCGTTAATGATTCAGTCGCATTCGCTCAACATTCACATAGAATTGTGAATAAGGAACGAATATTTGTAATTGAGTGATGTGGTGGCCTTGTAAAATAAAATATGCTCATGAAATAAATATGTAATACTTATAATTAACTTTTACATAAATAATATTAGTAGAATAACAATGTTCTAATATTATAAATGTGAAAATTTAATGTTTGTGTTAAATGTTGCATTTATTGATCCGATTTGGATGAAACGAGAAACTTGGAATATAATTCGTGACCGGAGTTAACAAATAGGGCACTTTTTATGCCGGATTCAACAGGACGGGAACAAAGTCGCGGGCGGAAGCTCGTTTTTATATATTGTTATACCAAATTTCGCTTACCTGCAGCAAAATGCTGTTGCTGAGCTATCGCCCTCTGAAATAAACAGAAAAAAGCAAATTCAAACAACATAAATAAAGCATTTTAAACAAATAAAAAAAATGTTTGTGATTTTTTATTAATAAAATTTCAGTGGTTTTTTATTTTCAGAGTGCACGGGGTCGTGAGGAGTGGTACCAACAAAGAAAGGCCTATATCCAGCAATGGTTGATGTCAGGCTGATGATGGTGATATCTTCAGAAATGTTAAAATGTGCGAGCGAGAAGTTTCGTGTTTCGGTATCCCAAACCCATACTACGTGGAGTGGGTATTGATTTGGGACGTTTGTTCCAGATACTACGTGGAGTGGGTATTGATTTGGGACGTTTGTTCCAGTTAATCCACACATTTTTGTGTTTGGGATGTTTTATGCTTGGATTTTCTTACATAACCTTATTAAACTGTTCCTTTGTCCTTCCAAACTATGTAGGCGGACAAAAATAAACGTAGATTGGTAATTTATCAAGATAGCGTCACTGTAACGTCACCTTATCATCAAAAAATACTATTACCGAGTGAAGATAGCATGTCGTTTACTTAAGTATCGCTGTCAGTAGTCTCATTCAAATAATAGTCATTGTGATCAAAATGATCACACCCCTTGAGTGAGTATTATTTTGTTGATTTGCGGAAAGTAAGTCGCCATTTCTGTATGAACAAAAATCGTTTGGTGAAACGAAAACTACTTTACACCACACAAAAAAATGAAACAATGCCATCGAAGATTTGGCATGTTTCTGAGCAACTTGTGGAAACTTTTTGTTTTTTCACATGTTGATTTTCCCAAAAACTTTTATTTATGGAAGTTTTTACATAAATAAAACCTGCGCGGTATATTTTTTTAGACACTGAATTATACAAACTACAAAACTACAAATACCTGGATAAAAAAATATAAATCTAAAAATGCAGTCAAATAAAAGAATAAAGGTAAATAATTAAATGACGAGAAACAAATACCTAAAATAGAAATAAATTACAAAGAAAAAACAACGACGGTATTAGCAAAGCAAACATGCATAAATCACTATTGACATTTGAAATGTAGGCCTTAACTCAGGCCAAAGAACCTAAGAAAATGTAATACTTTACTCGAATCCGATAGTAAAATGTGAACATCCTGTAAATATTGTCTAACGTTCGATCGGCAGTAAGGTAATCTCCTCGTAATGCATTTGCTATTTCAGAAGAAGACTATGAAATCTAAGGACCTTAATTAATATGTTGCGAAAGGTCTGAACAATGCACCAGACTATGTATGAGCTTGTAAAGGCAAGACATCTGTAACTAGATAAATGCGCTTACAGAAACCATTGGAAAAAACGGCTTAGTTTTAAAAGTATGCATTTTTCCGATGGAGACAGAATTGCTGAATGAACCTATTATAAGTTATTAAATCGGCCAAGACCAAAGCATTGATATTTTCTTTGGCCAAACTCCTGCACACGACCAATCTGAATCGGGCAAGAAAAATAAGTATTAAAAACACTCTTTGGGTCCATCAAAGGGTTTATAATCTAGGCCACACTCAGTGGAAGTCAAATACAACTAAAAACCACGGTGCAAAGCGTTTTTATACAAAGCAAGAAGCCTAGTAGTCCTAAGTAGCACAGACAGAAAAAAATTGCAGTATGGGAATCAGAAACTCGAATTTTGGTAACTATTTATGCAAATTCTTTTGTAAACATTAGGGATCAATAGGTTACACTGACTGAACTATGTGAAAGACTTATTATTTTTGTGTCTTGAAGTATTTTAAGTTCAAGGATACGTATTAGTGCGTATTACATTTTATTGATGGACATATTTTACAAAAAGATAATAGTCCCAAAATAAGCAAAGCTTGTATTAGTAAAAATGATTATTCTAGGCATTTCTAGGATTGTTATTCATGAGCGTTTATGCTAATTTGAACTTTAGTATAAACATATTGAGAACTTTTACTCTAGAAACAACAGAATCGAGACCATTGTCGGGTATTTGCAAATACATAGTTTAGTTAGCATGAAAGTGACATCAGCAAGCAACACAAAGCATAATGCTACATTATATTGTTACGCTGTACGCATGCCGGTGAATATCATTTTCCTTAGATAAAACTCTGGAAGTTTAAAGAGATATACAATCTTAGTGGGTATGGATAATAAAAAAAACATTTATTAGCCAACTGTTGCTGGTACCATTTGAAGTACAGGCATGCATGCAATGCAAATGATTTGTACTTTCAAAGTTTTCGGTTCAGAATCGTTCGAAGAAGGAATGAATAGATAAAAAAAGCAATCAAAATGACCAACTTCTACAAATAAGTCAACGATAAAACAATTCAATACGTCTTGTAATCTAAAGTGATATAAAACGTACAATCTGGAATCACTTGATTGATTGAGCTTATCAGTGGAAGTACTGAACATATAAATTACATAATCACAACGTGAAATTTAATCCACTTTAGATATTTTACTATCAATGCATTGCAATTTGAAGTTATCACGCCATTGGCCAGCTGTAGATATCAATGTAGGTATACATAACATACAGACTAGTGCCAAATTGAGGTAGGGCACCATATTTCGCCGCTGTGAAATCTTCATACAAGATTATTTGATTCCATGATTTAAATGCAGCATCTATTGTGAACTATTTTCTCACACACCGTTCATCAGCCTGGCACATCTCTGGTGGAAAAGCAGCCTTAGTCTGGAGTCAATGTGAAAACTGTTCACTGCGTTTTATAGGCTTCGTACCCAAATTAGGGGTAACCGATGAGAATTTTAAATGATATTGTATGTCCATCGCCTTATTATTTGAAAAGGTGCAGAACTAATCATATTTTTTTAACCACCATACTATTGTTATTTTAATCGTGTGCGACGACAGCGCTCGTTAGTTTTAACTTGAATTATGTACAGTACAAGTAACACTATGTCATTTATCTGGAGTTGGAAAAATGGCACAATGCATTGGCAACAATACAATGATGAACATGGTGCTGTGATGATATTACAGGTAATTGAAAAATAATCAGATATAATAGTTATTTATTAATTACCTTTTGCTGTTGTTGTTCGTAACGTTGTGCCACTAATCTTAAGCCGCTAACTTCCAAAGACCTAGGGTCGAGTGACCGACTGCGCGGTTTTTCAGAAAAGAACACATCTTCGTCTCTCTTTCCTTTTTTCCAGCGAAAGTAGTTTGCCATCACATTCACAAACCTACCACAGAGTACATCTTAGAATGCCGCCGCTTCTCGTGTACGTGATTCAAACATTTCAACGTGCACCACTACCCGCGGAAACATCTCTGCAAGGACTGAGAGATAACGTCGCCGTCACGACCCGGTATTAATGTTATGCAACGTGATTACGGTGTGTGAGCGTAACAGTTCCCGACGTGGAACCGGGTAACTAGGAGATCTGTTGCACGGTCGCTTCTCACCCAAATATGTGACTACTTGACTACTGACAGGCAGACAGTTACCTTATCACTGTTGTACCCCAAACGACAAATATTTATTTGACAAACGCTCAATTTTAGACAATAATTTTAATTGTAGCAAAATATTCACAGCTAGCATAATAAAATTTTTCATGGAAAAAAACACTAAAGTTTCACTGTGATTTCAATGTTTGCATCGAATAGGCACGCCTGTTATCCGAGATAACTAATATCATTTACACAACCCAGTTGCCTCGACGCAGACTCTGATGATAGTTATGTTGTAGGTTTCAAGCAATTGGCTTCTTCATCTATTTTAAGACGAGTGCATGCTGTAGGTAGGATATATTGTCCGCATTAACATAGCCTCGATTATTAAGTGATCACGGCTCGTCCTTTGACTATGACACGGTCGCACGGTGTTGTGTTTATGTTTACTTGAGTATCATCGCAGTGATGTTAAGTGAAGCATTCAAGGTATTTTGCTGTCGTTCAAAAGATTGTGTACAAGCGTCAATCATAAACAACTTTGATTGAACATATTTCTGATTGCAAATCATTTTATTGTTAACCGTCATACTAAATACCTACTAAATATACATATGTAACACAACATAAAAAGTTAAAAGTATGTAAAATAAAAAGTTAAAATAACCAGTGGTTAATCATTCATTCTTATTACGGTCTCTTACAAAGTACACCATATTATATTAGTAAGATTCTTAGGCAAATTGTTATTAGTCAACTATTTTCAATAATTATTCATCCGCTCATTATAAACGTTCCGCTCTTTTTTGTTTACATGACAGTAAATAGGCGTACATAACTCATCATTATAATATGCATCTTTAACAGACTTAAAAAAAGGAGGAGATTCTTAATTCGGTTGTATTTTTTAAAACACGTTGTACAAGACATTGCGTATTTTGCTTTTCCGTGACTTCTCTGTGGTGTTCATCATCATCATAATTTAATGATGAAGGCGTAATAAATTGAAGTCCGTTTTTTAAGTTTCAAGTTATACATTATTTTTATGTAATATTACGAGCACAAATGTAATGAATCTTTCAATGAACAATACTTGCAATCAATAAAACGTTGTTACTAAAAACTGCCACACTCAAGAGACACCGCAACATATGTATTAACGTATTTAAATCAGCTGTGCTTCAGTTCGTCATTATTAATTAGCAAGAGATGTCAATAAATTGATTGTATTTTAATACGGACTAAACGATTATATTTTACTTAGTATTCGTGTGGCAATTCGACGCAAGTTATTTAAAGCATTTTATTTTATCTGCCAAGTGATCTCATCCTGTCTTAGGCTGAAAATATGGTTTATTCCATCCAGTCCTACAAACTACTGAGTCCTTACTAAAGGTAATACATATAAATTAAAGGTTTTAAATTGTAATATATATAAATCTCACAAGTAATTTTCATTCCAAATATCTCTTAGAGATATATTGAATATTTGGAATGGCCATATTAAATGAACGACTAGTAAACTGTTCTGTATTTTCTGTGTGTATGCCAAATAAACTATCTATCTATCTCGACAGGCGTCATGGCTCAGTCGGTAGTAGCTCTGCCTTCCGTGCTGTGGGTCGTGGGTTCGATCCCCACCGAGAACAAACATTTGTGTGTGGCAAACATAGATTTTTGTTCTATGTCTGGGTGTCTATGTATTGTAAGTATGTATTTACAAAAAAAATGTATATAAGTATTCTATCAGCCATCTAGTTCCCATAGTACAAGCTTTGCTTAGTTTGAGACTAGAAGGCGCTGTGTTATATGTCGGTGAATATTTATTTATTTATACGATTCCCCCTCTAAAAAGCTTATTTTATTCACTGAAAACAGTGAATAAAAAGCACTTTTACTCACTGTTTTGGTGTTTGAATTTAGAACACACTAATATATTTGACCTTCATTTAATTATTGTTTTTGCGCAAGGAGGTTGTATAGCATTGGCTCTACAACCTCCAATCTTTATTTTTCTCGTAGTCATGGTATAGAGTATAGTATGCAACTCTTGAATAAAACGGATTTATACCGAGGGCCATGAACCACTCACGTCGTTCAGGATTCTAACACTTGAATCACTCGCTAGTGAATCACTCTCTACGGTCATGATTCAGTCGTTAGAATCCTTCACTTGCTCGCGTTTCATATATAGCCCTCGCTTTAAATCCGTCTTTTATTCACTAGTTGTATAATATACTATTATTTATCTAAACTTACCGCTTTTCGCCTCTCAGCTGCTTCAATCGGTACGCCTTGTGCAGGTACGGACGCCCGTCCTCGGAAGATGTCCATCACTTTAGCCATTGCGCTGGGCCGCCGTGTTGTCGACGCTGTCACCGTGTGGTAGTACTAGTAAGTAAGTTCATATGAGTTAGTGACCAGCTTGGTGAAAGCCGCCTTAAGGCGAAGGGCAAAGCCAGGCAACCTTCTCGCTCGCACATTTCAACATTTTTGAAGATATAATATAACTAAATGTAATTATGTGAAATTGCAGAGCTTCAGGGTCGAGAGAATAACAATGCAAAGGTACAGTAAAAATATCACATTGATCCAAACAAGTTTTCCGACCAAAAAACTTGTACCGATGCGATAAATTAAAGTGCACATTTTTTAGTTAGAAAACTTCTAAAACGGATGATAGGGGAGAATGGAAGAAAATAACATGTTGTGCCTACCCCACCTAGTGGGATAAGGGCAGGAAGAAGAAGAAGAAGTTATATTATATCTTCAAAAATGTTGAAATGTGCGAGCAAGAAGGTTGTCTGGCTTTACCCTTCGCCGTAAGGCCTCCGTCGTGGCTTAACGACTGCTAGAACCGGGATGTGCCCTTCGAAGCACGGAAGCACTCAGATGTAAATGCGTCTAACAATCACCCATTCAAATAGTGATCGTGCAGAACGTCGGTTAACTTAATCCGTGACGATTGAGGGCCGTAAGATCAAAAGCTGTTAAACTATGGGTTTCGTTAACTACGATTACGTTTGATCGATGGATTAATCTACTGTCATCTCTGTCAGTTTAAGCTACCCATGGTAGATTAACTACCATTGATCTTATGAAATAATCGGAGACTGGAGGTTAAACTCTATTTCGTGGTTTAAACCACTATTGATCTTACGGCCCTAAGCAAGCTACGTCACTAACGCATCTCATATGGTAGTAGTACTGTAAGAGACAGGTAATAAAGAGCCTCTCAAATACTAAAACGCTACACTGTAAAATGAAAAAAAAGTCAATTAAATAAGATAAAAATAGTTCCTATTATAAATTATGCCTCCGTATCGGTCATTTAGGTGTAAAAAGCTGAAAAGAATAAGACCCATGCTCTTAGTTGTTACCTCGAATAGTCCTCGCCTCGACTCGACTTAGAAATCGTGCTTTGGGTTATTTTAGGTCGAACCGAGGCAAGGGTATAAGTGATGATGAGCTGATGAACTCGCAATCATCACGCCATTTACAAGTGATATTTAAATGATAATCGAATTTATTTGCACTGTGTATGCACTGAGTACCTACCGCTGTTCGTAAGTAAAACGTTCAAACCCAACCAACCTTCGTATCGCTTCCAGAGTGCGCATGCGCTGAACCGTCTTTTGCCTTCACGTTCGTCGATGCGCTAACACTAACGTTGCTACTCTCAGTGGTTTCCGGTTTAGTCTCAGCCTTCGTGACTTCTCTTCCTGTCGGCTTCGTCATATTCTGCAACAAATTGCATCTTCACCTCTTACAATAACTAGTGATTGGCCGGTAGATCCCGCCCTGAGGTTTAACGTTGGACAAGTTTAGAAAATGAAATAAATTTACTGCTATCAATCAAATAACATATACATACTATTCACAGTCCTGCGTCCGGGGCCTCTACTGTGAATAATGATTACCGAAGCTTCGGTAGTGACGTTTGTGCTACACTGCGCAGTAACGCTGTGACTTCGAAAGAGCCTAGACCATCGCTCGAGGCGACCGCGCAGTGTAACACAAACGTCACTACCGAATCTTCGGAAATCAATATTCGCAGTAGAGGCCCTGACCCCACGTTTAGTATTCATGTATCTTATTATTTATCATTGATACCACAACACCTAGGAAAAATATGTTCCCGCTCAGGGAATCGAGGCGTATATTTCTGCCCTTTGTTCTAGAGTAGGAAAAATAAAGTACTAGCAAAGTAAATGCTGCATAAATGTTGTACCTGTACTGCAGCTCTAACTTGCTGCATGATTGAGGGTTGCTTCTTGGTATCGCCACTGCGTTGTTTTGATTTAAAGATGTCAAACAGCGCCGGACGTCGGCTCACCCCGGATGTTCCTGGGAACCATTGAATAAGTATTAGCAATACACCCACACTATTTTGGGTCTGGATTCCGGAATGCGAATGGCCAATCACAAGCTTGCTTTCTGTTTTCAAATAGCAAGCTTGTGATTGGCCATCTTCATTCCAGAATTCCGGGTCATGTAGGTTTGGAGTCTAGCTTCGACAGAGAACACAAATGAACATTAACATACGAATGAGGAACACGAGAGGGAGAGCTTTCGCTTGCGTCCTTTCGTAAGGTCAGGCTGGATGCTGCGCACTCAATTCGTAATTTACCTCTCCTATACGCTACTTACTTGCGAACTAGGGACCTCATGTATGTACCTGGTTGTGGTTCGTTTGGGTTTTGCTCGGTCATATTCAGTAAGTATTATAAATTGTACTAAAATTGGTTTGATATGTCAAACAGGTCTAATGAACCCGTGAATACAGAAGACCTCTGCCGATGGAAGTCGTGTACCATACTAATAAATTCCTACTGTAGTCCAAATCTTTGGCATTGAATAATATCTTAACAATATCTTTAGAAAAGGGTTGAATAGACCAGTAGCAACCATAAGGTCACCATGCTTACCCCTCAAGCACGAACAAATCTGACAGTAGCCGCGAAACGTAAACCTAGCGTATTCGAATCAAATTGCGCGTCAACGTCAGCTCGACTGCCAAACGTTGCAGCGTCACCGCGCAATGAATCTCGGATACGCTACCGTTACGGTTGTCACATTTATTCGTGTTGAGGCCTCTGCTCTTCTTTACCTATATCAAAAGTGCGCGAAACTTATGGCTTAAGTGTCTTAAAACCTGAATCTACTGAATACTGAATGAACCTGAATGTTGTGTGTATACTTGGCGGTCATTCATCGAGCTCGAAATAATGGAGGGTTCAAAAGAATGCTTTGTAACGCATCATTATTTTATAAGTGATCTAGTCAGCAGATGGGGTCATGAATTGACAGTATAAAGGTATATAGTTGCACCTCCAAACTAGATTTACATTTTTTATACCATTTACGTGAATGTCAGCTTAATTCATATAATCCAACGACATTCTATACAATGAAATTTTGACGCTGGGAATGAAGCGGTACAACTGTGCTTAGACGGGGTGAGCTTATTTCTTAATTATGCATTAGCGGCTTCATTATTGAACATCCTGAAGGGTCAGATTGCGAATCTGCAATGCACGACAAGGCGTAAAATAAAAACATAACATTTTGAATGTGCTAAAATTTGGTAGTTTTCCGTAAGGATATGATAGTTCCTTTCCATGTTTGTAGTTCAATGGTGTTTTCTGAAGCTAATTTTAGTAATGAAATAACATAAGTACCTACCGTGAATGGTTTGCTGATACATCTGATGCGGCTGTCCATCATCATTGGATCCTCGACGTTTGCGCTCTCCCACAGATTGCGTACTCCGTGTGACAGCTGCATCAAGACGTAGTTCTGAAAATCGAGTAAAACTATCATTCATACAGCTAATAATAATCACGGACTTTGCATATAATCTAGATTATTTTTACGGCGTCAGGAGCCACCTAAGGTTTTTTCTACCTATCATTGCATAGCAGCCGCATGTGGCTGTTTTTAATAAACAAAAGTAGTTGCACGCCACTGTTAGTGTGTATTTACACGAACAGTGGCGTGCTACTACTTTTACAACTACAACTATTTACAACAACTACTACAACTTTATGGTACCATCGCGGCAACATCCACATTATGGCACATTCCACAACGCTCTTGCCTTTTTAAGTTTAGCACTATTTAATTACTATCCACTGTTTAAATCTGAGGATATCTGACCAAGTTCTAGATAAGGAATACCCCTGAACTGTATAAATAACTAGTATAATTATATTCTTATCTTACATATTTCCTACAATAATACTGGATAGCGATAGTTTGAATACCAAACCGGAAATGATTTTGAGACCGGATTGTGTTGTGATTGAGCACTGCGTGTATATTCGTCATGTATATTCTGTAGATGATGATCTCATCTTTACCATTACATCTATCTAATAATAAATCGCGTTGACTTGCGCAACAATATAAAAATATACCAATGACTTTCCATTAGAAAGAGACATTGAATACTACGTTTATACAAATTATGGAGATCAAAATAAACCAATCTTCGGTGCGAAATGCGATTGCATCGTAGGTAAATAGATGGATACTTTATTTTCAGTTTAATTCAATATAACCGATAAAAATGATGCAAGGTAATGTGATAATGCGAATGCATACAAGTGCGTAATAAATTGTGTGCAACAGAAAGGCGTGAACAGTTTTGCACCGCACATAATCTATGTCACAGTCACAGCACAGCAGCGTTCAATCTGCGGTCAAGCGATTAGGTTTCATATCGGCATCTATTAAAGCACTCAATAATACTTCAAGGCCCATATTAATTGTCAAGCATCAACTGAACCAAACATCAACCAAAACAGATATTCAAAACATTAAATTCACCTTACTAAACTATCAAAAAGTTAGGAATACAGTTTCCGAGCCTATATTCTGCATACCTTTATGTCCACTGCAAGTTGACTGGACTCAAAAACGTCATGCATGGTGATTATGGCAACTAATTAAACGGATGCGTGCTACAGGATATAGCGAACCAGTTTGTGCAGAGTTAGCGATAGGCAACTAACTACAAGAAGCTAGTACTAAGCCGGTCTATTACGTAAAATAAGGAGTAACGTCAGCGATCAGTTGCGTAATAATGTCGAAAATCTGTATTATGTCGGGTACAGACAGTACAGACCGGCTGAACGAAAGCAAGCGAACGAGTGTAAAGGAGAGCGAGCGAAGGCGTGCGAATGCCTTCGCTTGCCTTCGGACGTGCTTCGGCTGCTGTCGTTGTTTCGTTCACTAGTGTTGACCGAGCATTGATACTCCGATGGGACACAACGGCAAGGCAAGCGAGCGTACGGCTCCATCAACGCAGCCCCTCGCTGCTTTGTTCGGCCTGTCTGTACCGGCATTACGGTAGGCGAATGCGATTTATCTTCTTCATCAAGAGATCAATTTCTTATCAATCTCAAACACGCATATATTTCAAATCACATCTCATCGTATCTTAAGATTTATTTATTTTGCCAAAATTCTCAGAAAAGTGGTAGGCCTTTATGATTTACCCAGTCAGTAGACGTTTGGCTGGTTGCCAGAACCAGGTCAGTATTGTAAATATGTAATTGTAGCGCACTCCTTGGCAAACCAACTTATTTGTCTTTCGGAAGTAAAAAATATTTGTGATAGAAAACGGTGAGAATGACTGTGCGGCTGGTGTTTTCACCGATAATACAAGTAGGTTTAAGACAATATCTATCTGTATAAACATTTCTTTGGCAAGATTTGAAATATATATATTTACTTACGACATGACTGATTAGGCCTTTGAGCGGTCTAAAATCTCACGACACTAGCAAAAAAAAAGTTGGCAAATAACCCATAGAAACTATACAAAAATGAAATTAGAAAAATGTTCATATGTAATAACAATATGTACATCTGTATTAGACGCAAACAACACTGATGATGTCATTACTATAGCATTTAATGCTGGACCTATGCCACTGGTGTCAGGCGTTAAGGTCGTACATATCGTATCGCCCACGTGGTTAACATTTACCTCGTTTTTGACGCCTGTCTTCGCCGCTGCGCCTTACTTCTTTATCACGACGAGTAGGAGTCTTGCGAAATATAACATCTTTATCCTTTTCCTTGTTTAACGACTGCGAGCTCCAAGTTCCGGATCGAGCGCGTACTTCAAGCGTCGGTTCTCCTTTACTCGAACTTTTTTTTTCTTCCACAATTTTTACAGACTGATCGTCTTTGAGAGGTAACACCTGTAATTAAAGGTAAAACCAAATACACTTGAACTTTAACAAAATGTAATATTAATAAGCCAGATAAAATACAGGTGCATTGAAATAATGAATCTAATTTAATTTGTCATTGTTGTGTTTTTAGACAGTCAATCTTTTTCTAAAAGTTCCTTTATCTTGCCACTTACTAATACAAAGTATAAAAAAGTATACTTACTGGTTTATTTTCAGTCCTTTTGACCCATATATCTTCGGAGCTAGTTTGTATTCCATCAACTATTGATCTTATTTCTATTAAACTGCTATCAAAATAATTTTTGTCTCTATGAAGATTTTCTCCTTCAAATATAGATCGTGCGCTCGGACGTTGCTCTTCCGCACCTTTGGTCCCAAAATGAACAGTATGTGCGTTATGAACATGCGTACGGAGCGCCCGTACGACCAGCGGCGGCGGTACCGGGGGTTCGGTTGTCGTCACAAGAAACTTGTGCTTAGCGCCCATCACTGTACGTTTTTGAGAGTCTTTTTCTTTACTCTCGCGAACACCTGTCGATTTTACATCGATAGCAACGTTAGCGTTACATTCATCATCAACGTCGCGCCCCTTGCCAAATCCCGTGAGATTTGCTAATGGCGCGACTTCAGCACTCGTTTCTAGAGAAACGACTGACAGCGGTGGATCACTTTCTTTTTTATCGTCATCTTCATCTTCTTCGCGACACTGTGATAGTCGACGCCTTTCCGGGAATAAGAAAGGCACTGCAGAGTTAGAATTCCTGCTAGACAGATTATTGCAATGATTCATAAAGTAATGTTGAAAGAAGCTATCGGTCTCAGGGGTATCGTTGCCATCGCCTTGAATGATGTCTTTGAGGGCGGCGAGGGATGTGATGGTATTGTAGTTGATAGCGTTCACTATATCTTCGCTGTCCGTTGAACTTGGTGAGCCGCTACCAGCAGTTTCTTCTTCTGCCGGTGGGCTCATTTGGTGACAGACCTCATCCAAATTCTTGCCAGTGTCAGTGTCCATTTTTTTCTTTTTTTCATTTTTGTGTTGGTGCTTCTTTACTTTTACATTCAAGGATTTGTTTGTTTCGGTATCCATTGAGCAGCATGTGCCAAAACTACGTTACTACTAAAGCGGTAATCACAGTAAAACACTACAAATGTTTCACAGTTCAATCACATACAGTCACATGTTAGCTTTTTTCAGTGGTGTCATAAATTAAGTAATATCATAGTTAGTCTGAGAGACGCAGTCACCGCAGGCATGGCGCGGCAGTGTTGTGTGAACGTAAACTATTCTCGGCGGACATTTCACGATTCTGAAATAGGAATGCATTTTCATGGTCACGTTTTCCTTCCACGCCAATCATTTCTATGCGTTTTTTAGTATATTTATAGTTCATTCACTGAAGTCCATAGTAGTCTTCGATAAATAAAACCATGGCAACATAGTAAAAACTATGTAATCTGTATAAATATACAAATTTTATTAGCCGTATAAAATACGGTTAAAAAGAATTTTAGTGTTTCACAGATAGAAAAACAGGGTAGGCTAAGTAAAGAGATTTTGAACTAGTGACAGTAAAGTTGCATTATGATACCTTACGCTTAGCTCAGACTACGTACAGTTAGAGGATCGCGTTAGAATTAGTAGTAAAATACTTACTGTATTATTACCAACCCAACTCAAAGTATTTGAATACTTACTTCTCTTATTGGTTAGCTTCAAATTTAGGTAGAATGCTTAAGAGATATCTCAGGGCAAATAACTGATGAAACGAGGAAGTTTTAGAAATACTTTTGGATCACTAATGTTATGTGACATTTTTCTGAAAGTCCTTGAAAGTTTGGGACTCTTTTATTTAGCAATTTTTTTTTTATGGCGATCTTATCTGTATTTATAATGCAATCTATTAGGATAGGTCTTTCCAATATAAAGGCTATCTACTTCACAAACCATACAATAACGCCATTAAATATTATATTGTTGCTAGATAACAAAAAAGTTATGATTTATCTCAATCACTGATAATCTTTTTAGGGTCTTCATTTTGATACTTTTGCATCAGGCAGAAAATTTAAGCACGTCTTCCATTCCGAATCGGCTCTTAAAATTATTTTATACAAGAATGAAACTCTAAATTCACTCTTTTTCTTGGTTTAATGTACGGCTCAGATGAACAATGTCTCTGCTAATAGATGGAAATCTCAATGATCATCTGAGTTCATCAGAGACAAAAATTACTTGAGACTTGAAATTAAAACACAGCCAACCAAAGACTATTTAAAAAAAATTAAACCTCATGGTTTTGTTTGCTGATAAAATATGACTTAAATTAACAACCGAGATGCAATCTCGCGCTAGCTTAATCGGGGCTAAAGTTATTTCAGTCTAGGGTAGTTGAACCCAGAGTAACATTTCAGTTTACATAACCTGAAATGTTACGATCTAATTACAGAATTTATACCTATCGGCAACAACCGTTTGATTCCCTTGTTGCCTGTAGGTAGGTACGCCACGCCAGATAAATAATGATCTAGTTGGTAATGCGGGTCGGCTTAGCAAGGACAGCCAATAAAGTGCACTACACTATCTGCATACCTACTTACGGTAGGTAAGTACGAGTTGATTCGTTCGAAGTGATCTACCTAACACGTGCAGTTCTGGTTTGTACCTTCTGATATTTAGTTATCATACCTAGTTACACATTTTCGTTTTGAGAAGCTTTTTTTGATTTTTAGCAATTATTATAGGTAATGAAAGATTCTATTCGATACCGTACATAATTTGTAGAACGTTTTTCTGTTTATGAAAACTTATTATTGTACGATTCGTAACTCAGAAAATAAGTACTACGGTTTATAAGTCTTTTCTATAAATCATATAAAAAATATACCTACTTAATCGTGTTTAATTTTTTGTAAAGTTGTTTGTCAAAAACTAAAACAGTCAGCATAAACTGCAGACACCCAACAAAGACTAAAAGGAAAAAACCCAAGGTCGTCCGATTTTATGGCGAGATTTCGATATCACGAAAGATGAGAGACGTTCTTCTAGATAAAATGTTATAAATACCACAGGCCAGGAAACAGGGGCTCGACTTGTGATAAACACTAACTAATAAATAATTTCCGAATAGCGTCATACTGGTTTCGCTAGAGAAGGAACAGAAAAAACGATATAGTATACAAAATTTATAACATGCAAAACAAGTACACTGAGAAACGAAACACCAACAAAACAGTCAGAAGGTTCTGTGTTCCTGAATTGGCTTTAGACTGAACGCCAGAAGACGTTTTTAAATTTGAACGATTCTCCTTAGTCTCCTTACTGTGCTACTGTATGTAGTTATGAACAAGGTATGTTTTATAGGTAACCATGTAATTAAAGTGAGTTGTTTTGCCGAAACACATCAATGACATCGCATTCTATAAATAACTTCTTTGTAAACATTTGTAAATAAATTTATCAAGCGCTGCCTTACCACCAATAACAGCTGAGCAAAACAATTTTCGTTTATGTATCGTCTATGAATCGACCCGACTAAAAAACCAGACCGGGCAAGTGCGAATGGATTCGCCCGCCGAGGCTTCCGAATCAAAAACTGTATATAATTTTTTCAAGGTTGCCTCCTGACGCTGCATAAATCATCTTCAATGGATGTAAGGTTTAAGAAAGTATTTTTTCAAAAACTTCGCCTGCTGGCATTCTCTAACTTCATACAAACAAGTAGGTCTCGAAATTTTTTTATCCACAAATTTCAGAGAAGTTTAGAGAGGGGGAAGAATTGCAATATTTTGGACTGTTTTTAGTTATTGTAAGTCAAAAATGAGGTATAAGTATAGAAATGAATACCTTTCAAATCATGATGGCCCACGCAACTTAGTGGTACCAGGGTAAAATTTTGACCCTCTCTATTTTTGACCTTTAGATATAAACACTCACAACAAGGCATACCTTTATAGTTGCTGAGATAATCGGCTGTGAGACACGAACCGGACGGACGGACTAGACAAACTCGCAACCATGGGTTCCGGTATATGATGATGGTCCGGAACCCTAACAAGGTGTGCCCGCGACTTCAATTTCAATTCAATTGATTAAAGAAACTTACAAAAACATGTGTTAGTTAATACAAGGTTAATAATCAGATACAGGAATCCCGGTACGTAGGTTGTCACAACTTTAATATGCAGTAGTATTGGACAAAGAACTTAATAAATTCCTATTCTATAAATAGGAAGGTATCATAATACGATCCCAATTCGGTAGCCCACTAACTTACCTCCACCACATCCACTCTAGGAAAAACCCTGTGTTGTGGAAATATGTATTGTTATGTAGGTCTGTTTTCAAAGTTTTAAGTCGATGCAGTAACGAGGCTATATTATGCTAGGTACTTAGGTTACTTATAAACGCTCAATAGTCAAACAGCCGATCAACTCTAGCTCTGTCAGTGTTTGATATTTACTTGTTAGTAAGAAAGAGCAATAAAATTTGAACAGCTGATAATAGTTATGCAACTATTATAAGTGCCACAAATAATATCAGTACAAATCAAAATTTAGTAATTGAAAACAGGTCATTTAAAATCTAGTTGGAGGTTTGCAAACGTAAGTACCTTAATCAATGATTGCGTAGGCATAGTTGCCCTAGATAACAACTTGTTCTGATTACAGTATAGTTTTGATATAAATTGGTTGCCGCTGCATATAAAAAATGTATTAGTCCAAGTGAAAAATAGATAGTTTCCGCATTTAGGGATGTAAGTTCAACGGGCATAATGGTTTATTTTTTTGAACAGTGATTGACTGAGCGATACATTTTGCTTAAATGCGTTAAAGGTAGGTAATTATTGATTGATATCTGAATATTTGTTAACTTTATAACATTTTGTTCAAAAATGAATGACGATATTTTAATTACTTCAATGTTTTATTAGAAAAATGTGTAATTATATTAGCTTAGGATATACGTTAAGTTAGAATAGTGGTAAAAGAGTGTTATAACACTAGTTACCGCACTAACGACACATGAAACAGCGGGTTATCTAAAATATTAACCACACCCACCCATACCTTTCATTGTCCGGTGCTGCTCCATTAGAAGCGTTTATCATGACGCGTTCTAATAAAGTAAGTACAACAATCAATGAGTTATGATAAGAGCCTCTATGAGAAAGTACACGATAAATTGATTCTGGGCGCGTACCGACATACGCGTTTTCGGCACGCGTTCAAATCGCACAAGCATTAGACAGAACACGCGAAGCACGCTGTATGCGCGCGGTTAAAACACCTACCTTGCCTAGCAGTACCATACGAAGGTAAGTACCTTATTTTGCGTTTCAAATACCTCAATATTTTTTAAGCATGAACTGACTGAAGTTTTGTAAACTGGGCAAATCTAAAATAGTCTGTGGACGCTTGCCGCTCGCTTAGATCAAATCAATTCAAATTTTCAAGTCTTTTTTTATCGATATTTTGGCAGTCTTTTTAGTACTGCACACCCTTTGCTGTACTCCAACCCAGTTTAGGCTGCGGTGGTGACAGCGGCGCGGCGCGGCGTGGCGGCGCGGGTGTATAAACTTCAAGCATTGAAATCATAGTCCTGAAAAGATAACGGGATCCAACGGGACGCGAACGAAGTCGCGGGCGGCACCTAGTACCTCCATAAAACTGTTTAACTTAAAAATATTTAAGCTAAACTTTTAACTGTTAAATTTAAAGCATGAGCATTATTTTCGATTATACTGATTCCATTGCACTCATGGTCCGTGATCCATGTACTGTACAGCGATGGTTGTAGTAATAACGCACGGAGCGTACCGTGACTGCAGTCATGTCACGCTCCGCGCGTTAATAAATAACGCCATAGTATGGAGAGTGACCCATAGGCAACGTCAACTCGACAAATATACACAGATGGCGCTAAATAAGAGTATATCATAAGCTCTCTGTCAATTAACTAAATATACAGCATACGCGCTCCCATTGACGCAATTGATCCAATTGCTTGGCCGCCCAGTAAGCTACTATTGTACCAGTTTGTTGTGATTTATTTGAACCATAAAATCAACTCGCATAGCTACACAATTTGATATTATTATGCTGTTAGTCTTTCTGTGCTGAGCACAAGAGTTATTCCAACTTGTCCCATAAAATTTACACAATATAATTTCATACATGAAATCACAGATTGCTGATAATTGTTTTTGAAGACTTTGCAATTAGGTTTTACTATCTTTTTTTTTGGGTACGAAAAGAAAGATCTATTATAAGGTTCAGGCCTTTACAGATATTTCTTGAGATTTTTCAGAACTAAAATCAAACTGAAACTGATTCTATTAGGTCCCAGCATGTTAGATTAAACCGTGTCGAGTTCATGGTTTATGGTATAGGTAGGTGGGTGCCTAACGGTAGGTCTGTCAGTGCTCAAGCATAGATTTTTGCCAGTTTTGTAAATATGACTGCTATAAGTAACACTTAATTATGTCTGAGTTTGATAGCAGAATACAAGCCAATATAAAACCAAGATAACATTTGTAGAAACCTGTAAACCAGAAAAATCATCAAAATAAGCTCAGAAAAGTTTTCCTCGTAAACTTTACGTAGAGGTATAATGTAGGTAGGTACCTACCTAACGAATCTTTGGTCCCCCACTTTTATCTCGCAACAAACTTTTTCTCCGACAAACTTTTACCGTTTTTCCTATCGATTCACAAACTATGATGATTATTGATGATGTTCAAGAGTCTCACAGTAGGTACCTAGTGAGTGCGGCTACCTACCTACACTTTGGTAGTAATTATTTTATCCAAGACTACACAGAACGAGCAAAATGAGACGTGAGATGTGACCACAAAACAAACCATACCGTAAACACATCAATATCACCAATTGTTTTCAGTTAATAATGGCGTGATTTTTCAACACAAAGTTATGCACGTACCATGTAGTTTTTAGATTGAGTTTTCACGAATATTAATTTTTACAAAACCAAACTAACCAACAATAGAAAGAAAAAGAAACTAACTCTGAAGTGAAGTGGCTGGGAAACGAAACACTCAACTGTCATGTCATGTCACTTCGCTATCAATCAATTATTTCTTCTTCTTCTTTTTATAATAAATGGCCTCTTCTTCTTTTATTTATTTATGGCCTTCTTTCCTTCATTTCGACGTGATTTCGACCGACTTTTGCCAGAGTCAAGTATTATTTGAAATAGTAAAAGTCAAGTCATCGTCAAGTTGCTTGTTTTGAAGATTATTGAGAAGAATAGTGGTGGTGTAATCATATTTTTTTTCCTACAAATGTCACATGTCTAAATGCATAACTTCAACCAATAAAAAAATCCATCGCAACAAAACTGCCATTGTCAACGCCAATTCAGCAGTCATTAGAGGCAATCAAATGCTGAAAGTTCAAGAAACTCGATTTTGTTTCTAATTGCTCCATTTTAGGTGATATCAAGATCTTCAAAAAATATTTTCACAAACCTGAAGTGAGCGCAAGCAACTTTTCGTCATTCACACATTCAGATGCTTCTTTTGAGAACATTATAACATTATAATACAAAATGCCGCCACTAAAGGAAAGTTGAGCCCATATATATATTATTTACATATATTTAAAATACCACCTTTCTGTGCTAAGTTTTTTTTTCTGTGCTAAACTTAAACCATAGAAAAAAAATATGACATAACCTTACAAACAAAAGTGTATTACAAAATGATCTCAATACTGGTATTTTTCTTGCTGGCTTGTTCGTATTGTTTAGGCGAAGAGAAAGTGAGGTTCGCGGCTGTCCTGTACAGACACGGTGACAGGACACCTGTGGAAACATATCCTAAGGATCCCTGGCGTAATGAATCCCTTTGGCCGGTCAAGTTTGGGGAATTGACCAATATTGGCATACAACAGCATTATGCCTTGGGAAAGTGGCTACGAAAACGATACACGGTAAGATAGCACGCAAGCGCACGTAGAATATATACCTAATAAGAAGCTAAGTGGAACTCCCCTCACATGGGTTAAGCAGTTTAAATACCTGGGCCACTGGGTCACAGATGAGTTGTCTGATGAACTGGACATAGAGAGGGAACGTAGAGCATTATCAGTTAGATGCAATATGTTGGCCCGCCGGTTTGCGCGTTGTACTGTACCAGTAAAACTTACCCTTTTTAAGGCGTTCTGTCAATCTTTTTACACGTGCAGCCTGTGGGTCAAGTATACGCAGAAAGCCTATAATGCTCTACGGGTCCAGTATAATAACGGGTTCAGGGTGCTGTTGGGTCTACCTCGATTCTGTAGCGCATCGGGAATGTTTGCTGATGCACGCACTGACGATTTTTATGCAATAATGCGTAAGCGAACAGCATCCCTGATGCGACGCGTGTGGGGTTCATCCAACAGCATGCTGAACTCGGTAGGTGCAGACTATGCGGGGGTCTATATGAGACATTGGGTTCAGGCGCATAAACCAGTCGCTCAACTCGTGTCTCAGTAATCAATGTCCATTCGTTAGGTTAAGTTCTTTTGTATTGTGTCATACCTACTAATATAGTGTTTTTTAAGTTTTGTTTGCTAATACTATGGGTATCATGCCTGAAATAAAAAGTTTTTATTTATTTATTTATTTATACCTAGACCTATTTTAAGTGTGATTAAACTGAATGGAAATATGAAACTTCAAAACTTGTGCATGTCAGCAACATAGCATGAACAAGCCTCAAAATATAAAATACCTATATTCTTTTTAATCAACCTAAATCTCCCCACTGCTGGGCAAAGGTCTCCCCAAAGACTTCCAATTTTCTCTGCCCCAAGCTTCCCACCATCCTCTTTCGAAGGTGTCTAGTTTGTCGCGCCTACGATTTCTATGCTGACCCCGTGCATTTGATGGGTATGTTACCATCAAATGCACATTCAGGAATGTTTGTAATTTTTAAATTAGCATTTAAAAATTACAAACAGTTTCTGAATGTGCGCATGTCTTATTATTTATTATTGTTTCAGCATTTATTGTCAGCAAAGTTTGATCCGACAGAGATCTACATAAGATCCACTGATGTTGATCGAACTCTCATGTCAGCTCAAGCTAATTTAGCTGGTGAGTTGGTTGAATCGAGCCTAAACAGTTTTTTTTTTTTTATACAATATAGGCAACCGTTTGACCACAATCTCACCTGATGTTAAGCAATGATGTGGTCTACGATGTAGCGTGGTTACCCAGAAGATACCTATTCACTCTACTCTTGAAAACTTGATTACTAGAATCATTTGCCTATATATCTCTCTATACTATTATAAAGCTGTACAAAAAGCCAAAAACTGAAATTAAAGATATGGATAAACTAAATATGCAGATCTACTAAATAAACGATTCTGAATACAAAAATCGAGTTTGTCTGATTGTTTGTTTGCGGATCACCTTAACTACTGGAACAATTTCAATGAAACTTATACCATTCAGAAGGCCTTTTTTCGGATCGCTATATTTTATTGAAATCAAAAACGTAGATTTTTAGATAGAGCTTGAACTTTCTAAACCAAAAGCAGCTATTTGCTACAAGGTTCATTGTGTCCGTGTGCTGGTGAGAGATATTTTGATGGAAAATTTCCCACGCGTACGAAGTCGCGCGTATTAGCTAGTTAATAAAATGTTTCAGGTATGTATCCTCCAGTTGGAAAAGCTGTTTGGAACCCTGATTTGTTGTGGCAACCAATACCTATTCACACCGTGCCAGAAAAAGAAGATGAGATACTTGCCATGAGCAAACCGTGCCCTGCATACAACCAAGAATATAAAAAAGTTATCAGCTCCAAGGATTACAAAGAAAAGCTTCGTAAATACAATGGATTAATGACGTAAGGATACTTTCTTTACTTTTGTATATTTATTTTAAATATTTCTCGTATATAATTGTAGAAGGAAAAAATCAACCTGTTTATATTTAACTAGTGGTCCGTTACGGCTTTGAATGGGTATTTAACAAAAATTTCAATTTAATTTTTTACACCTTAGATCCCTCAAAACTGGATTTCAGAGCCGAGGAATATCCTCATATCTTGGAAACGGCTGTGCTGATTTTTACTTAATACAGCTAAGAACCATCACATTCAGGTTTCTTACAAAAAATTACATTGAAATCTGGCTAAAACTTTCAGACCAAAAACAGACTAACTCGCTAAGGCTTCAAACTTATACCCTTGCTTTTCTTCCAATGGATGAGTCTTTACTTTATATATTTTTATTTCAGCTTTTTAACAGAGCACACAGGATTGAAAGTGAAAGACTATGATGATATTCTTCATTTATATAGCATTTTGTATATTGAACATTTATACAACTTTACCTTGCCTGATTGGACCCACTTAGTGTTCCCTGATGACATGAAAAAACCTGCAGGTTATTGGTAAGTATTAAATCATCATTTTAAAGGGTTGCAAGCTCAGTCTTCTTCCGTATAAAATAAAATATGAGTCAAATATTTTATTGTCATTACCATATTTCAGTTTCTCAATCGACACATCCACTCCAGTACTGGCACGTTTGAAAGCAGGTCCATTGTTAAAACAAATTACTTCAATGATGATGGATGTGATAGATGACGAGAAAGTTGGATTGTCAGCCTACAGGAGACATCCCAAAGTATCTATTTACAGCGCCCATGACGTGACAGTAGGGAATGTGCTCAATGCACTTGGAATGTTCGATGACCAATGCCCGCAGTATACATCTACAGTGTTCTTCGAACTTATACAAGGTGATTTATAGCAGCTCCTATAAGTGGATAAAATATCAACTATGAAACGACTGAAATGGAATTGGGCTGGGCATATCTGGGAACAACAGAATGGGCCCCCAATGGTGGTAAACGTCAACGTGGTAGACCCAGATTAAGATGGCGAGACGAATTAGACGCATTTTTGAAGGATTGGCCCGCAGCTGCACTAGATCGTGAGAAGTGGAAGGGGGATAGGGAGGCCTTTGCCATGCAGTGGGATGAAACTGGCTAATAATAATAATGAAACTAGTTCAATACATGAAACTACTGATAATGGTTACATAGCCAATTGCAGATTAAATTAAGAAGTGAAGTTAATAAGTGTGACTAAACTTGTTAGCCTGATAAGTCACTTATTTACAGAGCTACAAAACCAGTTTGTGCATGTTTAAGACTGTGTTATAAAAGGCATTGCACTGTATCCATTACTTTGAGAATTCATATAATATAGTATTCTCGAAACACCACTCATTTATATAAGTAATCACCAGCTGGTATTTTTTTTAATGTTTGTTACCTCAGAACTCCCTCATTTATGAACCGATTTGAAAAATTCTTTTTTTATCTGATAGGGCATGCTTCCAGATTGGTCCCATTTTTTTTTTTTATTAATGATTCTTACCTCAGAACTTCGTCATTTATGAACCGATTTGAAAAAATCTTTTTTTTCTGTGGTGTTTACGATCAATAGAACAGTCTCAATGAACTGCCATCATCATCGTCATTTAATGATGAAGGCGTATCAAATTGAAGTCGGTTTTTCCAGTTTCTTAAACTTATAAATTATTTTAGTATTTATTATTTTTATGTACCTACCTAACCAATATGCAATACTTATTTAGTTAGAAAAGGTTCTATGCTCAACACTGTCATCTATTAACGATTAGCTATACTAGCTTCAAAAAATAGTATTATTATTCGCAAATAGATGTCGGGAAGAGTCAAATTTTTCTATATAAGTGTTTACTTGAAAACACGAATAAAACGACATTTTCTGAAAATGAGTCCTAGCTAGGTAGATTTATCGCGCCCGAAATCCCCTGTATACTAAATTTCATGAAAATCGTTGGAGCCGTTTCCGAGATTCAGAGATAAATAAATGTACAAGAATTGCTCGTTTAAGATATAAGATATTTTGAAATCCTTTACGTACGGTACAAATTTTTATTTCTACGGGATAAAAAGTACCCTATGTCCGTTGTTGCTGCCCTAGTGCTTGCTTAACCAAGTGCTTTTTTGTTTACAGACAACGTAACAGCGGATCATTTCATAAGGATCTCATACAGAAACTCTACCAGTATTGTTGAACCATACGTTTTGTACGTGCCTAACTGCGGCGAATTGTGCCCTATAGATAAATTCGTTCACTTGTACGACAATTTGCTATCTGTCAACTGGGATTACGAGTGCGAAAAACAGGTAAGAACAAAGAGAAAGAATATCTTCAATTTTCGAAGAGATTTCACATTAGAAATAACTGGTGTTTTTCATGTTTATTAGGATTTTTTTCATATGAAATCAATTTATGGTACAGGCCGATTAGGTATATCGTCGACCTTTACTCCCTTACGTCATCAAATGCGGTTATGAGCTTATCAAACTCATTTCTAACTTCATATAACTTTATAATCTTTCAGAACTTGCATTCCAATGGGAAGGAAGTAATAGAAAATAAATAAATTCAATGCAACGCTCCTGAATGTTAGTTGACACTGGAATAGTATTCGTTCATACGTTAGATTGATATGCTCAATACTGTATTATGCTGGTATTCTTACAATTACTACTGTTTAAGATTCAATCAAGACCAAAGAGCCATAGTAGTCACTGTTTTATTTAAAAAAAGATATAATACAAAACTGCGACTCACTTTTACGTATTAACAAAATTAAACTCGTACACTAGATTCCGTACAGTTTAATTTAAGGCGCAGTCGGTTCACTGCTGTAAGCATTTCTGAGACACTCTGAATTCAAATGATGTACACAGCCTGCGCAAGCTTCAAAGGCAATGAAATTTTGATGCCAAAATGTTCATAATTCATAATTCACGGCAGTAATACTCATAGTAAACATACCATACCTAGATTACGTACAATAACCACTTAGTTCCTACAATCTCACGATATCTCATCTCATGTGTGTTCTTATGTTCGATTGGACAGTTCCCAGCACTGCTCGGTATTTCCTTCATCATCGGACTTGCCCTATTCGCCACCATCTACATCTCACATAAAGTACACTTTGCAAGGGTCTCCAGGCAACACAGGTGAGCTTTCATATTATGTATTTGAATGAACAATACAGCTTTTTATATAAACTTACATTTAAGTTTCCGCTACTATTAGTAACTTAAACCAAGCGACCCACGGAGAAGTAGTCGGTACCTATCTATAGTAATAATCAAGCCTTTGTATCTAATCTAGAGAATTTAAACAGCTTCAGGTGCCACTTTTTACCCATGCTCCTATTAAAGGAATGCTGCAGGACATATTTTTAGATGGAGTAGGCTTGTAGCACCTAAACCGTCCTCTCAGTTTTGTTGACCTCGTCCACAGAGGAGATAAGGTCATTACGTGCGGAGCTGACGAAGTCGCGGGTTTCATCACGATGTTTTCCTTCACCGTTTGTGCATTGCGCACATACATTTTCCAAATATGTAGATAATCCATTGGTGCACGACCGGGTTTAAACCCACGGCCTTTGGATCGAAAGATGGTGTTGTTGTCACCATCACTGCATACGTTATCCCACACATCTTGATCGAAATAGGAATGCGAGCATCAGTGCTTGGTGTTATTAACGGTATGTTTTAGATCTGAGCCTCTTCCATTTTAGGATCCATTTCTTATACATCACACATCCAGTTTAATTTAGGCCTCCTACATTCTGGGAACTATTCCTTATACATCATCTACATTCTGGGATCACTGATGACAAGATCATTCTCGCACAATGCCTATATCTGGAAGTCTAAAAATGTACGCTCCACTGCACAGTTATGACTACCTTACACGCCTAGTTAAAAGCAGATTACATTGATACGTTGACATATTTTAAACTAGCTGACCCCTGTCATTCAAACTCTTACTGTCAAACAACTGACAGTTATTTCAAATGTGACATTAAAAAAGTTTTCATGAAAAAGGTTAAGGAACGCCTTACAACCCTTTTTTCGCATTAAAACGTAGCATATGTCCTTTCTCAGGCTCTAGACTATCTGTGTACCAAATTTCATTCAAATCGTTTTAGTAGTTTTGGCGTCAAAGCGAGACAGACAGACAGAGATACTTTCGCATTTATAATATTACTAGCAGCGCCTCGCGGTTTCACCCGCGTAATTCCCGTTCCCGTGGGAATTCCGGGATAAAATATAGCCTATGTTCATCAGGGATAATGTAGGATTCTAATGGTAAAAGAATTTTTTTAATCGGTCCAGTAGTTTCGGAGCCTATTCAATTCATACAAACAAACAAACAAACAAAAAATCAAACCTTTCCTCTTTATAATATTTGTATAGATGTATAGAAGTATGGATATGTATCTCTTACAACGAATATGCTTTGACTTTCACCTTATTAGGCGTGGCGTACAGTTTATTATTATTACATACTACACCGTCTCTTATCATTTGATGATTTCCAGATTAAATATGGTTTACACGAGTCTACCGCCACCGACGTTGACGCCGACGCCGACGCCTGACAAACATGACAATGTGTAAATTATTAAACCGAGTGTATTTTATACCATTTTTTAAAATCTTACTACGTAAATAATCTATGTATGTACATAATATAGTTATTGGCCTGTTTTTACTAAAAACAACTAAGTGCCTGTTTCACCATCTCAGGATTACGCTAACCATCAGTTATAAATATTTCCGTTTCCATTTGTTTAGATTGGTTAAAAACAAAAAGAGTTTTTTTTTGACGGATAGCGTTACTCGGAGATGGTGAAACAGGCTCTAATGCAAACTAATACCGGGTGTATTATGTTATGACTATTCCCAAAAACTTCGTATTGGGTATAACTTTTTCTATGAAACCCTCCTAAGTTTTCGGGAGTGTTACACCCTTTTTTTTTATCAGTAGGTACTATAATTAGGAACCTAGTATATATGTATATCGATTGTGCATACATGGTATGTACTAGCATAGTATTTAGGTAGCTACATCTCGCAAGCCACGATACACACACCTCCCTTTTTTCAGGTAGTATGAATTTGTGCGAGATGCAAGGTTTGTGTGTCAAGAGGTCAAAATATAGACCCTAGGATAGATTTTTTGACTTTTCTATACTATTATATTATAAAAAATACCTAAGTGTTAATAATAAAACTTATTATTGTATACCAAAAAATGTGTGAGGATATTGTGAGGTTTTGAATGGCTGTGGTTCAGTGTAATCAATTTGGAAGTAGTTGTAACCCAGAATGGCATCTATTGGGGAATAAAATGGATGGTATTTTTCAGGTAGCACGTAAACTGAGCCTGGTTCATTAACTTGTAGTCTTATTAAAATATTTTATAAATAACATTCGATACCTAATAAATACGAAATTTTACCTATATACCTATATGTTTGTGTATCTCTTACAAATTTTTTTTGTTGTATATAATTTCAACTTATCTACACTCAAAAACTGTTCAAATAAATATTCATCATCATCATCATCATCTGATGATGAAGCTGTATCAAATAGAAGTCGATTTTTTAAAGTTTTTAAACTTATATATTATTGTCCTTTTTGTTTGTCATATTTCCGTGCTATAGATATCAACGCGCTCGCAAAACCAGATAGACTACTCCCGAAAGTAGGTATCGATCAATATGTACAGCTGTTTCTATGGAACTGGTGTCATACATAAAACTTTTGTGACCCAATTTCCATATTCTTGTCAAGTTTTTACATCAAAATAACCGATACCCACACAGGCATACCTTATAAAATAAAATAATTTTTATAAAGGACATGGCACAATGTACCTACCGAATTATAAGCGCCACCTATCGGGTTAAAAATCAGTGCCATTATTTAACATCCAAATAGTGCCAAAATAGAATAACTTGTATCAATTTTTACCCAACTAGGTACATACGTGGAGCTAAAAAGAGGGTTATAATAAGTCTGAAAGTATTTAAATTAATACACTAGCATTCAATTTGACCTCGTCTGTCTACTTCTTACCTAATAAAATTCCGGAGATCATTCTCACCTATGACCTCTACGAAAGCGACGAGCATCATTCGACACCCCACCCAGTACCTACTACCTTTAACATTCGCAACTTGCGTGTTGGTGACGCCTGATCAGCCATCGACCATTTATAATTGCGTACATTCATATACTCATGCTATCAAATTATCATGCTCCGTACGAGTATATTGTCTTCATGGTGTTATGCAACAGTCTGATCAGCAGTCAATGATTTTATAGCACAGCATAAAAATTGAATTCGGTGGTGTAACCTAGGCTGAATTTCAGAGGCATGAAATTACTGTCACATGGTTTCCATGATTATATAAACGCATGTTTACACGTGGCAGATTTATCATTGGTTAGCATTTTTTGTTTAAAAATTGATCTTTATTTTGTAAAATATTTTCTACCTTGGATTTATCTGCGTTGCCCTAACAAGTTCCTTTCTGTTTGATATTTGATATGTATTTTCTGTTTTCTTTTGATATTTTCTTTTCCATTACTTCATTAGGTACCTTATGGCTCTAGGTACTTACCTACCATATTTAAATCTTTTCAATGATATGGTTCTTTCTTTTATTGACTACTGAGTTACTGCTAAATTGTGTGAGAAATAATTTGGTCAAGGCAATTATGTATGTTCCTGTATATTCAACGTTGTTCATTAAAATGGGTGTGAACAGTGTTCCCACAAATATAGGTATGTAGTTGCCAGATAGGTAAATGATCTGCTAACGCCCAGTTTACTCTTGATTTGATTGGACAATATCTTTGGCGAATGAAGGAAATAAGTCCTGTTACGTGAATGGTAGGTACTGTCTGCCTTGCCACCATATTCTACACAAGCTATGGACTTCGTGGTAAACATCGAAGGAAAAAGATGAAGTGGATACCTACCTACTACTTGATAGCTCTAGGATAAGTAGGTAAGTGCCCTAGGCGATGTCTGTGATAATAAAGAACTAGGTGCCTAGTGCCTACCTCCGACTTCGTTTCTGTCATTTTTTTACTTCTAAGTTAAATGATTTATTCTTTGAGAGATACTTTAATCTGTCTAATCTAAACTAGTGGAAAGCTACCTAGTTTTCTTAGCACCGTTAGAAAAGTATTGAACAAAAATGCGTTGTTAACCAAATCACGCAATGTTGACGTTACAAAAGGATTTGGTCTGTTTCAGAAGCATAATTGAGCACATGTTAGTAGACAATGTGCGAGTGGTTGTTGAGAGTGTGCCTCAGCGAATATAAATCAGGCTGCAGTGAGCGCAGCGGCTTGCGTGGTGTGATGTCGACCGCCGCCGCCGCCGCGCTGACGCCGAGCGCGCGACTGTAGTACTGGAGGAGTGCGTGCTCTGACACCAGATCAAGCGTGGCCTCCGTCCGCTGTGGACCTGCACACACCCACTCCGCGGAGAAAGGACCGACAACAGTGTATATCTTGCGACATCCGAGGCACAGCACATAAACATGAAGATACTACCCCTGTAAGTCTTTTTTGCATAATACCTACACTATAAAGTATAATGACTCGAACCACATTTTTGAGCTTTTGCATCGATCAAAAGTTGCCATTTAAGATTACAAAGTTTTCACGAGTCAGCTGTGCGATAGCATTTGCGATAATGTTGTTACTATGTTGTTGCCCTTATAAACCTATTGAGTTGGAATCATGGTAACAAATATCCAAGGGTTATAATAACGATTTTCATTCATTAAATATTCATTAGGTACCTACTTAATATTATGGTTTAATCCAAATATGGATTAAACCATACCAGGTTTGGTTTTCTAAGTCGGGAATTTATACCTCGCAAATCGCGTTATAGATTCTGCTTAATCGCAATAAAACAGATTCGTCTATTTTATATAAATTGTTGTTTGTATTTTCCCAAAATACCAGCTCTCGAGACAGTGCAATGTAACTCAAACGCTGTTTCTATAAAAAGTGATTTGCCTTTCTAATATCGTTCTCAATGGTATCTAGGGTGCTGTGGCAATGGACAAAGGCAGCTGACAGCCTATATTGTATAGAGAGGCAGTAGGTATAGGTAGTTACTGTATGCAGTTAAGTTGGTCATACTCATTTTATGGTAACATTTGAACCGACATGAAGCGTTTAGATCTGTTCATTAATGTAATCTAATAAGAAGAATTTCAAAATACATTCTTGGCTCATAAACCTCAAAAATAGAGACCACAGGTCAACCTAGCATAACAAATCAATTAATTTCAAATTAATTGAGCGAAACCAAGAACCGGTTGTCTGAATGGGTCCCATGTTGAAAGTTAGGCTCGCGACCTACGATTAGGCAATATAATGTTATGTAGGATGAATGGTAGACACAGCCATGGGTACCTACCTAGTCTAGCCTGGGGCTTGGGCTCTCCGTGACATTACCAACTAGGTTGCTGGTTGTGTAAATATCGCCTGTCCGCTGTATAAACCAACTACATAGTCTACATACCTGTGTTCATACCTAATGCCTAACACGTGTCATTTTTCACGAATATAATTATTATGATTTTAGACGAGCTTCTTTATGTGCTTTATAAGTTCACTCAGAACTTTTTAATATTCATCTTAGGTACACCATCCAGAAAGTGTCTTCAATCAGAGTGAAGACGCGTCTTCTGAATAAGAATGAGATCAGGCTGCATTAAACATTTATGTTATGTAATGCATGGGTCCACTGTTGCGGCCGCCGCGCGCCGTCGTCGTCGTGCTTCAACACAAAACAAATTTTTGCTACGTTTTTTATAGTTTATTCTATGACGATTTTTTGATCCGTATAGCTAACATGATTGAAAATATAAAAAACTAGCTTCCGTCCGCGTCTTGATTGGTCTTGTTGATTTTCCGGGATCAAATATATATGTTAATCCATGTTACGAACTATATATCTTCCAAGATTCATCCAAATCGGACCAGCAGTTGCGTGATTGAAACACAAACATGCAGCAATCTAAACATCCAAACAACTAAACATTGCCATTTATAATATAAGTTGGGTGGGATGGGATATAATAATATGTACTTGTTCACTTATTTTTTACAAGAAATAATTTGATCAGTGGTGAAATTCCATAGATGTTCATAAAGCTACGAAAATCGTATACTAGACGTATCGCTTCCTCAGTTGGAACTGACGTCATTTTCATCGTATAATTACTGCTTTTAATTGGCTCGGTAAGCCGAAATTTATTTGAGTTTAGTAACGATATGCGTTATGAAAATAGCAAAGTGTGGCAAGGTGCGACGTCCATGTAGAATGGACCAACGTCTTTGCATATAGGTAGTCTTCAGCTCATAAATCTGCAGACAAACTTACGTGCTTTGATTGCATAAACGCAATGTCCTCAAAATAAGTATTCAATGTTTAAATCTGATTTAGATTAATAAATCCGTATGTGCGACAATGTGCGTATTATCCAAACCAGTTGGTTTCGATGACTTAGAAGTCTGGCTCCTAATATTGAACGCGGATCAGTATTTAAATATACTAGAAATTTTTACTATGTACTTTGAAGTAAAGAATGATATAATACTTTGACAGAAATAAAACATTAATTATCCTAGAAGCAGGAGGCAGGGCTTGATAATTAGGATTTGTAGGTAATTTTGCAACAGACAGACTGGAAGGTACTACTCGACATTCTTGAGCGTTCGTAACTACCATTATGCTGGTAAGTACTACTACCAGTTTGCTGGCCTCAATTAATACAGATTATAATTCTGTTATTAGTTGAGGTTAAAGAACTTGTAGTATAACTACATTTGAAAGGTTCTACCGAAGTTTCGTAGAATTTTGATGTCGGTTGCTAAATCGAACATAAAGTAATAAACATGATTGCCAACAAAACAATAGTAAACCTAGGTAGAGGTACATAATGGCAACGTTATGCTCTTAGCACGTTTACTCATCATGACACAAATTAACAAAGGGATTGTACGAAGATGCGCTTAACTACCTGAACCTTACCCAACGCCCTGGCGGCGGCGGCGGCTGTACTTCAAGCATGCAGCAGACATATGGTAGTAAAACATCGTTGCGCAACCAGACGATTGACATTTACCTACCTACAAGTCGTGAAGAACCGCCTGCTCGTTCACTGTTTCATTTCATAGCTCTTCTTGCGCTCAGTCGTTCACTTAGTACAATGTACATATTAAGATTTTAACCCCATGATGGCCCTGTAGTTCGTCTCGTTTATATGTATAGGTTGTCATGCTAGTTTTCACCACAATCGTCGATTGCTTAACATTCATATCTGTGGTTTTATGCTAGGTTGAATTGTGAGAAGATTCATACGCGAAAGCTTCTCATGAGTTACCTAACTTATCAAGCTCAGATGGATTTGCGAGACTTGTGGTGAAACCGGTTGTTATCTTTTTCGATCTTTGACATTGTTTCTGCTGGGATCGAGATGATTTGGCGAGATGCTTGGTTGTGAAATTGTGTCAGTTATATTATTATGTGAATTTCGGCGTTGCCTCTTCGCTCTGTCGAAGACAGGACGATGACGGCGCGACACGATGCATGCATGCCCCTCTCGAGTGCTGCGTTGCACCGCGAGGTCAGCCTACTTTTTACCACTTCTGGTTTCTGCCCGACTGACCTTGATGTGATTTGAGGTTACATACAATCACACATTCGTATCGTGCACACGCATACAGTACGATAAAATATTGCTAGCATAGAAAGTCGCTCTTTTTCAGACGTGACCGGTATAGCAATATTTGTTTATCACTCGAAAAACGTATACCAAACAGTAGTCGCCGCTCGAAGCTCCTTTCACAATAGATTTCACAAAATACAATCGTATGATTACGTAGGTAGGTACAATACTTACAATAGCATCGATAAATGTAAACAATTGCAATCAATGTAGTCATCGATAAATTGCATGTAGCTTCGTGATCAAGCATAATGTGGGTGACGCTCGGGTCGATCGGATACATAAGTATAAATTTGTTTTATTACATAAATCAGAGAAAGCTAAGGAAAGGTGCTATGCGGTGTTAAGTCGGAAGCGGATACGGAATCGATCAACGGTCCACCTGTACGACCCTGTACGAGACTAGTTATTCAACTATCAGTAGTAGAGCGACAACTGACCTTATGCGGGCAGAGTGCGCATGCGCATGTGCCACGCCACGCATGTCATAGATCTGCTGCATCCGTCGACTCTCATTCCACGCTCGCTGGAAGACCGCCCCTCGGTATGACCGGCTCGAGTATGTCGCCTCGCTCTCTGGACGACACTCACCAACCTTGGTGCCACTCGAATATTTGACATTTACGTCGTTTTACAACCGGGTTCACCTAAATTCTTTATATAACTTTTATTATTCATTTCTCAGAAATGTCAAAGATCTATATTTGGTTACTTAGAAATTCTTACGTACCTACTTTAATTAATTAAAAGTAACTAGGTACTGTCAAAGCTCGAACAAAGTTTTGAATAATGAAGTATAAAGTCTTAAAGTCTTAAGAATAAAGTCTTAAAATTAATGTTAAGTTGGCAAGTGACTGGTAGTAGGTAGGTACTACTCATAAAGCTATTATCGATACCCCTGACATTTTCATCTGGTTATTATGTATGCAGAATTGACTCTAGACGGAATTCAGTCCTTATATTTAGCACAACCTGCATATTTTATAGTAAAAAATAACTTTTTTTTTCTTTCCAAATAATGTTAAAAAGAAGTAGTACAGGTCCCGCTATACAACGATTTGCACCGAGCTGGTTAATGGATGAAAACTATTTTATGATCAATTAAATATTATGTCAAAAAATATATTCCAAATGGGTTGTCTAAAAAAATTCCGTCCAGAATATGATTAATTAAAAATTTCACTTTTTAAACCTCGACAACCGTAATACCGGACTGATTTTTCGCAGGCAACCCTGTACCACCGTGTTCGTAATGAAATAATCTTTATTTTAATATAACTTTAATTAATAAGCAGACCGATGCAAGTTACAGTATCGATTGACCTGTTTATGTTTATACCTGCCTACCCAAGAGTTGTGACTGGAAAAAAACTAGTCAACCTAACGCTTGCATATTCTATGGGCTTCATACTTTCGATTGGTATGGAATTTGTCTATTAAACAAAGCAGTTAATTTGTTTTTTATTTGTATTCTGGACGGAAATTTTTTAGACAATTAACTAATTTGCAATTTATTTATAGACATCTTTAATTGATAATAAAATAGTTTTTATCCGTTAACCAGCTCGTTGCAAATCGTTGTATAGCGGATCTTAGGCTAAAAGTATCTTTACAAAAAAATACAATTCCTATACTATCGATTGCCGTTAAGAACAAGCAACGATTTTTTCCAACGAAGGGTTTGATTCTCGAGGTGTGCGTGTGTGATTGACATTGATAAACAGTTTTAGTTTTATCAAAATCGGGGGCTTGATTCCTATCAGCATTTTCTGATATATTTTCGCTTAGAAAAACTAACTTTTCAAAACTATAGATACGTATGAAAGGGTTGTATTCACTTATTCAGTTGATAAGAAAACATTTTTAAAGCATTGGTATATTTCTAATATAATATTATAAACGTCGGTCATGACGAGATTATTCCAATACGAACCATTAAAACGCAAATCAATTCGATGGTATAGGACATTTATTGAGTAGGATCCTATAACTTATTTATAAAAGACCTTGGCTTTCGTGGTAAGGTGGGTATTTATTTGATCGTAGGTATAGTATAACTTAATGTTGCCGCTGTGTCACACCGGTCTCAATCCACATTGATGGTAACAAGTTATTAATATATGCCCGTATTCGTATTTATTACTTCAACAATGTTTTGGACTCAAGCATAGATTTTTGTATGAGAATCTTTACTTCCAATCTATGCTCGAGCAAAGATCATAATATAATATTACGCTCGAGTAACATTTTTTTATCAGAATACGAGCCTTAATCAACAATCAAAAACCAAGATAATCACCTACTCTGCGATAGTAAATGATGATCATATCATACAAGGTTTGAGAATGCATTAAAAGTACAAATTACTAAACAAGTAGGTATATTATTGCATTCCTATGGTTCATAGGTAATCAATGTTTTTGTAGTTCGAATGTATCCACTTCTGATTTATTGAACGCTATATAATATGTAATGTAGTGCTTGGAATAAACTTTGGCATAGAGTAGGTAAGCCTACCTTACCATCTTCTTGACATGCCTAATAATCAGGCATTTGCATTTGTATCTAATCTTTAAATGGTTTATATAGCTTCAAGGGCCACAGGGTTGGTACACACACGCTGTAGTGCTTGGGGCATGTTTATAGAAGAAGTAGACTTGCCCAGCACCATACTATTTTCTCAGCCCAGTCGACCACAGGAAAGAAAAGGTCAAAACGTGCGGAGTCGGAGCTGACGAAAGCAGCGATTCCCTTGATATTTTAACCTTAAGAGCGCCTTCTATTGATTACCAAAGGCGTATTTAACAAAGGAAACATTATAAATATTTCAGATTCGTTTTACTGGCGTGCGTTGCGTGGCAGGCTTGTGCTCAAGACGATGAATCGTCGCGGCCAGTCATTCCAAGAGCGCTGCTGAAAAGAGGTCAGAACCCTCGGGCTAAAGCTACCACCACTACCACACCTGCGCCACAAGTAAGTTGCACTTCTAAACATAAACCTCGCATCATTTTTTTGTAGATATTTTTGGTAGAGCACGAGCACTACAAAACTACACTGCAGTTTTGACAAAGCTTTTTCTTTCTACTCTAGTAATGTTCAGGACAGTAATCACTTATAACTTGTTCATATACATCAAGTATATTATACATGCCGTTTAACTGAAGTGCGAAGTTAACTTTATGTTCATAATTGGGTCAAAGATTGCGTACGTTTTAATATACTAGCGTGAGTTGCGGTTCTGTGGCGGATATTATGAGCTTCACCGCGATCTGCTATCGAACGACCTGTGTCACTATTTCCTAAGACAAGTTTCTACTGTAGCTAGGTAGGGTCGCAGCCGCAACTATAATTTTATGCTAGTCCGTGGTGAACGCAAGCTGTGCCACTTACGATGCACGGCTCCGCTTATCACGGTCTTCAACCCTAGTTCTTATTGAATAATTGGAAAAAAGAAAGAAAACACATTAGAAGTGTGAAAGGTCCAGATGTGCTGATCAAAGCACGCACGCATCAGTGAGTGTGCTCTGCGACTGATGACTGATTTTAGCCATCATCCTGCCCTCGGCAATGACCCTATATACTCATAATCCGACTCTCTCATCGTACCATTTCTTGGAAACAATTACCACGTAGGGTATGGTGCCCCTGACCTTGATATAATGTGGTTAAGTATTGAAAGAACCGGTTAAGGTGTGGTGAAAGGAGATCAAACGATTACTTAATTAATTTGCGTGATGTCATATCAATTCCAAGATTTCGATCATATTGTTTGGACGTGCATCTGACATCCTGAGACAACAAGGACTTTCATGAATATTGAGAACATGAAATCTGAGGGAATGTGTTGAGTGTTATGTTACTTCAATATGAAGTTTTTGAAATTCTCAGGATTTGGGTTGATCGTCGTCGTATACTAACTTATTTAACACACGTGCGTTTCTCACGGTGCGTTGCGGAACGAGTAAAAAATGCTTGCTTGTTATACGTAACACACTTGCCGCTAATTAATTTGCTTAGCTACAGGCAATAGGGTAAGTCGTTGGAAAGCGCACAAAATTGCTATTGTAAAACTGTAATTTATCCACTTCCAGATAGCGCACTCCTAACGTGTTACCTATGGTTACATAACGGTGCGTTGAAATATCTCTATGACTCATGGCTATGATTTCTGTTGAGGCGTATTTGCCACATTGATAAGATTTGGATTCATCAAGAATCTAAATAAAGAAGAACATAATAATCAGATTGTTTCGGGACTCATTTGCTTTCAAGTACAACCCTGCATACGTAATCCCAAACATGACAAAAAGTTGCCTTTTTTTATATTATGTCCTTGTACTTATAGGGCAGTTTTAACTGACTTGAGTTGAAACAGCGTGGATTAAATTTCGTCAGCTCATTCCATGTAAAGTACGTTGTGGGTAGGAAACCTTGTTTCGAATCCTCTGACGTTTCTGAGTGCGATTTCTGTTCTGTATGATGTACAAGGGTTCGAAGGTTTTGCTGCCGGTTTTTTTCTATGACGTCACTTTGTTATCGTGCTTCAAGTTTCGCAAAGATGATGTGGCAGTCAGGTCGGTGTCATCTGGTTCAAGGCTAGTGGGCCGAGCGTGCGATGCTCCGGTCACCTTCGTGGTTGACCTTTGAGAGACCTCCCTTTCGTTTGCGGAATTTGTACCTGCATTTTGAGCTCGTTCGATCTACCCGCTGAGATCATGCTTGAACTTAAGAGAACTGGTTACCACACCAATAATATCGAAAAGAGTTCCATTACCTAAGATACCTAACGCTGGTTGTGCTTATAAGGAAATGGAGATACGTGCATTAGTGTTGTATAAACATTTGTAATAGTCATATTTTAGTAAGCCTACAGCAATATATTTGAAACCCGTTCACTATGCAGATAATTTCCTCACCAAACGGCTTTTACTCATGCGCTTTGCCATAGGTGATGGAAATATTACAATTGCAGGAAGAAGGGGAATACGACGATGAGGCTGAGTACGAGGCGGAAGAAGCAGAGCCCTCTTCGGAAGCACCACCCTCCTCGACAGAGGGCAAGAAACTAATAGGAAGCGGCGTGCGACCCTTCCGCAGCAATACAGACCTGCTTGAAGCACTCAAGAAGAGGAGGCAGCAGGCCATTGAAGGTAAACCAACAAACTCGTCAATCTATCGATGGTTATTGTTTATACATAATATACATGTATTTAAAGGTACGACACGGCATAGAAACAAAAAATTAGATTGATTCAGTTCTAAAAAAATATATCGGAAAACTCGTAGAGGCCTAAAAAATTATCACGATTGATCAGAATTGGTTCTTCTACAAAAAAGTCTGTGTGTTTCTTTAGTTCACCGTAACGGTTATCTGAACAAAAAACTACACAGAAATATAAAGTATTATTTGGACAAGTCGACCTTTGGGTAATGTGATCTTGGTGTAATTTATAAAACGTCTTTTTACTGTTTTTATATTTTTTTAATGTTGGTAATGAACAGTGGCTACAAGCTGTGGACATTTTAAACATTTTCAGCTAGAGTTCTAAGCTGAACAATCACTTATTCGACAAAAGAATATACTTCATTTATTTATTTCCTATAGTAACGTTTGCAGAGTACACCGAGCATTCACTAAATTGGTTTCAGAAAGTTTTTTCATGAGAATCGTTAATTTTCAGCCAAATCTCGAAGTCACTCAAATTCTGAGCCGTCAGCAGCACCCGAGGCTCCGGTAGAGTCTGCCAAATCTAATTACAACAGTATGTACTAAAATCGAAATTATTCAAAATTCACAAATTGTTCACGCAGGATCATTCTTCAAATTTCAAGTTCCAGATCAGCCACTATTCATTACCCTGTTTCTTCGACTGAAAATATAACATGATATTATTTTTTCTTATATTTCTATTTATATGTTTTATCCCTCTTCTTATTTTGCGTTTCTCGTATGATGATGTTGTTATAAGTACATGTCAATGAAATTAAATAAGCTCGGAAAAATCCTTCAGTGATGTGACGCGTCAGCAATACTACAAATCATAATACTATACAATACTAAAGAAAAGAAAAAATACCAAAGACATCTTCAATCTTCATCGTCAATTTTTGGTAATAGTCGACTGGCAATTGTCGTTTTGTACTTGTAACTTTGTCACATACTATGTACTCCTCCACATGTATCACATCATCGTGTCACCCATTGTAGATAAGAAGCGAGCTGGCTTCAACACACCAGCCAAAGAAATAACGAGTGAGGAAACAGCGCCACCTGCGCCTAGCAAGCCTAGTCGGGGACGCTTTGGTAGGCGTAAGTAATCACCACCACCTTCATTTTATAGGTACACAGTTTTTACGTATTACTCTGTCTGTCTCTTCTTCATTCTATGGTCGATTTTGAATGGTCAAATGGTAAATTCTCTAAGTTCTAAGTTCACATTAACGTTTTAGGCCCTTTGCACATTATAAGACACTAACACAAGACAAGAAAAATTTTGTATGGCGCGTGTTTTATCCGACATAAGAAAAAATTATCTTTTAATATGGTCACATATAAACAATCAAGCGACTGAGCGTCTTATAAGACATTTCTCATAAGACACAAGAAAAAAGTCTTATAATGTGTAAAAGGCCTTACTCTGACTGTGACTACCCCCCTGAGACATCCAAAAGGCACTTGGGTAGGTTATAGGTACCTAAATATCTCAGACGATATCTACTGTACCTGCCATGTTTTTCCATATCATCTAAGGCATTTGCTGTTATAACAACGGGGGCAGGAAATCCGTGATCATACAATTGACCATTGAAAATTGAGCATTTCAGGAGTCTATTAAAAATTAAACTAGTATTATTACCTTTCTAAAAATGCATAGGTCACTAACTTATAATTATTTTACGTACCTACGAGTACCTACCTGTTAGAACAGATAAGTGTTTTTATTTCTAAAGATTCTCATGCATCTATTTACATCCCTATACCTATCTCGGTAAATATTTTCTATTCCATTCATACTTAGCATTTCTTTGATTCTTATATCCATACACTACATAATTTCATGATGAAATATTCCATTAATTTTGTTTGTTTATCGAATGCCTTACCTATTTCAGAACTTACATATTTAGCAAATAACCTTGCTTTCCTTAATATAATTATGTAGTCGGCCTTATCACGAAAATGCGACGAAGTATACTCAGTAAAAGGAGAACTTCGAATTCTGCATTACTTTTTGGCAACACCCACAGTTCTAAAAACGAGCTACTGTAGCCACTGACGTTCAACTACAACACTTCTAATACAAGTCCATTTTGATGTTCTCACTAGTCTAACAGATGTCTGTCGCTCACGCTGTTGCCAAAAACATTCAGGGAAACACTTCGCGAACCAACAAAATAAAACTCAAACTATTGGTTAGCGTGCGAAAGTATGTAAACCCCTTGACATCCTGGTGATATGCGATGTGAGTTTGACGTGTTTATTGCGTTTGCAGCCGCCACGCGATCCATTCAACCGGAAGCAGAAGACAGTGAATCAGCTCCCGCGCCAGTGCCAGCTCGCTCTGGCCGCGCTTTTTCGCGTCGTGGCAGCAACTGAGACCTCCCCTTTACTTTTCCCATCCTCATCCCATCCCTTCTTTCTCTCACTCTCACCCTAAACCCACTCGCTCGAAACCTATACCCCACATATCAAGAACAAATAAAATATAGACACTTGTATAAACTTTAAAGTTACTACAAGACTAGTACTTTGCATGGCATTTTGCTATTGTTGAACTGTCTGAATTATAACTACCAATGATAATTGTGGCGACAAATTGAATTTGTTTTTAGCAAATAGCAAGTTTTTTGCATGCCTGTTGGTTTGACTGCGCTGATTAGGTATTTTATTTAGTAGAAAAAATGTCAAGTCGCAGCCAAAGGGACGACTATATAACTTCACGAATACTTTTACGACAGTCGTTCTGTACATAATTACGCCATGTAAAGTTCCAGCTAAACCCACAATTAGGTTCCCAACCTAGTGTTAGTTCATAAACTAGATTGATCTAGAAATGATTTTTATAATTTTGTAAATTATGTTTAAGTATCTTTAAATAAAATAACATTAATTACTTAACTGGTTTTATTTCCTTGAAAAGACCAAACTAGGTAGGTACCTACATAGGTTCTATTAAGTTAGTCCTACCTAAGTTCTGTTATATTATTTTCAACATCGCACAATTTAAATTAAAGGGTCTGGGCAAATTGAACGGAGCCTAGGTCCCACTATTTTTTTAAAACTTGCATTGATAGAACTTTGTCAGTTTACAACACACAAACAATGCAGTTTTCAAAAATTTAACAATGTCATTATAAAGCAGCGGGAATCATAAATTATTAGAATTTTACTTCAAAAAATGCGTCTTTTTCAATGTTGTTTATCGTATTTACAGGTGTTTACCTCAAAATAACTACTTCTTCATTTTGCGTTTTCGTGATTGCTACTGCATAAAAGACTAAATGTATGAAAATCGGGACCTGAAATGCCCCAACGCATTTAAAAAGTATTATTTGGATTGAAAAATAAAAAGTGAAATAAATAATTGGAAATAATAAGCAAATATAAAAGGTATACTTATTCTTATAAAAGTGTTTGAAAGGCTTGTTAAGTTATGTGATAATTACATCGGATCTAAACGCTCGCTCATAAATAACAACATAATTTCCAAGCTAGTCGGATATTTTGCAAAACTAGCATCACGCCCCGACGGAGATGACCCGAAAACGCTCTCTGCGTGAAACATCCGCATTATAAGCAAAATAAACTAACTAACCGTATAAAAAACGATTACTAAAACTAGGTAAATTATTAATCTTCAACATTATGCTCGCGAATTGTAGGTAATTTTACATCATTATTTTCATAATAGCAGTCCCAGAAACTGCACCGTGGCGTAGTAACAAGCAAGTACAAATAATAAAAGTTTAAAGATTAGGTTTAGTTGTTGAGAACTCTCGTGACCTCAGCAAGGGGCGTAGTAAAGGTGCCGGGCTTCGTCAGGTTGACTAGCTGTTCTGCTATTTCCGAACCCACGCGTACTTGAGCCTCCTTCGTCGACGCGCCTGTCAGGAATAAGTTAATAATTACTATCAAGCAGACCTTTGCATCTAATCTGATGATTTACACAGCGTATTGTGTAAATCACAAGACGCTGTGCACTTTAGGTAAAAAGTGCACAGCGTCTTGATAGTGCAAAGTGCCTGCGATAGCAGGACGCTGTAAGTAGTGTCTGGGACATGATTTTAGATGGAGAAGGCTTGTAGCACCTATGCCATCCTCTCAGCGAGCCGGCCTTATCAGCAGGAAGTCAAGAAAGTCAAGGTCAATACCTACGTGCGCAGCTGACCAACTGAGGGTTTCCTCATAATGTTTTCCTTCACCGATTGAGGGCATTGGCATTTTTTCGAGTAGAGAAATATTCATCATTGGTGCACGACCGTGTTAGAACTCACAACCTCAGGATCGGATTTAATCTTTAATCTCAACGCTGGGACTGTGACTCTGGCTTTACCTGAAGGCACCCTAAGGGTTAATAAAACTGTACGGTTCCCTTACAATCAGCGAGCGGTTACAAGGCATCAGTTACATGACAGAGAGGCTTACCGAGATGAGGTGTGGCAATCACTCCTGGATGCTGGATGATCTCCAAGGTAATTGGGTCTGTCGGAGGCTCCTGTTCGAACACGTCAAGAGCTGCTCCTCCAACCTGCCAGAAAAACCATACATACAGTTAAGTACCTACCAGGTGTAATAAGTAGACCACTACAGTTAAGTACCTACTACATCTATTCCGTGCCGCTGCATATATGAACAACTTTTTCTATAGTACCTACCAAAAGTCGTACGGGCGAAGATATAACCTGCTGATTCATATAATTTTGACACGTATTTAGGTCCAGAAGCTATTACCCCTTGCAATATTTCTTCCTTGCTCCCTATTGGCTCTGTGTCAAACGTCACTGAAGCGAGATGCGATACTTCCATCAGTCGGTTCGTCAGTACAGAAGACAAATGTAATGTTACGTACCTGTCCAGACTGTAAAGCGCTGAGTATCGCGCTCTGGTCGATAAGCCCTCCTCGACCGACGTTAATGATTTTGACTCCTTTTTTGCAACTTGACAAAGCTTTCGAGTTTATGAAATCTGGAAAAAGGTTTTTCTGTTTTACAATGAGTTGGTAGGCTAGCTCACCCGAAGGACCAAGGACAACCGCGGGAACTCGATCGAAGGAAAAAGGCCCAAAATCGGACTAGACTTCTGGAATTTTACAGGCTGATACGATGGTGAGGCTAGGTATGATGAATAAATAAACCAATTAATAATGACAGGATAGAAAGCCCGATCCATCAACGAAGTTGTGTAGGTCCCAGAAAAAATGGCTGATGAATAGGCAAGGTCTTTCGTCCTTGCGTGGGAGAGGTCTGTTTGAAGCAGCACGATTTATTCAGGCTGACCACGACCCACTATTACTGCCACTAGGTCAGTAACAATAATATTAAGGAACAATCAGTTGTTTGAGTGTAAGTTTCACGGTCATATTCTGAGATGATGAAACTGTCATTGGTAGCTAGTAGGTCGGTAAGTACTTGTTATAATTTTATCACGCGCACTACGTCAATGTTGTTTATTGATAAGCGTTGAGCCAAAACAGTCATTGGAATTGGAAGGTAGTAGGTACTTACGTGGGTAGGTAGGTAGGTACTCAATATTAAGTTGAGGGTCGTTTAGTTTAAGTTACTTTAGGTAATTAATTGCATCAGCGCGTGATTACTTGCCAGAGCTAAAAGGTAGGTACAGGTATTAGGTAAATGATAATAATAACATGATATCCACTAAATCGTGTCTGAACTACAATATTTAAAAAGTAAATCATGCTAAATTAATTATTTCCAGGTCCACGTTAGCAGGTAGCTGTGCTTATTATTTAGTATCTTTTGACTCTACGCTATAAACTTATAGGAGAGACAGACATACTTCTAGTGGAGGCAATGAGCGGCGTGTGCAGGGTGATGTAGTCAGCCAGTGGCCAGATCTCGTCCAGCTCCATTTTCGTTGTGTGGAACTGCTTGCACTGCTCATGAGTCAGGAACGGATCATAGCCAATTATCTGAAAATGTCGAGGTATTTTTAGGTCGTTTGTTTCTGTCGTCGGAGAAAACATCGTAAAGAAACCTGCGAGCTTGACGGTGAAGAGGTCATGCATGTCTGACCGATCGTGTCTTTCTTACTAATCAGGCTGGAAGGCTGAGCAGATCCAGTGCACCATAGTAAAGTGGCAACTGATTACGGGAGAAGCTGATTGTACCTCAATGTGTGGGAAGTTGCATGTGTATAACAGTGGCTCTCACCGTTTATAGATGATGTCCTACCCTACTAAAAAGCCGTGTTGGTCGAGTAGGATTGCACCTCGACTTTCGATCCGAAGGTCGTGGGTTCGAATGCCGGCCGTGCATCAATAGATTTTTCGTTCGCAAAATTTATATGCGCATTAACACGAGCTTTAACGGTGAAGGAAAACATTGTGAGGAAACCCGCGGCTTAGTCAGCTCCGCACGTATTGACCTTGTCTTTCCTGTGGATATGGCTGACTAGGCTGAGAGGATGGTATAGGTGATGGGCCAGCCTACTCCATCTAACATTGTCCCAGGCACTACAGTATCCCGTTAAGTGTAGGCATAGGTTGCCTCCTGACGCTGTATAAATCATCTTCAATAGATGTAAAGCCTACCCTACTTGAAAATTTATTTACTGAGATAACTCCACTGAGGCACTGGATTTTTACAGGCTGATATAATGATGTGATGACTAATGTATTGAATTGAGTGGCGTTGCGTACCTTCATTTCAAAAGCATGCATTCTAAGAGCGACCTCGCGTCCGACTCTGCCCAGGCCAAGGATGGCCATCGTCTTGCCAGCCAGCTCAGTGCCGGTGTACATCGCGCGCTCCCAACGTCCGGCGCGCAATGCACTTGCAGCTGGCACTACGTGACGCGACAGCGCAAGAGCCAGGCTGCAAGTCAGCTCGCACGCGCTCAACGCGTTCGCACCTGGCGCGCTAATGTACAAAACATGAGGTCAAATGAACTGGTAGATAGGAAGGTGAGGAAGTACACCTATTACTCGCCACAGACATTTGCACTCGGAACTCAGATGAAATGTCTGAAAAGTTACTGTTTCTTTAGGCGTAGGAAGTTATATTATTTCACTATACAATCTCATTGCGCTTGATTTGTCTGGTGAACCAAAATTCGTGATTAACAGTATACACCTACCTACACCTTACCTAAAAGTAGCTTTAGCTGCCCATTTTTATTAAACATTGTCTAGATGTGTCCCTTGACTGCTGACTTACTTGATGACACCAATGTTCAAGGCTCCAGCCGCGTCTACATCGATGTTGTCAACGCCGGCTCCGGCGCGGGCCACCACTTTCAGCTTAGTGCCGGCTGTCAGGACCTCTTTGGTAACTTGCGAGGCTGAGCGAACCACTAGTGCTTCATGTTTCTGAAATATAGGTACAGTCGGCTTGTTCATTTGCCTATAAAGCCAGCCAAACTTGGTTTCGTATCGGGGCTGCATGGATATTGGATAGGAACTTTATATGAGAGGAACTCAAGAAAGAATAGGTTTAGTTGGATACTACGTCAACACGTCCCCTTTCAGTGGACGTGCTCGGTGAGGTGCATATTGCTATAGCCAGATGCTACCGCTTCACATCAGATGAGCCATCGGCTTGTCACTCTTCTAATTCACGTGTGTAAAACAGTCTGATTTTTTGGTTCATTATCCAATCTTTTAAAAACAGATTGGTTAGACAAGTATCTACGTGGCCAAAGTTTAGTTCTTGACCCAGTGGTGGGTCGCGTGCGGATATTGGGTGGGCCCAAAAGATTTAATTCTAATCTATAGATTGTAAGTAAAACTAAATCATTTTACTACTTGTAGCAACCGATAGCGGTTGCAATAATATGTTATCGTGTCGTACGTAGGGGACAACAACCTCGTGTCATTGAGAAACAGGCAAGGGAGATCGGGGACCGGTGGAACATCACAAATAAAATGTGCCCTGTTGTGATGCCATGTGACCTGACCACAACCAGTTTACTATTGGGAGTCAGCGTTTGGCTTGTGCACATGTGCTTTGGAATTGTTAGAAATTTTGTATGGTACGGTATAAGATACCTTTTTAATATAAATTAATTACCTAAATACCTACCTAAGTATTTAAAAATAAACATACCTAGGTACTTAGATAGCTACCTAACTATTATTTTATAAAGTGCTCGCATATTTGTACCTATTAGTCCCGACTCTCCCCCACATTGCGTGCGATAAGATGCATTTAGGTTGCATTTAATAACAAACACATTATTATCTAGGTTACCTTCATGTCATTTACCATTTAATTTTATTTTCATCGTGACTTATCCATAAAACATGCAGACCTAAATAGAACAACCTTAGACTGAATTAAGTATTCCTACATACTTACAGGTATTTCCTCCAATAGGTCGTCTTTAGAGATCTTGGCTATAGTGGTGACCTTTATGCCGTGCTCAGTGAGGATCTGAGCGCAGTTCGCACCGACGCCATCGACCACCAGTACAGATTTGATTTCCACGACCATTTTGTATCCAATGATGTACGAATGTGTTGTTGCTAATCTGAAAAACAAATCAGAATTTTCATGCAATTTAGTGCCTGGCTATGTTCCTGCTTGTTTCCTAATTTCTAAGAAAACACGTAGGTAAGGCATAATATTCTGCAGTATGAGAGAGAACTGTAACTGAACATGCACCGAAATATCATAATCTCACCTGTCCCACTACCTAAGAATTTTAAAAAACGATCACATAGCATGATGGTGTTCATCATGCTATAAGATCACATTTTAACAGTATCTTACAAACTTTTGCCTTAGATCGAAAAGTTTGGCATTATCAATTTACCGAAGCGTATAGTATTATATAATCTGTGCCGAAGCTTACTTAGTAGGCAACAATTAAATCTCGCTACACCATCCGTTTGTTACGAAAATAAATAGGGTTGGCTGTCATTATTTCCTCCATAAGTAGGCACCTGCATGTGAGGACTTATGCTTAGGTACCTACTCCTGCTTATGATTTACGGTCATTCATTGCCATGAAACCTTTTCTGGCCAGAAAGTTAAGGTATATCATAAAGATAGCAGCCGATGGTCTTACACAAACATCTTTACATATAAAAAGCAGTGCCAACTAACCAAACAACATCGCAAAACCGGCTTTTCGCCGCAAACTTCGAACAAGCTGAAGCAGCTCAAAAAAACATTTGCTAAGGGCTATAATCGTTGTTAAAACATTAATCTAGCGATTTAACTGTAAACTAACTATAGTCTGGTAATGAGTCTAATTTAAACTCACATTGTAATGCAGTAGTTACGGCAATTTTGAGTTCACTCCGAAGCAATGGTCCGGCACCAACTAAATGAACGAAACGCGTGAGACTCGATTCCAAGCTGATGTTCTGTGATTACTCTACACAGTTCAGGTTTTACAGTGGGATTATACCTATGGACACGGCACTAAGACGGCACACTGTCCGCGTGACCGCGTGGAGCGGAAATGTTTGAGCTGATTGCACACGACCTGCCTCACTCCGCAGACTCCGCTAGCAACTGTTGCCAAATAATAACGACGAAACGCAATGGAGACATTTAATACTATCAAAGGCATTATTCGTAGGCGGGCGCAACGCAACGCCAAAAAAAAACATTTGTGAGAATCATTGAAGGAACCAACCAACAAGAGGTAGGTACCTATTTAACGGTGTACACTACGGCCGGCGGATCTAGACCGGTCTGAAGTGGCGCTTTCGGAAATTGTGCGCAGGTACAGGCGAGACAAACCACCTATTCGACCCTAAAAGTGACTACTGCGCAGCGTTCCGAACGAACTTAACGCCGGTCTAGATCCGCCGGCCGTACTGTACCTTACCTACTAAGTACTTTACTTACTGAAGTCTTTACACAACTAAGTATTATTTATTACGGTACCGTTTCTTTAATTCACAAAGTACCTAGGTACCTAAATAAGACCCTGATCGGAGATTTAAAAAAAAACCCCAATGACCGTTACAAGAATCCTGAGCACAGTAGGTATTACAACTGTATTTGCGCACACTGTGGCTTTATGTCCACCACTTATCTTCATCGCGCCGTTGCGTCGTCGTGCTGTGTGCCTGTGTGCGAGCCAATGAACGCAAGTCATTGCGATTATTATATCTATCTAGGTATGTCTATAATATAAAGGACATTTTCACTCACTCACTCACTCATACACGCACAGCCGAAACCACTGGACGGATAGGGTTAGTTATAAAAGTTTGATTCTTCGTTATTTGTATGTATATATAGGTATACGAATAATTTTTTAAATATGATATATAGGTAGGTGCCTAAGTAATGTAAAATAGGTAGGTAGGTAACCGAAATAAAATTACACATAAAAACATGCGTTTTCGTAAATAAGCAAAATAAGTGAACTTTCAGCCTTGATTTTTATACAAAAACCAACTAAGTAGGTACCTAGTTTAGAGAGTTTGTCTTGATTTGTAGTGTTCATACAATATTTTCGATAAATTAGTTTTTGAAAACACTGCATTTAACTCTTTTAATAAACTGTTTATTTTTAGCTGAGGATTGAAAATGCACCTATGAGGCATGTTCATATTGGTCTCCTACTCTAACTAAAATGGCTGCTAAATCTTTTCGCTCTCATGCAAATTACAATGACAGAAGCCGCGCTAAAATAACTGGAGAATATTGAACAAAGGCGTTTTCTAACATCGAAATCATCAAATGGGCGACTGACCCTAGTATCTATTAATACAGTAAATACCTGCTTTAACTAACTGATCTATTATAGGTACTAAGTATTATGCAAAATTACAAAGCCAAAAACTAAACTAAACAAGTATAATATCTACTAAATAAACGATTCTGATTCCAAAAACGGAGTTTGTCTGTTTGTTTGTTCTCGGATCGCACCTTATAACTACTGTACTAATTTCAATGAAACTTATAATATTCAGAATCTCTAAGTTAGATAACCATTCCAAATTTCAAGTCAATAGCTCTAATAGTTTTTGAGATAATACTGTTTATAACAGACGGACGGACGGACAAAGTATTGTTACTGTGTTGTTTGTATGATGTAAGCATGTGTAAGTAATTGTAGGTCAACATCATTATTTGGTCACGTCAACAAGTGCACACGATACAAAGAATAAGTTTCACACGGCCACTGTTGCGTGTGTAAACATCCTTATCTTTTTTAATGTGCCCAGTCATTGTAATCTTGTAAATTTTATGCCTAAAGTTTGTACCTACATAAATCAGGAGGTAACATTTTTATATGTACTACTAAATAGACAAGCAAGCGTACGGCCCGCCTGATGGAAAGCGGTTACCGTAGCCTATGGACGCCTGCTACACCAGAGGCATCACATGCGCGTTGCCGACATTTGAAGAAATTAAAAACACCGTTTTTGAAGCGCCCCATACTGGGAAGTTTAAGGCATTTGTCGAAGGAAAAGGAGAGGAGAGGGTCCAATTAGAATAATATAAAATCTTAAAATTAATTTAATTATCACACTTACGAAAGATACAAAACATATCACGATGGCACTATAAGTCAGTGCTTCAGCAAACAAGACGAATCGGTATGTTGTTGGGTACTTACAAAACAACTTCACTATTACCTAAAGTTTTCTTAAAATAAATAAATATAAATGAGTATAATTTTGTTCACAAATCAGTAGGTAATTATGTAGGTAAAAAGATATTATAATGATTATCTACAAAACTGGAACTATTATCTACAACACGAAGGAATGTAACGTGAACGTTAGCGTATTCGAGATAATTCGACGATATTTAATTTACAATTTCGGACTTTAAATTATATTGTTCGAAGACAGTATTCATACTTTTGGTTTTTTCTGTTATAAAAGCAGACTTAATAAAATGTCTATCACTACTATATACACAAAAGTTATTAAAGAAAGTCCTTTATCTATCGGTTTAAAACTTACACAAATGAAAATTGAACTACAGATTAACATAATGTAGAAATGAATGCATTTATGTTCTTAGATCTATAGTTTGTGAAGTAAATTGACTAAGACTACTGACATACTATATGCTGAACGTAGCTGATATTTGCAACAACATGGTGGTTTTTTGAATAAAATAAAATTCCAGTCGATACTCGGTGTCACACTTGCTCCGATCAGTTCGCTCGTTAGTCACATCAGCTAATTTCAGCAGTAATTTACTAGGTAAAGTACCTATACGTACAATTAGCTTTTATTAAAAAAGTTGACTGAAAACTAATGAAGAGCTATAATTAGCAGTGGTCAAGTTACAAAATGTTCGGTTTTGAGGCAACTTCGAACAATGCCGGATTCAGGACTGGCTCGACCTCTTCTGTCAACTAAAATGTGTCTACAGACTAGAGTGAAGCAGGATGTATCGAGAAATAGAGGGACACGAAAATGCGCATTTTGAGTTTGGAAAGCCTTTCTTTCAATTTCTAAAGTCTAGAGTCTGTCCAATTTTTAGGGTCAACTGTATATTCGCTCGCGACTCACCAGTGGGTCGCGGGTCGCGAGCCACACTTTGGGAGCCATTTTTCTGTAGAGTTTAAATACAATTTAGATTTGGAACAACTGTAGGCTTAGGCTGGACAGCCCGCGCAATTTAAAATCTAGAACCAGTAAGTAGGTAGTTCTCATTTGAATCTGGAACGTATATTCTGTTGGTCTCGTGTCGGCCCTCAATAGTCTAGTGAGGACAGGTTAGATTTAAATCTAGAACTTCATATGTGTCGACTTGACTGTCTTTAGAATTTGAATCTCGAATATCTAAGGTCTCGACAGCCTATCAGAAATGTTCAAGAAGACGTTCCAGATTATATTGAAGTTGTGATTGCGTACTAGGCGCGACGCGCGGGGCGCACTGGGCGCGCTCCGGCTGCCCGGCGGCGTGCGATCAGTGCGTCTAGTCCCCGCAGAGGTGGCGCTGGCGTCGTTTCCGCCACGGTTTCTTCCGTTTCCGTTTCCGCCCGCTCTGCTGACGCTGTGCTTTCTTCTACAGATTCAGCGGACGACTTCTTGGGTGCTTCAGTTGTCGCCTGGAAAACAAATCGATAATAAATAAATATTTCATTCATAGTACCTACAAAACATATAAATATAATTGACGTATAATGGACAACATTGCATAGCCTCGGTAAAGAAGGGTGCTGGGTTGTATAACCTGAGAGACAACGCGCTTTCGCTCCATGACGTAAAAATAATTTTTTTTTTATTACACCAATTTTTTAAAATATAGGCAGGCATGGAAATATTTATATAATCTTGAAGGGGACACCATGCAAAAAAGATTGAGAAACCCTGGTTTAGATGAAACACTGATATAGCGCTATTCAGGGATTATAAGTAAGAATCTGCGTGTGCATGCGTGTGTATGGGTTTACGTAAATAGTAAACAAATACTTAGGGTTGCCGCAAATTTCTAAAATAATAAAAGTTGTACTTTTGTGTGAAAATTTCAATTACGATTTATTGACCCTTTGCACATGTCCAAGCACTCAGGTGGTCGGTCCCTTCGGCTTATAGGATAATTATGCTACACCTTGTATAAACTTGTTACCTCAGTGGTAGGCTTTCTCCTGAGCAACGGGTTGGGCCGGCGCGGTGGCGCGGCGATCGCGACACGTGGTTTTGGCGATGGAGCTAGTTGTAAGCGGTTCGGTCGGAGACGATTACCTCGAGCCCCTTCGACAGCCGGCGCAGGTGACGATGCCTACAGATAATATAGTTTTACTCTCTGTGTAGGTACTTCTACTAGTTTTGGTACCTACCTGCCTCATAAACAAACAGGTGGACAATCCATTGGCTATTTGCGAGGTCTAGTGATAACCGCCCCCCTTTCCAATTCCGAGGTATCCGGTCGGAAAAATGTGCGCAATGCTAGGTAGTATAATATATTTTGTATGCTATAGTGGTTTTTCTAACTTTATAATTTTTACGATTACTCAAAATCTATTTGGAATGTCTAAATGAAGCTCTATTACATTACACCCCATTTGGTATTTTAGACTTTTTTTACTCTCTTTGTACCCTTGTAACTTTACAAACCCTTGACCGATTTCATTTCGGTAAAGATTTAGAACCAACATACAAACATGCAACGCCGATTTGCCCAAGTTGTCACCAAAAATGTCCCAGGCACTGCAACGTCCCGTTCATAGGAGCATGTTAAAAAGTGACCCCTGATGTTGTATTTAAATCACCTAGTTTAACCAATCAATTTCAAATAATTTCAATCTAATCACCATTAGATTGAAAAGCCTAATTATTATTTGTTACCTCAGCATCAGAGTCGGTGGACAGAGCCTCAGGTGCGGATGTCTCTAAGGGTGCTTCCGATGTCTCAGCGGGTGCAGCGCTGGAAGGCTTAAGACGTGGGTTCGGTCGCAGGTTCAATCTCGGCCCTGGTCGGAGTACCGCCGCCGGTCTTAGACCAGGTCGGCTGCGGCTGGAAGTATTGACAAAGTTAAAACAAATTTAAAAATAAATCGGTGTTAATGTTTCTCGAAGCTAAGGCTGATAAGGGGAATAAGGGAAAACTGATAAACTGTGCACCTGCCGACGACTGACTTAATAATATACTATTACAATCAGATCGTTGGACAAGAAAGATGATGCAGACCAGGAATTTTTATCAGTATACTAATAGGCTACCTATATAGTTTACACCTGATAAACGTTGATTTTCACATGCCATGCCAGCGTGAAGAGTCGTAGCGAAAACCGCATTTAAAAGTACTCGTAAAACTGACCACATAAAAACTACGGCAATCTATACCTATGATTTGAATGTTTTCAAGAGGATATTTAGTTTAGTCAATAGGTATCTTCTAGGCGGCAAATTTGCTACACCGTCGACTGCATCATCGCTTAACATCAGATGAAATTGTGGTCAAACGTTTGCCTATATTATAACATGTAAAAAAATCTATTCACGTTGTGCGACGAGAAAGTAGCTATAATTACCCAAGAGTCCTGGCAGGAGCGACTGTTGTTTCTGAAACCTCTCCCGATGTGTTAGGTGAAGTGGCGTCCTCTGGAGCACTAGACGTGGTGGTGGTAGTTGTGCCTCGTCTCAAGCCGGGTCGTAGACGAGTCCTGCTGTGAACAACGTTCACTCTCTATTCAAAATATCATACTCCTTCACTCATTTACTAACGTTCGTACCTACATTTTTGTATTTGGGATGTTTATCATTCAAGAAAATTACAAGCTTGCATCGCTAGATTGTAATTATGATAAAACCTCTTTATTTTAATAAATTTACGCATTAGATGAAGACAACATGGTTATCTTGTTGCATTCAGCGTCTGTTTATACTTATATATACCTACAGAGGACTTGACCAATATGCCCATATTTAGCGCAAATTCTTTGGAGTTCAATGTTACGCTGTTGGCTTCATTACTTCACTGCCAACTGCGGCAATCATTACATACCGTAAACATCACCTGTGGCAGATTTATTTATGAAGTTTTTGTTTGGTAGACTATGGATTTCTAGGATATTGTTAGATTGAGGATTATTGTAAAGAAAACGGATGATACTACGTTGCCTTGGAGTACCTAACGTCTAGTCTCAGAATAATCTGTGTCTCAGGTATCATAGCATAATCCTCTGTCTTTTTTTATTGATTTGTTTGTTGTAAATTAACAAAGTTATATAAGATTATTATTGTCAATGATGTAGTAACACCATTGACAATAATAATCTGCTTATTTCTTTATCTTATTTTTATCTTTATCTTTTCTTTATCTTTCACCGAGAACAAACTTTTGTGTGTTGTAAACATAGATGTTTGTTCTGTGTCTGGGTGTTTCCATGTATTATAAGTAATGTATTTACAAAAAAAAAAATATGTATGTATTCTATCAGCCATCTAGTTTCCATCGTACAAGCTTTGCTTAGTTTGGGACTAGAAGGCGTTGTGTTAAGTGTCCGTGAATATTTATTTATTTATTTCTATTATAACCATCAAAACACAATGGAAACTCGACAGCCTAAGCTGAGTAGGATTAACCGTCAAGATACTTCTTCTCCTAAGGCATCTCGTCTTCTGGCCAAAGTATAAACAGAAAAAAGGTAAAAGATAAAATTATTAGTAAAACCTTTGTAATACTAAGTATTATATACTCTACTGCACACAAAGAGGTGCAAAGATACTTATTCAATAAACATACGTATTGATAACATACTTTAAAAACAAAATTAACCTAAGACATATTATGATGAAATACGCGTCAAGCTAAAATGTTATACCTACCTACTGGTCTTTCTGTTAAGCCAGCTAACTACGTGCATACCTACCTTACCTACTATATAAACTATGTGCGTGTGCGCATTAGTACCTACGTACATAACCCCTACGTACCTACTACCTACTTACTAATCAATGTTATAAGCTGAACTAATGACCTAGTGAAGTGCCTAGTGAATTGCATGTAAGTCGATTGTGTGGCAACAAAGAAACAATAGCTGACAGATAGGTGATTATGCATTAGACACATCATCTCACGGATCTAATGGATTGACCTCATTTTTTTCATGATTGGTAACATGTTTTTTGTAGACCAATTAGGTAGGTATAGATAACTCATAAACCCTCCTATTACATCGCTCATCTTTACGTAGGGTGCCCTCTGGTAAGATCGGCGTAGTAGTAAGTCCGGATAAATCACGTAACTAAGCAATTCGGGGATATTTTTAAATGATGGCAACATCGCCTTACGCGCCATTTTGCTATACAGGGGGATAGCAAAATGCTTAGTATCCGGACTTACTACTTCGCCGATCTTATCAGAAGGCACTAGATCTGGTTTAGGAGTTCAATTAAAAAAAATACGAGAAATAAAAACTTTAAAATTACGCAGATGGATGACCTACCTACTTGGAATCGGCTTGACCATTTCGAAGTCAGGTAAAAGTGGGTACCGTAAAAAAACATTCATTCATAGGGTTTCGTGGTAAATTGTTTCCTAAAAAACACGTAGAGGATGAGTTACCTTGGAGCGGGTGTTTCACTGATGGCAGTAGATGATTCCTCAGGTGCAGAGGAAGCTGGTGCCGATGTGCTGGGCCGTGTGCGACCAGCGAATAAACCACGACGACCGAACGGCTGGAACAACCACTCTTCATTACTTTCGAATTGAATAACCATTGCCAAACGCTAGCGGATCCAAGGGGGCTAGGGGGCTTAAGCCCCCCTCAAAAGCTCCAGGTCTACTGAAGATTAAACCAGGATTTGTCAGGGAAAACCCTAACGGTCTTATTCCAGAATCAGAATCAAAATCAAATTTATTCATAATTATAGAAAATTATAAGTCCAAAATAACAGAAATTAATAAATATAAATTAAATTAAAAGATGTACATAGTTTGTAAACATTTAAAAACAGCCTTATAAGTAGGTAGGTAAATACATACTCGTAATCATATCATTAATAATTAAGTTAGTCACTTTATAAATTAAAATATTCCTTTACACTATAGGACGCCTTTTCAAGGAACCAAGATTTTAGTTTTTTTTTTAAACAAGCAAGACTAGGCGCAGCTTTGATAACGTCCGGCAGGCGATTATAAATCGGTGGCCCCATCACATGTGTGAGTTTATCCGACCTGGCCAGTCTATGGGTAGCGGCGGCGAGTTTCTTTGCTCCGCGGGTGTTGTGGGGGCGAGTGTGTCCTTCATCGCGAGTCCTGAACCTTTCCTGATTTTGCCAGACGTATACAGCCACCTGGTAGATTACAAGCGAGGGCAGCGTAAGTATTTGCAAAAATGCAAAGAATGGTCTTGCCGACGTCTCCCGTGACACCTTTGCGATTACCCTAACAGCGCGCTTCCGCATGCGGAACACACGTTGCCTATCAGCAGCGCGTCCCCACAGTTCAGCACCGTACTGGAGGAGGGAGTGTACTGTCGCAAAGTAACACGTGCGAACTACGTCGGCAGACACAACGCGGGATAATCTGTAAAGCGCATAACATGCACTGCCCAGCCTGCCACACCACTTGTCCACGTGTGAGTTCCATGTTAAGCCGCGATCGACGTGGAAACCATGAAAGGAGATTGACTCAACGCGTTCGAGAGGATTTCCATTAATAGAGACAGACAGGATCCTCGTTTGTCGTCCTGATATGTCAGTGAGTTTTCTTGAGTTTGAGAACCAGACCGTTCCATTCGAACCATTGTGCCACTTGCTGGGCAGCTTTATTCAGCTGTTTTTCGAGTTCGTCAACTGATCGGGCGGTTACCACAGCAGCAACGTCATCGGCGTACATGAAAATTTCTCCCGCCGTCACATGCTCTATTAATATATATATAAATATATTATTTATTATCATATTGGACGCCGATGAGCCTTGCGCTACGCCCATCGACGTTGACAGTGGATCCGATCTGTTCTCGCCCCCATCTCCTACTACAATCTGGGACCTATTACACAGAAAATCTGTCAAGGAGTGAGCTTTCCCGCATATTCCATAGTAATGGAGCTTATCAGTGAGAACTCTATGATCTGCGACGTCAAACGCTTTTGAAAGATCGCAGCATAGGACTGCAACCTTCTGTTTTTGTTCACAGGCCTTCAACACGCGCCGGATGACCTCACGGGTAAGGGAAGTGGTCGAGCAACCCGATCTGTATGCGTATTGCCTCTCTGACAGTGCGCCTGTCGAGTTCAGAAATGTCGTGAGTCGTGTGCTTATTCCATTTTCGCACCGCGCAGTGATACTCGCTTGCTGTGTTCCGGTTTGAAAGGTATTTGACGCAGTGCAATGTCTCACTAAGAACGCGCTCTGTGAAGCAATGCATTGCTGTAGGCAGAAGGTGGTCTGCTTGTTGAACACTATTCTCATAAAAAAAGCCCCAGAAGTTGTATCTCTTACGTATTCGTAAAAATATAGGTATAATTCGCACGCCTGAGCCTAAAAGCATACCAATCAAACGATATCGCATTGCATAACCTATACCTATAAAGAACATGATGGATTACCTTGGATGAAGCTGGTTTGTCAGCATTGCTGGTGGGTGCTTGGGTTGAGACCTCGACGGCAGCGACGGGAGTCCTGCGACCACTAGGCTTTCCGAAGCGACCTGTAGACAACATTTAACAATGTAGCACTTCTCAACATACCCCATAAGTATGGCTAATATGACATTTGTCAAGAATTTGGGAAGACAAGTTCGTATACTGAGAAAATACTCAAATATAAATCAATCGAGAATAAACGCAGCAATATTTGTCAGTTTTGCAATGGAGTTTGAGTTGATGGAATCACTAGTGCATCCAGGGGAAGCTTGGGGCACAAGCCCCTCCTCTTATACCAAAATCCTGAGTTAAGCCCCAAACCGAAATCCTAGATCCGGCACTGCCCCAAGATATAATAGTCGAAGTCAATAGATGTAACGCATGTCAAGGATGGTTTACGAGTCATTTATCTCCAAGTATGTACAACTATAAATACCTATTATACAGGTCCATTTTGTCGAATGCGCAAACGGGTTTAGGATGGAATCGGTTGCATTAAATTGAGCAACATTCTGAGTTCGAATCTTTTTCTACTTCCTTAGTTTCACCAAAAACTAATGAACATTGATGAAGTTATTTCTACAATGGTAGAGAACTCTAGATAATGATCTAATCTATGTAACGCGCACGCTTGTGTGAAAGTGATGCATACACCGATGCGTAGGCAGATGTGTGCGAATCTTTAAACGTCACGCGTCCTCTCACCACACACATCTTTGTACATGGCCTAAGTAACTGAGGTCGTGGTTAACGTCACGCGTTATAGAGTAGCCTAAGCAACCAGAGATACAATTTTTTCTATTGAAGTAGACCTAGAGGGAGACCAAAAACCACCTGGACAGCCGTGTTAAACTGCTACATGAAGGAATGCAATGTTTCCGATAACGATGTCATGGATAGGGCGAAGTGGAGGAAGAATGTGAGGAAGGCTGACCCCACCACCATGTGGGACCAATAGTCGGGAAGAGAGAGATTGAAGTATAAAATACGGAACTTCAAATCGATTACTTCTTATGTATGAGTTTTTTTTACTATTTTGGTTAGTAGGTATTTTCAGAGGTATTAGGTAAATTAGGTATCATAGTATTATTTATTATATTAGGTATGTAGGTATTCTATATTATTAGGCAATGTCGTAAGGCTCAGGGTTGACCAGCTTTTAGTTAGGTATGTTAACTACTAACTGCCGCCGCGCCGCGTCGTTAATTTTGTGAATAATTAAAAAGGCTACTACATTAAAAGCAGTTCAAATACTAAAGTACAGATATCATACTTGATCTACGTCTCTCAAACCACAGAATATTAGTACAAGTACTCGACTTTAGCTGCAGATAGCCTATTCTAATCTCGGATAGGGGGAAAGTGAGGGGTAAGGTGCTTACCTTTGGCGAGACATAGAGCGACTGTGGCTGTAATATCTAGCTCATACCTTCCCAAAAACATTATCTTCAAGATTTTATTTTATTTTACCAAAATAGGACACTCAACATGGGTTTATACATTAAGAACTTTCACACTGAACAAAATCGAAAAATTCAGACCTATCTTCCAATCACAAGTTCAATGCTTGTACAAGATGATGTGTTGATAGCTAAGCCACAAGAATGTAGGTAATTATTTTTAAAAAATTATATAATAATTCGCATAAAACTTAGCATAAACAATCGCCAAGCAAAAAATAAATAAAACACTTTCGCTGAGGTATTACGACTAAGATCTAAGTGAGAGATTGTAACCGGCATAACTCGACGGCAACGGGTGCTAGCAACTAGTTTACTGTAAGTACAACCAGCTACTGTTATTCCTTCTTGTTTGAGAATACCTAACTTCTTTTAAACATTACCAATAAGCCCGGTGTAAGCTGGAAACCAAGCCGATACTGTTTAGTCTTTTGCGTTACCAAGCGATTTCGAATTCAATTGGAAAAGACAAAACTGACCAACTGTTTGGGAGATATGGCTATCTGAGCCTTATCTCGAAAGAGTAGGTCTGTGTTTTGTCTGCCTTATAGAAACATTAATTTATAAATATTCAGGTCTCGTTTGGACAATCTGTATTTCACAAAGAAAGTAGGTAACAACCCTTGTGACTTCAAGGGTCATTACCAAGGTCACCTCGGCTGAAATGTCTATTATCTAATAAACGATCACCCAGCACTGGCTGGATGGTAAAAGCACGGTTTGATCGTGCTGTAGGTAGTCGTGACGGGGAATCTCGAACGGAATGATGCAGTTCACGAACGAGTTTACGAAAGTCTCAGAACAGCTTTTACTAGTAATGGCATTGAGGAGACATGTAGGAATAAACACTCGGTTTGATTATCTCTTTGCATAATAACGAGCTGCCTTTGATGTTTGGATCTAAGATCGAGGCATGAAAAGGATAAGAGTTTTAACCGCTTGATCTCAATAGCTCAAAGTGCTGAAAAGTCTGATCTCTGGATTATTAATAATCTTGTAAAACAGCTCTTAAACTTTTGTGAATAAGGTTCAAGTAAGAGTTACTTACCGCGCGCTCTGGTTGAGGTGTCTTGAGGGGCTTCCGTTGCCGCTGAGGTGGAAGAAATGCGAGTCCGGGTACCAGCGCGGCCCTTGAACCTGGACGGACGAGTGGAAGGCGCTGCTGTAGTCGTGGTCGGAGCCTCCGTGGTCGTGGTAGTGGTCGTCGTCGTCGTGGTGGTCGTAGTAGTGGTAGGTTCGTCCGTGGTGGTCAATGCTTCCGTCGTCCACGAGTCATCGATGGTTGTGGTCCCATCGAAGTCGACCGGCTCCGCGTTCGTCGGGTTGATCTCATTATTCAGATTCTCACCAGCTAGGTAAGCATACAGATCCAGGGCTACCTTCTCCATCGCCGTCATTGTGGTATACTCTGTAGTGTCCTGCTCATATGATACGGTGGGTTTGTAATCAGCGGGGAGTTTAGAATCATCTAAAATTTCCTGGAAAGTGATGCCGGCTCCAAGACTGTGACCCTCACGCGCTGACTCTTTCTGAATCTCTTTGGTCTCAGTTTCAGGCTCTTCGGTAGTGCTGCGACTTTCGGACGAGTACCTGCTCGGTGGTTCCTTGTAAGATGATGGGATGTCGCCAGAGTTAGTTTTGAAGCTGTCCAAATCTACTAATTCTGAGCTGGGGCGTCTGGAAACCAAATATGCAGAGTTAATTTATACCTGGTTTAAATCACTATCACGAGTAAACAAGCCCGTACTGTGATAGATAATACAAACAACATTGAGTATGAAACTGAGAAATCAAAAGGCATGAACTGAACATTTAATAAGACCGATTCGACCTCGCCTGTTTATGCTTTCAAGCCTGACCACATCTAGCATGGTAATAAAGATTCACCTGATATGCGAACGGGTACGGCTTCTGGTCTGTCCAATAGACTCATCCGCCACACTGTCGCTCTGACCGCGACCGCGATGTCGCGCGATCTCCGAAGAAACATCTGGCACGTAGGTGGTAGAGCTGGCAGCGGCGAGGTTCCGGCCGCGAGGCGGGAAGCGGGTGCTTGAAGGTAATCTCACGCTAAAGAATGAAAATAAGTCGTGTGAAATCTTGGAAACGGTATTAAAAGTTTTAAAATGACATTACAAATGAAGCAGTTATGATATAGGTAAGTCATAGCTAAATGTTTATAATTTCATACCTGATATCATCGAGGTTTTCATCTTCAACGGAAACAGGAGCCGGGGTGATGTTACGTCCCCGAGAGCGGCCGCGGCTGGCGGACGCAGGCAGCACTTCGTTCTGTGTCTCAGGAACCACCGTGCTAGTGCTCGAACGATCGATGCTGCTGTATTTATTCTTCGTCTTACTCTCGTTGCCGATGTGATTGTCTCCATCTTTCTGCGGCCCGTCGTGAGAGTTGTGCACAGGTGCGGCAGTGCTAGATGCAACTTTGCCTTTTCCTTCCTTTTTGTTATCCTCGTCCTCATCATAGTAGTAGTAGATATACTCGTACTCGTAGTCCTGACCGTTGGGGCCTTTTTTGATTTGAATTCTGGAGTGCTGTTTTTGCTCAGATCCAGCAGTTTCTAAGTTCAGATTTGAGGACAGCAGACCGCTGTTGATGTCATCAATGGTGTCAAAATTGATAGGGATATATTCGTATACTTTGGTTGTAGAGGGAGCCGCTGTTGTAAGGACAGGTTTCTGCGTCGTAGTGCCGGGAGCGTCACTTAGTTTTCCTGATTCCGACATCGCTTCCAAGGCAACAGCCATGTTAGGATTAGTCTCTACATTTTTGTTTATCTCTTTTATCTTTATCTCTTCAATTTTCGATACGGGGACATCGATTTCAATAGTCTCAGAGGCTTTATTTTTTTGTCCCTTTTTGAACAAAGACTTCTTGTCTTCTTCGATCGCAACGATGCCTTCTGTGGCTGTGTGTTTTGTCTTCCCGCTGTGTAACTTCTTTACAATTTTTTCATTATCGTCGTGCTTTAAAATGCGATGGTTCGGATGTTTTTCTGGTATTTTATGTGAGGTTTCGAAGTTCCGCAGCGGTGTTTGCTGACCGGAACTGACGAGCACGTACTCCTCCCCGGGTCTCGGTTCCGTGATTATGTCGACGTCGGGCCGAGCCACGGCGTACGCTCCGCAAACCAATAAACATCTGTAACAACGAAAAATTGTTAGAGAGATTACAATCTTTATTACGTTACGAAAGCGGGTGTCGTAGTATTGGGAGACAGCTCTTCGTGAGTCAGCAAGACGCAGCTGGGTGGCGGTGACACGTGGCGCTGCGCCTACGGATCGGTGGCGCACCGCGACCTGCCATGTCATAAGGAACCGTGACTCATTTTCTTGAACATTTCATCACTGCACCGCATTCCCAGTTCATTGTTTAATTTGAACTCGGTACTTACTTACTGCATTGCGTGAACATTTGAATTAAAGCCGTTCGAGGTTTCATCATACGAAGTTTCAATTTATGCAGCTACGATGGAATAATCACAGTTTTTTCGAATTAACGTCGTAATATCTATCGATTTGCATAGCTATCGATACCTACACCGATCTAGGGATAATTATCTAGGGGCAAAGAAGTTGTGTGAAAATTAAGCTAGGTGGCTGCAAAACAAGCATTGTCGAACATTGCAACAGTTGCAAATGTTGATGAAGCCGTGAGAAATTGTTGGCGAAAATCGGAGCGTGGGTGTATTACGCATGCAGATTCCGCGCAAGCGCAGATCGATTAGGCAATGCTGCGGTGACGATCACTTTCGCCTCTGAACCTACTCTCACGTGTGCCACTGCTGCGAAATAATAGTCAATTCAACACACCCTTCGGAACGCACCAATTTACTTCTTGAGATTGTCTTAGTAGGTTGTACCTAGTACTTACTGACTTTGACTCAAAAAGGCAAAACAAGAAGAACCTCGATATATCACTTACAAATATAGTTACGTGATAGCATGACTAACCAGCTATTAGGCTGCTGAATCCGCTGCGCACCTCCTGGTTATTTTTTAATAAAGGTGGTTGATTCATTTGTTCAGCGCTGAATTTACGATTAGCGGTGCGATTAAAGTGCAATGAATCATAAACACGTTTACTTTGACGTAAATCCAATTATCGTGGTCGGAAGTGTACTTTAAGTAGAGTGTAGCTTCCGCAGTTTCTTGCACTGTCTCGGACGCTCACACGGAAACACATGAAGTAGTGTCTTTGTTTATGTTTTAACTACAACCGATCTCGAGTTTTCATAATAATTATGCTGATACCATGCAGACTGGAATTCATTAAACTTGGGATACCAACACCCCACTATTTATTCCCAACGAATATAAAAAGACCACGGGAAAAAGAAGTAAAGGTTTCAAACAGGAAATATAACAACCACGGAAGTTTGAATATGAAACTTACTCAAACATATTTGTCTTCTACTTTATTTTCACTTTTTAATCTAATAGCATTATTATATAATAAAATATTTAATGAATATTCAAGTCTAGATAATTTAAATTGCATAATTTCAGAAGGAACTTTAGCTTTAATTCTATAATCTGTGAATTGATCTATGAAGTAATCAAACCTACGTATCCATACAATACACAATTATGTAAAATAACTCATTCAATAAGTAGTTCAGTTTAGCCTCGACAAGTCTCGGAGATCGGACCGGTTCAATTTCACTAGATATAAGGTCGTCTCGAATGCAAGGCTAGTGAGCGTGTCTCTACTAGATACCAGCCTGTGGAGACCTCTATACGAAACCTAACACTGTCAGTTCAGTTGTCCACTGTGTGACTAATAGCTTTTGAGAACAATGCAAACATCAGGGAGCTTTAGGGCTTCCGTATTTCCGTACTTAGTCCTTTTTCTATCATCAAAATTTTGCTCAGCTGGGTTCTTTCTGTAAGTAATAGCTGTGGCTCGTAGTCTCCCCACCCTTATGTCACTTAGGTTAAATACTTCAGTATGTCTCTACATAAAAGAGACCACCATTATCACCATAATTTATACCGCTTGACCTACTGGCGGAAGAATGCCACCCGTAGCAACCTCTAATCACTAACAGGCAAAAATAGTGAATGATTAGGAAAGGTCACCAGAAATACCGGACTTAAATGATTCATACCACTTTTGGTTTCATTATTCAAATGATATTTTTATTTTAAGTGTACGAATTTTTATTAATTTTAGCGTGACTCCAGGAAGAGTATTCGCAAATGAGTATGGTTTGATTGCTTCAGTCTAGACTAGTCTCGAGAATTAATTTTTTTATTTAATAAGAAGTATTCTTAACCCCCGACCGATAAACAAAAGGAGTGTTATATGTTTGACGGCATTGTGTGTCTATCAGGGTGTTTGTTTGTGTGTACCTATGTCTGTTGGTGTCCTTCGTAGGTAAGTCAAAAAGTAGGCCACCAATCTGAATCCGTTTTTTTTAAAAGCTGGTTTATCTCGCATATTTCCTTACCTTCCAAAATATCTACTTATTCTGAAAAACAAAGTATCTATTACAAGTTTTTTTTCTATCAAGCAACCTCAGAATAACAAGACGTTGGTAACCGACCCAAAAACTATTCAATTACGTTACCGTACCAATTCATAGCTACCTAAGTAGTTCAGACTGATTTCACATGGATACCTAGTAGGTACCCGCCCGACACGGTTTAATAGCTCGAACCTTGAATGTGCAAAGTTTAATTTTATTGTAGGGAGCTTTTTGCAGCGATGTTATGTGATTACTTTTTATTGCATCCAGCAAGCAGCTGTCTTAGCTATAGGTATAGTCAACTAGCGGCCTGTCCCGGCTTCGCACGGGTATTTGCTTATAAGGAATTACGATTATTAGGAATTAGGAAGGTAATTTTTTTACGATCGTTCTGAATCCACGTCTTTCATTTCAATAAAATATACCCTATGTTTTAATCCGAAAAAACTCGATTTTCGGAATCAGAATCGTTTCTTTATTAAATCTGCATATTTAGTTTAGTTTTTGGCTTTTTTACAGTTTTATAATAGTATAGCAGAGTCTTTCTATTCAGAACTTGTTTTGCGTGTTGTTTATCACAAACTCGCTGCGGTTATGATACAGAAACGATAGCGTGAATGCAGAGCACTTATCTATAGTTTCCTTTCACCTTCCTGTAGGGCTGCAAAACTGGTTTGAGATAATTTCCGTTGCGTAGTTGACACCCTATAAATATAATATATAGGTACTTAATACTTAAAAACAGACATTTAAACCAATAAAAAATGTTACACACCTAGGTGTATTTTTTTTTGCTTCCGCCCTGCAGATGTAGATTTTGATTTTACGGTTAAAGACTTTATGATAATCCAAGTTACAATTCAAAACTAAGTATTTTCGTGAACAATGCTTAGTCTTTTAAGAGTTTTCTTATCTAGATTAGTATTTATATAAGTACATACCTCTTTACGGTATTTTTTAGAAACTAAATTAGAATTACAACCCGTGCTTACAAGTTGTGGTTTAAGTTTTCAGTTTAATGTTAAGTAGAATAACGCTCTAACGAAACTTTTCTGTAATATTCTTTTTATCTGATAATATTGATTGAAATTGTGGTACTTTACATGGGTACTGTATTTTGGGTTTAGCCCCCATACTGCATTCCACCATAATATGACTTATAAAGCATCATGATGCCATCGCGCGCGCATCTTCAATAAATTTTACATTTTATTGAATAAAATGTAAAACAAAAAATTGCAAAAGAACCTGTATGTATATTTTTATTACGTTATGGTTGAGTTCAAACCTATCCGTACCTACTTACATAGGTAAATACTTACCTAACATGTTTTTGGTAAGATTAAGGTTTAGAAGAATTAATAAGCAATTTGTATTGGTCTTAAAATAGGCAAACCCGAAAAGGTCATGTCACGCATGATGAATAGTTTAACAAGATGTTCGTCTATTGATGCCTATCAGTACTTAGAGCACCGGTCGTCTGGTGGTAACAACCACGCCTTCTAATACTAAGGTCGGATTTTCAGTTCGAAAAATTGATGTGCGCAATGCCAGTACCATTGAATGTGAGTGTTGAACAGAACTTTATTGAATTGATGTAAGCTCGTGCAGTGGCGACAAGATTGCCAAATTACAAGGCTGCCTACTAAAATTTTTGGTTAACTGTCGCGAGTTTTCAGTGATAATTACGCCTACGCATATATTCTTTAATATAATGTTAATGTTATAAGTACCTAGTACTATACTTTATGCTTTACTCTCAACAGAACAACTCAATAATATTCCTCGCACTGGCGGTCTTCATTGCGTCTTTAGGTATAATAAATATAGCAAAATCCATAACAAGAATTATGGGATGGGTACCTATATGTTGTGTATATACAGTCATGCAGGTTTCTGTATAAAAAATATCGCGTGCCTAGTTTGAAAAACAGGTTTGTCGAAAAACGGCGGGCTTGTATATAGCCAGAATCGGAGATTGTGATCCGTGGGAGCCCAACCATGAGTAGGTCAAGGACCGAGGCTCATTTCCCAGACATTTGTGTATAATAATAATCAGCACCGGCTCATAGTGCACAGTCGCTGACATTACTGTATGTATTACGAGATGCTATTTGCAAATGTGTGCAAACAAGTCTCGTAATGGAACATCTAAGATATTAGATGGTTCAATTATGCAACGAAAGGTTGTAAGCGAAAACATGGCTCATCCTAGTATCCACTAGGCTGCAGTAATCAAATACCTCAGCTAACTGAACAAGGCTGTAATGCAACAATTTGAAGCTGCATAAACTGTGACTGCATCATCACGTTTGTTTCCATTATTGTTGCATCAAGGCATAAAAATGTACATTTATCCTCAGCGGTTCATGGAATTGCTTTGAGTTTCTTATCTGTTTTATGGCCACCGGTACAAATAAAAAGCACGAGAGTGTCGGAAAGCGTCTGTTTGAGTACAATACCGGTAGGTACTTACTTACAAATAACATACAGAAAAATATTGTTTCTTCACCGGCGACGAGTTAAAACTTTCCTTACATTCGTGCACTTGCGTTAAAGAAAGTTTGCTTAGGAGAAATCAAATGGATAGCGCACAGGGCAGAGTTGAACCTCAGTGTTGGAAGGGCTTTCTTCAGGATATTGGTAGTAAGGTATCTCGCCTCTGCTCTAATCAAAGTTAAACCTAGTATTTATTACACAAGGTGCCACTACAAGAACATTACTATTTAGAAAATATTTAAATTGCACATTTAAAAAATATAATTCATAATAATAAATTTGCTTTAGTTTGGGACATTGTGGGGCATTGTGTGAAATGTGCATGAATAAACATTTCGGTTGCGCCTTGCAGTCTGGTTTTTATCCCATTCTGTAGACGTAAGTAGGTAGGTATACTAATTAAGTACCTATGTTAACTTTTTAAAACTAGGGTTTTCCCCACCTAATTAATTACTATCAACATTTGTAACTTCATAACACCATGCTGATACTTATTTAGAGTGTGATGTCAACCAGAACCAGTTTAAACATTAATAAAATACACGAAATAAGTAGGTACCTACATAATGAGTCAGAAGCAGGTATGCATGTACCCGGATTCGAATAATAATAATTTCTCTACGCGGACGTAAAACTTACATAATCATCTGGTTCTGACTGAATATTAGCTAAGTGGGTAGGTAATCATCATAGGACATAATTTATGCCAAATATTACAACCAAATTCTATAAAGTAAACACTCCTTTAGTTCACTAAAGGAGAATGCCGATAAGAAGCAACTTGTGCATATTATGGTTATACACATGCTTGGCTTAAATACGGTATAGTTCACTGGGGATATTGCACGGATTAAAACGGCTGTGTCATACATAACCGGGACTTGGAACACTACCGATGTTTTTATAGAGAACCTACCTACCTGTAACAAACCTAAAATTGCAATAGAGTAAGTACTTATTTGAATTTGATTTCAACGAGCAGGTAGGTAGGTACCTTTAGATAGCACATACATTAGTAATCTACATGCGTGTTTAAAATCATTTTAGATAAATCACTATTTGTAGGTACATACCTACTAAAAAACAATGGGTTTTATTGATTCGAGACATGTTAACCGATGGCGATAGATCGTGTATAAGAACTATTTACGAATACTATGTTCTTGCCTAACTGTTATGGTAATTACTGCTGTTACTGCGAACGTTTAGGTTACAGGCATACAAACTATTGTTAGAAAGTTATATTTTGGTGAATGTTGTACCTATTGGAAATGGTTCGGAGGTTATATGTAGTCAAGCTTAGTTCAGGGTTGTAAAAAAGTTACTATAACTGAGTAATGCTGGTTCCGAAATTTCGATTTCGCAAGTTACTTGCAATTACGCACTTAAATTGCGCTACACAATCCCCTTGAAGTTATGAACTTAGACAGGCCTACAATTGTGCGTACCTATGTGGTATGGCTTACGTTAGTTTAAGTATGTCTCAAAAGCGTCAGTAAAAGAGAAAATATATAAAATAAAAATGTAACTTCCTATAAGTGCAGTGCACGTGAGAGCAAAATCAGTCAACTTCGCTGGCGACAATAGGTATAGTGTCCTGACACAAGGTCTGGTGCCTGTCGTGCTCCGAGCCCCGAGGTCGTCGGTGAACGTACCGACGCGAATACACTTAATAAACTGCCTATTGCTGATCATTCTACCTCTCTTACTCACTACGTGAGCGACAAAGACGTAGTCCGCAACAACAGGATTCTTAGAAAAATATACGAATCACTAAACTAAGAAGTGACCTGATCACAACATAGAGAAGTTTACATTTGACATTTAAACCTCGACACGTTACGAATTTTTATGAGAATTGGTTTTATCTCATTGACCTTGTACAATAAACTCCTTGCTTATACGTAGGCTAGTTTAAACAGTTATAAGATCACGGGTGGTCTAGTGGTAGCAAACTCCTATCCTAGCAGTCAAACCTGGTCGTGCAGTCCAATGCATAATTCTATTCTAATTTATTTGCGCAATGCCATTTCTATCAAACGATAATCTCTAAGAGGACGGTACCTACATGTGCTGGGCCTACTCCATCTCAAAAGTGTCTCAGGCACTGCAGCGTCCTGTCCATCGGGGATGTGTAAAAAATGGCCCCTAAGGTTGAATAAACCATTTAAATAAGATGTAACAGTCTGTATCTTTATGAAAACAGTTGTATTCAGCTAGAAAAATGAAATCTCCACGCACTGCAGTTACTTGCAAAATGCTATGACTGCAAAGATCATTGTGCACGACTCAACTTGAAAGCGATCGTGATGAAATGGAAATGAAATCGAGAGGAAGCTCGTCTGTTTATTTGCCCACACTTTCAGAAATAGCAATAATATTTATAATACCTACACTAATCCACTCGCATCATAAACAACCCTCAGCTGACAGATTAATAACGGCGAAACTTCTCGGGAAATAGAAACTTACAGTCCCGTGATCCAAACATGAATAAGTAGGTATTTACACTTAGCTATAAGATATGAGTTGTAAAGAAAGTTTGCAGATTTGCAATAAAATTGAAGCACTAAATCAATTCACATTGTTATAATAACCCACTTGCAATTATAAAATTCTCCAGCAATTAGAATGGAGCAGAATAGAAAATAGACAGATCAGTTTCATAGCAGCAATAATTTATGAACTCTACACATGAATAGGTTGTGACGCTGTCAAGGTTCGTGAATTGCATAAATTTTTTCCAAGTTTCCATAAGGCTTCACTTGCCAAGGGTAGCTGCATTCGATTCGCGGAAGGAATGCTACTTGTATAAAACCAGTCATTGCCCTTAGAAATTACGAAAATAGTCAGTTATCCGTTGTAGAACGGGACTGTGGTTCATCAACCCTAAGTGTTAAATGGTGCTCACGTAAATATTAACACTTGTCCGTGCCCTGCACACCAATGAGAGCATGACTCTGCTCTACCATAGAGCACAACGTAATTTAATAACTTATTTTTATAGCCTCCTACCACCGAACATGGCAATTTATTGAATTACCAACGGACTTTAAAGCTAAGACATTTTTTATGAAATTTTCCTTCATATCCTGAAGCAATCTAGCTCTATGTGAAAGAAACCGGTTTAAACAATTTTATATCGCATATTGCATCAATCTCGATTTGACTTAATAATAGAGGTTGCGATCGGAATTTATCTTGAAATATATTAATAGTCGTGGCGCTTTGTAGTGCCTTACATACCTAAGTAGGTACTTAGTATACGACAGTAAAATCGTATGATGTTAGTACACAGCAGGTATGTGATTCGCCGGGACATGCATAGCATTACTAAATGTGCCATCTACTCCGGTACGCATTGTGCCTGTAAACCAACGTGAAAATACTGCCATGTTCATCGTGAATGATTCACGGGATATTTTAGTTTGCTGGTATCCTCAGTTTCATCTGTTAAAGAATTACATCAAGCTACCACTATCAGAAGAGGAGACTATTATTAGGTTATTTTGTGCGTGTGATTATTTTGAGCCAACCAGAAAGTCCACTTTTACGACAACACAAGCACATAAAACATATATCGCGAATAGGAACCGTTCACAAAAGGACTGGGAACGCTGGTGCCCATTTCTTTAAAACATTACCAAAATACGTCTTTATTTATTTATGCTTGCTATCATTTATTATTTTAAGCAACAAGCAATATTTAAAAACAGATATGGACTATGGACTTTAAAAAGTTATGAATGTTGTTATTTCTCAGTAGGCAAAAGTATTGTTTGAATTTTTTTTTGTGTTTCGTTTTCGTTTTTAAGTTTTATTATTTGACGTGGAGAGACAGATCGTGAAACTCAGTTTAGCGGTTACTGCTTGCACACTAAACAGTGACGGTTAATTTTTTTGGGAGTGATCTGGCAGATTTGACTCGAAGCCAGTCGCAAACGATATTTTTATAGGGCATCAAGCTATAATTCTTAACTGGCACAAATATTCATCATTTGTTTGCACTTATCTCGTTGAAATAAAGTGCGTGAGCGCAGCATTAGATGCGGAGGATGATAGGAGGCGGTTCGACAATATGTTTTATTCATCCGTTATCTCAGCGCATTCCTCGAAAGGTCATCGGCAGGAAAGTGAAACTGTTCGAAGCCGAAAGTGACGCTTACAAAACACGAAGAGGCACATAAATATCCGATTATGTGCGCGGTGACGGCACAGCACGCGGCCGGACGGCTCGAACCCGGACTCTGCATAGTCCGCCAGCACCAGCACGGGCGCCAGTGCAACTGATGCAATCATCTTAGCCCAATGTCAATTTATTATGACACACGCATCTCACTTAGCCTTTTCTCCGAGAGTGATGAGCTCCGTGCGCCGTCAGCTGTGACGAAACTGAATGATATAATGTGTGTTGTGTTTGCGCAAACTCTAACTTCTCGCCGTCAATCACTGTTTAGTATTTACCTATCACAACTCATCGGCAAACCACTTTATTTGTTGCATCCACACCACTGCCTAATTCTTTTGCATAATCAGAGGTGCACATATTTTTATCGAAAGAAATAAAAAAATATGTTTAGTATTGTACATAACAGGACCGGCACAATATCTCGAGCATTGCTTTACATATCAGCATACCTACATAAAGGGCACGATCTGACCGCATTCTAAGCGTAGCTGCATCTTAATAGAACCTGAGCAACCGCGATGCCTTCATTTTGGTCACAGATTACTTAACAGTACCTAGGTAGGTATAGGCTCGTGCCAAGCCAAGAAAAATATTTCTCATTTTCCGCATGAGGCGTCACCGCGCTGAAACATGAACGTGGAGTTGCGACAACACTGCCAATTGCAGCTGCCTTGCTGAGCCGGTTCTGGGGGTGTATTTTGTGTTACCAGGTTGAATTAATTCCCGAGTAGTTGCTAGTTATAGTAGTAACATCAGCAAATTAGTGTGCTTAAAGAAAAAGGTTAGATATTTTTACTATAAAAAAACAAACGAGGTGAACATTAGGGTACAAATGGGCGGTGTGTAAAAGTCCCTATAAAAATACATAGGTAATTCTAAATCAAAGAATACTTTACACAGAAGTATTTGTCAGAAATGTGTAGGTAAGTGTTGCGATGTGTGCATTAGGTCGCGCCTATCGCTATCAACCAGCGGAGACAATGAGCTGGAGGATTGTACAAGAGTTCCACACCTATAAGATTAGCACCTCTGGGTCGCGACCCGTCCCCGCCAACTGCCACCGGCTACCCTTGACATATCAACTAAAGAAGTAGAAAGTGAAAATCAAAACTGGCCGTCTGTACTATACCGTTATTGTATAAATAATGTACTAGGCCCAAAATTATTTGAAAGTACGTCAATGTTTATGATGATGGAAGATTCAAGGCAATTAGTATTTGTTTCACAGATGAATATTTCCACTGAAGGCTCTATAAAAATTAAATTCACTTTGACTCGAATTTATAAACCGGCAATTATAGTTAGTTACCGTTATAAAACCTCATATCCGTGATGCAATAAGTTTTCTATTGTACTGAGACAAATTACGGCCTTGGGAAATTGCTTGTACCTAATAAACTAGGTAGACTTGCTTACGGGTTAAATTAGGAAAGGGCAAGATTTTAATACTTCATAGTTTTGACTCAGAATATTGAAACCACTTGTGATAGCAAGTATGGAGTAATATTGTTGGAAAATATTACTCCATAACATAACCCTCCTTTTGTTCCGCGTGGTCGAGTAAAAATAAGCCTCAATGGGCATTTTAATAGCTTTATTCAAATAACCTGAAACGGAAGGAAGTCCTAGTGAATTTATTAACCTCGACCAGCCCAGAGAGAAACAATGTTGTTTTCCGTATTTTGTACTCAATGCGACTTCCCACGGAGCACGGTGCTTCATTGTACCTACCTATACGTCGCTGCGGTAGATTTAGGACCAAAAATGAGTAAGTTTTACTTATCTCGTGGATCTTTGAGACTCTTAACGAATCATACTTCTAACGATACTCTAAAGTTTTGTTACACAACTTTAACAGATTTTGTGAGAGTTCTCGCTTTCCGGAAAATAAATCAACCTTATGAAAGCACATCGACGGAAATGATATTCTCATAAAGCAGGAAATAAATCCGTCTCATTGGAGAAGTGGATAAGTCATGCAGGTCCAAAAAAGTTAGATGACCTCGTGTAACCTTATATGCGTCTCTGTTCCCCACGCACAAGGTTTCCTTTTTCAGATATGATTTCTTTTTCTTCGCCATAGTTTCAGTACCAGCTGGACATTCTGAGAAATCATCCTTAATTTAAGGCTGCGGTCACACCTTAATTTAAGGCTGCGGTGACACCAAGCGTTCATAGATTACTGGCCATCACTATTTGACATGCTGGTTAGTGATGGCATTATTTTCATGAAATAAAACCCATGAAAATCAGCTAAATCCTCTTCATCATTGCTCGTCATCATAAGACCTCTGAGTGTGGACTGCAGTTCACTAAATCTGAATAAATAGAGATGAAATTGTGATTGTGATTCCTCAGAACTGGTTTTCAGATAAACATCCTCATAACTTGAAAACGCCTCCACTAATTCACACCAAAAATAGCTAAGAACCATCCCAGACATATCGCCTTTCTCACAAATAAAACGCATTTAAATTGGAGCCCTCCGTTTAAAGCCACGAACAGACTAACAAGCAAACAGACAAACACAAAACGCCGTCATTGTTATAACACCCTTTCCGTTTTTCGGTCGGGGTTAAAAATCGATATTGTCCAGACATTGCGAAAGAATACAAATAGTAGTGTGCGGCAATGGTCAGATCGCATGCAGCGCGCAGTCATGCCGAAGATTCACAGAAAGCGAAAGTGAAGGCCGAGGCGTACCGGTCTCCGGCTACCATGCATACTCCTATTTTTAAACGAAAACCTTGAAATATTAAACTGAACTTTTGGATTTTTATGACGTGTCGCGAATCTAAATCAGGTACCTAGTGTAGTGAACGGCGCGGGTCAACTCCGTGTCCACGTGGTTCTCATGCCGCGGCCTCGGTTTAGATGGTTTCACCTCTTAATAAATATCTGTCAACTACCTAAAAGTGCTTACGTCACGCAGTTGTAAATACGACAAACTATTTATAAAATAATAAGCTAATATTGATGGTTATTAGCTTATTTGCCTATTTCAAATTATGACATAATTATAGTCTAATAATTAACTGATGCGTTAAAAAATTACGTTACGGCAGTGGTCGGTCGCCGGATGTTATACGCACAAGAGGTTTCGGGGAAACTAAGCAACGCCAGCACCAACTGACTTGCCGGGATATCCGGGCACCAGCTGTACACCTGACGATATCTTCTACACTACACCTACCTATATGCTGCGTATTCGCTTGCATGCTCATAATAGCCCCAGCCCCACTCAATTCATAACCTAAATAACTTGCGAAACTAAACGACCCGAATTTCCTAAAAGCATAGATGTACCTACTAAAACCAATCAAACCAAGATAAGTTGTTATTTCCCGAGGAAGAGGCTATCATTAAAGATTCGAGATTACTCGTCGGAGTAAAGCTATTACCGGCGCAATCGTAAACATTGAGCGACACACTCAATCACTTTCTTTTTCACATATGCCTCATCGAAATCTGTAGCATAGAGAAATTCCCAATCTAATTTGTATTCGATAGTAAAGCCGGGACGAATTTCGCATTTTAAGGTGACGTAACATTACGTTACCTACCTCGGGGAAAGTAAAACAATTGCAGTAATCTTGACATGATCATACTGAATTGCTTAAATTAGGAAGCGTCGGCAAATAATAAAAACTTTACCACCCAATACACGTATGAAAACAACACCAAGCAATGTAACCTGCGCCGCCTGTTAAAGTGATCAATGAAATGCAATTTAGATTCTATTTGTTTAGTTACGTATAGAAAGTAATAACATCGGCAGGTAACAATACATGAAAGACTGTGATCGTGAACAATGCCGATGATAGCCGTATCTGGATGCAGATCGTGGACTTCACGCGCTTTTTACGCTAAGGTGAATGTGCACCAAACAAAAAGAAACTGTCGACATCGACATATTACAACTTCAAGTCACATTGACCATGCTGTGCAAAAAGTTAAATTTTGCAACTACTTTACGAACAATACCTGGTACGACCACAGAATATTCGTAAAAAGTACCTAAACATAACTAATAAGAGAACCTGATCTAACTTAATTGCAATGGATGGAACGATTGAAATGACACCGTATTTACTTATATATGCCACATAAAATCATTTTGTATTTTCATTGATAAGTGAATGTGTTGTAGAAAATACTGGCTTTACCTAACTAGCGACACATTGCGAACTATTCAAAATCCGTTTCGGTAATAAAGTAAGAAATTGGCACAGAAAATGTCAAACACGCCACTCAATTACAAAGTTCACGCTACGCTGATTAAAAGCATCGTAGTATTTTTATGCAGCGTGGAATGGCATGTGCTTTGAACAATGCCATCAAAACGGAAGGCCATATACCAATAAAAGTCAGAGTTGATACTCCAACCAATTACTGGCATCCGCGTCAACACTTATCATCACGTATGTCGTAATAGAGAGAGCTTCGACTTTTTTTGCTAGATTTTTTTTATTGGAACTGTGATATAATGTTGTTGACAGCCTATAGGACACCACGAGTCACGACAAGATTTACCTATTAGGTCATCTTTTGGCCAAAGGGTAAGCGTAACCAACGTCGCCTTAGAGTTAAGTACCTTTGAGTAGATTATCTTAAAGTAAAGGAGAAAAAAAGATTTTCTCTGAGTACATAAATGATCCGGGAATACAGGGACTAATTTTAAATTTATTTACGTTTAAACATTTTCATAGATTTTACAGATTTTTCTAGTAAAATCAGTAAAGCATGATGATTTTTACTAGCCGTCTTTGTTGTTTCAGCTTATAAGAAATACATACATACGGGCGGCGACATAGATAACATAGTTTAGAAAAATGCAACAACAGAATCGATAGCAATATGTCCTACTGTACCGTAAGACACTTGTTAGCAATATGGGCCTTTATCATTTTATGCCAGCGAAAATAAGGACGTTTGTAGACCTACTTTGTGAAATTGTTGCTGCAGATTCTTTTTCACACTCGCATGCATACTTTGGACCCCCGAAGTTTTCGACAGTAATCTTATTACACCCTATATACAAATTAGTAATTCCAACCACTCAGTATTCAACTAACCGATATTGTAGGTCTGATATGATTAGTAACCTATTTTTACACGAGCAAAATATAAATCGATACGAATCAAGGTTTTACTTACGAGCTTTTTGGTTCTAACTATCACTACTACCTTGATATATTTAGTTCATGCTACCACGGATATATAAGTAAGATAAGATAAGATAAGATAAGTAGAAATTTTAATGATGATACCATACGGATCAACCGTCAACTGAAGTTACTCGTAGCCTCGATGAATTGTTTATTTTTAACTACGCGCGAGCGCGAATATTGAAACATTACCCAGATAAGATATATTACGAGAATATAGCTTTTTTAACCGACCAGTAAAACCTAATAGTAAAGTGTGACTTGCTGAATACCATTGAAGGGAATACCACCGGTACAAATACATTAGACATTTTACCTAAATTCAATCACGTGTTTGTTTTTTAATGTTATTATGGTATGGCAACTTGTCAACCAGTTCAGTGGGTAGGTAGATACTACTCAATTAATTTATGGGCATAATTTCCAATTTTACAGAGTTGTACAATTTGCACATCCGAGAAAACCGATGCGACGACGACGAGAGCGGACGACGCGACGTGAACATATTTATAAACATTCCGTAATTACTGCAGAAAGTTTCAACTCATAAGTAGGTAAACAATTCTAGAAGCTTCTTGATTTTTACTTACAAGCTTGGAGAGGGAAGGAGTTTGATGAGGTATTTATTTGTAGCCCTTCTTTTGTCTGTCAACGGGCTGATTGCAGCAGACAAATGGAATACAAGACACAATATACGAACAAAGTCGTGCATATTCTTAAAGCAAAGTTTCGCAGCCTTCATTGAGAAACAGTGCCCCCATTCGTGATGTCAGTGAGTTGGCTGTCGTTGAGCAATGAAAACTTGAATTCCACAAACGAATTCAGATCAATTTTTGTCACATTAAGCATGCGTCCCACCCAGGCCAGCCTAAACACCACATTACGTAAACTGGTCGGCGAGACGCAAGTGCAAACATCGACGGAAGTGAACGACACGCAAACATATATTATTTAAAACACAAAGTGCCCACATAACAATGATTGTCATCGTTAACGTTAGAAAGTGATTGTGTAGAAATTACCACGTCAAATGTAATATTCATTATCACTATAACGCGCCTAAAATTATAATCTCGTCGCTAAATTGAAAAGTGTTAGTGTCTCCAGTGTATGTAATGCGGTATGCGATACGATGAGGGTGGTGTGCTTGTGTAAGGTAATGTACTCACAATGATATCCTGGCGATCATGTTGCGTGTAGCCTGTAGTTGCGTTGCGTTGCGTTGCGGTGCGCGTGCGCGCTTGCCCGGATAGCTCGGGCTGCTGGCTGCAACAGAGACCTCACGTCAACACACGCGCCTTTCCCAAGCGACACAAGTTGCGACAGTGAAGCTCAACGAGGAAGCTGCATCGCACATTTAAATGCAACGCTAATGTCAGAGAGCGTTTAAATGCCAATAGCGACGACCTTTCTGTTCGGAGTGCAGTTGCGCAAGCGATGATCGCCTGTGTTCGTGTGAGAAAGGCGAGTGCGTGCTAGGAGCGGGGCTGACGCACCGGAGGGGTAGCGGGTAAGACCGCTGGCGACGCGCTGCCGTACGGCGACTAACCTCGCCGGCGCGTGCGCACCTCTTACTTATAGCCGCGCGCCTACCAGCACCACCGCCGCCGCTGCCGGGTCACCCTCGGCTCCTGCAACCACCCGCCACCTCACACCCTGGACTCTTTCTCTACCTCTACTTACGTAACTCTACTCTACCAACTCACCTTACACTACCGACATCTGTAGCTCTTCTTAGCCTTTGCGCAAGCCTCTACGCTTGCTTATACCCTTCTCGCTCATTAAGTTGGACCGCTCAAACTTTCAGTCGTTCAGTGGTTTCTAAAACATACAAAAATATATCAAGAGGTACTTCGTTATAGATGAATAGGCATACGAACTATTGAAAAGTACAATAAACACATAGCACGTAAAGGTCAAGCACGCCTGCCGTAGCGCGGTACAAAAGACATCAACGCGCTACGACTCTATTTGTAATTATTATTCCAATTCAATAAAAATTCGATTGAAGCAACTAATGGCCCTATTTATTATAATTATATGATATTTACATAGCATTTTAGTACCTCTACAGGCAGTTTATATGTATAATGTATATAAAGTATTTCTTTTACGAATAAACGGATTATTTAATAACTTTTCTGGGAATTTGTTTTATATTCAGAAAATACAGTTCAAGTAGGCACTTGTACCAAATAAATTGTGGGAAAAACTTATTAGATATAAACTAAGATCTTATATATTATTGGGTGCCTATGTGTAATGAATGGTGTAAATACATTGTATGGATATTTTATATGGAACCACGAGGAAAACAGTACAGTATATATAGTACCTAACCGCAAGTACACTTACAAATAAGGTTATCGACCGTTGCTGGAACCCTTTTTCGTATTCCGGGTATTAAAAAAGAAAAGTAAATACTTCCAAAACATTCCCATGAAGGTATTCGGAGATACGCAGATTATTCCGTAGTTACGAAATTCGTGAGAAAAAATATTACTCACATTTATGATACTTACGTAGTTCATATCAACGAATTTATAGCAATGAAACCGTGTAGGTATAAGATACTATAAATACTTTATGGAAGACACATCATTACTTCGTTTTTATATATAAAATCTCTTATTTGTTGTGTCACAATCACAACATAAGACTCTAGAATCGTGCTATAATAAAAATATAAATAATAATGGGCTGCCAATTAACCATGATGCTGAAATTCCAGATGCTAGAAATCTTTGTAAACAATGGTACGCAAGTCTTCCTACGCTTCCATCACCATAAGCTGAGTATAATCTACTTATGCATAGGTACGTAAGTACCTATAAATTTATTATACCTACACCCGAAACGGATGGACTATGGGAACTTTTCATACTATAGGTCTGGTAAGGTCTCTTTTATATACTAGTTTTACAATAAATGATTCCAAATCTTATAAAATTCAACATGAGATCGGTCGATATTAATTGCTGATAGGCAACGAATAATGGCAAGACTTACGAATTTATTGAAATGCAATGCAACACGCCTGGACATTGATGTTCTACGTGGAATGCCTTGAAATTCCGAATCTTTCCAAAGCGTCGTCGAATCTTCGAGAATAATAACTGCTTGGACGGACTGAGAATATGCAATCTGAAACTAGGCATCAAATTTATGTATCAATTATGACAATCCGCTTTGCTTTTGTTTGCACAGTACATTAGTACGTTGTGATCCAAGAGTAGGTACCTATGCTGGAGGCTGGAGCACGGCGCGTAAGACTCGCTCATAGTAGTAGGTACAATACCGTAGTTGTAACAATTATTTTTGTCTAAACCAACTTAGTATCTTAGTATTCAAGGTATCTTTAGGCTAAAGATGGACCCACTGCACCCGTAGCGTTGGTGTTATGCTTATATAAGTAGACAGATAAAGGAAGGAACGATTTCTCGAATCGCCAATTCTTTATTTTTGGACTAAGCTTCATGCATGTTAAATGAGTTGTGAAACACTCGGCTCCGTCAAGTTTAAATGACTAATAAACCTTCGCATCGGGTTTTTTTCATTAAAAAATTATGCATCGATGAGCTATAAAATATATTATACCAGACGAATTTATGATGATTAGAGTTAAGCACTAAAAAATGCGCTATATTTTAGGGAGAGGTAAATAAATAGAATAGGTACCTAAGTGTATATGTATACCAATGTACTTACCTAAGTTTCAAAAGAGACGAAGGTGACGGAATATGTTCTATGGAAAGCAAGAACGCAGGTAGAGCCAGCGAACTTTATTCTCAGAACAATGCTTAGGTAGGTACCTACGAGAGCTTCGTTCCGAGCTACATAGGTACCATATGTATATATCTTAGATTACCGAAGCTATGATAATTCAATTTATTATATATGTAGTATTGATTCTCACTTTTTTTATATTGTCCCAGGATCGATCAACTGGAAATCTAAAAGTGATCACGTGTAATAATTACTCGATGCATCAAAAGCACTTAAAAGTCAAGGATATCCCGCAGGTCAAACTAGTTCTCGATCCTCTTCAGCTGTGCCTGCTTACGTTTGCATAATGAAATAAGCACTATTTATTATGATTGCGTGAATTTTTAGTGTTCTCCACCAAGGTTATCCTTTATTGGGACACTTGCGAGATAATTCTGAGTGTGCGATCGCACGGCTTGATCGCTTCTGACCAGCGCCGGGTGCATCTCCAATAAGCCTTGGACTAATCAACCGGACGTTTAATGCTATGTACAATGCTGGTTTTTAACCAACTTCAAAAAAGGAGGAGGTTCTTAATTCAGTTGCATTTTTTTTTTATGTTTGTTACCTCAGAACTACGTCATTTATGAACCGATTTGAAAAAATCTTATACATATATCATGCGTAAAGAACGTACGTAGGTAACCCGCACTAAAAGGTAAGCCACTTATATTTTTTTTATAAACGCGACATATCCTAGAATTGTTGTGATTACAAAATAAACTAAGTTTAAAAATATGGTAAGTTGTTAATCTAATCGTTCGAGTCATCTTGACTCATCAAGTGTACATAAATGTACCGAGCCAAAATCTGAAACAATAGAAATACTCGTGACTGCACGTGGGCACAGTATCGTGGGTTGTCCAGGATTGCATCTGTTTGTTTCACCAAAAATTTAGTTCAACAGACAGTGTAAAGTACTTTACTAGAATATACCCTCCTTTTTGCTTCGCTTTAGTCGGATAAATATTACAGTACCTACTGGGATTCCCCGTGTCCTGGTGGTCAGTAACAATAAATGCCAAGTTAAATCATCTCTATTTATTAACTTATTTGCGATGGATATGGAAAAGGTAATAAGAAACCATTCTATAATTTTGTTAAAATTATTTATTTAGATTGTATAAGTTTATGCGACAGCAAATGTTGGTAGGTACCGAATAATTAACAAAAAAGGTCTTATTCATTTTTCTTTTAAAAAAACTAGATTCAGTCAACACAGCATTTTACGATGTTACCCCCACCAATAAGCTTATTTTGAAGCGCTCTGTGCTCGTTGAGGTACCCCAAGAACTACATAGTGCTTTTACCGTCAACTAAAATATGTAAGCTAAAAAATTCAACATTATTTTAGTTAGGTACACAGATAACATTTCAAAATATAGAATTTCTAGCTCTAATATTCTCTGATGAACACAGTCAAATTCATCAGAGATTTATTAGAGCTTCTCGACTCGGGCTCAGAGATAAAAACTCGTGCTCTTTAATTAGTTTTTCTTTATATTTTAGCAATTTTCATAAAATAAAGTAGTGCATAATAAGATTATTTATATACTGAGGACCGATGTGCTATTTGGTAAGAGTAACGCCTTTACACAACAGAACTATACCTAACTACGAGCAGACAAAATTATTATATCACAATACACTTAACGAATATGAACTTATAAATTGATAACTAAATTGAACTAAATTATATACAATTTTGTTTAAAAATAACATAAGCATAAGTTTTATAAGATACTTGTAAACAACCAACGAATATTAGCTAATGATTACCACTGAACTACACCCGAGACCAAAAATTCCGAGTCATTTATAAGAACTTGAATATCTTGAAACTTATTGAAATTATGCAAGCTAGTTACGCAATTAAGCAATTACTTTTAACTAAGGAGTATTAACCTGTATAAGAAACACATTTTATTTCACTAAACTAGCATAGATATTCAAGTTTTTATAAATGACTTGGAATTTTTGCTTCACTGACTGTTATTATATTATTGAACAGAAAGCTCTAAAGTGGTTTTCTTTGCTGGGTCAATATTAAACTAATTTGAAGGTTTTAATATCTTCTGCTATTGCAAACTAAATAATATAACCTATTCGTGAAAAAGTAGCTTTAAAATAATCTAAAACCATTACATACATAAAACTCTGTGCGATCATTTTAGTCATGCAGTTTTATTTCAACAAATTTGCCAAAGTTGTCATAAAAATCAAAGTTTCTCAAACACGAACTCGTAGACAATGGTAATAGATAATGTGATTATCTCAAAACTACTTTCAGCCAACCTAATTACTTAAGAAGCGCAGAAGATATTAATAACTACAAATTATGCGGTCAAGCTAAGTCACCTTAAAATAGATACAATACAATTTGCCAATTCAAAATGGCACTAAAATTTAATCGATTGAACACATCACGAAACAACGTTTTAATAACTAGCATACAACATTCATACAATTTAACAGATATGAGATAACTAAGCATGTTATTATATCTACGTATATAGTTAATAAATATATCACTATTTATCATGAAATAAAAAAATATATACAGTAAATATCACGGGTTCTAGTCAATTTATAGGTTAGCCTTTGGGTAGTTTAAAATATTTGTACCTAAAGTCAGGGTGACAGGAGGAACCAGCTCTTACCGAGTCCATCCAATCTACACACTGGTAAGCAGAATCACTCTAATATTGTATTGTTTTACAGCGTTTATTGTGTTTATTGTTGTTTACCTTATCCTGCTCAACAAGGCATGTTAGGTCTCTGTTGCGAGCAAAGCGGACTTTCAGGCGGTTGAATTCTGTTGGATTTCTCATGCTAAAAGCATAAAGATAATTATGAATTTTATCCAACTCATTTATAATAAATAGTCAAGTCAATGCTAATCATCAGATCCCGGTAAATGTAAGCTGGCAGTTATTTGTGAATTTATTTACACCAGGTCTGCGAATTAAATATTTAATTTATAACTAGGCGGTATTTATTTTTAAATACTTACGATACCTAAATGTATTAACTATAACGGATGTTTCGGAACTAGTATGTTAATCCTAAACGGGGTGAGTCCGAATAGAATTGGTAATAATTTAATGATCTATATTTTCAATTATAGCCTGATAAATGTTTATTTATTTTTATTTCTCCCACACTTTGCTAGAAATGATTGAATTCACAAATATCAATACATTTGTTATTCTAGTGCGTTAAGAATAGTTCCCTCAGGATAACTTACCTACTAGTTTCAGAGCAACAGGCTGAGAAAAAACGATTTTTGAATTTATTGGTGTTTTAATTTATTTTTTAATTTTTGTTTCCTACTTCTAATTGTAAATATTTATTGAAAAAGTTATAACTTTGTATTACGAGTAGTCTTAAACAGCAAAGAGATTAATAAAATATACGCAAAAAATTGTTACACACCCAAATGACAGCTGTTCTAAAAATATATAGACACTTTCTATACAGAAACAGGCAACTTCATAAATTTTAATTTAAAATATAATATGCCATTGGAATCAGAACACCTTTTTCAGTAGGTACCTACTAGTTTTAGAATTATTCTAAATATACTTTAGGTAGCAAAATTATTGCACAACATACACATCAAAGGCCAATAACCAATTAACCAAAATTAGATCCTCGCCAAGTAATTGCGAAATCAATTTTCAGTTCAATAAAAATATCTTGTCACTGCATATTTGAAAAGTAAAAACTAACGCACAGATTTTGCACGCGCCGTCACAGCTTACTAATTAAATATAAATAAAAATTCATGGACATCTAACACAACGCTTTTTAGTCCCAAACTAAGCAAAGCTTGTACTATGGGAACTAGATGGCTGATAGAATACTTAGCTACTTTTTCTAGTGTAAATACATACTTATAATACATAGTAACACCCAGACACAGTACAAACATGTATGTTTGCAACACACAAATGTTTGTTCTTGGTGGGAATCGAACCCACGACCCACAGCACGGAAGGCAGAGCTACTACCAACTGAGCTATGACGCCTGTCAGTATTATGTGATGAGTGTGATTACAATGGTATACAAAACCTTGAACTCTATTTGCTTGTAATCTTTGATGCCTGCTAGGCACATAAATAATTAGCTGCATTCGTTCTTGAAGCATTATGCAATTCTAGAAGTACCCCACTTTTTACACTGACAGCCGAATACTCAAACGCAACTCAAACCCTACTCAATTTAAGTCCCGCTTATATTATTGCCATCTCTTACAAATGAGTAATGTCAAACAGAGGCAGAGCAATCTTAAGTGGTGCTCAAATTTGAATGACGTTTGAGTATTCGGCTGCAAGGGTGCTTTTCCACCAGAGCTAACCTAAACTACATTGCTACGGGGCGTAAGATCAAAATCAGTTTAAACTATGGGTTTCGTTAACTACGATTACATTTGATCTATGGATTAATCTACTATCAAGTCGCGTGTCAAAGTGCCACCCATGGTCGATTAACTACCATTGATCTTATGAAATAATCGGAGACTGGAGGTTATAAACTCTATCTCGTAGTTTAAACCACTATTGATCTTACGGCCCTTAGGATGTGTTTGACATTCACCAAGAGGAATTGTTTAATATGAAAACAAACGATCCTTATTGGTGGATGTCAAACAGCTAAGTTAAGCTACTATCCCTAACTCTGTGTCCACAGTAGGCAAACTGTTAGCGGCTTATACTGAGTTTGCGGCGTATCGGTTTAGCACGCCCTTCCATATACCTATTTGAAACGGAGTGTCCACAGTTTGCGGTTTTGTGTTCACTTTACGCAGTTTGCAGCGTTAAGTGCGCCGACTGTCTCAGTAAGCGTCTAACTCATAACAGTTTACTTGCGACGCACGAAAATTGACCAGAGTTTGCAGCTAACTCAAATTTAAGTTCGCCACAAATTTGCGGCTCACTCAGTCGGCCGCTCACAGTTTGCCTACTGTGGACACAGCCTTAGCAACGTATCTTAGCTTGGCTCTGGTGGAAAAGCACCCTTATCATTGGTTTATGTTTGATTTTGTTAGTCGATTCTATTAGAACGAATGATCGCACCCTCTCATTCATAGCGATGTACTCAACAGCCAAACGACATGACTTTGTAACATTCTAGCTATGAATTGGTGATTCTGTTGTTACAGCAAACTAAATAAAATTACGTTAAATATATCTTAAACTAGCTGTCGCTAAGGGGTATGAAAAATAGATGTTGGCCGATTCTCAGACCTACTCAATATGCCCACAAAATTTCATGAGAATCGGTCAAGCCGTTTCGGAGGAGTACGGGAACGAACATTGTGACACGAGAATTTTATCTATAAGATATAAATATATTTAGGTCTTAATTATGTTTAAACTAAGGTCTAAATTAGCATACTATGTTAATGTCAATCTGACTGATCATCTCGAAATAAGACATTATATATTATATTATATTATTGTGTCTGGGTGTTTCTACGTATTATAAGTATGTATTTACAAAAAAAATGTATGTATGTATTCTTATTATAAGTATGTATTTACAAAAAAAATGTATGTATGTATTCTATCAGCCATCTAGTTCCCATCGTACAAGCTTTGCTTAGTTTGGGACTAGAAGGCGTTGTGTTAAGTGTCCGTGAATATTTATTTAGTTAATTTATTTATATATTTAGCTGCAAATACTCAATTTTGGTGTCGACTTATTTGATGTTATTTGATAAAAAGCGAGTGTTATTCATAGGTGCTTAGGTTTATTTGAGCTTTTAGTGCAAACATAATTAAGAACTATTGTATTTTAAACCCTTTTAGTCAGTAAGTTAGAAACATGAGAATCCCCTTATTCATATTCCTCTATAGTTTTGAAGCGGTTCTATAAAAAAACCTATCATTGTAACTTGCGGGTTAAAGATATGAGAGAAACCAACTTATTTTACAATATATTATGAGGATAATATGTATGTATGTATATCAGATTATAATTAAATATAATTAAACGACTGCGTTTAATTATATTTAATTATAATATGATCGACATACACGGTGTATAAGAAAATAGTGTTATAATATAAAATATCTCTAATAGTGTCGTCAAGTTTAAAACGCCTTGTACAGTTTATTATTATGATTATGCTATTTCACTATCAGTAGATTTGAGAAGCCACCTAAGGCAGATTTGTTATGCCGTCAACAATAAGCACTATAAAAATATTGCTAAGAGTTAGTCTAGGAGCTTGGAGAAGCTGGATGGCACAGCCCTTTATAATACAGATATATTAATAAAATCGAATAGTGGATTCACATAGCAAGCCGCCGGCACAGTTGCCGGGCTATGTGGAATAATTTGGATCCACCATAAAACTGTATTAAGGCGTGGTTATTCGAAACTTTTAGGTTTTTAACAACTGTATCTCTGCTGAAGTGCAAAAGTTGCACGAAAAAAAAATATTTTATTAAAATTGAACATATATCTTAGAGCTTTGTAAAGATAGAAACGTGAATAATAATAATTTTCTCGATAAAAAAAAAATCGTAAAGATGACACTAAATCGATATTTCAAACGGTTCATACTACGATGTTTCTTCTTGAAATCATGTCAAATTTATATCAAAAGATAGGGCTTATTATTTACTAGGGAACTGTCAAAAAAAAATATTATAATTTAATTATAATATTTTTTTAGCGCTCGCGGCTTGCTCGCTCGCTCGCACACAGTACCCGTCTAGACGTCTTCGTCCTAAACTTCTTGGATAACCTCTCCTTAAGGTAACGAAAACCGTCAAACCACTTCACGCTCGCAGTTGTCAACATTTATATAATTGTGAAATGTGCGAGCGAGAAATTGTTTGACAGTTCTCGTCGCCTTAGTATATCTGAATACTAAGGCGACGAGACACTTTTTGACAACTTTAGTATTATATTATTTAGATGTAGCAGTTTGATAATACGACTTTGAATTTAAAGTACTTAATCGATGCATTTACGTACCTACATAACATTATACACTTTAACTAGTTGCAAATGAAACAACGCCACAGATAATCTGACGTTGAACGTGTTAAAGTGAAATATAGCCAAGCACCATATTACCTATACTAAATAATATTATAAAGAGGTAAAGTTTATTTTTTGGATTTTCTGTTTGTTTTTTTTTTTTGAATGCGGAAATTTTCAAAACTACTGAACCAATTCTAAAAATTATTTCATTGTTTTATAGCTACATTATCCCAGAGGCTTACGAAAATTAACTATACGAAGATTTGTTCAAAAATTAATTAAAATTGTATGAAATCAAGATACGCCGCCACATGACTACGATATGGGTGCTTTTCCAGCGGAGCTAAACTAAGCCACGTTGCTAACTATGTGTTTAACATCCACCAATAGGAATCGTTTAATATGAAAACAAACTATTTATCTTGGTAGATGTCAAACACATCCGTAGCAACGTAGCGTAGTCTGGTCGAAAAGCACCGTAACGCGACGGGAGAGTCAATCGCGCTACGTTGCACGACCGTGACGCAATCTAGGCTGACAAGGAATAAAAAAGGAATTATAATTATTAAAATAAATAGTATTTTATCCCGTAGATGAAGTTGCAGGCGGGTCCATGGTAAAACCTTATAGGCATGCGGTCATGCGGTAGAATTATTTCTGTAGTTTATAAGTACAATATTTTTAATTTCATTCCGGATATTGTCACACTGTAGGTACTACTAATAAGATCTAGATTTTCTATTTATTTTTAAGGTAATAAATAAACAATTCCTTTTATATTACAAGTTATCAAAGAATGAAGTTTTTTTGTATGCATGTATAAGTTGTATAAGATAATATTTAAATATATTTTGAAGATTTTTTGTTTTTTTTTTTAGAATTATAGTAGTTATTTCAGGCACTATGATCTACTTTCGAGTATACAAGGTGTAATAAGGCCACTCCCAAAAACTTCAGTGGGTTAAAGTACCCATAAATATGAACAACTTTCCTCAAGAAACCATACATGTTAGCGCAAAAAAAAAACGGCTGCTCCATGCAAATTGCAATACTTACTTGGTAAAGCAAGCTCGTATAAGCTAGTGGCCAACTCTGGTGACGGAGTTTTTAGGCCGCCTTAAGGCCTCCGTCGTGGCTTAACGACTGCTAAAGCCGGGACCGACAGTTTAACGTGCCCTCCGAAGCACGGAAGCGCTCATATGTAAATGCCACTAACGGTCAACCATCCATATAGTGACCGCACAGAACGTTGCTTAACTTAGATTATCGGTTAAGATTGGCTAAGTAAGCTACGCCACGAGCGCTTCAACTTACTTGGTAAAAATGTATGAAACAGCTGCTGTTTTTCGCGATTTAACTTCATGACTTTTTCATAATGGGCGAAATGTATGAAGTACCTACTGGAGCCCAAGTATATGTATGCCCATAATATGTTACACCGAGAATAAAGCTACGTAAAAGGCTTACAGTCTAGTTTTCTGTTTTGTTAGTAATTCAAAAGATTTCTGATCTTTTAGGCTTTCCGAACCAGTATTTTTACACCTTGTATATTATTATATGTATAAAATATTGTATTGCATATTTATAGCTACAAGGCATTTTTTTTTTGTATTTCGTTCTAAGACGATTGTCCTAAAAATAATTTAAAGTACCTATCTCTATGATCGACAGTGATCATAGAGATAGGTACTTTTACAACTTTTTATATACTATTGTATGTTGTGTATGTAATAATAAAACACAATTATATTAATAATATAAAATGTCCTAACGATGTACTATAAATAGGTTTTTATATCTAACAGATTCTAATTTTGAACTTTATATAAAGCAAAGGCATTTTACATTATGTATCAACTTACATGCGTAATTTAGTAAATATAGATTTATAATTAAAAATAATTTAGTTAATTGTAATATTTTTATTGCTGTTACATTTAGCGGCTACATTCCTTTGCACATGCGGCACTAAGATACGAGAATGGTACCACATAGTGTTATAATTTAAATAATTTATCGGGTTGCCAAATAATATGCATAAACAGGTAAACGCGCCACTATGAAAATTTTCAAATGGAATGTAGCCTTTACTGTCTAGTCATCTATTAGTTTTGCGTGGAACCTTTTCCGAGAGTTTTGAAAATTGATAGTATTATTGATTTTAATGTGCATAATATTGCTATTTCGCCACCTCGTTTCGTTCCTTTTGAATTACAGGCGGATGTTTTAAACTGATTCTTGTATCCTTATACAGGGTGTCCCAGAACTACTAGTATGTTAAGGTTGATTATTTTAAGGAGGATTCAGAATTAAGACTATGAAAATGAACAGCTAGACGAGTAAAATTTCTATGAATATCCATATTAAAATCTTTTTTTTTTATAAATACTAATGGTAACAATTCTTTATAATTATTGAATTCACAAAAGTTGTAGAACATTGAATCGCCTCCCAGAGGGTAATTAAATAGTTTCGGGACGCCCATATCAGGTATCATTTTAATTAGGTTTGCTAAAGTACTGAGGCATTTAGTTTTAGATAAGGCGGTTTTTTCCAGTTTTCTTTCGTAAGAAAAACCAGCTGTAGTTTCTACGACTGCATTATAAATTTTTTGATGTCGTATAAAATTCACGCAGTACAAAAGACTTATAAATTCATAAAAGAATAATTATGGAAAGCATCACGCGCACACTGTTCATATTATGGTGGGTACAGCCCGAACGGAAGCAAGCGAAGGTTAGCGCAGGGCTTAGAAGATAGGAGATGGTATAGTTGAACTCAAATCGCGCATCGTCGGCGAAGCCCCTAGTTTGCTTTTGTTCGGTCAGTCTGTAGTCACCATTATATTACACCTACCTAATTATTTGGATATAATTTAGGTAGGTACTAACGTTAATTATTATTACTATTACAGTAGGTTTCCACCTAAAAACATTCACAATAAAACATGCACAACTCTGTGAAGATAACGATTTGCGTTTTCATCGCCTTGTTCATGTTTGACATTTCGAATCTTGTGCAGATTGTTTGTAATGCTTTTCTTGTACAAATCTCCCAACAATTAGGCCGTTTCCTGACTTGTCGGTGCGGTAGCAGTGCGGCATCGGTGTGCTCAGTATACGCGGTACAGAAAGCTTACCGAGCGTGTATATTTCAATGGGCGTTTCCTGATTGGCGCGGTATGTGAGGAAGCGGGGAGTGATCGGTTCGGTTTACCGCGTCTCGACACGCTCGTCCAGTCGCCGCTCGGGACTTACAACAGACTTTTTTTTTCTCGCGCTGTACTGCAGGATTTTATACCGAGAATATACCGATAAGTTCGTAGATGAAAGCGATGCAGTATCGTTTTGTACCGATGCCGCGCCGCTACCGCACCGACAAGTCAGGAAACGGCCTTGAAAAGTGTAGATGTTTACCGAACTAGCTGGATATAAAAAAATACACGATTTTGTATGGATTGTGATACATGTTGTGCTCCGGTGGGAACGCAAAGTACAACAAATCGTTAGATCTCTACATGCAATCCTCACAGGTTCTTTGGTGGGAACGCAAAGCAACTAAACGAATCGTTTGTAAGGATTGCGTTGTGAAGGTTTTCTTGTGAATGTTTATGGTCGAAACCTACAGTTATAAAGAACACAACAAGAAGTACATAATGTTAGTATCCAAAATATTAAGTTATCAGCAGTTAAACATAATTATACGAAAGAACGTGTTTCGTATAATTATGTTTAACACAAAATTATGTGATTCGTCTATACATTTTTTTTTAAATATCGCTCTACCACGCTTTGAGGCTGCTTTTAATCTGCCGTAAAACAATTATTGCTTACATTCCATAGGTACCTACAAGGTACCTACTTATAAAATTTTATTTAGGATACTAGCCCGTCAACTCTAAATTTTCGTAAAATAGCAGTAATTATAATAAAATATTTGTAAAATGTACATTAACTTTTTTTGTATTATATCTTTTAGTATAAAAAATATATATTATATGCATTATATTATGAATTATTAATAACTGCATTACAATGAATACAAATTAATAAACTATAGTAGGTGCCAAATAACACCGCAATACAGGTCATCCACCCTGCTTCACCACGATGTCGCCAAATTCAATTTACGAATGGCTAATTCTGTCGCTTTCCATACAAACCTGTCGCTAAGACGGTAATCGCTCGAATCTGTAGTACTGTTTGTTTACCATACATAAATTCAATTTTGCGACATCGTGGTGAAGGTGGGTGAATGACCTGTATTGCGGTGTTATTTGGCACCTACTATAGTAGTATTATCCTATCAAACACTATCGTAGTATATAATTATAATACATTTATTTCAATGTAACAATGTCATGAATTAAAAATGATACAACACCAAAAACGCTAGCAGCTACCAAGCCGGCTAACTTATTGCTTAAAAATGTATATAATAATACACATATAATTATATATAATAAAAGAACTTCACATAACTGTGCGTCAACGACAAAAAATATAATTTTGTGATATATACGACAGTTTTAAAATGGCCAACGACTTTGGACAGGAACGCATTTCGAAACCATACTCAACAATTAAACGAGACTCAAATATTGATAACCATTACTCAAAATCTACGCTTGAGTAGCCCGATTAAGAGTTTAAGGTCCGTATGCCGAATTACTGCTCAAGCACTGGATCCGGACTCAATATTTGTGTATGAAAAATTCTACTTAAATCTATGCTTTAGTAAAGACTTCTGTATCGGCATACGGGCTTAAAGGAATTTTAGAACAGAGCTAAATGACGTACCACAATCATCCGATAACGTAGCGGTAAATCGATTAAAGCGGACTGGAGATGTAATCACAGTGAATTTCATAATATGTATATCAAAAATCTGCAGTCGTTTAGTCGCGCCACCTATTCCTTTGTAAAAGTCTCAGCATTTAGTTTCGGTTTTCTAAAGCTAAGCAGTTGAATACAAAAACTTGGGCAAATACTTAAAATATTACTACTATCTTTTGTATCTTAAGGCCGTGCTCACTTTGGATACGATTTCATCCGAATTTGATTCGTACGACTACGCACGTATGATACCGACCTTCCAAGGACTATGGGAGCGCTCACACTGCATGCGATCAGTCCTACCTATACGTACGTTTACTTACGACGACGTCCGAATACAATCCTAACTTGTTGGGATTTATCACGCAGTCGTAGGTACCTACTACCTATTTGACGGAGAAAAACGCATTCAGTGTGAGCACTCAATTCGTACGAACATTACTCGTACGTTTACGTACGAACAAATTCGTGTCCAAAGTGAGCACGGCCTAAATGGATACGCGCGTTTTTTTTCTGATTTTATTAGGATTCATATTATTATGAAAATTGTGGCGTGCCTGGAAGAAAACATAAAGAAACGACACGCCATTCTTACTTTAAATATGCTTATTTTGTTTCATAGGACTTTGATACGCAACTTCCATTATTCCGACCGATACCAAGGCATTTTTATAGCAGATATCTTGTATGAAGTTGTACAGCAGTGACTCTACCAAATTGCAAGCGCCACCCATCGGGATAATTAAGCACTGTATTTCACTGTCATTTATTTGTAAATTAAAAGGTACGACGCTCACTCGAATACGCTATCGTTATATTACGATCGCGATTGTCATTGTCATTTTTTTAAGGGCACATTGTACACGTGCTATACAAATGGTCATGCACGGTGAAGTAAATGTTGGCTGAACGAGTAAGTTTGTCCAAAGTTCAATTATTAACAATGCGAGAAACTTAACTTATTTTCTAAAATCACAACGAATTTATTACAATCGTAACATTCCTATGTTCTAGTTTAGTTATGGATTCCATAGCGTCGGTTTATTAAACCAATTAACCACTAGCATCAACTCGCAATTATGATATTGAACGTATAGTTTTAGTATAACGTAGAGACGCGACAACGCCTAAATTTAGAGTAAATGTTATAAAAAATTACAAATGTAAATACCGTTATAATTATGTAGTTAAAAGACGCGCGATAAAAATGTAATAGCACATGATTCGATAATAGGGTACCTAGGTAACCCTTGCACGCATGTCAACGTACACGAGCCTGAACGGAAGTAACGTTGTGCATTATTGAGTCTCACTTTATTCACACTGTTTCTAGAGTTATCAATTTTATATATTTATTTAACGTTTCTTTCATCAACTAATCAACTTTTAGCCGTCAATGAAAACTCATATTTCGTTTTGCGTTCGAAACTTCCGATAACTTGCGTATGCTGATATTACACAGTTCAGTTTTACCTTTCAATTTGGATGAATCAAGCGTATCGAATCATATAAACAGCACTGTATGATTCAAAACCCTTGATTGACATACTTGACAGCACTCCATTTGACTGTGCCTTTCAACTAAAATTCGGTTGAACCGTGTAATATCGATATAACGATGTCATTAGAACCGACCGAAAATTCCGATAATAGACCTTATCAACTGGTTATTAAAAAAGTTCATAATTGAATAAGAAGACAGCGACACACCTCTGATGGAAGTTAGTTGGCCCGCGAGGTTCGCTAGCCGGAGCCCCGGTTACACCCAGATAGCGGGCGTATTCCATGACTCGCGTAGATACCAATGTTAGGGGCGATGGAGCAGGGGTGTACTCTCGCCGCTCCAATGGCCCCCTTCACCTTCGCGATGTCGCTCGCTACATTTGTTTGTGCAGCACGCTGATGCGGACACAGATGGCGGTGTCGTGTGTACGCTCTGAAAGTTCACATAGAAATTGTAATCGCGCAACCAGTGCCATATATCAGCCATCTAGTTTCCATCGTCCAAGCTTTGCTTAGTTTGGGACTAGAAGGCGTTCTGTTAAGTGTCCGTGAATATTTATTTATTATATTGTTAACTCACTGTTGGTAATTCCCATCGAGCCCACTCATTTGTATAGTGGGCTCGCTAGGATTTTTTTTCCCATCTGGCCCACTAGTGGGCCAGCCGGTGGGCTCGTACCCTTGTAAACAAATTCAATGTAAGCTTGGAATAGTTACACCGTGTTTTGTCTCTTTCGATCGAATTTGAATCTACATAACAATGCAAAAGACAACACACGGTACAACTATTCCAAGTTTACATCGGAGTTTATTGATAAGATGGATTGGGTACATGTCTTGATTGTTATTTATTTATTCCACAACTAGCTGATACCCATGACTTCGTACGCGTGCGACACTTTCCACCAAAATATCTGTCAATTAGCATACGATGAAACTCGTGCCAGAAGCAGCTTTTGGTTTAGAGAGGTGAAGCTGTATCTAAGAATCAACGTCTTTCATTTCAATAAAATACATATAGCCTATGTTTCAATCCGGAAAAAGGGCTTCCGAATGGTATAAGTTTCATCGAAATTGGTCGAGTAGTTTAGGCGTGATCCGCGAACAAATAAACAGACAAATAAACAGACAAACAAACAGATAAACAGACAAACAGACAAAGTAGACAAACTCGATTTTCGGAATCAGAATCGTTTCTTTAGTAGATCTGCACTGCGCTTATCTTTAATTTAACTTTTTGGATTTTTTACAGCTTTATAATTATTATATTATAGTTTTATTTTTACGCGTGACCCGAGGGCTGGTGATTATCTAGGCCAGCGTATCAGCATTGCTATTCAGCGCGGCAATGCAGCTAGTGTCTTGGGCACGCTTCCGTTTGGTACTGATTTGGACCAGGTGGGCTATCTATAAATCGTTTGCAACGGTTTGTGGATAGCTCAACTGTTTCATGTGTATTTTGTAAATATTCTGAATATTGTAAATACTGTATTAGTTGTAATTTTCTTTGTGAATAAGTTTTATAATGGTATAGACACATCCAATTGTTATTCTGCCATCTTTTTTTATCGTCGTTGGTACAAACCCGGGGGAGGTACCACGGTCTCGTCTCCGTTCACTATGCTGTAGTTTTTTGATCTGTGGCATCGCTATCAACTGCGGTTTGTCTATGGGCTTGTACACAAAACTGCGATGCGACGTCGCATCGTAAAAATCTGCAAGCACGCACGACGCATCGCAAGATCTTGCGAATTGATTCGCAAGTCTCTCTGTTTCTTTTTCCTGTATCTCCTAAGCAATAACAAAAGTGCACAAATCTTTTTACGATCCATGTCACGACCTAGTTTTCAAAATACGTTCAGTACGGTTGATGGTCGTCGAAGGAATGGTCACCCTAACCGCGGAAGTGAGACGCCTTACCGCACGAAATCGCATCGCATAAATGCGTGTCGCAATTTTCTGCGTTGCGAATTCGCATCGCAGTTTTGTGTACAAGCCCTATGTATTGTATAGCGTACCTGTGAGAGATGCAAGTCGTACAGATGCAGTGCACTGGCCGACATGTCGTCTGCCGGGCGTGGAGTCGCAAGCGCCAGCTCATGGCACACCGACTGAGTGCTGGAGTGTGCTGCGTTATCTGCTGGAGGGTCGTCGTCTTCGTCGCTCGTCTCGTCCATTTCCTGGTGAGAAGAAAAACTGTTAACAAAAATAAGCGAAAAAAAACTCTGTTGTGTGATAGAATACGTTACCGGTAATCTGAACTGTTGTTTCGATTGTGGATAGTATGATAACACGGCAGGCATCGGCGTGACAGCTCCGAACAGACTCTGTTGGATGTACGAGCCCAGCATTGTTTTGTTCTGTAACACAATCATAGATTAGTATTATTAGATGACGTGAGAAAAAACTACATTTAACGAATTTTCCTTCGGAATTCGTTAGGGTCACTGACAGTCTAAATTTGGTTTTGCGCGGTAATCAATCCGTTGCGTATTCCGCTATCTTAATTTTAACTCGTTTATTTTCAACTAGCCGTCGCCCGCGGCGTTGTTCGCGTACTAAGTAGACCCTTTAGTTGTATTGCGGTGTTATATGGCACCTACTATAACTCATACGAGCTTGCTTGGTACACTCACCAGCTGGCTGGGCTGCGGCAGAGCGTGATGCATGCTCTGGCGTAGTGAGCGCAGGAATTGTCTCTGCGCCGGCTCGGCTGGCTGCCATGCCGGATGCCGGCACGAGAACGCCACCAGTGACAGCTCAGTCTTGCCCCCTTCGCCTTGGTCGTACTGCGTGTTCTCAGCTGGAAGTGAACTGAGTTAGGGCCGGTTTTTAGATCCCTAGTTAACTCAACTAATGCTTAAATTTGGTCCAAGTTTGACAATTCGTTGATACAAATTTAACCATTAGTTGAGTTAACTAGAGATCAAAAAACCGGCCCTTAGTACGAGAAACGGCAAGTAACTCCCATTTGTTCTATAGGACTGTTTCGTCATAGAACTGTTAAAACTTGTTTTATCCCTAATATCTGGTAACTTCCATTTGGTAAGACTATTGAAACAAAAACTAGCACTAATGGGCTAGTTTCAATAGTCCTAGTATGGAACTACAGGGATAAAAAAGTTTTACGTAACAGTCCTATAGAACTAATGGAAGTTACCCGAAACGGCGAAACATTCCAGGAATACAACCTTGAATCTTTTTAATTTGGTAAAATAAACTATTTATATATTTTCAGTACAAAATAACTTTCAAAATCCGAATCCAGTTTGGAACGGTGGTGGTCAAAAGCAGCCCTACAGATGCAATTGAAAACCACAGTGCATACCTTTGAGTTTATTCCTGCATTTGCCGGGTGTTTGCCAATCTGGGTGACCATGCCGACGGATATCCAACTAAAAATAATTAAACGTAAGTTCACATTAAATTACACATATTCGAGAAATTTGACAATCGTCATTTTAAAGACAGCAGCGTTACAATGCGCGGCAATAAAATCTCTACACCGAAGTGTTGTCGCATCACCGCGCAATGTATCGGTACTTTCACGAATGCCACGTTACGGTTATTCGTGCTGACCCCCTGATCGCTAAAGTTTATTCTTGACTAGCTTCCGCCCGCGACTTCGGTTAGCGTCCCGTTGAATCCCGTTGATTTTCCGGGATAAAAAGTAGCCTATGTGTTAATCCAGATCACGGACGATATATATTCCAAGTTTCATCCCAATCGGATCAGTAGTTTTTGCTTGAAAGAGTAACAAACATCCTCACAAACTTTCGTATTATTAAGTTCGCGTCCCGTTGGATCCCATTAATTTTCCGGGATAAAAAGTAGCCTATGTGTTAATCCAGCGGGCCTAAGATGCGCACCGCGAGATATTTGTCATGTCGTTCTGTCAAAATGTAATAGTAGGGGAGCCCACGATGCTAAATGGGGATTTACTCGAGCGTCCTAGAGACCTATTGGGATGCAAAGCTTAGATGATATGAAGAAAAAAATGTTATATGATATATACCTTTACATCGGTGGGGGAAGCGGCTATAGATTTTTAAATATGTAAAAAAAAACTGTTGCATGGACATCCTCGAGCGCGTCAGATATTGATAGCATCAATGCCCTACGTATTTTTAATAATGTACGCATGTTAATCTGATCGTTTGCATGATGCGGGTGGTTGTATTTAAGGGTCGAAAATAAAAAAAATAAAAATTAATCGAGCGCGTCAGATTTTCTAAGGGAGTGTTAAGTGCACCAAAAAAAAGCTCTCATTCACTAATGGATGGTTTCGATGGGACGCAAACTCGCGGCCATTTTCATAACGTGCAAAAAAAAATCGCCATTTTGAAATACTCAAGCGCGTCAGATTAAGATATATATGGTTCATCTTTATGTTCTAAACGTACTGTCTCATAATCTGACGATTATCTAGAGGGATTGGCCTGATCTGACAAAAAAAATTAGAAAAACGGTTCACCTTAAAGCTTAGGCATCGAATTCCAGGGCTGTACATTCCTTGGTTGTGTTTTCCATGGCTGTGAAAGCTCAGCACGTGTCGGGAATGCCCATCCACGGAATGTACAACCAGGGAATTGGATGCCAAAATACGTCATCCCCTATGCTTTGTTTACACTTACTTGCCTGACTATGTGAACGATTGAACGATTAAAAGGGAACGTAAACAGAACAAAATATTTCATTTTTACTTAGGTAGGTACCTATATTTTTTATTAGTGTGTATATATAGTCAACTTCGCAATCGGTAGGTAGGTTAGGTTAGGTTTGTTTATAAAAAAATGCGAGCGAAGCGAGCCCATCCATAAAATTTGCTAAAAAATAAACTTTGTTGTTTTTCTCTATGCTTTTCAATCGTTATATTTCTAATCTGTTTAATACCTTTGATAGCCTGTGCTTTACTAATCACTAAATTCACACTAGTACCATTTTTACTCTGTAGTTACATCTGAACGAAGCATAGAATAAATCGACCAATCAGGAGCAAGTACATCAATTCCATGGTTGTGCTTTCTACGGGCGTGAATTCCCTACACGTGTCGGGAATGCACGACCATAGAATTGATGTATTTTTTTTTTATACATGAATTCCATGGTTGTGTTTTACCGGGCTGTGCAAAATCGGGCTGTACAAACTCAGCACGTGTCAGGAAAGCACGACCGTGGAATTCATGTATTTTATACATGAATTCCACGGTCGTGCATTCCTGACTGCGCTTTCCACGGCTGTGTTTTCACAGGCTGTACATTCCATGGTTGTACAATAACCGGACCCTAAACAGTATGCCACGAGTCTTTATGATAAGCTGTGATGGCGTCATGGCAACAGAAACCAGAGTGGGGACGGAGTGAGAGAGTAATATATAGAGAAAGAGTGAGAGAGGAATAGAAACGCGGAGAAGGAAATGTAGGCATCACGCAACTGCACGCATTTAACTTTATCGACGAGTTTTTGTTATTTCGGCTTGCGGAAATCGTCAGATTATATATTTTTCATTATTCTTGAATTATTTCCTTCAAAATAAAAAAATATTTAGCTACGCTCGAGAATGTCGAGATGACGTTTTTTTTTACAACTTTGTTGCCCTCCCCTTTTTTTACGTCACTCTCAAATTGTCAGATTAGTGGAATATACACTTTTTAGGATGTAATTAACTCACCCTACCTTAATCTGACGCGCTCGAGAATTTCTGATGGTCAATTTTTTTTTACTAATCTGATCCTGTATCCTTCACGGGCGGCCTTATATATGGGCCTCATGTTTTGTGGAGGTACTTAACCGGGTACAAGGTATCCCCCTGTATATTAATCTGTCTCGCTTTGGTAAATCCCGAAATCCCCGCTTGGGCTCCCCTACTATAAGCATTTTGCACCAGTTTAGGAACTATTGCATTATCTGTGGTACCTAATGGTGTCGACAAAACGCGCCATAATGTACACTTTTGACACTTGTTAGTCGTCGTACCTCTCTGAGGACGAGATAATAGTCATGCAGAAATGTCAAAAGTTGAAAATTCAAAGGCGCGGTTTCTCGACAACGTTACCACAGATAATGCAATAGTTCCTAAACTGGTACAAAATGCTTACATTTTGACAGAACGACATGACAAATATCTCGCGGTGCGCATCTTAGGGCCGCAGGTCACGGACAATATAACTTCCAAGTTTCATCCAAATCGGATCAGTAGTTTTTGCTTGAAAGAGTAACAAACATACTCCCAAACTTTCGCGTTTATAATATTAGCTCGCATCCCATTAGATCCCGTTGATTTTTCGGGATAAAAGGTAGCCTATGTGTTAATCCAGGTCACGGACAATATATATTCCAAGTTTCATCCAAATCGGATCAGTAGTTTTTACGTTTAAGAATAACAAACATCCATCCATCCTTACAAACTTTCGCGTTTATAATATTAGTAGGAAGTTATCGCGACGACAATCATAATAGTTACCTGAGCGAAAGAACAAACGTCGCCGATGCCCAGAACGCTCACAGTAAAGTTTCTGTAGAAGTCGACAATGTCAACCGCCCGCGCTCGAAGTGATAGGAGGACTAACGGGCACAGTAGCGGAGACAATAGCTCGAATATTATGTAAACCTGCAAGTGTACAACCAATATTGATATAGGGTAAACTACCCTAATCTTGGCACCCCCACCAATTGTTGGCACTTCTTTGATTTATCCTATTTACTAAGAAAAAGCCAGACCTCACGATGTTGTTATATAAAAAACAATTTAACATAATAATAAACATCGTGAGGTCTGGCTTTTTCTTAGTAAATGGGATAAATCAGAGAAGTGCCCACAAATGGTGGGGGTGCCAAGGTTAGGGTAGTTTACCCTACTAGATTACCGGACGTTATAAAATCACTTCAATATGAAAAATTTTTCTTTTGAAACTGTCAGAGTTAGAGCACTATAAATCAGGGCTCAATTTTTATCAAGGAAGTATTGCTTTTTGTATAGAACAACAGTTTTTTTTGCACTAACACTTATAGTGCTGTAGATTTTGCAAGTAGATCTATAATGAATATAAATATAAATAAATAAATAAATATCTTTGGACATTACACACAACACCCTCTAGTCCCAAAGTAAGCAGAGCTTGTACTATGGGAACTAGATTGCTGATATAATACATATATACATTTTTTTGTAAATACATACTTATAATACATGGTAATACCCAGACACAGTACAAACATTTATGTTTGCCACAGAAATGTTTGTTCTCAGTGGGGATCGAACCCACGACCCACAGCACGGAAGGCAGAGCTACTACCAACTGAGCCATGACGTCTGTCAGCTGTAATATACAGGAGTTTATCTTCATATATTTTAACCCACAATTAGACCCCTAGAATAATCCCACCATCATCTGATGATGAAGTCGAAAGTAAGTCAAAAAGAAGACAGTTTCCTTAGTATTTGAAACTAGGGTAAACTACCCTAATCTTGGCACCACCGCCAATTGTTGTCACTTCTCTGATTTATCCTATTTACTAAGAAAAAGCCAGACCTCACGATGTTGTTATATAAACAACAACTTAACATAATAATAAACATCGCGTGGTCTGGCTTTTTCTTAGTAAATTTGATAAATCAGAGAAGTGCCAACAATTGGTAGGGGTGCCAAGATTAGGGTAGTTTACCCTATGTCTTACTGCTCTGAACTGGAATAGTTGTTGGAAGTGTGCAGCGACGTCCTTGGTATGAGCTCGACCGCGCCACGCTGCCGGTAGATAATGCACGTGCCCGAGTACTTGTACGAATAACTCCTCCCCCCGCGCCGGACCAGCGCACCCACCCCGCTCTTCGTCGCCGATCAATGCCCTGTCAAACATCATTTATGCAAGGTTTAGAGCTATAGCGCACTAGCATAGCGGCCAGCGGGCCTAAGATGCGCACCGCGAGATATTTGTCATGCCGTTCTGTCAAAATGTAAGCTTTTTGTACCAGTTTAGGAACTATTGCATTATCTGTGGTAATGTTGAGAAACCGCGCCTTTGAATTTTCAACTTTTGACATTTCTGCATGACTATTGTCTCGTCCTCAGAGAGGTAGGACGACTATGAAGTGTCAAAAGTGTACATTATGGCGCGTTTTGTCGACACCATTAGGTACCACAGATAATGCAATAGTTCGTAAACTGGTACAAAATGCTTACATTTTGACAGAACGACATGACAAATATCTCGCGGTGCGCATCTTAGGCCCGCAGGCCGCAGCGGCCATCGAGATAGATACATTAGTATGAAATCGCCCTAGAGCACGCGAACCTGGCCGCACGCGGCCAGCGGCCAACCCAAGCCGCAGCGGCCAGCGAAATCGAAGCGACGCATTTGCGGCCCGTGTTCAGTCGCTGGCCGCTGCGGCCACTGAGATGAATTGCATTTTAGTAAAATCACCGGTATTATGAAACTACAGCGTGATTTGTTTACATTTAAATTTAGTTACAGTTCCGGTGATTGATGGACTTAATTTTCTTAACAGTTCTTCAAACGAAGACTTGCTCATCCGCAAATAATTAAAGAACTTGTCATCATATTGCTGAAGGTCGGTGAAATAAGTATGAAATAATCCTTTTGTTCGCCTTTCACGTAGCAAGGGATGAACCCAAAATTTTTTCCTTTTTTTTTTCGTCTTCTTACTTATAAGGTATAAAAGCACTGCTATTTCCTCAACGTTCATTTTGAATCGCGCTGTATGTGCAACTGACCGCGTTGCAAACCTGTTTTGGCCGCGTTGCAAATCGCAACCCCTGCGGCCTGGCCGCTGCGGCCCGGCAGCTAGTGCGCTATTGCGGTTACACAATACCATTGACTGGACCCAGGGCCTCTACTGTGAATAATGATTAACGAAGATTCGGTACTGACGTTTGTGCTACACTGCGCAGTAACGCTGTAACTTCGAAAGAGCCTAGACCATCGCTCGAGGCGACCGCGCAGTGTAATACAAACGTCACTACCGAATCTTCGGAAATCAATATTCGCAGTAGAGGCCCAGTTATCTTGGTTTCGGACCCAGTCACTGCCAAAACGGTGTTTACATGCACCCAGTAACAAGTCAGCGCTGGACTGGGTTACCAAAACTATTGTTTATATGCACCCAGTAACAAGTCAGCGCTGGACTGGGTTACCAAAACTATTGTTTATATGCACCCAGTAACAAGTCAGCGCTGGACTGGTTACTGTACTGCCATGTTACTGACCCCGTATAAACCAGGCATTACTTATTTCTTCTAAAGTATAAATGATATTTTTTTGACAGGCGTCATGACTCTGTCGGTAGTAGCTCTGCCTTCTGTGCTATGGGTCGTGGGTTCGATCCCCATTGAGAACAAACGTTTGTGTGCGGCAAACATAGATGTTTGTTCTGTGTCTGGGTGTTACTATGTATTATAAGTATGTATATACAAAAAAATGTATATAAGTATTATATCAGCATTCTGGTTCCCATAGTACAAGATCTGCTTAGTTTGGGACTAGAGAGCGTTGTGTGTAATGTCCAAGAATATTTATTTATTTATTTATTGGCAAACACATTTTGCGTAACTAAAACATGATTTGCAGTTAAGCTTCTACATTTTCAACTCTACTTTGGGTGACCGCTAGCTATTTACATCTGAGCGCTTCCGTGCTTCGTTGGGCACATTAAACTGTCAGTCCCGGCTCTAGCAGTCGTTAAGCCATGACGGAATCCTTAAGGCGGCCTAAAAACTCCGTCAACAGAGTTGGCCACTAACTCATACGAGCTTGCTGGCTAACTCTACTTTTTCACTTTGCTTTGGTAGCGGCGTCATCGAGGGGGGCTTAAATAGTTCAGGGTTGAGGTCTAGAAGACTATATACTTAGTTAAGTTAGATAAATCTTGCCGAGTAGAAGGATTCCATTATCGGTGGCTTTTATTCAGACTTCTTGGGAACAGCTTCCAAAACAACATAGTTAGGACGATCTTAAATTGTTAATTAAGGTGTATGTAAAAGGCAGACAACCTTCTCGCTCGCACGTTTCAACATTTTTGAAGATATAATATAACTAATACTCAATACTCAAATATTCAAACGCCACTCAAACCCCACTCAATTTAAGTCCCGCTTAAATTATTGCCATCTCTTACAAATGAGTAATGTCAAACAGAGGCAGAGCAATTTTAAGTGGTGCTCAAATTTGAATGACTTTTGAGTATTTCAGCCTAAATGTATCAATGCAAATTTTTTGGTTAGAAAACTTGTTTGGATCAATGAGCTCTGCAATTTCACATAATTACATTTAGTTATATTATATCTTCAAAAAATGTTGAAATGTCCGAGCGAGAGGGTTGCCTGCCTTTTACATACGCCTTAACTTATATTGGTAATAGAAGGTAGTAAGTAAAAGGTCTCACCTAGCCCCGGCCAGCACACAGCCCAGTATTGTGATGATGCTGAGCACATGCTCCACGGTCAGCACATCTTCATCGTAAACTGACAGCATCACTAAAACGCCCAGCACACTCCCACTTAGAAACACTGTGTTCCTAGAACAGAACAACAGTACATTACTACAATACCAAGCGCTTCACTAGCGAGTTTAAAAAGTATGTGGAGGCTCAAATGTATTATGGAAGTGGTATAGAATAGTAAAGTTTCATTGCTATATGTAATTTACTGATATCTCTAGATAAAAAATTATTAAACGGTCATATTTCAAAGTATACCTCAAAGCTCAGTTGGATGGAAAGTTCTGTCATCTGGGTTGCAAGTTGTGGATTTGGATTTTACCGACATCAAACAATTTATGCGATGAACATAAGTGTGTGTTCCGTAAGATTTGTTTTGGAATATTATGTGGGCATTTTCACAAAATACTATCCGTGTTTTGATAATATTTATTTTTATTTTGATCCCAGAGGCATCATTCGATTCTTCTCGAAAAGATGAAAGGCACGTACAATTACATTGAATATGTTTAGACGATTGACAAATGGCCAACGTTCCGAGCTTTGATTAGGTATTTATTTTAGAAAGCAGCTGCAAATGTTTGGCCTTTTTCCAAATAATGAACTATTCTATAGTTTTAGCAACGACGCAACGCATATTCATTTTGCGTAACAAAAACACATTAGTACAGAAAATGTTAACAGTTGACTAATCGTGTTTCTGGTTATTTCAGGGTCAGCTTGCTCTAGGTCATTACCATTTTGATAGATCACATACTGCTACTACTACTACCTTATTCACGAAACAAGTTTGATTGTAACTAGGTTAAAAACGTTCAATGAACTAACTCGTGTTCCAACTTCTAACAAGTACCGTGTTCGGCCACCCCGTCCTGTTACGAGTACTATGACCACAGAATAGCTGATGTACTCTATCACCGTGCTATAATCATACCATGATCTAGTTTTAAAATGGTTCCTTGTCGACTGTACTTCCCATTTTTTATGTATGAACTCAAGTAAACCGTGTCCAGCGGGACTTTTTGTTAGATATTTTTAGAGCGTAATCGTCTGAAACCGTGGCCGTCCGGGATGAAGCCAAAATATTACATACCTTGCAAAAACTGTGGTAATGGGCGAGGTAAAGCTGTTGAGGTATTTGGTGGCTGGCTTGTGTGCGCGGTTCAGTCTATCGCGTAACTCGTGTTCTAACTCGTTGAAATGTCGAAGAGTTACCCGAGCGTACAGCGACCACGTGCGCAGCCCTAGTGACGCCGGTGACCGCTTTATCAACTGAAGACAGAAATTGTATTACCTACTAACTTTTCAAAAGATCTAACATTTCATTAGGAATAACGTCAAGGGTACTTCGGTCCGTTTACAAGTATAATAAGGTGCCTCACAGCCTCGCAAAGTATTTAGTTATGCGCAGTAATGCAAAAACGTGCCATTCCATCTTGACAACACCAATGCGAAGTCAAATGATGGGCAGATTTAGTGCGCCTTGGCAAGACTGTACACTGCCAATGATATCGATTCGCTTGTTGCATTTTTCTAAACTAACCTAATTTGAGAGCACTAGAAATGTTGCCGTCCCTTTCTCATAAACTGAAACGACAAAGATGGCTATAATATTAGAGCTGTCAAATTAAATTAGTTAAGAAAAATACAACAAGCGAATCGATACCATTGTCGTTCCTGAATAAAGAGTAAGATACAAGATGTTTATTTGCATAAATAAGTGTTACAACTGTAGGAGGCACTTTACGACTTATTCACCTTTTCCAGGTATCGCAAATGTTTTAGGCACTTAAACTAAGGTAGGTAATTATTAAATTTAATCTTGGGTACATAGGTACCTTTAGGCATGCACAAAATTTTTAAACATATAACAACATACTGAGTTTATATTATACGTTATTCCTATTGCTGCAACATGTCTTTTACAAGTAGAGTGGTTATGTTGCGGTCGAGTCGCAAAGTAGTAGTTAGTATTGATTATCTATTATCAGACTAATGACTAACCTCAGCATAATTGAAGAAGAAGTAAAGTATTTGCCAAGCTTGTATAAAGGGTGCGAAGAGTAAATTGAACAGTGCTAGAAGTAATATCTGGCGTTCTAATTGTCGTGCAAGGAGCATCCGTTTCGAGTGATCTTTGTATGCCTCGCGGAGTTGCCAACAATTCTCCCAAGGGCTCCATGGACTAGCTGTGAACAAAACATAGCTTATTACAATAGTCACACTCGATCTGTCTCAGTTTGTCTGTCTGTCTGTAAGGTAGCTCTGCTTGACTCGAATTGGAGGAAAGTGAGGAGTGAAGTGGTCAGCAGAGATTGGCTGTGACTACTGCACTTATTTATTTTGATCTATAAACACATTAATGTAGGCAGGTTACCAAATATTCCACTGGTTAATGATCTTTGTCAAATATTACAGTTTGTTCATGCTACTAGTTGAAACTGACCATGTTGGGCATATTTTAAGAGTGCAAAACCACCCATTGGTGACCCACAGGTTCATATAAGTACTTCTCATCAATAAACTCGCTAATAAAGTCACCTATAAAGTTTTGTCTAATATCTAGAGATAGACTAAAAAAAAGCACCATTTAGTAGTTTAAGCTTTGGAAGTATGTATGGAAGTGTTATGAAGTATGTAACCTTTTGTAAGTTAATCACTAACCTAAAGGAAAAGTACAGGGATGGGATGGCTCAATTTTTTTTGAAGAGAAATATTTAATAGATCACAATAAATAAAGTGTTACAACGAAGCAGGCTATAGAAAATTTTCAACTAATATAATTTCGCTGACGCAAATTGACTTAATAAGCTTTAAGCTTCATACTCACAAAACAGTAGAAATTCTAAATTCCATTTCAATCCCCTCGTCAGATAATGGAAGTCTCCAAGTAGAGGAATGCGAATTTGTAGAGGCAATAGATTCTTGTTCACCATTGCCACCATGTAGTTATTTATCCTAAAACCAAATAGGTAGGTACTGTACATAAGTATCACTAGAACTGCTCAGTAACTTTAAGTTTGTCATCTTAGGTAAGACTTGTCACACTGGCGATACACGGATGAGTACATTCGTGGAGAATCCGCCTTGTTCCCACGACCAATCGCACGCGAATCGTTAAAGTGTTAAGGCTTTAAATGATGATGAGACTGTTTCAAAAATAGACGAAGACATATGATCGGTCTTATTCCAGAACGGGGAGTAAAGAAAATCACGGTTTAAACGTCAAAGTTTATACAACCCGGGCGAATTAACATGACACCTGGCTCGAAACTCGATACTTCCCCCGCTACACCGCTTATACCGCGTGCACACTATGCCCATGCCGCTGCCGGAATGTATGGTGGCATCAATGCCGCGGACTTATTGCCGCAGCAACATCGCCTTTATTCTCACTAAGCGGCATTCATACCGGCAGTGGCATGGGCATAGTGTGCACGCGATATTAATTCGCCCGGGTTGTAATTAACCTTGACGTTTAAACCGTGACTTTCTTTAGACCCCGTTCTGGAATAAGACCGTATGAGTTTAATAAATTGAAATAGATTAGATTTGGAAACATAAGAATATCGTAAACCACATACTTACCTGAGTAACAACACCAATCCAAGCTATCTAGTATCTATAGATTGTTTGCAATGTAAGTATCTATCGATTATTGTAAATAACATAATAATAGCAGTTGCACCTTTCCGCATAAATGTACACACCTGAGTATTCTATGATATATATCTAATTCGTTGATTTCTTGCTTGTGGACGCACATGTGATGCTCTGGCTGAGCTTCTCTGACTCTATCTTGTATTGTGGACCAGTTGATCCATGCAAGGTCAGTCTGTAAATGTCATTACAATTGAACTTACATCTATACTATTATAAAACTGTAAAAAAGCCAAAAACTAAAATTAAAGATATGGATCTACTAAATAAACGTTTGTGATTCCGAAAATCGAGTTTGTCTGTTTGTTTGTTCGTTCGCGCATCACGCCTAAACTACTGGACCAATTTCAATGAAACTTAAACGATTCAGAAGCTTTTTTTTCGGATTGAAACATAGGCTATATTTTATTGAAATCAAAGACGTGGATTTTAAGATACAGCTTGACCTCTCTAAACCAAAAGCAGCCTTTGACACGAGGTTTATCGTATGCTGATTGACAGATATTTTTTGGTGGAACATTACGCACACATACGAAGTTACTGGTTTCAGCTAGTGTGCCATATAATTGCAGAAACTAGGCTATATTGTTAGACCAAAAGAACTGGTGCATTAGAATTGTCTATTAATATTATGGAGTCTGTAACCTCTGTGCAGGGCAGAAGCACTTCTCCAGTCTATTTTGGGCAACTATTTATGTGGGATTGAGCATGGCACATCTGCCGATCTCTGGTGGTTAGATTATGACTAATTCCACTCATTAGATTGGAACCAAGATAATGAATGGTTGATGAAATTCTATGGTTGTATGAAGTTAGGTTGACTTTGATTTCAGTTTCAGATGCACTAGAGATTTATGAAGATAATTATATTATAAAATTATTCTAATTATCTATGGAGTCTTACCTCTTGTATCTTCAATGCATTGTTGTAAAATAGTTTGGTATCATATGCATAGTACAAATGATACAATGACAAACATAATCTAAAGAACCATATTATTGAACATAAGGCAATGAGGCTCCACCTAGAAAAAATGTTTATGCTGTAGAATAATTGGTAAGTAGGCACCTAAACTTTATACTAGATATTATTACATATTCTAATTTAGATAGATTACTAAGTAAAGAAAAAACCAATTCTAGTCATATCAAAACACATCTACATAGTTTCGTTATTGTTTAACTCACCATTTCCAAGATATATTATTCACACATACAGATGATGAAAATATAACATCATCCAAAGTTAGCTTTTCACTTCTATTGGCGTTTGGATCATTTCTAAACAGCCTGGGATAGTCGACGCAGTGTATTAGAAATGTAGAGAACCAAACAATGAATACAAATTGGAGCAAGCAAAACAGATCTGAAAATATCATCGGGTAAAATCCTCCTCGTACATAGTATCTGTACATCCTCGTGAAGAATGAGTCAAGGTCATCAATGTGGGTCCATCCTCCTAAAAGCACACAATCAGTGAACAAAGAAAACAAAATTAATATTATATATTTGTATATTTGATACATTCATAGGTACTTATATGTACACAGACACATTGTAATATGTCACTGGGACCTGGAAAATAATGTGCAGATCATGCAAACATTTGCCTCCACGTGGAAATCGAACCCGTACCTTCTGCTGGTTAATCATCATCATCACTAAGGACTTTACATGCATTGCATAACTAGTTACATACAAATATATATTTTAGTATGATATTTGAAAATAATGAAATGGCCTTGTGTTGGTTTAGCACGCGCTAATCTACTCATCACAGGAACAAAGACAATAGTGAAAACAATGTTTACCTTTGTTTTTCGGCACCTTGTGGATGATAACTTTGTTGATATCTTCATGTTCGTGATCGAGATTGATTAGAGTAGGGGATACGTTTGCGTGTTCGACCAGCATCCCGAGTGGCGGAGTGGGCTCATTATTCAAAGCCCTGTACGTGTACGAGACATCTCGTCTCCCGAAGTGGGACATCTTACATAGACCGATTATGTGGGCTTCTACGACTAAATACAACTAAAAACTATCTACACATTCTTGACTTCGTCCGAGAAGCGTAAAAAATAACTTTCAACAAACAAAGTTCGAAACCATACAAAGGATTTCTTCGTTATTCTTACTAAACGGCATTGTAGGAATATATTTTTGGGGCTGTGTTTTACAAGCATACGAAGAATTTAGTACATAGTATTATCCAATAAAAAATATAAACTTCACAAAATGAAACGACGAAAATGAAAATAAACCACGGATGACAGGAGTTCTTTGTAGTTTTCAATTTACGCAGAACAAATCAAATCAATCAAATCTTTCATTCATTTTACATCTGTCATCTATCAAAACCGTCAATGATCATGATCAAACTTGGATCAAACAAAACCATTTAGCTCATTCATAAACCAAGAAGTTGAAGTTAGTTCATTCATAGTTCACCACAGAGTAGTTTTAGTTTTTTGTTTTTTTTGGGTGTCAACAAACTAGTTTGGTCAAGTGCGAATGGACTCGCGCAGTAAGGCTTCCGATCCGAACTAACAAAACTTCACTCCTCTCAAAAACTACGCAAGCTAAAGACTGCTTTATTTTTCGTGTAGAATTGAGCTCTAATACCACGTGCACACTATGCCCATGCCACTGCCGACATAAATGTCGCGGACTTATTGCCACAGCAATATCGCCTTATTCTCACTAAGGAGCTAGGGCATGAACTTGGCGATGTTACTGTGAAATAATTAATCGCGGCATTAATGCCGGCAGCGGCATGGGCATAGTGTGCACGCGGTTTATGATATGGGAGGGACAAGGACTTTTTTAGTCAAGTTAAAAACAGAACCTTTCAAAATGTTTTTTATTTCAATCCAATAGTACCAATTTGAAATTTTTATCCCTCTATTTTTGACATTCTGAAAATCTTTTTTTTTTATTGATTTTTCTCCCTCTATAGACATGCTAAAATTAAAATCTATACCTATTCCAAAAATAGTTTCTGAAACTATGGTTTGTGTGTGAGTCACAAAGTGACTTTGTCCGTCCGTCCGTCTCGCTCGGTCACAATAAAATAAATATAATAATTGTTTCTGACGGACGGACGGATTAAGTCGCACCTTACAACGGGTTTCGAAATCCTACGTGATCGGAACGGAACCCTAAAAAAGAAGAAGAAAGAAATAAAGATTTGTTTTGATATTTTGTCACGGCATTTATTATAACAGAAAAGAACTATATTTTAGCCTAGGCTTCAATATTCTCAGCCAGCATCTAGGTAACAGACGAGGAATCGCTGAATACTTTTTAACACAATGGTAAGCAAAACGGTCGAATGTAAGAATTGTATTGATAAGTAGGTAGAAAACTACCGTACCTATCTACTGTGTTCCATGTTTCCATCGTTTCCACCACCAATCATTCACAATACGATCATCAAACGATTTCATAATGTACGTACCATTTATCTGCCTATTCTACTCTCTACCTACATACCTCAGTGGCTCCACCCACTTTTGGGAATACCTATAGTTACCTACCTACCTACCTTGATTTATAGTTCTACTAGCGACCCGCCCCGGCTTCGCACGGGTGGCATGCAGTGATGATGATGATGTATTATATATAAACCTTCCTCTTGAATCACTCTTATCTAAAAAAACTGCATCAAAATCCATTGTGTAGTTTTAAAGATCTAAGCATACATACATACAGACATTAGGACAGACGCGGGAAATGACTTTGCTTTATACTATGTAGTGATTCCACTAATACAAAGTTTACATGTTTACAACGCACCCCTGCGACGCGGAGAAGGAGATGAACCGAAGAACTTGATATGCATTTAACAGCTTGATATAATAGGTACCTAAATTGATACAATAATGAGTCATGCCAATTTTTTGTCTTAATTTCCAGTTGGTGCTAGTCCTAGGTGACCTCCACATTCCTCATCGCTGCAGCAATCTGCCAGCCAAGTTCAAGAAACTGCTCCTGCCAGGCCGGATCCAGCACATCCTCTGTACTGGCAACCTCTGCACTAAGGAGTCATATGACTACCTTAAGACTTTGGCCAGTGATGTTCATGTTGTTAGAGGAGACTTTGACGAGGTTGGTTTTCAAAATATTTGCTGTAACATTAAATTGGCTGAGGGATTATTTATTTATTACTTTATAGACAAGCAGTTGTCGCTGTTACGTCACAGTGTAAGGCTGCTTTTCCACCAGAGATGTGCAAGGACGCGTAGCGAGGGATGTGTTTGTAAAGAACCAATAATATCGCTTCATTTACCTCGCCTCAGTCAGCACAGCTCTGGTAGAAATGGCTCAGCGGAGCTAGATTTTTGCGCATACAAAACAAGCGAGGGATGTGTGCGAGGGATGTGTTGTGAGGTTTGCGACATACTCTATGGCGTTCGCGTCACTCCTCTCCCACTACACCGCACCCCTGTCAACACATTTCTCAGCTTCGCAACGCACCCTCGCTCCACACATTATCACACCTCCGCTACACATCCTCGTACGACACATTTTCCTTGCACAGCTTTGGTGGAGACCCCTACACATTTTCACAGCACAGCTAGACAACCTCGCACAACACATTTCCCTCGCACATTCCTGGTAGAAACTCTCTTTTCTTTTAGTCAATTTTTTCAGCACTGTTTTACTTATTCATAGCTAGTTGTCAAGTTTGTTTTTGAAGGCATTTATGGTTATAAAGAATTAGTAGATCATTATTCATTAAGTTTACAAAAAGCTGCATATTGTTACGATGACCTTGAACTTTTTTTAAACATAAAAATCCAATTGTACCAAAATAAATTATATACAGGTTTCAACATACCCTGAGCAGAAGGTGATAACAGTTGGTCAGTTCCGTATTGGTCTTATCCACGGCCACCAGGTGGTCCCATGGGGTGATGAAGAGTCCCTTGCTTTAGTCCAAAGACAGTTGGATGTAGACATACTGATATCAGGGCACACACACCGCTTTGAAGCCTATGAACATGAGAATAAGTTTTACATCAACCCAGGGTCTGCCACAGGGGCTTACAGCTACTTGCACAGGTGAGCTGAATGAATTTAAATATTAGGGATCAAGCAGGGCAGAGTTGTCGGCAGGAAAAGAGGTAGGCCTAAAATGAAGTGGACAGATGTGATCAACAAAGACCTTACGTCCTGCAATGTTTCCCAAGACGACGCGTCGGATAGAGCGTAGTGGTAAGAAAAAACGAGGAAAGCAGATCCCACCATCAGATGGGAATAATAAGTGCTTAGGAGAGAGAGAAGCAAGGCAGAGTGGTTGCATTTTCTGGCCTGTAGGGGCCACTGGCTTTCATTATTATGGTGCGTGCACGCTCAGCCGCAGTCGGCTGGGAATTGGCCATGAGCATATTGTGAACATGATCGCGCCTCTGTCCCGGCTCCCGGCAAAATCACAGCTGAAAAATGAAAGGAGTGTTTTAAAATTTGCGGCGTTGTGTCTGTTTGTGTCTTTGAATGCGGTTTTTTGACTGAAATCTATACTCCAAGGTCTGAATCTATGTTTTTCGTTTCAGGACTTCCACTCCATCATTCGTTTTGATGGACATCCAAAGTTCCACAGTGGTCACATATGTGTATAAACTGCTGGGGGATGAGGTCAAAGTCGAGAGGATCGAGTATAAAAAGGCGTAACTAGTTTCAATTCAGAGACACATTTTACTACAAACTATAATATATTAAGTGATACATGTCTACTAGCTACTTTCTTTTCTCAAAAATGATAGGAGATGGTGTTTTTCTAGGATTAAAATATTTGTCAAGGGTAATATGTACCAAAAGCCATACGCTCAGCTCGGCAGATATTTTAGTGTAAGTCGAAAGTTTTCAGTCGAGAGATTATGTTAAGATGTTTGTCTTTCAATATTGCTGAAACTGGTAGTCCGATTTGGATGAAACTTGGAATATATATAGTTCGTAACCTGGATTAACATTATAGTCTACTTTTTATCAAGGAAAATCTACAGGATCAAACGGGAAGCGGACGAAGTCGCGGGTAGAAGTACTGTAATAAAAACGCTGCTCTATGACGTTTTTAGTTTTATTCTAGCCCACGCGGACTAAATCACGAGTTTTAAGGCTGCATTAAATTATCGATTGAGCGAAGTGAACTCACTTAGAACTATTTTTAACAAAAAGATTTCACTCACGTGAAAAGGGGCCAGGGTCTAGGGAAAGTGGAAGGGTGATTCGCGCAGCCAAACGTCTTAAAATTCGACTTCTGCGCATTCAAGGTAGGTAGATACATACATAGGTACCATACACGAGATTTTAACTAAGTACAACCAGAAAATCCATTTAAAAAATGTTATTTTGTGCATGTAGGTTGGCTGGCTGATACATTACCTACCTACCTTTGATCTACCTTTGTAGATATCAAAGGTAAGTAAAGTAGGTAGCTATTTCGCCATAAATCCACATTGTATTACCTATATTTCAAATAAGGTACGTTTAGTATACCTACATAAGCAGTAGGTACGAATTATTATTCTTTGATAACGGCACATAATGCTCCTACATTTTTTACATTTCTCAAGTTGTATCGTTTTATTCAAGTAAGTTTGTAAGTAGAGGTATCTAAACCTACCCTAAGTAAAACAAGAACGAAAGTACAGGTATAACAATTTATTAGGTATTACATGGATAATATAATAATAATAATAATATAATTCATTTATTTTCTCATCACAAAAAAGGTTCTTATTTACACCATGTTTAACTTACACGAAAACTAATAGAGAACCTGTAGAACCTGAATATGAATCCATTACATAAATGGAAACAACTTAAGAGTCGGGTAGGTACTTATTAGGTACCTACAATAAGTAGGTATCTATGATAAATATCAATGTGGGTAGTACCTAATTTAAATTTTAAGTTTTCATGGACTACCCAAACAATAATGTAGTCCTACGTATAACTACATAGATACCTAGGACTGGGTAGGTAACAAATATTTAAATGAATTTTACTCTTTAGGTACCCCATTTCTATAATTGCATTACCAGCAACATTATTTTTTGTAGATATGCTGTATCAGAAGAACTTAAAGAAACAAAAAAGAAGTTTTTAGTAGAAGAAAATTACAAGCCGTAAGAAAATCCTAACCTGTATTTTTTCGCATCGCAGTTTTTTTTTACGATCTTCGTACACACCTTTGTCAGACCCATTATCTATATCTATACTAATATTATAAAGAGGAAAGGTTTGATTTTTTGTTTGTTTGTTTGTTTGTATGAATTGAATAGGCTCCGAAACTACTGGACCGATTAAAAAAATTCTTTTACCATTAGAATCCTACATTATCCCTGATGAACATAGGCTATATTTTATCCCGGAATTCCCACGGGAACGGGAATTACGCGGGTGAAACCGCGAGGCGCTGCTAGTTCATTTATACTTAGGTACCTATCTACACCAAATATTTTATCACAATATAATATTGTGTGCGTCGTTATATTGCGTGTGAACTGTGAACGTGTAGCGTACGTAACTAGGTACCTACCTAGTAAAATAAAATAAACACCCTCAAAAAAATTCTGTTATTCCTAGAATGTTCTACCCAGCTACATGAACCACAGATTATTTGGTACAAGTAGGTACCTAAACGTACATGGGCTCCATAAATAGATTAAATGTATATTTTATATTCTTGGACAATAAGCAAAGCTTGTAGGTACTATGAGAACTAGATTGCTGATATAATAACCTTGCTTTTTTGGAAATACATAATAGATACATTATCTAATAACACCCAGGCATTATACAAAATGATCAACTGTCTTATTTATTACATTTCAGTCCAATATTCGGGTCAAACAAGTTTAATCCGTTATTACAAACATTCGAAGATGTGAATGAAGTAAAGAAGACAGAAGTTACGTATAACAACGAAACGGCTATTGTGACTGCGATGGGCGAGACGGGAGAGGAGACAACCCCAACAACAACTACATTACACGATACAGACAGCCGAACGTTGTTCAGACAACATCTCACTTTCAGAACTATAAAGCCGACGCTATGGTGGACGAAGCCCGGGAAACGCATCAACGCATCAACGCTACGCGAGAAGTACCAGTAATTCTACGAACTCAATTATTTACTTAGAAGAAGCATTAAAATTTATACTAGTAGCTCATCTAATGTAACCTCTGCCTATAACAATACATTCCGCGTCGGAATCGCTGCGCGCAGAGCGCGCGCGTTGCCAATAAGGCAAAAAATGCCGCACGAAGTCCCATACAAAGCAAAAAATTGATTGACACTGCTCGCGCGCTGAGCTCCTGCGCGGACCTGTAGGCCTCTCACACATTTTGTACAGTTAAGTGGCATTAACTTGAAGCACTGAAGGCACCATTTATTTCTAACCATGCGAGAGAACCTACTACAATGGACTTCAGAACATTTATAATGTTTTTTTTCTATTTACATGTTTTTTCTTCCGTGGTTTCATTTTTCTTTTAATTTCTTTTTTTCTGAATATTAGCCAATTTACTCTGTTATTCAATGGCATATAGTCAAAGTCGATTGCAAATATCAATGCTGGCATTGAGTATTTTACAACTACAAATGTGATACAATAGCATCAACAATCTAAACTACTTCTTTAAATAAATACATGTATTGATGTCACTGCCGCATACATAAATAAATACATAAATAAATGGTTTCAATCGGTGTATTATTCTATTTATTACCAGCTATCAAGTGTTTTCACTAGGATAACTGTCTGTATACAATACTCAATATTAAAACATGATTAAACATTTATTTACACTATGTAGGTTTATATTTAACTAAACGGCTGTTTCTAACACTACATTGCCTTATTTATTGTGTAGAATGATGCAAATAAATGCATTTTGTCTACTATAAATAGTTTTGTACCTACTGCAAATTATTTGTCTAACTAGCTAACTAATTACCTAATATCAATTTTGAGCAAGAAACTACTGATTAAACTTTTTGGTTTTCTAGATAACTTTATGGTCCTATTTATCTACCTACTAACAAATATAGTGGAATAACAATAGGTAGGTAATTATGTATGAACTACGTAATATTATGTCTAAATTAAATCCAGAATTGTAAAAAAGGATCTACTTGCGCCCACTTTGTACACCGACGCATTCCTCTATTACGCTACCTTTTGCGAAACATAACAAAAACATTGCGGTTACAAGAAAACTGTGCTGTTATCTCAAATAATCTTTATACAACTTCGCTCAATAGTGCGAAGCACGAATAGCGAATCGGCTTCGGTGTAGCAATTTTTACAGCTACACGCACGTAATAGCTGATTGACACTTTGTTAAGTGCAAGTGCGAAGTTCTAAGTGGATAGTTAACGTGTTTTTTGGTGTCAAGTTAGGTGTATTCAGAACGTTCACACAGTGTTTAGTTGATTCTGCTATTTATTACTCCAGATTGATCGATTCGTGTTGCCGAGCAATTATTGCTCAAAAAATTGCCCTTATAAGTATAAGCGCACCAAGTTCGAGCGACGCTCCGAGTGCGGGGTGAGCACGGGTGTGCGGGGGAAGCTACTTAACAGTTAAATAGACACGGCTTCTAATCACTTTACATTTATTACCTGCACTCATCACTTATCAGGTAGGTACCTATGCGTTTACACGCTGATTTTACATAACGCTTAGCACTTGCACTTGTCACTCGCGCTTGATACTTAACCAAGTGTAAACCAGCGGGCCTAAGATGTGCACCGCGAGATATTTGTCATGTCGTTCTGTCAAAATGTAAATTTTGTACCAGCTTTGGAACTATTGCATTATCTGTGGTACCTAATGGTGTCGACAAAACGCGCCATAATGTACACTTTTGACACTTGTTAGTCGTCGTACCTCTCTGACATAGAGTAAGGGAAAAAAGAATAGAGATGACATACCTACGAAAAAAACATGCATACCTAATCTGAGTCTGGCACAAAGATGGAGGCTTGCCGTAGAGCTGCGCGCACTATTATCGATATCGATAGTTGAATTGCACGGTGTTTACAGAATTTAAAAAATTCGCATATGAGTTTCTTTTAGATTTCTTCATAAAGGCTTCTACGAGTAGTACACACACACAGTGCCGCCGGCTTAGGTTGCCGCGTGCGGCTCAAGGTTACTTAGCTTATTGATTGAGTTTCATGCGGACTGCCAGTTTTTGCGGCTTGTGCCGGGGCATATGTGTAGGAGCCTTAGTAGAGTATCACTATTACTGATCAGCATACCACGCATTCATAATTATCAATGGAAATAATAAATAAATAACTGCTACTACAGATTTTTTCTGGTTTGTCGGACTATACCTACTTATTCTTTATTAATCTATCTTCTATTATTTTTCTATATAATATATCAAAATGAATCCTATTTCGTTGTCACTCAATAGCTCGAGAATGGCTGGACCAATTTGGATAATTCTTTTTTTTTATGTTTTCTAAAAGTTCGTAGATGGTTCTTGCATTTAAAAAAAACTATGGTGGTACGTAGTGCGCCCGTGTCAACTTGTTACTAATATTATAATACTTAAGTGTAAAGGGAAATTACTCAGGTATAATTATTTATGAACTACTTGGCACGATCATTCCTAATAAAACGAAAATTATCATTTCAAACAGGTTTAATAAAAACTGTAAAAGCCGTTCCGGTTATAATCAAGTTCTAAAAATGCCTTTTACAAGTAAAATAATTATGTTCACAATAATCAAATATAAGGGTTCATCAAACCGTCGATCCCAGTCATAATCAAGTTCGAAAAATATTTAAAGTTCGGTTAAGACATGTCTCTTCAAAATGCAGGGAACAAATGAAAATATGTTTCGTTGATCTATTTAAGTTTTCCAACCCAATTACATCCAGCCACTGTTCTTTTTTTTTTAGATGTCGGCAATCTAAAATAATAAAAAAGAAATCCGAGTTTAATTATATTCACCTGTCGCTAAGTTATCGATATCGATAAAAATGAAAATGCCGTACTACCGAAACTCTATTTACAAGGGAGAATTATTTTCTTATAAAATCACATAATATTAATGGTAAAACAGTAAATGATTACAGAAAAGCAAGAATATCATTTTAAACATTCCCACTAATAGCAAAATCTTTCAAAATAATAGGAAAAACAAGATATTTTGAATGAATTCGGTAACTTGCCTGTGCAACGTTATAATGGGATGTTTTTTATGGTGTTTCATGCGGCAACCTTACACACTGCACCTACCCATAATAAATGCAGTATTCTGCAAGTTCTAGCACTACTAACAAGCACAATTTTCGCGTAGAACACTAAATTTTCTTGAGAACACTGAAAAAAACAAGTCGCTATGACAACTGATGTACTTGATGTTGGCTGTGCTAAAACATGGCGACCGGCCGCAGGGAGAACTGTTCATAGAGATGTATAATGCCTGGTCCATAGATTCCTAGGTTCATGCTCTCTGAGGACGAGATAATAGTCACGCAGAAATGTCAAAAGTTGAAAATTCAAAGGCGCGGTTTCTCGACAACATTACCACAGGTATAACATTACCTACGCAATATGTGAAACGCACACATACTACTGACAGTTTTTCGGAAGCGAACCATAAACCAAGAAGTTCAAGTTGAATCCAAATCCGTTGTACAAAAAGCGATAACACAAGGGTAAATGTATGGAAACTTGATTTTACTTTCCATACATTACCAATGCATACAAAATAGGACGCTTATTTTAAAGTATTCTCAATTGCTGTTTTCAAACATTATTGCTGATCACATGCGCCACACCAAACGCCACGGAGAGCAGCAAGATCAGAAATATAGCCCGAAAATACCTGTAAAAGATTAAAAATTATCATGTAAGAACACATGGGTATAGGTGAGATTGAAGCCAGGTGTAAAGCATAGAACTACTGGGATTTTTTTTGAACAATAGGTACCTACACTTTCTGTGGCGGTAGTCAATTTTATTAGTACAACTCAATACTTTTTTTCTGAACTTACCAGGTAAACTTGGACCTCCTCAGAGTGCGTATGATGCTTTCCGCTTGTTGCCTCGTACTGATGAGGTCTCCGGAGTTGTCGATCACGAAATGGGACTTTGCAACTTTGTCTTCAAGAGGCATTTGGCAGCTTATTCGCTTCTTTGCTACTATTTCAGAGAAGTCACTTCTTTTACAAAGCCTTTGTAACTGCTGGTGGTCCTCACTGAAACAATAACTTATTTACGTTAACTGCATTGGGTTGTTTAAATAAATTAGTTTGTTCTATAAAGTAAAATCGTTTAACTGGCAAGTCATTGTGTACAAATATTTCGTAGTCACAGCTAATTAAACTTACCATACAACAGTGATAATCTTATGCATAAAGGTCAGCATTTTGCCTGTTTCAAAAAGTAGCGGCACTTCCATCACAACATACTTGTGGCCTGAGAAAAAGTATGCCATAGCCATTTTCATCATAGCACTTTGTATTCTCGGGTGTGTGATTGCATTGAGCCGCTTCCGTTTCTCTATGTCATCAAATACTAATTCACCGAGCCGAGCTCTGTTGACTTTGCCATCTGGAAGCAAGACTTCGTCACCAAAATACTCTCGGAGCTCTTGCCAGCCTTTTGTGCCAGGTTCCAATACTGAAATTCAAATGGAGTCTTCTTTATGTCCTATAATAAAGATGTAAAGTTTCTGTGATGCAAATAAGCCATGCAAACAAGATCATTCACATTGAAGTGAATTGATCACTATGGATATTTGTAACTGTCAGTATGTACCAACACAGATTTAATAGCTCTGAACTCGCACAGAAGTTGAATTATGTAATGTACTAATAAGACAAAATTGGTGATTCAACCACAGCCCTATCAACTGGACGCAATTACACTGGGTCCAGTTATAATTACAAAGTCCAGCTTAACTTTTGTCAGCTTCATGCCAGTACCTACCCTGTATTTGACATTAGCATAGAGGACTGCTTTATAGATGATAAGATTTATTCAATAAAATATCTCCCCCAATATAGACTACAATTAGGTACAGTTATAGTCTGACTGAACTAAATTTGAATAGGTAGTTTCAATTTAGCCAGCAACTTAATTTGAACAGCATTCCGCAGTGCTCAACCAGTGACGGAAAACAGTGTGAGGAAACCCTTGGCTTAATCATATTGGCAGGTCCATATTGGCCTTGCCTCTCTTGTGGATAAGGCAGACTTGGCTCGGAGGATAGTAGGTATAGGTAGGTACTGGCAAGCCTAACTACTTGTACTAACATTCTGTGGCCTAACCAATTTGGATAAAAAACCCAGCACTCCGTTCATCACTCTGTATGTTAGAAGCAAAAGCTTGTTTTTTCTTACCTACAATAACAATATAACGAAAGTAAGATATCGCAAGATTATCTAGGTATTTAGTACAACAAATTGTGTTACCATTCCTGGCTACTTCATCAGCATCAATGACGGCAATGCCGTGTTCCCTGAAGATAGACAGGACTGTGCTCTTGCCTGTAGCAAGACCTCCAGTAAGACCCACAATAAACATTGTAGGTACGGTGTGTTTTTACCGTGTACCTGGTAGCGTCAAAGAAAACTAATACAATACAAAAGATTTGGAAAAACAAAACAAAAAAGGAAGCCGAAGTACTGCAGGCAGTGTTGCCGTAACTTGTTTTCGATAATCGAGACGTTTCCAAAAAATACCAACAAAATGGGGAGATCTAGATTTGTAACAAAGAAGTAATTTAACTATTTTAGTTTTTCCTTATGTAAAGGTGCTATAACCTCGATAACTAGAGAAACACAGCATTTAATTTATGTAGACGTATCATGAGACATGAGGCGAATTCGGTTCTGTTATGTTATTTTATTTTATTTCTGAATAAATTGAAATCGGGAGATCTGTGAAATCAGAAGAGGTTGAAACACTAACAGGTAGACGAGAGGCCATTCTATGGAGAGCCACTTCTTGGTTTACGGCTTCAATACTTCGTCTACACCAAGGAACATAAAATGGTCTTCGCCCAGTGTCCGTCAGTCCGTCATTTCGTGTGTTGCCAAAGCCGAAATATTGACAAGCTAACTTCCTTGGATTGGAAGAATGAAATTTTAGCAGTGCACTGCCTACACACTGCCTTCCATTCAAATTCATTGGCGGGGGGCCTTTAATTAGCTCACTACCTAGTGCGTTGATGAGGCATTAGTAAGATTAGGTACTTATCTAGTCAGAATGGAATGGTAGTTTGATGTAGTGAGTGATTTGCTTGACATGCGTAGAACCTGCACAGATTTGAATTTTGTGTCGTAGTAGATAGGTTCCACGGGAAGAAGAGAGTGTGATAAGGTGGGTGAATGTATATGTCTGGAGGGTTCTCCTGGTAGGTAGGTACGCCAGTTTCATGAGAGTCTGGTTATGGATAAAAAACTCTCCAGTGTGTATGAAATTGTGACGTTTGGATGATAGACAGGGTATGTGTGATATTCTCAGTCAAACGAAGCATTAGGTAGGTAAGTAGGTAGGTACTTTTTTATCGTAAAAGCACTAGGTAAGAACCCGCACGGATTAAGCTCGTAAAAGTTTATGCACAGTACCTATCTACGTAAAGCAGCATAAGGTAGTCGGTAGGTAACTGAGTCAGTTAAACTTTTCCTAAATTTTTACTTTTATCACGCTACTCCATCTACCTACTTCCAGTTCCTTTTTTCGCACAACATAGGTAATATATTTTTGTTCTCGCGCTATCCTACGTAAAGTTCAAGTTAGCTTGGCCAGGACAAAATTGTCAGGAGGGGGAAGGGGGTATAGGCGGAGTGAAAACATGTAGGCGGAGCCTGTCATAATCCCGTCGGCCTCCTGTTCATCCCTCCGAGTGCCAGAATAAGTTACGCTCCCCGGGGGTCGAGAGGTATTCTAGCGGAGTGCGTGATGTGAGTTGAAGTGCAATGTTCATGGACGAAGGCACCGAGCGAGGGCTGTCGATGGAAGGTGCTAGTGTGGTACCGGCGTCAGGTGGCTCACCGTCGCCTCATGGCACCGACGTATTTTTGTATGACGACTCGTCCATGTCCGACGGCAGCCTGTACGCGAGCGATCAAGAGAACCACACTTATCCCAGGAAAAGGTACTCAGAACATAGTAAATTAGATTCAAATAAATTATTGCAGTGAGTAACAAAGTGACTCGCTTCGATAAAAATCAATAATATACAAATTCATTTATTTACCAAAAAGAGTACATAATAATAGTTAAAATTACTAATGAACATATCAATATTACACCTATTTTATGTGACAATGGAAAACTTGTAAGCGTGTTTGGAAGTGTAGGTAGGTACTATGTATAATCAAAGCAAACGGTATGTAATCAGATTGCTCACATAATCTTTTCGCATGTTTGTTGCATGCCAATCTAAGTAGGTGGGTATTTATTTTATAAACCAAAAATAAATGAAAATATCACTGCTACGCCATCTGGTACGTAACTGGAATTTGGAAAAGTATTTGTTGAATCATTCGTAGGGCTTCAGCGAAACGTCTACGACCGACGCACTACGCTATACCGTAGCGCTACGAAGCTCATTTTAAACGAGAACATACAGCGCTACGAAACGCTACGAAGATGTTGTCTACTAATATTATAAACGCGAAAGTTTGTAAGTATGATGGATGGATGTTTGTTACTCGTTCACGTAAAAACTACTAATCCGATTTGGATGAAACTTGGAATATATGAAGCTGGGCCAACATGTACTTCAAGACCATACGCTCCTAAACAAATAAAATACCTACCTAAATCGCACGCTTTACAGCTATAAAATAAACCAAACCTACCTACTATTAGGACGACAACCGCTAACAAATAGTTATATCTATTTACCTTAAGTCTGTATTGTTCTCATATAAGTGACTGTATTTGTCTTTTTTGAGAATAAAGTATCTTAAACCATAATATATATTGTCACATAGGCTACTTTTTATCCCGAAAAATTAACGGGATCCAACGGGACGCGAACGAAGTCGAGGGCGGCACCTAGTAATAACTATACGTAGCGTTGTGGTAGCGCTACAAACTGGAAAACAAAACATCATCGAGAAAACGGGCTGGGTAATGAATAAATCAAACTACAAGCTTAACAAGCTACATGAATAGTAGGTAAAGTGTGGGGGAAATATGGCTTCTGACACTGCGCTTAGGAATTACGTAACTTCGAATGTAATATTATTCTAAGTAGCGTCACCAGTAATGTATAATCTCTCATTGTGGAGTATAAAATAAATACAAATGATTCACAAACAAAATTACAACTACCTAATACAGTATTTATACAATACTAGCCGTCTCCCGCGGCGTTGCTCGCGTTAGGGTGTGACTTTCCAAAATTCCATTTTCCCGCTTTTCTGTTGAAATTTTTCCTGAATTTTCTTTGCTATAAACCTCACGGAGCCCGAGACCTTTCCAACGAATGCAAAACCGTGGAAATCGGTTCGTGCGTTCTGGAGTTATAGCGTCAGGAAGGAAAACCCGACTTATTTTTATATAGTAGATTCACAATACCTATTTATAAACAAATACAAATGAAACAGTTGAGCTATCTACAAACCGTTAGAAACGACTTATAGATACCTCAACTGGTCAGATGGTTCAAATGATTTGTGTATAAATTATCATCGAAGGCTTACTCCCAGGTCAGAGGTCCGGCGCCTGCGTCGTCGCTCACGCTGCCCCCAGCAGCAGATCCAACAGCGGCAGGCAGCGAACCTGCGCGAGCGCCGCCGGATGCAGTCCATCAACGATGCCTTTGAAGGACTCCGAGCGCACATCCCAACTCTACCGTACGAGAAACGTCTCTCCAAAGTCGATACTTTGAAGCTGGCGATTGGATACATCAGCTTTCTTGGCGAACTGGTATGTCCCTAAATTGAATTATGGAAGTGGAATGGAACTAAGGGGTACATTCATGGGTATTGGTCTTCAAAAGCTGAGCTAGCTAAATGATTAGGTACTAAATCTGTTGTCATCTCTTTTCGCTGTCATGCAAGTGACGGTTCCGGGACTAGGTGGTCTAGGTGTCAAAATGTTCAATGGTGACTATGATAGAGCATTTTTTAAAGCCGTGCTAAAATGACCGTTGAATTGAATAATGAATAAAGGGGTAAGCATTTATGAAAGAAAAACGTTTTAGTTTCTCATTCTATGCTATTCCTCAAGGCATTCGTGCCTCGAAGAAAGGCTTCAGTGACGCTTGCCTGTAGCGCAATGGTCTTTGGTACCTCACTTACTATAAGGAAAAAAAAATTTAGTATATCAGGTACCTAACCAATCATTGTTTACATTACCATCGCGTTAGATCTCTCTTTTGACCCCCAACAATAAATAATAAAATACTGAAACTAGCAAAGCTATACCAAACTACCTATTACTGGGAATAATATTAGTTTACCCGGGTCGCCGTGAACATCAAATATGAATAAACTACAAACAAAATTAAATGTTGCCTAATAAAAGTAAATGGTTCATTCCATCATCGTACATAAGACCTACAAAAGAGTGGTAGCAAAACTATTGCACCCTAGGATTTAGTGTCCGGTCCACATATGGTCCCACTCCATATGGAACTTAACTAAAAGAGGGTAGGTAATGGTTCGATTTAAAAAAAAAAACTTTATACTGAAAAAAGAAATTATTTATTGCGAAATATGTACCTACGAGTGCGCATAACATTTTGAATTGTTGGAAAATAAGAACTCTGTTAAAACGAGTTAGCGTTTGAAGCTAATACTAGATATTATAAACAGGTCAACACTGACCGTAGCAGCACGGAGACCATGCTCTCTGGAATCGCCAACATCCAGAACAAAGACTCCCAGAAGAAGGTCATCGTACGAGGTAAGTGCACCATCGAACAATGTGTCGACGACGGAGTCCAGATGAAACATGCACGTTGAAATATCACCACAGTGGAACTTTAGAATTTTATTTTGTAAGGAAGATAGCCGAACCACTTGCCATCAATCAGTGTTTTAGGTTTCATACATTTCTTTTAGGCTTCGGTCGTGTGGCACTGGCCTTATATAACTAGTAGTTTGCCCCAAACTGAGATCTCGCAAGGTTCCCAAAAAAGAAAATAATTTTTCTAGTAACCATCAAACAACATTTTTTTTACTGATGTTTTGGTCTTTAGACGAAAAAATGGAAGCTCACATTATACTAGTTTTTCAAACTTTACAATTTTCACTAAATGTACCTAAAGCTCAAAATAAACTGTGTTTTTTAATACTCAGTTGCAAAACAGCAATGTGATCAATAGAGCGTGGCAGCGATGATTCAGCCCTCAGTGTCAGGTCGTGACCCCCGCGATACACTGTTTGTGCACCTTTTCATTTACCTACACATACCTACACTAATTATGCTAGGTAATTTGAATCTCGCGACCCTAGGCAGTATTATAATGATCTGTGGTCTAGTCTAGATTGTCTAGAACTCCAATGAATGCCATGGTGGTCATCATCAGACTCCCAAAGAAAAATTATTCGCAATGAACTCCAGAATAAAAAAAACGTCGGCTATATATATACCTCTGACTACCATGTCCTTAGAGTACAATAGCAAGTTTTATGTATACGTGATGCGGTAGGTAAGTATATAAACTGCAAGTAAGAGGGTCCAGGTGCCATAGGTGCGTTCTCACGACTTGCGTGATGAGCCACCGTATCCCATGGGATATGGGATGGATCCCACGCCATGTCGCCTAATTGCAGTTCGCGATAAATCGATTATACGATTCGTAGTGAGTAGCATAGCACGTAGCGTGGGGTGATCAACGGATCAAAGTTCTAGACCGATATCGATGAATTTTGGAACCTGGTTCACAATAGATTTTTATGTGTACCTACCCAGGTACTACGTACAATATTTCTACTAGGTACCTAAGTAGATACACCTTATCTACCTTCTACCTATCTACCTACGTAAGGTAGCGTTCGGAGCCCTAGTATGAGTTTCATTATGTTGATTCGGGAAAAGTTTATAGATAAGAATAGGTTTCGATTCACCCGTTAGTCGAAAATAGTTTTTCTCCACATAAAAACGCGGGTTACTTTTCGCGAATAATTTGGCACTTGATACTCTTGAATTAGTGAGTTTAGTACCTCTCCCTTGTAAGCAATGTGCACTTGTGCTGACAAAGTGCATCTAAAAGTGTGTAAACAAGGGTCCGCACATATTTGCGAATCACACCGGAGCAAATTGAAAGATCTCCCTCGGTTAACTGAATCGGAGTGTATTAGAACACTATTAAACCCTCGACAACCCCATTTTAATGTAATAATCGAAGGGCACAATAATTCATTTGCTGGAAAAATTACTTACATTGTTTTTGCAAGTTTAATTAGAATACCAATCTACAACGGCATCAAATGGTGGTTAAAAAACTACGTTCATTTTATTCGTTTGTATCAAACACCTACTAAAGGTAGGTAGGTACCTAGGTACACTAGGTACTCTAGGTACTCGGAGTCGGTACTACAAATGATCTAGGAGTACATACGCGATCAGTTCTATTATACTATATAGGCAATATTATTATCAAATAATGATTCACAAAACACAAGTGCACATCACTTAATTATTTCCATAGCACTTCACAGATAGTTTATCACAATAATATTGAAACTGAGCGATAAAAAAGCTCAGCGTCCATTGTGGGGCGCGGACGTCTAATCTCTTTTTCAATTACCTACTAACAAAGAGCTTATCAAAATGTAGGTGAGTAATATAGGATTTACATACGGCTTAGAACACGTGCAGCAGCAGTTGTCGACTCAAGAATCAGGCGATAGTGTTTGCAAATGAAGCGTACCATTTTATAACCTAACCTCTATTGAGCATAATTATAATTATGAGATCCACCTACTTTGTAATAATATTCATTTTATTTACTACCTATGTATTTGTTTGACAAATACTTCATCCCTGACATTCACTATGACATTTCTGATTTCACAAAATTTTCTTTTGTAGTTTTTAGTTGGTTTTTAGATCTTTAGATTTATTTTATTTTTTAATGACCTAAATAATAACTAGAAATTATGCCTATCAAAATTCTTCTTGCTCGTCAAATTTTTGATGCTACTGGAGTACCCACGGTTGAGGTGGACATGGTAACCGAACTAGGGCTATTCCGGGTCGGTGTTCCATCGACCGACACAAAAAAATTAGCAGAAGCAGTCCAGCTGCGGGACAACATCCCTACAGAGTTTCAAGGCATGGGCGTCTCGAACGCAGTGAAGAACATCAACACCATAATTGCTCCAGAACTGATCAAGCAGAACCTCGAGGTCACCATGCAGAAGGAGATTGATCAGTTCATGATATCACTGGACGGTACTGAGACTAGATCCAGACTCGGTGCCAACGCCATTATGGCTGTATCTTTGGTGGTAGCCAAGGCCGGGGCAGCGAAGAAAGGCGTTCCACTATATCGACATATTTCTGATATGGCGGGCGTTACCACTATAATCCTACCGGTGCCTCACTTCACAATACTGACTGGCGGTATCCTCTCCTCCAACGGACTGCCCTTCCAGGAATATATTATACTGCCCACCGGAGCATCATCCTTCTCCGATGCCATGCGTATCGGTACTGAAATCTACCGCTTCGTGAAGAACGCTGTGGCCACCAAGTATGGCCCTGAATGTACCTACGTGAGCGATTCAGGGGGTTTTGCCGTGCCGCTTCAAAGCCACAGAGATGCGTTATTATTCTTGACAGACGCTATCAAGCAATGCGGATACGTGGGAAAAGCAGAAATTGGTCTCAACGCAGCCGCCACAGACATGTTTAAAGATGGTGCTTACGATCTAGAGTTCAAAAATCCCAACTCCAATCCCCAAGAGTACATGTCTTCGGATAAGCTAGCTGAAATATATTTGGACAATATGAAAGAGTTTCCCGTGGTTTCCGTCGAGGATGCCTTTGAGTTTGACGACTGGGCCGCGTGGTCAACCTTGACTGGACGCACACCGTGCCAAATTTTCGGAAATGATCTGACGCAAACAAATCTGCGGAGGGTTGGACTAGCAGTGGAGAAGAAAGCTGGAAATACCATTGCTCTGAGGATCAACCAAGCCGGAACTCTCACTGAAGTCATCGATGCATATAAGTTACTCAAATCGAACGGATTCGGAATAGTGGTGAGCGACCGGTGGGGAGACACGGAAGATCTCTTCTTGGCAGATCTGGTGGTGGGCCTTTCCGCAGGCCAGCTCAAGTGTGGAGCACCGGCTCGTTGCGAGCGCATATCGAAATATAACCAGATAATTAGAATTGAAGAAGAGCTGGGAGCTTTGTCAAAATACGCTGGAAAAAATTATCGAGGTCAAGTGTGAATAAAGTGTTGCATTTTTACACCGCTTTCTGATTTAAACTAAGTAGGTAGATAACATTAATTGGGTTAAAACCGCGGTGGCTATTTGTAGTTTTATGGGGATTATGTAGGTAAGGGGTAGCAATTAGTAGACGTCAAGGTGCTACGCATGCAGGGCTCTAAAATTTTATCAATCACAGGTAGGTACCTAGACTATGAAGTTTGCATTTGGATAATGATTCAACTTGCAGACGTGCATTGGTTCGTGATTGGTTCAAAGTGGATATGACAAGCGGCCTAATCGCAGGAAACCGTCATTGTATCGGCTGCGACAACGCAGGACTGTTATTATAACATTTGTCAATCGTGACCAATTATATTTGTGGCAAGGAGTAATCAGGGTTTCATTATGTAGTTATAAATTTGAAATGTATCAAGTTGTAATGTGTAATGTGTATTCTCCACATTACATCATGTAAAGAAACGATACAAAGAAAAATGTTCTCGTTGTATGTACCGGTAGGTGGTACCCTGCTCCTTGAAAAACTTGATATAGGTACGTACCTAATTTACCTTTATTCATTCAATCCTTCATTAATAATGGCAATGAATTTGCTATCAAATAAATAACTCAAAAAATGATTAAACAGGACAGGGTCAACCCTATCGACAATCGTGTGCTATCGGAAGCGGCCAAAGTGTGGGGTAAAAGGCCGTAACAGCGCGCACGTGCATAGCTAGGGGTTACACCCCTGAATAAAAATAACACCCCGAAACTTATACCACATTTGCGAATGCCCCCTAACAATAATAAATTGTAGATAAATAAACCTCAAGTGCACAATGGGTAAGATGATTGTTCAAGTATTAAGAGTAACATTCGAGTGAGGTGCAAGGCAGGTGCATAAATTAGAACCAAGTACCTACCTACGTACCTATGTACCTACGTACCTACCTAATTATTAAATAGAACTTATTGTCTGGTGGGAGACAGAAAATATAGTAGGTACAAGGTACATAGGTACCAATGAAGAAGAGTGGGACAAAGCAAGGCCTAACTTTCATTCAAGCTACCAAGTTTCGGAACGGCAATCAACTTTTCTCCACCGATTAACTATTTTTTACAAAATGATTCTGAGTGTTGCGTGGGGTTAGGCAGAACGAGTTATGTAACTACGTACGCAATACAAAACACAGAGTAGTCGTTGACACAGTCTAGTATAGTATTATATAATCTGTGACACAGTGCAATTGTTTTTTTATTGTTTTTTAGTTACCTACCTACCTAGGTTGGGTTACGCTGGCCTGACCCCATTACAGATTGCTCTACCATGTAGGTAGGATGACTTTTAGTTACAAATACTAACAATTCCCACCCAACAATTAGAAGTCGGATGGGGTGCGATGCGACCCGTCTGTTACCAACCGACAAACAACGCGGTCCACGACCGGCTTTTTCTCTCATAACTGGTCTTTTCCCACATTACATACTATTTATACCTAACGGTACGTTGTTTTATCCAACAGGTAATAACTGCCAGGCACACTCGCTATCGTGGTCGCGACGGGGCGATCGGCCTACAGGCGCTGGGAATACTCTTCACGCCAAGATATGGATTCCCGAAGACCCGAGGATCTTCCCCAACTCTGTTAGCGTCATCGAAAAGGAGGAGCTTAGATAAACAACTTCAGCGCCATAATGCAAACTTACTTTGATCTCATTTACTTACCTACCTTATTGTTTATTTTATTTAGTTATTGTCAATTTTAGGTGTAGGGATTGATTGGATAAAGGATTTCGATAGTACCTAGGTACTCACGGGTGTTCGACTGGTCTGATTAGAATACTTACGAAATCGTATTCAATTTGATGTTTTTATGAGACGGCGAATATTATACAGAAAAGCATTAGGTTACCTATTTCACAATACGAACCTGTGTAATAAATTAAATATGCGACTAGGTTATCAAGAAGGTATGCGGCCAATCTACCTACTAAAAAGTCGTGACAAATTTAGTTCTATGGAATATGATTATCATCCGCGTGGCACTACTGCTGAAGCCCCAACAACGCTAACGCTGCGTGCGTTGCATAACGGTGCGTGTTTTTCTGAGGCTCGGCGGTAGGTATAACATTTAACCGGTCCTTATTGATGGGCAAGCCTAAGCCACGCATAATTACCTAGTCATTAGGATTAGGTTACATGTTGATTATTTTGTCTACCTATTTATAGTTTCTTTATAAACCTTGTAACGGAACCTATATTATGTTAGTCTTCTGGGTGCTGGTTATCGCTAGGGGACAGTATTTTAGACGTACCGTTGCAACGTTGTTATATTAGAATACAGGGTGTCATAGGTACTATTACATAAAACGCCTCCGTCAACTAGGTACCGTGTGTTTATTTTTCCGAGCTCGAAGGAGCAACGTTTAGAACACAGAAAAAAAAGTTTAGAGCTACCTCGGACATACCTACATAATTGTCTACTAGACAGCTAGCACATGAGTACTCCTGACTAGTTAATTTATATTGACCTACCACCTAGTGTATTAGATTAAAGTAAGGTAGTAGTAGATAGGTACCTACCTACCTATATAAAGTGAGCCCTGACGCTGTATAAATAACCTAGATTACATGCAAAATAGATATAATTTTGATTTTTTACTGTCTTTAGTCATTTCTATCATTGATCTAAAAAAATAACCATTCTCTTTTAAAACAAAAATATACCTAAAAGTTTCACCAGGTGTAGAGATTCCCAGGCCGCCAGGGTAGGGTTGGATACCTACTATAGTCGGTGCCAAATAACACCGCAATACAGGTCATTCAGCCACCTTCACCTTGGTGTCGCAAAATTCAATTTTCGTACCACTTGCTCAAAAGTGACATTCTATGCCACAAAAAGCGAACATAACAATAGTCATTTTTAATCTGTTAAAAACAGGGAGAGAAAATTGTACTGGATTTCTTTCATCCTCTAGGGGGAGAAAAAGATTTAAATTTGGAATACAATTTATACTGAACTACATCTGTATTTACACCATTGAGTTTGTATACAAAGCATAATACATCTTTTTGAAAAAGGAATACGCATTTATTATGCAGGCCGTATGAGCTTGACGCCTTTGCTTTTCCGACAAAAAAATATTAGTCTAGGAAAATGTCGCGTTTTTGTTTTCTCCAAATACATAAACGTTAAGTTTATTTTAATTTATTTTTATAAATAAGTTAATGTTCTAAAATGCTATCTCATATTATTATTGTGTTATTTTTTTCGCAAATGGTACGAAAAGTAGAGTATTTTCCTCGGTGATAAAGCTGTCTTAGTCTTGGGTGAACTTAAATCCCTCGCTACTCTCAGGACTCGTCTTAAATCCCTCGCTTCGCTCGTGATTTAAGTTTTTAACACCCTCGCTACGCTCGGGAGTAAACTTCGAGTCCTTCGTTACGCTCGCGATTTAAATCGTCACCCGCGACAGAAGACACTGCTTTATCCCCTTGTATAATAATCTACTATTATGTATGGTAAACAAACAGTACTACGAGATTCGAGCGATTACCGTCTTAGCGACAGGTTTGTATGGAAAGCGACAGAATTAGCCATTCATAAATTGAATTTTGCGACATCGTGGTGAAGGTGGGTGAATGACCTGTATTGCGGTGTTATTTGGCACCTACTATAGATATTATAATGTCTACCTACACGAAAATTGTATGATACCTACCTGTTTCAAAATAAAAATATTTATGCTATTGTTTGTTTCCTATTTAAACATTTTAAACCCATTGAACATCATCGGGAGATCGGAACCAGCAACACGCTGTTCAGGAACTAGCACGGAACTACAGAACTAAAATACTCTGAGGCACCTATATTACTGAGGCCGGATCTGTCGGGCACATGTAGAGTAGTAAATAAACTATAAGATAAGGGTAGGTACCTAAATAATAAAGTATTTCTAAAACTGAATATCGAGTATGCTAGAACTGTAAAAACACGAAAGCACGAATTGGATTGTGGGTGTGGGTAGGTTTCTGCTTCGGGTGGCAGGCAGCGGATCAATATGACCGACAGGCCGGGATTGGTGGCACATGGCATTTCCCACGGACGACGCCTCTCGCGCCATCTCCTCCGGTGCCCGCGGTTGTAGACACAGGATTATGGACTAAAACTTCTATTTTCCTGCTCTCCGTCCAAACGAGTAGGAATATTGATGAATATTTATTTATTCGTAGAGAACGAACCAAAAATCTATGAAGAACTAGCCGTCTCCCGCGGCGTTGCTCGCGTTAGGGTGTGACTTTTCAAAATTCCATTTACCGGCTTTTCTGTTGAAATTTTTCTTGAATTTTCTTTGCTATAAACCTCACGGAGCCCGAGACCTTTCCAACGAATGCAAAACCGTGGAAATCGGTTCGTGCGTTCTGGAGTTATAGCGTCAGGAAGGAAAACCCGACCTATTTTTATATAGTAGATAGGATAGAATAACCTCTTTATTTATATTCAACAGTCATTTGAGCGCGGCTTTAAAAAATGCTCGATGACAAAGAAAAGAGACGGTCTACTACTATTACCTATCCTGGATTAATGATCTACAAGATCATTGTTAGTACTAATAATATTATGATTCAATGACCTTAGTTTGTTGCAATAAAAAGCTGTATGTTCTGTGCATAATTCGTTTACTTATATTTAGTTTTTCTTAGTACTTACAAATAATTAATAACAGATACAGCGAGATCTTTCTTTGCCTTTTAAAACAGTAGTATAGGTACACTAACAATGCACCCTGAGCCTCGAGACTGAGTTTTATTTCGCGAACTGAGTCGCAACTTTGGTATTGAGAAAATAAAACTCAGACCCCAATACACAGTCGGTAGATCTACCCCACCACACTCCGTAGGTATACAGCCTATACAGGGACCACCAAGCAGAAATATGAAAACGGAAGTGAGACTAAGCAACTAGGTTACGTTATACGTCGAGACATAGCAATAATTCAAATTAAATTAATTAAAATTAAATTTTGTTGTACTTAAATAATGAGGATCTAAGTATTCTAAATATATTGTTCGGTTAAGATACAATAAGTACATATAACTCATAATATAAAATAAATAAAAAAAATTATAATATTTTTGTGGTTACAATAGTTTCATAATGACAATAATTTTGTTTACCTACCTATGAACATCTAAATTTCAGGAGCACATCTGCATATTACTGTTTATTTATGTCACAATAGCCGGTAGATGTACACTTATAGGGAAACAAAAAATTCAGTAGAAGGCTGGCTTATTATGACTTTCTGAGTTTCTGGGACACCCCGTAGGTATATAAGGTTGTAAAGTCCACCGTAATAAAGTTTATTCTACACATACATAATTTAATAACTTTTGCTTATGTTCTCCGCTATAAGGAAGTGCAGCTACTTTCGTGAAACTTCAATAGCTAAAAACAAAAATCTTTTAGGGTGACAAAGACTTAGCAACGGACAAAAAAATATTTTTTTGGCGTTTGTCATTGGTATTATTATTGGTATTGGTAGTATTTCAATATTGTTATTAGTGGTTATTGTGACCCTCGGGATACTATACGTAAGTTATATATGAGACATAAAGCCCAGATGCGCCTGCGCAAGGCTGACATTAACACAACCGATTTCATTAAACGATTTGAAGCATATCTCCTTACTTACTATCTTGATATTTACTATCTTGGTTTGATACGTTAAAATATAAAAAGATAAATTATTTTAATTAGATAAGAAAGATCCCGCACTACTTACCCAACTGAAGCGAAGGAGCAATCGTCAACTGACACCTCATGCTCAGTTCGGCAGAGATTTTAATCTAATAGGTCCTTTGAGATATTGTGTCTTGTACCTATATGGGACCGTACATATTTCAAGATATTTTTTTTTATGTCGGATAGAACCATAGATTTTTTTTTGTCTTGTAATGTGCAAAAGGACGTAGGGATGAAGTCATATCTTGGCCGAAAACACGTTTCACCCAATGGTGAGTCATGTTTCGTCTATTTGACGTCATCCGTAATGGAGTAAAATCTCTGCCGAACTGATCATTAGGTCCCTGGTTCACCTGAGGGATACTAGCTTGTGTATGAATTAATATAGCAAAATATTTTTGAAACAAAACATAATCATCTTAACATCTATAAATAATTGAAGTCCATACTACATAATATATACTAGTAGTTCGCCCCGAACTGAGATCTCGTGATGGTCGGAGGTTAATAAAACCCAAACAATTTTTATTGACAATGGTTGTAATAAACTTTGCAAATCGCTTCGAAATCACCGTCTAGCTAAGTACCAGTCTTACTTGAACTAAAAAATCATTGCAACTCTAAGAAATGGTAGCTCACGTTATACTGGGTTTGCTAATTTTATAATTTTTACAACAACTCAAAAACTATTATTCCTAGAATCAAAATAAACACGGTTTTGGAATGTCTAAACAAAACCCTATCATATGACAACCCACTTGATATTATTTTATGACTTTTTTTTTACTCCCTTTGGACCCTCATAACTTCACGACCCCTTGACCGATTTACTTCATTTAACAAACCAGTAAAACTTAAGAGTACTATCCGTATACCTACCAAATTCTGTGAAGATCGGATAAGCGGTTCAAAAGATCTCGACGAACAAACATACAAACATAAAAACATACAAAGCATTTTGTCCAAGTTGTCACACTAAGATGACTATTTCAAAATAAAACCTAACATTTAATCATGTTTACCTTACCTCTACCTTTTAATCATGTCTGCTGAGCTATATTGAGTAAATGATTTTCAAGGCAATCTATTTACGGAATAAAATATATAATAAAGTAAACATAACGTAAAAATTAATAGTTTCTTTTAAATACATACCTAGATTTGTTTTGACTTAGGAGGACACGTCCAAAGTCAAAACTAATGTAGGTGCTTGGAACAAGTTGGGTAACGTACATCTATCTCGAACAAGTTAGCAAACCAGCAGTGCAAGTACCGTTCTTATCGATCGCTTAGTTGTCGATCGCTAAAGTCGATAAACGTATCGAATCGTATCGTTCCACGGGAGTACGGTTCTCTTGTCGACAAAAGATCCGTACTCCCAAAAATAAGGTCAGAGTTTATCGAAATCCTTCGTTCACTGCTGCCATGATTTACTAGTTTACTGTCAATATCACTGTTAATCACTTTCGTTTGTCAGAATCAAAGCATAGTAAACATACACCATTGCTAATTCGTTTAACGAATTTGTCTACCGATCGTCTAAGTTGGTAACGTACCCGCAACTGTCGATAAAACTATTTTTATCGAATTTTGACGATTCTAAATGTCAAATTATGCTATCGACAAGAACGGTACTTGCACTGCAGTTGACGATTGACTAGACGCAAAAATGAGCGAAGCTCACTTATTAAATTTGCAACTAACGTATTATTCATTTTATAGACCTACATAATAACTGATATACATTTTAGAGAATCAACACTTTGGAGCCATTTGATAAAAAAATAGTGCCAGAAAGATGTCAACGATATCTTACAGAAATAAATACCCATCCCATAATTAAATTTTATTAAATAAAAAAACGATAGTTTTGCATCTGCCGTTCGAATAATATAACTTTTTACCCTTACAATATTAAAAATTTGGCCTTTTTCCAGTCGCGCGTCTTACCACGTAAACGTCTTATAAGGAGCACCTAAACAGTATAACATAAATACTAGCACGAGTGAATGCCAATTGAACTGGGACTCTTAATTGGTTACAAGTTAGAAGATAAATATTGTGTTAGCATCTGGAATATCTGGATGCCTCATTCTTCTTGAAATTACTGAGCCATCATGACGTCACAAGTCTTCATTGTACGTGGTCCGACACGCGCTTATTCATTTATTTATCAAGCTATGCCATTATTTTAATTGCAACAGATTTCATAAAAACTACGCTGGTGTTGTACACTAGACTAGGAGGAGGTAATCAGGGGCACGTCAAAACATACTAACAAATACTCTTAAAATACGAATCTGGTCTCCTAAATATGTACTACGTCTTACTTATTACGTAACACGTAATAAGTATGTTAATAAAACTAGTTATAATCTAAAAGAACATTACGCCATATATAAAACTTTTATAGGACCACATGAAAATAGGTTTGGTCAATTTGGTTATGTTTTTTTTTTTATGAAAAACGAAAGCGAAGTTGTGCATTAGACGCTATTAAAAATAGAAGATAAGAAAGAAGCTAAATAAGTATAGCCTACCTACCCAATGGCAAACAATATTGTGCGATTATTATTTAAAAGGTGCGTAATTTAAAAGCAACGCCACCAATATCGATATTTGGGTGAATCAACTATTTTACCAACACTTTGCTGTCCCCGACCATTTTTTATTAAAATACGCTAATCGGTAATGTGTAACTATTACCGATATATTGTTATATATTATATTATATATTATATAACAATAGTATCTACGATTACCAGGCACAACGGAGAACTAGACTACGTTTTTGAAAATCTGTGATTCAAACTCGTTCCATACAAAATATTGCTGTCCTAAGACCACATTCACTAAGTGAACTTTAATTGAAATGAACTTGTACTTCTTGCTTTCGGTTAATTTTTATTACACAACAAGTTAGTATGCCATAGTTTAACGAGAGAAATAGAATAACTTTTTTTTTTATTCCCTAAACTGTGTCCCTTACTAAAATGGTTTTACCCCCGTATGCTGAGTTACACTTGTAAATTTTACCTGGAAACACATAGATGGATTTTTTTTACCCTGAGTATCTTCATTTGTGTTTGCTTTCGCTCACATGGCGTGGCGGTGTTTTTTGATAGCGTCGTCAAGCTGACAGTCCCCGAAGAACGTTCGGAGGGAGGGCGTGCCTTTTTGTGTCGTATGCTGAGTGACCGCGATTTCTCGACATAAGTTTATTATTTACTTGATATAATCAGATGTTTTTGTAGTACCTAACATATGTTTTCGATTAAAGTTTACGCGGAGTACTATAATCAAATTATAATGCGCTCTTTTAGTGAAAATACACAGATTGTCTGCTGAGTTACTGTATACTGAGTTACATTTTCAGTAACTTCAAATTCATTCTTGGTAACTCCTAAGACATTCATGCACTTAGTTGGAGTAGGTTGTAGCACATAGAGTAAAACTGACTCAATTTTAACTAGTTTTTACTTATCTCGGTGCTATGTACCTACCTTCCTCTAGATATCAGTTCGAATTGATGATGGAGAAGTCTTTGGAGTTACTTATGTCCTCGGTATAAACATTATAATATTTCCGATAATAATTTGCTAATTTCTTTCCAGTATATCTCTATATTACCAGTACTTTATTCTCACAATTGGATAAATAATTCATTCCTATTTGTAGTTCTTCTATATTTAGCAAATATTTTTTGTATAAAGGTAACGCAAAAGACCAATATTAGTTTTGCACCAAAATTTTCAAATACTATGAAAAGTTATATTGCCAATTTATTTGATTATGCATGCAAAAGTAAATAAATAATAATGAAGAATGTTTTCGTATTTCATTCACCATTTATGTAACGCTGAATGCAGGTAACTCAGGTGACAGTTTTCAAGGGTGTGTGTTGTAGTTATTGTTAAAATTAATTAAAAATATGAGTAAACGTCGCTGCCCTTCTAGGTTATGAAAATAGATAATATTTTAAGGCCCTAATCAGATTAAAATAAAGAATTTTGAATGTTATTTTTACAGTTTAAAATATTTTGGATCGGTTCTATATGTAGGTAAAATAGTTGATTCACCCATAAGTCGTATAAAGATATTAATTAGTATCTGTAAAAAGTCAGTTTAAATGTTACCAATTGTCGGACGTGCCTCCAGCTCCCTAGACACCTCGAATACCTAGAGATCTAAAACGATGTCTATCATATAAGGGTACTTTACTTATAGGAATCTTATTGCGCTGAGCTTTCAGATTTTTTTACCTTTGCTACGACTTTAATCAGCAGCGGCTTATATACAAATGCCCAGGGTACGAACAGTAGGAACCCAGAGAACCACAGGGCAGAGTAAACCTGCCACCACTTGGAAAAGGTCTTGAGGGTGATCGGGACCAAACTCCAACCCATAAACACAATTGTGTATATCTTGAGGACGGCGTACAGTAAGAATCTGCCATAACTATTGTCCCACATGTCGTGGTACAGCTGCGTTTTCGAGATGATAGCTTCAAGATCCTTCTCCATGACCATAATGATGAATTCGTTAAAGAAAGTTGCGTAGTATCCAGACTGGGTGCCGTGCCAGACTGCGAGGAACACCAGGGTGAGGATTTGACTTACGCTGCGATTTTGTAGAAACTTAAGGCGCTTGTAGACATAGTCAGCAGCGAAACGGTTAGTATTACAGTTGAAGCTGTCAATATAGTGCTGGAACTTGGTTGCGCTTTCAAAACGGAATGGTTTTATGTTGTTACACGCGTCCCAGGTAGTCGTTTGTTGTCCACGTTCGTTCATTTTCATACCGTTGTACGATAAGCCGAATCGAATACACGAAGCTGGAACAAAACAATAATTTAATGTTTAAAAACACAGATAATTTATTTCATGAGTATGATGAATGAGCATATTTGTACGAGGAAAGCACAGGCATATTTTATGATAACCAGAACAATACGAGCATTTATAGAAAATCAATACTTCTCATAAAATATGTATTGATCACGTCACGAGCCCATTACCAAGCTGTCGCTTTCACAGCATTTACAGTTGCAGTAAAAAGGGTAGTCCCAGGTAATTGGCTGAAGGATGGAATATAAATGATAGTGCTGAAGTAGGTATCGTTTCCACAAAGGTTTGAAAATGTAGCAGACCGTAGGTATTTACTTGACAGTAAAAGGGGTAGGTTCAGGTACCTATACTTAATTAATGTTACATCTAGAAGTAGAAACTACTGCTGAAGTGATGAATTATACTTTCAAAGCGCCTTTTTTCTTTTACTTATATTTTTTTGAGAAGACTGGTGACTAATATCATGACGTATTATAATGAATATCATTTTATCAAAGTTTTTATAATCTGGCACAGCTACTTAAATATTGAATTGACTGTATTCATTGTTATAGGAACTAGGAGGGCAATGTTTATAGAACAGAATGATTCATCAAATAAATAAATATTCATTGATATTACAAATAACGCCATCTCATTTTATTATTATATACAAAACTAAATGTCCATTGCTAGCTTGAGCTACATTTTATCTGGGAACATTGTATCATGTATAATTTATCCGTCCATTGTTATTCAAATGTTAATGTTACACTTGTTTTATTTCACAAAGAAGGTTTGGCTATGTTTGTGGTGGTGTATGCACGACATGCACGTAAAGTAATCAAAGTTCCGGTCTTTTTCTATCTTGGTATGTCCAAGTATTCTGGAGTTTATATGCACACAAACAACAATGCAACAACCAGTAAATATAAAACAATCAAGAGTGTCACTAACCTTCAGTGAGCAGCCAGCAGGATATATACTTGTAGAGAGCAAAGTGGCCCCAAAGACCGCAGTAGAAGTGTCGGTAAAATATAGACGTCTCCAGAAACTCATCAGACATCATATAATTAATGTTGAATACAGTAACTGTAACAGATAAATCATTTAAAATACGGTCACTATAATAAAACCATATTTTAAACATAGCACTTAGCAAATTAATACCGTACCTCCAATTTGAAAAGCCGCTAAGTAAGCAAGTCCCTGCAAAAATCTTTTTATGGACTGTTCTTTGATTTCCACAGCTCCAGTTTCTAGTGGAAAGTGGTCGTTTATATACTCCTTGTAGCGCCTGAACGAGAAAATAGGCCCCACCAGGAAAGATGCAGGGAAATACAAAAAGCCAAGTATTTCTAGTAATGTGGGAGGGACGACCACCGCACTTTGCATATTGCGCATGCTTATATCATCCTCGCGCTGCATTTTATCACCATCCCACAGGTCAAATGTTAGGGCGATCAGTTTCAAAGTCAACACACAGTGGGGCATTGTCCATGTTATGTCATAGTCTTCAGACTCGGTCACAACATAACCAACCACAAGATAAGCCATATTAAAAACAAAGGAAAAGATGGCATTCCACTTTCCCGGCCCAAGTATTTTTGTAGAGACATATATAACAACAGCAGGTATAATATTGTGGTACATGGACAGGCCAAAATTGAAAAATGCCATATCAACTCCAGTAAATATGAAAAAAAGATTTCTTATTCTGGGGGTTTGTTTCCTAACATGCTCTTCGTAGACAAGCGCCAGAGGATAAGCCATGAGGATCGATAGTAAGAGCTTCAATGCTGGCTCCGTGGTGCCGATGAGACCAGCCACAAATGGCAGGGGGTTGAGCCCCACCTGTGCCAGAAACAGGAGGGATAAGCCCCACATGGCTCAGCTGTAACAATTTTACACATAGTTTAGTAACTATACCTGCCCACAAATTTAGTACAAATTATGCTAAACATTTCATTCTATACTGTTGGTATCTACTTACTTGATATTGACACCAGTACAATGGATCCAGGAATTCAGGAGTTGAATTTGGGGATGTTGAAGACCTTTACCAAACTGTAAAAAAATCAAATTATATTTTTTAATAGAGGAACCCTCCTCCTCTGGAGGTAGGATGAAGGTGAGATGAATTTTTAGAAACTACGTTTTGCTCTTGATAGCGAATAAACTTATTAAGCCTAACCAAGTAGAAAAAGCGAAGAAATAAAGAACACTGAGTAGAGGAATCTGCTGAGAACTAAACCAAATGCAAAAGTAGGTAGGAACCTAGATACCTACCTACCTACCTATTCCAAAGTATAAGTAGGTACAGGTAGGTACCTAGTAGGGTTAATACCCTACTAGGTACCTAGTAATCATTGTGATTTTGAGGCTGTGTTAGGGCACAGCTTTGAACTCAAAATTAATTCTTACATATTTTCGGTTCGCACTCCGTTAAAATTAACAAATTTACCTGCAGTGCAGAAGAGAGCAGCGAAAACAGCAATATCACCGGACTGACCGAATCTGACCGAACCAAATCGACCTGTGTACGAGTACGATTTTTTTTTTTCGCTCCTCGGAGCAGGTTATAGTTTAGAACCATAGAACCATAAGATTTTTATTTTAATATTAATCTATTTTTAATAAATCGATTATATTATTTACATGTTTAAATCCACTTTGATAAACAGCTCGTTTATAAGCGATGGATGAAAAAATCTAGCAAAATAGGACTGGACATTTGTGTATTTGGTTTCCTAATTATTTACCTTGAAATTTTAAAGGAACATTGCCTTTGATTTTTGTTTTGAATTGTTTTTTTTTATTCGTATAATTTTATTTGATTTTTCGCAATAAAATAGTTTTTTTCGCAAAAATCGATTTGTTTTTATTAAAATCGATTTTTGACAAATCGATTTATTTTGAATAAAGAAAAATCGATTTTTATTTCACATCCCTAGACCAGTCCGTATTTTATATTACGCAGCATGATAATTCGCACCACAGTAAAGTCCACCAGCATAATGCGCGACTAATAACCCAAGTGTTGACATTATTTGCGGTGCAATATAATTTTATATTGTCATGTCCATTGATAACTCGCAACATGCGAAGTTGTACATACCTATGTTATATCAACATCAAAGAATATGTAATAAGTAGTTCCTACGTAAGAAGCGGGACTCCCATTCTACCAAAATTACACACTGAATCTCGTTTTGTATGAAACTTGATTCAAATTTTAGCACGAGTCCAGTTAAAGAGTTTCGCTAGTCTGATCAACATTGTACTATTATTTATTCTGTAGTACCAGTGGCGGGAAGCCTCCTTTTTGGGTGTGGTGCAGAGCATTTAGGTAGGTACCGTAATTCTATGCTTCGTTTACATGCATGGAACTAAATGGTATATGAAAATGCCGAGTGAAATCGTTCAGATGTATCACTGCTACTTATAAGTGGAGCCCTGGTAGCTTATGTAATAAACAAACCCAGGCAAAAATTTAAATACGTGGTCGAATTAAATACGCAGTCGGAAAAAGTGCATGTTGGCTGGCACTCACGGGTCCTCTGAAAAGCGCTCTAGCCTCTCAAGTCACTCTGAAGAGCTCGAATTTTAAAGCCAAGTGAACTTGTTCAGTGCAAGCCAGCCAATAATGCTTTAAGTTAGGTATCGGCCCGTACATTACAGACGCGTGGCCGTTTATGTACAGCTGATAGTGCCCAGCATTATACTGCGAAGTCCAATTAGAACCTATGGATTATCATGTAGTAAGTTATAATGCTATACATTAACGTGCATACATTACATCCCATCCCCATCCCAAACACCCACGCGAATCACTCTAGACGATGTGGGTTTACTAATATTTTTTTTAGGTTCTTGAAAAAGTATTTTTTTTCTGTGCTTCCTGCGCGTTCCTGCAAGCTTGCCTGCAAGCATGGACTAAGCATGGATGGAACTAGCAACGTTTACGTTGCTAGTTCCATCCATGTCTTCGTAAAGTACTTTTTTTTTCTGTGGTTTCTGTCCTGCGAATATTTTTTTCTATGGTCCTGCCAGGATATAGATGTTCGGTGGTCCTGCCTGCGTGCGTGTAGGTCACCGAACATCTATATCCGTGTAGGTCGTCCTGTCCTCCTGCGTGCGTTTACTTTTACTAATCTGTGGTTTACTTCAATCAAACGAAATCTGTGATGTGACTTTGACTTTCTTTTTCTCCTCTTTTGCTTTTATTTTGGTATGATGTTAACGCGTTACATAGTGTGATATTTATCGAATAAATACGGCACGGCCGGACGAGTAGCCACAGGCCACAGTCCTGCAAGTGCTGAGGGTGAAAGAGAATCATTGAAGTAGGTACCTACATAGCATCTATTCCTTTGCTTTCACAGTTTCTAGAAAACAGGTAGGTAGGAACAAAATGCTGAGTAACTGCAGTGCAGTGCAGGCTGCTTGTGTCCCTGTCGTAGTGATTCAGCATTATTCTGCTTGAAATCATACCATAACCAAACCAGTACAATAGATAACGTCCAGTGGACTAGGGGTTGTATCAAAACAATGCTATGGCTAGTTTTCTCTTAGAGAACTCCAACTTGAACAAATATACTCAATAGACACATTTGCCATTATTAGTTATTTCCGAATAAAAAGAAATATTTGATACAGGTTAACCATTCGCTCATCTACACAATAAAATCAAAGGGATCATTACATTTTTCTTGCTAATAAGTAACTAGGCGTGGCGCAATAGAGAAGAGGCCTTTACTCAGCATTGGGCGTTACCGGCTTATTAGATAGAATAAGAAATTGAATGTAATTACTTACCTATTATGTAATATTGTTGTGTACAGATCATGGAGTCTAGCGGAGATTGGTGTTTGATTGAGAGTGATCCAGGGGTGTTCACTCAACTCATTCATGCATTTGGTGAGTTATTGTTTCTTTTAAAGGGTGCTTTTCACAAATGCAAGTTAGCATTATTATACATTAACTAGCTGATACCCGCAACTTCGTACGCATGCAAGACTTCCCACCAAAATAACTGTCAACCAGCATAATTATGATGAATCTCGCAAATGGCTGCTTTTGGTTTGGAGAGTTCAAGCTGTATCTAATAATCCACGTCTTTGATTTCAATAAAATATAGCCTATGTTTCAATACAGAAAAAGGGCTTCGGAATGGTTTAAGTTTCATTGAAATTGGTCCAGAAGTTTAGGCGTGATCCGCGAAGAAATAAACAGATAAACAAACAAACTCAATTTTTAGAATCGGAATCGTTTATTTAGTATATAGATATTTAGTTTATCCATATCTTTAATTTTAGTTTTTGGCTTTTTACAGTTTTTTATTAGTATGGATAAAACTTACTGTTATGGTTTCCCAGGTGCCAGTGGTGTCCAGATGGAAGAGTTATGGACAGTGGAAGATGATATATTTGAAAATCTGAGGTTTGTTCCAGCCCCAAAATTCTTATAAAAATAAATGGCTAATTAATTTAAAACCGTTGAACCAATTTCAATAAAACGGAATAGAGGCGATTTTATTTTAGAAAGCAATTCAATGTTAGATGAGTATGTTCCTGGCTAATTTATATTCATCTTATTTTCAGACCAGTACATGGATTGATATTTCTATTCAAATATAAAGAACAGGAAGGACCTTCGGGCCCCATAATCACTTCGAGTGAACAATTACAGAAAATATACTTTGCTCGTCAGGTAATATGGTTTCGAAATTTCAATCTTACCATCAATAATTTATAAGTTTAAAAAACTGGAAAAACCGACTTCAATTTGATACGCCTTCATCAGCAAATGATGATGATGATGATGGCAGTTCATTGAGACTGTTCTATTGCTCGTAAACGTCACAGAAATGTCGCAGAAAAGCAAAATATGCAATATCGTGTACGCGTATGACGTGTTTTTTCCAGGTATTCTTATTGAACTGCCTAATTACTAAACCGATTTTGATAAAAATTTTATGGGACCAATCTGGAAGCATACCCTTTAAGATAAATTTTTTTGTAATGGTTTAATAAATTACGGAGCTCTGAGGTAACAAACATTAAAAAAAAAAACAAATTGAGAACCTCCTTTTTTGAAGTCGGTTAAAAATGTTCTATGTTCGCCAAGTTTCTATGTTTTACGAATATCCTTTCGTAGTGTAGGTAATCTCTTATTAGCTACCTAGGTACTATAAACTTTCATGTTTTCATTACCAATGAGAAGAAGTGAGCAGTCTAATATAGAAATATCTGGAGGTATAACCCAATAATGCTGTTTTAGCTCAGATCAGATAATAGGTTGTATGATTATTGTAGTGGCAAGCCAAATGGTCATTCCCAGCATTTATTAACTCTGGTTTTGCCTTACTGAACATATTACCATAGCAATGTAACTTATTTCTTCAACAAGTGCCTTTACATAGAAGACTAAGGCTGAAATACTCAAAAGTCATTCAAATTTGAGCACCACTTAAAGTTGTTCTGCCTCTGTTTGACATTACTCATTTGTAAGAGATGGCAATAATTTAAACGGGACTTAAATTGAGTGGGGTTTGAGTGGCTTTTGAGTATTTGCCCATAAGTGACCCATTCGGTTATATTGGGTTCTGTGTATGTTGCCGGAAAAGAAGTAACTGGTATACTACATAATTATTATTTATATATTGTTATTTCAGACTATAAACAATGCGTGCGCTACGCAAGCTATCATTAGCCTACTCTTGAACTGTGATCACCCGGATCTCGAGTTAGGCATGGAACTAACTAAGCTGAAAGAGTTTAGCAGGTAAACACTTCATTTTTAAACCAAACCAAATGTAATGGTATTGTCCACTATTAGGCAGTTTATTCTTTAAGTGCATAATGCGCTGGCCCTGTAGTAGCTAACGCTAAGCTAAAATTTAAATTTTACAATATGGTATTTTAACATCCGCGCAGATTTTTTGACCCGCAAACATGCGGCAATGCAATCAGCAACTCACAGGTGATCCGTGCAGCTCACAACTCAATGGGAAACACTTACATTTTTGAAATGGACAAACAAGCTGCGGGGAAGGTAAGAAAATACTTGTAGTTTGCTCCGAACCCTCAACGTACCTCGATTTTGTTCCCTGTTGATTTTCAGCTTGAACGCAACAAACTAACAGCATTATTCCGCTAAACGATAAAGTTTAGCTTGACTTGGGTTAGCTATTTAACTTATTTTTATGATTTTTATGATTGTTGACTATCTGTTTATCTTTGGCACCTAAAACCGCCCAACTCTTACATGTTTTAGAGTGATCCTCAAAATCAATTGATAGATCAAGTAGTAACACTTACAAAGATTTATTTTTAGGTGCTGGTTATTCAAAGTCAAATATAAACTGTTTTGCAGGACGACGATGTGTACCACTTCATAGGGTACATTCCGATAGACGGAAGGGTGTATGAGTTGGATGGCTTGCGCGAAGGACCTATAGATCACGGCGCTATTCCAGTTGACACCGACGGCGATTGGCTAGACGTCGTGCGACCAATTATACGTGCTAGAATCAACAAGTCAGTATCTTGAATATACCTATCTAATAACAAAATTTAGACATAATGATGGAATCGTGTTGTAACGATAGCTTAGAAAAGACTGGTGTAACAAGATGCTTGTGTATCAGGTACACGGAGGGTGAGATCCACTTCAACCTGATGGCGCTAGTGTCGGACCGGCGCGCCGTGCTCACGCGTCAGATACACGACCTTGCGGGCTCGGGCGCACTGCTCGGCATGCCGCCCGCCGCGCTCGAGGAGGAACTCGCCCGTCTGCAGGCCCTCATGGAGTACGAGGAACTCAAGATGCACAGGTACGCCATCGAACTAGCGCGCAGGCGACACAACTACTTGCCATTCATCGTGGAACTGCTCAAGATTCTCGGCGAGGGAAAGAAGCTGTCTGGGATTATCTCCGCGGCGCGCCACAAAATCAAGAAGCGCCTTAACAAGCGTATGAAGACATAACACGCACCTCCTGCGGGGGGTCTCGCGGAGGTGCCGCGCCCCCGCAGCGAGCCCGAGGCGTCCACCTCGCGCGCTGAACCCGCGGCGCCGCCCTCCGCTCCCGCACCCACTAAACATAAATCTAAGTCTAAGTCTAAATCTAAAAAGTGTAGACGCAAGGTGAGTCCCGTTAACTTCACCGTCGTGCACGGCTCGCCCCGCTCCGTGGACTCGTACGAACCGGCGCGTGCGTTCCTCCGCTCCCTGGCCGACCCTCCACCCCCGTCCGCCTCCTCCCCCACGTACAGCACCGCCTCCTCCGAAACAGCCGAGACTGCCGCGACACAATTCAACCCGCGAGCACTTCTTAAGCTCAACTTCTCGGCGTCGGGCCGCTATTCCCTCCCGCGGCTATCGAAGACGACATCGCCGTCATCCTCGGAATCTCGGCTGGTGCAGGCGATGACGGCACCGCCGGCACCGCCGCCTCCGGTCCTGGAGCCGGATCGCACGCCGAAGCTAGGGCGGCCGGCGACGCGGGCGGCGCGTGGTCGCGGTCGCGGGCGTGGGCGTGGACGCGGTCGCGGACGTGGCGCGACGCAGTCGACGGGTCGCAGTGCGCGACGCACCTCGCCTGCCCCCTCGCCGGGGAGAAGGCTGGAGGTGGAGGGTGAGCGCGGCGCGCGGTCGCGGCGCACGGTGTCGCTGACGGCGGTGCTGGTGCGACCGCCGCTGCGGCCGCCGCCGAGCCGCGTGCTGACGCTGCCGGCGGCCTCGGTGCTCACGGTATCGGGAGACTCTCGGCCGGTCGCCTCCCCCGGTGCGGCGGAGGCGTCACGCGCCTCGCAGTCGAGCCCCTCCAGCCTGCTGCCACCGGGCGGCGACATTGGCTATACGCTCGCCGACCTCGACTCGATCTACCGCGATCAGGACTCGATGCCAGCCGGCGATGCGCAGGACTCGTTCCCGTCGGAGACTTACCGCCGCACCCGCTCGCCGGACGATGAGGATGAGGACGTCGAGATTGAGGAGTTGTCTCCGGAAAATTTTGCCCAAGCGAACCTATCCCAGGATAGCTTGGATGTTATCCTGCCGCCGCAGATGCTCAACAGTAACATATTTGACATCCCGGACTTCTCCGAGAACTTCCTTGAAAACTTGGATGATGCCGCTCTGAACGATGCCGATGAGCCGGAACCGCCCGACTCTTCCGGAGGCATTGTGGTCCACAGTCCGAACGATAACAGTACATCCGAAAACCAAGCCCCAGACATCGAAGAAGAGCAGAATCAACCGGAACGCGACCAACCTGAAGAGAACAGGCCCGAACCGAACAACGCAAGAGATATAGTTTTGCTAAACAGACCAGCGCAGTACATGCTCGAATTGCCTGCAGATAACATACTTGGGCCCAACATATTTGATGACGATAGCAATGAGCGGAATGAGCCAAATATTTACGACGAGGACAGACCCGCACATAACGTTATGGAACTAAACATTCTTGAACCGAATATTTTTGGCGTTGGGTATGGACAACGTCACATTCTGGAACCCAACATATTTGATGATGACAGACCCGAACACAACGTACTTGACCGAAACGTACTTGAACCGATTATACTTGAACCTAACCTAATCAATGCAGACAGATTCCACCTGGATGAGCCTCTGATTAATGGACAAGATCAGAATGGTCTTGATAACGAAGAAGAGCATAATTAAGGGTAGGAGGGATCTTGCTAGCCCTACAGTTTCTAGGTGTTAGTTTGAGTACAACCCTCTTCTTAACTAAGAGGTTCATAGTATAACAGATTACTAAGTATGTTACCATTTTAAAGCATTTGTAGTCTCTCCGTACAATGAGACGCCTCGTGTCGCGAATAGCGCAAGGTACGCGCTAGTTTGACTCGTTATTCGTAAGGTAAATAAAACTTGATATATGTACCTACATTTATATTATATTACATATAATTCTTATAGAAGGTATTCGTGTGAATTGAGCAAAACATATCAAGCAAATATTCAGAAAAATATTTTTTTAAACTAGAGTTGTGTACAATGCTACTTCTTCATGAATATTGCTTGATTTTGCATTGTTATGCTTAATTATTTTGTTGCCTTTGATTTTCGAAATGTAGAAAAGAAATAATAAGATTAGGTCGTTTCGAAACTAACATTTTAAAATCCATAAATTTACAGTTCCGACACGAGGAATGTCGCAATTCATCAGGTACATTATTGTTGTAGAACATTACTATTTCAAAAAAAAGCGGTGCGTATTAATTGAGTGTGCTAATTTAAAACATAAATAATATTTAGTAGCTATTCACAAAAGTAGATAGCGCGCCACAGTTTATTACAATTTACATGTCGTAAACATTGTCATTTTTGTTTGCATCTTCTCATACTCCGTATTATAATAATTATTTACATCTTATTTAGTACAGTTTTCTTATAACTAAATTATAAACCTAATTAACGAAAGTTTATATTACGTCAAGATATATTATAATGAACAATAAATTAATGAATTTTGCGGTATGATGGATGTGGCACTTTGATATTACATAGTCAAGTTTTTTCATGTTATTTACAAAAAGAAAAAAATTAAAATGATGAAGTTGAAGAATTTGTGACATGAATCATGAAGGGAAATTATATTTACAGAAATATGTGCGTACTTAATTTGAGCGATTAGCTGCCTACTATGTTCTATTTCATTATATGGATTCCAGCATTTGTTACATTACTCTAGCTAGGACGATCATATTTTAGTTTTTGTTGTTATCACAGGTATCCAATTAGGCAATTCTAGTTATTGGTAAAACATGCAAATTATCCATATTATTTGTTGTGAAATATGGTATTTAGTTTTGAATCCACATAACAAGTGAACAGAGGCTGGGTAAGAAGAATCAGCGAAGCGCTCTTTCGACATTTCACGTGTTGGCTTGAAGTCCTTTTGGCTTTATCATCATAGTTGCCCTTTTCAACGTGTAGTCCCATCCTCGCCAACGGAACCAAACGATACCTGCAACAAAATATACAGATTTTATATTTGAAATAATTAAACTTATCTTCAAAACATTTCATTTACATATTTTAATTGTATTTGTAAATTATAGCACTGAACAACCTGTAAACACCGCTACTTTATAAAAAATCTAACACATTATAACGACGTAATATAAACATAATTAACAGTTATAATATTTATTATTAATATAATACGTCTTACTGATAGTCATAGATAACGATGTCATTTTATTAGCTATATCTACCCTCTAATCACTAATCTAAATAGTCGTAAAATATTGTAGAATTATTTTCTGGGCCGTTATTACGGGTAAGAGAAAATTGCCAGTGTACAAAAATATCTGTTAGAATGCGGCATAACAAGCCTTTTTATATTGGAAAGGTTGGGTTAACATCTGAAAGATGTATTACAGTGCAGTCAACGTCATGGAGTAATAAAGAATTATTCGGGTCTTCTGTTCTAAAAGTTCGCCGAATGGATGATGGAATAATGGAAGATTCTAGTAAGAGAGATGTATCGTAAAAGTTTTCATTCTCATTTTTATGATATTGATAGTATTGGTAGGTGTGAATATTATGTACAGAGTGACTGTAAAACGGCCCAAAAATCTTTAACCGTGTAGTGTTTAGTGCGTTTTCTTATGTATTTCGTATCTATCGCAATTCATAAATTATTATATGTATCTTCTGTCTCAGTGTTTTCTTAAATAGTTTCTAAGTGTGTGTAATACTTTTATTAGTAGCAATATTTAAGTAGTGCCAAATTAAATGTTGAACGTAATAGTGAGGCCGTGCATGTTAATTCTATGATTTTTTAGCTATTGTATTTCCAACACTATCGCTGAAAAAAAAAACATGTCGGTACATCCTATTCGAAAATATTTACAGATTTTCGGTCTTGTCTGGCTTTGATCGTGGCATAGTCTTAATTTAACCGAAGTTATCATCAAGTATTCAGTACCTATGAGTATTAATGTGTTCGATGTATTATAAGGGCGAATTTAAGGGGAAATAGATTAGGTTATATCGCTTACTGTAGATACTTTACCTATGTCACATGATAACGTACTCAAATACTAAGTGAAAGGTGCGCGGGCGGGAATTCAAATCGAAGTAGTCATAAACTGCTAAAGGATATTTATAAAGTTCTTGTATTTCAATGATTTTCTTTATCAACGGATCTTCATATTCTTTACTTCTCTCAATGCCATTTGATTGTATTTATCAGATGCCAGATGACATTAAAACATTTAAGTTTATTGGGATATTATAAAATGTAATGAACGAACAGATTCAAACAGCCCTATGAATATCGCATGTCGCAAAACATTGTTACATTCGTTACAATATAAAGCGCACTGACTCTATGCAGTGGAGTGGTGAGCGAGAAAAAATACAACGCATATGGAGTGCTTCGCATTCTGAAGACTTAATACCGGGTGTTATAAGACCACTTCTGAAATCTTCGGCCCTACTATTAATAAACTCGATTTAAGCTTGGAGTATATAATTACACCGTGTTTTGTCTCTTTCGGTCAAATAATTTGGGGCTTTAATCTGTTCAACGACAGGCAGAAATGTCCAACTCTGGATGATTGCCATAAAAAAAAACAACAGGCAATTTTGTGAAAAGCAACATGTTGATAGCAACGGTTAAAAAAAACAAAGTTACGTCGAGTGTTCCACAAAATAAGGCTTGTTGAAAGATGTTGCTTGTGAACCCACAGCTCAAGGTGCATTTACGCTTATTCCAAATTTGTTGAAGCAACGGATTGTCGTACACAACAGCTTTCAACATGTTGCTTTACACAAAATGGCCTATTGTTGAACAGATGTAACATTACCTTTACGCTCAGTTCGGCGAAGGCAGAAAATTTACTCTAATGTAAGTTCCCTGCTTGTCAATGTAAAAACAAAACACGGTGTAACTACTCCTTGCATCGAATGTATTAATAGCAGGGAAGTTTACAGTACCCATGGGTATGAATAACTTTTCTTGTCATACAAAATACAATACCCGTTTAAAAATGTATGAAACAGCAAAGTCTTTGTTGGTGCATTTTTCTTCGCTTACCGCGAAGCTTCCACGCACAGCTCCGATAAAAGACCTATCTCTCTAGCTGTAGGGTTCACTCACCTTGTCTCGCGGTAAGGTCTTGCGGGTCGTGTAGGTACAATCCATTCAAGCCTCGTCCGCAGGATTTCCACCACCAGCCTCCTTTGAGCATCGATGCACAATTCAGAGAGGATCTGTCATTGTCTCTGAAATTAACCAAATTATGTACTTGGTAGTGTAGTGAGTCTCTGTAACTATATTCATTCAACAAATAAATGTATATGTAGACAAATGTGTTTTATTTTAAAATTATTTTTTTGAATTATATTCGAGCAGGCCTACAAAAGCTAGTAATGCTTATTCCTCACCTGTTATAAGTGGAGAATGGGCTGTTGTTAGAGCCATACCAAGGGTCGTTGAGAGAGTCTCCAGCATTGCCCTCATACCCGTCGATCTCTAGCTTATAGTATTCCGCTTCTGAGTAAATCTTGAAGTGCGAATACTGCGCGAACCTGTTACAGAAATGATAATCATCATCACGGCGTTGATAGTCATAATTGCAGAATTGATAGTCATCATTGCGGAATTGATAATCATCTTCGCAGAGTTAATAATAAGCAACGTAAAATTAGAGATTATCATCGCAGAATCGATAATCATTCCGCGTAGTTGATAGTCATCATTGTCTGATTTAAAAATTATATTTTATTAAAAGTAAATCCGTAATTGGCCATAGGACTAGCCTAGTAAGATATTATTTAATAGTATTAAAGGCTGTGGGTTTAGTTAAATAAATGAAATTAAAAAAAAACATCGCAGAACTGATAATCATCATTGCGGAATTGATAATAAGTACCGCGACGTTGATGATTATCATCGCGGAATTGATAATCATCATCGTACATAAACTCGTATGCTCAAAGTTTTGTGAATCGAGACTCAAGCTAAAATTATCGTCATTGAAAGGAGTTAAAATTCAAGATTGAGTATCGGTTCAAATATTTGCAAAACAAAACATTGTCTCGCAGCTAAAAACAAATAGGAATAACTGTTGTATGTTTTACCTTTTGTTCCCGTCAAAGTCTTCTAACTCGACTCGAAGCATATAGTCGTCGTTATTTGTCAACATGTAAATGTTCTCGTTGCCCAGCCAAAACTCCTTGCTGGGGTCACCGAAACCGTTCTTGTAGTCACTCCAGTCTCGGTTGAAGTTTTCAGCCGGGACGCCGTAATCGTCGCGTCGGTGGATCACCTGATTTGAAATGTCTTACTATATAAAAACCCTCGAATCAAAAAATCTCCCAAACCTCCTATCAGAAGAGATAAGCTTACCCGAAAAAAAACAGTTTAGGACTGACTCAGATCTTGCTATAAGTAATGTATTGTTAGAACCATTTCTTATTCAGTACCTACCTAATCGGTATCAATCCGTTTGGTAGTAATTGGTCGAGAAACATGGTCCGCGCTATAAGTCCTTTTAAATCTTTTAGGGTATTTAATTATCACAGCGATTTGAATGAGTTTTTGTAGCGATTTCCTTAAAAATGGACTTTGCTGATCACTGAGGCTTTTGTGCTTTTTATAAGATTATTGAAAGAAATTTGTTCTTCGATTGATAACGTAGCTTGATTACTTGCTTAACTTGGTAACAAGCATGATATTTTACCCTTATCTCTTTGTAAACTGCATACTGACCGTATATCTGAGGACTGACCTCGAATGCATTTTGATAAAGTACCCATCTAAGAAACATTTTAATGCATCAAAATCTTCAATAACCTATTGACATATTAATTGTAAGATATTTAAATGACATTATGTATGACGTCTGTTATTTTGTGCCTATGTGCTTGTGCTTGCTATGAGTCTGTATCAGATGCCCTTCACCTGACCGGTTTTCTGTCTAAAATGGCTACCTTCGACTTGTATAAGTGCGAAGTAGGTTGCAGAACTAACTAAAAATAACTTCGTGCCACAGCATTTTAATAAGACATGTTTTAAAACTATTATTCTTATCAGAAATAGTTCGCTTCCAAATATCAGTTTTACCGCTACAGACAACAAGTCGCTAAACAACTCTCAGTTCTTCCAAGTCTTTCTTACCGTCCATCCTCCTTCAGCGATATTCTGTTCGCAGTAGACCTTCAGGAACCAGTAGGTGGTTCCTCGAATCTGCAGATAATACACGCCTGACTCTCTCATGCCTGCGTTTAGAAGGTCCACGCACGAAAACCCCTGGAAATAAGATAGACACGCTGTAGAAACTCAACCTTCCTTTTGCTCCGAGTAATCGCGTAAAACCTAAGAAAACGGACGACTTTATAGAAGGTACATACGTACCCTTAAAGGGGCTAAATGTTCAAGCCATATCCATTAAATTAAAAACAGGCGCTTACTGAGTGTGACTATAAACTTATGTAGCCTGTGATACGAACTATCTATAGACATTTCCGAAGAGCTGGCATGGCACTATTTTCTTCGATTTGTTTACATAAAAATGTCTATATATGCCCTCATATAATTTGTTTTACATAAACGCTAGCGTAGGAATACATTTGCAAAGCAGCCAAAACTTACCTCCATCTCAATATTTTGAATGTCACATGAAAAATATATTATTCAATATCAAAGTTATTCGCTTTGCGGTTCATGCTTTGAAGCGAACGAACGATAAATTGTACATATTCGCTGTCTTATTATTGCCAAAGCTGTCAGAATATAGCCGTTTAGTTATAATACCTATTCGAATCATTGAGATAATGTATGAGATTGATGACATGAATATCAATAGTATGACGCACACCATCGATGCACTCATCGGTATCATACGTTTAGTATTACGCAACGCCCTTTCTTTATTATTGCTATTTAAAACCTATTCGATAACAAAGCTAAAGAATACAAACTTGACTCCGAAAATGGATAAGTGGTGTCTGTATTTTAAACTAACCGTTAATTTTTGTCAAACATTACAAAAGACTTCACGTGAACTCTTACGCCAATCGCAGTGGAGACTGGTATGTGACAGATCATTAATATCTCCATAGCGAGCGTTGGCAAATGGTCCATATAATGTCCGAATAGAAGCAAGCTGGCAGCCTTTTTGTTCACGGAAAGATAATAATTATTATTTGGCTAAAGTCACGGATTGCGCAAGACATGTTTGAACTGCGACAGCGATTGTAGACCACGGTTTGTCAATATTGTCATAGAAAGTTCCGAGGCGGCGGCATGCCAATAGATGTTATTGTTACCGTACGTACGTAGTACACGTAGGTTATCACGACAAGATATGTAGCGAAATTCTCCACTGTGTCTCTGACGGATGCTGACCATATTTGATCGAGCGAAGATCTTAGTATAAACTATTGGGCGAATCGGCGTTGTAGGTATATTTGTACGAGCATAGATACTTTCGAACCGCTTATCCGATCTTCATAAAATTTGGCAAGTCTACGGAGAGTACTTAAGCACATATATATAATTATATATAACGCCGACTTGGCTCACGGGAACAAAAGTTATTTCACTGATAAAATTTCATTAATGTACATTATTCCTAAGTGTCGCGTCGCAGGCTATATTTTATTGAACGGATTCAAATTCAAAATTCAAATTCAAATCGTTTATTGCACTTATGTTGTTATAAAGATGTTGTACAAAAGTAGTGTAGCAAACATAAACCCTGTTAGGGCACAGCAATTTGTTGAGGTAAGTAGGTAGTAGTTAGTACGTAATCTCAATGTTTGTAAATCAGCGATCTACTGTTGAGATAAAGTCCCTACCTCTACCTTACCTACCCGATCAATTGGTACCTTAGACCCTATGGAAAAGGAGAATCGTGAATATCTATCATTAACTCGGTTACGTTTGTCACGAGCCAACCGTTTCCTGATTACATAGGTACTTTCCGTTACTAAATACTTACAACAATCAAAAGAAAATATGACGTATTTTTCCTGTGAAATCGAAATGTAGATTTACTAGATTTACAGCCTACATACTCGTCAGCTTGCTTAATTGCTATTATAAAAGTTAATCTATTATCAGAACGTAATATTTTTTGTATGCATGCACGTAGGGTAGGGTAAACGAGTTACGTGTGTTGCATCACCGCTCGACATAACCGTTGGTTCTCGTACGCTAAGACAATAAACACGGTGTAATCATCGGTAGGTAATTGTCACTTGGTGAGAACGGCAGGTTTTTGTTCGTCCACAAAGCGCGGAAAGCACAGCGCTGGCTGTAAGCTGAACTATATTTACGTAACGGACGATGCATTTTTTCTTGAGCGGAAACCTGGCGGCTGATATTTAAAGTACGACGGATCGAGGATGCAGCGATAACCATAGAATCATCACGGTCTATTACCTACATCAGTGTTTTTCAATCTTTTTGGGACTTTGACCCCTTTAGGACATAAAAATCGGGCACGACCCCCTACCAATATCATACAGAATAATAATAATCTGTAAGTACATGTAAATTAAGCCAGTGATTTTGGTCGCAAGCAAACGTAAAAGTGGAAAAAAGGGAAAGTGTGTACCGAAAATTTACGTGTCCTAATCTGTACAATTGGGGATACCTTTGCTTAAGCTTGATATTTTTGATTTGATACTTATTTATTTAACCATTTCGTTAACATAACGTATAGTATTATATAATATGTGACATAATATTGGCATGTCAATTTGATACAATTTGGTACCTAAGTAACTCTTATTCTAAAGGAAAAATCATCTGTGCATCTAGGTATCTTTTTCTTTCAATTTAGTTAAGTAGGCGTAGGTACTAATTGCCACGCGACCCCCTTGTGTCTAGGCTGCGACCCCCCAGGGGGTCGCGACCCACAGTTTAAAAAACACTGACCTACATTACGTTCCTCCGAAGAAAAACGAAAAATCATGTTCTGAAAAATTGTGAAACCCTAAGTATATACTACCTAATGGAGATAATATTATGCTCGTGTAACTAAAGCTTAAAATGTAGGTTAGCTGTAGTATACCAAGCTGTTCAAACATAGCGCGCACAGCAGTCGTCACTTTTCCACAGGACAGGCTCATTTAAATTCCGACAACACAGTAGGTAGGTTAGCGACTCGATCGAAATGCTGCTTTGATTGAATGATTTGTAACAGTTCCCTATCCCGGCACATTGCAATTTATTACTTCTTTAGGTAACTTGTATTTCGCTAGTTTCTTACTTATTACCACTATTGCTTAGGTATCGTAAGTATAGGTATTAATCAATATAGAACCCAGACTGGTTCATTAAAAACTGTTTCACATAAAATTTAACAGTTTAAACGTTCAACTATGAAGTATAAAGTTTAATTATTATTCGCCCAAAGATATATTTTCTTCACCGTGCATACTCATATGTCCAACCATTTGTATCTCGGGATATAATAAAATTGTTTCACTCATAATATACCTACCTAACACATAGTATGGTATGGTAGGAAGGAGGCTCTTACAGTTAGTTACCATATCACGTGTTGTATAAACCTAAGTAGGTAGGTACCTACTTGGTATAGTTTTATACCTTTGCTTTGTAAGTTAGTTTCGTAATCACCTTTGTACCCAAGAGAATAGATCTATACCTACCTACCGTAGTTCATAATCGACCCAATCATTACTAGTAGTTCGCCCCGAACTGAGATCTCGTGATGGTCGGAGGTTAATAAAACCCAAACAATTTTTATTGACCAATGGTTGCAATAAACTTTGCAAATCACATCGTTGTCGCCGTCTAGCTTACTTGAACTACAAAATCACTGAAACTCCAAGAAATGGTAGCTCACGTTATACTGGGTTTTCCAATTTTATAATTTTTACAAAAACTCAAAAGCTATTAGACCTAGAATCAAAATTAAAACGGTTTTGGAATGTCTAAACAAAAGTCTATCATATGACACCCCACTTGATATTTTTGTCCGACTTTTTTTTTTACTCCCTTTGGACCCTCATAACTTCACGGCCCCTTGACCGGTTTACTTCATTTAACAAACCAGTAAAACTTAAGAGTACTATCCGTATACCTACCAAATTTTATGAAGATCGGATGAGCGGTTTAAAAGATCTCGTCGAACAAACATACAAACATACAAAGCATTTTCGTCCAAGTTGTCACTAAGATCTCGTTCGCTTCGCTCACTCGATCAACAAGTGGTGCAAATAAAATATCCTACCCGCATGTCAGATCCCGCGCTTTTTATAATGTTATATGTTTCTCTAATTTTTTTACGGAAAATGGCAAATGCACAAAAACAGTGCGACGACAATAAAAAAAATATCCTAAATGTAATATAGACTCACTTTCACGTCTTTGTAGTTGGCGACGATCTCGGAAGCAAAAGTGTTATTGCCGATGATGGGTTTGTTCTTGACGCTGGGGAAGATGATGCCGCCCTTCCTGGTGGCGGGGCGAGGGCTGGTGACGGCACCGACCGGCACTGAAGTCGCACCAGCGCCGCTGCTGCTCGGACTGCCGACCACCACACCATTAGTCATCACACCAAGCGCGCACCGCTGCACATTACGCACAACAGTTGACAGGCGTCATGGCTCAGTCGGTAGTAGCTCTGCCTTCCGTGCTGTGGGTCGTGGGTTCGATCCCCACCGAGAACAAACATTTGTGTGGCAAATATAGATGTTTGTTCTGTGTCTGGGTGTTTCTATGTATTATAAGTATGTATTTACAAAAAAAATGTATGTATGTAAACTATCAGCCATTTAGTTCCCATCGTACAAGCATTGTTTGGGACTAGAAGGAGTTGTGTGAATATTTATTATTTATTTATTTATTACAGTACACTCGCAGTGACGCATAGCCACGGCAAAATACACAAATACAATCGCTATAGCTGACTTATGCCGGCCACCCACGCTAGGTTGTGCATGATGGTTATAACCTTACATGCACAACCGAGAGTTATAATAACCGAGCTTCATATTAGACTTACACGTTAGGGTTTGCATGATGGTTATAACCTTACATGCATAACCGAGAGTTTATTATGGGTAACTCCCATTTGTTCTATAGAACTGTTACGTCTAGAACTGTTAAAACTTTTTTATCCCTAATGTCTGGTAACTTCCATTTGGGTAGGATTATTAAAACGAAATAGTCCTACCATGGAACTACAGGGACAAAAAAGTTTTAAAAACAGTCCTATAGAACAAATGGGAGTTACCCTTTATTATTAACCGAGAGTTGGAGCTACGGACGCCACATACGCTCGGTTATGCATGCGGTTATGCATGCGCATGCATAACCGAGCGGCAAAAATACCAATTTTGGTATTTGCTTGGTTCCATGTACATATGCACGCATGACTGTGAAGTTTTCGGCCATACATGCTAGGGTTTGCATGTTGGTTATGCATGTAAGGTGATAACCATCATGCAAAACGTAGCGTGGGTGGCCGGCATTAGATATAGAAAGGTATCACCTGTTGATGAATGCTGAGGCGGGTGTGGTGGGCGCCGGCTCCGTGGAAGGCTCATCAACACGGTAACGATTCGGCGCGTACTCCGCCAGCTTGTCGAATGTTGGGTCCAGCAGCAGCTCCGGTGGCACCGGCCGCTGCGCTAGAGTCGCCACGTCGTCCTCCTGCTTCTTCAGCCGCTTTTCAACCATATCCAAGTTTTCTATAATCAGGTTTGTCTTCAACCTTAAGTCATTATGGATCTGTCCGATGGCTCTCTCCTGCCTCTGCGTCTGCGTGAGCAGCTCGTCCGACTTGGGCACCAGGTCATCGACGGAGCTCTTGGTGCCGACCACGACATCCCACACTTCGTCCATCTTCTCGGAGACGCTCATCATGGGAATGATCTTGTTGACGAGGGCGTCGATCTTGCTACTCTTGGTGATGGGTGGTTGCGTGCTGGTTGCCGTGCGGTTCTTGAAGAGGCTGTTCACGTTGATGGAGGCTGCTTCGGGCTCGACGATGGCCGCGTGCACGTCCGCCATCATGTATAGAACTTTGCCCAAGTTCTCCGATACGAGATTTATATGGAATTGTAACTTTCGATCTACGGTTGACATAGATGTTCTGAGCTGATCTACTTCTTTGGTTATTTCATGTACAACTTCTGAGTTGAGACCTTTAGCGATTTCTATAACATTTAGATTTATAGGTTTCTTTTCACTCGCCTCTGCGTTAATATCGTCGACGGGCAAGAAGTTGTTATCTATTTGTGTTTTCAAGCCAACTAATGTTGTGTCTATGTTTGAAACTTTTTGATCTAAAGATTCTAATTTTCTGTCTAACAACTGTGCGTTATTGACTTCTATCTGCCTTTTTGTGGTGTTTTCTTCAGCCTCTTGCCCTATTTGACTGAACAGCTTCAAGTCTAAGTTGCCTAACTTTGAAATAATGGCGTCTGTTTTGTCAATATTGTCGTTCACCCTAGAGTCGAGTGCTTCTACTCTCCTCATGAGGTGTTCTACAGCTTTATCAAGATTTTCAATCCTTTGTAGTTTCGTTTCTAATGTGCTTACTATTACTTCGAAGACATTGAATATGTACTGCTCCCTGAAACAAATAAAAATATTGTATAGTATCTAAAAACTACTGATCTTCTGATACCTACCTAGAATGAAGTTTTTCATAAATACTTATACATTTTAAATTTTAAATTGGTAAATAAAAATCTACTTGGGCATTAGGTATGTATAAAAAACCCAAATACGCGGCTTCTCATTTCAATATTTCCCGCCTTTCTGTGTTTCCATCACATCACAGACAAAAATAAAAAAATCATGCGCATGCATGACAGACATGGGCTCGTGGACTGAAAGGAGAAGATTGATTTTGTCTCGCCACGCTATACCAAAATATACTTACGCCCGAAATTAATAATGTATCTTCTATCCATAGATTAGATAATACGATAATACGTTTCGTGATAGATAGCGGCAGATAGCGGTACTACCTACTTACCTATATTAATTTTGTGAAAATAACAGGATGCACTCTATGTACATTCTTATGTACCTAATTTTATTTAATATGCAGCTTACAGCTTCTCTTGTTTTTGGAGAGTAGGTAGCAGAGCGGGTGTTGTATTGTTATTATATTCTAACAAAATTAAATAGGACTTGGCAAAAAGACAAGTACCCAGCACCATGCGCCAAAAAAAATGCTCTGTAGCATCTCTGTGGTTTGCCTAACGTAAGACTAGGCGGTTTTAAAACTATGGCCTGCTCCGAGGCGCGAAAAAAGAAAAAAAAAAACACTGGTTTGTTTTCTTTGGTCTTGTAAACAAGGGAACGAGCAGGCTATTTCCTTTTTCTTTCTAATAAAATTCAAATGTCGAGCAGAATACAATCGTGTAAGTGATGTACTGATGTACCTACTTACTAATTAGGTACTAATTTCGGACAAGTAACCTCGCGTGAAGCCCACAACGCAACCACTACTATTGGTACTTATCGAAGCCAGAATCTCCAGAATATTAATTTTGATAATTTGAGTCTAAGCCACAACAACCCTTGCGCATAGCCCACGCCTATCGCATCGCGGTATAAAAATTCTAATAATCTGAGATAAGAATGCAATAAAGAAGATTGAGCGAAAATGAGGATTGATTGCAAAGTTAGAGTAGTGAATAGAAATCCTGGCATTAGGAGCGGTCACGCATATCTAAAATCAACCATAGCATTGGGAAAGGAAACTGGCACAGACAATGATTATTTTTTGCTTCATTTGCAAAATGTTGCTCGAGGAAGACTGAAGACTTCCAGATTCACCAAGTACAATTTAAAATGTAATCCGACAAAAGTATACACCAAATGTATAGATGAAGGCAGAATAACATTATCATTCACGGAACCGAAACAAGATCTATTTGTTCAAGGAGCACCGGAAGAGTTGCATCGTTTTTTATTGGTATTTAACACCTGCCTGTCTGGTCAAACTGGTGCTCTGAAACCAAGTCCTATATCTGTAGCAGCTAAAGAAAGCTACAATAAGTTTGTGTCAAATAGTTCAGACGATGCTGCTACATAACTTAACTACCAAGTATTTTGGCACCATAATTTTTTTATCTAACATAATTTTTATAATATTTCTATATGAAAACTGATATAATTATTGTGGATCTGTTTGATTGCATTATCTACTAGCTTTCACATTTTTGTATTGATTGTATATATTATGTGTGCAATTTTTCTCAGTTATTTACAAGCTAAATGTCTGATTTGATGTAAATCTAAGTTTGAACGTAATGTTCTCTGCTACAAAAATTACCAAATGATTGTTTACAATATGTAATTAGTTGTTTCCAAAAATTTACTAGTCACTATTATAAGTAGAAAAGTTGTAATTTAATTTTCTATGATATAAGTTTTATTCCTGTATATTTTAAACCATATTATTACTCGTAGTGTATTGTCTAGTCATGCTAGTTATAAGTTAGTGTTCAATAGTCATTCCTCAACTGAATAAGTACATAAATGGTATTGATTCTCTTGTTGAATTTTTCTAAAGAAACCTAGTTTGACAGCTCTAAAATTATACTCATCTTTGTTGTTTTAGTTTATGAGAATAGTATCAATTCGCTTGTTGCATTTTTCTAAACTAACCTAATTTGACAGCAATGAAAATGTTGCCGTCCCTTTCTCATAAACTGAAACGACAAGGACGGCTATAAATTTAGAGCTGTCAAATTAGGTTAGTTTAGAAAAATGCAACAAGTGAATCGATACCAATGTAATGGCAAAATTATTAGTTCTGTCAAATAAGGTTTAGAAAATGCAACAAGAGAATTGTTACCAATATCCAAAACCCAAGTTCATTTATAAATGAGATATATGTATCTGAAGTGCTGAATGATCAATATTTATCTGATGATCTTAAGGCGTAGGGTAAAGGCAGACAACCTTCTCGCTCGCACATTTCAACATTTTTGAAGCCAACTGAGAGCCAGAACTTAGAAAAGAACTAAAATACCTACTCCATATTACTTCTGAGTTGAAAGTTTCATGCAGTCATGTACAAGGCGTAGGGTAAAGGCAGACAACCTTCTTGCTCGCACATTTCAACATTTTTGAAGATATAATATAACTAAATGTAATTATGTGAAATTGCAGAGCTTCAGGGTCAAGAGAATAACAATGCAAAGGTTCAGTAAAAATATCGCATTGATCCAAACAAATTTTCTAACCAAAAAATGTGCACTTTAATTTTTTGCATTGGTACAAGTTTTTTGGTCGGAAAACTTGTTTAGATCAATGTGATATTTTTACTGAACCTTTGCATTGTTATTCTCTCGACCCTGAAGCTCTGCAATTTCACATAATTACATTTAGTTATATTATATCTTCAAAAATGTTGAAATGTGCGAGCAAGAAGGTGGTCTGCCTTTACCCTACGCCTTGTACATGACTGCATGAAACTTTCAGCTCAGAAGTAATATGGAGTAGGTATTTTAGTTCTTTTCTTAGTTCTGGCTCTCAGTTGGCTTTATGTACATCAATATAAAATAATGATCTAGATAAAACTATAATACCTACTCGTAGTTCGACGAATTATATTATAATCTAATTGAAATGTTAATAAGGCTCATCATTATAAAAAATTACTGGTACATACCCAATGTAGGCATTTATTTAATTTTAAATTATGATTAAAATGTAATCAGATTTGCTGATGTAATAAAAAATGCTGTTTTTTATACTAGCTGTAGTTATACACTTGCCCACGACATCACTTGCGTTAATAGAGGATAAGAGTATCAAGAGACTACTCAAGCATAGATTTTTGTATGAAAATATCTACTCAAATCTACTTTTCACCTCATTGAGTGGAGTATCTAATGGAAGCTTAGATAGAACCGAACTAAAGTTGGATTTTTCTAAGTAGGGTTCGTCAAAAATGTTTTTTTTTTAATCTATCATACCTAATAGCTCGATCACACTATGCCGAAGTGGGCAGGGAAGTGGCGTGAACACGAACATGCCGCTGTCCCGTGTCCCTGCCCAAGTTCATGCCCTAGCCTAGTGAGAATAAAGGCGATGTTGCCGTGGCAATCATTCCGGAATTAATCGCGCCATTCATGCCGGCAGCGGCATGGGCATAGTGTGATCGCGCTATAATGGTATCATGAAAGGAAAACTAAAGGAAACTTCTACCTATTCTTTACTGACCAGCCTAAACTTGAACCATAAAAAATTACCAGTCTTTAAAAATCCTACAAATGGGAGCTCGTTACAGGCTTTTTGATAGTAAAGAGCTGGTTATGTAGATGTCTATGTTATAAAGCTAATTCTGAACCTTAGGTTAGGTACATCATGTAGGTTATCTTTCACTTTGGACACTTACATGTGCCAGCAAAACTTGCGCCTTACCTAATTTATTTATTCTTTGCCCCCTACCTTACTGACTACAGTAAGTTTGTATCTATTGCCCCCGACTTTCAGATTTTATGCAAAGATTTTCCATATCTGTTGGAATAAGATGATACGAATTCTTACAAAATTATAGCAATTAAACTTAAGTAATATATAAGAATAAACGTTACCTTATACATTTCTACCGGGTTAGTTTAGTAACTGGCCTCAATTATGTTTATTCTTAGCGCAAAGCTATGTTACTATGTTAGTGGTCTGTGGTACTATGGGAATTAAATAGTATACCTACTATCAATCATCATCAATATTTATTGCGGCAAAGCTTAGGTAAATAAATAATAAATAAATATTCACGGACATATAACACAACGCCTTCTAGTCCCAAACTAAGCAAAGCTTGTACTATGAGAACTAGGTCGATGGCTGATAGAATACATAATAATATACTTGTTTTTGCAAATACATACTTTATAATACATAGTAACACCCAGACACAGAACAAACATCTATGCTTGCCACACACAAATGTTTGTTCTCTGTGGGGATCGAACCCACGACCCACAGCACGGAAGGCAGAGCTACTATAAGTCAGGCAGTCAGGTAATGATGGTATCTACGTGGAAGACAATTTTATAAAAAATGCCCTTTGGGCTTTGTATTTTGGATATTTATTTACCTAGGCAGGCATGAAACTAGTTATCACAACGTACCTAGATAAATTATCTTATCACTTGGTACCTACTTGGTAGAGTTTTTTAAGCGTTTGCAAAGTTTGCTAGCCAGTGATTGAATTATTCCGTCAGAAGCAACCTCATTGCAACTGCATTGTGGGCGTACCATCTGCAGTTATGGCGAAGCGTGAACTATTTGTTCATAAACCTTCATTTCCTCCTTTCATAACAATAAATGAACGGTTATTGTTATAGCTAGACTAGTTACAATAATGTAACTAAAGAAGCAGTTTTGACATAGAGCTCTTTTGTTTCGCTAGGTAGGTAGGTATGTAATGTACATGCGGCAGGGAAACTGACATTTCCAAGTTTTCAGCTTAGAGGTACCTACCTAAATATAAATTGTTTCTGACCACAGTTTAGTAACTGTGGCCAATAAGCACCTACTTACCTACCTACCTACACATTCCGTACATCCTTCGTCTGTGTTCCGTACTATAGAGGCATGGACTAAATATCTATGGTAGAGGCAATGAATAAAATGACGACGGAATATAAAGGTAACGCGCGACACCTAATTTTGAAACTTCAAAAGCTCAAAACATTGGTAGGTACCTCTAGGTACCTACCTACTTAGTTATTGTAAAATTAATTTTCATGTAAGTCTAAGCTTAGGTAACCTAGATGGTTTTTTACTAAGAAAGTGATTTTGGTTTTGTAAGTTCGATAGGTTCGATTCTGCATTTTTTTGCTATCTCATAACATAAAAGTCCACACAGAGCATCGTCTATTTCTTTCTTGATTGACACATGTACCAGCAAACAATATCGTAGCGTAACTTTTATGTTATAGACTTATACACAGCAATACCGTAACCCCCGTAACAGTTACGGTGTTTACGTTTATAAACGTTCTCAATTCAAAACTTTTGCTTGCTGGGCTGGGCGACTGCTCGTTAAATTTTCCGTAGGGCGCATTAGATGCAGTTTGAAGTTACCTACCTACGTTGAAGTATAGAAAATTCTAGGTAGGTAGATACTTAATGTTAGTAAGTAGGTACCAAATAGAGTGGCGATATTGAACGGTCACAGCATCACCGCCGCCCCGCCGCTGTTATCTAACTTGCTTCTATGTTGCCTTCATTACGTCGGATTATAATAAGTTATGAATGCGTCATGCTACAGTGACTGTTATTGAACCTATAGATCTCCAGGGTTAACGAAATTATCTAATTCCACAGGCACCACGCAACATATCATAAGAAAACGAAAATGTTGGAAAAACGCAGCAATCGAACGTTTAGCTTAGACTATTCTCCGTAGGTACTTACCTACCTACTTTTTAGACAGTTCAAGAATTCAAGGTGGCAGGTAAAGTAGCCCACTTGTACTTACTTGATCACAATAATTTAGTATGTATATAAGCATGGCGAGGGCAACAGAAATGGGTTCAAGATGGGTGTCAAAGCGATTTTTAGTTATTTCGACGCATAATACAGGTTTATTGACTTTGCTGCCTGTTATTGTACCTACTCCAAAGTTTTTGTGTGAATAGTTCATACACAAAGGCGTTTCGTTTTATGATCTACTTTCTTTTCGCCACACTTTCCTTTTGCATTAACATCCTCCGATGATGTGAAATGATCAAGAAGAGATAAGTTTCATTTGTAGGCATTTCTCTCGTGAGTTACGATACATGTAGATAGGCGGAATAATAGAGGTCCGCGATTCCGGATTACCTATACCACAGATTATATACTAGCCTATACTTTTTGCCATGTCCGTCTGAGTAACGATAAACGTCTGAGTTCCGTCCAATAAAACTATATCTTTGTCTTATACAAGTCTAGAGTAGAGACGGAGATATTTATAACTGACGATGCAGAAATAGTAGGGGCGGGTAAGGCTTATATAATATGTCTTTTGTTTTCTTGTTGTTCAGGTATAGACATTTAATTCTAGCAGAAATAAAAATTTATACACGGTTCTTCGGCTAGCAAGGAGGCGTAGGTAGGTTTTATTATTCAATTATATATCAAACTCGTCATAAATCCTAATCAAAATTGGGCCTTGTTGTCATTGAAACTGTGCCGTTACCATACCCACGAATCTCTAGCGAAATACTACTAATAGATGCCATTGGTCTTTGGTTCTTTACACTTCATGCGTTGACCAACGGTAGGTATATTACACAATTAATTTACGTTTCGGCACTGTTGATGTTGACGGTTGAGATGAAGTAGGTACCTACTTACTTATTTATATCGAAGAATCATTTGAGCTTTTTGTTAGGTTTTATACAACAACCTACAAATAGGTACCTAGACCAGACCAAGTGCACTGGCTACTGTAAAATGAAATGAAAAAATGCCTTTTTTAAGTTATACTTCTAATGCGACTTTCAACAAGGTTGCGTTATACGGTAGGACATAGTCTCTGTCTGTTTCTATTCGGGGGAATACAAAGAGACAGAGACTAATACGCTACAATCAAATAATAGATGGCAGTGTTCAGCATTTTTTGAAGTTATACGACTTCCAACTGACAGCGTTAAACAAAAGAAAAAAAGACAGCCGTAGTTTTAACCATCAGCAGCAGAGCTAGTTGGCCGAACAGTGATACGTCGGACTGCGGTCAGACCGACAACGGGAGCAAGTTCAAGTTAAAATCCAAACCGACATTATAGACTATTTGCAACTTTTTACTTTTTATATTGAAGTGAAAACTTAGTACCTACTGCATATTGGTACTGACAACGGGAGCAAGTTCAAATCCAAAGTAACTTTTTTTTTATTCTTTTACTTTTTATTTTGAAGTGAAAATTTAGTACTGCATATTGGTTAATACATAAAAATAAATACTAAATTAATTTCACATTAAACATAGAGCGAGAGTGAATGCGTGGCACTCGAAGTATAACTTCTTCCGCGCGTAGGGGCTCCACGCACTGGAGTTTTTTTTTAATTTCTGTCGCATCAAAAAGCCACGGGAACATTACCATAGTCACAGATCATAAGTTGACTGGAATGAGCTAGGTACCATAACGTCAAAAAGACAAAATCTCATACGAGGTTACAAACCTTCCCATTAAACTTTTATTAATCCAATATGTAGGCGCGCGATCTGAGTGCAGTCCGGGTATGAAGTGGGACCACAGATTACTAGGGGATGCTAACACGAATGAGTGGGACACGGGCGCCACTCCCCCCGCCCGTCAACACCACGCCGCGTCCGCCTGTAGTTTAGTGCCGTGCTTGATGTCTCTCGCGAGCGCGCGCTATCGATAGCGTTTTACTCAAGTTGCGAACTCGTGTTAATTTTTGATGATGATGATTAAAATTATAATATAATATATTTTTTACAATAACAAACTTGTTTGATTAAGATTCCCGGCTTTTCCACACAGTTTTTTAAAGTAGGGAATGTAATGCATGATATTTTCTTTTTTTTTTGTACCATAACTTGTAGTTGGTACAAATATCTAGCGCAAATATAATAAATAAAATGTCTTAAAATACTAACAGATACAAGCAGTTTGAACGTCCACTTTTAAGGTGTCAAAGAAAAATATCGAACTCCGTTCATTGTCGCTAATTAGGTCACATCACTAGCGCATTCCTCAGAACTGCACTCAGATCACTCACTCGCGTACATTAGTATAGGTGGTAATGGTGATACGCGCCTAAGTAGGTTAAGTACTTAAATTTTACTTATTTCGTATTTTTCAAAACTCTGCTGTGATCAAAACGAACCCAAAGCTAATACGAGCGCGTTAAAATCTTTTGTTCAGAAAAATTTATCATAATTCGTAAATACGGTTTTAATATTAAAAACCATTCAAGGGCGAATCAAGGTGAATATAATTAAGTTAAACCATACAAAAAATGAAAAAAAAAATGCACGGTAATCACCCCGAAAAGCGTAGATCTCGAAATACAAGCGTCTCGTACAAGCACAAGCGTAGTCTCGGATTCATTTAAATCACGATAACTTTACGATCATGCATCGAGATTTTACATCTTAAATGTATTTTAAGCATTTTATCAGATGTCATCGAACCAGCGACCTCGGCTCATCTTAAATTCGCAATAAAATAGAAATATGAGGAAAACTGGCTCCATACGTACGTACCTACTGGTTTGTACGGTAAAATAATAAAAATTGTACCTACCTAAGTAGTTAATTATATGTGTCAATGTCAAACTCGAGCAAAGTGGAAGGCAATTAGAACAAGTTTACATTTTATACATAGGTTTATCGGAACTGGAAAGCGGACATTAATATTATATCTAACCTTTACATAATGTACTGGTTTAGAACGAACTAGGTAGGTATGTACTTAGCTATATAATACTTTGACCTTGTATATGGTCATTCGATAGAAATATGTAAGTAACACTTTTTGAAAATCCGATCTTTAGTACTATATTAGTTACATCTTGAAACCCACAACTTATAACTATTATACTATGGCTAAAACCTACATCGAAATCTTTTAAACTTCGGTATTAGTTGCAAAAATAGTTGATAAATAAATGCAATTTTGTTCAGTAACAAGGTTTTAGCAAATCGCCGGATACGGCGGCAAAAAGCGGGCATTGCCAGAGGGTGTAGCTAGTGATTTTAAGAGTCAAGCCAGGCCAGTGCGCAACCGACGCACGCGCATGTTTCATAACCACGCGGGCGCAGATGGATAAATCGATCACAATCTTACCTCGTTACCTCGATAGACTACTGTTCAAATGCGATCGGAGACCTGACCATGTTTATGGCTGCGCTGGTAAATGGCTCGTTTTAATCGAATCTAACCCAACTTGTAACTAGTAGTAACTAAGTAAACTAGAATCCCTGGCGTTGGTTTATTTAAACACTCATGCAAACAAGTAGGAAATGCTCTTTGTCAAGGCTAGACTATAGCCAACGAAAAATATTAAAAGGAGGTTTTCAAGCCTCGTAGTACTTTACTTATTATAATTTATATGTTGATAATTAATTATCTTAATTTATGTTATAAAGCCGAGAACGGCAGTTTAACGTGCCCTCCGAAGCACGAAAGCGCTACTGCTAATGCGCCTGATAAAATGTTAATGCCACTAACGGTCACCCATCGAAATAGTGACCAAACAGAATAATCAGTGAAGATAAACGCTTCGCAATTGAACTAGAAGTTAAATACTAATAAACTAGAAGAAAAAGACAAGCAATACTGAAACAAATTCCCAAACGTCGAAAGCTAGTACCTACTATATTTTGCCGACATTAGTTAACCTAAGTTAAATTTATCATAACCACGTACCTAGTTGGTTATTTCCAATAAAATACAACGTTTTCTGACTGATTAGTTAGCTTTACCTATTAGTGTGTCAAAACGCCTCTATTAAGCAATAATGTTGATTTAGTTTCATTATGAGTAACTGTGTCCAGAATAAGGCAAAGCCTCTTACACACAAGGACACGTTCGTATATATATTTCTGCGGGCCAGGCGATTAAATCTTATACTACATATTTATTAGAAGTAAAGATACTTATTTTAATTTGAAAAAAAATTATTACTAAATAGTACAGTATGTATCAAATCTCGCAAGTGTATTTGCTATATTTAGACATTTTGACTATTTTCATTTGAATCTATTGGTAATCATAACCATAACCATCTATAGTAGTAAGGTTTGTTTTCTGATATACGAGTACATAAGAAATAGTAAGTATTGATTTGAGTAGAGATTCTTATACATATAAAACTATCAAATATCTTATTATATGCTTCTGGATCAGTGCTTGCGCAGTAAATGCGAGTATCGACCCAAGGGTTGGTTTTATAGTCACTATTAGTTATATTCGCTACCTAGAGAGAACATTTTAGTGTGGCAACACTGGCAACAAAACTTAGTAGGTACAATATTTATTATCATCATCATTTCAGCCCGTTTGCACCCGCTGCTGAGTATAGGCCTCCTCTTTATTACGAAATTATTTTCGGTCTCTTGCGAGTCTTGATAAGAAAATATGTAGGTTCTCTCTACTAATCCTGTAATGTACTTAATATTATAAATGTCAAAGTATAATGTTTGTGTTTGAAACCGCTGCAACTTTTGGCCCGATTTGGATGAAACTTGGAATATATATTATTAATTAATTATATTGTTATGTAGTTCGTAACCTTGATTAACACATATTTTTTATCCCGGAAAATCAACAGGATCAGAGGACGCGGACAAAGTCACGGGTGGAAGCTAGTATACAATAAATTAGTAAGTAAGTACAAGTAATAGGTTTGCTTTAGTGTCCAATTAATTATGCAATTTAAGTACCTACTTATAACTACAAATACTATGATGTTATGATTATGCCACAGTAAGTAATGAAGAGAAAATAAATTAATATTTCTTTATAAGTAGATTGCATAATGCCATTGGAACAAAAAGTTCAACGTCCTATTTAACAAGAAAACCACTTTTTAAAACCAGTTTCATTACTCTGTTCTTCGGACATGCTATACGTACCTATACATATTAATTATAGGTAGGTGTACGATTGTGTTAAATCATACTCGTACCTACTAAGGCACTGCCTACGCACTGTAAATCAGATAACTTTGTTATTTCATTGATTGATTTATGTAAAAGTAACCGTATGACAGGAAGCTCCTAAACTTTTACAGAAACAACAGAAACAATACATAAAATTATAGAAAGATAATCGAAGGGGAAACAACCCTAATAATTATGATTTTTATAATATGTAGAGCAAAAATTAGTTCTGCAGCATATGCAGTCAAGAAGATCCGCTTCCTTACAGATGTGGAAACCGCAAGACTAGTATATTTCAGCTACTTTCATAGCATTATGTCGTACGGCATTTTGTTGTGGGGGAGTGCTGCAGACATAAACACCATATTTGTGTAGCAGAAGAGGGCTATTCGTGCCATTTATAACATGGGTCCCAGAGAATTACTAAGAAATAAGTTTAAGGAAATAAATATATTGACAGTACCTTGCCAGTACATCTATGAAAACTTATTGTATGTTTAAAAATATATTAATCTATTAAACAAAAAAAGTGAAAATTATAATGTTAACACTAGAAATAAAGACAAACTCGCTGTTCCCACCACGCTGCTCACAAAAATTAGTAAATCTTTCAAAGGGCAATGCGTACGCTTCTTTAACAAAATCCCAAGTGATGTGTCTCAGTTGTCGATTGGCAAGTTCAAAAACGTAATAAAACAGAGACTTCTTTTAAAAGCATACTATAAAATATCTGATTATTTAGAAGACAAACAAGCTTGGGACGAAGTAGCTCCAACTCATCCAATATAAAAAAATTGTAATCATACCTAATCATACAAAACGTAATGACGATTCAAAGTGATCAATGAGATTTGATTGAATAAAAGATTTTTGACTTTGACTTTGGTTATTGGTTTACAATGGTTCGCTGCGGTAAAGGCGGAGTTTTAACTAATGTGTTAGCTCTCGTAAGTAATAGGAGTAAGAGCTTTCGAAACTTCGATTATATTTGTGAGTGATTAGACGAGAATCAGTTGTCGCAACTGCGTCGTTGCACGAAGCACAAGCGCCCGCACCCGGTCGTCAGCCCGTCCACTTCACTATGATTGATATCCTGCGATGTCGACACTCGATCGATACATATCATAATTATAACAAACACTATTATGTTAAGCTCCCAGATGCAATTGTTATCCTTGTCGCCCCAGGCTCGTCTTTGTTTGATGGGCCAATCTATGACCATGAAAATAAGTAGAGTTCTCCAACTAGTGCACAGATGCGACATTTATATAAGCATAATGAAAAGTTCCAGTATAAGTTCGATGTCACCGTTTATGTACTTACATTCCGCACATAATAATCAAGTAGGTACCTACCTACTTGAAAGACAGCAACCACTCAGTTATGTAACAAGAGTAAAATGCATTTTGACTGTGTCAGCAGATAAGCGGTTTTAGCAACAGTCTTGAAAAGTGAGATTGCAACTTTGATTGACGCTGGTCAGTTCAAGTTAATTAAGATTTGTGCGTTGATACGTCAATAGTAAAAGCACTAGAACAGCAAGGTGGCTGCCGGCCGATGCATTCTTTATGTTAAGTACAATTTCATCTGAAGTATTAATGATTGGTTTAGGGACTCAGAAACTGTCTATGAGACTATCCGCGAACTGCCTGCATCGTAAACGGTAGATAACCAAAACAGCCCTTTCCCTATAGTGAAAGTTCGGCGTACGTTTAGCGAATCGCCTGGTTTGGCAATCAGCGATCTGTTTCGTAAGAATTAAAAACCGGGAAAGGAATTTTATCAAGCTAAGCCGTATGCACGGGTTGCTCCCGCGCTTTCAGTTTCAGAAAACGAAAACATTTTTGTAAAAAGACTTGATACTGCACCGTTTTCTGATTCTATAACAGAGTGGAGTTTTTGCTGAGCGCACGCCTTGACCGAGTAAGTCGCTGCGACCCTGCACTATCTGTATGCATAAAAATAAATCGTCGTCGGTCTATTGTTTGCGTTTTTTCCACGAGAGCGGAAGGTATTAAATCTCGCGTCTAATTAATACTCCGATCGGCAGTGGGGTCTAGCTAGACAAGCGCTGCATTGTTGTCATTTTCTAACGAGCAGCCTCATTGTGATTTTATGATAATCTAAAACATTCGGTATTGACCGTGTCTTCGTCGGCGATCGTTTACATAATTACTTGTAGAACCTGAACTTTGTTGAGATTACTCAAAACAGACGGGCGTGTTGTTTTGGCGCCAAGAATACAGTTATATGCTCTTGTGTTATATTATTGTACGATTTTTTATGTCCGCTGTCTAATAAATTAGCGTCTTCTAAAATTATGGCTTACAATAGTTTTGCTCGTCTTTTATGCCAACACATTGTGCAAAGATTAAAACTTATTTTTTTTATGGTAATGAGTGATGGAATTGTTAGATGGCCCTCATATCTGATAAAACGTTATGTGGTTGCACTGGTTATCTATTACCACTGCTTATGACCATTCAAATCGAATGCGCCCAGTGCGGCGTTGCACTACATCACTGAGGCGGTGAAGGTGTTAATTCTCATGTAAATACCTGTGAAACACACCTATCGAGTCCAAGAGTTAATTGCTGGAGTCAAAAGCACGTAAACGTAGATGTGATACTTCCCATTTAGAATAGCCCACAGTATCAAAGATAACAATTTAGGAGCAGGGAGAGATCATATTCTTTTTTAATTTAACACATGAATATATTTTCCAGATATTATAAAACCGTTCATGTTTATTTAGCAGTCCGTTTATCGAGTGCCGCCATTACGCTCTGAGTGCATTATGGCTGTAGGTTGATCCTAAAACAGAGATACTTGTACATATAATCTGTACCTAAGTAGCTAGATTAGAATTATTAGAACGGCGGACCACCTTGTTACATTTCCAATCGCCCCGAGCGATACTTGTAGCGTCAACTATTCAATTACGCCAGAAAAAATAAACCTTTTCTCAATAACGTTGGCATTTCAAATTAAAAGATACTTTATAACGAACATCATTGTAATTGCCTCGCGCTAATGTCGTAGTAAAGCCAAAACTAATTGATCTTGTTTGGAAACGCAGTAGCCTTCTGTTTTAAAGAGCACGTTTGAAGATTTTTAAACGAATCCGATCAAGTTAATAATTATCGTTATTGTATGTCAAATCACAGGTTTATAATTTGATTTGAATACTTACCTAGTTTTGAGCGTCAACTGAGCCCGTAGTCTGAGTTTTGTTTTGTTGCCTTAGTGTCAGTAGTACCATTGATCGAAACGTATATCGAGAAGCGACTTGCGAGATATTTTGCATGAAAACTATTTTTCTCCATACTAAAATTGCGAGTTTCTCTATTCTTGCTTGTCGCAAATCAACCTAACAAAATTCAGACTCCCCGTAGTCTGAATTTTGTTAGGTTGATTTGTCCGTTCCTACTTTTTGGGTATCGGGTGCGACAAAACTTCGGGTGCTTTACTTACCAGCAGAACATACACACGGAATAAGCGACATCGATATAATATTACAAATTTTCTGTGATAATATACCTAAGACAGATTATATAATACTAAGAGATCCGACACCGACAAGTGGGAATGGGGTTCGTTGTCTAAACTCCCATGGAGTTTATGTGTGTTTAATATTGTTAAGTATAATGCGAATAATATGATGACCTCATAATTGATAAATAATTTGGTGAAGTGATGTCCGAATAATGGAGTGTCCTTTTGTAGGTCAACGTTGATTTACATTTATTCGATTCATTTCCGAGAACAATTCAAGATTTAAAATCGATATAGTTTATTAACGATGAAATATCACGGTACAGGATGAGTTTTTTCATTCAAAACAAAGTGTTATAATTATTTAGTTTTCAAGTCGATTCATGTTTTATGAAGGTAAGGTACCTAATCTACCTATGTAGGTATGTTCTCCGATTTGGATGATCCTCCTCTATCACTGATGTACAAAGGATATTATCAAACTCATATTTTATCTTTTATAAGATCATTGTTACCAAGCATAATTTTGTAACGGCCGGCTATATATTCGCCAACGTGTACCTAGTACCTGTACCTAGTATAAAATGCGGGAGAGAGGGGTCAATGTTTGTTTTTAATAAAACCTAACGAATGTCTATCTACCTAAATGCATAATCTATTGCCATCTGATACTTACAAGAATGATACTTGTATATGTAGTATAAAAAACAATTTTTGGTGATAAACAGTGATAAGACTAGTTTCAATCAGGTGTTCAGTGTTGTGTAACGTTTACAGGTACGAGTAAGTATGGATATTATTATATTGCCTTTTAAATATCGAAATTGAATATGTAACGAGCGCAAGGATAACGAATATTTTTTCATTACACCTATTACTTACCAGCTACGGCCACACCTCTCCCGTAAAGTTTAGTTACTCATTGAATTACTTATGTTTTGTTTGAATTTACAAGCCAAGTAGGTACCTGTAATTAAATAAAGCTTCGATTAGAATATGATAGTTCACCTTGATATCAAGTATTATTTCAATATTGGGTACCTACCTTAGTTTGTATGCCTATACAATTTATAACTTCAAATCGTAACTTGAAGTTGAAATCACCAAAATGTTGACACGGTAAAGCAAAGACGCGTTGTTTTCCTTTTTAATTATGGTGTCTCATAATCATAAGTAATCAGAAAGGGTTATTTACGCGGAACTTGCAAAATAAACGTTTAATATGGAACAACCAAAAATATTTAGTCGTCCGGTTTGAAATTAAGTTTATTATGAGACAGCATTAACAATGAGTACCTATAGATTATGTTTATGTCAGGCAGACAGAGTGGCAGACTCAACTGGTCACGTAGGGTTATCTTTAGAACATTCTCATGGCACCCTTTGCAAGACAAAACTCCGCAAACTTGAAACCTCTAAAGAAAATATGCTAAGCCATATTTGGAAACACACTGGTACCCACTATTATGTAATTTTTTCTTACCATAATCTGACCTTCTGCTTAGATAAACAAATCCTCGTGGTAACCACAGATTGCTTCATTCATTATACAAAGTAAGTTTTTAGCTACTAATGGTTTTTTTTAAAGAAAATCGTGCTTTTGCTAGCTACTGAACTTGGGAATAGAAACAAAATAAAATACATAATTATTTGATAAATAGTTACGTAAATAAATCATCATCAACACACGTTGGACGTAGATCTCTCCCAAGACGCACCACTGAGTCCGGTTTCCAGCTCTTCTCATCCGCCAGCTCCCTACATTTCGCAGAAAAGGGAATGGATGTGCTCAGATGAAGGCGTGAGCACATTTTTTAGTTATTCATTACTGTTTGATCAAACTAAGATGTGATGACAAATGCTATATTTCAATGTTGCCTTTTGGCGTTTTCGTAATGAAATGGTGACTATTGTCACAGATTATATAATACTATACTAGTACTATTGTGTAGCTCAATGGCTGGTATATAATGAATGATACTCGTAAAGCTGTAATTTCATCGTTGAAATTCGAGTGACACTGACACAAAAATTATATAAGTTTTGATAAACTTTACACTGTGAACAAGGCCCTCATTGTTAAAATAAAATAATTTAATTTTAATTTAAGCATAATACTTTTGTATTCTCGTAATGTCGATGTGAAAGTTCGCAGGCTGAAACCATTATATGTGGCATTTAGCCGCACTGGTTGTCCTACATTGCCTAACCAAGAGCAGGTAGGCGCCGCCGCTTCCGCGTAAGCGATCCACATTTTAGTGGCCACAAATCAACGCCTGTACCTAGAAGCTTGCTAATTTTGCAATCGGTAGGTATAAGTTGGCAAACTGTGGTTTTCTTTTGCAAGTATTTTTAATAATACTTGAGTTCTTGTAAGACTAATACTTGTAGGAGGTACCTACAACTTTATTAGTTCAGCAACGAATCTTTGCCCTTCTACCCAGTATAAGTAGTAGTTGTACCAGTGTACCTAAATACATTTAACTAATAATACTATGGGCACTACTTTATGTCAATAGACAATGCAAAGGCATTTAAAAAAACCTCGCGACCTTAAACTTTTCGACGAGAGCCTCTAGTGGCCGATCGGCCATAAAAACTATCTATGACCCTTCTCTGAAGAAGGTAAATCTGGTGATTTCCGTGTTTGCGTTGTAATAATATCAAACACTACACATTCCAGCATTATCTAACCTAACGCATACGAATCATAATTATTATTGCATGCCAACACCATTCATTAGCAAACAGCTATATTTCTATTTATTCCTACCTAAGCATGTGCTTAAGTTATGTTAATCTAGCCAATATTGTAAACAGCCGAAGCAGAAGTCTCTCGCGTCTACATACAAGTTTTACTTAGAGCGAAGAGTCAATGCATAGATTCTACAAAGATTTTGTTACAAAGCACCTACTAACTAAATAAGTAAGTACTTAATTTAACAGCATCATTTTTTTAAGCTTTCTTTGTAAACCTTTTATTGAAAATAAACATAATTTTTGTTATTTATAATCGAATCTGCAGGCTGAAACGTCACTGTTCAGCTGCATCAAAATGGCCTGAGAACAGAAATCGCGATTGAGCTGACAGCTCGCCTTTAAAACGGAGTCACAACGCAGAGTATCTCGGATACGCTAACGTTACGTTAGGTTACGATAGGTCAATTCGGTTGTGTTTTATTTTGTCAATTTATAAAACCCATTTGGCAATTTCTCATTTTATTAAAACCGATAAAAACAAGATTGGTAAAAATATGTCATTCAAGTACGTACCTAAATGAAATTGCGTAAGATTTTTTATTTCCTGTGACTTTTCAGTAGTGTCGCAGTGTGTTCAGTAGGGTCACTAGAATAATCCTAATGAACTACCTACCTTCCGGTTTCATCATCAGACGATTGCATTCGGTTTTCCTAGTTTTTTAAACTCAGAATTATCGTCTTCATTTGTTCTTTGTATATTTAGGTGTACCTTACTGTCATACAAAGTAACGTAAGGTATACGTCGTTGACGCTGAGCTTTCTCATTAGTTTATTAAACATCATAAATGCGCTTTCTGTTTAAAGTAAAAAGTAGTTCTACGAGTGTTTCTACTGTAAAGGTCGATGATTCTTGATCGCTATTGAATATTCAAAGAGCCTTGCCGTAATCAAGTAGGTAGCCGAAACAAAGCGGCTCCATTCACGCGACGCAAGCGCATGACATTGGCCTGCGTTTAGGCAGTATTTTATTTACACACGCATAAGCACAGCGGCAAGTACCTAGTATATGTAACTCTACAGCGGTAACGCGGCAACAACACTTCGGACTCTGAGCCCGAAGAAGTACCATTTATTCTGTACCCGCAGTCTGAATTTTATATTGTTGATTTGCAAAAAGTGAGTCGCAATTTTGGCATGAGGAAAATAAATTTTTGTGTCACCAATCGAAATTTTCGGCTCCGAGGGAGTTTTTCGTGTCGTAGCGTTACCTGTATGGATACCTACTTCACTCGCCATTGTCCTTACTTATGAGTGTGTAAATCGGCTATTAGGTAGTTGAATTGAACACGAACTTTATTCATGAGTATGTGTAACTAGTAACTTCAGTGTCGTACTGTTCGTAACATAACGGGTAGATAATAATAAAACACCACCATTAATTACTTCCACCAAAACATATTTTAACTTTTATATTTGTACATAATTATTTACCAATACTAAGAAGAATTTACAATCTAAGTATTATTTGCTATATAAAATTTTGTATCCATGGCCATGAAGTGTTTGGGTTATTAGTGTTCAAAAAGGTAAGATGAAATAAACTCACAATCTGTCATTTTTCTCTGGGGAAAGTTCACAGTAAAGAATGCATTATTTTAGTACGCAGTTGATGCAAAAGCTTGAGAAACTCGAAGAAACTGATTGTTTTAACTCTGTGATTAGAGCACCGAGTAGTTATCTGCACGGTGATTAGACTGCCCGTCAAGAGAAAGTGCGGTATTATTGTACTTTAATCATAAATATAAAAAAATTCTGCTTACATAATGTTTTTAAATGATTTCTTGTTTTCATCATTCGTGATATTATTTGCCAATTCAATTTTATTTGACGTTAGTTTTTATTTAATCATTTTACTTCTAAAAACAAGTTTTTGTTTTGTTTAATCACAGAGCCACCTTCCAGCTTCATCATCAGATCCCGCCATCTAGGACTAGAGTCCTTGTGAAGACGAATCAAACGAGCCCAAACTAGATGGGGTTGCATAGTTGAAAGCGACAAATTTTAATTAAGGCACCTACTCAAGACCTTCATTAATATTGCTAAGCCGGCCAAGCAAATTTTCATTCCACTATAATGCTTCGCAGTAAGCCAGGTAAAAGAAGGTCAAAAGTATCCAATAATGGAATCAAATTTGCACGTTTGCCGTGATTACATACCTAGCGTTATGGTAGCCAGTGGTTATAATTATGCAATAAAACTATCAATAAAAACGTTATGACAAAACATTATGTAAGTACACTTTAGCTTTTGTCCGCTGTTGGATACCGCTAATGGTTTCCCAAACTGAGATGTTTTGAGGAAACTCTTTGTTCCAAAATCTTGATAAAAATTGAATGAACATTTTTTCTATTGTATAATTCTCGCGTCATCGTCGTAATGCATTAAAATTAATTTACAACAAAATTAATTTACAACACATTCTTTAAGAATATGTTTTATTGCTACTGCTAGTTATTTTTTAGGCCTCACTCCATTTCTTCATGAAATTGAATAGGTAAACCCAATTACTTAAAAATAGTTCCAGCTAAATAATGACTAGGTACCACATCGCCTTTTCGCTGGAGCAATATAGGTATATATGTCAGCATGTGGTTGACATGACACGGCATACTTTTTTAGCATTCACCGGTATCAGCGTCAATGTCTACTGAGTGCATACAATGGCATACATAGTCTGAATTTTATTTTATTGATGATAGAAAAGTGAGTAGCAATTTTAGTATGAACTTTACTTTTATCCATACAAAAACTGTGATTCACTCTTCGGAAATCAACAAAATAAAAATTACACTACGGGCTCTGTCTGTAAGCTGCCTTAGGCGTGAAACTACATTATTAAAACCTATATACACATTCGCAAATGTTTCTGATGGATTGATGTAAGATTTTATAATTATTCTGCTACTTTACATGCGACCAAATATTGCAAAAAAACGATATAAATACAGCAATACAACCCAAAACAAATACTGTCACGTACCTACTATACGTATATATCCTAAATAATAAGTTAGAAAAACCACATTTTAAATTTTTGATAATTAAAAACTAAATTATTCATCATTTCACCGCCCTTATCCCATGCTAAGTGAGGTCGGCAAGCTAAATTATTAATTCTATAAAACTTAACACACACAAAATATAATAGTATGACCTTATTTAGATATTGCAACGGCATTTTAGTACACAAGTAAAGGTTGATGCATTCACCGCCAGTTTCAACGATTTAATTTTTTTCTAACCACCAAAGAAACGAACTAGGTATGTTGGTACTAAGCCCATTTCCCTTAGATTGCAAAACCACCTCAACCAAACTAAATTGGAGCAGCAAAAAACCCGACAGTTTGAATTACAGTACGTAGGAAGGAAATAAGCTGATTGGTTGGTTCGTAGTAAAACGTGCGTGCGTTACCCCGAATAATATCTTGAGCTTGTCAGTATGAATGGGGTTGTAATAACTCTAAAAGTTTTTATGATGATGAAATATTTGAAATATGGCCACAGGGGGGCCACTTTAGGTATAGATTTAGTACGGCCAATGATCTATAATTTAACTCCTGACAATTAATTAACTGGCAGTACCTCCACCGACCAAACAAGTGACCTTAAAAACCGAACGTGTTCATTTCCGTGATTGGGCGTTTTGACACTGTCACCGACACGACACACACGATAACGTCAGAGAACGCCACACATTTAGCACAAGTCTAGTAGCAGTAGGTAGTGGTTCCACACTGTGTCGGGGGACCGACAACAATTTTGTTCGAGCACCGGACATAATTTGTCGGCGACGTTATCGGCCAGTGTATAAACGGTAATTGTTACCAGGCCTCGCCTGACATAAAGGAGGTACTAACCAAACAGACAGGTAAGTATTCCTTGCATACAAGGTGTGAAAGAAATATTTCTCTCACTTACTATTCAGTTGATATAAATATTTTGAATATAGACGTCAAAAGTGCATCCAACTGATTATTCCAGCTAGAATGCAAGGTTTCCATGATATTCAAGTTTTAAGTGGCCTTGAATTTTTACTCTCGACTGTATATTGTGACTACCTTTTCTCGTGTACGTTTGAGTTACCGTCCTCTGCGCACCAGAAGGTGGTTTTCTGATCATAAAGCGAAATAAGGGCAGCAAAAGTGTAAAGTGTGCAAATATAGTTGGCTTGATTTTCCGGGCGCTACATTTTACAGTAGTATCACGGAGTATGTAGGTACATAGAGACATATTGAATGTTAGAAAAAACTTGTCATTGAAGTTGGTCTAGATGTTTGTGTTCTGAACCTCAAGAGCAGCAAGACTCTATTTCGGTATTAAACAGGTATTACTTGTAATTTGTTTTACGCTTTTTTTTTACTTCATAGGTGAAAATTAAATATTGTCAGTGATGTACTTCAGGATACACAAAAATGTAGTATCCTTACCTATCTCTGAATAGGTATTTACCCTGCATTCAATTTTTGTGCTCTCATGCATCATTCAAATCTCGTTTACATTCTGAATAAACTCTAATAAAATGTCTCTTTCTAAAATTACGACATATACCATATACCACTATGCACTTTTCTTAAATAATTACACAAACAGTTGCCTCCGTGTAAAAAGGTTCTAAAACTATATTGATTTAGTCCCGATAAGCATAAAACATAAAACTGAAGAATCGATTGCAGCTCTTCGTTGCATTTATGCTCTAAATATGTGGGCTCTATACGAGCATATGGAATAGTAGCACCGTGTCTTGTCTTTTACATTGACAAGCAGATTCAATTTCGATCGAAAAAACAAAATACGGTGTAACTATCCAAGCTTCGAGTGAAGGTGTTTAGGGTCATTTCTAATCTACCTCTGATTTTTCCTGACTAAAGGTATTTTACCATAGCAACATAGGTTTTTGCGCAGATCATTATAGATATCTAGTACCGAGCAACGGCGGTTGAATATTGGGTTAATTTGGGTTCCGCCATGAGTGTAGATAAACAGTCCGGCGATGGCAGTAACCTGCTTTACACCGTGAATGTGGCCTAAACGTTTTGGCCCAGCATGTTTCTGTCTATACAAGACTTGAGGCAAAAACCACATTCACAATGCAAGAATCTACCTACAGTGCAAGGGAGTCGGTCAAGTATGCAAGTCCTCTAAATTTTGTTACATTTTTTTTGTTTACAAATTGTTGCTAGATATGTTTCTTTTTATGATCGCAGTTTCACCTTTGGCGCCAAATAACTGTGTATCTCGCAAAAACTGGCAAAAACATAGCGGCTCTGCTATGCGCTTTTTGACGAACAAGCTGAAACAATGAGTTTCAACTTTCGATTTCAAACTTAAATTGAAATAAACCCTTGTAATTGAACTTACTGAAACTGACGTCACGTATTATTTTTTTTTTACAAAATCCTATCCCTACTATAAAGATTTTTAGCTTTTTTATGTGAGCACCCTAACCAATATAGTAATTGACCGAGCGAGCGAAGCGAAGTCTCAGTTTCCATATTGGCCAAAAATGCGTTTGTCCGGATGTCTGTCTGTCTGTCTGTCTGTCTGTTCTCCTCTACAGGTCGCATTTTTCAACCGATCTGGACGAAACTTGGTACACAGGTTATATGACTTATTAGATTTTTTTTGTCGTCGGGGATTTTTGTTTGGAGGGGTACTTCCCCCAAAAAAAGGGCAAAAAGGGGGCTATTTGATATACTGGATATCTCCACCAAATGAGATACGATTTCGATTATTCTTTTTTTATTTGAAAGGTAGTAACTATAAGTTGGTCTCATAAAAGTTTGGCGAAGATCTGATAAGGATCTTCAGCATGATGAACAGGATAGCTCATCAAACAATCGATGGTTTTCAATCAAATTTGAGAGAAACACAAAGGACCTCATTCTACACAAGATGATGCGAAAAAAATCAAAAAGATCAAAAAAATCACAAAACGGAAAATGCACTTGCACATTACATTCCTCAAAAATTTACAAAATTAAATAGAAAAAACATCACATCACACACACACACACACACACAACATTTTGCATTATAGTTAGTTTTTAATACGTGACAGGCTGCAAGCGTTTCGTCGCTGTTAGAATACTAACTGATAATTATCTTCATGATGTTTTCCTTCACTGAATGAGAGCATCAGCATAATAATAAGCCTTAAATTAGAAATTAATAAAAGTGCACTTAAAGACTTTCAGAAGCACCTTACACGACATTGATGATGTTGATTGATGATGTTGAATATTGGAATATTTAGTATGCTCGCGAGGTCTACTGCTCCCAGAGCCACTAGTTTATCTTAGCAATTAATATGGTATCACTCCTAAATCCTAATAAGTTTGTGACAAGACGACGGCAAACAAAGAAAGGTGGGTAAGCTTACGAATTCAATCGTCATGTTTGGTAAACATATGTTTGTTTACCAAACATGACGATTGAATTCGAATTCTCAGAATTCTTAAAGATCTTAGAGGATGGTAAAAAGGAGCTTAACCATCTCAGCCAAGCGACCATCAAAAGGCTTTTGATTGTTAGGTATTCCAAAGGCCTTACCGGTTCTACAAAAGCGTGTATTTTATAATACTGGTTTCTATAGATAGTTTCCTGTTGTTGTATTCCAAATGGTTTTTTATATAAAAATGTGGCGGCAGTCAATCACTTGTGGTCATATTTTTATAGAGCAACCTCAGAGTATGGTAATCTGAGAGAGCAACACAGCCAACGACCGACCATTTCGCGTCGTTCTTGAGCTGCGGTTTCCATTACAAACTAGTAGCTGAAGTCTCCAGTTTGTGGTCGTGCTCTATCGATGGATTCAACTAATGTTTCAGACTGGCACCTGCCTTGTTCAAAATAATAAGGTCGTGAGGAGAAGCACCAACAATGAATGCTTCTTTATGGGAACAGGATCGTTCGTGACTCAGTATCGAGATGCTCTGCTGATTATAGGAAACAATCGTCTGTCCGAAGGTTGCTTCCGATCAGTAATTATAGCTCATAAATAATGTTAATTATGACACGACGGGAGCTGAATTTTCTTTATTCTATGACTCAGCCAGTAGAAACTATTGATGTTCTTGTGGGATTTTTGATATCTCAATCTTATTAACTAGTAGTTCGCCCCGAACTGAGATCTCGTGATGATCGGAGGTTAATAAAACCCAAACAATTTTTATTGACCAATGGTTGCAATAAACTTTGCAAATCGCATCGAAATCGCCGTCTAGCTAAGTACCAGTCTTACTTGAACTACAAAATCATTGAAACAGCTCAAAAACTATTAGACCTACAATCAAAATAAAAACGATTTTGGAATGTCTAAACAAAACCCTATCATATGACACCCCACTTGATATTTTTGTCTGACTTTATTTTTTTTTACTCCCTTTGGACCCTCACGACCCCTTGACCGATTTACTTCATTTAACAAACCAGTAAAACTTAAGAGTACGTATACCTACCAAATTTTATGAAGATCGGATGAGCGGTTTAAAAGATCTCGTCGAACATACATACAAACATTCAAAGCATTTTCGTCCAAGTTGTCACTAAGATCTCGTTCGCTTCGCTCACTCGATGAATAATCTCTACCATAAAATCAAATGTTGAATCATTGAACGAAATGTTTATATGATAAGGTACTTAGGCAAAGTCTGGTTTCGTGTACCATAATTTAGTTGACAAACGTCTGATTTCATCTAATACAATGTTTACTGCGATACCTAAGCTTTAGCAATTCCGATAGTTATAGCCGATAAATACAAAGCTTGAATCGACGGTAATTGTCGCCATATCGGGTTAAATTTGAAAGTTGCTAAATGCTTTGTTCTTACCCTTCATTTCACCTGATATGAATATAGGCAACAACTCGCGCCTATTCGCAAGTTTGACGTTCGCGATTTGGCGAATAAGTCACGGACTCTATGGTTAGGGTTAAATTATTTTACTGTTGCAGTAATCAATGTTGTCCAACGTTGATCAACGATCAACATTTTTATTCCACACCTAGACGAAGTATATGGCAATTCATTGCAATATTTAGTGTTTAAACGAATGTCGAGAAGTTGCGGCCCTTATATTATTATTATTATTACTTATTTCACAACGAAACAATTTTGGAAATAAAACAAAATGTGTGTATAAAGACCTGAACACATTCTAATCTACAGCTGAGTTAAACTAATTTCAAAAACAGGTTTACATTTTTTCCTACCCAATCAAAAGTATAACAGGATACAAAACTAATTAAGGACAAAATACTTGGCTACGTAACTATTCTCGAATTAACTACCGTGGTTCAGTTCTGGTGAATTGTATTTTTGTCATAAACTAAATAGTTTGGTTACAATAAATTGTTAAATTATTCAATCGTGGAGCAATATCAATCAATAGAAACATGATGAGTTATTAATGTTAATAGAGTTACAAGGTTCTTTCGACGAAACATTTGAATCCTATTATAAAATTAACGAAAATGCAACTGTATTAAAAAGTTCCTATAATTCGAACAACTCGATAGAAATAGCTAATTAAAAGCCGCAAAATGTTGTAAAAAGTTACATCGAGGAGGATTGGATATTTGGGTATAAAAGTATCACATTTCATGAACCGTTTTGTGTATGGCTCGATTTCCTGGTAGGATAATATATATTATTGTAGTAATAATTATTACGTAAGTTATGCTAATGCTATTGAATCCTTCAAACCCAGATAACAGCCAAATTGAGACCCCCATGTTTAGATGTCATAGGCAGCAAGCACATAGCTAACCGACCATCGTAGACGGTCGCCTTCTCTACCGTGCACCATCTCAAAAACGCGAAGCACGTTCAACACTATTTATTCAATTGTTTGTGAAATGTTATGAAAGCAAAGTGTTGAATATTGACGCAACGCATTTTACGGACAAACGTGTGCTCATATTATATCACATAAACAATAAAATACGAAGAGTAAAACATTAAATTGCTCCGAAATCAGTGTAATGAGCATTCATATCTTACTAATATTATAAATGCGAATGTTTGATGGCTTAATCACGCTGCAACCACTATAAAGTTTACTTTCATGAGTGCAAGCAGTTTTTTATTTGGATTCTACTTAGGCGAAGCCCTAGCCTAGGTTAAGTTACGTAGGCAGAAAATGTTGTATAGAGGCTGGGCTAGCCTTTTGGGGTCCGTTGAGGAACAGAAACATGGCTTTAAGCAGTGGAAAAATCAGATGCTTATTTTTTTTATTTTGGTCAAGTATTATACTTAACAACTTTTAAACTAATTACAATTTCTTGCATGTACCGTACAGTAAATATTCTAATGGAGTTATGCGTTGCTAAAGTTTCTACGTTATTGGAAACAGACCTTTAGGTTTGAGAGTATGCGTTTACGAAATCAATGCAGATAGCTTGTTATTTATTAAATGAAATATGGGATTCGTTACTAAAACTGGTAATAGTTATGTTATAGTGGGTAATATTATTTACTAGATCGTGATCCATCCATTTTGTACAAATTGACGAAATCTGTAGCATAGCGGGTGATTTATTGTACGAGTGACTTTGTTTACGTGGATTCTTACAATCTTAAGCTGGCACTTTCAGGTGTCTATTAGTGCACCCCTGAATTTAAAAAAAGTATCTAATAACTTACTTTACTAACAGATTGTAAACCAGATTTTCTGGAAAAAGGCTGTGCTTTTCTACAGCTTCGCAACAGTTCTATGTGTATAGAAGGTAGAATACATCATGATTAGACCACAAAGTAGCTAATAAAGTTTAGCCATTTAGCATGTGCTCGTCAATGTTTATGTTTACGTATGACTAGAAATACTTGCATAACCAGGTTACCACAAAAATCGACGCACCGACTACCGACCATCATTTGGACTCCAAATATTACACCAAAAGGTCGCTTCCGCAAGCGAGTAAATAAAACTTGCACGTATCGTGCTTACAATTAGAGCTGTTTAAAAAAAAAACCTTCAGTATTTTATTATTAGACGAGATGTGTCATTTCATGCGACGAATTACCTATATGATTAGCAGCACTTTGTGTAGTTTGATTTATATTTGTTTATTTATTTACTATGTATACTCAGTTGATATCCAGACGCCCATGGTACCTACTTAGATTCTATCTGATAAGTCTATGTGATTACCTTGTTTGTCATGTCTACCGCTAGACAAAGATGCTTCCAAAACCTTCCAGTGATATTGGTCTTTGAAGCTCTGCCACCAGTGCCTACGACAACGGCGGATCCAGGATTTAGCTTTGTGGGGACTTGGCCCAGCTATTAAGCGTTTTCCCTGACAAACCCTGGTTTACGTTTATACCCAATTTTTTTGGGGCCTTGGGCCAGATCTACTAGTGTACCTGATGACTTTCGTGAAGATTACGACTACCGTAATGAAATGCCCCCAGCAAGTTAGAAGTGTGACGCACGCGTCTGTACTGGTATATTGGTATTTAGCCTGTCTTCTCGGTTCCCAACGAGTGATGAGTTTTGCACATTTCTCGAGATAAGCTAATACAAATGAAGCCCGATCAATATTATATTGCATTCGATTAGTATGACAGAAATAAAGTTGATGTCAGACCCTGCTTTTTTTCTCCAAATAATGATTAGAAACTTTAGTAGCTAACTCAGTATTATTGGGTTTCAAGTCCCAGTCCCAACTATGGTAGGTATTTTATTTACCTTTCTAATGAAACATCAAGGTTTCTTCGTGAAGTCTTCAGTATTGTGATTTCACTATTTATTTAAAAGATTCTGTACGGTAGGTTAAGTAGGTATACTCACGAAAAATCATTTTTTACATCTTTTCTAGTGTTTTTCCTCAGGTATAATCAAGGTCTTTCTAAGAAGTATAATGATAAGATATATAATGAACTTAAGAAGCACGACGTGATACGTGTAATGTGGTGCTTCAGAAGTTTCGTGTCCTCACGTACCACTATCTGGCATGAGATAGGTATAACATAACAACATAAACTAGGTATGTGTTCGCGAATATACTCGTAGTATGAATGAAAATGATTGTTCTGTTACCCTAAAAGCACAAACGTGCATTTTAACGGCCTTCAAAATAAGAGGTGTTCTACTCATCCTTGAATGTCAATGGGTACCTAACACGCATAGTCCTACAATTACTATGGCGCAGCACGTAGTACGTAAATACTCAAAGTAGATACAAACAGTAAAGAAGCACGTGTATTTCAGGGTGCTCAGGTGCAGTTACGTCACGCGCGATCGAGCTGAGATTTCGAAAGGTTAGGCTAAGACCGTTGCGTACTCGCAGATGAATGGGTAAGCCCTTGCATACCTACTACTTAATCAAGTGCTTAAGGAACCGATGGCGCTGTATGGTGTACTTTTAGAATTCCGTGTTGTTTAAAAACTTGTAGTAGCAAGTTGAAGTGGCAATGAACTGGCCATGTAGCTCGCAGAAATGGCAAGACAACCGCTGTGGAATAGAAGTTCTCCAAAAGAAAAGGGTTCTCTCTAAAGGGAATAATGGCCACCACGAACAGAAAAGCGAAATGTAGGTCCCACAAATGGATGCGATCGCCGGTTCCATCCAGGTCTACCAGTAGCTGGCGCAACTTAGGAACTGGGCTTCTCCAGGGAAGTGTATTGGCTCCAACCCTTTTAAACATACACGAACGATCAGCCAAGTACCCAACACCCATAACTTAATTTATATAGATGATCTTCCACTGGTTGTCCAGATGCATAGATTCAAAAAAAGCCGAAGATTAAATTTCAGTGGCTGCGGCAGCGACGAAAAATAGAGTCGTGTGCATTTCATCTCCGTCAATCGTCAAATGAGTTGCAAAACATGTGTTCACGTCAATCCCTACTTTGTAATTAGCTAATCCATTGCAAAATCGACCGGTCGCAAACAGCTCCTGCAAAATTGATATAAATCGATCATAAAAATTAATTTAATTCAGTTATTTCTGGTGTTTGACAGTCATTAATACAGTATCAGATATGAGCGGTATTAATTAAGTGCCGTCGTGAGAAAGTTTACTGGATGGAGCAGAGCAGACTTGTGTAGGCGTCTACCGCTGCACACCGATCTGTTACCATAAGAGAACTATCGATAAATGTATTTAACATTATTTCTATAAATGAATCAGTTAACCATCTTAATTTCTTAGTGCACGTTGGCCTAAAATCGATCAAAGAAATAATATTTTGGAACACAATGCTTTGGCGTTCTTATGGCTTGATTCTGCAGGTGAGTTTTTTTGCAGTGGCTATATAAATAAGTATATTTGAAATATAGATACCAAAAATATGTAGTTGCATGAAAATTTTAATTTGGCCTTACTTGGCTCATACAAAAGACTTCAACGCGCTCGTGTCGTTTTGCATTATTTCAAATTTGCATACCTACTTTGGATTTTATACTAATGTTTGTGTTTGCCGTAGTATTATTGTGGCACTAATTGATGAATCTAGGCATCTATGAGCAAGTGGGATTTCTCGCTTTACCTACTGAAACACGTAGGTTTGGCATACGTATAGGAATCCATTTGGTAATATTTTCAATTAGTGCGAGAAAATCGCCGTAAATCGTCCGGCGGTGGTCGGTGAGTTCTTGTTTTAGTGTCGGTTACGCAGACCGCATGCCTTACCTACTCCACTGTTGATAAGAAACAGTTTTTAGGCTGGTAAGACAGCGCCTAGTTTAGGTAACTCACGTTGCGACAATTCTATTGCGTCGCTGACAAAAAACACAAAAGGTATCTTGTCTAATAATGATAGCTTTACTATCAGAGCATAAATCATCATCATATCAACTGAAGACTTCCTCAGCCTACGAAGCATTTTTCTCTGTCCAGGTTTTTACAAAGCAGCAGCGGTATTTACCACTCTTTGTTTCACTGTCCGTACGTTTTCATCACATATGTTTTCATTACATGACGGAAGAAGATATATCAATGGCTATTTTGAAAATCGATGTTTGAAGGTTCGTCGTACCACTTTGTGTCATACACTTTATACTGCGCAGTAACGCTCTTACTTTGAAAGAATCTGCGTCAACGCACAAGGCAGCGACCCAACCGTAAATAATAATGGACAAATCTACTATGTTCGAGGTGGTTCTATCGGGCGAGCCGATCCCGATAAAACGTGATACACGGGATGTGGGTTTCTGTAATTAATCCTTTTAAATAATTTTAGTAGCAGGTATAAAAGCAAGGCGTGGTGCTCACGCCACAAGGTCATTGGACCGAAAATAAATAAATACGTAAATTGTACCAGCTCGATGCCATATCAGGTAACTTGTATTTTGGACAAAACTGTGCGATAGAGGTCGAGACGAATCTAACAAAAAAAAAATACGTCGGCGTAAACGTTTGTTACTTTTGTGAAATAAATTGTAACAATAAGCTAACTTTTTATTATGATTCCGACATCTCCACTGAAATGTTATATTATTTTGCTGGGTGGTGAACAAAGTATCACCTTGATCTTGTTTATTTCAAAGTAAAGGGAAGTTGAATGAGTGGGAATCTTTCTATATCAGGCTTTATAACATTTAAAGCACATTTCTATGACTCCATTCAAAGAAAAAATGTTCATTGTGCCTACTAAAGCATAATACTAGCTAAGTGAGTTACTATATTGTTTAGATAATGCCATGGGAATAACATAATAATACTTTAGATAAATATAATCGCTAATGACAGATAAGCAGTAAAAAAAGGCAGACCTAACAATTTTCAAATAGCGATTTTATCGAAATAACCTTCGTTGGCGTATCTCAGCGAACGTAATTTAAGTTTTCAACAATTGCATTGTTATCGCTCTCAGTCGGCAGCGAGGTCGACCACAGATTATAACGAAAGCAGCTGATGGCTCTACACCAACGCTGTACTCTACATCGGGACATTGGACAATGGACACCCTAGCCAGTACAAGGTACAGAAAAGAACCTCTACGGGCTTAAGTTGCAGCAAGATCTCTATAAAGGTCGTAGTCTATTTATACCGCACAGCTCCCGCACACCTGCTAGTACTCTGTAGACATACCTTACATCTACTGTTTACTACTAGTACGTAAAGTCAAAGTCAAAGTCAAAAATCTTTTATTCAATAAAATCTCACTGATCACTTTGAATCGTCATTACGTTTTGTACATGATTAGGTATGATTACATTTTTTTTTATTGGATGAGTTGGAGCTAGTTCGTCCCAAGCTTGTTTGTCTTCTAAATAATCAGATTTTTCATAGTATGCTTTTAAAAGAAGTCTCTGTTTTATTACGTTTTTGAACTTGCCAATCGATTACTGAGACACATCACTTGGGATTTTGTTAAAGAAGCGTACACATTGCCCTTTGAAAGATTTACTAATTTTTGTGAGCCTAGTGGTGGGAACAGCGAGTTTGGCTTTATTTCTACTGTTAACATTATGATTATCACTTTTTTTGTTGAATAGATTGATATTTTTTTGAACATACAATAAGTTTTCATAGATGTACTGGCAAGGTACTTTCATTATATTTATTTCCTTAAACTTATTTCTTAGTGATTCTCTGGGACCCATGTTATAAATTGCACGAATAGCCCTCTTCTGCAACACGAATATGATGTTTATGTCTGCAGCACTCCCCCACAACAAAATGCCGTACGACATAACTAGTACTGGCACATGTCCTGATAAGTACTATTGTGTTTACCCATTTATTCCTAATTATAATTTAATTGCAAACTCAGCGTGTCAAGACTGCATTGATCTAGCTGTTCCCTTCACAAGCTGCGCATGAGCTCGTAGTATTTTAGCGAGGAGCAGATACACAAAAGTCGATTAGCACGTTATTATCACCTTCACGGTGCAAGGCGATAAGGTCCAAAATATTTAAACACTCGTAGTTCACCGTATACGGTACAAGACAATGGACTCTGCAGTTAAGTTTTATCCGAATCAATCATGTAATTACTACGGGGCACGAATCTGGCTGTTTCACACGACACCTACACGATATCGTTGTCGGAACTAATAAGATGTTTTGTCACTGCGTCGTCGTCACATTTTTTGCTTTTCACACCGTGATGCCACTTGAGAAAAAATAAAAAAAGTAGGCGTGGTGCGATTAAGTATACTGAGGTTTCATTAAGTTGGCGATATGCAACCTATTGTATGAAAAATTGTAAAAGTCGGCAAAGCTCTATAGTAGGCATCTTGCTACTAAATCACTTAGTTGGCACAGACAACGATCTTCTTCTTCTCTTCAATAATGGCCTACAGACAACGATATTTTTTTTCGAACTGACATATCGGTATCGTGTATAATCGGTGTCTTGTCGTGTAGTCTGCAAACGCCCTCTCTTGTCAGAAAGGCGCCAACAAAACAAACGCTTGTGTACGTCGATTAGTTCGTTACTTTTTGCTAATGTAATAAAAGAGAGAGGTCTTTATGTTCAATTTCTATTTTCAGATAACAAATAAACTAATTTGAAGCAGACTCGGATCACACAATCATCAAAAGAGACAGCGTTTGTACGACGACTCTATAAAACGTTTGTCACGCACTGAAACGCGCACGCAACAACGAGAGAAAAAATGTTCCGAACGTTTTGTTCGCATAACTTACATTGTTATCAAAGATCTTTCATCTACTTATAAGTATAGCATACTTATCACTGATTTATAAGATACTCAAGCGGATATTATAATGATACAAGTTATTGTTATCGACAGTATCACAGATTTAAACATTGTGAATGTTGTCTGAGCTAATACAACCTTATGAAGGACAATGGTCCAGCCACCGTTCAATTCATAACATAACCAATAAATCAGGCTTAATGTTAATAACAAAATATATATGAAACAGTTTGATATATCTACAAACCGTCGCAATCAATTTATAGATAGCTCAACTACATTATCTCAGGGCACATACATAACAAACGCGAACGAACGAAACACAATATCATCTGTCGTCGTCGGGTAAAAACAGTTGTTTCAGAGTATGACGTCTATGGCACTATGATAGGTTCGCCACCTGAATGATACAGGGCTTGGTGTGTTTGTCTAAAATTATCTACATATAAATAAGTTACATCACAACTCCCTGCTCAGACACACATATGCATTTTACGTGCAGCCGTTGTTTGTTGGTTGAATTGAAATTCATTATAATAATTAGCATAATTAAACTTGTGTTTACTATTTGGCTCCATAGCTTACTATTGATCACACCACATAGTGTGACCACAAGTAAAATGAATTCCTGTTAGTCACACCAGTGTGTCAATCTGGTGTGACCACGAGTCTGTAGTCTCCGAAACTAATTAATACAAAAGTTTCAGTCTTAAAAATAATTCATATGTAAAAACTCTGAGATCATCGGCTGACTCCATGTAGCCATCAATCCTTGCCCATTAAGAAGTCTTCTAATGATGTTTACACCTACACACGGGGTCTAGAATATTCAAAACATTTGATTTTTAAACAAATAGTCGTGCTTGTGTAAAGGTACTAGGTATGTCTAATATCCACCAATGGTACCGATTCCTTTCAATTATTTATTTCGTCAACTCAACAAAATGATAAACGCATTGATTGACAGATTATTAGCGACGGTACACATCAACTTAAAAACCGACGTGACCAAGACATGGAGTGAAGGCCCTGTGCTAGTACATAATCAATTTTCGCAATAATATTAGGTATCTTGTTTACGTGCGGAACAATACAAGATAGATGAAACTTAGCACATAGTATTGCAATAGATACAAATATCATCCCGTTGTGATAAATTGAAAAGAAATCGACCTCGAACCACAGGTCAAGGTTACACGCACTGTGCGACTTGTTTGATAAACTTTGTAGCCAGAACTTAAACCGAATCTTCAATCATGATTATACATAATACAGTGGAAGTCTTCACTCTGCGTAAAAGCACACATTCTGTGTTTCTAATGTTCGGAGGCGGAGACACATTTCCGATTTAGTTGCGCAACTTCGTAGGTAGGTACCCGGATGCGAGCCCACACGTTTCCAGACTAGTGCTATAGCTCATGTGCTAAATAATTCATCCACACCAATAATAAAAATGTGATAAATATTGTGAAAATAATAAAAACTTCCCAAAATGTCATCTTATAACAGGTACATTGACTTTTTAGGTGTAATCCTAACGGTATATTCTAAGACACTGATATACGTGTATTTTATTACTAAACTACTCATACATTCGAGATCAAAAATTCCGGGCCATCTATATATATGCTTGTTTTTTAGAAATCATTATTTATAATTTTATCATTTTATAGGTAACAGGAATATGTATTTAATGGCTAATAAAATATGCTAAAGCACGTATAACGGGTCACAACAGGTAGAATGATAGACGCTATAAATAAATGTTTAGGTGTTTCTGTCTTTATTTCACTGAGAACAAACAAATGTCTGTGGCAAACATAGATGTTTTTTTCTATGTCTAAGTGTTAACTATTACATATTATAATATATCAAAAAATATTAGCAATTTAGTTTCAGTAGTACAAGCTTTGGTTAGTTTGAGATTTTAAGACGTTGTTTAAAATGACCATGAATATTTATTTACTTATATTCCCATACCTATAAAACCTTTTACGCTATCTGTCATTCCAGTGTTGTTGCTAAGCTTGTTGATAAGCAGTGGCCTTAAATATGCAGGTATTGTCTACGCTAGATCACAAAAGCATAGTATGATACCTACTTGAAGTGCATGTGTTGCTCAAGAAAGCTAGCACAGGGCCGATCACACAATGTCACATTAATGTACGTATATCAGTCCATAGTCAAAGTCGACGTCGCTCCTCGGTTACTAATGTAAAAGTTTAGATAATTTGATGTTTCAAGTTTTGAAATATTAATCCCCTCGAGCTTTTTAAAAGCTGACCACCAGTGACGTGTTGTGTGTGCTGCAAATATGATTGTTATGCACGCTGTGATGCCATGTTAGATATCCGTGCTTAGTTCATTCATGCGATAACAATACACTTCGCCATTGAGGGAAATACATTACTTACATACACACGCGGTCTGCGCATACCCAGCGTACGAACGCTACGACATTAAGCCATCAGTTTTTGACAAGATTGATTCTGGATCATGGCTGAGTTGTAAGTTATGAGCGAACTTGTGTTTAAACAATTGCTAGCACGATTTGTCGTGTCGAGTTCTAAGCACTAACACAAGTGTCGAAATCACCTTTCGTCGAACTCAATTTAAGAAATTATGTTCGGCATCATTTCGACAGTCGGCTGGCAACTAGTTGTTTAGCGCAGGAGTATAGATACTAATGGCTATGCAGATGATGAAAATTTGCTAAAGTAATAACCAGGCATATTTTTGTAATTGCGTTTGGAATTCGACCAGTTTGTTTGAATGCGTGAATGAAACTAATCATTTACGTTTATGAATGGGAACTAAGCATCAATTACTGATCAGGCAATTTGATAACTTATAATGATCAATACTTCCTATCTAACACGAGCTTCAAATTGCCTTAATGTAATGTGTTAAGAATCTCTAGGTTATTTATACCTACTTAAGATGAAGATAAAAATATAATTATAATCGACGTATTTTGGAAGCTTTTGTTTTGCGGTATCTGCGTGACTAATAAAACGTCGAAGTTTTACCGGTTTACCTTAGGTATATTATTACCTAATAGGTACATCATATTTATAAACAATTTCTCCCACCTGTATATATTTTAAATTATTCATGTCAGTTTAGTAATTTACTTACAATAGTTCTGACCAAATGGAGCGAACAAAAACTTCCGACATGAAATTTAACCTCCTATTACTACATAGCATTTTATTGAAGGAAATAAATACAAGGAGTTACAAAACGACTACTAAATACACTCGAGAGCAATGATTCCGGGTCACTTAAAGAATGTTAAATCTCGGAAACTAAAAATGATAGGTTAATGCAATAAATTGTATTTAATAGACAATGTAATACTCCTTAAATGAAAGTAAAAAAATATGAGTCACCATACATTTTATTAACACAAAATTACATAAAGAAAAAAACTGCTGATCTCTCCTTAAAACAAACATGAAATTTTTGAACTTTATTACGATTTGACTTGAATTTTAATACTTCGTATTGCCTCCTCGTGCTTCCATTACTGCGTTTACGCGGTTTGGCATGCTGTACACCAAGTTCCTTATACGATTTTGGGGAATATTCTCCCATTCCTCTGTGAGAGCAATTTTGAGCTCACGAAGCGTGATTGGGGGAGGGTTTCGTTGTTTTACGCATCTGCCTAGCTCGTCCCAAGCATGCTCGATCGGGTTGATATCCGGGCTGCGCGCTGGCCACTCCATACGAGTAATGTTCATCTCTTGAAGGTAGTCATTCACAATCCTACCTGTATGAGGTCGGGCATTGTCATGCATAAATATAGCATCCTCACCTAAATTGACCATAAATGGACCAACATGATCATTGAGGATTTCTTCCACATATCTTACGCTAGTTAAAGAGCCGTTTTCTATGATCACCAGCTCTGTGCGACTTTCAGAAGAAATTCCGGCCCACACAAGTACAGACCCACCACCGTAGGCTACTTTTTCTTCGATGCATGCTTGCTTGAATCTTTCCCCTGGTCTTCGATACACTCTGTGTCTTCCATCGTGCTTGTAGAGCATAAATTTTGATTCGTCGGAGAACATAACTTTTGACCAATCTTCAATACTCCAATTTACGTGGCTCTGGGCATATCTTAGTCTTGAAATACGATGCCCACGCTCCAGTTTAGGGCCGTTTGCAGGTCTAAGGGGTTTTAAGTTAGATTCAGCAAGCCGACGTCTTACTGTCCATGCACTTGGGTTACTTCCTCCGAGGCGTCGAAACTGATTTGTGAGTTCAGTTCCTGTGAGAAAGCGATTTCGAAGCATGGTGTTCACCAAGTATCGGTCTTCTCGTGCTGTGGTACACCTGGTTCTGCCCGTTCCTGGTCTGCGTAGGTTAGAACCAGTTTCTTCGTAACGTCGGAGAACTCTTTGTACTGTTGACAGCGACACACCGACAGTCCTGGCTGTATCGCGCTGACTCCGGCCGGTTTCCAGCATTGTAAGTATTCTGGTGCATTCTTCAGGCGTAAGCGACATAATTTCAGCTTGAATAATGAATATAGAGCACTATCAACATGGTTTATATACCCACATAAATGACAGATTACAAACAAAAGCAAAACCAAATGCTGTAATTTCGTAGTTCCATCTTCGAAAGTGGCCCTTTTTCAAATTTGATTTTTTTAAGATATAACTTTACAATAACTAAGAAGTTTTAATACCTTCATTTAAGGAGTATTACATTGTCTATTAAATACAATTTATTGCATTAACCTATCATTTTTAGTTTCCGAGATTTTTAACATTCTTTAAGTGACCCGGAATCATTGCTCTCGCGTGTATTACAATGCTATGAACTGAAAAAAGTCTTATTAGTGCATTAATTAGTTTTTTAAATCATATTTTAATTATGAGCGATATAAGTAATAATGAACTTAGTTTTGTAAGTATAATTATATCATACACATTGTATAATAAACTTTCTTTGGCATTGGAATAGCTGGAGTGGGTAGTAGAGAGAGTCGTCGTCGTCAAAGGTTACGCAGTAAAGTGTAATCATTTTATTACATTTTTAAACGTTATTGTGGGTACAATAAAATAGTTTTTGGACACGATTGGACAGTAACTTTACAAATTACAATTGTCGGTCATCTATAATACCTAGACAGTACAACGTTATAAGCCCATTTTTTTTATAATTTTACTTGTTTACGCAGTTAGGTAAGGTACCGCAGTACCTACTTACTAAAAAGAAAGGCTAAATAGAAAAATACAAAAGTCATCTGTATCTGTATAGTACGAGTATATATATAAAATTGGAGGTGTGTGTTCCGATATTTCACTTTGCAGCCCAAACTACGCATCGCAGACGAATAGTGTTTGTATGTAGCAATAGGTACAAGGTTCCCATCGTGCACTATGGTGGTTGCAACTCGATAATTATAAGGGTGTCAAAGATACGGGAGTTGAAACATGTTAACTTCAAAAATGTGAGACTATCATTGGTTTAAAATGGTCTAGATTGTTCTAGAAAATTCTGGACTGATCTGGGAAGTTCTAAAATCTACGTTTAGATTCTAAAATTATCCAGTAATTTATAGAATGATTTAGGAAGTTCTAAAATTTACGTTTAGATTCTGATTGAATGAGAATGTTTTAGAAAACCCTTGAATGATCTAGGAATTTCTAGAGTGATTTAGAAAGTTCTAGAATGATTTAGAATAAATAACCCCGAATGATCTAGAAAGCTTTGAAATGTTTGTCAACATTCTAATCGGTCGAAAATATTATAGAATGTTTCAGAAACTTTTAAAACATCCTAAATAATTTTGATATTAACGATTAACTGTACTATTAAAAATGACCCAGCGAAGTGGATATTCACAGCTAGTATTAAGTATAAAATATCACTAAAATATTGATAGAGTTGGACTGTTGGATTTAGTTACATATATTCCTGCATATTTAGTTTCCTGCATAATTAACAGGCTTATACAAAACACAATTGCACTTATGCTCCTATTTATTGTAACGAGACGCCTACACACACATAGGTACACATATTACACACCTAAGTAAGTTTAGATGAATTTTGTACTACAGCATCGGCATCGTTTACCACGCCCTCTATTATAACGTGTTTTGACCAGAGAACGCACATAATATTTTATTTAAATAAAATATTCACGAACAATTGGATATTTTACACGCCGCAAAGCTTTTACTATGAGAACTAGATTGCTGACAGAATATGTACCTAAACATAATGATATAGGTAAGTATATGTACCTAATTTTTTTTTTAAATAAGTTACACGCTTTGATTTAGACTGGCCAATACTAAGAGCCTGCTTAGAGGTGGATAGATTCAGAAAAAGAACGCACATGCCATTTTCATTTTCCTTCGTCGTGTCTCATAACTGAAAGACAAACAGCTTGAATTGTGTCTTGAATATCAACGTCAATAAACTAATTGCCTAGGTATTCCTAAGTACGTACGTAGCAGAAGTCGACTGCGGCTCACGTAGTTTTATATAATAGTTCGGTTAAGTTCGGTTACGCTGAAAACGGAATAATCCTACTTTTAATATTATAAACGCGAAAGTTTGTAAGTATGGATGTTTGTTACTCTTTTACGTAAGAACTACTGACCCGATTTGGATGAAACTTGGAATATATATTGTTCGTGACCTGGGCCTCTACTGTGAAAAATGACTTACGAAGATTTGGTAGCATCGTTTGTATTACACTGCGCGGTCATCTCGAACGATGACGTGGGATCTTGCGAAGTGACAGCGTCATTGCGCAGTGTAAAAGAAACGACGCTACTGAATCTTCGTAAGTCAGTTTTCACAGTAGAGGCCCTGGATTAACACATAGGCTACTTTTTATCCAGAAAAATCAACGGGATCTAACGAGATGCTTAATGTTTCGTAAAGTGATACAATTAGGTAGTAAATATACCTAGGTACTTATTGTGTGCTAGCTGTTAATATTTATTTTAATGATTAGGATAGGTTGCTTAATCTATTGAACTATTTTATATACTATTTGCCCTACAGTAAATAGTTACCAAAAGCATTGTATTTAGGCATGGATTGTATATATTTCAAGCCACTTTGCAAACATTTGTTTTTACTTCCAAAAAATAAGAATTTGAAAATTTGCCAAAATGTACGTTTTCTGCCTTCATTATTAAATTGTAATACCGTATCTATCTATCTATTCTATTATAAAACTGTAAAAAAGACAAAAACTGAAAGTAAAGAAGAAAGTAAAGTAAATATGCAGATCTACTAAATGAACGATTCTGATTCTGAAAATCGAGTTATTCTGTTTATCTTTTTGTCAGTTTGTTTGTTCGCGGATCACGCCTAAACTACTGGACGACCGATTTCAATGAAACTTATACCATTCGCAAGGCCTTTCTCCGGATTGAAACATAGGCTATATTTTGTCGAAATCAAAGACATGGATTCTTAGATACAGCTTGAACTCTCTAAACCAAAAGCAGCCTTTGGACACGAGGTTCATCGCATACTGGTGACAGATATTTTGGTAGAAAGTTTCGCACGCGTACGAAGTCGCGGGTATCTGCTAGTTAGAATATACAATGCGAATTTTCAGAAACGTAGAACAAACTTTGCAGTTTCGGAATACAAAGTCTAGTAAAATAGTAATAATGCAAGGTTTACACAATGCCAGTGACTGGACCCAGTTATCTTGGTTTCGGACCCAGTCACTGCCAAAACTTTGTTTACATGCACTCAGTAACAAGTCAGCGCTGGACTGGGTTACCAAAGCTATTGTTTACATGCACCCAGTAACAAGTCAGCGCTCGACTGGCTTACTGTACTGCCATGTTACTGATCCCGTATAAACCAGGCATGAGTTACTTTGTAAAACATAATTTTGGTATGTAAATATTCTGATTTAAATCAAATAGATAGGTAGGTAGGCACTCAACTATTCATTTGCTCAAAACTGTCATTTACAGGCATCTTTCAGTAATACCTGGTATGGCTAACATTTTCCCAGTTGTGTAATATTTTAACTAGGTGAAAGGTACTACAAATAAAGGAAGTCAACAGATGAAGTAAACTGACCTGAGTATCGATAATAATTGATCTACCAATAGCCGCATTGCATTCTCGGTGCTCCAAATATGTCGTAACAATTCAATGAAAATTCTCGTGATATTTTCTTGGTGGTTCAATCCATACCGTAGGATTTATATCTGTTGTATTACCCTACAATGTAGCACGTTCTAATAAATAATTATCTGGACTATAATGAGTGGAACCTAACACAAATTGAAAAAAAATGTAAGCTCAGTAAACCTTGTGACAGGCGTCATGGCTCAGTCGGTAGTAGCTCTGCCTTCCGCGCTGCGGGTCGTGGGTTCGATCCCCCCGAGAACAAACATTTGTGTGTGGTAAACAAAGAGGTTTCTTCTGTGTCTGGGCGTTGCTATGTATCATATAAGAATGTATTTACAAAAAAAGTATATAAGGATTCTATCAGCAATCTAGCTCCCATAGTACAAGTTTTGCTTAGTTTAGGACTAGAGAACGTTGTCCAAGTATATTTGTTATTGTTATTATTGTTATCTTATAAACCCATGTGATTTTATACCTACTGAGTGTGAGATTCGTTGTATAGATAGTTTTTTTTTACAACGAAGATGGCGTAGGCTGTGGAGTTTAGAGTCCAACCAGCTAGACCATCGATCAACGATTTCTAAAAATTCATCTACCTATTTGTCTTACTTTCAGCTAATGTACATAAGACTAAGAAAAACAAGAAATCCTTAGCGGATTCCATAAACATTTTGCTTATAATTTGACTTTTTGTTTGCGTAAAGCTATCTTTTTACACCTTCTATTCATAATTAATTATTAACAAATAATGCGTACATGACTAATACGCCCATTCGTAAGCAATCAGATAAAATTCCATGCGATCGATGAATTCTTAAATGTCAATCTACGCTTTATGCAATGAAAAGCAAGAAATGCAGGAAATGCAATACAAAACTGTAGTCAGTTGAAGATAGATACTAACATAGTTGAATTTAAATCTATGCAGAGACTTTAATAACTGCGCTGTACAATGTGAGGGAAAAATTGAGTCGGTTGCTACGATACTTAGAAAAAAAGAGAAATGTAGAGAGAGTATAGAAGATAAGTAAAATGAAGGCTTATTTTATTTATTGGTACTACTTTGTTGCTCAACATAATTATGCAGACTTTGTGCAACGTATTCATAATATCGTCACTAGTAGTCTAACCAATACACGGGTTTCAAGGTCACCGAGATTTTATTTCTGGTTAAACGCATGTGCTACGTTATGTATAAATATGAACTATGGTACGACATTGCACGTGAAAGTTACCTCGTGAATGTCGAGCTTTACTGAACACCTTTGCATTACCTGTGAGAAGCCTGTATTTATATATATGCAAAGCAATTTATGTATAGGTACCCAATGACAGCACTTGGTGCTTACGTATTGGTAAGGTATCCCGGCAGTTGGTCATTATTAAGTTTTCTAATATTATTTTTGATATTTTACACAAATTACCTATCACAAAATACCATCAAACATGAACTGAGCAATAAAATAATATATAAAAATTTATTCACAGACCTATGAACACATAGCAGTCGTCAAGTAAATCAAATCAACAAAACTATGTTCAAGACATTATAAACTTACGTTTTTATGTATGAGTAAATACAACGTCACTTATTCGGAAGGAAAAGATAACAACCTATTAGGTACATACCTACTTAACCTTTAAAATACCAGGAAGAGAATACTTACATAAAGTTCAAATAAAAGTTAGCAACATCACAGTAAAAAATATAACTAACCTACCTACTACATATTTATTACTAGTGTCGGCTTGCGAATTCGTCCTTTCTTTTATATAGATTATGTAAAGAATAAAAGAACCGTAATGCTAATCTTGGTTACAGATTATACTATCAAACAAGACTATTCAGTTTCTTCCAAATCGGTCCACTCGTTACTACAATTTAGGAACTAACAACCTCTAACAGTAATAAGGTATTATTGTGCAATTATATCTGCTTATTTAATATGTTAAACAACAACCCCAGCGGAGCCCCCTGTGACCCGTGCGGTAACATTTCATTTATAACAGTCCCACCCGGAACTGCGCACGCGTACAGTACTAATGCCGTAAAGACTCGATGCTGAAACTATTTGAATATAACTTTTGCGTACTTTCTTAAGATATAGATTTATTACTTACCAAAACATTAATTTATTTAATCTATACTGCACATTATATCTACCTACTTACTACCGCAGTATTTTCATTAGCAACCGGCAGTAGGTTACAGCAGTGTATGTGACATAACATAGTGCCTACTGGAAAACCGTCGGCCTCGGTAGGGTACCCGTGGACCTCGGATCGAGTGTAACTTAATACGTCGTCCACTGAGCTAGTTTTTAATCAAACAGACGCCATCTCGTTCTTGCATCTAAGAAATGGTTAATATCAAATAAGTATCCCGCCGGCCATGTCCGAGGTACTACTAATTATTATTAATATCCTTGCAGGGCGTCCTTGTTATAGATACATAAACGCAAGCAAAGCAGCTAAGTGTCAACGGCATCATCGCATCGCCTAGCTACTTCTTCCTGTATCAAAGTAAGTCGACATTGACATTTAGGCATGGGCTGGGCTGGGCAAAGCCAGGTCTGCCAACATACTCGAAGCAGGCCGAGTGCACAAACTTTTAATGCACATTTTTTGAACAAGCCACAATCGCAAAGTTTACCCGTCCCGCGATGCGGTGTGTTGTATCGCATTCCCAGAGCGTCCTTGATCAGAGAGCGTCCCTTCCAATGTTCGACCCATCAAGCGATCGCGCATCACGCAGTATAAATTATATACATCGAATTTGTTGATTAGCTCTCGAAACGAAGACGCTACGAGCGAGCGCAACCATCTAATACATCACGCACACCGTGCATTACCGAACCACTTTACTATCGTTCATATTAGAGTTGATCTTATAATTAGCGGTAGAGCTGGTAGGTATTTTAGTAAGTAACAATACGGGCGAGTAACCTTGATCTCGTTTGGAGCGAGCTGCACCTCCAAACCGTCCACCTGTTTGTCTAAGCACCTACTCACAAAAACTAAGAAGTCTTAGAAAGTGCACTAGTTGAAAAAGCTTACATCGGTTTCCAGATGATTGCAGATCATAATGACAACATACACTAATTATTTATTATTATTGGGTCAAAGCGGGCGACATTATGATAAAGAGCATTATTAGGCTTTAAAGGCTTAAAATTATTATTAGTTTAACAAGAGCAATTTAGAAGCTAGACATTTGTCTTTGAAATTGTAGTTTCAACATAGAGCAGAAGGCTGCGTGCCTGGCCACTATTTGAATGGTATGCATTAGGCACTAAGTGTCTACTGTGCCTACTATGGATGTATGTAAATCTCTGGGGTAATTACAAAGTCAGATTAGTACAGTATGATCGGACAGCTTGACGGCTGCAGGATATTTACGAAATTTAAGTGAAGCAATCGGTAATAACAAATCGCCAAGAAAATTATAGATTAGGGATGCAATTTCAAAACTATAAATTAAGCAGTATTCACCTATAATATTATACTATACTATGTTTCAAGACTTTAAATTATGCCCTTAACTAAAATATGATTAAGTTCGAAACAAGTAACATTATTAGGCCAGTATATGCTCATTAATTTAGTCCATGATTTGACTCCGATTAGCTGTAATGTAAGTCACAGTCGCCAGACAGTTCTTGTTCAGAAAACACAACAAAATGTCTACGCAAGCGTTTTCCTTACAAAAATACACAAAAAATCTATGTTGTAGCACATATTTCGATGCTTAAGTATCGTTTCAAACTTGGCTGAACTCTACCACTCAAGTAACGTTTCGGAATCCAAGTTTCATTCAAATCAATGCTTAATCACTGATCCAGATCAATGAATGAGAATATGGGCCTTATTGTAGTAATTTTTCTAATTTTTCTAGTCTCATGCCATACTCAAAAATGTTTTTTTAGAAGTTAGCACTAATGCAACTTTCTTAGGTTACATGGGCCCTTAGCACCAGTGTCATTGATTTAATCTAGAGAGTTCGTTGCAAATGTCAAATATTAACCAACGGCTTCAGTAACGTAAAGGCGTGGTTCAATGTTTGTAATATTCAATAATAATTAATATTTAATTTATGCCTGCTTACAGGGTGAGATGATGTATTGACTATTTTATAAGCCGCCTAGTCGTAACGGCAGCTTGAAGTAGGAAGCGTTCGTCGCGATTATCTAAGTTAAGCGACGGTCACTATTTCAATGGGTGACTGAAGTTCACTCTAGCAGTCAGACTCAAGGCACCCTAAAAACTCACCAAAGATTTTTTGCACTAATGTGCCGCCTTATTGAGTGTCATGTGTATTTTATATAGCAAGTAGGTATTTTCTTGGACAAAAGAGAAGATTAGTAGAAAAGTGCGACAGGCACGATAACAATATTCCGAATACTCTTACGGCTGAGCCGAGAAAGTCGAGGGCAGCTCGCACGCATTTACACCATCGCAATCTACGAGAATGTATATAATTATCTATTTGTTTAATTAATATATTCACAACACGTACTATTTTACTTTAATCCCCCGACTGTTGTATAATTAACTTATTCTACTATTGTTTTATTTATTAGAGTATGTGTCTATACCGGAAAAAATTGCCTATATGCTACAATACACTTGCGTAATTGGACGAGTTACATTACACACTCCAGAGTTTTTAATTTAGATAAGCATTAACCTATTGATATCTAAGTTATTTATGTTGTTTTCCACACTAAAAACTTTGATAAGACCACTTAAATATAAGCTTTGACTTTATTTGGATAACAATAAATCTATGGATGCGTATTTTATTTCAATGAGCTAGGCGTTTTCGGGAACTTTCGATTTTAGTAAAGGTGGCGTAATTTATTGCTTGCGAGTGTATTTCTTAAAATAATGCAAACAGATATTCACACCACTGACATTATAAAGTTAAAACAAGAATTATGTATTCAAGCTCCATATTAAAACAACCATCTTACAGTACTTGGCGAATTCTTTTGATTTTAGAAGATAGTTTTAGTCGGTTTTTGTGTATAATTGAATGCTTAGGTACGTAAGACGCCCAGGGTGTGTCAGCTAGTATTAAAATAAATAGTATATACGATGACGACACTGATGCCTTGGGACGTTGTTGTGGGCGGTAAATGACCGACGAAATGACGATAGACCTTAAAATTCTCTATTTCGCTTGGGTTAGAAGATATAAACAAAATCTTACTATACATCCATTTATCTCAATGTCCCTTTTTCAAACGGGATCACCCATAACTTTTTTAAAACATAAGTACTAACGCTATGTTTGTGATTAGGATTTGGTTAGGAAACCAAATGAAATAACTTAGGTTCGTACCTACATAAGCGATATAATTATTTGAAACCGGAAGTAACTAAACGCGGGTATTCCACGAGCAAAATCGCAGTTACAAATAATTAGATCCTAAATTAGCCCAAAGTTTTTGAGGTAGAGGCACAATTATTTTCACTTTACATTATTACTTACGTCATCGTTTATTATAAAATGAATAAATAGTTACGCCGTACTTTGTCCCTTTCGATTGAATTTGAATCTGCTTGTCAATGCAAAAGACAAAACACGGTGTAACTACTCCAAGCTCGCATCGAGTTTATTAATATCAGGGTAACAGTTCTTTATCAGATTTCGGAACCCTAAAAGCGGGCCAAATTAAAGCTGAGAAAAGGACATGGCTAAAGTATAATATTTCAACGTGTTTTTTTAACTTTCTCTGATAAAGTAGGAAACGACGTAATACCTCTACAAAGATACCTAAAATTATGTAAGATACTAAAATACTCTTTTTAGGAAAGTTTCAGGAACCTAACTCAACTTAGTAAGATAATTACGGGTTATACATCGTGCTGTATTTTTTTTATATTTTAGTGCCTATTTCATGATCTTATGATTACGCTAACCATCATTTATAAATATAACCGTCTCTTCTTATCGAAAACAAAGGTAGAAATATTTTCATCTGAGTGATAGGGTTACTCATGAGACGTGGCGTTACGGCAGCTAGAGTAATACAAGCAGCGACGTACCTATGTAAAGATGGTGAAACAGGCCCTAAATAAATTGCTAACGTTATCTATAAACAAGGCAGTTGGCAAGTTTTACTTGCGCATGTAGTGTTCAGAGACAAAGCCAATGTAACATTCATGTGCTCCCATTTAAAGAATTTTTAATAACGATGCGGTCCAGGTTATGCTGGTCGCACAATAGTTGTGGTTTTTATTTTATTTCTCGAATTCAGTAACTTTTGGTAGTTGCTTATAGTTTTCCTTTCATTTTTACAATTATACATATACGTTTTATGAAAAATTCACCAATTTTAAATGTGATTTTTAGGAGAAATCCGTCTGTAGAAAAGTTTGGAGAAATATTTTGCAGTAATTTTTTAACAAAGTTTTTTTCATTAAAAAGGATGAATGAAGCTCTTTTAGTTAAATTCTAAGCTTTTATTAGAAACCTTTAATATATCCCCATTTAAACCTTCTTAATATTCACTGTACACCTTTTAACTTAATTTTTTGTAACAATCGATTTCTATTCCCAAGTCTCTAGCTTCTACGGTTCAGAACTGGTGGACAGACAGACACCGGAGTGTGGCCAGTGTTCCGTTTTTCCAAAACTGAACCGGAACACTAAAAGTTTGTTCTAGTACATTCGGTTTTTTAATTCAAAGCGCTGTGTAACTAGAGCCTAAAAAAAAAGCTCTACATAATCTACAACAACGTATATGCAGTAGGTATAATACCGACAAGGACACCCGTTCTTATCGAATATGGTCGAATACACGAAGTCTCAACTTTAGGAGGTATGACTTTATGTGCAAAACTAGAGTTGAATATATTACATATTTTTACTTTTTATATTGGGATTGCAATGTACTATTATAGCTTTTATATTTGCCAAGTAGTTTTATAAACATCGTAACTGTAGGCTAGTATAGTATTATTATGATCTGTGCTTTAGGTAAGTAGGTAATCATAGATAAATTTGCGGCCCATTAAGCCAACCAAACATATTTATTAAGGGCAGGTTGTATTCAACAAATATGTCCTCAAAATTACACTCATCGAGTAATCTAATACTCGTGTTTCTATTTAACATTTACATTATCAAATTATGATAAAGATTAAACTATGAATCATGTTTATAAATTAATATAAATTAGACTTGTGCGAAACACCTCGATTTATTACGTAATATAATAACAAAATGTATTTGATATCTTCTTCTATAAAGGGTTTGAAGGATAATGTTGAAGGTAATTGTTGATGGTAGGTATAACACTATTGTCATACATTCAGATTTTAACAATCAATACTTCGTTTATTACATAGGTACCTGTCTACCTAGGTAAAGGAGGAATTACCCAAAAACCCTCTTTATGAGTTTACTCCGAACTGTAAAGTCGGAAATAACAGTGTACCAAAATGCCTCAAGTATTAAGAGTGGTTTTGTAATGTGAGAGCAAGGCTTTTCATTAATTTATTACAAAACGATGTGTTCCGACTCGGAGATATTTATTCTTGCGCAGTCACAAATGTTTGTTTTTCGTCATGTTAATACAATACAAGACGCACTTAATTGCATTTTTATGCTAACAGAACATGATATCTCTGCAATACTTACCTTATCATTATGAGTGAACATTCAAAGTCACTGTCTCCACTTCGTTCTCAATCAGGAACACGTAGTATGTATATCTCATAGCAAATAAACTTTATAAAAAAATTAAACTGCTGTTTATTGCGCAACTCGTTTTCATCGCTACAATAAAATATAGCTAACTACAATAATCACAGCAGAATTGGGGCGCAGCATTTCATCGAGATCTTGTTTATTCTCGCGCCAATCTGTAAGTCGTCGTACTTGACAACTTTACGCACAAAAGCTGTGCAAGCGCACAGTTGCTCAATAGGGAACGTGACTATTACAGGTCCGTTCGAAACCAACTTTTCAGCGATCAAATGTCTGTTGATCTTACCCTTATCATGTTTGCATACCAATGTAGATGTTGCAGGTAACGGAGAGTGGCAACGATCGTGAAAAGGTCACAGCGACCGATTGTAGGTGTTAGACTGACCTGTTTCTGACGGAGTTCCTCGAGGAGAGGGTGATGTTCCTTGGGGGCAGCCTGGGCGCTGGCGCATGCGCAGGCGAGGGCGGGGTGGCGGTCGGCGAGGTGCGCGGCATGCGGCCACCCGCCGCAGCCGCTCCCGCCACCAGCACTACCAACAACCATCCAGTCATCACGGTACGGTACGCACGATACTATAATCTGCGACGTACTGCGGTTAGCGTCGCGGCTCGCGGTATGCGCGCGGCTCGACGTTCACTTTTGTTGTGGTAAACGCGAGCGCGCCCCACTACGATGAAAGTGCGGGCTTTCACCGCAGACCGCGGCACGCCTGCTGCCGCGCCACCGACTACGTCGCACACTCATGCAGCACTACGCATTGCTTCTCTTCCATGGTACATTGTACAAATTCCAACCCTTGCTTATTAAATGTCACTGATAAATATGACCCTGAAATATACCTAACTAAGATTTGCTCACTATAAAATGATTAAGTTTAGTAGTTTTCGGACCGGCCACAATTAGGTTGTCAAAGCCACAGATTATATAATACTATAACACAGATTATATAATACTATTTCAAAGCTAATAAAGCTTATAGAATTTTCTGGAATAGCCATACTGAGGTATAAACCTTTGAGAAAACTATGCACTGCGTAAAGCCGCATACGCACGCAGTCTTAATAAATTTGCTACTATTTTTTAATTAGATCGGTATCTATTGATAGTGGTCTAAGGAACCCTTGAAATATTTTTGTTTCGGTGTACCAAAGGGCCGGCAAAATATTACTGCTTACTAAAAAACTTTTCAGGTAGGTTAGGTAGGTAAATATTCACCTAAAATGTTGTTTCCCAATCTTACGATGCGTATATAAAAAAAAAAATCAACGATAAAATAATTTTAATAACCTTTACTGATGTTACTTTTGTTTTTAGAAAAGTTGTCTGCAATCCAGTCTATATAACCACTGAGGGGCGTAATGAGAATCATATCATCGGCATATATATCCACATTCTTTGTCTCGCAATTACCTACAAAGCCCATCGAGTTGACACCTACGATCCCCGAGCTATGCAGCACAGGTCCCCCCGAGTTGCCGGAACAGATGGCCACGTTTTGGTCGCACCTTCCCACGCCACAAATCATCGGATACAGATTGATCTCAAACCTTAATTGGCATTTGGACAACAATACGTCGACTGCCTGGAGAGGTATTCCCAGCGTCAGGGTATTGTCGATATCAGATCCGCGCGCTGTCAGTCCGTGGCCGAGCAGGGTCACACGTTGCCCGTACAACGTGTGATGATCCACGGCACTGAGCCGCGCGTATTTACTCAGTGGGATCGGCTGCGTCGTCACAAGCGCAACGTCGTTCTTCACCATTTCATCGTAGGTGCTATGAGATGGAGAAAGATGGCTGTAACTTAGGACGTCGCTGAACCTGTCGTTTTCTGAAGGTCTGCTGTCCTTTAAGCCGTATCTCATTGCTGTCTATCATTACAAGAAAACCATGTCGTAGTAAGACATGGTTTTCTTGTAATGATAGACAGCAATGAGCGGCAGTCAGGGTCACCGTAGGCGAGAGGACGGAGGCGGTGCAGATAAAATCGTTGTCAGCTCTCGGTGGTCGCTTCCGCTCGGCAGGCGTGTCCTGCAGCTCCAGTCTCACGACGTAGGGTAAATCCCCAGGGTGTACGTCGCGGCCTCCTATCACACGAAATGAAATCTCATTCGCCTTCACACTCACGCACACCCATGAAATTACTATAATATCGATGGCAAAATACATTTTGTTCTACCTCTATTTTTGAAAAGTTCGTTATTTCATAAGGTAATAAAATAACGTATACTACGTTTTTAAATTTCCTATTATAGAAATAGAGTTTTATAGCTTACCGAGCAACTGCGTAGGTACTTTTCACAGTTAAATGTTTTCGTTGGCAGTTGTTAATAAAAAATAGGCAAAGTAGCACATGCTATTCAGACTCCATATATAAAGCGCGTGATGCATTTTCCGAAGTTTTCCCTGCTGGTGGCTTTGAATCTCAATGAATTTAATTTATTCTTCAAAAAAAAGCTATTTCATTTTTAGTTAGTAAAAAACGGTAGTTAAAAGTATTAAAGAAAACCTACTTATAATTAATTGCCGGTAGTGTATATATTAAGTACAGAATATTTAAATTCGGCGCAAGATATAGAATATACAAATATTTATTTAACGTAGGTACATGATATGTAATGTATGTACATAATATGTAATACCTAATATTTACTTTTTCGACATCCTTATCAGAGTAAAATCTCTACCGAAGTGAGCATAACGCCCCTGTATTCACAGACAGTGCTCATAGTTTGAATCAAGATGGGCAGTCTTTCAGAGTAGTGTGAAGATTAGTCCGTCACGGATTTTTGAACGGTTAAAAGTACATTATTAGCGAGCTGCTGGCCTTCCTGGAGGATATCGGGTGGCTGGAGTGACTGCCGCCACCTATCACGCAAAAAGGGCCCACCTGTGGCCTAGTTGCGGAAACAAGTCCGCCGAACAAGTAACAAGTAAGTACATTATGTTAATAGGTCCTTTTTACGATAACTTTTGGGCGAAATAGTTATTACATAAGAAGTAGTCGAGATCAGAAGTCGTTATACATAGCAGACATTTTAAGAAATGGATGCTCAACCCCCTGCTGTATCGAAAAAGACTTGATCATTGTTTCTAAATATAGGTCCAAGACTGGGCTCATAAAATTCATCATAAGCCATGTGGAGTATTCACAAATTATCCATTGCCAAGTGATGCAGCGGGGTGATTATCTATCTTTTACCATCAGAATCTGACAAATTACAATCTAAATGACACTTTAACGTGCGGTAAACTTACATTTTGATTGTAATTTGTAATTGACAATCAAAGGGCAACCAATCAATACTTGGCCACTTTTGATAAAACTAAGATTTGGTCTTGATACTACAAGAGGTTTAAGAATCCATTCAACTGATTTCTCGTAGCGTGTGTGGCCTTCATTTATTCGCTATATGCAGCGGAACGAAACTACCCAATGTTTAGTTCCGCCGCACACTACTCACACTACTACAATCTTCTACTAGTAACGTGAAAGAGTATTCATTAATCAAAGACGGTGATCGTCGGCGCGTGGATTTAATTTTATTGTCATAGCAAAACCCTGTTTGCACCGTATGAAACTTTAAGTTATTTTTGCTTTAATCTCTGCAAAACAGACCGAAACAACATGAACTTGACTGACCAATGTGGTAGAATAAAAATTATTCATCATGCGCTAAAAACAAATACGTAGGTACAGATCCATATAAGAATTTATTTAAAAAAATAACATTTTTATAACGTTAAATGCGAGGTAACATTAGAAATGCATCCATAGTAACAACGGTACGTACCTTTCGGTACTGATATTAACTAGACTTTGGGGCATGGTGTCTTCCTAAGGTAGTTCTTCCCCGAAGGCACGGGCACCACTTTTACTCCTTGCGGGAACACTTTGGCGATCTGATCCTCGGGAACGGTAGGGAGGACCATGCACTCGTCACCCATCTGAAAATTAATAGTTATACTATCAGCACATAACACCTAATGTACGTACTATGAGGGAAATAGTAGTGTCTACAGTAGGTTCCAAATAACACCGCAATACAGGTCATTCACCCACCTTCAAAACGATGTCGCAAAATTCAATTTATGAATGGTAAACAAACAGTACTGCGAGATTCGAGCGATTAACGTCTTAGCGACAGGTTTGTATGGAAAGCGACAGAATTAGCCATTCATAAATTGAATTTTGCGACATCGTTTTGAAGGTGAGTGAATGACCTGTATTGCGGTGTTATTTGGCACCTACTATACCCAGTTTTTTTCATAGAGATAAATAATTTGAACTACGAACGAGTTCCTTTTTGACACACGCTACAGATCGATTGAATTCACAGAAAAGTACACATAATGTACACCTTACCTGTGAGATAAATGAAAATACCTATCTATCTTGACTTCTATGCGTGAAACCACACAATAAATGATTAGTTTCCAGCGCTTAGAAGCTTGCCGTTATAATCTTTTAGTTTTGTATTTATATAAGTCTCTAAATCACTTTGCGGCTCATAGTAGCCTCGACGACGGGAAATGTGGTCGGAAATCCCTTGTGATGGGCGCAGTGCAATGCATCACAGACCAATTCCGCAGTGGACGTGCTCAGTGAGACCATGCATCGTTATGTAGTTTAGAGTAAGTACTTTTGAAATGTTCATTATTTGAAACAGGTTCCATTGTTTCCAAGTTATGATAATGATATTCTGATGAATGATGAATCCAAGATTGCATTTATTTTTAAAGTTATCTTTTTTTGATTAAGGTACCTATAGAATATCATCCTTACCTTCCAATCAGCCGGTGTGGCGACTTTAGCTTTGTCAGTGAGCTGGAGGGAGTCAAGTACACGTAGAATTTCACTGAAAAAGAAAGTTAACAAATAAAAAAACATCAAAACCAATTGTTGGTTTGCGAAAATCGATTCAATATTGGTAATTATTGAAAGCGACTCACTTTTTACAGATTAACAAATTCAAACACAAGCTCTGTCGCCTTATGCAGAGTTTGGCATACGTTTTACTTAATTTTTTTTAAAGCAACTTACTCGAAGTTCCTGCCAGTGGTAGCAGGATAGAGCAGAGAAAGTCTGTACTTTTTGGAAGGGTCTATAACGAAGACTGCACGAGCTGTGAGTGGCATCCCAGTGTGGTCCAATTCATCTTTGTCAACCATTCCTAGTTTTGTGGCAAGTGCTCTATCCTTGTCTTCTATTATTGGGTATGGGAATGCCTCATCCTCATTTTGACCTGAAATTCGATGAATGTACCTAGCTTATTCATATACTTTATTTATTTATAAGTTTATAGACAAGCAGCTTTCGCTGTTATGTCTACGTCACAGTGCTGAAATGTCTTTTCTTTTAGTCACTTTTTTAATCACTGTTTATGTATTCATAACCAATCAGCGGTAACAACTTACTGTTAGATCTTAGTAAGTATTGGCTAAAGTGTTTTGTCTGTTTCAATCAAATTTAAATCAGCTTGTCGATACAAAAGGCAAAAACTATTTCAAGCTTACATAGAGTTTATTAATAACAGGGTTTGTTAAACTGTCGCTCCCGACTTATGGTCGGGAGCGACAGTTTAACGTGCCCTCGGAAGCACTCAGATGTAATTGCCACTAACAATCACCCATCTAAATTGTGAACGGGCAGAACGTCGCTTCACTTTGATAATCAGTGAAGATTGACTAAGCAAACTTAGCCCAAGCGCTTTATACAGACAAGAACAAATGCCTAAATAGAGTCTGTCCATACCTGCATAATTCTTGATGTCCTTGCACCATTCGAGATGAGATGAAACAGTGTCACAAGACAGCCCAATGACTTTTATGTTCCTCTTAGTAAACTCTGGCAACAGGTTAAGCACTCTTGCTAGCTCCGTGGTACATACCGGGGTGAAATCAGATGGATGAGTGAATAGCACGCCCCAACTGAGACAAAACAATTCATATTTATTAGTGGCTAACTAATTAGGTAGGTAATATGCATGTGGAGCGGGGCACTTCTGTCAGAGGAGTAATTAAGTCACATGGTTATAACTCCCGTTCACTAGAATGGTATTTTTACATAAATGAAACATCTATATAGACATAGAGAATTTCACAGTGCATTCAAAAATATATAGAAATGTATTTTTTAAAACTTACTGAACAGGAGTTATAACCATGTGACTTAATTACGGAATTACCCTGCATAAAATTTAGTTGTTCATGACAATTAAAAAAAACTCAAAATCGATTGATCCCGTTTGGTAGACCTACTGGTCTGAAAGCTAGACGAGCTCATACAATCATTTGTCATGCACACAGCTCACCAATGCGCACACGCAAGTGGTGAGGAAATACAGGTGGGGTACTAGGTAGGTACCTACCTACGTTCAGTGGGTTCTAGGGTAATTCTAGGGTATTTAATTATTGTCAATTTTTTGTAGGTAAGTAGGTACTTACGATTCACCGAGCCAGTTATGAAAATCAATTTCTCCTTCGGTAGTATTTGCAGAAAAATTAGGAAAAGAATCGCCGAGTAAAAGCATTCTAGATGTTATTTCAAACAGAGGATTCTCTGAGCTGAAAAAGTAAAATTATAAATATTAGACGAAGTACGAAATAGAGAGACAGATGTACCTAGTAATTTGACAATCAAATCATTCTAAATTCAAAAAACTTACCTACTACGTTCACGAAAATATTCAAGAAGTTTGTATACTTTGGTTGTTTGGTTCATGCGGATGGCGGATATTGCAGGCAGAGTTTTTAGTTGGACTTTTGGTTTTTTATTTTTCTATGGAATATTGCGTTTTTTTTTGTTGTCATCTTAGTATTGAATGTCAATGTTAAAGCTGTAAATATTGTTTGTCAATGTCATTTATTTACAGATAAGGATGTAAAATCGACTCTATACATATCGATTAAAAACATGATAGTACCATATATCTAGCGTATAGTGCGCTTCTAAACGCTTTCCGCGATGAAGTCTGGAAGAATTGCCACAGCAATATCGCCTTTATTATTATTAAAGAGCAAGGGTATAAACATGGCGTTACATGTTTATGCCGTAACAGAGGCGTTATCGTGTTTAGATTAAGCTTGGGCCTACTTCCCTGCTCAGTTTCCTGCCGCTATATTTAAACGCGGTACCTTTATAAAGAAAACTAGCGTGTTTCTCGAAAAACGCTTGTGCAAAAGGATGATGTTAGCTTAAAAAGCTTAGATTGTAGTTGCAGGTATGTATTAATTTGTATTTGGATTTGATTCTATCTTAAACATCATTTATTATTTTTTCTTTGGATGCTCTATTTATCTAGTTTTATAGATCGTTGAACTTACCAATTCTCACATTCGTTGTTTTTATCGACTCTTAGCGTAAACAGTGGTGAGTAAATCACTATTTTCATTTCTTTTTTTTCATTCGTTCATTCAATTCAATCAATCAAAATCAAAGCAATGGCGTCACCCACTGTCAAATCAATGACCCAGCCCGATACCGTATCGTAGTACGTGTATTTTATATTATTTCCAACTGAATTTGCAAGGTGCTGTAATTGTTTTGCTCAGCAAAGACGTATTTCATCTGTTCGTGGTGAGTTTAGATAAAATTTCACTTATTTCTGCTTCCTACCGATGTACTCGCCACTCGCTTTTTCGATAGGTTGAGGCTAGGCTCACAAAATGGACGTCAGAATGTATTGTGACGTGATTATGTAAAAAACAGGTAGCAGATCATGATACACTTGTTGCAAATGTAATGCATTTTATATTCACTGTAATCCGTAATTCTGTTTGCATAAGCGTAAGTTCCAATACTCTTGGAACTACTGTGGTGTTTGTATCTATCAAATCAGCGGTAGGTACTGTTTGGCACAGAATCATCATACATGGCAGGAAGGCATCTTTGATACGCAGCTTGTATGCTAATGGCACTCTTTTATATTTGGAGTAATTAGTTTATTCAAGTTCTGAGTTTGTTTATGTTTTTAGCATGTTTTATTTTACCATTTTTAGGGGTCTTTGTCCTGTTCTAAAATGAATAGGTCTGTTCTAACACCCTGTTCTTATATTGTTTCCTACTAAAACTTGTTATAGTAGATGCCAAATAACACCGCAATACAGGTCATTCACCCACCTTCAGAACGATGTTGCAAAATTCAATTTATGAATGGTAAACAAACAAGTACTACGAGATTCGAGCGATTACCGTCTTAGCGACAGGTTTGTATGGAAAGCGACAGAATTCGCCATTCATAAATTGAATTTTGCGACATCATTTTGAAAGTGGGTGAATGACCTGTATTGCGGTGTTATTTGGCACCTACTAAAGTCAAGGATTGTTGTGATGTGATTCATAATAATACTCTGCTAAGCCAGCGCTACAGGGGTTACTTAGTATTCTTCAGTAGTACATTATTGCTCAATACTCTACTTACTGTGGTAGTTTTTAATGTAAAATTCATAGTGAACTGAGCTCCTATGAGAATATAAAATCGTTGAACACAAATGAATTACTATATCTATGAAACTATTTTCTACAAACATGTTCAATTTCAACAATGGTAGGGATTGTCAGTCTAGAACGGGAGACCACACTTATACTTCAGTCATTCGAAGTATATTTTTTCTTTTTTGTAACACCGCTATGATTAATTAGGTTTCATAGGTTACTATAAATGCTCTGTCACACTGGCGAGTTTGCCATGAATAGCTCCATACAAAACACGGCTTGCGCTCACTGTGAGTGCATTCGCCCGCCAATTGCCAGTGTGATAGGGCACTACCTAATACATCTACAAGCTATTTTTATTTTGTGTTACACCTTAGTAGTGAAGTAATATTGGCATGTGCGAATTGTAGTGCTTGTTTACTTTTATCCTCTTATTTTATCACTGATAAATCTTCAAACAATCTCAGTTGATAGTGTGCGATACCCATGCACGATATTGATTGTGTACTTGGTTACTATTATGGAAACAAAGGAAGATCTGATATATAAATTTTAACTAAAAAAAACTAAATTACAGACTTTTGCTTTAGATAATGGTGTAAAAGAAACAATTTTTTCCAATTTGAAGGTATTTGGTAAATACTAGGTAAATACTTATCTAATCGTACCTACCTAGACAAAATTTATCACCACTTCTGGTTTACTCTCAAGTTATCTATTTACAGATAGATAAATAAGCATTGGAATTACTATAGAGTAATCGACACAGTAAGATAAAATATACAAGTCCAATTTTAGAAAATGTTATAGCTATTTATAGCACTTTTTTTATACTTATGCCCGCATTGCTAATCTTGTTTTTTTTAATTAGAGTAAACCAAAGAGACGACTCTTTTGTTTACTCTAATTTTTTGTTTAATAATACAATATTTATAATTAAGTTATAGAACTGAACATAATGCATAATTAATTATACATTTCTTTACAAAATGAGGGTCAAACTTTCTGAAAATAAGCATGTATGCTAATAGTACAAGTACATAATATTATAGAGAGTTTGCTCATAGCTCTAACATTTAATTCACAACAGTGTACAAACTCATTTTATTTCAACTATCATTCACTGTAACATTATTCATTGTGACGAATGCCATGATTGTTTAATATATTTCATAGTATGGCTATCCTAACAATAGTAGGTATTTATAAATTATGTATGACTGGTCAATTCATTCTGCAATTTTTATTTTGTTGTGAAATATGCAGTATGATAAAAAACCATAAATTATATTATAAACGTAGCATATATGTTTCCATAACACTATACCTATGTTTTAAACGTGTTCCAAAAACTGAATCTTTAAAAAAAATCTTTAAAATTTATTTTGCAATATATATAATCACATATTTTATTGATTTTACTCTGTTTCATTTGAATCTTTTACTTAATTAGTAGTAAACTCAGTGCTATAATTATTTTATGTTTCTATTTGTTCTAGTATTATAATATAAGCAATGCGAGTGGTTTTATTCAATGTCAAATAATCAATATTTATTTGATTGCTAATTTTAAGTTTTTAATAAGAATTTATTATAATAAGAACTAATTGATTTCAGCAAATAAAGTAGCCCCCGTGAGGCTATGGTCTAGACAGCTCATTTCTAAAGAGGTGAACAAAAGTTGGAATCATTCTCTGTTGCGGAGGAGAAACTATTAGCATGCAGACTATCAAGTGTGTTGTGGTCGGCGATGGTGCGGTCGGTAAGACCTGCCTGCTCATCAGTTACACAACCAACAAGTTTCCATCGGAGTACGTGCCCACTGTTTTTGACAACTATGCTGTCACTGTCATGATTGGAGGAGAGCCCTACACTTTGGGTCTCTTTGATACTGCTGGTAAGATTCTTTCTAATTATATGTTACAGATTAATCCTAAAAAAAATTCGGCTATTAACCCTTTAGAACTTCTGAGTAGAATAGAGATTGAATTGGAAATGAACCTTAAAAGATTAAGGTCCATTTTCGCGTGGCCTGTGTGGTAACTATTGGTAATATGAAGTATTGAAGGGACTGTATACTAAAATTTGGTTTAAAACTAATTGTATTGTTCATTTCTTTCCCAGGTCAGGAAGATTACGACAGACTAAGGCCGCTCAGCTATCCACAAACTGATGTTTTCCTTGTTTGCTTTAGTGTCGTGAGTCCTAGTTCATTCGAGAATGTTAAGGAAAAGGTATGTTTCTACAACGCATAGTTTAACTAAATTAACGTGATAGAAAAAAACAAATACACACAATTTTTTCAAATTGTTTCTTGTTTCAAATTTGTAGATACTTCTGTTACTTTTTTGATTATTTTATGTCCAAAAGTCATGTTTCCTGATAAAACTAATCAACACTGGTTAAATGGACCAATATCTGTTTGAAAGTTTCTGATATCGATCAAAAGCCGCTGCAATCGGAACATCTTTAATGCACTTTCAGTCCCACTGTGCGAAGCAGCTAGGGCTCTTTTTGCACTAGTGTATGACATTGTTAAGTAGTAGATAGTAATTCTATTGTAAGCTATAACAGGGCTGACATAGTCGCTAAGCGACTCAAAGTCCTTCCAAAAAATAAGATTTAATTAAAAAAAAAAGTTCGGCAGAATAATGCGGGAAAGAAAATCATAATCAAATCACTAGAGCAGTTCGTTTCTGTTTCCCTTGTCGTACAACTGACAAGTCATGGCGGAACTACTGCGCTTTTACGGCTATGGTCCCATGCTATGGCATTTTAATATTTGAAATGTAATTGTTTCCAGTGGGTGCCGGAAATTACTCATCACCAACAAAAGACGCCTTTCCTGCTTGTGGGAACGCAGATAGACTTGAGAGATGACCCCGCCACCATGGAGAAACTCGCCAAGATCAAACAGAAGCCGGTTTCCTTGGAGCAAGGAGAGAAACTCGCGAAGGAACTGAAAGCTGTCAAATACGTCGAGTGCTCTGCTCTTACGCAGGTTTGTACCTACCTCACTATTTGCACCACAGTCAGCTGAAACATGAGCGCGAGTAAACTTACGTGTATATTGTAGAGTGTTTGAAGGGAATTACGAGGACTTAGTTTTTTTTTGTAATTCCAGAAAGGTTTGAAGAACGTTTTCGACGAGGCAATTCTCGCGGCATTGGAGCCCCCGGAGCCTGCCAGAAAAAAGAAATGCATTATTCTGTAATCGAACAACGCTCTGGTGCGCCCTGCAACCGCGCGCCGCACATGCGCTGTATTTCGCATACAAAATGATACATTATATGTAATGCCAATTATGCATAAATCAAACGCTGTAATATTCAGTTCATCTTTATAACTGTCACGCCATAATTAAAAATAATGAATATTACAGAAAGTTTAAAATGGCTCTACTGTTGAATGAATTCTATTCAAAAACGGTCTTTTTTATTTCAGTATACATAGAGAGCTAAAGACATTTATTACATATATCTGTCACGTATTTTATAGATATTAATTTATAATGATTGTTTAGTCATGTTTATCGTTTCTATTATTACTTTGGCATTACCTACATAATTCTTATAATTGCAATTATTATGATTTAATTTGATTTGATTGTATGCAAATAAATAATTATTATTTTCATGGTCCTTTTATAGATTTGGACGATGCATAATGTATTTAATCTATTAACTCAAGTACATGTATAATATAACTTCTAATTTTTAATACATTTGATAAAACTTGTAATGTCATTTATATTATAACGAATGAATAAATATTACATTTGACTAAAGTAATCCAATTATAAAAAGAATACTAATGCTTTGAGTATGCATGATATACGTCTTTTATACCATTTTTAATAAATGGTTGAATAAAATATTTCTTATTTTATAAATGACGTTTATTATAACTAAGGACTGAAGTTGCCACTGAGTGCTGGAATCAAAGCAGTACCTATGCACAATAATAAGTATGCACAGTGAAAACTAGAACACATTACAAATTAAATTATTGCCTACTTTGAATTAGGTAAAATAAATAAATCATAATTTTAATCCATGTAAAACCGTGAAACTCATAGCCGAGATCATGTCCACTTAGTTCTTTGTTTTCGTCGTTCGTTTTTCGTTACAAACACAAGCATTAGGGTGTTTAATAGTTCGAGTTACACGCTCACTAACCCAGTTGTAAGTCATTTTTAATTTGGTGACTGAATGAAATTATATAAATTCATTCCACGTAATTCTATGCATTTACGGAACTTTGAGTCCTACTAAGCTAATTATACAATTTTATCTTTATGACAAAACTTAATAAAAGGGTAAACGCGCAGTTATTCAAGAACGAGGCACCGGAATCGGTCGGAGGCGGCGGCGGTCCCCACAGAGCCTATCTAATATTCTACCACTATAAGCTGAAAAAACAAAGTGCATTGCTATAGGTAGGTACGTCCTATTTATACGCTTTGTGCTCATCGACTCATTTGATTGAATATGGCGGCTCGCAACGTTGGTTCGTTAGCCAGAAAATTGAAATTAAATTCGTGTGCGTTCGATTCGGATGAATGCGCGTTCATCTCACAGGCGACGTACCTATAATACCGCGTGCACACTATGCCCATGCCGCTGCCGGAATGTATGGCGGCATCATTGCCGCGGACTTATTGCCACAGCAACATCGCCTTTATTCTCTAAGCGGCATACATGCCGGCAGTGGCATGGGCATAGTGTGCACGCGATATAAAATAGGAACGTTTACGTCCACGACTTTATAAAATGAGTAATTTATTGTAGAATCGCCAGCCTAGAGTTTGTTTAATTGACTTTCATTCGGAACATTATAATTTTTACGTTACACAATTAAATCAATCTGTCTGGGTTAATTTTAACAAAATCTATGTACAACCTCGCTTCTAAATATATTGAAATTTATAAACCACGCCCATGTCGCATAGAAACAAGTCGAGAAAGTTTTGAATACACTTGATAGCTATACATAAATAAACACTTGTTTTCCTGTCGCACTCAGAGACGTACTTACGTTAAAGATAAATAAATGCTTAGTCAAATTATCATCTCATCGATAAGTAATAATGACCAACCGACGACTACACTAATTTTATGTAACACTCATGTTTAATTGAAGTCTCTTGAGTGCGGCATCATGACAAAAAGGCGTAGTTCAGAAACCTTATCCTCCATTATTTGTATAGGTACGTAAGTATGTATACCTACTAAGTATATAAAAAATATATTGCTCTATTCTAATGTAATTTTTTTTTTAATTTAACATAGTTATTAGTTATTACTATTGGCGAGGACGAGGTGTACTTTTAAGTATACTTATTACAGCTTCACTTACCTACTCGTAATCAATAAGTATAATTAAAAACCTGTAACGTCTGAACTGTGTTAATTAATCGAAAAGTGAACTCACCGATTTATTTAACGATCGTAGTATGTATTTACGAATTTATTGTATTTTATTATGTTAATTTACACAACATTAATTGGTAGGTTACATCCGTTCATAATAAGATATGCTGGTATTCCAGAACAATACACTAAATCGAAATTCAACTTTGCAGATTTTTTTACAGTCATAACCACAAAATCACTTTTTGACAAAATCGTTTTACTTATAGGTAATACGAGATATTTAGTGTTGTGTAAATGAAACTTACATGACATTAAAAACTTAACAATACCAAACAAGGTTTACTCCAAACCCTTTAAACTCACAAGAACAGTGGAGTAACTCTATCGCTACCTTGTCACTGTGAGCTTACTTATCGAGTGTGTAAATGCTGCCTTAATTTTGTTACATTTTGTACTCAGCAGCCAAACGCCTAGACTACGTGTATAGACACGTCGTTGATAACGTTATAACATTCATCACTATGCTTTATTTAAACGTAGTTATTATATTTAAATAACATTTTACAATATTTAATGAGTGAAGCAGTTTTAATATAGTTGAATTCAAGAGCAGTCAACGCAGTCACTTTCAATTCAATGAAGGTTTATGTTCAACAGTTTTCAACAATGTTTGTCTGTGACAACAGTTAAATGCTAACTGGATTATGTACCTACTCGTTTAAACCATAATTATTATTATACTGACCATTGCTTTGCTTGTATTGCTGATCCTAGACCCGAGAAAATTTAAGACTTGACAAATGTCGTTGACTGTTGATAATAGTAAGTGCGAACGAGTAGATTATAGGTGTATATTAAATTAATAAATATAATATAAACAAGCAGAGTTGTATTATTTTATCACAATTCACAGCCAGGTTATTCAGCTTGGCCATCCACCTTTTCTAGCTCTAGTTTTTAGGCTCTTATTATACATGTATAACAAATTAATTACGGACAGGCAAGATCACTATCAAAATTTTATGTAACTAGGTAGGTACCTATGTATTTTCTTTAGTCAGCAATAAAGAATTAGGTACCTAAGACTCCTTCATTCAGGTTTAGGTGTAAAATTATTAAAATTGCATAGTTTTTATAGCTGGTGGTAGTGCAGTGTCATTATAATGTTATACAATGGGCGATGATAGTTTCTTGATTTTCCTATTACTGCAGGCACTCACTTGAGTTTTTTTTGACAGTTTGGTGCAGAATCTCTCACATCTGTGCTTGAATCTTAGTCCATAGTAGGTAACCTATTTAAATTTGGGAGGGTCACTCTTGATGAAAAACCTGTTTTTGTGGTATGTCTCTTTATTTAGTTTTGTTGGATTCTTTAAGTTTCGCTTTTTTATAAATATCCATGACTTTCTTCCCCGGAACTAGGTTCTGGCACAAGCCTGGCCGCTTCTTCTTTCTAGGTCCTAAACGTTCCCATACAGAATCATCTGTTGATGGTACAGTCTCTTCTACTGTGGGTGGTGGAGTCGCCAATACTGAACTTGTACTTTCACAGACCACTGTTTTCAACTTCTGAAATGGAAGTGACTACTTAGATAAGCTATACTATGGTGGCTACAACCACTACGTTTTAGTGTAGTCCTGGCACACAATATCCAAGTCCTGTAGGGCTATTCTTGACCATCGCCATTCCAAATAAGATTTTGTTTCATTTTGAATCATTATGGATTCGGATTGGTCGAGAGTACCCCACCTGGTTTGGTATACTTAGTATTATTGCGCTTTACCTTCTTCTCTAATTCAATTTGTTCTGCAGTCTTCTGTATATCTGAGTCGTGTGCATATTTGCAGTTGTGTCCAAACCGACACCTTCCCTTTCTGTAGTTCCAGCATATCTTCTTCCCATTGATCATCTGAGTGCCATCTTTACCTGGAACCTTACAGTCATCGACTATGTACTTGACGATTATGTGCTGAATTCAGTAATTAACTTGCCAACTATGCAAAAAAACAAATAGTAAAACAAACTAGATTATTATTCTGTTAGTAAACAAGAGGTACAAAATTATTAGCAACAACTGAAAGATAAAAATAATAATTCTTAGAATAACATTAATAATTTGATTTAGAAATAGGTAGTCAACTTTTACCATTTTCACATGTTTTTCAAGTATTGCGGACTTAGCTAGTTCTGCTTCTACGAATGGATTCGAAAACACAGAACACTGCAATGTACCCTTTCCAAGACTGGGTTTTGGTAGTCTAGGCTTAGTACTTTCCTTTGGAGTCCTAGAAGAAAGAAAAAGAACCAATCAATTTTATAGTAGCTTGGTCTTCTTTCAGCGACTTTCTACATGATTTTCTCCCTACTTTTGAGAGGAATCCTCTTCTGAATCATTTGAGGATGACCCGTAGTCCAGTAGAGCATTCATCTTCAGACAGACTTTTTTGAGGTAGGTACAACTGCATCTAAATAAAAACAAATGGATGGAATGCTGAAGAAAATAAACAGCTCTACAAAATACACGGAAAATCACAAAGCACTTTGTCAGAAAACGCGAGTTGAGCACGAGCCACGAGCACAAACACAAAATTGAATTTGTTTATTTATTGATTATTTTTGACTTTTGAGGCAGTCTATAGGGCACCTAAGAAAAAACGTTTTGAAACCTGGATTTAGCGATCTCGATCTTTGTTTGTTTAGTTGAAAAGTTGAAAAATCCTTTTATTAGGTAGGTAGTTACCTATGTAGTATGTACATATATAAACCATGATCCTTCTATGTATGTACCTGTAAAATCAGGATTAAAGGCTACAAAAATATTGTACCTATTCTACGCCATTATTCTGATTACTATCTACAATGTTCCACTATCACAGTTATTGAACGCATTTATCTCCAGTCTGCGTGCTTTTGGCGCTCCCAGCGCGTACTTTGTTGCCGCGCGGATTCGAATTTTGACATTGTTTGAAACAACATATAGCATTTTTATTTTAACAGTTTTTCTTGTGTTAATTGTGAGTATTGTTGTTTAATTTTGGTGGAATTTTAACCAATAATACTTGGTTCATAACTTAAAGTGTGAGCCATTGGAATAAATGTGTGTAAAGTGATTTTTCTGAATGTGAAAATTCGATTCCGGTTTTGGAGGGAAAATCCACCATTTTCTCTTTAAAACGACAGCCGACTTGACGAAGACTTGACTTGATTTATCATTTACGCAAGACAAACACATAAACAAACGAACTTACTATGGGAAAAAACATAACGTAAGACTAGGCGGTATGGTTTTAAAACTATAGCCTGCTTCAAGGAGCGAAATAAAAAAAATAATTGCCGCGCTATTTTGAATCTGTTGAAAACTTAAAATCTAGAAAAAGGTTAGGTAGGTACGCACATACCCTATCTTTATATATTTCTTTCATCACAACCTCCTCTATAACTCCATAAACACTATCATCGGCCAGTAGTTTAGGCACCGATCATAGCTCATAGATTTTGAAGTCGATGTTTTCTTGTTCAAAGATTGATATTATTTTGACAGTTTTGACGTAATGATTTTGTAGTGCATTTACTACTAAAAACCCTTTTTTAATTTATTATTCAGAGTCGTTCTGATTATTTTAAAATTAGCACAAAGCTTGCGGGGTGCTATGAAAATTTCAAGTTAATATGGGCGACGGATTAAAGATATGTAAAGGTTAGTTTACTATTCCCGTAGGTACTTTTTGGTCTGTCTGTGTCACTGTGTAATTACAATGTCGTATGGTAAGTACCTACATATACCTATGTACGTACAAATCTACTATGGTATGTAGGTTACTTCTGTTTCATTCGGATTTAGGTACCTACCTACTTAGAATCTGTTGTGTTACCTAGGTAGGTAGGTAACAAATCAGATTTTAAGTAAATCCGTGAAGTACATATTTAGTTATATTGAGCAGGTGCTAGATATTTATTTTGAAGAGACTGCCAAGTTTTTTTCGATACGCTCTAAGATGGAAAAAACCAAGATCATCAGTTGTAGATTTCAAAGTGCGATAGGTATTATGGATATAATAACGTAGCACAGAATACCTACCTAATGTATGAATGCATCCACCAACCGAATACATTATTTTGCCCCTTCAGATAAGCGTCATAGGAGCTCGAGCAGTCTTGCTGGAGTCACATTAGACGGAACACGTTCCGAACGGAAATTGGACATAAGGGGTGTGTATTTTTGAAACTTAAAAATCATCATAATAATATCAACCGGAGAATTTAACTGCTGGACCTATGTAGGCCTCTGATTCCCAGAAATAAAGTTTTTTGGACCATGAATCCACTTCTCGCAATTTTACAATAGTGTTTCAATTTCAGCCTCCATACCGGAAGTAGATGATCAATTCGCATTGGCTGAAGCGCGATGTGACGACTTACAGGAAAAAATCGATTTAGTGAAGGTATTGAAAAGAAAACGAAAACTCAAAAAACGAAGGTACTTAATGCTTACATAGGTACAACTTTATAGTCTCACGAAAGGCACCCATCTTCAAACTTTGGGCTATGTTTGGTCTTTACATTATTACTTTTACTTTAAGGTTATTATATCTACCTACTTTATTGGCTATTTGTTGCCAAAATAAATAAATAATATCTTCATCGTAGAAGTCTATTCTTAAACCCTCGATACTAACGTTAATGCCTGCTGCAGTATGACGAGAATGAATGAACCAGCACCTGCGGAGAATGTGCCGTTCATCACAGTGCGGACTCAGCCAAAAAAAAGTGGGTAACAAAAAAGCATGCTAAGTAGCCTAAGTAGGTAAGGTACCTACCCTATTCCCTAGTGACTAGGGAATAGGACGGACTAGTCCGTCCCTTCCCTACCTTAAATACCTACGTACCCCGTCATCATCATTCCCCTACCCGTATCCCACGCTAGGTGGGGCACAACATGTTTTCTTCTTCCACTCACTCCTAGGGTTACCAGATCCAAAAATAAGTTTTCCTGGCAAAATCCCTGCCTCAGCAATACATTTCCTGACATTTCGGCAAAAAGTATATTCTTTTAAAAACTCGCGGCTGGCCTCGTTAATTTCAATGAATCAATTAATTGCCTGATAATTATTAGATTCCGTTGTTTTATTATTAGTAGTTCTTAATTTGATTTTATTATAATATAATTTCTTATACATGTTGTCTTTTCTTAAAATTTCTGATAATTTCCAATCTTCCCTGTTTCCCTGACAGACGGCTAAAATTCCGGTCATGGCAGGAAAATTACTGTCATCTGGTAACCCTACTCACTCCTATCATTCGTCGAGTCTGAATCTACTCCTCTCACATTCATATCGTTTTTCACTCAATCTAACCACTTCTTCTTCGGCCTACCTCTACTTGCATACCCAGCCACACTCATATTCATAACACTTTATTCCAACTTCCCATCCTCATTCTCATCCGGACTTGCTTCTTACGTCCCACACAATACGTAGGTACCCCGTAATTTTTTTAAATAAATGTCCCTTTTTCCAAATGTTTCGTTTAATATGTAGACATGTAAATAAATTGGTCCATAATAATACTGGCGACAAGAAATGTAGTATTAATGAGCTGAGCTCGTTTATGGGTATATAGGTAGTAATAGCTAACCCTAATCTATTAAAGATTGTCATTCTCTGATGAGGCTTCTGGAAAAATGCTGAGTCACCAAATGTTCTGACTTATGACACAATAATGTATACCTTGACATGTGAGCATAGATTTGAATTCATCTTGTAAGTTTATCAAGCAAGCAAATTCGTACCTATCTGTCTACTGTCTAGTGAGATTGTGATTAAATGTGTTTCAAGAGCACAGTGTTGGAATCACCGTGGCAGCATTGCTCGTTACAGAAGTGTCGCAGCAGGCGAACGCACGCGTTCGTAGGCTGGAGGTGCCACATAACCCGACGCGCGGGTATCTTGATCCGGCCACGGTAGAACAACATCGCATGCTGGGCCAGGTCCGCACCTATGGCCATAACTACAAGCAACCCAGGCCGGAACATGTCAGTTTTTACACTAGTATTACGGGGTAACTCTCATTTGTTCTATAAGACTGTTTTTAAAACTTTTTTATCCCTGTAGTTCCATGGTAGGACTATTGAAACTAGCCCATTAGGGCTAGTTTTCGTTTCAATAGTCCTACTCAAATGGAAGTTACCAGATAAAAAAAGTTTTAGCAGTTCTAGACGAAACAGTTCTATAGAACAAATGGGTGTTACCCGTATTACATATTCTTTACACTAGTTACAGCAGGAGTCCATCTAGGGATACAACTTTACTATACACACCCGGGTATATCTACAAATTTTCAGTGCTTTATCGGACTCGTGATTAGTTGCCAGTGATATGTGCCCTCTTCAATTCAATAATATACAGGTCTATCATGAAGTTGGCTGACGCCATCTGGACTAAATCAGCTGAACTACTAATATCATGGCATGGCTCAGTCCGAGAACCCCTCGGAATGTTTGAATAAGTACCGAGAACCATCCTTCCTTCGGCAGTTCCAAGCAAGTATCATAGTGAAAGGATTGGTTCTGTTATGTGCAACATGATTTTTTGGTCCATTACATACCTACATACCTATAGGTACTTAGTAGGTATATCCACAAATATTGGTGATCAGAATTGAACCTGAGACGGTAGAACTATTTATTTATCAAGGCCTTAGGTATATTAATCAAACTATTTTTAGAATATTAACTCTGATTTCAGAAAAAGGAGTTCATGCCTGTCCCTAAAACATTCAAATCACGCTCAGGGCGGACTCGACCCGATGGTGATGGTGAGGTCCTAAACCATTTAAACCCATGTCTTTTGTTTTGTTGATCATTTTTGACAGATCGACGATAGGATTGCAACCTGCCACGAATAGAATACTTAGGGCAGGATCTATTGCAATCTTTCTCAAGTTTTTTTTTGTCTCTGTAAAGTGTAAAGTATTGTATCGTGAGAGTTAAACAGTCCAGTTTGTGTTTACCAGACTTTATAAACAAGAAGGTCCTTATTCGACTGTTGGAACGAAGTTCCTTATCGCGCGTTGCGAAAGGGGGCAGACGGAAAAAAATAAGAGCAAAAGTTGTAACGACACTTTTTTCAAACTTTGACAACGTCATTCGAATAAATTGGTGCAGGAAGGAAACAAATGAATGTAGGTATTGTTGGAAGTTTTTGTTTTAATTTAGGTGCTTCTGTGTACTTATTGTAAGAAAACAACACCTCAAGGAACTTCGTTCCATCCGGGTGTCCCTTGACACCTCTCAAGTTTTTTTTTATAGGACATCTTTGGTCATCATATTGTACGCAGGTATGTGTGGACAAGGCGTGCAGATAACGTCCGGTTTGCCTCTAGAAGTGGCGTGTGGACAGGACGAAATCACCGGCGAATACTCTGACCCAGAGATGTATGATCAGCGGCAGGATAATTGGTACTTCTTTTTACTACTTCCTCTTTTGCAAAGTACCTAAGTACTCTCATTTTCACTCAAAAATCACGACCCGATTAGTCTTGATTCTCCGACCGCAAATACCTAAGTTACTATGTGGCTACATACGAGTAGGTACCTACACCATTAAATACTTATAGATCGAAGGTGTTATTAGTGATCATCAGGTGATATTTGAGCCACTTGCCATCAAACCCAGTAATCGCTAGTTGTTACCGCTAGAGTTATACCTATTATTATTATTATTATTATTATTATTATGGACTCCCGTTTCCGCATTTAGACTCAAAGTTGGTCCATTATACGTGGGGGGGTGAACTGGCTATGCGTGTAGCCAGCCTAACTCCTCCCAAAAGCACAGAAGCTTCCTGGGGGCTTCGCAGGCTTGGAGGAGTGACCTAGGGGTGCTTAGGATTTCTTGTCGTTGTGTAGCTACGCTCTCGCATTCCAGGACTACGTGGGCAGCTGATTCTTCTTCGGTAAGACAGCCTCTGCAGAGTGGACTGTCTGTGGCTCCGATGTTGTATAGATGTTTGTTTAAGGGACAGTGGCCTGTCAGGGTCCTTACGATGATTCTAAGGTTTCGTCTATCCAGGCTCAGTAGACGGCGTGTTAGTCTTGGTGTGAGGGCTGGAATTGCAGCTCTTGACTGTCTGCAGTCGGTAGTACGTGTCCAGCGTAGGTTGTGTGCGTTTAGGGTGTTTAGACGCACCCATGTGCGTAGCTGGGAGAAGGGTAGGGGAAGGAAGGGTGCTGGCCCTTCCGATACAGTCTCTGATCCCCTTCTTGCCAACTCATCAGCGGCGTCGTTTCCCAGTGATCCGCTATGCCCCTTTATCCACTGTAGGGTTATCCTATTTTTAGTGGCAATGCTTTCTAGGGCGAGGTGGCATTCGTGTATGAGCTTGGATGTGCAGTTGTGGCTCGCCAGAGCTCTGAGTGTAGCTGTGCTGTCCGAGAGGATTCGTATGTTGTAGTCTTGTATTCCTCTCCTGTTGATTGCTGTAGCAGCTTCGGTGATGGCTGCACATTCGCATTGAAAAATGGAGCTGTGTGGGCCGAGGGTCATTGAGATGTTGATGTTCAGGTCCAGCGAGTGTACTCCGGCTCCTGTTCCCTGTTTTGTTTTTGAGCCATCGGTGTAGATTCGTACTTCGCTGTTGCCCGATTGGTCTCTTTTGTCCTCATGGGTTTGTATTCGGTAGTGCTTCTGGAATATTTGTTGTTTGGGGATCTTATCGCATGGTGCGCCTGTTAACGGCTCGTGCTTTAGTGCCCTTTCCAGAATGGATGCGTGGGGGCTCCTGGTTGCTCCCCATAGGTTTAAGTGTTTGAGTCTGATAGCGGCCATCGTCGCTTCCTGTTGTATGTAAAGATCAAGTGGCGTTAGTCCCAGTATTATCTCCAGGGCAGCCGTCGGTGTCGTTCTCATGCAACCTGTTACTGCAGAGCATGCTAGTCTCTGAAAGCGTTGCAGTTTAGTGATGACGGTGTTGAGTTCGGTTCTGGTCCACCATACAATTGCACCGTATGTGAGTGCAGGTCTTATTGCGGTTGTATAGAGCCATAAGGTTATTTTTGGCGAAAGTCCCCATGTTTTCCCAAGCATTCTGCTGCATTGGAAGAATGTGGCGCTCGCGCGTTGCAGTTTGTAATCAAGGTGCTTATTCCAGAGAAGTTTACTATCCAGTATGACCCCTAGATACTTGACTTCGCTGGTTAGTTTGAGGTCTGTGTTGAACAGCTTGGGTAGTTTCAGGTTGCCCAAACTTCTTTTGTGTGTGAACATGATGAGTTCTGTTTTAGTGGGGTTAACTGATAGCCCGTGGTCAGTGCACCAGTCTTCGATGGTTTTGAAGGCCGATTGCATGAGGCTGCAAAGGACGTTTTCGAAGCATCCGGTTGCGAGGATAGCGAGGTCATCTGCGTATCCCACTGTGATAAGCCCGCGGCCGTTCAGTTTACGGATTAGTTCGTCCACTACTATGTTCCATAATAGGGGTGAGAGAACTCCTCCTTGCGGGCAGCCTCTTGCTACGATACCTCTTGTCGTGGTGTTCACTGTGAGTTGTATTGCTCTGAATTTAAGCATGTTGTTAATCCATTCAGCTAGCGTGGGGGGGACACCGTATCTTGTCAAAGCGAGATCTATGCTAGTGAAGGTTGTTTTGTCGAAGGCACCTTCTATATCTATGAAGGCTCCTAAGGTCGGTTGCTTTGTGACTAGACCGCCTCCTATTCGAGCGACTACGCTGTGGAGTGCGGAGTCTGTTGATTTTCCGGGGCTGTAGGCGTGTTGTTGCGGATGTAGCGGCTGGCGAAGAAGAGTGTTACCCCTAATTTCCTGGTCGCATATCCTTTCTAAGGTTTTGAGGAGGAACGATGTGAGGCTAATGGGACGGAATGATTTCGCCATTGTATAGTCGCTCCTGCCTGGTTTTGGTAAGAAGATTACCTTCACTTCCCTCCACTTCTGGGGTATGTAGCGGTGAGCGACACAACCCCTGAAAATGTTTACCAGGTGTTCGGCAAGTTTTTCGCCGCTCCATTTCAAAAGGGCTGGGAAGATTCCATCTATGCCCGGAGATTTAAAGGGAAGGAAGCTGTTGATGGCCCAACTTACTTTTTCTTTGTTGATGAGGTTCTGGGCCGTGGTCCAGTCTTGGCTACTGGCTGCTCGTTCTCTGTGAGCTTCCCATTCGTGAGAGTCTAGTATGCGACACCCTGGGAAGTGAGTTTCAAGCAGTAGTTCGCTGGTTTCAACGTCTGTCTTAGTGTATGAATTGTCAGGTTTTTTCAGATATCCAATGGTGCGCCCTGGTTCGCTGGATAGGATGCCTTTAATTTTGGCTGCCTGACTGGTGTTGTCGATGCTTGTACAAAAACGTTTCCAACACTCTAGTTGCCTGAGTCGTATACGCTTTTTGAAGGTGGATTTCGTGGAGTGGTATTTCTCCCAGTCTCTGGTTTGTCGGGTGTTCATTGCTCTGTTGAAGAGTTTCCGTACTTTGCAGCGTAGTCTTTGCAGTTCCGGGCTCCACCAGTGTCGTTTGTTGTCCCCTCTCGGTGTCACGAGGGGACTTGATTGTTCGTAGCTGTTGGTTAGGGTTTGGGTGAGTTCGTTGATGTATTGGTCAATCTCGTTTAGCTTTAGGAGATCCGGTGGCGCGCTACCGGCTGCTAGTGCTGATTGGACAAGTTTGGCGAACTTTGTCATGTCAGTCTTGCGCGGAACGCGCCTCGGACTCGGCGACGGCACGGTCATGAAAAGATTGAACCGAATCCATCTATGGTCCGAGCACGACGCCTCGTCGGATACGCGCCAGTTCGAGAGAGAACGCGCTACCCCTGCTGACGCTAGAGTTAGGTCTATTATAGTTTGCGCCCGGCTGTTGACGAAAGTTGGTTCCGAGCCGTGGTTCATTATACTAAGGTTAGTGGATATTAAGAAGTTTACCAGATCTTCACCGCGGGTGTTGTTCCTCTCGCTGCTCCAAAGATTATGGTGCGCGTTGGAATCGGTACCAATGATGAGCTCCAGTCTTTCCCTCTCGCAGTACTCAACGAGTGATGCCAGCTCTGGCGATGGGATGTCTTCGTCACTGGGCATGTAGACTGACGCTAAGACTGTGTCGCAGAGTTGGTTGGTGGCATCTGACGCGATCCTAATTGCTGTTAGGTCTCTAGAACAGAATTGGGTGATTAGTGTGGTTTGTAGGAGTTTGGGAGTGATAATGCAAGTTCTAGGGTCGCTTACAGTGGTGTCCAGGAGAAGATTTCCACCAGTGTTGAGCAGACCACAAACTCGGCCCTTTCGGATCCACGGCTCCTGGATTAGGGCTATGGTGGTCTGGGTGTTGTCCTCCAGCGCTTTGCGTAAGGAAGCCGTCGCAGTGAGGCTGTGCTGGAGGTTGGTTTGTAGGACGGAGACGGCCTTACGAGGGACGCAGTGGAGAGGAGTTAAGGCAGCTGTCGCTGGCCTCGCTCCCCTCGACGTCCTGAAAGCAGTCCTCGTCAAGTGAGGACGCTGGTGGAGGGTCGACTGTCAGGTCCATCTCATCCGGTTGGGGTTGCGGTGAGGTGGCATCATCCTTCACGGTGGTGTGAGTGGTCGGTGTCGGTACAGCCGGGGTGTGCGGATGGTCCTTTGTGGACGCACTGGTCTTCTCGCCGAGGATCCGGACGTAGATGTTGCCGAGCATCCACTTAAGCCGCCTGTCTCGTTTTTTGAGTTTTTCAACGTCAGACTCTGGTATGCGAAGAAGCAGGTAGATGCCTGGTGTTTCCGTCTCTGTTTGCTTCTCCGCCTTCACGAGGGACCACGATCTGACGTTGACGAACTTGCCGTTGTGCACGGCTAGGACTTGGCGGATGGTGTTGATGTCCATGTTGAGCTGGGGTACTAGTAGCCCACACAGGATTCGTTTTTGGATCTCTGCTTGTGGACGGACTACTAGGGTCGATCCTGCGATTGGTGAGGCTATGTTGTGAACTACACTGCGGAGCCACTCCAGCGTAGCGTTGTCCTCGCACCACAGCTTGAGAACGTTTTCGCTGAAGTGGGCCTTGCCGTGGAATTCGACGTCTGCAACCTGGGCGGAGATCGCTGGGTTGAGGAGGTCCTCAACCAGCTTGTTCTCAATGCACGTCTTAATCCCGTTGGCTTGTTCCGCAGTGAGGTCGTAAAAGGGCTCAGTCATGACAGCGACGCATAGCTCATTAGCTTTGAAAGCTGCTGCGTAGCTGAGCCTGGTTTGACTGGATCCGGCCCTAACGCGTTTCTCGTCGCCGGTGGGCGTAGTGGAGTCGTCGGGCCGTGACCTTTTGCCAGAACCAGTTGGTTGGGTTGGGTTTGGAGGGGGATTGGCCTTAGCCGCTAGCTTGCCTGCGCGTTTCCCTCTTGGCTTGGAACGGGGGCGGCGGTCGCTTTCGCTCGTCGCTGGCATTGCCATTGGCGCTGCCTGCGCCTGGGCCCGTTCGGCTTGACCAGAGGTCTCGCCTACTTGGGCCAAGGATTTGGCTCCTGGTCGGGGCCGAGATCCTCCGTCAGCAACCTTTTGCCCTACCTGCGTCCTTGCCTGAGCATCCGCTGCGGCTCGCTGAGGCTTTTTGTTCTTTTTGTTCTTCGGTTTCTTGCGAGAAGAAACCAAAGACCAGGTGGCTTCAGGTGGACCCTCCGAAATGACATCCTTGAGGGCTGACATTTCCATGGTGTCTTCAGATGAGGCGCCAGGGGGTGTACCTGTGGGCAATGAGTGGTGTTGCACTATGGAACTAGACCCACCCGCGGCCGCAGCCATGTTCGCGCTAGGCTTTGTCAGAGACGCGGCTTTGTGCCGAAGTGGCGCGTTCGTGGGCACGGGGCCCGTGGACGCAGCCGTCTTCACACTTGGCGTTGTCAGAGACGCAGCTTTGCGACGAACTGGTGCATTCGCTGGCAAAGTCGGGTTCCTAGTGACCGGCGCACCCGAAGGCGCAGCCACAGTTGGCGCGCCCAAGGGTGCAGCCGTGGTTGGCGCGCTCGAGAGCGCAGCCGTAGTTGGCGCGCCCGAAGGCGCAGCCTTTGCAGTGGTGGGGGCCATTGCGTCCGAGGACGCTGTATGGTCACAGGTTGGCGCTAGTGCAGCCTTGGTTTGGTAGTGATTTCTTTGTGAAGCCATTACTGTGGTTTGTAAAATTTCATCAATGAGACTCTCCACCCGCCATGGAGTCCTCAGTCGGGGACGTCACGCACTCAGTGCGCGAACGCCAGAGTTACCTCAAAGATATAGGATCCACACCCTGTTAGATAGACGAGACTGCACGTTGCGAGGGTGCCCGGAGGTCACTAACCCCCGGGTCCCGCGCCTCGCCGCCTGCCCTCCTCCAGTTAGGGGCCCTCGCCTAGCGGCCCTCAGACGGGACACCACAGCCGATTGATTGTAGACGGCTAATCTACAACCTCCCGTTTGAGGAGAAATCCGGACCAAAGAGGCGTGTTGAATGTAGCCTGCAACTACCGCCGGCCTGCTACATCCTCAACCACCAGGACTCCTTCATCCCCCCGTACGGGTCTCCACGCACGGCACAAACACGCGGGAGGTCACACTATCCACCAGTCATGCTATTCAGCACGCACGATGATGAACTTCCCGAAACTGACCTCGGTATTTCGGAAATATGCGTCCAGTCGGTTTTGGTTACGTCTATTTCTGAGGGAACTAGACCAATAACAGGAGCACCACGTGAAGGTAACCGATGGGCTTGCCTTAGGGATCGGCGACTGTTGCGCTACTCTCTCCTAAGACCTACGGACCCTACTTCCCTTGAAGAGTTAAGTAGGGTGAGCTTGCCTTGCAAGCTCCTGAGCCACCCCCTAGAGTTATACCTACTACACTATGAGAATCTGATGGACCATCACGAAGAAAAGTTAGTGCGTAGTGGGTAGGTACAGTGCAGAGCCTAAAATACAAATTACGCGCTCAAATTCTGACCAACCTACTGACTATAATCTCATGTGTCCCATTGGGCACAGCAAAATTTCTTTCTGGATCCCCAATAGAACCTGTCTCTACTTAGTTTTGCCAGGGTGATAAGCAATATTCACCTAAATTACAGTTCAATTGTGAGTCACGCGAAGCCAACAGAACGTTATCCGCTCAAAACACCTGTGAACAGGCGAAGACATGTGCCTCGGGGCGTTCCAAAAGAGAGTAAGGAAATTACATGTTATCTGGACCTCTCCACTATTTTAGATTAAATGGCGTAAAAGATCAGTCCTCCGTACAGCTCAGGAACCATGTTTTTATACAGCTTCAATACAGTTACATCTGTTAGGCTCCAAAACCATTATAAAATGGACCATCCTATACAGAAATCGCATTATCATTTTTATAGGTATACCTACTGCCTACTGCAACTAATATAGCCCCAGACATTTTATTTGTGGGTCCGAATATTTGTAGGGTTCTGTAGCGGTTCTTTCTAGATACTTATGTATGAGGAAGGACTATGAGCGGTGGATTTATACAGGGTGATACGAAAATAGAGGTATCTGTTTCAGCTCCTAAATGGACGGATGACACAACAGGGCAAAACTCTGAATTTCGCAACATCTCTTCGCCAGTTTACCGGCACCGCCAAACCACCAGTAGGCAACAGCAGCAGCAGAATCTACGTAATGTTACTTACAAAGTTTTTGAATCACAAGAATTAGGTAGAAAATTACAAATTCAAATCGAAAGAATCCGAGTTTTGATCTCAAAGGGCGCTTGTAGACGTCCGTTTTTTTCGCGGATACCGGACCGTGTTTTTTGCCGGATTCGTGGTGGTGTATGATTTCTGATGAATGTGTGTACACTCACACATTCATCAGAAATCCGGTCCGGCGAACAATTATAGGATAGTCGTTCTTGACGGTACGTTATCCGGTGAAAAAAACGGACGTCTACAAGCGCTCAAAAGGTTGAGGAGTAAAAGTTATTCTCCTATCAGACGTAAGAAGACATTTTGATTATTGCAGTAGATAACCAACTAGAGGAGCGGCCTGTGGTGGAGCTTTTCAACAAGAGTCGATCGAGTCCTACGCCGGACTCGAAACGGCAAACTCCCATACCAACTGCTAATCCCTACAGACAAACTAGAAAAGGTTACAACTGTTACAAGACTCACATAATTCGTTCACTGTAAAAATAACAACTTTGTTCCCGGATTCAAGTCTCGAATTAGTCCAGCCAAAATGTTTAATTGATTCACAAACATTAACATCTATACCGCATATCAATAGATGTTAATGTTTGTGGCAATTAATCCGCCGCTGACTTTAGTATATCAATACTGAAGTCAGCGGCGGATTAATTGCCTCTAACTTCACTATCTTTGTTCATTGTCTTATCTACATTTAGCTAACGTAAAAAGTCGTTGTTGTAAAACAGTAAAATTGTACTTTTTTACTTTATTTCAGTAGCTCGGGAGCAACAAAACTACGACGGCTCGACTACTGGCCCGCTTGAAAATATAACGCCCGCGGAATCAAAAAAGGTAGAATCTTGATACACTGATCATAGGTATTCTGAGACTGAAGATCGAACCACCTTAAGGTTGAAAAAATACTTTCCATACGAAAGTTTACAAGCTTGTATTTTTTAAATGAATACTTTTTTTACGGTTTGAGCTGTATACAGACATAGATTATGACGAGATAAATTGATATAATCATCAGTTTTGGTTGGTCAACGTCAAACAGTGAAGTGGTTACCCTTCCACGTTTGTATGGAAAGGTGTGCGACTAGTTCAACCTTAATGTCACCACACGCTCGCAAAGCAATTTAAATAGCTCTAGCATAATTTGCTTACATTTTTTTTACCTGACTGTACTGAACGGCTTCCTTAATTTGATGGTGTCCGAAACGTCAGTAACAAAAATATTAAAACCAAAAGTGACAATTAGGACAATTTGTCCCAAAATATTTTGTCCTAAACGTCAGCAATTCTACAAGGGATGGCCGACGAAGTTTACTTTTGAAGTGTGTCACTTGCGCAAACTATTCAAATATAGGGTAAACTACCCTCATCTTGGCACCCCTACCAGTTGTTGGCACTTCTCTGATTTATCCTATTTACTAAGAAAAAGCCAGACCTCACGATGTTGTTATATAAACAACAACTAAACATAATAATAAATATCGTGAGTTCTGGCTTTTTCTTAGTAAATAGGATAAATCAGAGAAGTGCCAACAACTGGTGGGGGTGCCAAGATGAGGGTAGTTTACCCTATATTTGAATAGTTTGCGCAAGTGACATACCTACTTCAAAAGTAAACTTCGTCGGCCATCCCTTGTAGCCGAATCTACATTTCCCATAGCTTTAGGAGGAACTGAAGGTGTATCCTATAAACTCTAGGAGGTCCATCGTCTGCCCAGACGCGTCAAGTACCGAAGTCGACGATACGAGCTGCCGACGGTCGCCTCTCAGATGAAACAAGCTGGCATGCGTCATTACTACGGCAACGCGAACCATACCAACATCCCTTTCGTAGTCAGCAAGAGCACAGCGCCTTCACACAACATCGGCGTCAATATACAGCAGGTACACCTTTTATGTCGCTACTAGGTGCCGCCCGCGACTTCGTTCGCGTCCCGTTCGATCCCGTTAAATTTTCGGTCACGGACAATATATATTTCAAGTTACATCCAAATCGGATCAGTAGTTTTTACGTGAAAGAGTAACAAACATCCATCCATACTCACAAACTTTCGCGTTTATAATAATAGTAGGATTTCTAAAGGCTTTGCCAAACAGAACGCGTAGACGCACGCGCGTCAGAGCGCTAAGTTGACGCCGCACTATAGCGTCGAATTGTGTTGTACATGACAGTATTCTACTGTTACATTACACAGAAGCTAGAGCGTTGCGTGCAGCTAGCGCCGCCGCGCCGTTCTGTTTGGCAAAGCCTTAAGGCGTAGGCTAAAGGCAGACAACCTTCTCGCTCGCACATTTCAACATTTTTGAAGATATAATGTAACTAAATGTAATTATGTGAAATTGCAGAGCTTCAGGGTCGAGAGAATAACAATGCAAAGGTTCGGTAAAAATATCACATCTATCCAAACAAGTTTTCCGACCAAAAACTTGTACCAATGCGATTAAAGTGCACAATTTTAGGTTAGAAACTTGTTTGGATCAATGTGATATTTTTACTGAACCTTTGCATTGTTATTCTCTCGACCCTGAAGCTCTGCAATTTCACATAATTACATTTAGTTACATTATATCTTCAAAAATGTTGAAATGTGCGAGCGAGAGGGTTGTCTGCCTTTTACATACGCCTTAAGTGTGTCAGCTTTTCTCACTACTTATACTTCTTTCTGAATCTACCCTCACGAGCCTAGCCTCAGTGTCACTATTAGCCCTTACTGTGTCACTGTATTTTGTGTACCAACTGGTTCGGAGTGAGTATGCCACGAGTCGTTTGCTTCATTAGCTATTACTGAGTGTGCCTAGGTAGTGTTTTATTAAATTTCATGATCTTAATTCCAGGTTTTAAATGGGTTGAAAATACAGCAGCCTCTATCTGGAATACCCTTGACTATTGCTCATCACATGGGTATGCAGCTAATCAATTTAAAAATTGCTAATCTATACTATTATGCCCGCGACTTTGTATATTTAGATTACTATTATACGAAGTTAGTTATTGAAATAAAACCTTTTGTACAATTTGTCCAGAATACTAAGACCAGCAACTCTCCTTGTAACAAGTACAATATTTCAGGTTTAGGCCACATCCCAACTTACGGTACAAAGAGTGCAACTGCTGTAAGTATTGAACGTTTGAAAGATCGACTACAATGAATGTTTCAGATTGGCCTACTTAGTTCGATTTGAGCGTTTACTGGTTGGACACCAAACCAACCGTTTCATACATTTTAACTGGTTTTGGGATATCAGATGACCCCCCATTATAGTGAATTCGAAAAACCATCGTTTTAGTTTTAGAACTCCGGACCAAAGGTGGTGGGAAAATATTCTTATTTCGGTAGAAAACAATTCCAACAAGTTGCTCTAAATACATGAAACACAGAATTTGTTCGCAACTAGATATGTATTATTATATGCGTTCACTTCATTGTTCTTGACTAATACAAAGTGTGAGCTCAATTTTTTTTAAGTAAATAGGATTAGTTTGTATCAATACTAACGTTTCCAGAATATGTCACTTGACAATCGCGAAATTAACGTGATTAAGCTTGGCGCTCGCTTTTTGAGGCTTCCTTCTTACAAGTACATGTCGTACAGTCGACTGCTAACGCTATACCGTGAAGGAGACGGCATGGTGCCACGATTCCTTCGCGCTATCAGTCGCCCACACTACTTCTACACCTCCATGTACAAGTGAGTAAAGTCAACACATCACAACAGGTAACTCCCATTTGTTCTATAGAACTGTTAAATCTTTTATCCCTAATATCTGGTAACTTCTATTTGGGTAGGACTAATGAAACGAAAACTAACCCTAATGGGATAGTTTCAATAGTCCTACCATGGAACTACAGGGATAAAAACAGTTTTAAAAACCATCCTATAGAACAAGGGAGTTATCCATCACAACCACTCGATTTGCAACAGCTGTACCGCGGAACAGACCTTTTCATTAGTCAACTGCTGGAATGTCCAACTGATAAATTTCTGGAAATAACGATTCTGGGCCATCTCCATTCACTGGTTTTATCTTAACAATGTCATTCAGCTGCGCCAAGAATAGCGGAGCTGCCGAGAACTGGGGGCCGTCTAACTCTGCGTTCTAGTTATTTTGCTGGCAGGCGGGTTTGCAGCCGCAGTTTTATAATAATACTACTCGGGGGCTGCTACTCTCGGTGTGCGTTCTCTTAAAGCGTATGTAAAAGGCAGACAACCCTCTCGCTCGCACATTTCAACATTTTTGAAGATATAATATAACTAAATGTAATTATGTGAAATTGCAGATCTTCAGGCTCGGGAGAATAACACTGCAAAGGTTCAGTAAAGATATCACATTGATCCAAACAAGTTTTACGACCAAAAAACTTATACCAATGCGATAAATTAAAGTGCACATTTTTTGGTTCGAATACTTGTTTGGATCAATGTGATATTTTTACTGAACCTTTGCATTGTTATTCTCTCGACCCTGAAGCTCTGCAATTTCACATGATTACATTTAGTTATATTATATCTTCAAAAATGTTGAAGTGTGCGAGCGAGAGGGTTGTCTGCCTTTTACATACGCCTTAATCCCCTTAAACTCTGTATTTTCATTTGCAATTTCCTCGGTTAAGCAGCCTGGCGACGAATCGCGAGGACTTTGACGGTGCCACATCGAAAGGCCGCGGCGGGAGTCAAGAAGCCAAACAGAGCCTCGCCGAGTACGCGAGTCTGTACCGAGAGTATGAGCATGTGGACAAGTGTTTGAAGGAAGGAAACTGCGAACCGGAACTGGAGCGTCGCAGAGACGAACTGTCTAGTCAGCTGGCCGCGAGGGAGGAACATATCAGAAAGGTTAGTTGAATCAGGGGGGAGGGGTCTTACTTGCAGTTTCAGTGCAGGTTCTTGCTTGCAGTTTGCAGCTAACTCAAATTTCAGTTTGCCACTTTGCGGCTCACTCACTACGCCGCTCACAGTTTGCCTACTGGTGGACACAGCCTTATTCGACCAACAACTAAAAAATGCAAGAATTCCAGTTGTCTTCTTTTGCTTATGACGGTTTACGCGCACCTTTTTTTAGGAGTCTGTGGACTATGAATTATAGCGTAACAGTTAATTGATGGATGATGATCGCTTGTCTCCAGGTGGTTCAAGAGTATAGAGCGCCAGGCGAAGGGGACCCCAATTTACGGGCATCCGCTTCTACCGCTGAGGAAGGCTACCGGCATTCCACATACAAGCTCAACGTGGGCGACTAATTCTTTCACATGAAATGGTCTCATCGAAATTGGCGCGATAGACTAACTCTCGTCAATTTTTATTAGATCGCAGTCACTTTCTTGGTTAAATAAATTGTTTGTTTGGTTGAGAGTCTTGAATGAAATAGCCATTCTAATGAAAGCTCAGTTATGCTTCTCAATGGTTTTTTTCGTTCAACGATAAAGTTGTTTCGATGCAATATCGGCGAATCGGAAAATCGTTTTCGAATCGTAGAGTTAACTGCTTGGAGCTGCCTCGACGCGTACGTATTCGTCGTCCAATTTTTGGATGTTTATGTACCTTACCTACCTTACTAGTCTTAGCTTGATAAGCTTGATAAGAAAACGTAGTCTAGACCTTGATCTGGACTAATTTTCAGTAGGTTATTTTTATTAAAATAAAACGTGTAAAATATTTGTTTCAAAATTTTGTCTATCGAATTGTTACGTCGAATACTTATAAAATTGTGATGTTTATTTTATTAGCTACTTGTAGCAAAAGTTTGAGAAGTTCATAATATAAAGATTTATTTCATACTCCAGTATTTTAATTTAATAATGACACAAATGAGACAATAAAAACGCGATCGTCTACTCTACATGTTACCTACCTTACTACATTGCTTGCTAATTTATAAAGTAGTACATTTTTGATTATGAACCAATTTGTTTCTAAATAATAATGCCTACCTAAACCAACTTTACTACCACCAAAAATAAAACTCTTTATTTATTTATTTACACAAGAATAACATTAGGTACATGTTTTACAATAAAAATAATAAATACCATAAAAATTTCTAATTTCTAATAACTATTTAAATGAATTATTATTTAATACAAAAACAAATGAAAATAAATTACGTTACAACCAAGTCACAACATACATCGTAATAATATATAGATATAATTACACGAACATAACAGTTAAAACTGTCCGCTTACTAAGTACCTACAACGATTTTTTGACATTCAGACCTCTAACTAACCACCCGGAAACATACATACCTAGATTATGTACCTACCTAGCTTAATTTAACATTAAATTTTTCAATTTAATTCATTTATCCATAAAATCAACAAAAGATTAGCCTGCAATATCAAACGTCAGTGTCAAAAAATAATAAAAGAACAGCCACGTTCACGTTTATCTTCACGATCTGTGGCGCCGTTTAACTTTTTTATGAAAACACTAGGTGTGCCCGCGACTTCGTCCGCGTGGAAAAGTGTATTTTGGGTAGCATTTTTAATTACTTCCATACAACTTTTCATCCCTCCCTTTCAACCCCTTACAACCCTTTTTTTGCATTAAAAAGTAGCCTATGTCCTTTCTCAGGCTCTAGACTATCTGTGTACCAAATTTCATTCAAATCGGTTCTGTAGTTTTGGCGTGAAAGCGAGACAGACAGAGTTACTTTCGCATTTATAATATTAGTAAGGATTAAAACAAAAAAACTAAACTATTTGAGGATCGTATGCCATTTCAAGGTGGCTCGTGGTTATAGGCCAAGATGGTTTATTAGTTGCGAGAGTCTGTAGAAGACGGCAGGTTTTCACCGTCGATCTTGTGGCGGGCTGCCTGGATGTACGCTCCAGCGGCGAGGGTTGGCCAGGCGTCGTTACCTGGAGTAGGCCAGGATTCGGAGGTAGTCACCTCAGCCGGTCGCTCGCCCGTCTCGCCTTTGGCGCACTCCAGAGATAGAGGCTTCGGAGTTTCAATCCTGGAATACCAGTCTTGTTAACTATTGGCACCATAGTGTTATTTTCAAAGAAAGTTTCTCATGGCAACTTTTTTAGGCTGCGTGCGGGTTTATTCCATCCAGTCATACCAGTAGTTCGATTATCTAACTGTTTGGACAAAAATATTCCAAACTGTTAGACTGACTGATCGAACATTTTGGATACACAGATTTTATTCCAAATAGAACTACTATTCCATCCAGTCCTGCTAGTAGTTCGATTATCTAACTGTTTGGACAAAAATATTCCAAACTGTTAGACTGACTAATCGAACATTTTGGATACACAGCTGAGTCAGTCTAATACTGGTAGGACTGGATGGAATAAACCTGCGTGCGTACCAGAGATGCGAGAGGCAGGTGAGCGGTGTGACTTGATTCGTCATGTGAAGTAATTGCTGTGGCACTTGAAATTATTTAGAAAACGTGAGAAAGATCCTTGCGTAAAATAATAACTAATTGACTTGAAATAAATGTGGCTTTTTTGTGTGCGCAACGGTTTACCGTATAAAACTCATTCAATTCAAAACATGCATTGTGTTTTTGGGAAAGGAGATTCTACAGATCTTTAGTGAAAAAGAAATTGCAAGCATTTGAACACAAGGGAGAGCGGGAACGAACTAACCAGTAAACGTGTATTTAAGTGCAATTAACAAGCGTGAGGGTGCTATACAAAATCAAAACCATTCCTTCCTCAGTAGGAAATAGGTTAAATACCTACCCAAAAGAATACATAAACTACAAAATAGGTTAGGATTGTAAATAGAAGACACCTAGACAAAAAATACCTCACGCGTTCTGGCGATTGCATCGCGTCGTTTGTGCTCGAGATTTCCAGGTCCTCAGCGTATCCCAAATGTAGCTTAGCTCCCTCGTTACGCTGTTCTTTCTCTGCAAACAAAGTCAGGTCAAAAAGTCTTCTAAAAAATTAAACTGCATAGTTCGACTATTCGACTGGGCTACGCTCGGGGGTATTGTACCTATACAATCACTTTTAGTCTCCGGAAGTATGGTATGGTAGGGTTATTATTATGTTAAGTTGTTGTTTATATTCAATATCGTGAGGTCTGGCTTTTTCTTAGTAAATAGGATAAATCAGGGAAGTGCCAACAATTGGTGGGGGTGCCAAGATTAGGGTAGTTTACCCTATTTATTCACAATAATTACAAAAATTTACCGTCCACGTGTATAGCCGCCTCGGGCCAGCCGAGCGAGTCTCCTTCCACGTCAACAGGCTCGTCCTCCGCATCATAAGAGCGAGGCGTGGGCCGCTCCTCGCGGCGTTCCTCCTCCAGGTCGTAGCCGAGCATACTCTCGACTGTGTGGTGACGCTTGCGGGTGCGCAGCTTCAGCCGACGCTGACGGTTCGCGCGGATGCGCTGATATGTCTGCCAAGTTGTTACCTTTAGGACACGCTACCCTAAATGGTTAAGACCTTCTCTTCTATCTACACGGTGAATCTTATCCAACTGCCATGTTACAATTTTCCGCCTAGTCGCCAACTCTGGTGACGGAGTTTTTAGGCCACCTTAAGGCCTCCGTCGTGGCTTAACGACTGCTAGAGCCAGGACCGTCAGTTTAACGTGCCCTCCGAAGCACGGAAGCGCTCAGATGTAAATGCCACTAACGGTCACCCATCCAAATAGTGACCGCACAGAACGTTGCTTAACTTAGATAATCGGTGAAGATTGGCTAAGCACGCCTAGCTACGAGCGCTTCGGCCTATTAAGAAAATAACGCCTTTGTCGTAACCACAGATCATAATACATTACCTACTCGTAAACTAAGGTTGGTTATAGAGGTGGTACCTATGGCTTACCTCCCAGCGAGCGTCTTCGTCCTGATGATGCAAAGCATGGGTCGGCGGGACTGACGCATCTCGCGGCAGAGCACTCAAGCTGTACAGATGCTGCAGCTCTTGTAGGAAGTGAGCTTGAGCCACGCCCGGGCCCAGGCGGGCACCACACACACCGCAGGATGACTTGCGCTCGCCGTCGGCTGTTGAAACCAATATGAAATTGGCACGACTGTACAAATCAACAACTTCTATTTTTGGATATTCGTTTTCTGCACTATATTAAGTGTACCTACCAGCTCAATAAGAATACAGATATTGCAACATAAATTTTATTAGAATTAGGTTAGGCTCTTGTGAAAGATCTTTTTCTATGGTATTAGGCATACCTACCTACCGGTAGCTATGGATAACATAGCTCTTCAGGGAAGTACTTACGCATGGCATGGGCCCTAGGCTTTGACGATCCTGGGCAGTCGTCAACCGACTTAGGTTATAGAACAGCTGGACAACTCACGCGAGAAAAAGTCATGGGAGTCGGTGCAGGTAGCCGGAGCAGTGGGCTCGTCATCCTTACAAGGGCGAGGGGAAGCCGAGGCAGCTGATCCTGGGGAGCTGGTGTCGTCGCGAGGTGTGTACCCGTGACGGTACAGCGGCGGAGTGTTGGTGTCGTCTCGCACACTCTGTACAAAGTGTAATAGTTCACCCTTAAATGATCAGCAACATTAGGTCAGTGACCCGTTTCGTTATAGTCAACATCGTAAATGAATGACGAGCGCTTAAACCAATTAACACGTAGGTACTTATATAGTTAGTCACCTTCTATATAGAACCAATATTGTTTGGTAGGTCAGTAATCTGCTTACCCTAAGCGCCTGTCCAACACTTTGTCCAAGAGCGTATTGTTCCCCCAGGTGCCTTGCAAAAGCCTTTCCAGGGTACAGCGGGTGAAAGGCACCTCCTATCGGTCGGAAAGCTCCACAGCCAAAACTCTGCAATGCTGGGTGCAAGAACTGCGGTGCCATATGATGTAGGAAACCTTCCATGGTGACTTAGATACTCTGTGGTAGAAAGATTTTCTTAAAAGCTGGAGTAGCGACGCAATGTTAGCTCGCCAGCTGATTGCAATGCAATCCACTTTGTAAGTTACCTAATAGCTTACCTACTTACCTACTTACACCTAATCTGTGCCTAAAACGTAAGTTTTTCATGTAACTTTTGCATGGTATAGTCTTTACCGCACAGCACGTAGTTTTTGTTAGTATTTCTCTGAAAAAGCAATTATTGAAAGTGGATATAAAAAAGCGAAGAAAAACAAACAATAGCCGTATGACGGCTACTTGCCACAGGAATAGAAAAATGTGTTTATTTTGAGAGCAATCTCAATGCATCAGCCATACGGAGGCGAAGTGACCAACGAGGAAACAATAAACAGTTTTTGTGGCGTGGTCGGTGGTCTACCTAACACTTTTTTATCGTCGAGTAAAAAGTGGATAGAATCTAGTAAGTTAAATACCCTACTTATTGTTGTAAAGAACGAAAATATAGATATTTCTTGAAGATGATGATAGTTCCAATAGATACATGCATTATGTAATGTAAGTTTCAGGCTCTTATTCTGCTAAAGAAATAACCTAAGCATCTAAGTAGAATACATTACACTTTATTAGAAGTAGATAGGTACTAGGTAACTAAATACAATGAATTGAATTCATTTTCCCATCAGTAGCCTTATCAAGTGAAACACTCAGAGATTGTGGTTTTTTGCCGCACTAACAAAGAGGAACTATTACCAGCTCCAAAATAATGAGGGAAGACTCCCTCCTACGTCTGTACTCACAAACGGTTCCTTGGACACTTTGGTTAGGTAGGTACGTATACCAAACGGTTACTTAGTTTACCTTTATGGACAGCAAAGAAGACCCAGGAAAAAGTAACTGTATATTTACACGATATGATAGCATCCTACATTGCACAACCACTACATTATTAAAATGCCGTATTCCAAATACCTAGTGACTTGATATAATACCGGTTAGATCAATTTTGCGTTACTACGAGTAGGTATAGGTACGTTTTATAGGTACTGAAAACTCGAATTAGGTTAATAAGAAATTGCATTTTTGAAATGGTAACAAATTGAAATATTGTGTTTGCAATATTGCAATATTTCTTAGGTACCTTAGTAGACCGTATACTTGCAAGGTAGGTAACAAATACGGCTTTCACTGTGTGAAACTATCTGACATGTTCAGATACTGATTTATTTTCAAAATGCATTAAAATTCACGAACCAAAATGTCTTTTTGAGCATCCTTCTACTAAATTTTTAGACCCTAATACCGCGCGCACACTATGCCCATGCCGCTGCCGGAATGTATGGCATCCTTCATGCCGCGGACTTATTGCCACAGCAACATCGCCTTTATTCTCACTAAGCGGCATTCATGCCGGCAGCAGCATGGGCATAGTGTGCACGCGGTATAAGAGTGAACCCTAACGGTTTCTGTATGCCGAAAGAGAAATCGTTTATAGGTATTCAAGCTCTTGGATTCCACCCTCCAAAGTATAGACAAGTCTAACGTGGTCTGCGTAGTATGTTAGAAATCAGTTAGGTAGGTGTAATCTAATCAAGAGCAAAAGAGTTGGTAGGTATCTTGTGATTATAGTGGCATCTAGTGTAGGTACCTAGGTACATAGAATTAAATTTTTCTAAGGTAAGTATAGTCAGCAACATAATTCAATCACCATATTCATTAAACAAAAACAAAGTATCTAAATGTAGTGGCAAAATGTTATTGATACTATAGGAATCTACCTAAACTTTTTCAAAAGTTTTAACAATACAAATAATCAAATAGCTTTTGGGTATACCCGTTGGGGTACCTACCTTTACGAAATTTTTGGCAGTGGTCTTATTACACCAGAGTATATAGGTCTGGCAATTATAAAGAAAGATAAAGTCATTGAACTCTAATAGAACTACAGGCTGCTATGCTCAGTACCAGTGAATGTATGTCTAATAAACCTTCCGACCCAATCTTAATCAAACTGATTGCCAGTGATGGCACAAATTATTGTTAGGGATAGTAGTCTTTGTACAATTAGTGGTTTCAGTGGCGGTACTATCAGCTATAGAAGTGTTTATCTTAGTAGGATTGCATTTGCATCTGAGTTGGGAAAAAGTGTAGGTAAAGAGCTCCCTATTGCTGAAGGTAGTTTACTTACATAAACATCTACTAGTTGTTTATTTATACTATTATATAGATAGAAAGTCAGTAAAGTATAAAAACGATACCTGAGTAAAACGTAAAACTAAAGATTCCAAATGAATAGACAATAGACAGACCAGTGAGAACAACCGTTTATATTCAGTAGAACCACAAGTACAAGTAGGTGCTAGGTTCGCCCAGACCCTCGGGATCGGAGGCTAGACGAATAGTTTTTCTAAAGGTGTAATAACATGCAGGTAACTAAAGAGTAACTAAAAGAATGAAACGAAGCTATCAATATCGTGTGCGTGTTGTTTACTTCTCTGGCGACTGTACCTGCTAACCATAACCACAGATCACATAATACAATACTGGAACACACACAACACACACACAACCTACAACACAAAGACTAATAGTATAGCATGGGCTTCAGATCACTGCATAGATTCCCTTGTGTCAGCGCTTTAATCAGATGGTAGGTATACATTGGTGCTGGAGGGAAACAAAACAGTCCTTGCTGCAAACTGGACTTCAAAGCCACGATCAACGATTCATTGTTCTAAGAAATATCAGCAGGATCATCGCCAAGGGAAACGATACCTAACGGAAATCAAAAACTTTGGTTACCATTTTTAGGGTTCCGATCTCCGTAGAAAATCATTGAAAAGTGTTTGTAAGTATTATAATTATATCCTCTAGACAAGCACCTCAATTTTACAGAAAAAATAAAACATGACCGATATACTTACAGCTTTAGTTCGTGGGAGAGTCCATTCGCACTTGACCGGACAATTATCTTTGATGTACGTAAGGTCATTGGACATCTTTATGCCAGGCGGTAACGCTAAGGTTGTACAAAACGATGTCCAAAGTCTTTGAACTCATTCACATTACCATTTCACTTGGCGATAAGGGTGCTGATCTGCCGGGATATTATGTAACTTCGATAGAATCAGTTATCTTCTTGTAAAAGCTATGATGTCTTTACGAATAGCAGCTGCAGTTGCTAAAAAGCTTGTTTAGAAATAGCACAGATTATATAATACTGGAAATAGTAAACGTTGTAACGACAAGAACTGTGCCACCCTCCAAATAAATTATACGGTTTTGTACAGGGTGTCCCGATAAATAGTTTCAAGGCCGAAATCTAATGTGGGACACCCTAGTGAATAATCCCTTAAAATGAATATTTTTTCTGCCGAAGTTATTTAATTTATACACGAATATGAACTCGTTTACTTTGCCATTGCATTACTGCAGTGACGTTATTCGTACGTGTATAAAACGCTTTTTCGTGTTTAGAATCAGGATCTCCCCTCCCTCCACAGCATTTCTGGGTAAAATTCCCTTAGTACCCAGCTGGATCAACCCCTGCCTGCCCCAAACCGAAATCGTGGATCCATCACTGGTAACAAAGTACTTCCCCTTGTACGCCGCGTCCAGTTGGCACTCGTTACTTGGGCTATCTATTCCATGGACACTTATGTGTAAACAACAAAGAATAGTGCGCCGGCGGCGGCGGCGGCGCACCGTAGGAGATAAACAAGCAAAATGTAAACGTTATGAGAAGATACACGCGGTGGTGTTACAAAGCGCCTTACTACCGGCTTAGTTTCATGATAATAATATCTAGAAAATACTTGGAAACATATTTAGCTTCACTACAATATTTATTTTTTTCAGGTGGAGTGGAGGAGAGGAGAGGAACAAAAACGTTGTTTTAATTTTTTAATAATTTGATAAGAACTGTTTGTGGATAGCTCAACTGTTTTATGTTTATTTTGTAAATATTGTAAATATGTACTGCCCTAATTTTGATTGTGAATAAAGCATATTTCAGTATCTAGAACTTATGTATGTATAAATATCGATGCATGCTAAAAGAAGCATTAGCGTAAGAAAAAAAATCGTAGTTTTTATTGAAATAATTAAAATGAGTAAGTAGTTAAATATAAAACAAAAGTTCATTTTGGGACTAATGAATGTTTTGTAGGTGCATATTTTTAGTTTTTCTTGCATTTACGATAAAACAGCAAAGTCGTTGCTATATTTACAGTATACGCTTGTTATAAAAATAGAATTAACCTAGTTAAGATATGAATAAAATATTTCTATAACAATTGCATTCTAACAAGATATGCCTTATTTTTGTAGGAATTAACTGCCCAAAGAACTAAAAAATTGAACAGAAAAAAATCGGGACAGACCATGTACCATTTTCTTTTTTTTTTTGTAATTTATTTTTCTGTTAACAACTCCACTATTACCAAAATTCCACTTATTTTCCGTTTCACAAATCAATAAAGCTAATCTATCGTTTCATCAGAACTAATAAAACTAATATATCAGTTCGGAGGCCAATAAGTGGGCAATAAAAAGAAAACCGGGAAGGGAACGTGGACCACCTGATTTATGCGTAAAAGGAATGCTGAGGGACTGCAGTAAAGACAGCTACATCACTCCGTAGCAACGAACAAGACTTAAGTTGAGTTAACCCACAATTCGTTGCTCATATTTTGGAAAAAAAGAGGTATTTTGATAGGACAAAGTTCACCTGATGGTAAGTGGTATAAATATGCACGGCATGCTTGGATTTATGAACGTTAACAAAGATTTTGACCACTTGTTTTCACAATTTGAACGACACGACGCCTTTACTTACTAACCCATCCATAACAATTGATACATTCCAGAAATACCCACTAAGAAATCCCTATCAGTAGGAGATTAACGTTTCTGAGACGCGATGTCATAACAAAACATTTAATTTATTTTTAGTCAGTTCATACACAAGGTGTAGCCTAATTACCCTATAAGCCCGAAGGGGGCGTAATCAGACTGACTAACTGAGTGCTTGGACATGTGCAAAGGGTCAAGAAATCGTAATTGAAATTTTCATACAAAAGTACAACTTTTATTATTTTAGAAATTTGCGACAAACCTAAGTGTTTGTTTACTAATTGCGTAAACCTTTACACATGCATGCACACGTAGGTACTATCCTACCGTGACGCACGCACACGCTAGCTGTGTGTAGGTACATTTTAAGTAAAAGTTATGAGCTCATTTCATGAATAAAAAACTTCGAAATCTGAAAAGTCGTAGAACAAACACTGTTCACTGACCTGTAAAATACCCCCCTTTCGGTCTTATAGGGTAATTATGTTACACCGTGTATATTATTTATTTTATATTTTACATTTTTTCGTACTTAATTAGGTACGCAGTCTCAATATTTGTAAAACGAATGCGAAGTAACGTAAGTTCAAATAGATAGGTGCTACGCGGGTCGTAGCACCCGCTACGGAGTGCACTAGCTGATTTCCTATTGCCAAGTCAACCCCACTTTTTTCAATAAGACTGATAAAATCGTTGCGTATCGCCGCGTGATGCGTAGTGGTATGCAATTAAATCTCTTTTAGTGGGTGTTAAAGAAGAAAGTAATTTTAAACGAGTTATATTTGGGAAAAAAACCTTGCATTTGTAAAGTGTAGATTGTGACGGTGCAAATTGATAAAATACGTATCTATCTGTACTATCTATACTAATATTATTAAGAGGAAAGATTTGATTGTTTGTTTGTTTGCGTTCAATAGGCCCCGAAACTACTGGACAGGATGTGAAAAATTCTTTCACGGTTGGGAAGCTACACTATCCCCCAGATGACATCTATAGTCTATATTATATTTTCTGGGATTATGTAACCTTAAAGTTCCTAAACTTCAAAAATGTAACAGAAAGTGTAAAAAATGACCTAAGAAATTGAAATTTTTGTTAAATATCCGTGCGCAGCCGGGCGTACCGCTAGTATTACATGTTTCGGTAAGTATGACGTAAGTAATGATGCTGGTAAACCAACAACATTGGCGAAAAAATCTTTGGGGTTGCGTTGCGTACCACGAGAAAAATAATAAATATTGAAATGTACATAATACTCGTATGTACCTGTGAGACACGTAGGTTTTTGTAATTTAGGTAGGTACTTAAATGACAAATGTATAATAATAATTTTATTTTATTGTGAATTTTATTATTTTAGTTCAGTTTTTATAAGCATTCATTTTGATAAAGAAGGTATCAGCCAATTGAGAATGTTTTTATTTTATTTTATAACTCAACATAAATAATTTTGAATAGAAAAAAAAGTCGCTGTGGCGTTTTTTTATTTTCCATCGCAATTGAATCGGAAAAAAATGAATCATTACCGGTCACTATCGGTACTCGAACATCTCATGAGTTCTGTGCATTAAGACTAGTTCAGGAACGTAGACCGACGGGGCGAGGTAGCTGTAAAACAATTTACGAATAATAAAACTAAGTAATCCATTAATCTGAATCTTACTCACCTAGGCAAACAGGTTATTTGTGCCAGTTTGGCGCCATTTTGGCACCCATATCGCCTTAATAGTTTTGGTCAGCGGTATAGTAAATCTTACTAATTTTGCATTAAAGATGTTGGTATTGGTTTACAACATTGTCTTAATATTTTTTTTCAAAAAATCATTAACTATTGTACCAATAATAATTTTGCTATAAAACGTAGGTGCCAGTTTAAAGTCGAATTTAAAATTACTTAAGTTAGCAAAATGGGCACTGATAACTTTACCATCCGTTTCTATGGTCATGGGTTCAAAACCTGATTTGCACTTATGGATTTATGTACGCTTTGTCAGGTCAACCGGTTGCCCTGAACGTAAAAATCATCTGTTTTATTATATAAATTAATTTTGCATTTTATACGCAAAATATTTTTTTGGTATTTTTATAATACTAAAATAATTGTCAAATTGGTTTATTCAAAAATACCTGGCTATTTATTCTTGGAATATCTGGTGGAAATATAAGTAATTTATGCCGTTTTATTTGATCATAAAATATGATAAAAAAACTTTCTTTTAATTAACTAATCTCAGTTGCTAATCTGAACTTAAATTATATTTAGTTTTTAACTTACTCAAAAGTTATTAAAATTATAATTATTTTGTAGTTGAATAAGTACAGTAAATAATTTAAAAACAAGTGCTGACGCCCTTAGTTTAGGCAGCTATTTTTCCCCTCTTTTAGCACATTCTATTAGTGGTATTTTTTTACTCAATAGAAAAGTCACAGTGTACTTACCGTTTGCACGGGTGGGATGCGTTCACAGCGATATTACCACAGATACACGACACTGGCACGTGATGCCTCCGCGAGTTTTCAGCAAAGACTGCCGCTGCGTCGCTGGGCGGGCGCTGCGACACCACGCCTCCACGCCTATCGCGAAAAACATTTCCCAAGTCCAAAAACTGCAAGCATTGAATGCGGCATTGTTGCGTTAGGTTACAGTGATCGCGTGAAGTTTTGTAAAATGCAAAAGTTCTTCTGAAGTTCACACGTAGACAGGCATATATACTTACATAATAACTTACGCATAGGTAAGTAAGTGTACCTCTATAAGTTTTTAAGTGTAAAGTAGTAAGAAAGCTGAAACGTTTGGGTTATTCGGTTTCTTATGTTTGTACATGATTTTTTTAATTTTATGAGATAAAAAATAAAAAAAACTCAACTGCCTTTGTGATTTTTTCATGCTGAATGTAAACAGAGAGTGACAGAAAACTGTGCAAGAGAAAGAAGTGAAGGGGCGGGGCGCAACCACTCCCAGCCAGGCGAGGATTATCAAAAACAAATTGCTTCTGAGGGAATCTGCATTTTGTTTTTTATCACGCAGCTCACATACCTATGTTGGCAAAGCGGGAAAAATGTACAGAGTTTCATTTAGGATTACGGGGATTATTTTGTGCTGCACGTGTAAAACGAACACGACAATTTACTTAGCTAAGATACTATGCGTCCATTTCGGATTACATCATAGGATAGCTTCTAAACTTTCACCGTCTTAGCTAGTTTATGAAAAACTGGAACAGGAATACAAACGTATTCATTATATTCAACACATTATACTAGTAGTTACACAATTAAATAAAGATAAAATAGACAAAAGTTGCGCGAGCAAATGCAGTGCTACGAAGTGCTACATGAGAGCTAATATGATACTACATTATGATAGGTGGTTGCACGACTGGTCAAACATCTGATATTAAAGAAATCCCCTCTCTTTGTTTTTTGGTTTTTGTTTTACTCATTCAATAATTTTATGTGAATTTCATTTTATATCAATACACGAACCGGTAAGTATCATTATTTTCGCTGTTTTATAAAAAATCAAAACTGCTTATTTCCAAAACCGACTTAGTGGTTCAGTATGACTATATTGTAAAAAAATACTTTGTAGGTGTTTGATCTAACATTACCAAAATAGAACCCTAAACACGGATAATCACGGCATTCCTGTGCCAAAAACGTTCTATAAATCACTACTAGCTAAACCACCGTAATCATTTATTACACCACTAGAGTTGAGGGGGCAATAAAAATGAGAAATTATTTTTAATAACATTGCGGGGGCGGCGGGGTGACTACGCACAATATCTTACCCCTTATTAGAGCATTCTTTAGCGGTGTAGTGCGTAATAATAGTTGAGATAGCTACTTTACGAGTATGCGACGCTTATCCTCGGATTGCTGACCCAAGATGAGATACTTCAAATGAAAAACAACAACTTCTTAAACTCCATGCAGTATGGCTATTCTGATTCATTCGGAAAGCCTGGTCGGATTCATATCGGAAACTTCCGAAGGCAATTTCGAATACTTTCGTCAAGTTTCTTTCTGATAATGTTCGTTGCGAAAGGCATCAACACTGGCCCAGCATCTAAAGTATAAATAACATAACACCCGATGCGTGCCACGAACTGGTTAATTGGGCCTCAGATCGTGTCAATAATGGAGAACTGACCTCTCAAGTCTCTAGTGGTTTCGACATGCACCGTTGTGGGTAACCAACCCAACACAGCATTTACAGTGAGTACCTAAGTATCCACAAGTTACATATAAGGTAATTTCGCTCCGGTCTGACATATTTTACGAGGGAGGACAATCAAGGTTGGCGGTGACGAGCGGTGCGAAGCTTGGAATGTTATGCGATTATGAAACGCCATTTGTCAAGTTTTTATTGGGCACCCTAAAGCATCTATTGTTGCAGGGCTCTCCCTCGGACCCTCGTCTAACGTTAATTCATAATTTTTATAAGTTGCTAACATTCTGTGGATTATTCGCGGTTTCTCGACTGTGACTTTGTGATCGACCATGAGCTGAGAGGGTTAAAGTAAGCACTGAACTCCTAAGACTGTCATATTTTTTATACTTAGTAGGTATTGTGATTACCAGGTGATACATAAGTACATAGATTTATAAAATAAGTACTTATGTGTGGTACCCACCTAAGCTATTTGTAAGAATTGTATGTTTTTAAAACATCAGTAGATACATTAAAACGATAAACGACACGTTACTATTCTAAGATAAGATTTAATGTACCCAGTCCTACAATAATTGTTTCTTATTTCTTATTACACACTTACATGACGAGTTAGGCACCTTATGACATAAGAAGCAGAACATAAGAAAAAAAAAGTAATTTATTAGTTGCAATGAATCTATTGAAATGAAAGTTATTAATTCATATCTGGCGTCAATATTAAACCTCACCGAAGCGAATGCCGGGAATGCATCCATATTTCGTGCTTCACTAGTCAAAGCGAGCGCCGCCGCCGCCGCTTGCTTATTGTTTAATATCTCGTCTACGGTTAACCAGATGAATAATCGCGTAAACGTATCCTGGGCTACTTTTACTTTTAGGCTGGTATGGAAATGTGTCTATTTATTTGTTATTCTGAAACACCAACAGAATTAAAATTATGTATCTGATAAGCCGATTAAAGATATTTACGTACCTATGATTAAGAAGTGGAACCAAAACGCAAAAGCAAAATAGCTACTTATAAGGTAATATTTAATGGCATCTAAGGCGCTTTTAAATACTCCTTGTAGTAGAATCACTGAATAAATGACTTATGATTAGAAATCACCCAAAATAAGAACATAATTCCGCTGCTTTTCATTGTTCGTACCTCTAGGTAGGTACTTATCAACATAATCTATCAAACTTGTGTTGTTAATGAATTACGACCTTGCCTAGGTCGGTTTGGCTACAATTGGTTATGGTCAATAATTTGAAAAAGAAACATAATTGTTACTACCTACTAAGTAATTAATACAGGATATAAAACTACTGATATATACCTACATATTTTATAGGACAAAAATAACTGAATAACTCACATTGCAATTTTTTGCTATACTTGGGTACAAACGCACTATTTTGAAATGTATGATTGTATCGGGAATCACTAGGTATATTGTCAATTTTGTACCTACCAAGAACTCTAGGGTTATAAATAAAGTACTTATAAAGTTATAAAAGAAACGAAAATCAATAAGTGTAATGTTTTATATATGATCAAAAGAACTTCTGTGAAGTTCGATCATTATTATATGAGTTCACTTCATTCGAAGATATATTTATACAGGTAGTACTATTCCTAGGTACTCGGTAGCTCCGCACGATTTTAGATTTTTTTTATAAAAATCGATATCATAATCGAGTTTTCTAACCAAATCGACATTTGCCTGCTGGTCACACCACTATTCGAGCAGGCCGTCATTATTTAAGAGAAGTAGGTACTTATTAGGCAAATGCAAATATCTTGTTTACTTACGGGATTGGGCTGGGAGGGTGTATATCTTCGAATGAAGTGAACTCACATAATAATGATCGAACTGCACAGAACTTCTTTTGATCACATATTATATTTTTTTCACTTCATTCTTCAGATATATTTATACAAGTAGATGTTTAGAGGCAAGTATTTGCATTTATTTGATATAGGTTAATAATTAAATAATAAAGTATTGTCCAAATCAAAAACTGTGTTTTATTTAATTAACTTTGATAGGTACGATAACTTAACATTCTTAGAGCGTATTGTAATACCTACTTAATTATATGTAATATTACAGATAATCTTAAGGTTAATCATAGTTGTACCTACATGTATTGTGTAAAATGTTATCGTTTGTTTAGTCAACTATAACGTTGTTTAAGATCGATTGAGCAACATTATTAGCATCTACTATAGGACGATGATAGAATTTAGCAAAGACCTTTGATGTATTGGTCCATCCAGCGGCTTTCCTTATCGTGTCAATAGAGACCCGTGCGCCAGCGGCCGCGGACGTGGCAGCGTGCCGCATGTTGTGCGCGCTGAACGTTGCCACATCCACGCCACTCTGCTTATTGACTGTGATGTCGCGCTCTTGTAGGGGCGCTTCACAGTTATTAAGAGATTGGTTACATTAGCAGGTCGGTCCTCTTTTGTCACATGGAGATAATCTTCTAGGACAGTCGCTGGGCAAATTCGAGGGTTATCTCGGAAGTATGGTAAGAATAGGGCTGGCTGTTCTCGATCAGCCGTTGAAGTCTGTATAATGTCTTTGATTGCTATGGTAATTCCATTCGAATTGATACTTATATTTTCAATCTTTATCAATGAGATGGTTTGAACTCGTTGGGCTATACATATAGCCATTTTTTTGTAACGCCATTTTTTAGTAGATACCTAGTTATAGCGGTATGTAAGTAATACTATAGCTAACATATCCCTAGATGTAGATACTTAAAATATATATTAGATACTATGTAAGTATAATAAGAACATAACAGGTTTCTATCTTCAGATAAATACCTACTAGGTACTATCATCAAATCATAAACTTTTATAAATAAATTCTAAACACTGATAACTTTATCGTCATGATATTTCAGATTAATACTAGGCACTATCATCAAGTCATAAACTTTTATAGATAAATTTTAAACAGTGTGGTTACCACAGTGGTTACTTATATGCATTATCATATAATCTGAACTGTTTTGTTTCTGTGGACTATGTATGACGTAATATCACGTTTTGATACAACAAAAATACTAAAATAAGTGCGATATAAAACAATACTCCTGCTGATTTCTAAGTCAAATTATATATCTAGATAATAACTCTTTAAACCTACAGTTTCATTTCAGCTTTCACTTTGTACATACCTATAAGTACTTCAGTTTGTGTTTGTAGAAATATCACGGAAATTATAACTCAATACACAATAGAACAGGGGCCGCTCAGTTCGGCAGATATTTTATTGTAGAATAGGAATCACGTCATATCTCGGCCGAAAACTTATTTCACTTACTGGTGATACTTATTATATTAAAATATCTGCCAGATCGGCAGAAACTTTAATCTACTTAGCATGCTAATTAGATTAAAATTTCTGCCGTAAGGCCCCAGAGAGAAATAACTGCATGCTAGTAATGCATGCATGACTAGGATGCTAGTCATGCATGCAGAAGTGTCAAAAGCGCGTTTTATATCGACAATATTACCACAGATAATGCAATAGTTTGAAAAATGGTGTAGGTTGGGTTATGGCCAATTCGTACCTTCATTTTGAGTCGACAAATATATCGCGTGTGCATTCTAGCCCCGCTGGTGTATCACAAAATTACAACTATCAGCCATGAATCGCTTGATTCACGTTTCAGTCGCAGTCTTAAACATATTTCAGTCGAATTTATATCTATTAAGTACGTAGGTACGTTGGTAACAAAATATCACTTATTAATTAGTACTTATGATTTAGTAAATAACCTAATGGTCATAAGTTTTGGATGAATTTATAATTATATCACTTATTATGTGGATATGTGGATAAGTATATTTTGTGAAGGATATTAGTGAGTTTGTTTTTTAGGATGAGGAAGGCTGAAAATTACAATTACTTTATGAAGAGTATAAACAATTCTATAAGTTCTATTCTAGCCACTGCGTAAGTGGCAACTTACACCTAAAAACGCCATCCACAAAAACGGCAATATAAATAAATTAAAAAGTAATCACGATACTCTGATGGTAAGGTAGTTACTTATACTCTAAGATTACTAGTTGCCACATACACCAGGTACACCTTAATATATAAAAAAAGATCTGCATAACTCAGTTATAAATAGAAAAAGAAACATGTTAAAATGTGGACTCTTTTTACCTTAGAACCACTAAGATGAACATGAACTAAATCTCGTGTCTTAAATGTCTTAATAAAAAAGTATTTACTCCACGATTTGGCTGTGGGTTTAAAGTCCGACATTTAATTTACTCCAGTTTTCTTTTGCGTGCTATTAATGGCTTATGGGTTACAGTACCACACTCCAAAATGAGACGGTTGAAGATTACATCCCCGATGCACTTTAGGTAGGCCCGCGAAGCCTGCGTGAGGAAACACAGCCGTGGCAGTGGGTTAGGGCCAGTAAATCTCAGAAACAAACCAGTTGCGATAACACATCCTGCCACCAGGTGGATGTGACGGCTCTTCGTGATACCTAGAATGGAGACGGCAATATCAAAATATTTATATATTCAATGAGCCAGTGAGCTATAAAGGCAGCCTGGATTTTGTTTCCGATAACTCCTGTTTTAATGTTGAGATCATTGAGAACTGAGTTACACTAAAACCAGAGTTTTGGAGTTAAGCCCCTAAGACGTTGTACACGATTTTTAAATATTTTTTTGACAGTAGATTAGAGATCAATATAAAAGTAGCATAGTGGCTCACCTTGATGCTGATATCTTTTATTTTTCTCCTTTGAAAATGCAGTGTCATTAATATCCTTTTGTATGTCAGAGCGGTAGTATTCCACCACATCCGTGACTAAAGTAACCGCTTCCAGCAAGACTCCACCAGTCATGCCCACGTCAACTGCTACCATGATCGCTTTTTCAACGTTCGTGAACATTGGCAAAGTGAAATCTGGAGTGAAAATGTTTGATTTTACCATTTTAGGCAAGTACTTAAACTAAAGTAACTAAGTAGTATTTGGTGGTAGGAGCATTATTGGTTACTTTAGGTGTTTAAATAAATTAGGCAAAGTGCAAGTTTAATACTTGCTCATGTAGTGTTCCGAGTGAGAGAAGATTTAGGGCAAATCTGTCTGGAAAAAAGTTAGCACAACTATTTCGAACACCTAAGTATGTTTGGCACACACAAATGTTTGTTCTCAGTGGAAATCGAACACATGACCCATAGCACAGAAGTCCGACTGAGCTGTGACGCCTCTGAAATCTCACTATTTCCATGGTCTGATGAACTTACGATTTAGTTTTGGCTTTGCTTTTGCAGCAATAACCTTTGGAATGATCGCAACTGGCCTCTGAGCTGCAGCGTTCACTTACCAAGCTTATGCAAGACCTCTATCTCGGCTTCGTTGATTTCAGATATGGTAAATGGGAAGTTCAATCTACGCAGTACATCGTGAATGGTCTTCGCCTGCACTTGACGCTCCGAGCTCATCATCTTGGTAATGAGGGATATACACACGCTGGTCAGAAGCGGCACTCGCTTTGCCATATCCTCCTTTATTTGACACCAATTGGAATCATCTGAAGTAAATCAAATAATATTCACCAGCTACCGGACCTGGAGTGGCAATGAGCATTTGTATGTCTGAAGATCACTTTAATCATTATCAATACATTCGAAGGCCTTTGCTCGATAAGTCCGACTGATTTTATTTAATTTGCGAAGGTGGTAAATTTATGGTCATTTAAATTACTAAAAGAGAATAAGCACATTCTGTGTCAGAACGTTTCGTGGACAGCCAGTACGATATCGGATTCACATTTAAAACTTAGGTATTGTTAGAATCACACTGGTGTGGAACAGCCTAAGTAATAATCCTAAGCGCCACAAACACACTCTGAAAAAACATCGCATCGTAACTTCAAATCTGAATCGTAATCTGTCTCGCACATTAGTTTGTAAGGTGTACCTACGTACTATAAAGTATTTTCATTCATTCATTCAATTGAATACTCACGCCGTGGTAAGTACGAATAAACCAAGAACTGTTTAGTCAAAATACGTTCGAGCAGAGTGCAGGCCTGACCCATCACGCCATCGGACATGACGGAAAATTGTTTGCATAGCCACCATACGAAATTGCGACCGAATGTATCCATCAGTATTGTGGGAGTCTTCAACTCTTCCTGTTCTGTAATAACATAATCTGAGATAGCTTTCAATATCGATGGCTGACCAAACACAACATGGTACAATAATCACAGCTAGGTATTCTGTCTTACTACTAGTTTATATGATCTGTGGTACTACATGTAGGTATCCCGGGATCAGGTTATAATATTACCTTCTAAATAATCTTGCGTCAGAAACCTTTTCATCCAATTTGGTACTTCCTGAGCCATTTTTGATCAACACTTGTATAACGTTGTCACTTCTGGAAAAAGATAAAGTTATGAATTGAAATGGACGAGATCTTTCCAATTCGCTGCCGCCGCGCCGCGACCTGAGGTTTCCCGTCTCGTTCCCCGATGATTCTCAGACTGACGGTGACCTCCTAATTCGGAAGGAGAAACTACTTACTTCAGTAGATACTTGGCTCTGTAATGTGATGCAGCGACTCTGTATGATTTATAATCAACAAAACTATTAAACAGTTTTCAATATAAAAACCACCACTATAAGTCTAGTCTACCCACTAAGTACTTAATCTCAAAAAAATAAACGGCAGTCTTTTGTCATGCATTCAGCGGCCAATTCTAACCAGCACACAACTAATCGTTCAATTTTAAGAAATAATCACTGATTCACGGATCACAAAATCTCAATCAAACAACCACACAAACCAAAACAAAGCATCAAAGCATCCATTGACAATGACAAATATGACACAGTGGAAATGTCAGATTTTTTTGTTTTAAAGGTTTTGTTCGTTTTAATCTCCTTGGAATATATTTTTAAAAGTAAAATACATATGTATTCTTTTTATTGTCATTTACTGTGAATACTTTTTGCAGTCAGTGTCATACACTGTCTGTGTGTGTCTGTGACTCATAGATCTAGATTAGGTAGAACCACTATATTTTTTTCTCAAACATGCATGGAAATTAAAGCATTATTTTCTGCGAGATAAATCGAAAATGCAGTACTGGCCAAAAACATGCGAGCAGCGGCCAGATAAAAATGTATGAAAATCCATTGCTGTCGTGTAATTTAAAAATGGAACGATCTTTTACTCCGTAGGTAACATGGCAGCCAAGGAGGTAACTTATCAAAGGTTTTATTAAAATTTCGAATAGGCTTTCAAATAGGAAGCTGATTATGAAAAAAAAAATGAACACTGTAACTTCGTCGTTCGTTATTGGTTTTGAAAAGTAATTGTATTTTCAACTAGCTAAAAAGTTTTGGCTAACTACTTAGTTTAAGCTCCGCGCATTATTTGTGAAAAGTACTATACGAGCCTTGACTACAACTAGGCAATGATGGACTCACGTATGTGTGCCTCGTCTTCGACTCGGCCCACATTTACACGTTTTTCTCCCATTGCCTCTTTTGCGGGCCGCTGCAGTATGTACTATTTCCTGTGCTATTGTGAGTGTTGTTATTTAGTTTCAGTGGAATGTTATCCAGCAATATTTGAGGTCGTTTCATGAAGTTTTTGGAATAAATGTCAATGAAAAGAAAAAGAAGACTAAGCATACCCAGATAAAAACTTTGCAGTTAACTGTGCCTACCTACTTAGATGGAATATAAAACAAATAAACACAGAATACTGAGAAACTGACGCATTTATGATGTAAGCACGTAGCTCAGTATGTAGGTTTTATTATTTTTAATATAGAGGATCACATATTATATTTTTTTCACTTCATTCTTCAGATATATTTATACAAGTAGATGTTTAGAGGCAAGTATTTGCATTTATTTGATATAGGTTAATAATTAAATAATAAAGTATTGTCCAAATCAAAAACTGTGTTTTATTTAATTAACTTTGATAGGTACGATAACTTAACATTCTTAGAGCGTATTGTAATACCTACTTAATTATATGTAATATTACAGATAATCTTAAGGTTAATCATAGTTGTACCTACATGTATTGTGTAAAATGTTATCGTTTGTTTAGTCAACTATAACGTTGTTTAAGATCGATTGAGCAACATTATTAGCATCTACTATAGGACGATGATAGAATTTAGCAAAGACCTTTGATGTATTGGTCCATCCAGCGGCTTTCCTTATCGTGTCAATAGAGACCCGTGCGCCAGCGGCCGCGGACGTGGCAGCGTGCCGCATGTTGTGCGCGCTGAACGTTGCCACATCCACGCCACTCTGCTTATTGACTGTGATGTCGCGCTCTTGTAGGGGCGCTTCACAGTTATTAAGAGATTGGTTACATTAGCAGGTCGGTCCTCTTTTGTCACATGGAGATAATCTTCTAGGACAGTCGCTGGGCAAATTCGAGGGTTATCTCGGAAGTATGGTAAGAATAGGGCTGGCTGTTCTCGATCAGCCGTTGAAGTCTGTATAATGTCTTTGATTGCTATGGTAATTCCATTCGAATTGATACTTATATTTTCAATCTTTATCAATGAGATGGTTTGAACTCGTTGGGCTATACATATAGCCATTTTTTTGTAACGCCATTTTTTAGTAGATACCTAGTTATAGCGGTATGTAAGTAATACTATAGCTAACATATCCCTAGATGTAGATACTTAAAATATATATTAGATACTATGTAAGTATAATAAGAACATAACAGGTTTCTATCTTCAGATAAATACCTACTAGGTACTATCATCAAATCATAAACTTTTATAAATAAATTCTAAACACTGATAACTTTATCGTCATGATATTTCAGATTAATACTAGGCACTATCATCAAGTCATAAACTTTTATAGATAAATTTTAAACAGTGTGGTTACCACAGTGGTTACTTATATGCATTATCATATAATCTGAACTGTTTTGTTTCTGTGGACTATGTATGACGTAATATCACGTTTTGATACAACAAAAATACTAAAATAAGTGCGATATAAAACAATACTCCTGCTGATTTCTAAGTCAAATTATATATCTAGATAATAACTCTTTAAACCTACAGTTTCATTTCAGCTTTCACTTTGTACATACCTATAAGTACTTCAGTTTGTGTTTGTAGAAATATCACGGAAATTATAACTCAATACACAATAGAACAGGGGCCGCTCAGTTCGGCAGATATTTTATTGTAGAATAGGAATCACGTCATATCTCGGCCGAAAACTTATTTCACTTACTGGTGATACTTATTATATTAAAATATCTGCCAGATCGGCAGAAACTTTAATCTACTTAGCATGCTAATTAGATTAAAATTTCTGCCGTAAGGCCCCAGAGAGAAATAACTGCATGCTAGTAATGCATGCATGACTAGGATGCTAGTCATGCATGCAGAAGTGTCAAAAGCGCGTTTTATATCGACAATATTACCACAGATAATGCAATAGTTTGAAAAATGGTGTAGGTTGGGTTATGGCCAATTCGTACCTTCATTTTGAGTCGACAAATATATCGCGTGTGCATTCTAGCCCCGCTGGTGTATCACAAAATTACAACTATCAGCCATGAATCGCTTGATTCACGTTTCAGTCGCAGTCTTAAACATATTTCAGTCGAATTTATATCTATTAAGTACGTAGGTACGTTGGTAACAAAATATCACTTATTAATTAGTACTTATGATTTAGTAAATAACCTAATGGTCATAAGTTTTGGATGAATTTATAATTATATCACTTATTATGTGGATATGTGGATAAGTATATTTTGTGAAGGATATTAGTGAGTTTGTTTTTTAGGATGAGGAAGGCTGAAAATTACAATTACTTTATGAAGAGTATAAACAATTCTATAAGTTCTATTCTAGCCACTGCGTAAGTGGCAACTTACACCTAAAAACGCCATCCACAAAAACGGCAATATAAATAAATTAAAAAGTAATCACGATACTCTGATGGTAAGGTAGTTACTTATACTCTAAGATTACTAGTTGCCACATACACCAGGTACACCTTAATATATAAAAAAAGATCTGCATAACTCAGTTATAAATAGAAAAAGAAACATGTTAAAATGTGGACTCTTTTTACCTTAGAACCACTAAGATGAACATGAACTAAATCTCGTGTCTTAAATGTCTTAATAAAAAAGTATTTACTCCACGATTTGGCTGTGGGTTTAAAGTCCGACATTTAATTTACTCCAGTTTTCTTTTGCGTGCTATTAATGGCTTATGGGTTACAGTACCACACTCCAAAATGAGACGGTTGAAGATTACATCCCCGATGCACTTTAGGTAGGCCCGCGAAGCCTGCGTGAGGAAACACAGCCGTGGCAGTGGGTTAGGGCCAGTAAATCTCAGAAACAAACCAGTTGCGATAACACATCCTGCCACCAGGTGGATGTGACGGCTCTTCGTGATACCTAGAATGGAGACGGCAATATCAAAATATTTATATATTCAATGAGCCAGTGAGCTATAAAGGCAGCCTGGATTTTGTTTCCGATAACTCCTGTTTTAATGTTGAGATCATTGAGAACTGAGTTACACTAAAACCAGAGTTTTGGAGTTAAGCCCCTAAGACGTTGTACACGATTTTTAAATATTTTTTTGACAGTAGATTAGAGATCAATATAAAAGTAGCATAGTGGCTCACCTTGATGCTGATATCTTTTATTTTTCTCCTTTGAAAATGCAGTGTCATTAATATCCTTTTGTATGTCAGAGCGGTAGTATTCCACCACATCCGTGACTAAAGTAACCGCTTCCAGCAAGACTCCACCAGTCATGCCCACGTCAACTGCTACCATGATCGCTTTTTCAACGTTCGTGAACATTGGCAAAGTGAAATCTGGAGTGAAAATGTTTGATTTTACCATTTTAGGCAAGTACTTAAACTAAAGTAACTAAGTAGTATTTGGTGGTAGGAGCATTATTGGTTACTTTAGGTGTTTAAATAAATTAGGCAAAGTGCAAGTTTAATACTTGCTCATGTAGTGTTCCGAGTGAGAGAAGATTTAGGGCAAATCTGTCTGGAAAAAAGTTAGCACAACTATTTCGAACACCTAAGTATGTTTGGCACACACAAATGTTTGTTCTCAGTGGAAATCGAACACATGACCCATAGCACAGAAGTCCGACTGAGCTGTGACGCCTCTGAAATCTCACTATTTCCATGGTCTGATGAACTTACGATTTAGTTTTGGCTTTGCTTTTGCAGCAATAACCTTTGGAATGATCGCAACTGGCCTCTGAGCTGCAGCGTTCACTTACCAAGCTTATGCAAGACCTCTATCTCGGCTTCGTTGATTTCAGATATGGTAAATGGGAAGTTCAATCTACGCAGTACATCGTGAATGGTCTTCGCCTGCACTTGACGCTCCGAGCTCATCATCTTGGTAATGAGGGATATACACACGCTGGTCAGAAGCGGCACTCGCTTTGCCATATCCTCCTTTATTTGACACCAATTGGAATCATCTGAAGTAAATCAAATAATATTCACCAGCTACCGGACCTGGAGTGGCAATGAGCATTTGTATGTCTGAAGATCACTTTAATCATTATCAATACATTCGAAGGCCTTTGCTCGATAAGTCCGACTGATTTTATTTAATTTGCGAAGGTGGTAAATTTATGGTCATTTAAATTACTAAAAGAGAATAAGCACATTCTGTGTCAGAACGTTTCGTGGACAGCCAGTACGATATCGGATTCACATTTAAAACTTAGGTATTGTTAGAATCACACTGGTGTGGAACAGCCTAAGTAATAATCCTAAGCGCCACAAACACACTCTGAAAAAACATCGCATCGTAACTTCAAATCTGAATCGTAATCTGTCTCGCACATTAGTTTGTAAGGTGTACCTACGTACTATAAAGTATTTTCATTCATTCATTCAATTGAATACTCACGCCGTGGTAAGTACGAATAAACCAAGAACTGTTTAGTCAAAATACGTTCGAGCAGAGTGCAGGCCTGACCCATCACGCCATCGGACATGACGGAAAATTGTTTGCATAGCCACCATACGAAATTGCGACCGAATGTATCCATCAGTATTGTGGGAGTCTTCAACTCTTCCTGTTCTGTAATAACATAATCTGAGATAGCTTTCAATATCGATGGCTGACCAAACACAACATGGTACAATAATCACAGCTAGGTATTCTGTCTTACTACTAGTTTATATGATCTGTGGTACTACATGTAGGTATCCCGGGATCAGGTTATAATATTACCTTCTAAATAATCTTGCGTCAGAAACCTTTTCATCCAATTTGGTACTTCCTGAGCCATTTTTGATCAACACTTGTATAACGTTGTCACTTCTGGAAAAAGATAAAGTTATGAATTGAAATGGACGAGATCTTTCCAATTCGCTGCCGCCGCGCCGCGACCTGAGGTTTCCCGTCTCGTTCCCCGATGATTCTCAGACTGACGGTGACCTCCTAATTCGGAAGGAGAAACTACTTACTTCAGTAGATACTTGGCTCTGTAATGTGATGCAGCGACTCTGTATGATTTATAATCAACAAAACTATTAAACAGTTTTCAATATAAAAACCACCACTATAAGTCTAGTCTACCCACTAAGTACTTAATCTCAAAAAAATAAACGGCAGTCTTTTGTCATGCATTCAGCGGCCAATTCTAACCAGCACACAACTAATCGTTCAATTTTAAGAAATAATCACTGATTCACGGATCACAAAATCTCAATCAAACAACCACACAAACCAAAACAAAGCATCAAAGCATCCATTGACAATGACAAATATGACACAGTGGAAATGTCAGATTTTTTTGTTTTAAAGGTTTTGTTCGTTTTAATCTCCTTGGAATATATTTTTAAAAGTAAAATACATATGTATTCTTTTTATTGTCATTTACTGTGAATACTTTTTGCAGTCAGTGTCATACACTGTCTGTGTGTGTCTGTGACTCATAGATCTAGATTAGGTAGAACCACTATATTTTTTTCTCAAACATGCATGGAAATTAAAGCATTATTTTCTGCGAGATAAATCGAAAATGCAGTACTGGCCAAAAACATGCGAGCAGCGGCCAGATAAAAATGTATGAAAATCCATTGCTGTCGTGTAATTTAAAAATGGAACGATCTTTTACTCCGTAGGTAACATGGCAGCCAAGGAGGTAACTTATCAAAGGTTTTATTAAAATTTCGAATAGGCTTTCAAATAGGAAGCTGATTATGAAAAAAAAAATGAACACTGTAACTTCGTCGTTCGTTATTGGTTTTGAAAAGTAATTGTATTTTCAACTAGCTAAAAAGTTTTGGCTAACTACTTAGTTTAAGCTCCGCGCATTATTTGTGAAAAGTACTATACGAGCCTTGACTACAACTAGGCAATGATGGACTCACGTATGTGTGCCTCGTCTTCGACTCGGCCCACATTTACACGTTTTTCTCCCATTGCCTCTTTTGCGGGCCGCTGCAGTATGTACTATTTCCTGTGCTATTGTGAGTGTTGTTATTTAGTTTCAGTGGAATGTTATCCAGCAATATTTGAGGTCGTTTCATGAAGTTTTTGGAATAAATGTCAATGAAAAGAAAAAGAAGACTAAGCATACCCAGATAAAAACTTTGCAGTTAACTGTGCCTACCTACTTAGATGGAATATAAAACAAATAAACACAGAATACTGAGAAACTGACGCATTTATGATGTAAGCACGTAGCTCAGTATGTAGGTTTTATTATTTTTAATATAGAGGATAGCAGTGGTCGTACCTATGCCACCTACCCTAACAAAAGAATACATTCCGACAGTACCTACCTAGTAGTAAATATGCTTTAGGGAAATGTACCTATACCACAATGACCATGTCTAGGTATATATCCTCTAATAACAATTTCAGAGCGAATATTTTTTTGGTTCATCATTCATGGAGCGCGATTTTTTCATACATTCCACTCGACACCACCAGAACGAAACTATCGCTGGTGTCGTTTGGAATCATTATTCGGTTCGACACTACATGCACCTACTTACTGATTTTTAAGTGGTTTATAGTTTTAAAACTTACTTATTTTCTGTGGTTATGTCCAGCTGGGCTGAGACGATGGTATAAGCACAGATTATATATAATACTAGGTATAAGTAAAGTAATAGTATTATATAATCTGTGGTAATACCTACTAGGTAAACAGAAGTGTTAGCTAAAATAAATTAGCCAAGGCACAAGTAAAACTCGCATATGCCAGTGTTAGAAATGCGAGACCCAATGGTGTGGTGTAAGAAGTTTGAGAATTGGCTCCGTAACAGTCTCATGAGAACCATATACCATGAACTACTATTTGTACCTAGGGTTTTAATGACGATAAGGTTCAGATTAGGGTGAAATTGGGTTTCTCAAAATTCAGTTAATTTTATTTGTTAATAATTTAAGTAAAAATTGCTCTTGAACTTCTAATTCTTACTTAAGTAACAGAATTCAAGAGTTGATGTTAATGGAAAACGTTCTCCGGGGTCAGTGGTAAAAATGGGTGTACCACAAGAATCAATACTAGGACCGTTCTGGTTTTTAATTTACATTAACGATCTACCACGAGTCGTTAGAAACAATCATGAGATTGTACTGTTTGCAGATGACACTTCACTTGTATTTAAAGTGAAACGACGACAAACTAATTATGACGATGTAAATAATGCAATCTCTAAGGTTGTAAACTGGTTTAATGTAAACAATTTATTACTAAACGAAAAGAAAACTAATGTATTCGGTTTATTCTACCAAACGTCAAACAAATAAATGACAATGTAAAAATCAAAGAAGATAATATAGATCTCGTGGACACCACATTATTTTTAGGCATAACTCTAGATAATAAACTTCAATGGGGCCCACACATATGTAGATAAATTGTCGAAGAGACTTAGTTCTGCAGCAGTCAAGAAGATCCGCTTCCTTACAGATGTGGAAACCGCAAGACTAGTCTATTTCAGCTACTTTCATAGCATTATGTCGTACGGCATTTTGTTGTGGGGGAGTGCTGCAGACATAAACACCATATTTGTGTTGCAGAAGAGGACTATTCGTGAAATTTATAACATGGGTCCAAGAGAATCACTAAGAAATAAGTTTAAGGAAATAAATATAATGACAGTACCTTGATAGTACATCTATGAAAACTTATTGTATGTTCAATAAAATATCAATCTATTCAACAAAAAAAGTGATTATCATAATGTTAACACTAGAAATAAAGACAAACTCGCTGTTCCCACCACTAGGCTCACAAAAATTAATAAATCTTTCAAAGGGCAATGTGTACGCTTCTTTAACAAAATCCCAAGTGATGTGTCTCAGTTGTCGATTGGCAAGTTCAAACGTAATAAAACAGTGACTATAAAATATCATTTAAAAGCATACTATAAAATATCTGATTATTTAGAAGACAAACAAGCTTGGGACGAACTAGCTCCAACTCATCCAATAAAAAAAAATTGTAATCATACCTAATCATACAAAACGTAATGACGATTCAAAGTGATCAGTGAGATTTTATTTAATAAAATATTTTTGACTTTGACTTTGAAACCATCTAGATTTGATGTAAAGACCCGTGATATCATGAAAATCTGCATATAGAGTCGGATAATCGCAATCGAGCAGGCTTCAAACATTAGTGTGTGTACGTGTCCACACATACGTTACCTCGACACGAACAATAAAGATAAGTAAATTGTTTAATCAGGGGGCGTGGTGGCTTCAAGGCGGAATTTTTCTCTTTGACCCCGCCCAGCTGAAAACTCTCCACCCAAACGCCATTTCGATTTTCTACCAAACGAACAGTAGAGCTGATTCTGTCTAGCTGTCAGCAAGCTAACGTTACTTATGCTATGCCTAGTATAGTATTGTATAATCTGTGGCTATGCAAAATGCCAAGCAGCTTTCTTGTAGCATTTAGTACTTGAGCAGTTAATCATACAGGCCTAAGTATGTCTGCTACCATGGCAGTAATGATTTGGAGAATAGAGACAAAGTAAATAAATAAATAAATATTCACGGACACTTAACACAACGCCTTCTAGTCCCAAACTAAGCAAAGCTTGTACGATGGGAACTAGATGGCTGTTAGAATACATACATACATTTTTTTTGTAAATACATACTTATAATACATAGAAACACCCAGACACAGAACAAACATCTATGTTTGCCACACAAATGTTTGTTCTCGGTGGGGATCGAACCCACGACCCACAGCACGGAAGGCAGAGCTACTACTGACTGAGCCATGACGCCTGTCAAAGTAACTCGATGCAGATCGTATCGAGGCTGCGGAATATTTTACACACTATCGGATCATATTCCCTTATACGGGACGCTGCTGCACCGCCTGGGACATAGTTTTAGATTTAGTAGGCTTGTAATATCACATCACATTCATAAACGAGCCCACTTTAGTAGGATAGTATTTCTCATTTTTATCGAAAAAAGCTACTGAAAGTCTTCACCATGATTTTAATAGTGGACTTTTCTGTAAAGTATTTGCGCCCCTAAACTAGTATTAACTTGTGTTGGGATTTCCACGTCAGCAACTGATATGTAAATTCCTTTCGATTTGGGTTCGAGGAATGCTCATATTCATATTATCACTCATATTTATTTTCTCTGTTGAGCCGTAAAATATGGCAGTATGGAAATGTAGGGATTTGCCGTGTTATAGTTTGACAAGATGACAGTTATACGCGGGAGAATGGGCGAGGGCGGGTTATGGAAGTATTGTAAGGCATAACTCGTTTATAGACGTCTCTCACGCTTTATAAATGCGCTTGTATCACTCACTACCCCTTACGATAAACATTTCGTATTATTGAATTATACTACACTATAAAAGTATTTTCTATATCTAAAGGAGAAAAGAGAAAAATGAATTTTCGTTTTATCCTTGAAACAATTGGTGCTCTCACCAGAGATAGAGATATAGCTTACCTATATGATTTTGAGATTCATAATTGTCTATACTTACACTATCGAAAGAATATCAAGTTGGTGGTAATAACGCGTAGCATATTATGTAGGCACTGCATATTGTACATTATTAACTTAATTAAAAAAATACAGAAACTGGTTAAAAACTATAAGAACTACTTATTTGTCTACGTTGTACAATTTAAAAACTGTTCTCATGAACCTTATTTTTTTCTTATGGTATGCGTAGAAAATATTTTATATAGGTATTCGTTCACTGCTAGTTTGGGTTACCTAAACCATCGCATCTTATAAAATACTAGCCGTCTCCCGCGGCGTTGCTCGCGTTCTAGACCCTTTAGAGTGTGACTTTTCAAAATTCCTTTCTTAGTGCACCCCTACACTATATAAGGATACTACCCTCCAAATTTCATACCTCTAGGACTTATAGTTAAGGCTGTGCGTTGATTCTAAGTCAGCTTCAAAAGAGTTTTATATATATTGATTTACCTTGTTCGCTCACAGCTCGTAATACCATCAAGTCCAATATTTTTCCAAAATACAATATCCTGAGAAGTTTCACAAAGCTGGAATAGTTTTCTTTGTTCGTTCATCCATGTAATCGCATGCACGGCGATATGAGATGCCGCTACGTGCCAGCTACTGAAATATATTCTGTGGCATGGTGAGGGGTAGTGCGCAAAGCGGGAACAGAGGACGGGTAAAGGAAACTTTTCTTTTAAGCCGTCTATTACCTGGGAAATGGGGTTTGGATGAAATAATATTACGCATTTGAAAGCCTTGGTAAAACTCTGGTCAAAATTCCCTGGTCAAAAAGAAAACGAGAAACGAGCTCAGTCATAAACCATCTTCTTGTTCTTTTATTTATGGCCTCTGTCCGTCGTTTCGACAGACATTTTGCCACCTAATTATCAAAGCATGTGAACTTTCTCATCTAAAATCAATGCTCTCTGTACAGTAAGTAGAAATAAATTATTCGTAGCTTCTGATGCACTTTCCATTGTTTACTTTAAATTCTAACTCGAAAGTCAGTTTCCCGCAGAGAGTTTTCACTAACGATAAAGAATTGGTGCTCACCGCACGTTGTCCAACAACATGTGATAACGTTTCCTAAGCATCTCCAATGACATATGATAAAACTAGAGTTGCAATGCAAACTGCACCGTATTGCGATTGCAGACGGTAGACATTGTGAGTCATGTGTGTAGATTTACACACGTATGAATTGTACATTTAGCAAAGAGGGTGCGAAAACTTGTTGTTATCTTGAACGAGGCCAATTTTGGTAAATGGATACTAAGTCCTAGCTCGTATCTTTTTTATGTCGTTTGGTGTTCGTTCCTTTAAAATATCGACGGCTGAGCGCGGATGTGTGAAGCTCGCAATTTAGAAAGGATTTGCTTTACTGCCGCCAGGGTGAGTGCGGATCGCAAAATGTCATACGAACCACGTCCGATCGCTATTATTAAAAGTTATTATGTGAGCATTAGATGCCGTAAAACTGCTGCGGAGCTACTACACGTGATTGCCCTTTTCACAACTATTGGCTTTTAAAATAACGGGATAATCACCAGAAGGTATTGGAAGAAAATTAGACTTGCTCTTGCATGTTCCTGAAGTTTACAAAAAGTCTTCTTTTACACTTCACGTGAATGTTTGCTGACTTTTTACAAGCTTACGACTGTGAAAATCGTATATAGACGCGGCTATCGGCCACGCCGGGTCTTTACGCCTCGCTGCCTGCGTCCTTTGACGCGAAACCATGCGAACAGTCATCCACTTATCAACACGATCTGATGGCGACATTTTTCCCTGTTTTTCCCTTTTCCCCATCCATCCGCCTCGACTGCTCCGAACGACACGTAATTGAATCACGCTGTACAGATACTCGCAAATTAATTTGGACAGACGGACGTTTCTATTCAGGGTCCAAATGACCATGATACTCTGTGTATACATTTTTTTCAAGGGACTTAATTTAATAAAAAAAAATGAAACCTACCAAAATAAAAACTGGTGCACAAACACAAATATATTTTTACTTCAAAAAAATCTATGATACCTACTAAAACATTATTTCTATTTGATGTTTATAAGCGTCAAAAAAAAAGATCAAACATTTGTGGTCCCCTTACAGCAGCTAATTACACCCTCACTAAAACAAATACAAACTCAAGTTTATCTCGGTAGTATCCTCAATACCCTACCTCTTGAAAGATGTTCATTTTTCGTAGAACCGTAACCCGACTGTAATTACGAAGGTACGAGTGCCATCAAATAAAATAGTGCACTGTAAAGGCTTTGAAGCAGTCGTTTCACGCAAGTGTAAAGCGATGCTGGGTGAAAGCTAAAGAAGAGAACACGACCAAAACAGAATTGCTTACAATTCAGATAGTCTTTTATTAGTAGCTCGGTAGAAAATATATTTCTTACCTAGTACTGCACAGATAGTAGTCATAAATGAAAATGCAACATGGTGATTTTGATTGCTAAGTATCATACTTTTACGAAAAAAACACAAAAATCCGTGAAAAAATTAATGAAGTAGCTACCTTCTGTTCTGATTTAAAAATGCAGCTGAAAACACAAAATAACAGAAGTTGCATTGAGTATTTTCAGCCAACATTCAGTTAAGCAATATGAGCATGGTGTAGGTATGCGTTTACCGCAATAATAATGTAAAATGAAACGTGGGGTGTGTCGACTGCAGTTTGCGGCGGTTGGCGACGGACAGCCGGCGACGGGCAGCACGCGTTTTGTCGACGGTTTTTGTGCGTGTGGTGGTCATGTGCGGCATTGTGGACAAGCGGTCTTGACCACCCTTTAGAGAGGTGACGCGATAGCTATTTTAATTAAATTAGCTTCATACCAGCCCTTATCGAAGTATAGCACTTGAAGCTTATCTATACCTAGGTGCTGCCTTCTACTAACACCCCTTTAGGGTTTAAGGCTAATGATAATTTTTTAGTAGTTTTTATATTCCAGTCCAAAAATTATAACGACATGGTTTGATTCAAACTTTTTGTTTTTTTTTATTACACTAAGCGTGATTGCAAAAGCCAAATTGTACTGACTTGAAAAAGATTTTCCATCCCTTGCAAAGCCTGAAATAGCGAAACGTTTTGCAAACTCAACGGGTATAGCAAGAGAGGCTTCAAAATAAAAAAAAGCTCACAAATGTTTTTTTTACCCTAGCTTATTTCGTAGTGTATTAAAAATAAAACAGCTACTGTCGAGAGTAACAAGATGAACAAATGCAAATAACTGAATATTGTTCTTACTTTTTTTTTACTAATAAGTAAGTACTTATTGAAATAAGTAATCTTGAGGCATGTTCGTGAAACTAAACAAAAACTATACTGAATTTAGCTATACTATAATAAAGCATTACCGTGTTTCTGACAAAACACAAAAATCCATTTACTTACGGCTGAACCGTAGCCTCCGTTTCAGATGTGTCTCACAATCAATTCGCGGTAAATTATATAAAAAATACATTTCAAGCTTCAGCTGACTGCTAGATGGTTTCTTTATTAGTTTTGCCGACGGCACCCACCACGGAGGGTTGACGTGTGAAAAAAATCTTGCCAGGATTAAGGACCCGTTTATCGAGCTCGCGGGCGAACTTATTGCCGTAATACAATCTCTGTTATGTCGCGCGCGGATTATCCGTATCAACATGTTTTACACGGAAACATAGCCGGTTATATGACATTTACGTCGGATATCGAGCAATTTTTTTTAGATTGCTTTTCAGATTCTTTTTACAAAAATATTACGAGGATTGCGCCTGTATCTGACGAGTTTAGATTATCAAAACTCTGGTTTGCAATAAACGTTTCATAGATAAAGTTGAAATATTAAATGATTAAATCAGTCTTTACATTTCAACGTCTGTTCAAAAGCTCTAACTTACAAATCCTCACAAATTGAATACGCCATTATCGAGTCTAAGCAATTTGCACACAGCTGGTGCGCGCTACGCGGCGCTCTACGCACCGTAGCACTGGTTACGCCGTAGACAGTGCGTAGCATTGTTCGTAACAACTGTGTATTTACTATGTTAACCGTAGGTATATTTTCAACAAAAGGCCAGACTTTTTTTTAATTCTTGATGTCTGTATTGCCCCCTGTTTAAACTAGTAGTACGCCCCGAACTGAGATCTCGTGGTTGGTCAAGAGGTTGTAAAGATACGAGAGTCCAAACGGAATAAAAAAAAAAAAAGTCGTATAAAAATATCACAATATGGGCTGTCATATGATAACGATATGATAAGGCTTTGCTTAGATATTCCAAAACCGGTCCTATTTTTATTCTAGGTTGAATAGTTTTTACAACAGCAATTTTAAGATCTGTGTAGTAACAAGTTGCAAAAGCCATAAATCAAGAAGTTGGAAGTTGAGGTTGGGATGACGGATATGAAAGTGGTCAAAAAATGATGACTGATAAGGTGGCCACCTCTGTCCAAAAACCTGCATAATTTAGGGTGCAATGAAAAATTATAATTTAAAACACTACTATGTTTCTCTAATTATTCACTCAGGTGTAATAGACACAGACCAAATACAAAAAAAATCAAATATAACACTGGCCTCGTTATATCGTGGCCGGAAATAACGTACGATGGTGTTGTAAAGCCACCACCTGCAGTCGTTACGGAGGATCTCGTAAATAAGTAAGATGTTGACGAGCGGAGAGCGCTAAGAATTGAAAGTAGCCCGGGTGCGTGTTAACTTATGACCCACTAGTTTTCACTTTAGCCCCTATTTCTTAGAAAGCAATGACCGCTATGTGAGGTTCGTCGAACGCTTACCAAGCTCTGTTAATGTGTGTTCGTCAGGGCACTTTGTCGGTGTCGTTCCAAACTCAATCTGAGGGTTTTTTTAGTATAATCCTTGTAGTAAACAAGGACTATACTAAATATCTCCATCTCTGCTTTAGATTAGCCAACGGCAAATATTCTTTGGCAAACATTTGTGTGTGGCAAACATAGATTTTGTTCTGTGTCTGGGTGTTTCTATGTAATATAAGTATGTATTTACAAAAAAAAAGTATGTAAGGATTATATCAGCAATCTAGTTTCTATAGTACAAGCTCTGCTTAGTTTGGGACTAGAGGGCGTCGTGTGTAATGTCCAAGAATATTTATTTATTTATTTATTTATTCTTATCCAAAGTATAGCGTTACTCAGAGACACGCCCTAAGTATTTATATGTATAATCAGGAATTGAGGACCTCTCCTGTTTCGTCTTGGATCGTTTAGATTTAAGTTACTCAAATGACCTAGGTACACTAATTCAAAATTATTTGAATTGTATTTTTACGTCTGCCCAAACATGTGAATATCACACGTGAAAGTTTAAAAACAAAATCATCTAGAACCCTGACTAATTTCACATATTACACTACCGACGCCAAACAATTTGGTCGGTCAGTTTTTGTCAATCGGAAAACAGGGTTTAAATAGCACTTACTGCAAATGTGTATCTGATTTTGGCGGTCAAATTAATCACTGGGCACTCGGCAGTGGGCACAAACGTGTATCAATCATGCTAGCCACAAACCATTTGCATTGCATCAATACATTAGCTATCACCTATTTTACCAGATTATGTTTACTGTGATAATTCCAGTAGCCATTTTTTTCTCTATATAACTTGTCACTGGTATCAAAAGAGTCTTTACAACTGCCTGATACAAGGGTAACAATATAATTGTCAATTTAATACTTACTATCATCTATTGTGATAAGCCATTCTAAATTTCAGCAAAATCAATCCATCTAATAAGGATACGTAGAGCGGGATAATGCGTTTTCTATAAAAATTATGAGCGTAAAAGCCGCGATTCCGCGATCCTGTCAAGGGTGAGTAGAGGCTGAGAATACTTCCGGTAATAAAGGAGTTTGGCCGCTCCGCCAATTAGATCCTCAATGATTCAAGCGGAGCGGCTTAATTGAAAACATTACGGGCTGGTGGGGTTTTGTAACTTTGAAAGTTTCAAATGCCTATTTAATCAGCAGATATTTGTACGCAATGTCCTGTGAATTTTAAAATGTGGTCTAGGAAATGTAGTTTATCATAATTATCATCAATACAGCGAATTGCTAAGCTCTCACTGATAATAATGTCATAGATTATTGTATTTTATTACAGGTATACTTACCAGTAATTCGCTAAACATGTAATACAAAAATCTATATAATGTCAGTACTCCGCTGTATTCGTGATACGGATTTGCCACACGGGTGTAAATCGATAACCAGAATAAAAATCAACGTTTACACCGATGCATACTTATACATAAATGCAACCAGAAGTGCTAAGACTTGCTGTAGAAGAAGAGTTGCAGTTGAAGAGCCAAGCTGGGAGTTTCACCCCGGGCTATGGTTTTTCAATAATTTTCAAAACAACATACTTTATCATTATAATTTTTAGCACTCAACCGCCTGCAAAACGAAGCTAATGCCCTTCCCAAACTCTGACATCAAATCACATCTGTAAAACAGATTGAGTTAATGGTGTTCGAGAAGTTCCGCGCTCGAGAGTTCCACTAACGCCGGAGCCCACACCTCGCGACCGCGCGGGCGATTAGCGGCAGCTGTCAAACCTCGCGAATTTGTTACTGAGGCATGGTTCTATCCCAAAGAATCTATCATGTCAATACGAAACTCACCAAGGCATTTTTACAACGTCACGTTTGTCTGTAGTGAGCTTTTTGTGCTTTGTAGTTTTGAGCTCTAGTTCAAACTGTTCTATGATTACGCGTACATATAAAAATTACCTGATTCGGATATTATTTTCAATTACCAATAGGTTGAGGCTAACTTGAATGCTTGTTTTACTCAGCCGTTATTGTTGTTTATGAATATAATGGCCTTACTTATAGGGTTTTAGTTTAAAGCAGGCTCTACACGCGTTTAAAAGTTACGCGGCACGGCAACGGCGGCGGCGCAACCACACCTGTCAGAATATTAGATTGCTGACATTAATCTGTCGCCCCAACGCAATGGCCACGTTACACACTGTTACTGAAGCCATGTAAATGGATATTCTATAACTTTAAATACTTAAAATTGTGAACTTCGATAATTATTGTGTATTAAGAACACCCCCGAAAACTTTGGAGACTCATCAATATATTAACCATTCTTACTATGAAATCAAGGTTATGACTTAGATTGGTCTAGATTCACTTCTGTAGCCAAGTTGACAACCATGTATGAAAATTTACAAATTAATCAATGCTAGAAAATTTAAAAGTCAGAAATATGTAAGATCGACCATATAGTTTTTACTTCTATCGTTTTTAAAATAATATGTCATTGTTATACAGGCTCGTACTCGACAAAATATCTAAAATGGCCAATGGTTATTGAGAATGGCAGTCAACTTAATAGATGGTCCGAACCGGAAGAAAATAAACTCTAAAATAGCCTACACAAAGTTTTTCTTAAACCATCAAACAACATAACAAGAGTTATGTTTCCACTTTTGAGATAATTTAATTTTTTTTACTTTTTTCATTGCAGTACAAAACCAATTTGTAAGGTATTTAATAATCTGTGTTCTCTAAACGCAACCACAACGGGTAGGTACTATTAGCGGCGAACAATCAAAAATCCCATTCTGAAGCAAAACTGAGGTTGACCATCGATTCCATCTCCATATCCGGCCGTTGACTGACATCCGGTTGGAAAAGCAACTTTCAACTACGCACTGACGTTGCACTATCTACGGATTGTACTGTGTATTACTTTTGAGTGGTTTCAATGTTTTTTCTTCTTCTTTATGAGGAACATCTACAATATCATACGATACCGTAGATGAATGATTAAGTCTACGAGTTTGGCTATGACTAGCCACTTAAGGGTATATGACGCTATCAACCGTTGTAAAACAAGTTAAAATTTAGTATCCCTAAAAAACTACGTTTCTATATGATTCCCCACTAACTAGCTTTACGGCATCTCACAGTAGAGAAAAGAATTTTGCAAACGGCTTTATAAAACGCGTTACGTGCAATAAGGCCTTTGTTATTGTGGGGTCGAAACTTATTCATCCTGCAAATCCGCTCATGTATGAGCCAAATCCCGCCCGGTCACCGCTGATTGCATTGTCATGTCTAGTGGACCGTACCCTCTTCAGAAACTTTATATTTTATAGCAGTATGATTAGAACTCACTTTCCTTTGAAGGTTTAGTAGAGAACCGGCAGCCCACGTCGTATCGGTTTGTAAAACAAGCGAGCCAACGTGATTGGAATGTTTTATCCGACCCTTGGAACATATGAGACCGATATGATGTATGTTTTTCCTTTTGATGTGCAATTTATCGCCCGTTTAGGTGACAATGTGATTAAAATGAATCGCTTAGTTTGATTGGTGACTGTTCCCACACGAGTCTCTTTTTAGTGGTGTTACTGATTTTTTTTTGTTAACCTGCTTTTGGAATACTTTTGCCACATTTCTATAACCAAGTAATTTTTTGATAACCATTTAGTATTTTACAAAAAGTGTTTCTTCGATCAATAGATTTGGTTTTACTTTCACTTATTTTTCTAGAAAAACAAACGTGCCAATTAACCTGGCCATTAATAAGGGTAGGTCTAACTAAACCAATGGTCAATAGGTGATTGGAATCAGCTCGGCAAATTGCGATGCTGTACGCATAAATCGTGCCGCTGTCGCCATGGCTTAGCAACGGTTAAGCCACGCTTGATAATGGGGTTAACACGTCCGACGGACTTAAAACTCCATCCCTTGTAGAAAACTATAATTGGTAATATCGGTACCTGAGACCGTACTGCACTGGTTGGTATCAAAGCGATTTTTAGTACAAATATAAAAATAAAGTAGTGAAACCAGTATGTTTTTCTGTTTTTTTTCTTCGGAAAATGCTAATAAATAACTATAAGGTACTTTAGGTTTACATTGCTTAAAACGAATGTTAAAATTAGGTCCCTAATTTTAGTATCTTATAGTTATTTTATTATTTATTAAAGTACCTTATAATTATGGCAATATTGCCATAACATAAGTAGAGTTATTGTGACAAATATCATCAGCAAAATGGCGTGCGTGATGCGGGCGTTCAGTTCAGTTATTGCACAAGTTTGACAACAAGCCGTCACTCAGTAACTACGTGACCGCAGAAAAACTTCGATACAACGGCTGCGAGATGAATATTAATTTCAGCAAAGTTGAAAATTATCCTCTTGATAATATCTAACCCGAGTATTGTAGCTAAAGTTTGATGGCGTACCCACAAAATATATGGTATACTTGGATAAAACATAGTTTTAATAGGTTCGTAGCACCTCGTAGAGGGCTATTATTCTATTTTGGTGACAGAATCTTGCGATATACTAAGGATTTTACTTTGCCACTTGAAATGCGGAACGCTTAAAACAAAATACTAGTCTCCACAGCTCGAGGTTGCAAAGCCATGGCTGCTAATCCCCCGATCCACGAAAGCCGTGTATTTCACGGCTCTTTATTACATTAATTTAAATGTTTGCGCCTCGGATTCCCGCCGATCCCCAACACGACGTATAAATCTGCTATTCTGATCAACGCTGAATGCGAGCTTTACAATGTCGCCGCGTATGGTTGAACTGTGTACATGTTCAATTGTTTTGTGTAAGGATCATACAATTCAATAAGTTCAAAACCAAACTTTGCTTTATTCTGGTCTTAATTTTATTTACCCGCTTATTTCATGTCTCTTGCGCACTAAGATATTGTATAAGATGTGGCAGCACATAAGGTGATGACAACATTGGTTAGTGTTACCCATCGCTTACCGGAGGGATTACGCGCTGTCAACGCACCTGGATTCAAAGCCTCAGAGGCGACAAACGCGGCAATTATTCACGCTGAGCCGGCGTCGCAAACGGAAAATATTTACTCCCATACCTAGTGCTAACTTATAGCAATATAATCCGATAAACGCAGATCGTTTGCTCGAAAATTGTGTTATCCTCGCTGTAAAGCGTTCACAAGTCGCCGCTTTACGAGGCCAGGCGCCGAGGGCATGCAAACATAAAAATTCTCTATCGGGACTAATAGGAGCGAAACAAATAAAAGGATACGTAAATAGAAGCGTCAGATAAATTTCAGGGGCTGGAGTGTGCGTAAATCCGCGCGATTTGTATCTGTGACAGGGAGGTGCGGGCCCCTCGCCGTCCCCTACCCCCACTTGTTCTCACAATTAATTTGACAGATATTTTTGTAACACACATTAGTGTCTTTTCATATTACTTACTCAAAGTTCAACGGTGCTATTAATGCTCACCGCATTTCCTTATCATTTCCTTGAGTTATGAAACGGCTTTCTATACAGGCGTTAACTGAGCAGTGCTTTAAAATTATGTTTTCATTCACCTGTGCCTTTTTGAGAAACCTTGTTAACGTTGAAAATGTTTTTTTCTTAGTTTTTACTACCAAGTTCCTTAGCGATCAAAATACTCGAAAGTCAATAACCTTTCAGATAAACCAATTACAACCTAAATAGCATGTAAACACACGTAGAAAGTCGTAAAAAGCTGGCGGCACGCGCAGGTCACGCCTATGCAAATGATATTAAATTAGAAACGCTTAATAACAACTGTGGCCCCGCTCCTGTGAAGAGATGCAATTACACCAATCAAATTGAAATTTTAGAGCACTAATTGCGGTAGACATGTTTTACGGGAGATTTAATCCGGTGGGTGACGTTTGCGTGACTAAACGACAGCAATACTGCCACCAAAAATTGTAATTTCAAAATCAATAACTAAACTACGCCAGCACGTTCCCAGTTAAAGTGTGAAAAATCTCAAAAAAAAACTGTTTTTTTATAAGGTAGGAAATGTGTGTAACTAAAAATCATTTAAATTTTTTTATTTGATTTAAGAGGGTATTATCTATTTTTTTGTTCTATTTCAATAATTGTTATTGTAATATTATTGTGCAGCATGTTTTGATAGCAGCTAACGATATGTGGAAACGATTTATACAAACTAACATGGGTAGGGCCCTAAGTTGCAGGCATAGCGAGCTAAAAGTTCAAGATACATAATTAATATTATGGACAAATGCAATAGCACCACTATTTATTTACCTATATTGATTTGCTCTGACTTAATTTACAAATATGATGCTGCGTAATTTTCTTTCTTGTAAGCTATTTACACAAATTAATCAAATAAATACATATTTTTACATTAGTATACTTAGTTTATTATATTTGTTTAGAAAAAAACTCGTCAGCATTTCAACATAGCATGGGGTGCTAACTCCGTGGCTTACGTCCTGACTACAGACGCAGGTGCGCCGGAATCCCGGCTTACCGCAGCACTATTGATGCCCGCTCTAACAAATGTATTCTGTACTTATGTGATTTGAGTGATATTTTACATATATATTAGCCTATTCAATTAAATTGATATCACATCATATAAAAACTTTGTGGGAGTAACTCCTTTTTTATCACATACCAACCTTTTAGAACATTAACTATCATCTTGAATCAATAAGATCAGTATGTTACGATAAAGCAATAATCGAGCCAAATTGGCCTAGCAAGTCGAAATATTTTGCTATTTTACTACACAGCTACCTACATGATTGTTTAGTTTTAAGAAGGTATTAGCTCTATTTGCGTAAAACTAATTACAAAACCAAACATTAAAAACACAATTAAGTGCTAAGGGAACGTACTTTTTAAAACAAAGACCAATCTCATCTCGTTAAGGGTGCAATTTCACCAACAACCGTCCTACTTATCAGAGTTTTTTCCCAAGAAGCTGCAAACTACGTTAAAATGATTTAATTCCCCTCAGATAGCGTTACGACGTTATTATTGAGAACTGGCCTCGGGTGGGAGCCGGTGGTCGTACGGTTGCCACAATCCGTTAACCTTCTGAGGGCAGAAAAGTAGCATAAATTCAAACCGTATTACTTATGAGTAGTTGTGTGGTTAAATATTTTTAGTAGATATATTAAAGTTTGATTAAAACATTCTACATTGTATCCATAATTTTAATATATTTGTGCATATTTGGTAGATGGAAACACCGTTTTACATATAATATTTTTTCACCAAAATATCTCTTAATTTTACTAAGATACAAAAACACCCTGAACATTTAAAAAGTGGTTACTTCTACCGAAAAAGTATCAAAGATGGCAACTCTCATTTCACGAAGCTTGCCCCGAGGTGCCCGGCCCGCGGCTAATAAACGCTTATCAACACCCTCATTATCACACCCTTAACATCGCTTTAATGTCTTGCTCTTGAACAAAACATATTTAATCACATTTTTCCCCGGCAAGGCGGAGAACTTTTTAAATTTCATAAATTCGGGGGCAAAGTTGGGGCTTGACTATAGAGATATTAAGTTGTTAAACTCGCTCTTTTGCTTTATCATTTAGAGACGAGACTATCTTTGACTTGTTACGGTTGAGACATACCATTGATGTTATTATTTTAGACTAGTATAAGTAGGTATCTGATCTGTTTTACTTTGCTAGTGAAAGCTCTCAAACCACTAGTAAAAGTTATAAACCAGATATTTATGTTAGCAATTTACAATTTATGTCGCACGGTGTAGTGGTGAACCATCATCGGCCCCTTGCCTCTATCGGCCTTCGCTCTGATCTTTTAAGTCCGACTTTACTGCGCTCGTGACACTAAATTATAATATAACATGTCGTAAATTTCACAAACTATCCTTCCATGACGCGTAGACTTAGATACAACATCTTAATAACCGACGACGACGCGAAAATATACGCGAAAAAGTATAAACAATAGTAGCCATATCACTACGATATTTATTATCTACGAGTATAAGTATAATAATATACAGTTTTTATACAACTAAATAATGGAACAAGCCGATGGTCCACCTGTTATATAATCAATCAGATAAATATCACAATAATTAAGCTATTTATCTGATTAGTAGGTACTTACCTACAGAGTTTTTCTCTAAACTCAGGTGCAGTTAGAAGTTTGTGTGCACTGTCTACGATTGTCAAGCACTCTTTTGAATCTCCCCCATATTTGATCACAAAATTGTTTGCCTGTAAGCAAACAGTATCGTTTGCCGGGATAAAAAATATAAAAAAGGGTGTCGCTTGCAAAGTATCTACTCGTTACGTAATAACAGACAGAGAAAGAACCGAATTGAATATTAAATGAAATAATTTATGCCATATTTATCATTTTGCAAATGAGCAGTCTCACCTTAATGAAAACGCTGAATTTATTTTTTGGGTTCTAAACCGCCGTCTTTCATTAATAGAAATAAAGGGGGTCGTATTGAAATTCTGCAAGTATTAATAAGCTAGCTTTTTCTTCTTTTGTAAAGTCACTGTGGGAATATTATCCAAACGCAATAACGTACCATAAGGCAAATGGGTGCGCAAAATTCGTTTACAAAGAAGCGTGCACACGCGTCCCTACTGCAATTTATATGCTAAAAGCCGAAAGCACATATTAGTCAGTTCTACCACAAACCATCTTTGTATATGCAAATACCAGTGTGTATGAGCTAGAGAAGCAGGTTGGTACCTATCTCAATACCTATAAGTAACATTGAATTTGGTTTTATAAAGATCTATGAATGCCGATGTTGTCTTTTCAGCAAAAACACAAATCAGCAAAAAGACAAGCATCAGAAAAAGATCACAATAATACGCGAGGAGGACTATTCTATCGTGTGTACTTGGGCTAAGGCAAGGCTGTTGCGGTAAGGCTGCGTGCACATTAGCCGGCGAGTCTCGTAAATCACACGGGATCAGGCGCCGGCTATCAGTGACGCGGCCCACGTCAAGTGATACGTCACACTTGCCCGCATAATCGCAGTCTGGGCTACCGCGAACTAATCTTCAACTCAGCGCTGCTGGGTACTTCAGCTACTTTTTAAAAGCATCGGCATTAATACAAATTCCCTCATGAAATAGGTATCTACTTAAATACAACGAGGAAGAGAAGAATATACGGAACATCATTTCAGGGCCTCGATTATTTCTTAAATCATTATACACATCAATAAATTACTAAAAACTAAAAGTCTGTCATTGCTGAGCTAGTCGAATACTTAATCGGTCTTCACAAAAAAATACTGCAAAAATCGACATTTTCAAACCAAATTACACGATTACGAATTAAAGGGACTCAACGCAGAAACATCTGAATCGTTTCAAGTCGAGACAAATTAGTACTTAGGTGAGGACGTCTTTAGAAACAACACTTAAGCGTAATATTAAAATCCAAACAGGGGGGTAGATGAGCGGCGCGGCGTCTTATCGCGTTGCGGAAACGCTGTGGCCACTTGTCCGCCATGCTCTGATGCTGATTGAAACCTGTGGAGTCGGTCTTATCGGCAAAAGTAATGTCGCATTTGAGTTGAAATCTCGCAATCGTTTATATGCATAGTTATTCTTGCAGAGCGTAGTCTTTTATTTTGAAAAGTGATTCGCTTTACGGGTAGAAGTAGTTTTCGTTTCACCAAACGATTTCTCTCCAAAAACAATTTGCGAATCATATTTCGGAAATCAACAAAATATAAGCACAGAATATTAGTACATAATACTACTATAGATTAGAGACTCAGAACGTAGGTAAATACCACATTATTTTCAGAAAAGTAGCGTAACCAGCACCCTTATTGTATAATTTGAAATCCATTACCAACTCTGTCAAAATTTTTTCGGTATTGTATACAAAACGAAATACGAAAGTGACAGTTGAAGTCCAGTCCAGCGGGCCTAAGATGCGCACCGCGAGATATTTGTCATGTCGTTCAGTCAAAATGTAAGCATTTTGTACCAGTTTAGGAACTATTGCATTATCTGTGGTAACGTTGTCGAGAAACCGCGCCTTTGAATTTTCAACTTTTGACATTTCTGCATGACTATTATCTCGTCCTCGGAGAGGTACGACGACTAAAAAGTGTCAAAAGTGTACATTATGGCGCGTTTTGTCGACACCATTAGGTACCACAGATAATGCAATAGTTCCTAAACTGGTACAAAATGCTTACATTTTGACAGAACGACATGACAAATATCTCGCGGTGCGCATCTTAGGCCCGCAGGTTTCAAAAGTCAAAAACGAAGCCGATGTCGATTACCACTGAACTTACACAATAAGGCTGCAGCTACGAGTGCTACGCGCAGCTACGACGATGCTACGCCACATCTAATTTTAATATTACCAATATTACTAAGGGCTACCGCTGTAAGGTACCAAGAGCTACCTCTAAGAAATCGCTCCAAATGTACAGTACTAGCTTCAGACCGCGACTTCGCTTTCGCTTCGTATGAGTAGGTGTACTACTAGGAGGAAGCTGAAAGAATTGGTTTATTTGATTAGGAGTGTGTATATCGATTCATTGAATGCGAAGAGATATAAGAGTATAACTTGGAACCTATGAACTATGGACGCATATTATTACCAACGTAAAAAAGCAACTCCACTGCACCATTATTCCGGCTACTCAGTTTTTAACAGCGTTAATAACGGTGGAATTAAAGCGCGAGAGCCACGACGATTTAATTAAAGCTAACGAAGACCTTTACCTGTCCAATGTTTTAATTTATACAATCTGTTTGTGAGCCGCTTTTTCAACGAGTAAATGGTTTATTCCACCTTTTTATGGTTCCTTGGATATACAAAATAGATTTCAAATATGTATTTGCTTATTGTTATTTACTTTTGAAAAAAAAATAGAAAGAAGTACCGTTTCATCTAAGCTTGAACGCCCATGACCGAAAAACAGAAGGGGTGTTATAAGGTTGATGACAGCGATTATTAGGTATGTATCTGTTTATGCGTTTGTTTGTCATCGTAGCCGTTTCCAAGTGATGAGGATATTCATCAGCTCTGAAAACCAGTTTTGAGGAATCTAAGGCAGTATTTCAGTTTGAAACATTTAGTTCTCAATGTCAGATTTGACGAACTGGAGTCCATACTCCAAGGTCATGATGACTAGCAATGATGAAGAGAATTTAAGAATATTTTCACGAGAGATTTTTAAATTTTTGTAAAATAATTATGTTCAGTTTTAGTAGGACGTCTTTAGAATAACCGTCGTTTTCTTAAATGGGTGTTCTGAGCCCGAGTCTATGCATTTGTTTTGATTTTTGTCTCGTGCAAACTCATTCGCCAAGTAATTTTGTATGAAAACCGGATAAGCGCCTCTAGCGGGAGATTTGGGAACTGTTTTTGCGAGTCCCCTTCTATACGGAAGCATATTTTGTAAATTGTGATGTGACTGTTGCAAATGTAAGGTGGCGACGTGAGCGTCAACACAGCAGTGATGCCGCGTCACATGGCAGGTGCACACAACGTTTTGACCGCAACTAAATGACGGCCGTTCACCGCCACCCTTCACGTTAATTTTACAGAACCGCGGAAAGCGTCTGCTGTAAACATAATTGCAATACATTTGCAATTAGCACGTAGAATACACCTAGTAGACAGAAAAAAATAGTTAAATTTGAAGCACAGATTATATAATACTATACATTTGAAGTAATGTTTTTTTTTCAGACTGTCACTTTTACTGTTTGCCATGTTTTTAGAGGTAAGGTAAAGCGGTTTTGGGATATCTAAACGAAGCACCCCACTTGATATTTCGTACGATTTTTTTTTAATAAAGTTTTTTAGTTTATTTTTTTGGACTCTTAGATAAATTGACCAATTTAGGAACCTACTTCATTTTTAAGCCCGGTAAAACCTAAATTCTGTGAAGATTGAATAAGCGGTTCGAAAGTTAGTTTTTTTACAGAACAAGGAATAGCTTAATTTAAAAAAAAATTGCTTAGGTTTTTTTCCAGTAAGTATGTAGCTCTTTGCAGAGATTTAATTATTTTATTTAATAGAATGGTTAGTTGGTTCATACCTTTAGACAGATTTAGTATTTAGTACCTATTTATTTATTTATTGAAAAGTAACTTATCAGACTACTTAGTCTAAAGCGTTACTTTACACATATTTACAAAAAAGATAAACTAATTTAACCCAGAATAATTCTAATATAATACAAACAAATATAAAACAGACTATAGGTACGTATATATGTAGTAAAAACTAATAATAACAATTTATAGGTATTAACAAACAGATAAACTTGCACAAATTTAGATTGATGGATAAAATTCACATAAAATGGTTTTAGCGCCATCTTATGGATAAAACCGATTATTCACTAATCTGAGGTATGAGATTACCAAAACCACAGATCATTTATTACTAAAAGAGTACCAAACCAAAATAATTTGTTTGCCCGGCAAGGCACAGTAAGTGCACTGCGACATCTGTCAAACATTTTAGGAAACTCAAAACAATGGCTGTGAGTTGATAGATGTCGCTGCAAGCAACCACCAGCTGTTATAAGCTTCCGAGCCACCAGCACTATGGCCCGTATTCCGTAGCCTTCCTTACTCAAGCACTGATCCGTACTCAAGCATAGGTTTTTGTATGAAAATCTCTACTCAAATCTATGCTTGAGTAACGATTTCTGTCTCGGAATACGGGCCTAAAATGAGGCAATGGAATTCAAAATTCAAAACTTTGGACTTCAAACGCAAAATGTAAACCTAATTAGCAGCCATGACCTGTGTGAACAAAGCTTGGTTCACACATTACTTTGCAAAGTAGTTAATTCGTCCTTGCATGATAGGTACTCCTCAAATGGTAGACCAAAACTAGGTGTAATGGTGTAGACTGTGTGTGTAGATACTCAGAGCCAGCGAGCGCCAAAACAAAACAAAAAGAAGAAATTGCGTGTGAAAGTTGACGTTGACTCGCTTTCAGTCACGTGTCAGTTAGTTTTTACAGTCAATGTTAAGTAATTTTGACGTTGAACAAACCAAGAAGTTGAAGTTGAATTCAAACGAGTGGTGCTGGACAATACTTAGGCCCGTATTCCGTAGCCCCGTATTCCGTAGCCTTACTTAAGCACTAATCCGCACTCAAGCATAGATTTTTGTATGAAAATCTTTACTCAAATCTATGCTTGAGTAACGATTTCTGTCTCGGAATACGGGCCTTACTCTATCGATACATTTTAGAATCTTATTTTTTACAATATAGTCGATGGTCTACCCATTTTAGGCGTACAATATATCTAGGTACCCATCTAATAACAGTCAACAACATTTTGCAACAACTAGGTACCTTCTAAAGGTGTAAATATCGGTTAATTTTTTTAAGCTATTGCATAGCTTTTATCGCGGGCCTTGAGCGTGGAGACCGAATCCAGAAATTCCGTAACGAAAATAACCTAACACCCCCACTCCGTCCGACACAGCGGTGATACGATAAAAAATGCTATGCAATAGCTTTACCGCGGCAGTCTCCGAGTGCCACACGTTTTTTTATTAGTAATAGTTGCTATTTCTAGGTACTACGGTACTACCTACCTAGAAATTGAATCGGTATCTACCTACTCTATCTAATCTATCGAATCGATAGAATTGGAACTAGACCGCAACGGCGCAACACTAGTGTAGTAGTTTACTTCACAGGCCTAAACTTATTTGGGTTTATTTTTTTTGTTTTCTTGTCTGCCTTGTCTTTTCTTGCTGATTGTCCCATCCATTCATTCATTTTGACTGTGTGGTGTGTAGTTTGGTTGATGTAATCATATACCCTTGGTACACATACCTACCTACCTAATTTAACTTATCCATTGCGGCATGCTTGTGCATGATGCAAAAATCTCGACTGGCTCCGCGAGACACGCGGGACACGCGATCAGCAATAATAAATGCTATATCAGCGGTTTAAACTTTTGTGACCGTAGCCAGAAGTTTCGTGTTGTAGTAGGAATGTAAATAACGTGGTGCTTCCATGAGTTTTCTAAACGTAATAGGCCGGACTGTAAATAAGTTACTGACCTGAAAAGAGTGCAATGGGAGGATCTACTCTGCCTGAGAGGGTAGCCCAGGTCTACTATACCTATGGATTATTCTGTTCATCATACCCTGTTACAGTGATATCCATAGCACTGTCGGTGGTACTAATGTGTTGGTGAGTAAATGATATTCTATACATTTGGAAGTACCTATGTTCTTCCAATATTTGTAGTTTATTTGAGATTAGCTTATGCCTTATGAAGTCTGAATTATTATTGGTGATAAAATTCTCTTTTTGTATGTGATAAATTCATCATCACATGTTATACCTACATAGTTATGTAGGTAAGTATTTATAAGCTCCTTGGCTTTGTTTACATGTTACATTTTAGTTGTCAATAAAATACCAAGGAACATAAACACTGCGTCATTGGTGCTATTTCTGTTTAGAAATAACTTGTCCCACTATCAAGAAGACTGTCTGATACATTAGTCCTATTTGTTGTTTCATACAATAATTCATAAGTTTGACTTATGTAACTGCATGTTTCCACTAAAAACATCCACAATAAAACCTTCACAACACAATCCTTACAGACAATTTGTTTTTTACAATTAAGAAGATCAATCTGCACAAGATAAATATGAAACATGCACAAGGTTTGGCGGTGGAAACGCAAACCGATATCTTCACAGAGTTGTGCATGTTTTATTGTGAATGTTTTTATGTGGAAACCTACAGTTATGCATCCTTCATATTGTAAAGTACCTACCTAGCTAATTTATACTTACATAACTTATTTTCAATTTGTAATTGTTCCAGTTTTCCATTACTGAATGTGCCTCTACCAGGCAACATTCCAACCGTTATCAACTTTCCATTACACAATGAGCATGCAACAAAACTTGAATGCTACGGAAAGAAATGCATGAAAGGTATGTATTCAATTATTGACTGTTACTAACTTTGGAGTAAATTTCTATAGACAATACCTACCTAGATATTCCTATTTCTTTCTGGTGCTCAACACTCGCACAAGGATTTATGGATTCTAAAGGTCTCATTGCTATTTTGGGATCTAGCAGAAACTAGATCCCAAAATAGCAATGAAACTTGGAAAACGCTAGTAGAAAATGAATATTGTTCTTGACCCATTTTTTTTGTATCTCAATTTTATTGCTATAGTGATTTTGACACCACTTAACCAGTTAGTACGATTAAAGTACAATGCAAAGCATTCTCAAAGCACCATCAATCATTTAAAATACCATTTCAAAAGATGACTGAGGAGACTATGGAGAAACAATCTGGATATAATACTTATAAGCAGCCAGAACTCTGCATCCAGTCGCGATGAATTACACAGTATCAAGGACCACTTTTTACCCATGCATCTACAAATGGGACACTGTAGTGCCTGGGACATTATACGATTTGTAGAAAGAATCATGGTGGTCAGACCTTTCACTGATGACAATTTAGCCTTAGTTGTAGCACAGAATGGATAATAGTATGTAGCAGTTAAATCTTTTCTACCTACATGAGTTCATACATAAATAAATAAATAAATACATGTTATTTTTTGCAGATGAACCATCTCAATTAGACCTCCTCTTCAATGAAACGCAAAAGCTACCTTATGTGTGGGCAAAAGATAAACCCCTGCTCTATGCACAACAAGTTATTATGAAAGTTGGTAAGTTGCTACCTATTTATTGATGAAGCGGGTGAAGATCATAGTGTCAACTCAGGCGAATCGACCTTGTAGACTTACTTGTATGTATGTTTGTTAGAGCATACATTTCGAAACCATTTATTTGATCTGTATAAAATTTTAAAATTTAAATAAATAATAATAAATAAATATTCACGTACATTTAACACAACGCCTTCTAGTCCCAAACTAAGCAAAGCTTGTACGATGGGAACTATGATGGCTGATAGAATACAAACATACATTTTTTTTTTGTAAATACATACTTATAATACATAGAAACACCCAGACACAGAGTTTTTTTTTTTTTTTTATTTGAGATTTTTTTTTTGATTTGATTTGATTTGATTTGAGATTTGACAGAGATTAGTAGAATACTAGTAGAATTATAAGCTAAAAAAAATTAAGTGTGGTGTCATATGATAGGGCGTCGAATTGACATTCTAAACCCGTTTTTACTTTTGTTCTGGGCTTAATATGAGCTATAGTGAAAGTTATAAAGTCGGGAAAACCAGTATAATGTGAGTGTCTATTTTGTTGTAATGGTTTTGTAGTTCAGTTAAGTCTAGTAATTAGCTAGATCGTGGTATCGATGCGATTGTAAAAAGAAAGCCTGAACATTCATTCAAGAAATCGTCATCACTCCAAACTTTTAAAAGTAACATTAAACAGTATTATTACCTACTATAAAGATACTCCGGCTTTTTACTTTTTCCTTCTATAACTTGCTCTTATTTTATTTTTATTTATGTAAGTTTTATGTAGTATATTTTTATTGTGTAAGGTACATAACATTCTTTTGATAGTTTTTTTGCGTTACATTGTTTGTGCACCGCCTTCCGTTACCGCTCCGCTTACTTTCCATGCTACGGTTGCCTGGAAGAAATCGCTTTCAGCGATAAGGCTGCCCATTGTACTATACTTAGTTTTAAGATTTTTATGTACTTAATCCTTGTGTACAATAAAGTATTATCTATCTATCTATTCATATAGTATGTGTATTTTAATTGTAAACTTCTTACTTGCGTAGAAATAACAGTATGAGTGAAGAATAAAGCGCTGTTTTCAAAAAGAAAAGTTTAAAATATTGTATGAACACACTGCAATTTTCCTCCAACATACAACTCAAGACAAACTGAATCTATACTAATATTATAAAGAGGAAAGATTTGTATGTATGTTTGTAACGAATTGGCTCAAAAAGTACTGATCCGATTTGGATGAAACTTAGAATATATATTGTCCGTGACCTAGATTAACACATAGGCTACTTTTTCGGGATCCAACGGGACGCGAACGAAGTCGCTAGCAGAAGCTAGTTTACTATAAAATTTTGAAACATCTCTAAACAAGTTGGTTTTTGTGTTAAATCAATGCTGAAAATTCACTTATTTTGATCAAATTACGAAACGCGTGTTACAAAAAAAAATTCTCCATTATATGTCTTATTGAATTAAAAAAAACCTACATAAGTACAACTTACTAAAAATCAAACTTTTATTTGAACTTATTTTTGTGATCGTAGAAGTACTTAGTAAAACTCGAGTTCCAAAAACGGCTAAAATGGGCCACCATCAAAATACGGCCCCTTAAATATAAAAAAATACATATTGTTAGCTGTTGCTCGCGGCATTGCTTGCATATATCTCCAAATACTTTAAAAAAAGCAAGTTCAAAAACTACATACTTTTATACTTTCTATATATTATGTTTCATACTTTCTGTTTTTAGTCGGATTTTATCTTTTGAACTTGCTCTTTTTAGTAATAGTACTAGTATAGTATTAATCTGTGGTAATAGTAAGTGAAACACGGAATAGAAATGATTAAAAGAAATACAGGATTTGTTCGCCTATCATATTCATATTACACAAAATTAAATGAGCGCATGCTTACCTAATAATTGAATAAAAAAAACCGTCAAACATTTTAATTAAACTTCAGCATTGATTTTTAATACTTTGTAGGTTCGAGACCAAAATATAAGGCCGGTACTCTAGACTTAGGCCCGATACAGAAATCGAAATAAACATTGAGCATACACGCATTGAGTATAAACTTAAGGTACAAGTACTTTCACAGATCACAAGTACTTACTGGTTATGGAGGATCACGAATGGGTTCAAACAGTTAAGCGAATTAATTACTGATAATTAGGTTCACTCGGCGGCGACCCTGGGACAAGTAACTTGTTAACGAGCATAAATCAGAGGTTACCTTCCACCACATAAGATGTTAGCGCAAGCGCAAAGAAATAGAGACTTCGAAGTCAGAATAATAAGGCCAAGTGCGAGTTCTGCCAACACTAGAATGCGCGCGTGGCCAACTACACAGCAACACAGCGCATCAGAAAGATGTCTCTAACTTCAGTCCGGACTGAGATACAAGTCTTGGAAGGGTCTTCATTGTTTTTATTGTTTCTCCAGGCCAGCAGTTAAACTAAAATTAACTTATTCATAGTCAACTGTCATTTTTTAAAGCCGCGCTAAGGCTTTAAAAAATGCTCTGTCACTTGCATGACAACGAAAAGAGATAACAACATTGACAACAGATTTAGCAATCATTTTAGTTAGCTCAGCTTTAGAAGACCAATATAAATACACCCCCTAGTTTTTATAGTAGAAAATAGTGTAACAAACGAAACTTGTCTGACATACCATACATGCCTCTAACTTCGGCCAGACTGAGATATAAGATACTAGCAGCGCCTCGCGGTTTCACCCGCGTAATTCCCGTTCCCGTGGGAATTCCGGGATAAAATATAGCCTATGTTCATCAGGGATAATGTAGGATTCTAATGGTAAAAGAATTTTTTTAATCGGTCCAGTAGTTTCGGAGCCTATTCAATTCATACAAACAAACAAAAAATCAAACCTTTCCTCTTTATAATATTTGTATAGAAAAGAAAGACGCCACCTTCCCTAGTAAATTCGGCATTGGTCTTATAAAGGTACATACATTTACTTTGTTCTGTATCACGATGTTCCTATTTATTTAAGTACATACTTATGTATTTACACAAAAAAATTATATAAGTATTCTATCAGCAATTTAGTTCCCATAGTACAAACTCTGCTTAGTTTGGGACCAGAAGGCGTTGTTATTATTATTTACAATCAGGCTGTAGAAATCTGACGGTGATATAAAAAGTGTTTTACAGAAAGAAAAGTGACAGAGGTTCTGACGTTTGCGGTACGAAACTCTAAAGGTAGCCTTTCGAACTAAGCGTCTATAGCGTCAGTGGCGCCGCGACTGTGATGCCGCGACTGTGACGCCGCGACAGAGCGATAAATAGATGTTCTATGCAAATGTATGAAATTCTAGGGAACGTCATTCGAGCGCAGCGACACTGATGCGGCGTCTGTGACGTCACAGTGCCGCGGTGACCGCGTTGTCAGACGCCCGCGTCAGTCGCTCGGCCGCGCTTGCACGGTCGCTGTATTTTGAGATTTATTGTTTTATGATAAGACTGCTTCATAGATAAATCCGGTCGGGGTGGCGCGCGGCGAATGTGTGAAGCGACTGTGCGTCTGTTGTGGGTATCCAAAGTCACCAAAGCGTCACTGTCACTGCGTTAGAGACGCGGTGTTGGTGACGCTATAGACGCTGCGTCTGTGACGCTTAGTTCGAAAGGCTACCTTAATATTTACATCAATAGGAAAGTTTATTATTTCTTGTATAAGTTTTCACGCAGAATTAGGTACTTGCACGGACATACTATCGCAACCTGAACTACAAACGCCAGATAGGTACCTAGTGTGGAAATTCGTGGTATAGTCGGATGTAAGTAGATGTAATCGATCGTTCACATAAAAGATATCTCATAACATCACGCTCTATTATAATTTAGCTGTAAGTAGATGCTACTGCCTACGAGAATACTTAGAATATTGTCGGATGCCACGCTACGAATATCATCTGATGTCTCATATACACAAGTGATTATAAATACCTACCTAAAACAAGGCCACGTCTCAGTATTCGTTTCTTTTCTATGCTAAATGCAAGTTTTTGTTAGTCACTAAAAAATCACGCCTGTTTTTTTTTATTAGGTATATAATAATAAACTTAGTCGAGCAACAACTAGTTATCCACATTCCGGCAGTAGATGAACTCGTTGGCACGTGGGTTTTATTATGATCTACTTGCCTAAAATCGTATCACTCTCAATCAATCAGAATCAATCTTTGTGTAGAATCTACAGGGTGTAAAACAATATAAAAACTATTTTGTAAGGAAACTCCATGTAATCACATCTAGACTTTTTGGCAGTAGTTAGATCTGTTGAAGCCAAGGTCTTGTCGATTGAATAACTCTCCAGCTCTCTTCAGTGCAGCCGGCTTGACCCCTTTAAGCCAGGGTTGTTACCGGGTTGATAACACAGAAAAAGTAGCTGGTCTTTCGATAACATTATAATTTTGAGTGCAGCGCGGCGACCGGCTAGTTAACATTCGATAGTGTTACTCACGCCACTCCTCTGATATGACTCACGTCACCGAGATAAAGATGCCGATTATCGGAAATTGAAGCACTTTTTAGAACATAAAACCCAATTTTTTTACCCGACTACGGCGAAACAATGAGAAGGGTTAAGATTCTGATCGGTATGTTCGTACGTATGTTCATCTGTTGCCTCATAATTTCTGAACTACGAGTATGTATCATAATTTTAATAAAAATGAGGAATCGTTGGAAGTAGCATCTTGATCGTCCGCTGATTATAGCCTATGTTAAGGCACATTAAATTATAGATGGTTAAATTGAATATAACGTCCTCTAGAGAACATAAAATCATGATACGAAAGGTAACTTTTTTGATGATGCCATGTGCTGTATGCTGATACTATATATTATTATAGCTATGTATATAACTCGACCACACTGTTAAACAAAATCGATGAAATAAATAGACGTTTCTTTCTAAATAAGATTTTTTTGTTCAAGGTGTATCACCATGGAACAGCCAGCTGAAGATGTGGGACGCATTCAGGGCGCCGCTGCAGGAGGTGTTCCGGTTGCTCGAGACCATCAGAAATCACGAGGACTTGGAGACGTAAGTTCGTCTATAATATAGACAAAAAAATAATTATCTTCTTATAGTATAGACTCTATACTCTAAGAAGAAGAGAACTTCTTTTTTTATCTCTTTCTGTGCGCTTCCTAATGACAAAATAATGAAACCGTGATATAGATGTAATAGGTTAGGTTGTATGAGTGCACCAAGAGTTCTAAATGACATGTTTGCTATGCCTGGGGATTACAGTGATTTTATGAATGCTTGGTAGACATCATCATCATTAAGAAGGACACTGCTGTAGGTTTCCATAGGTCGATTTCGAAACAGTGAAAAAGTTTGGTGTCGTTTTTATCTAAACGTCATTTATTTATTTTATTTATTTAATACTTTATTGCTCAAAGTTATAAATTTGTTACAAAAAAAATGCTGAAAGCACTGTCTGCCAGCCAACCCAAACATGGGTGGTGTAATGAGGAGGTTGGCGTGCGACATTACAGAGAATAATATTTATCTTAAATAAAAATTAATATATAAATATATATATTTATCACGTTGCAAGCAAGCAACGTGAATGTTTCGCAAATGTGCCTAAATGGCTTCCCACGAAGTTCTAACCTGCCAGTAAAATTATTCGAATCTGAAAGTTTTACCAACTGTAAAAATAATAAGGTTTCTGTGTTTTGCTTAAAAGCCTGTTCGAAATGACGACGTTAAATATACCCCCTTATTAAGGCAAACTTTTGATATCGGTTAGCTTTGGTAAATGGTGAGTCAACCATTAGGTAACTGTTAGTTATTACATAAAAGTTGTTGATGCAATAAGTCGTCCGTAGGTATAGGTACTTCGCGCCTGCTATTCCATATTTTATACACGGTGTAGCATAAATACCCTATAAGTCCAAAAAGGGAGTATTTTACAGGTCATTGCGAACAGTGTTTCTTCTACCACTTTTGAGATTTCGGAAGTTTTTCATTCATGAAATGAGCTCGTAACTTTTTCTTAAAATGTACCTACACTCAGCTAGAGTGTGCGTGCGTCGCGGTAGGAGGCTACCTACGTATGCATGCGTGTGTACGGGTTTACGCAACTAGTAAACAAACACTTAGGGTAGTTGCAAATTTCTAAAATAATAAAAGTTGTACTTTTGTATGAAAATTTCAATTACGATGTATTGATCCTTTACACATATCCAAGCACTCAGGTGGTCGGTCGGATTACACCCTCTTCGGACTTATAGGGTATTTATATTACACCTTGTATAAATGAACAAAAATACCATGATGTCATTGTTATAGTTAGTTTTGCCAGAGTAATTGGTAGGTAGGTGAAATCTTTTACGTCATAAAATTTATTTTTGAGAATGGCTAGTCATTACTAAATTGCTGTAGCGAGGATCCGTATAGATTGTACATACAAAGACAAATGAAAAAAAATATATATATTGAGGAAATTAATGCATGCCAAGTTATCTGAGATGAGCCTAACTTAAATTAGGCGATACATCAGATTTATTGATAACTGTGACATTATATTTGCATCGAAATAAAATGTGTAGCGTCTGAAGATTAAACCATATACTTAGTTCTAAAAGTTCTTTTCTTTGGAATTTATATAGATTATTCGCTTACAATATGGTTTATCTCGATTATAGCAGACTTATTAACCGACTTCAAAAGAGGAGGAGGTTCTCAATTCGGTGGTATTTACTTTTTAATGTTTGTTACCTCAACTCCGTCATTTATAAACCGATAAGAAAAATTCTTTTTAACTGAAATGATATACCTACTTTCAGATTGGTCCCATAAAAATATCATCTAAATCAGTTCAGTAGTTTGGTTTAAACAAAAATAACTGGAAAAAGCATGTCATGAACGAAAGTAGTCAAATTGAAGTCGGTTTCTTTTAAATTATAGTTATTTACGTTGACTAGCGTGACACGAGGCATGTCGCATGAGGCATTTGTACGCAAACTGATGATAAGTCAAGCGAAAGTCTCTGTGTTCTCATGAGTAACACACTTACGTCATACGTACTGCAAACTCTTGTGTCAGCGAGGTAAGCACATTACTACTTTCGAGACTAGATTGCTATCTTAATTAAACATTTAATGGATGAGTGGACTTTTGACAAAAATAAAGTTTTATTGGTTTTAATAACTAGAGAGAGCAACTGTATATTGGTATAATATCTAAGTTTAATTGGAATAGATTTACTGGAAAATGTTTTCGTTCCATCAGCAATCTAGTTCTCATAGCTTTACTTAGTTTAGGAATAGGGCGTTGTGTGAAATATCCATGAATATTTATTTATTTATTATAGTCGTGTAATTTGTACATTTCATGCTGAGGCTGCAAGTAATGTGGATCATACAATAAGTAGTCGTTATTTTACATGGATCATGTAAAATAACGACTACTTAGCTATCAAATTCGAAAAGACATACCGACGACTATTTTGTTAGAACAAAACAGTCGTGGGTATTTCCGTTCCATCAAAACAATGTTTTTTCTGTTGTAGGCGAAACCTGCTCTTGTTCCGACAATTTGTGAATCATGCCATCAGCATGCGTAGAACTTTTATGATTATTAGCATAGCATTATCGAGTTCTACGATTCAAACTACAAATATGTGAATGTCCTTCCTCATTTTTGTAATTAGGGCTTACTACACAGGATGTTCTTCCTGATAAAGTTTTCCTGTAGTACGAGTAGTGTTATCGATTATGCCCCGACGCGGTTTAATAGCTTTGAATGAAATATTGATTGCATACTTACATTATTGATGTATTTACAAAAAAACTGTCAACTTCCCCTCCATTCAAGGTTGGAACTATTAAACCGTGTTGGTTTGAATAGTGTTTAACTGATTATGCCCTGTATTCATTCTCGCGGGGTAGGTAACTACTTACTCACAGATAACGTACGTATGAAGGAGTTTTCGCTAGCGTCGTCAATCTTATACACGTTACTTTTTGCAGCCATTTTTGTAAAAGCGCTTTTGTGAATTATGCGACTGCATCAAGAAAACTGGCGAATTGATTGTGCCTAAATAAACAGCACGTAACACAATAATATCATATTATGCGACGTGTCAATAAAAGTAGATAGATAAATAGTGTTTATTTGACATACATACAGAAAACACAGAACGGACATAGAAAATATAACAAACATAAAGGTACCTATAAGAAACAACAGAATAGTACCAAATTAGTAAGTAGATCTAGTCATGAATGTTGTTTGTTCGCTGGGTACTTCGTCCAGGTACTCTGTAAAGTACGGAGACACTATGTAATTAGCAATGTTATGTCAAAATACCGCGTTCCAAAAGTAACATCCTAAGAAAAATTTACAACTATAATTCAAACGATGTGTTACTTATAATATCTTATATATAAAATTCTCGTGTCACAATGTTCGTTCCCGTACTCCTCCGAAACGGCTTGACCGATTCTCATGAAATTTTGTGGGCATATTGAGTAGGTCTGAGGGCGACAGCTAGTTTTTTTTATAAACTTATCGTTCAAAGTTCATAAAATTGTTTCAGAAAAACTACATTACTACAGCACTGCTATCAAATAGGCGGCATCAAAAGGCGAGATAGCAAAGCTAGTGTAGAAAGAGTGCTACCTGAGTATAGCTGTCTCCTTCTCTCGCCAGCTAACCTGTGGCAGCAGAGCCTCCAGACATTCTCGCTGGATGCGACCATTGTCAATACTATTTATAATTATCAGGTTCGTATCTTTTCTCATTGACCATAATTTTGTTAAGTTTTATGAATCACTGATCGTAATTTTTACTTTCCTCGTTTTTCTTCACACTTTTAAAACAAAAACATTTTAAAGGTTTGCTTCTCACTAAAATAATTTATTTTTTAGTGTTCAAGGCCAGTTTTGGAAAAACTACCAAAACTGAACCGTAAAAGCTAGAGATTTGGAATAGTAATAGTTCGTACAATCCATTAAATTTTAGGTAAATGAAAATAATATTCTGAAAATTAGGGCCTATAAGTTCCGCGTCGACGAGCGGAAAATGAAAGCAAAAAATTCCACTGCGCAGTGCACGCAGTCCCATACAAATCAATACAAAGCTTTAAGGGGGGTCAAACGGGAAAAAAAGAAAAATATCTTTTTACCTCATTGAGTGGGGTATCTAATGAAATATACGCCGACGACCTGTGCTTTGTAGCCGAGACACCTGAGGGTCTACAAAGTTTGATGGATAAGCTTGACGCTACGTGTTGTAGATTCGGTCTTAAGATCAGTGTTAGTAAAACTGAAGTCATGGTAATGGATGCAGTCAATCATGCTCCGCCGAATCTGCTTCTTGGCGATAAGGCTCTAAAGCAAGTGGACAAATTTAAGTATTTGGGTAGCAATCTCACATCAAAAGCCGATTTGGACTCTGAAATAAACCATCGTATCGGCGCTGCTTCCGCTGCTTTTGGGAAACTTCGAGTCAAAGTTTTTCGTTCTCATAACATCAAGCTAAGCACAAAAATCACGGTGTACATGGCGATTGTTTTACCAAACATCCTATACTCCTCAGAAACATGGTGCCTGTACCGCAGACACATAAGAACCCTCGATAGGTTCCATCTCAAATGTCTTCGCGACATTATGAACATACATTGGTCGGATCGTGTTAGAAACACTGATGTACTACGACGAGCTAATGTCTGCGGAATGGAAGCATATCTTATGCGCCGTCAGCTTAGGTGGTGCGGGCACCTATCACGAATGTCCAATGAGAGGGTGGCAAAGCGCACCTTCTTCTCTGAGCTTCAGGATGGCAAGCGGAAAATTGGCGGCCAACTCCTTCGATATAAAGACGCACAGAAGAGGAACATGAAAAGGTGCTCCATAGATCCCTCTTGTTGGGAGTCACTGGCAGAAAATCGGCCTGAATGGAGAAGTCTCGTGAAGCGTAATGTCTACACCTTTGAAGATGAACGAAGGCGCGATCTAGATATTAAACGCGACCAACTAAAAGCTAAACCGCCTTCAAACATTAACTATAACTACGTTAACGGCGCTCTTACATGCACATTGTGTGCAAGAACCTTTAAAGCCAAAATTGGTTATTCAAGTCACCTTAGAGCCCATCATAGGCATCAAGCAGCAACAATGTCGCCGTAGCCGAAACCGGCCAGGAAGACATCATCATAATGAAAGCTTTAGGCAACAAAACTATATACACAACTTCTAAAAACTACTTGATTAAACCACAATTATTATGCGTTCAGCCTAACCTGAACCGTATCGTCTTGAAACGTGCGCCTTGCCCAATATATTAATCATGGTTTTTTGAGATTGAATATAATATAATAGCGCGAACGCGCTGTTGTCGTCATCCAAGTCAGGGGGCCCCGTCATGTGTTCGCACGGCACCGGCCGAATGGGGTACCATTCTTTTTACCCGATTACGGCGACTTAAATAGGAGGGTATATGATTTTGATCGATATGTATGTACTGTAGGCGCGCGATCTGATTGCAGTTCTGAGGAATGCGCTAGTGATGTGACCTAATTAGCGACAATGAACGGAGTTCGATATTTTTCTTTGACACCTAAAGTGGACGTTCAAACTGCTTATATCTGTTAGTATTTTAACGCATTTAATTTATTATATTTGTGCTAGATATTTGTATTACAAGTTATGGTACAAAAAAAGAAAATATCATGCATACATTCCCTATTTTGAGAAAATTGTGTGGAAAAGCCGGAAATCTTAATCAAACAAGTTTATTATTGTAAAAAATATACATATATTGTAATTTTAATCATCATCAGTTTCGACTATCACAGATATGGCAGAATCGGAGTCACTATCATCGCCGACTTCAATGACAAATCGGTCTACGGCATCTTCCATTAATCCATCCCTTTGCCAGTAATGTTCTTCTAGAACGTGATCGTCGTATATCGATATCGATAAGCGCGCTCGCGAGAGACATCAAGGTCAGCACGGCACTAAACTACAGGCGGCCGCGGCGAGGTGTCGACGGGCGAGGGGAGTTGCGCACGCCCCGCACCTCATACCCCGACTGCTTTCAGATCGCGCGCCTACAATATGTTCATCTGTTCCCTCATAATTACTTATCAGATTTTGACAGAAATTGTGTCATTTTGTACTGACAAATAACACGATTTCTGTCAATATTCGTAGTTACAGCTTGAGACTGTGGTCGAGAGTAGCCCTACTGTTCTGTTTCTGTGGCTATAAATCTGGGTACTTTGTGATGGTACACTATCTTTAGGCAGGCAACTTTAGAATATGAAACATCTCTTGCAACAACTATAGCTATAGTAGTAAAGTTATTTATTATAATTTACAGAATATGCAGAAGAGCAAAGCTTCTATAGCTGAGATAGCGTTCGGGATGCAGCTTCGCGATACGGGCATAAAGCGATACCCACTGCGAGCCCGCCCGAGGGTACTCCAGTACGCCGTTACCATCTTCTACGACCAGCCTGATGATAGGTATTTCTAACAATCTAACATTCATTCTACGAATCGATGTGAAACTTTTTCCTACCACACAAATACGCACAAAAAAAACAAGAATTTAAGCTCAATTAATGCGCGGAATGTAATCTATATCATCTTACAAATAGAGTTTCAATTAGTCTGACGATTGAAGCCGTTTGTCCACCAACACCGGCACCGGCACGGCACCGATAATGACTATCACAGGGCAATAATAAACACGTAAACGGCGTCGCGGTGTGACGGTAGTGGTGTGGACGTGTTCAGTTCCAGCCCCAGGTGTAGCGTCAACGTAATCCTAATTTAATTAAGTTATGGTTTCAATAAGACGTTTTAGGCGCGTGTTTATGACCGCTGGTAATATAATCAAAGGTTGTAGCTTTTTACTTGTATATTAATTCGGGCTTTTGTTTGGCGTCGATCTATGAAACTAGATAAAACAATGGCTTATTCATTATAAATCGCTAAACGTGTTTGAACTGTAGATAAATTACCTTGAATTTAAAATATCTTTGCATAATACTCGCATTATAATCGGATATCATTCATAACATCATAATAACACTACGTAAGGTATTTTTTATTATTTTCAGGTTTGTCAAAACACTGACGGAAAAGCTGAAGGAAATGTATCCACTCTATCAAAATACTCCGTACACCGATGTAGACGAAGTCACGCTTATCTACTACCCTGGACAGTTTAACTACCATGAACTAGTACCGCTTACTATTACTTTCGTCGGATTATTTCTCTACGTATACTTCTCTGTTCGAAAAATAGAATTCATAAAATCTAAGCTTGGACTAGCAGCGTGCGCGGTACTTACTATAGCAGGAAGCCTCTCAATGTCAATGGGAATTTGCTTTTTCTTTGGATTCTCCCTCAGCCTTCAGGGAAAAGAAATATTCCCGTACTTAGTCATAATAGTAGGGCTGGAGAATGTTCTAGTATTGACCAAAAGTGTCACTTCCACGGACTCAAGGCTCGATGTAAAGATTCGTCTCGCACAGGGTCTGACCAAGGAGGGTTGGTCTATCACCAAGAACCTTCTCATAGAAATCACAATTTTGACCGTTAGCTTCTTCACATTCGTCCCGTTCATTCAAGAATTCTCAATATTCATGATCGTTAGTCTGATATCGGATTATTTCATACAAATGGCGTTCTTTGCTACTATACTCGGAGTTGAAGTCCGCAGAATGGAGTACTTTCAGGATCAGAATAAATTGCATTTGAAGGAGTATTTTCATTCGAACAATGCATTGAATTGGCGGTTCAATAAGAGTGGGCCTGATGATAACTTCTCGCCGCAGCGCATGACCAAGTCCAAATCCCATCCGCGACTAAACGGTCTTTCCCATAACAGTCCCACTGATGTCGTGGCAAAGAGAAACTCGAGTCCGGGCCATCAAGACAACAGAGTCCCGAAGCGGATTCGATTGGTCAACATTTGGGCTCGAACGCGCTTCTTCCAGCGCGCATTCATGGTATGGATGATCGTGTGGATATCGATGATCATTTACAACTCGGGCGTAGTCGACTACTTTATAACTAACCCTGAAAAATCTGAGAGCACAGAAGGGAACGTAAAGAATGATAAGAATGAAATAAAGCCTGTGTATACTTTCTACAACAACGATGATAAGAATACTCTTCTATTCCCACCACTGCTAGACTTCGCCGAGCCTGATAAGAGTGACGCAGATTCAAACGATACTATAACGCTCAAGCACTCGCCTCACTCACGGCCTTGGTCAAGGTAAGATATAATTATATAGTCCATTGGTCAATCTTATAAAAAGTTAGAGCAGACATTATGTCTTAATTACCATACGTAAACTGGACATAATGTCTACTAAAACTTTTTATAACATAGGGGGAATGTGTATCGCTTGCATATGTTTGCATACAGGCATATGTCGGTCAAATATGGGTTTGCTGACGTATTTCGGAACCTATACACAATTTTTTACGGTTCAACCTTAATTATTTTTATCCTTGTTTGTGAGGCCGCGACGCACGAACACTTTACATACCTAATGCATTTATAATCGTCTTCTCAATGTGTCAGGTACAAAATATTTTCATCTTACTTTTTAGGGTTTCGCTACCTAAAAATATTATAGACGGAAAAATATATTTGGTGACATCTTATCTAAATCAATAAATATTAATGGACATTCACACAACTCCCTCTAGTCCCAAACTAAACACAGTTTGTACTATGGGATCTAGATTGCTTACGCCCGTATTCGGATTTACTGCTCAAGCAACTGATCCGAACTCAAGCATACATTTTTGGATAAAAATTTCTACTCAAATTTGAGTAACGATTTCTGTATCGGCATATGGGCCTTATGCACTTATTTTCTAAAATCTACTTAACATTTAGTGATAATAATCTTCACCAGCCTTGGCTATGGTCCACTGGTAGGGAATATAAGAAAAATTCAAACGCTCCAAAGCCACCAGTCGATCTTATTTGCAGCTATAGTCATCAAATACCCATCGGCCAGCTCTGGCCTACCGGTTGAAGTTAATTATGTATCAATGAAAAAATGCGCTGCTATAATCCCACCATTCATTGTCAGATGACAACGACTTACCTATTGCTTGTGGGCCTATTAGTACGCCAGAGGTTGGGAGGTTGAATCTACGCTGTATGAAATTCGCACTTCGCCGATTAAAAAACCAATAATGAGCACAATAATAATGCATAATAACAGAAAAATATAAAACTGGTTTTTATGGCTAGCGTTTTACACTGCCATTGTGTTTTGCCGTTTCGGTATTGAGAACGCGTCAATCTTTCGATATCAATAGACGTCTGCATTGCGCAATTAATTTAGTGAAACAATATTTGATTTTATCGACGAAGTGCATAACTTTTGCAAGTATATATGTGATTATTTATTCAGTCTAGTAACAAAGTTCGCCTTGAAATCACCTTGACTGTTACGTTATAAACATTTTTGCTAAAGGTCTTAAATTTTTGCTAAACCTATTTATTTTCTTACTCTTATCATTAGGAATTCACTAGCTGTGCAAACTAGTTTCGTGGAATATCAGGCATAATTGCAATGTACGAGTATTGCGATTTTATGAACTGCAGTAAGCTCAAAGGTCTGATTTTGGTCGCCTATGAGGAACAAATAAATGTGGTTAAAGTAAATCGGTTAATGGGTTGTAAAGTTATCATAAGGGCATTCGTTCAAAGAAAGGTTCCGTTGCGTTTTTGTGAATATCATAGGATATCAGTTGCGGACGAACTATCTCTATTCATATTCATTTGTAAACACAGGTTATAACACAAGTAGATGGTCAACAATTATTTATATTGTGCTTATAACTGATCCCACGACCTCCCAGACTGTCTAGCCACCACTGGTCATCGATTCTCTCTCACTACAACGAGTCGATTGCTGGCCGCTACGCCGTGGTATTGCCACCAGTGTTGATCAGCCATCGCGTGAGTCCAGAACTGGCGGCAGGCGTGCGAAATCCAGAGGAAAAAGACCCGCCACCGTTGAGGTGGCAGACCTTAGCAGCAGCTTTGGACCCCATTGATGTTGTACCAGGTATGGACCATCAAAACATTATGCAGATCAGACAAACAAGCCTATTCCATCAAAAAAATCTATATTTAAATTTATTGATTATTATAGTAGGTGCCAAATAACACCGCAATACAGGCCATTCACCCACCTTCACCTCGATGTCGCAAAATTCAATTTATGTATGGTAAACAAACAGTACTACGAGATTCGAGCGATTACTGTCTTAGCGACAGGTTTGTATGGAAAGCGACAGAATTAGCCATTCATAAATTGAATTTTGCGATATCGTGGTGAAGGTGGGTGAATGACCTGTATTGCAGTGTTATTTGGCACCTACTATAGTATACTTAGTCAGTACTGAACCTGTTGACTAATAAAAGCACTGATTGATGGTCAATATTGTTGTTGATTTTAGATTTCGAGTTGCCGGAAGGAAAGGGCGCAGTACAATGGAGAAAGGGATCGGAATTGCCTATATATCCGACCACGCCGATGGAAATACTACTACTAGCTATCCTATGTACGATCAGCGTTGCTGTGATTGCCTATATGATGGTGGTCCTATACAGGTAACTAACAAATCTACACTTCTACAGAGCATAGTAAATAGCCGACTCACTAATTCCCGAACCTAATCTCTATAGCGATTGTAGAATACCAGTTGGTTCTCTAAACTATATTTCCAATTTCCGATGAAGTTTGTTTAACTAACCTGTGCATAGGCATACAGGTCAACAGTATTTATCAATATTTATTGTTTGCAGATGTATTTGTTCTCGTCACTACGCCGAATGGCGAGCTTCGTGGAACGATGACGAAGAATATAAGAGGAGCATTGCTAAACAACCAGCTATTCAGGTGAATTGCTGATTGCAAATCATCATATAAATAAATAATAAATATTCACGGACACTTAACACAACGCCTTCTAGTCCCAAACTAAGCAAAGCTTGTACGATGGAAACTAGATGGCTGATAGAATACATACATAATTTTTTTTTGTAAATACATACTTATAATACATAGAAACACCCAGACACAGAACAAACATCTATGTTTATAACACAAATGTTTGTTCTCAGTGGGGATCGAACCCACGACCCACAGCACGGAAGGCAGAGCTGCTACCGACTGAGCCATGACGCCTGTCAGAATGAATGAATATGAAACAAAAGACAACCGATAAAATGTATTGGCAATTCGACATCGAATATTCCCGCGCGGTGTTACGCAAAATTAAAAAGTACAGTCAACCCATCTGTTTCTTAGGCCACTGCAGAACCTTTTCAACTTATTAGTTACATTCTGCCACTAATCGATAACAAATGTCTTTTACAAAATGTGGTGTCTGAAAAATAGTGTTGCCTCGTATTTTGTGGAGCAGCAAACAAGCTGAGACCGAGCCTTTTTGTGCATAAAGCCGCTCTCGTTTGTTTTTTTCTCTGTTAGTGTTTGTGTTTGTTTTTCTCCCTAGGTATATCTACCTATGTGTCTTGTTCTGTGTGATTTTATGCACGTTTCGTTGACGCGTAATTTAAAGCTTATTTATACTCTTTAAGGCGTATGTAAAAGGCAGACAACCCTCTCGCTCGCACATTTCAACATTTTTGAAGATATAATATAACTAAATGTAATTATGTGAAAGTGCAGAGCTTCAGGGTCGAGAGAATAACAATGCAAAAGTTCAGTAAAAATATCACATTGATCCAAACAAGTTTTCTAACCAAAAAATGTGCACTTTAATTTATCGCATTGGTATAAGTTTTTTAGACGGAAAACTTGTTTGGATCAATGTGATATATTTACTGAACCTTTACATTGCTAATCTCTCGACCCTGAAGATCTGCAATTTCACATAATTACATTTAGTTATTAATAGTTTTAAGTAAGTTTCATTTAGTTTATCTTCAAAAATGTTGAAATGTGCGACCGAGAGGGTTGTCTGCCTTTTACATACTCTTTAAAATAATTTTTCAGCTGGTGATGGAAGCAGTGCCGTTGGTGGTGGCCGGGCACAGTCAGGAGGTGGAGTGCTTAGTGACGGACGGCGAGAAGGTGGTCAGCTCCTGCCTGCAGGGTAGCATCAAGGTCTGGGACTCGCAGAACGGAGAGATTATCACCAATATCGATCGAAACGCGTGAGTATTTGTCCGGCCGCCTCACCGTGCCAATTGTCATAGTCATAGATATTTATTCACCACTAGCTGACCCCGCAGACTTCGTACTGCCTCAATTTTCATATTTATTCACCTTTTAAACCTTCTCTGGACTTCCACAAATAATTCAAAACCAAAATTTGCCAAATCGGTGCAGCTGTTCTCGAGTTTTAGCGAGACTAACGAACAGCAATTCATTTTTATTTATTCACCATTTGGAGCACAATATGGAATTGGTTTTGTTTATAACAATTGTGATGGGAACAAAGAATAATTTATGGACTGTAATTTTTACAGCATTACCTTACCTTACATAAATCATTTAAAACTAAAATAAAATCATTTGTATTTATTGCATTCAAATATTTCGGTTAGAACATCCATTGGTAGTTCTTATTCTATGTAACATAGATATTTAAGAGCATAGATAATAATTTGTACGTGAAAAAGCTTTCAGGAATGAGTGTTGAATGTGCTGATGTCCACACAAATTCTATAATCTATGGGCCATACTTATAATAGCTGAATAGTTTAACAGTTGATTAAAATCGAGCTCTGTCCCTGTTTGACATAACCTGTTAGTAAGAGACAGCAATAATTTAAACAGCCTGATAGATCTGATTATTTTAATAAAGAAATCAGGTCGAAATCAAATCTTTTGAATAGTTTGATTGATATCACAATAATGAGATTTGTTTATTGTTTTAGATTCTTCAAACTGCAGAAAGAGCTTTATGACAAAGTTAGTTGTAAGAAAAATACGCAAGGTCCTTTGAACGGTATGTATTGATAAAACTGCTACTAACAACGTAATTACTATTTCGTGACTTTTAGAAATTGTTTTTGATTGCAGAATCGAATATTGCACAAGTTTCTCCAAAGAGAAGTATGGTAAGGAAGTACATAATATACAAGAATAGGTTTAGCCTCACGCACGATCTCCGGTGTCTTAAACTCATAAGGCGTTATGTAAAAGGCAGACAACCCTCTCGCTCGCACATTTCAACATTTTTGAAGATATAATATAACTAAATGTAACTATGTGAAATTCCAGTGCTTAAGGGTCGAGAGAAAAACAATGCAAAGGTTCAGTAAAAATATCACATTGATCCAAACAAGTTCTCTAACCAAAAAAATTTGCATTTTATTTATCGCATTGATATAAGTCTACGGTCCGTCTCGGATACGTACGGGTATTTAACAAAAAATAATTTTTTTTTTATGAAATTTTTTACATCTTTGTTACATTTTTTGAGTTTTAGTAAGGATCCCTAATTTTTTTGAAAATAGAATTTATTATAGCCTATGTCTCCAAATAATTTTTCAAATCGATCCAAGAGTTTCGGAGCCTATTCAATGCATACAAACCTTTCCTCTTTATAATATTATTAAGTATAGATTTCATTGGGGGGGCAAAACTGGTAGTATTACTATCATACAATCAGATTACGTATCATATTTATCATACGTAATCTGACTGTAATACTATCATACGAATTTACATCGCCTATTTCAGATGCAAAACATGCACCGTCTTCGGAAGGGTCTCGGTACCCATCTGAGCGGCCTTCGGTTTCGGCCTTCCGTCAGAGAGACGCCCGATCATCTCTCCGTCGCAGAAACCACTAAATATGACTTCGCTAAGAACTACAGGTATTTTACAGATTATTTTTTTTACAGACGACGAAGTGCTCAATTTTTTGATTAATGTATGCGTTTATAAAATAGTTTTTTTTTATTTGAAAGGGAAATCGGTCTAATAGTTTGGTTTTTATATTCACAAAATATGTCATCCAAGAATAACTCAAACACCTCTGGTCTTGATCGCAAATAAGTGTGACCGAGCGCATCCGAGATACACTGTGCGGTGACACTACAACGCTCGGTAATCGAGCTGGCGTTGACGGGCAATATCAATCAAATACGTTGGGGTTACTTTTTTTTCTTATGTCTCATGGGAATATTATGAAATCCATCAGACACATCCAAATTTATAACTTCAATAACTTGTTACAGTTTAAAATTTATTGGTATCTTGACATTATTGTTCCCAGGGATCTATACCGCAGCGAGACACTGGACATTTACGATTGCGAGATCAAAGAAAACGTAGACCTTACCAACATCAACCATTCCAAAGACGAAGACATTCTACACTTCAATACGAAACGCGAGAAGCGAAATAGCGTCAGTCAAATGAACGGTGATTTAGAAGATCCTGGGGGATTCGATTGGGATGGAAAAGCGGTGCATGAGAGTCCTGTGTGGTGTTTGGACTTTTGCAATGATCTTATTATTCTGGGGTGCGCGGATGGGAGGCTAGAAATGTGGGAAGCTAGCTCGGGCAAGTTTGTAGTAAGTGATACATTTTCTTTTATACCATTCTATGTCTGGGTGTTACTATGTATCGTAAGTATATACAAAAAAGTATATAAGTATTATAAAAGCAATCTAGTTCTGGTTTGTAATATAATCTATATAGCTTTGCTTAGTTTGGGACTAGAGGGGTTGTGTGAAATGTCCAAGAGTATATTTTTTTTGGTTGAAGTTGCGTCTAAAGAGAATGCAATAACACTATTACTATAATACATATAAATAAACAAGGCACAAAAAAACAAACCATATTTATTTTCAAGATAAATTTGATAGTCTGCTGAAAAGATGTAGAAAACTCTTTCATCTTACTAGTAGAAACTTTATTTACAAAGAAAATTGAAACTAATACAGTATTTACAATATTTTCAAAATACACATGAGACAGTTGAGCTATCAACAAACCGTTGCAAACGATTTATAAGTAGCACAACTAACTGGTCAAAATCGTACGGATTTTGACAGATATGGTATTCAGTCTACGTAGATGTGGCGCGTACGTAGCTATGTAATATTATCGTAAAAAAACTAACTTATTGAATGAATGAATGAATGATTTATTTGCATGAAGAGTGGTACGTAGTAGATCTTAAATAAATTATTGATTCTCACACTCCGCCAGAGAAACCCAACATGCAATGTTAAGATTACGCTTATTATGACAGGCGTCATGGCTCAGTCGGTAGTAGCTCTGCCTTCCGTGCTGTGGGTCATGGGTTCGATCCCCACCGAGAACAAACATTTGTGTGTGGCAAACATACATGTTTGTTAGCTGTGTCTGGGAGTTACTATGTATTTACAAAAAAAAATATATAAGTATTCTATCAGCAATCTAGTTCTCATAGTACAAGCTTCGCTTAGTTTGCTACTATAAGGCGCTGTGTAACATGTCCATGAGTATTTATTTATTTTTTATTTTATTTATTACTAGGTGCCGCCCGCGACTTCGTTCGCGTCCCGTTGGATCCCGTTGATTTTCGGGATAAAAAGTAGCCTATGTATTAATCCAGGTCACGGACAATATATATTTCAAGTTTCATCCAAATCGGATCAGTAGTTTTTACGTGAAAGAGTAACAAACATCCATCCATCCATCCATCCTTACAAACTTTCGCGTTTATAATAATTTATTATGTTATTGTAGTGTGTGTGGAGAAATTGGGAGTCTCGCAACCGCGACGCGTTGGGTTTAACGCACGTGCGCGCTCTATCGGGCGGTCGTCGGCTTTGTGTAGCGTCACTCGGCGGTCAGCTAACTCTGCTGCGATTGGACGCCGTGAACGCGACCAGCGGCGCACGCGTCGACTGGCGCTTCAGTACTGCACAGCGCAGGAGTAAGTACTCACTGCGCATCACGCTACAACTCACTGCGTCCTTCACTTCATATGTAAACCATAGACGACTTACTAGGGCACAAAAAACTGTCCAAAGGTTTGACGAGCAGACTGTAATTCTATCAGGAACAAATCTTTGCCTTGATCACGAATAAATGTGACAATCGTAACGCTAGCGTATCCGAGATACACTGCGCGGTGACACTACAACGGTTGGCAGTCGAGCTGGCATTGACGCGCAATGTAACTCGAATACGCTAACGCGGCGACTGTCAGATTTGTTCGTGATAGAGGTACTGATAGTCGCCGCGTTAACGTATTCGAGTTATATTGTACGTCAACGCCAGCTCGACTGCCAACCGTTGTAGTGTCACCGCGCAGTGTATGTCGGATACGCTAGTCACTGAATTTTGTCAAAAAAGCACTGCACGCTCTCCGCTTGATCCTTGACACTCCCTGTAAAACTGCAGGGAGTGGACTGATTCACGTGGTTTACCTATAGGGACCGATTCTAATGGCGCATTTTTCTTAAATAAACTAAAAATGATAGCTGTCCTTCAGCTATTATTTTAGGCTTTTCAGTTCATGAGAAAGGGTGATAGTAAGTAAGAAAATCAAGATTTTGGATTTTCTGAATTTAAGGACAGATAGTAACTGGATGAGAGATTATAACTCTGTGCTATATTGATGTTTTGAATGTATGTTTATAAACTAATAATGTATAGTCGGTGCTTGATTCGCAGCGCACAAACGCACTGGATCGGCGGGGTCGCTGCATTCCGCGGCCGACTCGCACTCGCACGGTAGAATACCCTTCGGATACGAGTCTGATCTTAGCGATAACGATGGTAAGCAACTATCGCCCGTATGCTGTTCTACCCCTCAATCGCTGATCCTGACTCAAGCATAGATTTTGGTATGAAAATCTCTACTCAAAATGCTTGAGTAACGATTTCTGTATCGGCATACGGACCTGGGCCTCTACTGTGAATAATGGTTACCGAAGATTCGGTAGTGACGTTTGTGCTACACTGCGCAGTAACGCTGAGACTTCGAAAGAGCCTAGACCATCGCTCGAGGCGACCGCGCAGTGTAACACAAACGTCAATACCGAATCTTACTTACGTGGGCCTAACAAAGTTTTTTTGTGATGGTTTTTTTGTGCTGGATACGTGTGGTGTGTAATATTCCTTTTTTAATTGTTTATTTGTGGTTACAGAAGTGGTATGCGTTAGAGTGGCACAATGCAGAGCACACCAGCAGCCGATAACAGAAATGCAATGCGAAGGCGGACGCATACTTACAGGTGGACAGGACCATGTACTAAAGGTAAGCGTACTTTTACATCTGTTTGAAGCATTCAACGTTTTATACAATTTGTCATGTAAGTGAAATGTTAATTTTGGCATTCGATTAAGAATAACTTACAGGAAATAACAAAAATCTTATAAAACAGCAGTGTACTTATATTTACACTACTAGCCGTCGCCCGCGGCGTTGCTCGCGTTCTAGACCCTTTAGAGTGTGACTTTTCAAAGTTCCTTTCTTAGTGCACCCCTACACTATATAAGGATACTACCTTCCAAATTTTATACCTCTAGGACTTATAGGCTGTGCGTCGATTCTATGTCAGGACTTATAGTATATTGATTGATGATTGATTGTAAGTAAGATAATTCTTAAGTTATAAAAAATATACCATGAAAATTAGATGTAGTATCGTACATGGTAGCATCATGGGCCACTTTATAAAATGTACATGGTATTACCATGTGTAAACAGGCTGGGGCAATTTGGGTGGAGCCCAAGTCCCTGATTTTTTTAAAACTTGCAATGATAGAACTTTGTTTATTAGAATACACTTACAATGCAGTTTTTCAAAATGAAACAATTTCATTATAAAGCAGCGGGAATCATTAGTTATTAGACATTTTACTTCGAAAAATGCGTAGTTTTCAATGTTGTTCATCGTATTTACAGGTGTTTATGTCAAAATAATGACTTTATTTTGCGTTTTCGTGACTGCTACTGCATATCGTTTATGATTAAATCAACAAAAGCTATAAATTACAAAACTATAGTAGGTGCCAAAAAACACCGCAATACAGGTCATTCACCCACATTCACCACGATGTCTCAAAATTCAATTTATGTATGGTAAACAAACAGTACTACGAGATTCGAGCGATACCGTCTTAGCGACAGGTTTGTATGGAAAGCGACAGAATTAGCCTTTCATAAATTGAATTTTGCGACATCGTGGTGAAGGTGGGTGAATGACCGGTATTGCGGTGTTAGTTGGCACCTACTATAACTAAATGTATGTAAATCTGGACCTGAAATGCCACAATGCCTTTATTTAAAGTGGCCGATCAACAATTGCAAGACTTTTGTTCAGCCTCCATGCACCTATAATGTTTTGCTACTGCAATATTATACATTCCAGGTGTTTTCAAGTTCAGATCTGACCGCACTACTGACACTGCACGGGCATTGTGGACCAATCACGAGCAGTTTCATCGATCACGCCACGCCCACTATTGCTGGTAGCGGATCACAAGACGGCCTTCTTTGCGTCTGGGACTTACATACAGGTAACTAAACTAAATAGTAAATCTAAAATGTATATTACTCCTTGACATTTTGAAGTAGCTCTACCAACGACAAGAAAAATCAATTCAAAAGTTTGTTTTTGAACGTTTATAAGTACCTACCTATATAATAGAGCCAAAAGTAGCGTAATAGATATAAGACGAGCACGTAGATGCTTCGTCTATGCATGCTCAATCTATTGTGCTAGCCTTTTATGTTGAAATGTGCGAGCGAGAGGGTTGTCTGCCTTTTACGTACGCTTTAATTTTACTAGACATTTTCAATGGCAGTTTTTCTATACCGTGGTAAAAATGTTTGAATGATATACAGGAGCATGCGTATACAGTATGCAGGCACACGACGGTGCAGTGACGTCACTCGCTTACACAGCTTCATACGTAGTTTCTGCGGGATCGGACGAGCGGCTCTGCATATGGGATCGCTTCCAAGGACACATGCTCAACTCCATTCATATCGTGAGTACGCGGCACAACTGTGGTGTGTGTCGTCACGAACACAGTGAAAAAAATTACTTTACAATGGTTCAATTCCCAAAGAGGAATAAAATTGTCGAACAATGTTATTTTTTTTATGTGATTGTAACCTCTTTAAAATAAATAGAAAATGAAATATTGTTTGTAGGGACTCAACTACATGAGTAAGATGCTGCCACTCACACACACGCTACTCGTAATGGGCGATCGAAGCGGTCTTACCGCTTATGATCTCAGCAGTGGTGACGTCATACGAAGAGTTTTATTAGGTAAAGTACCGCTAACCAATTTAAATATGTATATGTAATTGAGAAATAGCACTTCATGCTAGATAGCCCATCTTACTATCGGACGAAAACTTGACAGTTTTGTCAAACAAAATCACTTGCTCGCGCCACTGCAAATTTTGTAGGGAGTTTGTTAAATTTTGTTATTTGTAGAGTTATAAAATCAAGTATGACTTTCTATTTCAGGTCAAAGCGACGGCTGTATTCTTGTTCGACAGATCCTGCCTCTAAAAGACGCTATAGTATGTGACTACGCAAACCAGTTACGAATAGTGAGGTTCCCTTTAGTCTCAAAACTATCTGATATGAAAAGTGAGTGAACATTTATAGTTTCTACGAGTAAATACACACCAGCACAGATTTTGTGTGTTACGCATATGCACGAACGTATTTCGTAAGTGTTACAATGGGCACATAATAACTCATGCAATCTTAGTACGTTTTTATTTGTATGTATCATTATTGTTATGAACTTTCGTGAGACAGTGTTGTAGCACTTGTACTAATTTTCAGTGGTTTTAGTAAGGTTCTTAGACATAATGGAATTGTAATGACAACGAGCTGATCTGATATTATTATCTACTCAACAAAACTAGACGATCGTTATTTAAATTTGATATTATACATTGCGTAGCTGTACGGAACCTTAAAAGTCCGTTTGTATCTCGTGATTGTCACAGACCGTGGCTGACAAAATAATATTCTTCTATACTATAGGTACAGTGTATAATAACGTATTTATATTGATCGGCCGCATAGACCGCGACAGACGATTGCAGCGTCTAAGCAGACAATGTGTTACGAAAATCGGACCGGTTTAAAAAAAAAAATAATGTACCTAGCCAGGTTTTATATATAGGTTTAATAATTTATGTTTGATGAGAAACTGATGTTTCTGAGTGAATGTCTAAATTTCATCCAGCTTGTATATTAAATTATTCTATTAGTTTTAACGGGAGAATGCCTTCCATTTAGACAAAAAAAAAACATTTTTTGCCAACTTGTAACGGTAGACTTCTGCAGTGTCTTATTATTAAATAAATTAGATATTATTCATATTAAAACATACAAGATTATTGAAATGTTTAAAGGTTGTAAACTAGTTTGTCAGACAGACATTGTAGACTTGTAAATATTATGATTAGGTACTTGAAAAATTAAATAAATCTTTTTTAGGGATTCAAAACCGCAAAAACCTTAGTTTCGATCCATATTTGTATATGTCGGTCCTTAGAGCAGTTTTACTTAAACCAGTTTTTTTTAACTTCTAGTAGTAGTAAGTCCTTATACTCTGCGTGGAATAAACTACCTAACTTGAAGTTTTGAACTACTTCTTTATACTGTACACAGTGCATTGATCATATAAGATGATAATGCAGATGAACTTTGCGGTGACGCAACAATGTTCGGCAGTCGAGATGGCGTAACGTACGATATGTTTCCTATACGTAAAGATTACGTAACGCGGCGACGACTGTCAGATTTGATGGTGATCACCTCTCTGTGCATTGATCACGAATAGTGACAATCGCAAACGTATCGTAATGCAACCGTTGGCAGTCGAGCTGGCATTAACGCTCAATATAACTCGAATACGTTAGCGCGGCGACTGTCAGATTTGTTCGTGATAGAGGTAGTGTATTGACTTCGGAACCTTCCCTGTGCGTAGACCGACACGCGCTTGTCTATTACTGGAATAGTTTTTAAATGTGACATTTTAATTAAGATAAGATAATGTTTATTTCCAAAAATAACAGAGCCACTATAATTAGACATATATATAAACTACGTTTTTCTGAGTCTAGATTTTATAGTAGAAGCAGCTACAGATCGGTTTTGGATCGTTTCCTTCCGTGCTAGTTAAAAACTGTGTTACGGCAAGGTAACGCTCCTCCTCCTCAAAAGATGTGCACTAAAGAACAAAGTAATTCTATAATTCAAAATGTATTACTTATAATATAAGGATCTTGTGAGCGAAACACTTCTAGTCCTAACTAAAATAATTATCTTAGTGATTAGCGCTGAATAATAAGGTAACTTAATACCTTCTAACAATTCAGGAGGTTATTATATCAGTAATTTATTTTAAAATAATGCGTGTGTGGCCTTGTACACTTGATATCATAATTTTGTATGATATCAAGATACTTGTTATCATAGCTTTTATCAGATAAACCAAAATACTCTTACGCCCTGACTTACCTACCTGTTGTATCTAACAAAACCATACGACGGTGTCTCAAAGAACTGTATGAATTCATTCTTCACGCTTATTCGATAATTGGACCACCCACATCCACATTTGTAGTCCCTGTGGTTTGTGAGACCAGCTCAGCATGAGCGCCATAAACGAGAATTTCTCTACCGAAAAATAAAAGATATGTCCGCTTATTTTTCCGTAAAACTAAAATGGGAACAATTATGGTTGTAGCTTTATTTGTTCTTATTGAATTTCTCTTACAAAAGATTAGTACTTAACATAGACAAACGATATAAGGTCGGTCGAGCTCTGAAACCGGCCTTAGTCTTATCATTATATTTTGAAACCATTTGAAACATTGATTTTACAATAAGTTTTTTTAATGTACTTAGTTGTTTTGCTATTGACCAATATAAATAAATAAATAAATATAAGAAATTTTGATTTAATGCACTGGTTGTTATTTTCAAACAAATCATTATGGTGACAGTTTTGTTAGAAGTATGATTGGTATTTTGATCCTACTAAACGTTTCCCATACATCGTCAGAGTACTCGTACCAAGCGTTTTGGTTCAAAGTTTTACTTCGAAATCGTTCTGTTTTACTAATACAATTTCTATATTGATGGTGGGTATAATGCTAAGGATGTCAGTGTTTTTTTTTTTACTTAGTGTCGGTGGTCAGCTTTTAAGTAAATAGGTACTTATTTGTTTGGTCATGGATTATGTTTCTAAGCTACATTTGGGGTCCTTGTAAAGAAATTCAGTAAAAGATTAAGAGAAATTATAAAATATCTTATGTACAATTTAAATATTATAAAAGTGATCTTTACTACGGTACTTTAGTATCTGCATCTAATTTTAGGTCTAGCAGTAAATGCTGCATATAAAATAAACTATAATGTAGAGGTTCTTCTTATGCTTACCTTCGACATGTATGTAGGTAGATGAACAAACATAAAAAATGTGATGGATGCGAGAAATTTGTGAATCTATGTAGTGTATTTTTTATACATACCGATAAATTATTATGTGCATTCCTCTAAAATTTTACTAGTTGATACTTTATAGTCGATAAGAAAAAAAGCTACGGAATAACAAAATATTTAACCATGAAATTATTTGAAATATCGTATCTTGACGGCATGAATGATTTAAATTATATAAGTAGGTACCATTGTTGTACGAAAACTGTACAAAATAAACAGGTTGAATTTTTGAGACGGGACAGTAAGGGCAGGTACCTTATTCGTTATAGTTACAGGAAAACGTTTTTAGGTGACTATCCATAAATTTTTAAGAACTGCATTTACAGATTTTGGAAAAAATATACTATGAAAAAATGAGTCTCCTAAAAACGATTTCCTGTAACCATAACGAATAAGGTACCTGCCCTTACTGTACTGTCCCGTCTCAAAAATTCACCCTGTATACCATATTTCGTTCAGTTTGATTAAATATGTGGACTAGAAAAAATGTAATTATACCCTTTGACTGTAGATGCGTTGCACGATCCATTTACTGTTAACGTAGGTATCTTATTAGTTCCTATTTCTTTGTGTATGAAACTAATTTATTATATTATTTAATTTGATCAGAATCTAATGTTAATGTTCATTTAAAGTGAGTGTGAGAAATGAAATTGTATTAACAATAAAATTGTACTGTTAAACTTCATCCTTTTATTTACTAAAAACCTGGCTGTTTCAGGCGTTAGGTGTGCTGGCAGCCAAACGCTTAGCTATCCTACATTAAAAAATAACGTATCCTGCGTCAATATTGGAGGCCAAGAGGGGGAAATAATAAAAAGGCCTATATTATTGAGTCACATTTAATACTACACAGTATAGGTAGGGACATACCTACATATTTTACAATATTTCAGTAAGTACCTAAGTACTACGTAAAGAATACCACAGTTAGGTAATACTTATAATATTGTCCGAAAACATAATCTTTACATTTCCCAAATTCGATTTCTTTATACATACGTAATAAAATATACTTATAAAACTACAGTATTTCCAAACATTCGAAATAAAAACCCACACGTTTATTTCTAAACGCCATTACCGATGTTTCCCTGTCTTTAAACGTTTTCAACGACCTTACCTAGAACTTATATTTTGAAAAACATGGAAGGGGCCTTAAACCTTAGTACATTATCCCTCTCCTACCATACCTTTCCACTTGCTTCTCTTATTCTCTTATGATGGTGGTCTACCGCATTCACTTTATTTTAAGAAAGAAATGGGCTAAACAATGCCTCAGGTTCAAACCCTCATATAAAATGTTAAATCTAAGTACATATAGAAAGACAAAATGGTATTACGATTTGAGCGCAACACCTTATATATTGGCGTACACATAATTAAGATGCCAACAGACTTATCGTGCTGATTTTGACGCTGAGCTGCTAGGCTATAGCGCTATTGGGTAAACGCTTGTTAGAACTCAGCATTTGGGCTGGTGGCACCTTTCATAAATAAGAGTATTTGCACATTGGTGCAAGAAAGTGGTTACCTACATAAATCACAAGGAATCATAGATGTGTAATACTGAGCGAGCATTTGCGTGTGCTTTGGGACGTTTGGGACCCTACCTAATGGTTCAACGTACAACGATTTTAGCGGACTTAGAGTAATTTCATTGGTAAATAATGAAGTTATCATACCGGATGAACAAGGTAGGTAACCCCGATAGTATTTCGATACTGGGATATTGTCAAATGAAACTCGCCCTAGCATCGCAACTGGTGTGCTTATTCTCCAATTGTACTAAGATGCCCTTGTTCAATAAGCTGCAGAAGGTGGCAATGCAGACACTGTTCCGTTTGAGCATCCTGCGGTGGGAAACTCATACGGAGTTGCGATTGGATCTCATCCCACTGTGCTTGGTCTAGCTCTCGCAGTTCCAGGCGCATTGCTGACACAATGGGCACGGGTGTCATTACTGACTCTTGCATCTCTTCTTGCTGCGACTCGGACTCCTCCAGTTCTGGGTCAAATTCCTCTTCTTCTGGTTGCTGCGATTCCAGCTGCTGCATTTGGTCATCTTCCTCGAGTTGGTCGTTCTCGAGTCGGTCGTCACCGTTCTGTTGCCCCACCTCCTCCGCTTCTGGTTCATCCGTCTGCGGTTCCACAGCTGGTTGTGGCTTCGGTTTAATCGGCACAACGCGAAAAGGAGGTACTGCCCTCGCTGGCTTCCCATTGATATAGAAAACATCCGGGTCAGTTTCTGTGGTCCCGGAGGACGCGAACATGTACGTGTTGTTATCGAACAAGATAAGTACGTCCCAGTCAGATGAGGGCGTCTTATTATAGCTTCTTTCGAACGGTAACAGCCACGGCGGTGTAGACATAGCGTAATACTAGAAAAAAACATACACCTATATTGGTAGGGTTTTTTTATCATACAAAACAATATCCTAGACTTACACCTACCTAATTAATCTAAATACAAAATAGGTACCTAGGAACAGTAAGTACTAATACCAAGTAGGTACCTACCTATCTACCAAACAGTAAGACCCCTAGCCTAGGGGTCTTACTGTTTCCGAGACTAATCCGCAGATTGGCTATAACCCACATAGTCAATTTGTGGATTACTCTCGGATAACCAATAGCCTGTCAGGGAGGAGGCTTCTCCGCGCGTCCCTTTGGTGAGCAGAGGGCGCAGTGGATGAAGCGGGGCGTGCTCGGCGTGCACTCACACTGCCACCGAGTAGACACTGAAGATGGGATCTTCTTTGTCAGCGCCCAGAGCTCGGAAACCCGCGTGCTCAGGCATGCGGGACTGAGGGCCTTGGCTTAGCCGCCCGGGCTGCGAGGAAGAAAACCTCTATAAAAAATTACCCGCGGTGGAGCACCGGGGGCGATGGGACGGATGTTTTGTAGCCCTCAATGCATAACTCCGTCTCCGCAGCCCCCGCGTCACAGGAGAGCGATGGGACGGTTGGTGCATGGGATGTACCGCCTCCGCAGCTCTCCAGAGGCCGCAGGGCGCTATCGGTGGGACTGATGCGCCCGGGATGGAGGCGGCGAGGGGTTGCTGTTGACAGTGGCCCAGCGCTGCCTGCCCCGAGAGGGGGCGAGTGGTAGCCCCTGCCATACAGGGGCCTTTTCGGGTCTGCGATCGGCCGGAGTTCAGGCTCCGGTTGGTCAGTATGCAGATCTCGGGAGGGCGGCGACACTTGGTGGCAGGTGTCGCCGTGAGCACGGGGGTGTCAATGGGTGGCATTCCCGGGATGTGCTCAGGCAAACTGCGAAGGGGGCACCGGCGTTGGTCTTTAGAGGTCCCGGAGCCCCCTGACAGGCAGAGAGGCCGGCCACCGGGGTGGTTTAGTGGGTCGGTACGCCATCCCCACACTACCTTGCCACATTCCTGAAGTGTGGTAAGGTGTCTGTGCGCAGATTCCCCCCGTCAACAAAAAAAAAAATGGGTCTTACTGTTTAGGGGCAGGCCGATACAGAAATCGTTGCTCAAGCCACAGATTATATAATACTATTCATTTGAGTAGAGATTTTCATACAAAAATCTATCCGTCCGGATCAGGTGGTTGAGCAGTAAATCAGCATACGGGCCACCTAAATATCGTTAATAATAGAATCATTTTCACTACATGAATGGGGCTTACAGAAAATGTAAATGCATGACACGGGAAACTGATAAACACTGGAAAACACATGTCATTGTGTAGGTACGTACTAACCTACACCTGTTGAAAGAGGACTTGTGGGGCTGTAGGTAACATTACCTATATCTAAATTGATTATCACAAATAAACCCAAGATTTTATAAAATAATAAATAAAACAACTTGTGTAAACAAAACTCTTCGAAATTACCAAATATCTACGACGAAATTAAATGGACGAATCACACTGTTCGTAAACCCACGTGAAATTAGATGGGGACATTGTGTGTTAGGTATATACCATGGACGTATACCTACCTTCCTATTGGTTAAAATAATCAACGGCATTTATAAACAGATTATTAAATGGATTGTAGGTAGGTAGGTAGGTACATGGAATGAGACGTCAATTTTTTCTATAAACAAAGAAGTAAAAATGGTAGCTTTACGAGTGAATAATACATCTAGGTAGATTATATCTACAGAAACCAGCAAACTCACTATTGAAAAAATTTTTGTGAGCCCCACCCATAAATTGATACGTCATAATGAAGCGACTAACAACGTCTGCGTTTCATTGATGTAAACCCTCCATCTTTCGTATGATGCCTAACGAAAAACATGCAATCAGTTCTTGTGCTACGATTTTACAGTAGTTATGTACATACCTAGCTCTCGGCTTTTACTGCGTTGGTTAAACGGTAAAAATCACTGAGATATTTAAGAATAAGTACCAAAAATACAGGTGCTGTGTTTGAGATCAATCACAGGTTTCAATACAATTGTAGAAATTTACCTGCCGATAAAGCAACGCGCATCTCTTCTGCGTCGGGACGCGACGTGGTAGTGCCTGGCATACAGATTGCGCATGCCCCAACGGAGATTGGTCCACGAAGGTTTTTGTGCACTCCACTCCGTCGGCGGCGGCGTCGCCCCCAGAGAAAAACTCCCCTGTTTTTACCTATGCTTGCTTGATAGACACCTACTAGTACCTACCTAGTTCGCCTCTGAACTGAAATCTCGTGATGTTCCTGATAAAATTAGGTAGGTATACCTACCTACCTGTCCGAAATTCTTCAAAATTGGTTTTCAGAGCTGATGAGGAAATGACTTCACCAATTCTCACCAAATATGACTAAATATTTTGGAAATGGCTTCACTAATTCTCAACAAATATGACTAAATACCATCCAAGACATGATCCAAGATACCAAATCGTCTTTCTTACGAACGCAACGCCGTCAAACTTATAACACAACTTCCGTTTTTCGGTTGGTGGTTACCCGTTGCAATAAACTTTGCAAATCGCATTGATCAATACTGTCATCTAGCTAAGTAGGTACCAGTCTTAGCTGAACTACAAAATCATTGAAACTGTAAGAAATGGTAGCTCACGTTATATGTAGACGTACTGTAGGGTAGGATACCTACTGGTTTTGCCAATTTTATAATTTTTACTTTTAAGGTCGAACAAGTCGCACACCTTTCCATACAAACGTGGAAGGGTAACCACTCCACTGTTTGACGTTGACCAACCAAAACTAAGGATTACTATATCAATTTATCTCGTCATAATCTACGTCTGTATACCTACAGCCCAAACCGTAAAAAAAGTATTCATTTAAAAAATACTTTCCATTAAATACTTACACTTACCTACACGTAGGATAGGAGGTAGGTAGGTATACTTAGTACAAGCACAGGACATCTAATACTATAGTAGGTACAAGGTACAAGTACAGCTACCTACTATAGGTACCTACATGCTACAAGTAGCGGCACGAAACTTTAGCGCTGACCGTTATTGCGCAGAAGTAAAAATTAAGGTACTCGAGGGGGTTAGCGGGGTGAAGGGCGAGCGTGCGTAGCGCCGATTGGCTCGTCAGTCGCATTCGGTTCCCCGAGCTAATACGACGCTCCGCGCACATCCCGTGTACAGTCGCGTCATAAAGTTAATTTTTGTTGTTGTTTTTTGTTTGTTGAAATTGTTTGTTAAAGTTTGAATTTGTTTGTTAAATTTAGTTGTTTAAGTTTGTTTCTGTTGTGTTGTGACTTAAAAAGTTAAAAGTCAATAAAGATGCCTAATCCTGTTTTGAAAAGACAGGCAAGAAAAATGGTTTACGACGTAAATTGTTTTCTAAAAAGGGAATCTATCGAAATAATTGATTCTTTGAAACAAATTAAAACTGAAATTAACGAAGCCGTAAATACTTTACTCAGTCTTTCGGACAGCAGTACTGTAAATTTGAGCCAAATTAAACAAACCGCCGAAATTATTAAGGCGGGAAACATTAAACTAAATGGTCTAATCAGCGATCTAGGGAAAATCCAAAAAAGGACAGCAGAGTCTACTAAAACGTCAATTGCAACAGTAAGAAACATCTCTAATCAAGCCAATAGTTCTGATTTGATCACAGTGTTCAGAACGCCTGGCAAAAAACGGTCCAAAACAAAACCGGTTACAAACATTGATAACTTCGACCAAGGCGTAATAAAGAGGTGTATTCATAATTTTCACAACACAAATAATGAACTTCCTACCGTTGGAAAGCTTAAAAGGAAGCTAGAGGAAGACATTAATTTCAAAGGCTCAGAAAGAAGTCTTCGGCGAATAATTAAGAGTTTGGGATTTCGGTGGAAAAACACCGAAAACAACCGGAAAGTGCTGATTGAGACTTCAAATATACGTTTGAAACGTATCGAATATTTGCAAAAAATAAAACGATATCGTCAAGAGGGAAGGCCTATTGTTTATACGGACGAATCTTACGTAGATTCATCGCACTCGTCTTCAAAAGCCTGGACCGATGGTACTACGAAGGGCCTAAAAAAACCTGTCTCGAAGGGACAGCGAGTTGTCATAGTCCACGCCGGGTCTGAAACTGGGTTTATACCCAATGCGTTGCTGACTTTTAAAGCTGGTACCAAATCAGGCGACTACCACGACAACATGAATTTCGAAAACTATGAGAAGTGGCTCCGAACACAGTTAATGCCAAACTTACCACCCAATTCCGTCGTGGTAGTCGATAACGCGTCGTATCACAATAAACAGTGGGATCGGGCACCAGCCTCTACTTCCAAAAAAGTTGACATGCAGGCTTGGCTGACTGAAAAAGGCATACAGTACGAGGAAACACTTTTGAAACCTCAGTTGTACAATTTAATAAGGGCTAACAAGGATAAATTTAAAACATTTTCGATTGATCGAATCCTAGCTGAACAAGGCCATCAAGTGCTCAGACTACCACCATACCACCCAGATCTAAATCCCATCGAAATGGCATGGTCCGATATTAAGCAGTATGTAGGCAGCAAAAATGTTAAATGGAGTGTTGCTAAATGTATTGACCTCATACAAGAAAAAGTTTTACTGATGGGTGCATGGGATTGGCAAAAGTTATGCAAAAAGGTGAAGGATATAGAAGAGCAATATGCAAAGAGTGATCATGTCGTGGATTTGGTAACAGAAGAATTTATCATTCACGTTAATGGAGACAGTTCAGACGATAGCATTAGTGAGTTTGATGAAGATGACGCTGCTAGTGCTGACGAACGAAGCCGTCCTGAGCCCGGGCCGTCAACACGTAAAAGGCTCTATCAAGACACCATGGAAGGCGTGACACCATTGTCAGATTCAGATTAATGTAAAATAAAAATTAATAAATTGTCAAATAATGTTTTTATTTTCTACTCCCCACAAAACTTGCTGAAACTATATGTTAGGTACTTACTATAAACTGTAAACATTTTGTTTAGCATCAGACCTATTATTTGGCATTACATAAAAATAATGTCATAAACATTATTTTGCTAATAAATGTATTGCGTGCGCGACAGTACACATGCGCAGTAATCCCTTCCACGTATCGCTCAGCGCTAGACTTACGTGCCGCTACTTGTAACACGCAATATTAGGACCTACTCGCAGTACCTACCTAGGTATATTCTGAGGTGTTTTGTAGTTCCTTTCCTAGTTACCTACCTAGGTAAGTAGTAGGTACCCACATGTTGCACTACCTGTTTCCGCGACTTCGTACCTACGCGTGTCCCATTTTTTCGGAATCAAGTAGGTAGGTCATTCACCTATCATTCACGTTCAATATCCAGAATTCCAGATCTATTGATTCCAAGCTAGGTAGGTACCTACCTACATTGAACTTTTACTATTCTATTCATTCACTCAGAGTTGTGTGACAATGGTATCTTCTTCTTTTATAATAGTCCGGTCAATTTACACCAAAAAATGAGGGTGAAGGTGCATAAAATCCCAACAAGCTGCAAATCAGTAAAATTGTTCAAAACATAATTATAAACAAAATATGTAAGTTCCCCATCATTCCCGTGTAAGGAAAAAATTTTACTCGAGGTCAAAGGTCAGAAATAGTAGATTGTATCATAAGGGAGCAAAATTATATTTTTACGGCGAGGGCGATTTTTTGAATCCAGAGTGAAGTGAAGGATTCTTAGCGAGGGATTCTTTAGTAGAATCCTGAACGTAGCGAGGGATTCAAAGTACCTACTTCGCCCGAGCCAAAAATATATTTTGCGCCCGAGTGGTACACTCTACTTTTCATCACCAACTATGAGAAAATAAAAGGCGCCTCATATTTTATTGTAATATTATTATTTAATAAAACATATATAGTAACGACTAAAATGAAAATAAATAGTATCTATAATGAAAACCACTTATTTCTTGTTTTCTATTCGTTCGATTTCTTTGGCGCTGAACACTAAGATGTTCCAAATTCAAAAAGTGCGCGGCAAAGTAAATTGCGGCGCACTTGTTTAAATAAGTGCGCCGGAATGAACTTTGCCGCACACTTATTGTTTCTTATAGAAAACACCACCTTTGGGTGCACATAAAGGCGAACCAAGTCGTTCTTTTCGAATAGGTGTGATGAAAAAGGAGTTTTTCGCGATTTTCAGCAAAACGGTAAGTTTTAATATAAAAGCACCCCAGACAAAAATTGTAGATCATAAAATTATCTATAAAAATATTTTTTTCTAACGAGCCACCGTTTTTGATATATTACGAGACATACGATTCAAAAGTTTTATAATTTTTACTATAACTCAAAAACTATTTAAGTTAGAATAAAACTAAAAACTAGTGGGGGTGCCAAGATTAAGGTAATTTACCCTACCTTTATAACATTGACTGCAAACTATTGACAATAAAGTTAACTATGTTTTTAAAAGCTTGGTTTCGTATTTTCAAAAATACCTATGTAGGTAGGTATGTAGTACCAGTAGTACTTACCTACATACCTAATTACCTATTAACTATTTTAAGTGACACGAGCGTAAATAATGAGTAGGTACAAAGAATTCAATATCGATGAAATACTAACGAGAGGCAGTTACATCTGACCATTGCACTTCCCTAATGAATGAATGATAGGAAATCATCAGTTCATTTCAATCAATCATTATTCAATTCTTTCTTTCATTCGTTCGGTTCGTTCCATTCTTATCATACGAAGAAGTTGGATTTTCTTTGTACGCAGTATTACATTTTAATCCTTGTCGAAAAGGTGTTTTTGTTCTTTACAAGTTTTATAAAATATTAGGACAAGACCACTACTTTCTTCTATTTCTCTAAAATTTCATTAGAAGTCTCGAAACCCCTTAAAATGGCACAGTAAGTAACCACATATTTTTTATTTATCACTAAAAAAAGTTCATTACTTCAAATTATAGTTTGAAAAATTACCTACCTTCTTTAATTACAGTAAAGTTGGTATTCTAAAAAAAATAAAAGTACCTAGGTACTTACAGTAGGCAGTACTTACCTACCTAGAGAATAAAAAGTTGCCAAACTTTTGCATGAACTCTAGGTACCTATTAGAAGTAGTTAACCTAACTTTTATATTTAGTGTCCTAAGGTCACGTATAAACCTTTAAAAAAAACTGTTTTGAACTTAGCACCTACCTATGATAGCTAGGTATTTACCTACCTACTTATTTTGCATGTAACTTAAACATCAATTAAACCAATCAAGGTTGGTTCAAGGTGACAAGTAGATAGTGCTTGCAAATGTGCCTAGGTACCTACTATTTACTATGTTGGCTCATTGGTGCCGGCTAATTAGTAGGATAAATAAATAATTTTAATATAGTGTACAAATTTCAAGTAAAATCTATATAGATATACCTATCTAGAACAAAGTCGTGCTAATTACACCATTTATAACTCAAGAATGGCTGGACCAATTTGTATGATTTTGGAATCATCTTCGTCTGGAATAGGATAATAAGTTTTGAAATATGATCAATAAAAAATATCATTAAAAAAAACAAAAACACAAGTCTAGCCATTCATTTGTTATCATCGTTCCTGGCCTATATCGGCAATGGCATTTCTGCATTTAAACTCCTTTCATTTGATTGATTTTAAGCTCTTTTTCATTTAAAAAAAAATCAGACTAGAAAGAAGTTTGCTGCGTAAGCCAGTGTTTTATATAGCAAACATACCTTATTACCTATTCATCATTCAAATATAATTTTCATACCTTTTCTGTAAGTGTTTAGTAAAACTATGTAGGTAGTTACCTAAAATACCACAACCTCTGTAGGTACAAATAACATAAAAACTGTTTTATTCCCATAACATTGTTATGTAGCAAGGAAGTAGATAATTAATTAAAAAATAAAAGTCACTCACCCAACATAAGCAGTAACCTTTCATTCTAA